>JAQSUU010000534.1:14800000-16175000 GCA_038087645.1 Saccharum hybrid cultivar R570 | reverse complement strand
CTTGTGGATGGGCTTGGACAGGTGTTTATTGGCCCAAAAAATTGGATTGGGTCAGTCCGCCCATGGCCTGGATTGCTTAGTGTGGATTCAGAGGGCCGAACTCAGAACATTTTTTTTTTCAAATGCATAATTTTTTTTTCTCGATCGGGTGTTCAACCCGTTTCAAATGCATAACAAATCATCAGCAGCCTGGACCGATCCAGATTGCTCATCCATGTCTGAATTTGATACCAAGCGATAATTAGGATTAGTCCTATATTTTGGGCTCTACGTAATCCTTACAGCTGAGGTGTGCATTGTTCGGGTACTGCTTGATCAAACTCGCTATTATATGCGAACTAGTTTAGCTATAGCCTAGGTGAACCTGCCCATCTGAATTACCCACTTTTCTAAATTTATTCTACGGCACTACTTTTTATTGACAGGTGACGTGTTCGTCGACAACGAGAAATTTCTAATGACTTTGTCAATCTCAAATATATTAACTCACAAGGACAAAGCTACAGATAGCGCATCCACGGTAAAATTAAAAACAATAATTATGATTAAATTTTTATGATATACGCATCCTCACTATAAAAAAAACAATGTCCAGAAATAAACAGAGCCTTCTTAGATTAATGTGGGCCATGGTTCCCCTTATAAATAAACAATTTGTTAAGGTCTTGTTTGGATATTGTCAGACTCACCTCAATACACGTGTGTTCTGGTGGATTGGAGTGGAACTTGAACTAAATTTACCCAATCCACCCCAACACATGTGGATTGAGATGAATCCGACAACATCAAATAAGGCCTAAAGTGTTTAATTCCACACATTTGGCGAATGGAGCATGACCAAGTGATTCGGTTTCCTCGGTGTATAGAGCTAGGTTCTTCGGTTCAGTGTCACTCTTAGGGGCCGTTTGGTATGGCTCCCAAAGTAGCTCCTGGAGCTGTTCTGTGGCTCCAGCAACCAAACGGGTAGAAAAGGAACAACTCCGATGAAGGATCTCCTTCTTTCGCGCTCTCACGTACCAGTGTTGTGGGTTGGAGCCAAAAAAATCGAGCTCCCACCGGCTCCCTCTGACATCGCACGGGCCCGGACTCTTTTGCCCCGGCGCGGGTGAGCGAGGCCGCGCGGACACATCGGCGAGACGAAGCACAGACGGGGCGACGGCGAGGTGAAGCGCGGACGCGACGGCGAGGTTGAGGTGGATCACGAGCGCGAGCGCAACAGGCGAGGCGGAGTGCCTGTGCTCCGGCGAGGCCGCGCGCGTGCGTGCCGGCGAGGAGTGAGGACCGCAATAGGTTCGGCGCCGGCGGGGCATGCAACGATGGAAAAGAGAGGATAACGATGCGTCGTCTTTGGTTGTAAGGAGGAGAGAGAAACGGGAGGAGAAAATATAAAAACGATGCGGGTGGACTTGTGGCTGTGACGAAGAGAGAGAAACGGAGAAAATAAAAGAAGGAAGAAAAGAGATATAGGGAAATAAAATAAAGGAAAAGAAAAAAAATCTAAGGGTATTACAGAGATTTTACTCTTTCTAACCATCAGGAGGAGCTATTTTGTCAAACGGTTCAAAAAAACAGCTTCAGTTCAATCTGCTCCACCAGTGAAGCCACAACTAAAGCTGTTTTGGCTGGAGCCGGAACTCTACCAAACGGGCCCTTAGTCTTAGTAATGAAGCAACTGTGGAAGGTGAGCGCCCCGCCGAGGTGAAGCATTTCATTTGGCTTCCACTGCAGGATAGGTGGTGGACAGCAGAACGACGTCGAATGACATAATCTGCAAGATGATGATCGGTGTGCACTCTCTGATCAAGGATCGGAAACAATGGATCAATCATGATTGGTTGTGTCTTCAGTCAAGAAAGTGTGGGTTGACTGTGTTGGTGCGCCTGAACCTTGGTCACTTATCCCCTCGGCTCCGGTGCCCATGTGTGGAATGGTGATGGTTGAAGGCCTGTAAGCTGCTTCCTAGATTCTGGCAAGCCGTGGCGGATCTAGGAAATAAGTTAGGATGAGCTTATCTCATAATTTTTCATCTCTAGTCTCTTCTTCTAAGCTTGAATATGTACAAATTTATAGCGGGGGCTTAGGAGGGGCTTCATGGTTCGAGCGGCAGTAGCGGGGGCTTGAGCCTACCCCGCCCCGGTGCTGGATCCGCCCCTGCTGGCAAGGTTTTGATTATCTAGCCCTGCTGGTTTCATGGACAATTTAGAAAGGAAGAAACAACAGAAGCTTCAATGGAGTTGCGTCCAGTTGATGGATTCTGTCGTCTCTGAACCTGACCTCAGGTGCACGGTAGGATTATTCAAGAAGCTGCAGTTGCTGACCTCTTTGCTATGATCAATGCCTATTCGAGTAGAGCTTTTAGGCCACGTTTAGATTGCAAAAAATTTCAACCCGATGAATAGTATCATTTTCGTCTTATTTGGTAAATATTGTCCAATCGTGGACCAACTAGGCTCAAAAGATTCATCTCGTGATTTCCAACTAAACTGTGTAATTAGTTTTTTTTACCTACATTTACTACTTCATATATGAGTCCAAAGATTGATGTGATGGAGAGAGAATGAAAAAATTTCAACTTTTAGGTGCATCTAAACGAGGCCCAGTCGCAGAGTTGTGACCGGTGATGCTGTGTTTTTCTTCTCTAGGTACTGTGTTATTTTAACGCTGGTTCTGTTTCCTGCGTGCTAACGGTAAGTCTAGGCTCTTGTATTGTGCCAGTTTTCTTGTCTCTTGATAAAAAAACGTACGCAAACATGGTCGCAGAAAATATATGGCCTCTCTCGGTTTTTTTTTTGTCACAATAGACTCGACCTTGTAATCCTGTTCGAGCTCTGACACTGATCGGTGATCGCAGCTATTTCTAGACTGGAGCTCGTAGTTGAGCACTGAATGGAGGCCATTTAAGCCTGGCTAGTGGCTAGTTTATTCATCATGAAGACTAGCACTCGGCAGTGAAGCAAAGATGCAGGCATGTGTTCCTCGTGACACAACACAAAAGGCGCACTGTTACAAGTCAAAGCGCTCGTCGTCAATTTGTATCTTGTGTAAGTAAGTACATGATGATGTGTCGCGTCAGCTGAGTTTTGTCCATTTTGTATCTTGTGGGAGGGAGGAAGTGGTGCAGCAGACCAGGGCCAGTGGTTGACTGGTTGGGGATCGGCCAGCACGTGAAATGATCCAGCAACGGACGGATACGATCCTCGGGCTCCATGGGCTGCAGACATCTGACCTAACACCGAGATTTGCCAGTTCACGCACGCTCACGGACTGTAGTCACTGTACGTATTGTATTGTATACACACACACGCAGACGCAGTACGTAGGGCCGTGCGAGTGCGACTGTGGGAGCAATCAACGGGCGTACTAGTGTGTGCTCGCTGGTTGCTGCTTGGCTTGGCGGATAGGTAGGCTCTTCTTCGTCGTGCTCCTCTCGCGCTCAGGCTCATCAGCCGTCTCGCTTCAGTTCGGTCCCCTGGACGCCAGGCTACGGAGGAGCGGCCGGACAGGGCCGCGTGCGTGTACTACGGCGACACGGAAGCGGCGGCGCCACCGCACGGCCGGGTGACAGGATGCATCGCCGCAGGTAAGAGCCCACCCGTGAATTGGCATGTGCCAAGCGCGCTTTTCTGATTTATGGATGTTACTATATAGTACCGTTCAGAAGCTAGAGCTCATGTCCATCTGTCGTCTGCTTGCAGCTCACGGCCGGGGACTAGCTACAGCTAGCCAGCCGCCGAGGAGCAGGGCGCCGTGCCATCCAGTTTGAACGAACGTCCCCATTCATGACGAATCGCTGCGGACAGGGCTGTTCGCCGATGGAGCGTGCAAGGGTAGAGCGACGAGCGGTGAGTAACAACGTGCCCACTCCTCCTTGTCCCTGGTCGATCCATAATCCATTCGACGTGATTCTTCAGTCGTCCCATTTGGTGTGTGTGGATAATTGTACACAATCCGTACAAGCTAGCAAATAGCATTGCTCAGTGCTCACTAGGTACACCCTTTATGGCCCCTAAAAGGAATGTCTTTCTCACTGCTTTACGATGATCTCAATTATGACCAATTACATATAAGATAAATACTTTAATGTTTATGATGCATAGTAAATATTATTATTAGATAGATAATGAAATAGTACAAATGTTAATACTATTTTTTTATAAACATAGTCAAACTGAGGAAAATTCGACTTAGTCCAGATCAAAGATAATACTGGTTTTTTTTTTGATCGGAGGGAGAACGTTACATCGCTCGAGCCAAGTGCGGTAGCTTCACGGTGATGGAACTCGAGTGCCTTAGCGTGTACCAGATGGTCGGCTCGGCAGGCTCTGGCAATGGAGACCCGTTGTTCTATTTAGGCGTCGGTCGTCTTCGTGGTGAAGCTGGGTGCGGGCACTGCCCAGTGCCCACATTGCCGGCCGTTCCTCCCTCCGGTCCCTCCCTGCATAGCGCCCACCCTCCACGGCTCCTTGAGTTCGCGGCAGTGCGAACTTTGGGCCTGTCAGGTTTCCAGGAGTTAAAAGTTTAACTCCCATCACATCAATGTTTCCTCGAATGCATGGAGTACTAAATGTAGACTAATTGCATGCATGTCGGCACAGATTAGGAGTAATTTACGAGACGAATTTATTAAGCTTAATTAGTCCAAGATTGGAAACTTTTTGTCAAATAAGACGAAAGTGCTACAGTATTTGTTAAACTTTAACTCCTCCAACCAAACACTCCCTTTGCCAATTTCGATGTCGCTGTAGATGTTGACGCCTCATCAACTATACAATTCTCTATTTGTATACTTGTACCTTTGGTTGCTTCAGTTCGAGTTGATACAAAACGAGTTGGCAGCAAATGGTAGTGGCGTAGTGCGCATTAGAGAGGGTTCAGGAATCAGGATGAGTGAGCAGATAAGAGACCTGTTGTCAGCCAATGGAGTGTCGAGAAAGAAGATTGCCCGGGGCCACGGTGTCTTATTGTTGATTATAAGCCCAACGTCCTCGGTTCTATCCTGTTGTACAGCGAAACGACTGACCACGAGTTAATTTGCTACTGGAACACGCGGGTTTCCTTTCCTTATTACAAAAATGCTAGACTATTCCATCCGTCTTGATATATAATGAAATACTCCTCCGCCCCAAATTATACAGCTCGTTCGTTTATGAAAATAAGCGGCTGAAAGTACTATTGACTGATTTATGTGAGAGAAAAATACTGCTGACTGGTTGAAAATAAGCGGCTGAAAGCTCAAGCGAACAGGCTGATAAGTCATTCCAACTTTCCTAAAAATCAAAACATTTTAAGTTTGACCAAATTTATATAATCAAATAACAACATTTATGATACCAACTAAGTATCATAAGATTCTTCGTTAATTGTATTTTCATAGCATACCTATTTGATGTCATAAAAATCTTTGTAATTCTCTCTATAATTTTGATCAAACTTGAAATGCTTTAATTATTTAAGAAAGTTGGAATGACTTATAATTTGGAATAGAGGGAGTATAATGTATATGTATTGTCATCCGTGTGATTAAAGGGAATTACATGATAAATATCAAGTAACCATATATTATCTATCGAATTTGTGTGTCTATTTATGTGTCCTTTTGCTTCTCAAATTTCTTATATTTAGACTGACTGCACTCTTCATCCTCTAAATTCATCCTCTAAAAGAAATATTCTATCCTGGTCATCGAGATTCCATCCTCTATATCAATTTCTCCCGCACCCATCCATACTCTATATCATCCTCTATCACTGTGGGACCCACTTGTCAGATTTTTTTCTTTTTTCTTTTTTTCCCTTTTTCTTTTTCCCCTCTCCTCCTTTATCCATTTGACCGCATCGCCCTCCCTCCCCATTCTCTCTCTCTCTCGGGCGCATCGGAGGCGGAGGCCAGCGCGGCGGTGCCCCCTTCTTCTCCCTCTCCCCTCTCGGCTCCCTCCACCGGCGCCCGACCGCGCCGCCCCCCTCCCTGCACCGCGCCCTCCTCGGTGGCCGGCACCTCCCCGGGGGGCCTGGCGGCGCGGGGCATCAGCGCGCGCGCCCCGGCGGCGGAGCTCGCCCACGCGGCCAGCGGCGGTCCTCCCGGCCCCTTCCTCCCCGGCGCTTCCCCAGCTCCTCCTCCTCCTCCATGGCGGGCGGACGGCGCGCGGCCTCGCCCCCCTTCTGCTTCGGTGCTTGAGGACCGGCGGGCCTCGGCGGCCAGCCTCGCCCCCTTCTGCTTCGGTGCTGGAGGACCGGCGGGCCTCGGCGGAGAGCGGCGCTGGAAGACCGGCGGCGCCCCCTTCTCCCTCGGTGCTCTCTCTCTCACCAACCACGCAGCGAGCGGCGAGCGGCGGGAGGCGCGACGACGCGCGGTAGCGGACGCCCTGCAGGGACGCCAGGAATAGCGGACAGAAGCGTCGTTCGCTTGGATAGCGCGCGTTTAGCGTACATCGCTGTGGTGGTTTCATCCGCTACGTGCGTTTAGCGGATGCGTTTACCGGAGCCGGTGCGGACAGTCTTAGGTGTAGCTTTTGAATGCTTCTGTCCACTTCCACTATATTCACTACTACAAAATTGATTTTAAGAGACAGACCCATTTTATTAATGGAGGTGGTCACAAAGTTTATCTGTCTCCTAAAATAGGTGACGATTTTCAGAGGTGGTCATTTTTATTTAAGGAGGCCGTAAAAAAATGACCACCTCTAAAAATTGATTAACAAAGGCTGACCTCTTAAGAGGTCTGCCTCTAAAAAAATAGAAGCTATTCTTAGAGATGGACCTCTTAAGATGCCAATCTCTGTTAATTGGGCCAAATCCATTAGGCCAAGTCTAACCCACTTAGCAAACCCTAACTATAAAACATCCAGTTACCAGTCCATTCACTCCATCCCTTTCTCTCTCTCTCTCCCAGACACACCAGCGTCGCACTCCCTCCTCTCTCTCTCTGTGTGTGTGTGTGTGTCTGGCAGCAGTGTGGCTCCACCAGAGCCGGCGCTCACACTCATGCGGATCTAGTGTGGAACACCTTTGGCGCATGTGGATCTGGAGAGGAGCGGTGGCAGCGCGCGGATCCGGTGATCGAAGAGGAGCGGTGACGGTGCCTGGTTCTGGCGAGTGGCGGCATGTCGATTGGCTCAAAAGACCTTGTGGATGGGCTCAGTGGGCTTGTCAACGCGCTTTTTCTTTTTTTTATCTATTTCCGGAGGCGGGCACTTGACTGCCTCCGAAAATATCGATTAACGCATACGTTGTTTTGGAGGTGAACTCCCTGTCTGCCTCTGAAAATTGGATTTGACTGTCTGCGAAAATATGTTTAGTAGTAGTGATTACCAGATCCTCCCCCCCCCCCCCCCCCCAACACACACACATTGTCCAACTTGCCAATCTAAAGAAAAGACATGAATTTCTCATATTAACCAACCATAATCAACCACTGTAATTCAGGGACCAAAGGCTCTAAATATTATAATGCATAATCCTAATTATAGTAATCTTATACATAATTTAGACTATAATAATCCAGTTGTGATCCAAACAACAGGCCCTTATGGATGAGTGATAGATAGTTTAATCATGTTGATGGATGGTACAAAATTTAGTTGTGGGATAGGCAAAAAATGTCTAACGGCTTGGTTCTATAAACACATGAGTCCTTCCCAAGGATTGGAGTGAAAAGTAAACTAATTTTGACTTCAATTCCTCTCATTCTCTCACCATGCTTATATTGAAAGGGACTATCATGTTTTCAAACAAGGTCTAAGTGGCTCTAGATGATGAACACTTCTCTTATTTTGTGAATTTGACAGGGCAAGCTAGCGTGCGGTGCCATGATATTCCAGGCTCTGTGTGGCTTCCTGCCATTTCTGGATGCCATCAGTGATTCGGTGACCGATCTTCACAGCTCCATTGCCTTTGAGGGCCCAAGTTACAGTGGGCAGTACATCAGTGGCCTCAACAACGACACCGATGAAGCTAAATCCATCCGCGTCATCGAGGACGACAGCGACTACGCTCTCGGCTGGCAGCTCTGGACGCCAGATTTGCTCGACACGAGCCACGTCCACGTCGACCTGGTGTTCCCGTGCGCGTGCCATACACACACTGCAAGTGTTGTTGGCAGCAGACCCAGCTCTCGACGATCGTCGCACACGAAAGCCATCTTGGGGAGCAGGAGCAGCCGTGGCAGTGGCAGCTCGCTGCGGAGGCTGGTGGCGACGCACGAGGAGTACCTGACGTACGCCGTGGTGGTGGCCACGCTGCAGGTGTTCCTGCGCCTGACCCGCGCCAACGTCACCACGCTGTTCCTGCCGATGCTGGCGCAGGCCACGGGGTGCGGGCGCAGCAGCTGGGCCGCGCAGATGGGCGACGCCGTGCTGGTGGTGGTCACCATCAGCGGCGTCCTCATCGTCTTCTGCCAGGTACATACGACAGTTAGTTGTGGCATCGCCACATGGACATGGCATTGGTGGCCAGCACGTGACGCGACGACTGTTTCTGGCACAGGTGGCGGTTCCGGCGATCATGGCGGCGCACGCGGGGCTGAGCCTGAGCGGCGGCGCGCGGATGACGGGCGCGCACGCGGCGGAGCTATTCGCGCTGGCGTGCGCCGTGTCGGGCAGGTTCGGCTGGGCGTGGGGCGCGCTGTTCTGGGCGGTGCCGGGCGAGGTCATCCGGTCCGTGGGGCAGGCGGCCGGGGCGGCGATGGGATTCGGGCTCGGCTTTGCGCAGATGCAGTGCTTCCTGCTCACGCTGCGCCAGCTCAAGCACGCCGCCTTCGCGTACTACGCCGTCTGGATCTGGTCCTGACTGCTGACCCGTGACCCGCACGCCGCCGGCCGCGCGCAGCGAGCCCACGGCGGCGATGGTGCCAGATGCGCGCGTGCGGTGCGGTGCGGTGCGGTGCATGCACTGATCCGATGCGTTGGCAGAATGGCAGGCACGCACGCAGCATCGTCAGGGAATAGTGGGCACCGTTTTGGGAACTTTGAGGAGCCTGGTCCTGCGTCCGGCCTGCCTGCCTGCACGATGGCAAATGGCATCGTATGATCGTATCTGCACGCACGCTGCAGCTGGTGATAGTACTAATATTCGATGGCGACCCGAGTGTGGCGGCACCAAGCTGCTGCTGCACTGGTAGTACGTATTCGCTGCACTCGCCCAGTCGCCCGGCAGCTTCAGCTGATGAAGCGACGACACGCACATCCATTCTCGCTGTGTGCATGATCGAGCCAATGAACTTGGCATGCATGCATCACTACGGTAGCCTGTGTATAATGGCGTACAGGATAGAGACGCCGTCGTATCCTTTTTCAGCGTGGTGCGTGCACCGTACATGCATGCATGATATGGTCCTTACTCCGTCAAAGATGTAAAGTTGTGGATTACTGGAGTGATCAGGGATTGATATCTTTTCAAGAAACAGGGACTGCATACTATATTTGGCACATATACACACAGTCACACAGAGGAGGAATTACTACATAGGAGTACATGCACTAGTAATAAAAGCAGACTCAATTTGTGTCGGAGTCACAGAGGACATAAATCTGGATGGTCAGATGTTCTAGTCTTCTAGATACTACTACACACCAATGCAATCCTTCAAATTTTGGGTAGCTTCATCAGACACTAGCGTCAATTGATTCCCTGGAGGACGCTCTTGCAAAGCTGCTTTGACGCGGTCCAACAACTTTGGTGGCCGAATTAATACCCAGGCCCAGCACAATATATATATACACAGTCCTACTTATTATATACTAAATACCAATATGCGATTACCAGATAAGCATGTGATGTGGTAGTACTACTAGCGTAGTGCACAGATTCTGCGTTACCAAAAGCTCTCCGCTGCTCCAGTGCGGCTTGTCACTCACGCCACTTTGTAGATCGGCCCCGGCATCTAATTGGTCGACGAAGCGGCCCGGAGTTTCCGTGCCCAGATCACCCAGCGGTGCTCCGCCGCCGCTCGATGGATCAGCTACGTGCTCCAGCCGGGGCGAGGCCAAGTGCAGCGCACGGCCGGCACTGCCCGGGCGACACAAAGTGCCCCCGATCGAGGGGGACGTGAACACATCATGGCTTCACGTACGCTTTGGTTGACCGCGAGCGAGCTGCGAGCGCGAGGTGGTGATGGTGATCCCGGGGCCGCGCGCGGGTGGGGGAAGGGGATGGATCGGAAGAGATTTGCGGGCTCTTTTCGCCGGCGCTGGGCTTTCAACGACGGCATCATGGCGCGGCCCGGCGGTCGGCCAATCCACGTGGTGAGACGATGGGTCGATGAGGCACACCATTCGGCGGTAGTCCGGTGGTTTTTACCTGCACCACGAGCGCTTGGCTTTTTGAGAGCCGCGGCATGTGAGCGGCGCCGTAAGTGCCGTGCATGGATGCGTGCGCACTCCCTACGCTCCACCAGCCAAGTCACGGTCCGCTGGTTGTCCACAGATTTTATGTGCTCAAATCTGTCATAATTTTTTATACGACTCAGTGATAGTTGTAGCATAAATTCTAAAGCATAATTAAATATATAGAAATGTGACAGTTTTAATATAAAAGAATTTATCATAAGCTAAATAGTAAAAATCTTTTTCTTTTACAGTACAAAGAAAGAAATGAGATTATTGTGCGGGAAGTTAACCCGCAAGATGGTAGGTTTGTGGGTAGGGTGCTGCCGATTAATTATTGATGGTGAAGGAAAGAGGGGAGGGGGATTGGAGCCAGGTGCATGGCATAGTTATTGTGACGGGACTTACAACGGGTACTCTAACTGGGTCTCTACTCTATTTTTTTGTGTAAAAAAAACTTAATCCAGCATAGTTTCAACCCAAATATGCAGGCTTTTAAACGTTTCCTAGCTCTATCTCGGGGGGTGCGTAGGGAGTCCGCTAATTCTTCCTAGACAATTTTCCCCACACCAACACCTCCCACCCGTCTTTTTCGCCCCAACTTTTGTCTCGTGCCATCACCTTACTCCCTCCCGCCACGCCACCCCCGAGTCCGAGCCTGCCCTTCCCGCCTATAGATGGCCAAATGGGTCACCTAACCTGGCACGGCACAAGCTCGAAAAATCATGGCTCGATCCTCTCGGGCCAGGCATGGCACGGCCGTGCCGAAGTCATCCATGACCCGTTTGAGATTTCCATGAATGGATGCCTATAGCAGCCGCAAGGCCTCACCAAAAATTGGATCCGTCCTCGATGAGAAGAGACCCACAAGGAAATTAATGAGGAGGGTTGAGATTAATTAAGGGGCGATGACTTGTCTAAGGCCAGTCTCAGCGGGAATTTTATCCAGATTTCATCCGCATTTAATAAGCTGCTATGTAGATATTTTTTTATGATGTGAAACCATATTTAAGAAGAGAGAGAAGAAATTAGTTTTATGGGAGTAAAACTCTACTGACACAGTTAGCAACTCGTAGTGAGTCATGAAATTAAATGTCCATTAAACTATAGAATGAAAATTTTTATTGTGATTAATTGTTTTATTCAAGTTTCATTGTATTGTATTTGATGCGGTATTGTTAGAAACAACGCTTTGAAACTCCACGTGGAGACTGACCGCTGAAAGACGGATGAGATCGGTAGCGCGAGGACGATGACATATGATGAATAATGAGATCGTGAATGAAGGAGCAAAAAGGTGGCTACTGCTCGTGCGAGTTGAAAACATTTACGCATGATGGTACGTACCGAAAGACGGACGACCCCCACGTACGCCACGCATGTCGCAGTCCCACTTGCCTAACCCAAAACATAGCGTGCGTCATGTGATGAGCGCCGCGTTCGTACGTTTGACTTGCGGTAGACATGCGTAGAACGCGACAGCCATGAGCCATGCATGTTTCCAATATATGCATGGAGCACTGGCCGCATCAAGCACTACCGGTCGTCCAGTCTACCGCAATCTACTCTGGCTAAGTGTTCCTCCGATGAATCTCGTTCCTCCGATCCTGACGCGTCCACTGTTGCCACGCAATTACTCGATCCCTTCGACGACTGAACTAGACTCCGATCCATGCAATGCAAGTTAAAATATTATCGTTCTGGAGTAGAAATTCAGATGTTTGATAAAAAGACCCTATTTAATTTGACAGGGTTTTTTTAGGACCTCTTCACCGATTTAATTGGAAGCCCTACTTAACAAGCATACACAGAAGCGACTAAAGTCAAAACCAAGCTAAAAGCGATCAAGCTAAAGTCGCTTTGGGGCAAAAGCCGAAGCCACCAAAGTATAGCTTTTCCTAGCTTCTCTGTTTTTGGAGAAGCCCAAATCTTGTAAAAAAAAGTCATAAATGCTAATATTCAGGGCTCGATCATCTATATTTATATCTATATCTATATCTACATCTAGTATTCCCTCCATACTTAAAAATAAAGTCGTTTAGGACAGCGACACAGTCTTCAAAGTATAACTTTGACTTCTTGTTTTTATAAAAATATTTATTGAAAAGTGGTATATGTATATTTTTATGAAAGTATTTTTCAAGACAAATCTATTCGTATAGTTTTCACATTTCCAAACTTAACAAATTTAAAGCTATTCATGATTTATATTCCCAATGTTTGGCCCCAGCCTTATCCAAAACGACTCCATTTTTTCAGTACGGAGGGAGTACGTATTAAAGATGATGGAAGTGATTCTTCCTTCCATCATTTTACTTCCAAGCGCCCTCGTGCACCTATCATCTCTTCTCTCTCCCACCCATGATCTGAACTAGTGAACTCTCATACGACTCATAACAGTGCACATCTAGCCACGATACGGGGTCTGTTTCGACCAAAAGTTGTCTAGATGACCAGGGGCGGATCTAGTACCAAGTTGCCCGGGGCTCGAGGCCCTATTACCACCGTCGGATGTATGGAGCCCCTCCTAAGCCCCCTACCTATAAGTTTGTAGTCACTAAAGCTTAGAAAGAGAGGCTAAATGTACAACATATACGGAAGAGAAGCCTCTCCTAGCATATGTTTCTAGATCCGCACTGTAGATGACTCGGCAATAAGTTGTATGTCTAAAAAATAAAAACCAAACAAAATTTGGAGTTCATATATAACTTATTTTGAAAAAAAATCAGCATTATATCCAATTTAATTTCGCACTCATCGTCAAAACGTAAAAAAGAATAATCAATGCTAGACTAACAATTACCTGCAAACCACTGTGCTTACCTGCCAAAAGAGCAAACTACCCATTGGAGGAAGCAAATACTAAATGTCAAATGGATGACAAAAACATCATCAGATTAAAACATATAAATATAAGAAGCAAAAAATACATAAATATATTAAAACCACCCGTAGTGAAGCACAAACATATTTTAAAGTACATAGGGTTTCTATGGTACTTTGCTACCCCCCATGCCTATAAGAGTGAGAGCAGGGTCTCCTAGCGTGGTGAAGAGTCTAATCTCAAGACGAATAAAAACACATGTCACTCCTTCTATGCCGATACGAGTAACGAAAACCATCTATATATATTTTAAATGTGTTCATGCACCTAAACCTAGTTTTGAGTCTCCTCTAACTCAAACTTGCATACCTGATTCCTTCTTATTGAAGCATTGTTGAATTCTTGGTCACATTTTTATTTACACATATGATGTATGTGAGTCTGTGCTCACCGATGTCATTCTTCTTTGGACAAGGATAATCTTTTTGAGTTGTCCAACTTTTTTTGTATTGTACTCCCTCCGTTGCAAATTATAAGACATTTTAGCATTTCTAGACACATCCCTTTTACTATGCACCTAGATATAGTGTATATCTAAGTGCATAGCAAAAACCATGTATCTAGAAAAGCCAAAACATCTTATAATTGGAAAGAAAGGGAGTAGTTCTTTTTTAAGTGAAGTTTGATTTGCCCCCCTAAACTTATTGCTATTTTTAAAAACACCATCAAACTCGAATACCAGACAACTTACCCTCTTAATTTTCAAAACCAATAAATTATCTAAAATGATTTATAGTGGTTTCGACTCTGGTTCGACCGATGTAGTAGTGGGCCCACATGTCTTCGCTTTTTAAGTCATGCCATCTTTTATTGAATATTTGGGCTCCTTAATGATTTCAAAGGAAAAAAATCAACTAGAAAGTTTTGGATCTCTTCAAGCACTATAAGTTTAGTATTGAGTGTGTCTCCATCTAAGGTTGTTTAAAATTAAAAAAAATAAAATTTCATAATTAGAAAACTTAAAACAAAGGGTCTCTAAATGATCTCAAATAAAAATATTTTTAGATTTATAACTTTGGTATATACCATGTCAATTGTGGCAAAATCTCCTAATCTAATGCCCTCCCAAGAGTACTTATCTTCCATTAGACACTAAGTACCCAAGGGAGAACACTAAACTAAGTAATTCCATCGAGCACACCGCAAGGGAAAACTCGAAGATCCACATTTTTACATCAGGATCACAAATGAGAGAGTAAAGCTTACAACATCCTTGCATTTCTTACATCGCTTTTAGTACAACCTTAGAGTAATTCATTATTTGATTATAACAGCGGAATATAAAATGTTATCAGAGTTCAGTGAAAATTAAATCATTTAATGATAAGATAAACATTAACATGAAGAACGTTTAAATGCATAAAATGATAACAGATTAATAGTATTTTTCTTGTAAAACTTTTAGTGAGAGTTTTAATAAATAAACTATACTCCGCATCGTAAAGGAAATCCTCGCTGAGCCCACCAGGAGGTTTTCACACACAAGTGTCAGCTCATCAGCACCTGTCACCTGCAACAGGGTAGAACAAACCCTAAGTCCTCAATTGTACTCTGCAAGACTTACCCGTCAGGAGGAAGTCAAAAGACTCCAAGGATTATGCAAGGCTTTTTGGCTTGTGGGTTTCTTGTTTGCGAGAAGCAGCACTAAGAGTGTGTCCTTAATTTCTTACTTTTAATAGCCGTATTTTATTTCTTATCCAACCTTCTAGGTAAGCACCTAGTCTATAATCAAGCAGGGTTGGGCAAAATAAACCATTTCTTCATCTTTCAACTGCCGGTTCTTACTACGATGCCAGAGCGTAGTCAAGCCGTACCGTCACGCAGAAACGGCGATTCGCGAATCAATGTGCCCAGCTGGGTGCCCCGAAAACACACGCCTTGCTTGTACCCCGGGCACAAGCAAGACCAACCCGTTCCACTTCTGTCAAGGGGTCTAGGTCCCAGTCCAAGCTCGGACTCTAAGCCCCTAACACTGCAGGCCTGGCCTCAGTATGGTGCTTAGACCTCCTCAACCCAATATATATGACCACCCTAAAAAGCCGGTCCGGAAAGAGCCGGAACCCATGACAAGAGAGAAACAAGTCTTCCCGCCCCCATAAGCAAGTATATGCTCGAGACAATAAATCTGTGACTTGACCAGGGTCCATGCAACGAACGGTCCTTAATTGACACAGGCGGAACAAATGCAACCAGAGCCCCACTCTGTTGCCCAACCAGATCCAAGTCCATCCAACCCGTTCCGCCCGGTCTCCAGTTATCCATATACATTTATATTCCATGTGATAGTAACATGATAATAGTAACAATATTATAATTCCTATCTCTCGCGAGTGACAGGCAATCACTCGGCTTCTACCGGAACCCTATAGCATAGCAAGCTACACGATCCTATCGTACTAGTAAGACTTATAGGACAAGGATATATATATGCAAGTGAGTTTCATTCAACTCCTTTAAACTTAATGCACAAGCATAATTTAAAGTGCAGAATAATAGGAGTTATGCACCGGGGCTTGCCTGGGTAAAGATTTAACCAAAAGTTAGCATTCCATCACAATGACACGATCCTCAAGGTGCCATCTTTTCCGCTGCTCCAGATGACTCCGCAATCCATCAACGCGCCTATTATGCCATTCGTGGATGCAATGCAGAGACGTAAGTAATCAACGGTGACTGAAATACTTAAGATACGAGTACGTCTCTCGGGCTAACGAACTATCTCTAATGGCTAACGCACTAGGCCACGTATCTAGGGTACCAAGTAACGCGCTATTTTCCAAAGAGTATTTTGGTTATACAAACCCAAGGTTTTACTTATTCCGTTCTATCGATTTAATATTTATTCGACAAAGGGCATCATTATCTATCCTAGCAACTAATTATTTTGGGCTACCAAAACTTACAGTGAGCAACTAATAACGTTAGAGATTTACTGCAAGATTTCCAAAACTAGCACTAGCATCATTTTGCCATAAAATTTCCTACAAGCTTTACATTTAATAATTTTGAGCGTCTCAAAATAATTAGAGCAAGCCTAGAAATATTATGAAACTACACGCACCAGTTACACCCTTAGATAGATCATGATTTTTGGAACCCACCCAAACTTGTTTCATGATTTTTGGACTCCTACATGTTTTTATATTGGATTTACAAGTTTACTTCAGAAACTAATTAGAAAAGCTTAAGAAAAGAAAAGGCCAGCGGTGACTGCACCGGCCCAGCAGGTGGCCCAGCGAGGGAGGCCCGCGAGCGCGCGACAATTAAGCAAAAGAGGGCTCCAACCTTTAGAGAATCAAGCGACTCGGTGAACTACTATTTCCCTAGACTTAATCTTTGCACCGAAGTCCCTGGAACAAACCTCCTTCTCAACGAGGCAGTCCTCGACGTCGCCAGCGCACGGTGGCGCGGCTCCGGCTGGCACACCATGGCTGCGCCGATAGCCGGGGAGCCCGGCCCGACCAACAAAAGGGCCGACCCCCAACTAGGACTCCAACGACGACGATGGGTAGTGATAGGGCAACAGGAGGTGCCCACGGTTGCGCTGCAGCGGCGGGCGGCAGTTCACGGTGACAGCGCGGCCGCTCCGGCTATCCTACGGCCTAGCGAGACGGTAGAGGTTGCGGGAGAGCAGTAGGAGCTTACCAAGCAACCAGCTATGCAACCGATTGAGGCGGAGGGCGGCCAAGGAATCCTGGCCACATGTGCCCGCACAGCGCGGCGGCACTCCGAGCACAGCAAGGCCGCGTCAGCCAGTCACCGGTGAGAAATCCGGCCAACCTGAGGCGAGCACCAAACGGAGGAAGTCAAGGCAAGTCAAACTACGCCAGTTAATTGGAGCTAAAACGAAAGAGGGGCTTTCCCCCAACCCACTCTGCTCAGGCGGAAAGATTGCCGCCGCCGACGAAAACCAAAAATTGGTTGACTGCGAAGCATGGCTAAGGCCCAAGGTGGGTCGGCTGGCTACCTAGTTAGCCTAGCTACATGTAGACGCAAGCAATCACAACGAGCGAGAGAACCGAGCGAGCTAAAGAAAACAGGGAGGGAGAAGCAGAGCAGCAAGGGCGCGTCGCGTCGCAAACAATGGCGCGTGCGGACACGGCGTGCCAGGGGGGCAGCGGCCATGCCCCGAGCCAGTGTGCGAGCACGAGGGGGGGCTGAGAGAGTGAGCGAGCGGGGCGAGAGCAGCAGCTTGGGGAGGCGTGCACAATTTGGAGAGGTCAACCCGAGCAGTGCCCTCGATGGCGCCTAGCGGGACAAGCAGGGCAGGTCGGCATGTAATGACCTACGAGGCGCGGTCGCATCGGTGCCGGCTATCTCGGAATCACCGAGATAGAGGGAGATCCCATCCCTACAGTGTCCAGGGTCCTCAACCTCACCGCGACAAGCAAAAGGGCACGCGGGGGAGTTCATCGCGGTAAGCGAATCGGGCAGCGAGATGCGCGCCACGACATCGACCTGGCACGCGGCAGCGGACGCAGGCGGCAGCCTAGGTGCCCCTGTGCGCGCACGGCACAACGAGGACAGGGCGGGGCCGAGGCGATGCGGCCACCAGCGGCGCGAAGCGGGACAGGCAGAGACAACGACTCAAGGAGGCAGCAGCGCTGGCCGCGGCTAGAGCACGCACGGGCAGAAGAGCACGCACAGCGGCCGCGACGTGACAAGCAGCACGGTGATCGTGACCACGGGCCAAAGACCAAAGCCGTGCGTTGCACGCTTTTAAAAGCAAAGCAAAACTCGTTGACTTTCACGATTGAGGTTAGACCAAAACCACTAGCCAAAAGCCAACACTACCAGCTACCCAGCAAGGCAACCATCACCACCAAAGAGCAACTGGAGGAAGAGATACGCGAACGCCAACCAAGCTTCGCCACGGATGGGCCGGTTCACGAACTGAGTGCCCACACCGGATTCACAGCGCGTTCAAGCGAACATTGGACAAATTTTAAGAGGGCATCATGACCTCCAACTCAACTACCACTCATACCACGCTCAAGTGCATACGTAGAAGCAATCCATAGTGTAAAAACATGAAGTGATTGCTTAAATGTTTTTGCTAGAATTTAAGTGCCAAGATAGCCGTGTCATCACCTCCTTCCGACTTAGGAAAATTTAGAGTTGAGGTCGGATTGAATTCCGAATTCGATAATTTGAGCTTGCAAACTACTATTAACAATATTTATTTCCCACAATAAAAGTTGTATTTTTATCTACATAACTTGCTCGTAAGTTATATTTTCTTTTTGTTTGTAAAAATTGTTTTTTTCATGAGTTTTAAATCTGAAATCCGTGGAACTAGTTGTGATAATCCCACTTAGGTTTTAAGCGAGGTGCTAAGCGGCTCGTAACACCCGGGGTGTTACATCAATGTCCCAGGTCATTTGAAAAACTCAAAATATTTGAATTAAAATGTGAGAAATTAAAACAAATATTAAATGATCTCATGTAAACTAAAAATGTGTCAACTATAAAGTTGTAGATCGCATTTACAGCCACAATTTCGGTTGTACCATGTCAACAGCTAATGTCATTTTATTTAAAAAAAATGAATTTCAAAATATGAGAACATAAAAACAACTATTTGGTACTCTAAACTAGCTCAGATTTAAAAAGTTGTCAACAACAACAACATTGTATATCTTATTGAGAACTTAACTTTTTGTATAAACCATGTCAACATCCTAGGTTGCTTGAAAATTTTTAAAAATTTAAATCTCAAAATCTAATAACTTAAAAATGAATATTTGAGTCTCTAAAAGATCTTAAATAAAAAAGTTGAAAAACACATCAAGGTCTACAATTTTGATATAAAGTTTGTATTCAACAGTTTTCGTATGAAAATATTACGATTTTTCTATATAAGAGAAAGAGAGACCACCTGATATGTGAGTCCCACCGCCACGTCAGCAACACAACCCAAGAAATCACTTTGAAATGGCCAAGGAGGTATTTTATCCATATTTGAAAGCTAAGAGGAGTGACTTTTCCAGTATTCGAGTTTCGAGGGTGTTTTTAAATTCTTGAGTAAGTTTAAAGACGGATCATGCATTACTCTTCCTTTTTGCAGTCGTAGTTTCTAAAAAAAAATACATGCTTAAGACGTAAGCTGCTTTCGAGGCAGTAATCTAGACCGTCGATTTTGAGTGCCCGGCGGTTTGGGATCGCTGCGTGGACAGCGCCCGGCCCTAGTTCGTGACTTCGTGACATTTGGTTGACGTGCACAAAACGTATATACTGACAACTTATAGCTGATGAGAAAAGGGCTGGCACTTTCCTACTGATTCGGTTGCCTGTATAGGTTTATCTTGAGTCAAAGTTTCTGACGTACCTTGTCAAAAAAAAAAAAAGTTTCTGACGTAAAATGGGGGAGGCAGTTACTCCACTGCTCCTTTTGCATACAAATACATAGTCCAAACTTTCTGAAAGAGAAAAAGGATTTCTTATGGGTGTTATACAGTACTATATGAACTACTACCATAAACAGAAGAGCCCTTTTGTTCCAATCCTTTGAGAGGCAAGGTGCGTTACGGTACTATATAGCTCTGAATTTGGGTGATAATTTCGGTGCCTCTTTATAGCTTTCTAATCACAGTAAAAAAACCCCCCTGACCACAACATTTCAACAAGACTCGAGTGCATAAACTGTGTCGAGGTCTCGAGGAGCAAATACAAGTGGCTTCTTGACCAGAGAGCAATAATGTTCAGAAAGCATGATCAGAACGTCAAGTCTTAGTAACAAGACTGAAATGCGTGAACCTCACTGGGTTTCCGTAAAACGCTTGTATATTTTTCCACGCCTCTATTGCCTCCATCCAATCATTCCACAGTACAGTGAAGATCTAGTAGAACCGTAGGACAAACACCCTTAGGGCCCCTTTGATTTTTTTTTTCCTGATCATGTGTTTTTTCTGTGAAAAAATAAACTGATTCCCATAAAATTTCTATATGATCTCCATGAAATCCTTGTGTTTCAAAGGAGCCCTTAATTTGCATAAACACCTGGTACGAAATTTGTTGCTTTTATATATATTCCTCGGATGCCTTTGTGGGGGCAGAAGAGAAAAGCCAAAATGGCATCTGGGCAATTTGCGAATTTGTGAAATAGAGTACTCCCTCCGTCCATAAAAGAATGTATTTTTTGCTTCTTGAGAAGTCAAACAATTTAAAGTTTGACCAAGGTTAGATAAAATACACTAACATTTATGATACAAAAGAACTACCATAGATCAGTTGGTTGAGTTCTTCGTAGTGGAACCTGCCCATCTATTTTTCAAGTTCTTGGGTACTCGTATTTTTTTTTGGATTTTTTCAGAATTTAACGGCGCTATGCTTTCAGCGGTAGGCGACGTCCCATCGACAGCGAGGCGTCTGTGGTGACTTCGTGAATCTCACGATCTGTCGGCTCAGTCCTTCGGAGGTGCTCAACGAGGCACCTGAGGTAGGTGCTCATAGGGTTAGGATTTTCATACATGTGTTCATAGTGGTGAATGTGCGTGCTTGTTGTGAGCGTCTACGTTGTACTGTGTAATTCTAAAAAAATGATTATGTATATTTTCATAAGAAACCTAGTTGGAGACATAAATGTTAATACATACTATTCATTATAAACTTGGTCAAAGTTAAACTAGTTTGACCTACACGCAACTCATGATTACATTCTTTTGTGGACAGAGAAAGTACCAACTACCACTAGTTTATTTCCAAAATTCCTATTGGAGACATAAATATTATTACTATTCGCTATAAACTCGATCAAAGTTAAACTTGTTTGACCTGCACACAACTCATAATTGCATTCTTTGTGGATAGAGGAAGTACCAACTGCTACCAGTTTATTTCTAAATTTCCTATTGGAGACATAAATATTAGTACTATTCACTATAAACTCGGTCAAAGTTTAAGTAGTTTGACATGTACCTTATTCATAATTATATTCTTTTGTGGACAAAAGAAATACCACCTTGTAACATCTAGTCCCGGCATACACGGCCCAGGCCTACTTTGTCGAGAAGTGGTCCCACCTGCGTAGCAACCCGCTTGAGTTTTTCGTCCTCGCTTCGCTCAAAACGGTTAACCGAAGGTTACTACGTGTCCCTGGCCCTGGTATTTAAGCTGGTTGGACTCACCTTTCGGTTGCACAGGGTTTCGCGATGCTACAGTACCCGGTGAAAAGTGACTAGCTGCTACTTTCAGCTGCAGTGCAGACCACTATAGTACCCGAAGTCCAGATGTGCAGTAACTCCCCAGCTACAGTGACCAGCCCCACTGCCCTCCGTCTACAGTAGTATCGGCTCATTTCGCGAATTGGACCCATTTAGGGCTGTTACAATCACCCCTCCTAAGGATTCGACGTCCCCGTCGAATGTCAGGATCCTTCTCTCTTGGCCACGTTTGTGTGTTCCCGTGTCGGCGCATGTGTCATGCCATGCCGTGTCCACGACGGGCCCACGCGCATACACACATCATGCCCGAGCATATGATCCCCACGTGCCCGTGAAACAACAAGAGTCGGCTCTGATACCAAATGTAACATCCAGTCCCGACATACACGGCCCAGGCCCACTCTGCCGAGGAGTGGTCCCACCTACGTAGCAACCCGCTTGAGCTTTCGTCCTCGCTTCGCTCAAAACGGTTAACCGAAGGTTACTACGCGTCCATGGCCCTGGTATTTAAACGGGTTGGACTCACCTCGGATTCATAGTATAATACTAAACTTCTGATTACACGGCGTTTCGCGATGCTACAGTACCCACGAATTCAGCCCAACCCAATTATGTGAACAGTAACATACTACTACAGGGATCCAGTTACAGTACCGGACCGCTATAGTCCCCGGAGCCCGGATGTACAATACTCCTAGCTACAGTGCCTGGCCCACTGTCCTGCTGCAGTAGTATCGTCCCATTCCGCGAATTAGCCCCACTTGGCCCATTTGAGACTGTTACACATCTACCACCGGTCTATTTTCAAATTTCCTATTAGAGCCATAATTGTTTGTACTATACACTATAAATTCGGTCAAAGCTAAATTAGTTTTCGTAGACAGAGGAATTATATTTTCCACGCCTCTATTGCCTCCATCCAATCATTCCACAGTACAGTGAGGACCTGGTGGACCCGTAGTACAAACACCTTGACTAGTTTGCAGGGGTACAATTACAAACACGAAGCGGGAAATTTGTCGGTTATATATATTCCTCGGATATATAGATTCCACAGTACAGTGAAAAAGCCGAAAAGGCACCCCCGGCAATTTGCGAATTTCTGAAATAGAGTGCCAACTGCCACCAGTTTTTTATTTCCAAATTTCCTGAGACCAAACGAGCGTCCGAACCAGACGGGGACAAATATAAAGCAGCGACTCCCGGACAACGTTTTGGCAGCACGCCACACAGCAGCCGTTCCCAACAGCATCAACCTCGGGTGCTCTGCTGCCACTGCCTGCCAGGCGCTAGCTAGCTCTCTGGCCTCGTGCAGCCTGCCGCCGCGGCCGCGCGCGCTAGCCTGCCTAGTAGTTCGCCGTAGCATAACAAAATCACCGCGCCGGCGCCGCGGGAGGTGGTGGTGGTGGTGTTGGAGCAGCAGCGGGCCCGGGGCCGGAGCGGCGGCCGAGAAATGCCCGGTGGCGCCTCCCTGCTCAACAGCGGCGGCATGGCGGACTCCGGCGGCGGCCTCACCGTCCCCGTCGTTGTGACCTGCCTCATGGCGGCCTCCGGCGGCCTCATCTTCGGCTACGACATTGGCATCTCAGGTGCGCCACCCCCGTCCCCGCTTTCCGCGTCACGCGTGTGTGCGAGTTCTGCTTGCTTCGGTTGTGTGTGGCGGCATCATCCCCGAGACTCGAGTAGTGTAGGATACGCATTCGCTGTGTCTTCGTGTGATTGAGCTAGCCCCTGACGATTAGGATTCTATGGCTTCCTCCCCCTCATCGTTGATCTTCGATTGGAGGAAACTCGATTCCCAGTATATCCATCCATCCGCGGCAAATCGAACACCATGCTTGAAGCGCACCGCAGTCTCTGTTGGGTCTCTTTGTTTCTTTCTGCTCAAGTGGCTTCTTCCATTGACCATTGGGATCTTCGGTAAGAAGCTTCTCCCGTGTTCCACAGCCAGCCCTCAAAGATCTCCAAATCGGCGACTATTTTTAATCCGCGCGCGTGGTAGGTGTGTTGCCCGTCCTGTCCTCCTCCATCCCTCTCGAAAACAGTTTTAAAATCGCAGGAGTCAGATCCAAGATTCCCAACCGGAGAGGGCCGTGATGAAGAGGGGGGACGACGACGACGACGAGTTCGTGTCGGGTTCCTGAGGAGTTGTTGTCCTATCCAGTCTGACTTTTTTTTTCCCATTTCGTTCACGGAACAGTCCCCGCAAAAGTTACCCAACTCCGGGAACAGTGGAGGTACAGTGGCGCATCACGGAAAGGCGTCGTATCACTGTCCCGGCACCAAACCAGCGCCGCCGACACCGCATGGCCCCGCCGGCGCTCGGCCAGGGGGTACGACGATGGCGGCCACTCGGCAGGGATTCGCTTGCCGGTTCCCTGCTGCTGGACCGCGTGGTCCATCGATCTCGCTCGGCTAGGGTGTGAGGTCCCGATCGAATTGGCTGTGGGGCCTTGTTTAGATGCACATGAAAAGTTAGAAATTTTTCACTCTCTCTCCATCACATCAATCTTTGGACCCATGCATGAAGTAGTAAATGTAGGTAAAAATAATAACTAATTACACAGTTTTGTTGGAAATCACGAGATGAATCTTTTGAGCCTAGTTGGTCCACGATTGGACAATATTTGTCAAATAAGACGAAAGTGGTACTATTCATCAGGCTGAAATTTTTTCAGCATCTAAACGAGGCCTGGGTCGGGTGGCCCGTGGCCGTGGCCCACCCTGTGCGGCAGCGTACGGCGATTCCATCCACAGCGTCCTCCTGCCTGCACGGCACACGGGCACAGTGCCGGGCCTCGTGGCGCACGCGTCGCCTTCAGTTTCGGTCACGGGCTTTCGTTGTTCACCCGCTCCCTCCCTCACCACCCACACGTCAACAATTTTTGGACCTGCGCGGCGCGCACGTAATCCGCCGCGCGAGGAAGACGTCACGCTCGGCTCGGTGTGTTCGCGTACCTTTCTTCCACCCACCCCCCGTGGCCGTGGGCTGGCTCACGAGCCAGTAGCATAGCGTCTCTTTCTTTCTCGTCGGAGGAAAAGAGCCATGGAGATGGCTGCTTTGGCAGATGCACTCGTGCACATGGCATGGTGGCTACTATAGAGGGGCTAGGTAAAATCATTTCGATCTTGATACCGGTCGGCGGCTACTCGATGGTAATCTCGCCATTTGCAGAAAAGTAAGGGATTTGGAAGTAGGGCCTCGTTTAGTTTGCAAAATTTTTGAAACTGATAAATAGTATCACTTTCGTCTTATTTGACAAACATTGTCTAATCGTGAATCAACTAGGCTCAAAAGATTCATCTCGTGATTTCCAACTAAACTGTGTAATTAGTTATTTTTTTTACCTATATTTAATACTCCATACAAACAGTTAAAAATTGATGTGATGAAGAGAGGGTGAAAAAATTCTAACTTTTGGGTGCAAACAAGGCCTAGGCGGCTGTCGTTTCGTGCGTGGCGAAACAGTGCGGTGCGAGCGTGAGCGTGTGTGTGACAAGATGGGCATATATATTTTTTTTTCTACGGAGATAGTAGACACGATGATGTTGATACGATGAAGACGATTGGTAAAAAGCTAGTGTTATTATTTATCACACGCGAATATTTCTACTTTTTGAAATAAATAAGAAAAACGAATAATGGTACGACGAAAAGAAAGGGTGTACGCTGAAAGCAAATCGCCTAGGAATTGTCAGTGCAAATCCGCAGCCGTCCAATTCGCACCCAATCGATTCTGTTTCGCTTTCCTGCTCCATCCTTTGTCTCATCTCCGTTCTACCACTGTTTTACTTTGCTTCCTCGGTAGCCCCGATACTTCCAAAAGTGGTGTCATCAGTCATTTTTATGTTTGACCATATAAAATGAAACTGAAAGTGGTACAAGCGTCCAACAGTAATGCGCCAGTTTTGGTGTATATGTCCGGGTGAAAAAGCTCACTCCTGCGTCCCGAATTTTATAAGCACGTTAGGGCTAGGCCTGCTAATGGGTTGGGTTCAAATGGGTTTAATGGGTTGGGTTTTCAAATGGGTGCACTCTGGATGGGTAGGAATGGGTTGATTTATTTAGCGGGTTGGGTCGGGTTAGGTTTAATAGAAAACTGGGTTGAATGGGTCAGGATTGGGTTCTTTTTTTGTGGGTTTGAATGGGTTGAGCCCATGGGTTGATGTTGAATTTTTAATATATCATAGTATACATATATATTGATTTGTAATTTGTTTAGCTTTTGATGTAGAGCCCACATGCATATTTTGCTATGCTAATTGACACGGATTAGCCTCATGACATTTTGAATCCAGCTTAATTTATTTTGGTCAATTTCGACAAATTTTATAATGTGAACACGAGCTTTTATTTCTAGGGTCCGGCTTCGAGGTGGGGCCCACATATTCATCTGGTAATGCCAACTGGCATGAAATAGCTGCTTGTTACATTAAATCATCTGCAACAAATTTTGGTCAATTTTGACAAAATTTTATAATGTGAACGCGAGCTTTTATTTCTAGGGTCCGGCTTCGAGGTGGGGCCCACATATTCATCTGGCAATGCCAACTGGCATGAAATAGCTGCTTGTTACATTAAATCATCTGCAACAAATTTTAGTCAATTTCGACAAAATTTTATAATGTGAACGCGAGCTTTTATTTCTAGGGTCTGGCTTCGAGGTGGGGCCCACATATTGATCTGGCAGTGCCAACTGGCATAAAGTAGCTGCTTGTTACATTAAATTATCAGTAACAAATTCTAGTCAATTTCGACAAAATTTTATAATGTGAACGCGAGCTTTTATTTCTAGGGTCCGGCTTTGATGTGGGGCCCACATATTGATCTGGCAGTGCCAATTGGCATAAAGTAGCCGCTTGTTACATTAAATCATCTGCAACAAATTTTAGTCAATTTCGACAAAATTTTATAATGTGAACGCGAGCTTTTATTTCTAGGGTCCGGCTTTGATGTGGGGCCCATATGTCTTATCCAAGCATATATATATATTTTTATGCAAACCTATAGATTTTTATAGTAAACCCGTGGGTTTAATTAGTTTATGGGTTGGAATGGGTTGGGTTGAAACTATAAAAATATGGGATGGGTTGGGTGGAAGAAGAGAGTTAATTTGTTAGGGGATGGGTTGGGTACGGGGTGGGTTTTCACCCATTAGCAGGGCTAGTTAGGGCAGATACATTGCCACACGTTAGCGGTTTCACACTCTGTCTCATCCAGTGCCACGCATGATTTTTTTTAATGATGTTTCGTTAAGAGAGAAGCCTAGAAATTACATTAAAATAGTCATGTAATAATTCAAGTGTAAATTCAGTACAAGTTGAGTTCATAGTAATTAAAATTGGGGTGTGTGTGAGAGAATTTTTTTTTCATCCAATCTTAGTCTTATTCTTTTCCATGCATGCTATTTATAGAAAGAGAAAAGAGAAATATTGTTGAAAAGAACCCAAAAAAAAATCAAATGTGAGCCTGGGTACACACTAACAAGCGCAGACTTGAGTACTAGTACTGTAGTACTTTGCTAGTGGCTGTGCGCTTCGTTTCACCGTAATTTTTTTTTGAAAGATTATTTCAGCGTAATTTCATTACTAACTCGAAGCAAATTATGTCGCTCCATGCATGTGTCGCAACAACGATCAGGAGGTGTGTCGGAGATGGAGGCTTTCCTGAAGAAGTTCTTCCCCGGCTTGCTCAAGAGGACGACGGCGCGCGGCGCCAACAAGGACGTCTACTGCATCTACAACAACCAGGCGCTGACGGCCTTCACCTCGTCGCTGTACGCGTTCGGCATGGTGGGGACGCTGCTGGCGAGCCGCGTCACCCGGCGGCTCGGGCGCCAGGCCGTGATGCTGATCGGCGGCAGCCTGTTCCTTGCCGGCGCCCTCCTCAACGCCGCCGCGGCTAACCTCGCCATGCTCATCGTTGGGCGGATGCTGCTCGGCCTGGGCCTCGGGTTCTCCGGGCAGGCCACGCCCGTGTACCTCGCCGAGGTGTCGCCCCCGCGCTGGCGCGGCGGCTTCATCTCGGCGTTCCCGCTCTTCATCAGCATAGGTTACCTGGTCGCCAACCTCATCAACTACGGCACCTCGCGGATCCCCGACTGGGGCTGGCGCCTGTCGCTCGGCCTCGCCGCCGTCCCGGCCGCCGTCATGGTGGTGGGCGCCGCGTTCATCCCGGACACCCCCAGCAGCCTCGTCCTGCGCGGGAAGCACGACGACGCGCGCGCCGCGCTGCAGCGGGTGCGCGGCAAGGGCGTGGACATCGGCGCCGAGTTCGCGGACATCCTCGCCGCGGCGGAGAGCGACCGGCGGAACGAGGAGGGCGCGTTCCGGCGGATCCTGCGCCGCGAGTACCGCCCCTACCTGGTGATGGCCGTGGCGTTCCCGGTGTTCCTGAACCTCACCGGGGTGGCCGTCACCGCCTTCTTCTCGCCGATCCTGTTCCGGACCGTCGGGTTCGAGAGCGACGCCGCGCTCATGGGCGCCGTCATCCTGGGCCTCATGAACATCGGCGGCATCCTCGCGTCGGGCTTCGCCATGGACCGCTACGGCCGCAAGCTGCTCTTCGTCATCGGTGGCGCGCTCATGTTCACTTGCCAGGCATGCAAACAAAGCTGCTTATTACACATGTTACATTCTTTATTGAACGAACAACCTTTTGACTGACAAATATAAAAAATTTGCTGCTGCTTCGCAGGTGGCAATGGCGAGCATCATCGGATCACAGCTGGGCAACGGGAGCAAGATGGCCAAGGGGTACGCGGTGACGGTGCTGGTGGTGACGCTGGTCTTCTCGGCGGGCTTCAGCTGGTCGTGGGGCGCGCTGTACTGGACCATCCCCGGCGAGATCTACCCCGTGGAGGTGCGGTCGGCGGGGCAGGGCGCGGCGGTGGCGCTCAACCTGGGGCTCAACTTCCGGCAGGCGCAGTTCTTCCTGGCGATGCTGTGCTGCTTCAAGTACGGCACCTTCCTCTTCTACGCGTCGTGGCTGGTGGTGATGACCGCCTTCGCCGTGGCGTTCGTGCCGGAGACCAAGGGCGTGCCGCTCGAGTCCATGGCCCCCGTCTTCGCGCGCCACTGGTACTGGGGCAGGTTCGTCAAGGACCACCAGAAGTTTGGCGAAGAGTCCACCTAGCTAGCGAACCTAATTCGGAATCAGCGAACGTACTATACCCTTGGTGGTGGTATACTACTACCAGTAGTAGTAGATTATTGATAAGGGAAATACATATTGCGTGTGTGCCTTTTGTGATGACTGTGTTGATTTAGAATGGCTTAAGAAGCTCATCCGTGACTCCGTGTAGTAAATTTCGAGACTTCAAATATAATGTTCGTAGTAGTACATAGGAGAGCCTTCTATCATGTGTTTTTCTTCGTAAATTTCGTTGTTTGCAAGCTATAAGGATAGGGATCTAGTAAATTGCATTGGCAGATCGTAACTGGGTGTTGCTGTGTATATCCTTCGTGCATATAGAGACCAGATTAATGAATCCATTGTTAAAAAAAATGTAACAGATTCATTGGTTTCCAATGTTTCAATTGTCATAGCCCAAATCTATATCGTGTTTTTCCACCTATACGTTCATGTGAGCAAAGGAAATAGCTTTATATTACCTAGGAGAGCCCTTGATCATTTCGGCAATGAAAATCTTTTGTTCGGTACTATATTTTTTTTATTGTCTCAGAAGTTATTTTTATTGTTCCATGGTTTTGTTTTGTATTGTTATGGTAGTGAAAATCCATTGTTTCACAATTTGTAGTATAATTTTTCATTGTTCTAGTACTGAAGTTGGGTGTGGACGCTAAATCGTACCCATGGATATTTATAGGAGTCCAAAATATTAGGTCTATCACTCTACCTTATGTAACCAAATATTTTGCATGCTCAGTTGCCAACAACATACTTGGTACCTACTCTCTCAGTCCTAAAACATAATGACTTTTAAGTTATTCTCGAGTAAAAGAACAAAAAAATAAAATAAAAGTGATTTCGCGATCATATCTAGGTGTTCAGTAAGAAAAAAAGACACAAAAAAAGAACAGTCAAGAGAAACCTCCAATCGTTATGCTGGCCGAAAACTTCAATTGGGCTCTCACGCCGGTCCGTTGTGGCCCAGTTAAGCGAAGGGAGAATTCCCGCGCACGCGCTCCAGGCGACAGGATAATTTTTGTCGACAGTGACATAGCCGAGCCCGAGGCTAACGCCATACTAAAACATCAGAATTTTCCAGCAAACACTTGAATTCTACCACACTTTACTTTGATTGTTGTTAGTATGTCTCTCGATCGCCGCATTCCTTTTCCCTACAGGCAGTTCACCTGAACCTCCTGCTTGGCATCCCTGACGAACCTCCTCCAGTACCAGTGCCCCGCCCAGACGGAGGAGCGCATGGCCTCCAGCGGCACGCCTTTGGTCTCCGGCAGGAACGCGGCGACGAAGGCCGTCATGACCAGGACCCATCCGGCGTAGAACAGGAAGATGGCGTGCTTCATGGCGCAGAGCAGGGAGACGAACACCTGCGTCTGCGCGAAGGAGAGGCAGAGCGCGATGGACACCGTCAGCGCCTGCGCCGCCGACCTGATCTCCACGGGGTAGATCTCGCTCGGCACCACCCACTTGAGCGGGCCCCACGACCAGTGGCGAATCTAGAATTTTGGGTCAGGGTATGCTTCTCAAAAAATTTCATACGCAATTCAGAAAATCCACTTTCCAATTCGGTAATAAGGTTGTAATAAGGTTTAAAATCATGGATTAATTAGAAATCATATCCACTAAATACAATATAAATAGTTTCAAAAGCCAAACTGATAATTCAAATATATTCATATAGAGCACTAGAGACTTACAATGTTATCTTGCTGATGAGTTTATTCGACGCGTTCGAAGGGACATAAATGTCTCAATTATGTCATCTTCATCAACTTCAAAGAAAATATCTCGCCCAATGAAAGTGACGAGACAATCATCCAGAAGACTATCTCCCATCTTGTTTCGGGTTTTTGTTTTCACTAAAACCAATGCAGAAAATACCCTTTCAACACTTACTGTTGCCACAGGTAGAAGCAGCACCAATTTGAGAAGCTCATAAACCATATCATACACTTTATGTCTCTTCGTTTGAACAAGCTTAACTGAAAGATCAACAATATTTTCTAGACCTTTGAATCTATCATCCTGCTTGATGTCATCAATATAATTATCTAGCTGCAATTCAAGTCTGCGCAAATTATTTTTTGAGAAGTCCTTTGGGTAGAACTCAGCTAGTCTGCGTAGCTTCTGCGCATCAAAAGATTCAAACGATTTAGAAGGATTGAATGCCACCATACAAGACAACAACTCCATATTGATCTCATCAAACCGATTATTAAGTTCTTGACTTATTTGATCAATGACACCAATATATACTTCTCTTCTGAAGTGATCATCATTGGTTTGCTTTCGAGCACGAGCTTTCCTTGTTGATTTTCCATAAGGAACATAAACACCATCCATAGCAGGAACATCAACACCATGTTTATCACAAAATGAGGTGACCTTCTCAAGAAAAGTATTCCAACCATCAGACCTCAATTGTTGCATTCTTTTCTTTGCCACATTAACAAGTGATATTGCATTGAGAATATATTGCTCCCTTCTTTGTAGACACTCAGATAACTCATTCGTGTATCCAAGAATAATATACATTAAATGTACAAAGAAAACAAACTCAAAGGTCTCAAATGCTCCCGTCACAAAATGTATTTTGGTCCAATCATCCTTATATGTAGGATCATCCCCAAGATCAACCAGTACATCATGGATTGATTCATACATAGTAAGGATGCTGCATATAGTTTTGTAATGAGATCCCCATCGAGTATCTCCAGGCCTAGACAAACCCATTTCTTGATGTAATCCAGTTCCAGATTCAATTTCACCACAGTCAAGTGCTTTCTTGATATTCTCAAGCCTAGCTTTTCTAAGCATGTCATGACGCTTACAAGAAACCCCAATAATATTCAATAAGATAGATACTTGATCAAAAAAGGAGCTGCAATCTGTATTTCCCTTAGCAACAGCCACAAGAACCAATTGGAGTTGATGAGCAAAACAATGAATATAATAAGCAGAAGGTGAATCTTGCATGATCAATGTTTTCAGCCCTTTAATATCTCCTTTCATATTGCTAGCCCCATCATATCCTTGACCACGGATTTGAGTCAAACTCAAGCCATGACTAACAAGTAAAGCTTCAATTGCACTCTTCAGTGATAGAGAGGTAGTATCATCTACATGAACAACTCCAATAAAATGCTCACATGGCCTTCCCAATTTATCAACATAACGCAAGCAAAGAGCTAGTTGTTCTTTATGTGATATATCACTAGACTCATCGGCTAAAATTGCAAAGGGCTCATCACCAAGTTCTTCAATTATTTTCTTTCTAGTTTCTAGGGCACAACAGTGAATAATTTGCTTTTGTATGTCCGGGCTAGTTAAGGTACAATTACCTGGAGCATTGTCCAAAACATACTTGTTGACTTCTTCACTATTTCCAGCAAGAAATTTCAAAAGTTCAATGAAGTTCCCTCTGTTGCTAGATTCTTTACTTTCATCATGTCCACGAAATGTCAACCCTTGATGCAAAAGAAACTTGATACACCTAAGTGAAAATGTCAATCGTTTCTTATAAAGTCAAAGATCCTCATCACTCCACTTCTGAATATTATAATCAATTGCTACCTTGGGATTTATAAAGCCAATGTACCTCTCTTGAGCTGCAATATGTGCCTTGGAACCCAAATGTTTGAGAAGTGCAGGCTCTCCTATATTCCAATTATTCCAGCCATCAACAGTAAATGCCTCCGACCCACTGCCCTTCTTAAACAAGTAGCATATAAAGCAAAATGCAGCATCCTTCTTAATACTATACTCAAGCCATTCATGATTGTACATCCAACAAAAATTGAATTGGCGATTTTGTCCTGAAATCCATGTTTTCGGAAAATCATGTGCAAAGGGTTTAAATGGACCTTTAGTAATATATGCTCTTCGAATTGCATCTTGATCCTTAACTGGATAACTACGAATGGGACGTCTTTCACCTGGATCATGTGGAAGACGATTGATATCATAAACCGGTTGAGCTGAAGGCGGCTGTGGTCGTGGCGGTGGCGGTACCACATTATTTTCAGTTTCCTCAACTACTCTCTCACGAGTCTGCTGTTCCACCACAGGTACAATCGAATTAGGAGAATGATTAGAAGTAGCAGCCGCTGCCGCCGCCGCTGCCTTCCTTTTCGCTTCATGCTTCCGATAAAGAGATGCAATGTCCCCGTCTCTCTTCATAACTGCATGAATTTTACAAAGAACAACAACGCCAAATAATTTCTTGAGTGAACTGAATCAAAAATTTGCATGGATCATCATTGCAAATTACAACTAAAAAAATTGAAAGTCACATCTAATAAAATATACTTACTTTGCGGCTGTTTGGTGCTTTGCGTCTGTTGGTGCTTGCGTCCTGAATGGCTGGCGATGCCTTCGTGCTTTGCGTCCTGAACAAACTTGCTCGATGCCTGGCGATCCCGGAGTCGAAGGTGACGATCAGGCGATCTCCGATCTGGGCAACTGCCGTCTGCGGTCTGCCGATGGGGAAAACCGAACGACACGAGTGGCGGCGAGCCGGCGAGTCAAGCGACGCGAATTGTACGAGACCTATCTGTTTCCGTTGCTGGGTTGGGCCGTGACTACTGGGCCGGCCTGATGTCGCTGACGCAACGACAGATGCTACTCGCGGTGTTGTTTTCTCTTTTTTTTTTAACAAAATACGTATATTTACTCCTGTACATCGTAGCAACGCAGGGTATGCTGTAGCATATACAGCATACCCTGTAGCTCCGCCCCTGCCCACGACACACCGAAGCTGAAGGTGTACAGGCACATGAGCACCAGCACGGCCACCGCGTAGTCCCGCGGCATCGCCGCCTCGTCGTTGTGCTTGCCGAGATGCCCCGCCAGGATGCACGACATGGCCAGCTTGTTTTTACAGCAAGGGAAAAGGAAAGTAAGAAATCTCTCTGCTCGAACACTACGAAATGTGTGGTACATGTACTGTTGGATCGGATATTTATCTGGGTTACCTGACAAATCATCATTGCTGCGCCACCGGCGAGGAACAAGAACCTGCGGCCGGCGCGGTCCATGACGAAGGAGGAGAGCAATGAGGAGGCCAGGTTGACGAGGCTAAGAATCACGGATCCAAATATCGCCTTCTGGCTGCTGAACCCGACCGTCCGGAACAGCACCGGAGAGAAGACGGCCATGACGATGACGCCGGTGAGGTCGAAGAAGGAGGGGATGGCCACCACCATCACCAGGTAGTGGCCGTACCCCTTGGCGCACAGCCTCCCGTACGCGCCCTCGTCGTTCCGCCGCGCGTCCTCCACGGCGCGGACGATGTCCTTGAGCTCCGCGTCGGTTTCCGCGCCCGGGCCGCGGAGGCGTCGCAGCGAGACCCGGGCCCTGTCGGTGTCGCCACGCAGGACGAGGCTGCTGGGAGTGTCCGGGACGAGCAGGGCTCCCAGGACGACGATGGTGGCCGGGACGGCGGCGAGGCCCAGCGACACGCGCCAGCCCCAGCCAGGGATGCGGTTGGCGAAGAAGTTGGTGACGGTGGCGGCCAGTGCGCCCAGCACCTGGAAGATGTTGTACGCCGTGGTGAACGCCCCGCGCCACCGTGCCGGCGATGTCTCCGCGAGATACAGAGGAGCAGCCTGCGTGGTGAACCCGACTCCGAAGCCAAGCAGCATCCGTCCGATGATGAGCATGGCGACGTTGACGGCGCCGGCGTTGATCGCGGAGCCTACGAGGAACAAGACGCCGCCGATCAGCATGACGGCGGACCGGCCCACCGTCCTCGTCACGCGGCTCGCCACCAGCGACGAGAGCATCGCGGCGATGTACAACGACGAGGTGAACGCTGTGAGCCGCTGGTCGTCGTATTTGCAGTACGGGTCGTGCTTCGCGTTCTTGGTCCCGCTCGACACTTCCGGGAAGAACTTCACCAGGAACGACTCCATTTGCGTCACACCACCTTTAGTGTACAGCAACAGAATGTGTGTAAAAGTGATTTCGATGATAGAAAAGGTATTTCTTAAAAAAAGATAATCCAGAAAGATCATAGAAAATGAAAAAGGCAAATGACTGATCTATACCTCCTATAAAGCAAAGAACCACTAGCCTATTTCTCTGGCTTCTCATTAGGCTACATCAGCAAAATGATGTCATCCGCCCACTAAGTGACGTCATCCGCCCACTAAACCTCATTTATCTTCCATTAGCTATTTCTTTTGCAATAGAAAAAAAGTCGTAGCACCTAAACCAAATCTATTTCTCTGGCTTCTTATTGGGCCACATCAGCAAAATGATGTCATCCGCCCACTAAGCCTCGTTTATCTTCCACTAGCTATTTCTTTTGAAATAGAAAAAAAGTCGTAGCACCTAAATCAAGTATCGTAATTAAAATCCAATTGCACCATGGTGTTCCTCGCAATAAACTCTTCAAAACAAGACCCCACATGGATATATTTCGATAACTTTTTTGCAAACATTTAAACGGCCGTTCCTAAGAAAAACCTAGCAAAACTGTCGTTTCTAAGCAAAAACCTAGCAAAACTGCATATCACATGTACTGGTCGATCCTATAGGTTAGTGACCGTATTTTCTTTGATATGGTTTTTGTTGTCTTTAGTTACACCTTTAACAAAAAAAACTAAATCTGTTCTCTGCTTATATCGCATATATACTTATGTATTATACACCAACGAGATTCCTTCTACATCCTATTTCTTCTAACTCAATTCAAATTACTCTTGCATTCCCGCAGCAACGCGCGGGAAATTCACCTAGTTATGATGATTGCTAAGAACATTTTAGTGGGATTACAAATGCATAATATTTGAATGAGATATTAGTATTTTTATTCACTTTTCCTATACGTCAGATGCTTGAGTTTTGGTTTGCAACACCTTAGCCATTGATCTTGCTTGAGGTTTTTTTGTTTTTTTTTGTTTTTTTTTGTTTTTTTGTTTTGTTTTGTTTTTTTTTGCTCCATGAAGCTGTGAATCTTAGGTTGTTTTTACTTTGAAGTTGGATCCATTAAGACCAAGATCTATTAATATTTAATAGCCAGTGCTGTTGCCTGTTGAGGCTGTTCTGACGGAGCTCTGGTGAAGGTCCAGAGTGTGGTTGCTCCCCAGTCCCCACTCTCCTTGTAGAAGTTCCTGTAATTTTTGTTACTGTCTTGTGTTAGAAACACTCGTCAAATTTGTCCTTGTTTGACCATAGAAAAGGTTGTTTAAGTTTTTTTTGTCCTTGTTTGATTATAGAAAAAAATTGTGGATTGTGTCTTGTGACTTGGTTTTTAGTTCAAGTTGGAATGGAAACACTAGGTGTTTAAGTGTTTTTGTCCTTGTTTATAGAAAAAATTGTGGATTGTGTCGTGACTTTTGTCCTTGTTTGTCTCCAGAGAAAAAAAAATGTTTGTTGTATCTTGTATTTTGTGCAAAATAGACTACTCAAATTATCTTTTGTTTTATAACTGTAGGGAAACACAAGGTAACTTTGTGATTATATTTTGGTCCTCGTTTGGCTATAGAAAATATGTACAACTATAGAAAAAAAGGAAAACGTAGGATTCCCATTTGCTGAATTCCATGGTCTAGTGCTGAGTTTATGGAGTTTAGTGGCAGTATAACTATATAATTGTACAGTTTTAACTAACAAAAGTTACACTAGTTGAAATGTGCAATTTTCTTAGGTACTGAAATATTGTTTGTAATAAACTTTCCGGTAGAAATGAGCACACACGCATTGATTTTTCACCGCAATGATACATCTAATGTATCATTAATTGGAGACATAGTGTTCAAATTTGTTTACACGTTGTGTAGACTATGAGTCTCTGTTCCTCGATCTATGCAACTGTGATTCCAAAGAAAAGAGAAGTATGATGCATGCAATTTTTTTCTGAACATTGTTACAAAACACAAATGAAGCACCTATTAGTAATTCACAAACAAATGGTCCAATACACATTTTGAATCCAATTTTAGCTACCAGGTGGTACATTCATTACGTAATAAAGGAGATGAAGAATGAGGAAATCAGGTAAGAGACTAAACAGTTTTCGGGTATGTTTAGCAGGTTCGTTAACATGTTTTTTCACTAACAGTTTAGCTATAAAAACAGACGTAGCTGTTAAGTCTTAATCCAACGGTTAACTGAAAAAATGTACTATTTCAGGCATTTGAAATATAGCAATTCTCATTTTTATTTATTTACTTCTGGTTACGTTTTATATGTTTGCAAATGTTTAAAGAAGATCATTCTATATATCTGCTGGGTACAGTACGTACAAATGCCTGCCTGAATAAGATATACTTGAAGCAGGAAATGCAAGAAACCCTGATGGTGATCCTATTTTGTTGACTCTTCTTATCATCGTACAATTATTTGCTGAAAATTCTCTGGACCGCAAGGGTATATGTGGGCCAAAAGCATAATCGACCTTATGATATAGATAAATAAAGAACAAATAAGCGATATGTGCTACTAGTCGCCTACTAGTCCCTTTTCTTCACAGCTAGAGCTAGGCAGGCGGCGAGTAGCATATATGCTTTTGTTTCACATTGTTATCTCCTAGATAGAATAGAATATATCCTATTCTTCTTTTAACCGATCTAGTATAGATAGATTAACACAAATAGGAAGTGGCTGCTGAAAGGTCAAAGCCGAGCCAACGTCTTGTCTGGGAAATTAATTTCAAGATTATTCAGCTTAATTAAATAAACCCTTCCAAACAAAGGATCAGATTAATTAGTAATTAAATATGAAGGAGAAACTGACTTGACCACTGAGGAGGATACAATTCTATCCTGAGAAACTGCTGGTCAAGGGATAAATAAAGATTACTGAAATACTAATTAGGGCCCGTTTGGATCACAGGAAGAACGTAGGAAAAACAGAGGAATGCAGTTCCTATAGTTTTTTCACTGTAGCAGCGTTTGGAATACGGGAACGAGCACCAAACTTTCCTCCGGAACGGCGACGAAGCCTGTACTTTTGGAGGAATGAAAGAATCCACTCTCAGCTAATGGAAATTTTCCTGCAGCGCTAGCGCGTGTGTGGTTGCGTGTCCGAGCACTAATCAAGCTCGTAGAGTTGTCATTCAGAGCTACAGTTCATCATATGCTACTTGTGGGGCTCTCTTCTATGCTTTATTTGATATGTACGTACCAGATTTGTAAAAAGAAAAAGTATTTACTATTAATTTTAATTTAAAGCATTGAGTTTAAAGCTAACTCTAAAATTCCTATACCAGTTATGTTCCTGTGTTCCAAACACCTATTCCTATAAAATTCCTATGTTTTTCAATCCTCTGTTTTACACCTTCATTCCTTTCCTATTCCTCTGTTTTCTCCCATTCCTGTATTTTTCGTTCCTTCGTTCCAAACAGGCCCTTAATGTTGTCTTCAACGGCATGGGCGCCGCTGGCCCCCTCCCCTGTCCCCTGGCCGTCTCCTCGCCGCTGCCAAGAAGAATGCAGCTGTTGCTAGTTCTTGGTCCAATATGTGATCCCTAGTGGCTTGGTTCGCTGGATGGTTTCTGACTGGCTAATTCTAGCTGATGCTGATTTGTTATGAGAGAAAAATACCGTTGAATGACCGACTGATTCTGGCTAATAAGATTAAGCGAACAGGCTCAAGCTTCGACCTATGTAACCCCTAGGCAATGGCCGTAAAACCTTCCTGAGCTGCTTTGCAATCTAATCAGACAAGGGATGTTCTTCGTCCCGCTCATTCAAAGTGGCCGATCGAAGTGAAAGACCGGCCGACTGCTCACATATGCATGCTGCTGCTAAGGATTGACACAGTTGGTGACAACAACTATTCAAAACCTCCCTGAAGTCAGAAGGTATGGAGATTGTGGTACTCGATCTGGTGGCAGGAGTCGAGCAGAGGTTTCAGATTGCAAGAGGGAAGGAAAGCTTAGAAAAGATGGAGTGTCCGGGTTGAGGCGAGCAAGAGCAACGCATGCAGGCATCCAAAGTCCAAACGCTAGATCGCAGCCACCAGAGTGCCTAGCTTTTCGCTGGAACGGGACTGACGACGAAAGCAGCAGGTATGTTAACTAGCACCGCGACCGCGAGCGATCGACGAGACCCAGGCATGCACACACGACATCTAACACGCGCGCACCTGTGACACCAATGTCGTAGCCGAAGATGAGGCCGCAGGAGGCGGCCATGAGGCAGGTCACCACGACGGGGACCGTCACGCCTCCTCCTCCGTAGTCGTCGCGCGCGTGGCCGCCCTCCGCCGCGGCGAACCCGCCTCCGGCCATCGAAGGAGGGCAGCCAACTTCTTCCAGGGGCTCTTAATTCCCTCTTATGTTTTACACTCGATCGGTGGCCTGTGGCCCGTGGGGTGTGTGTGCCGTGGAGACTTTATTATGGCTGCAACTGGAAGCCAACAACTAGCTAGACACGCACGGCCGTACGAGGTTCACACCGCAATCCGGCAAAGCGGGTTCGCTGCATGCGGCCATGATATGGTCATATGGACATGGATTCTGTACATTGCTTTCTAGTAGTAGACTAGTAGACGTCGTGGAGTGCAGCAGTAAAATAAGTGCGGTGTACAGCATTGGTGCGGGGAAAGCCACGATGCTAATCAATTAAGCATAGGTGAGGATATCGTAGGTGCTCAGTTGGTACCCCGCTCGTGTCGTCCACCTCTGCCGGAATTTTATATTTGCGAGGAATTCTAGTTTCTAGGAGAGCTTCTGGCGATGGCCTTCCACCTCTGCCGGAGAAGAAGCTCGTGTCGTCCATGATATCAGAGGAGGGGGGGTTTAGGGTTAGGGCTCTAGAGGATTTATTTGCTGTGCCGGACATTAAGGCCGGGAGACTGGAGCAAGCAGTGATGAGTATACGAGAGGAAAGAACATAGTTATCGGATCGACCGAGGAAGATACAAGGTGTATTGGATTGTATCAAAATCAAACGGTTCACATATACTGTCTGTGACGAACACACATCCAAAATTTCACGCATATAGTCTACGTATAATACAACATCACCCTTCTTCTACTATATGTTTTTATTTTCTTTTTATATTTGCGAGGGTGACGCATAGCCGTGATTTGGGAAAAACGGTTAGAAAGGTTATGCAAGTAAAGTTTTTTATAGCAGCAAAGCAACGTTGAACGAACCAATAATGACGCTCGTCAGTCGTCACGGTGGGATGCGCCGTTCTATGTTAATTAATTTCCAAAAGATCATGGGCATCATCAGTGAATGCAATTTTTAGAATCGTGTTCTGTTTCTGCTAATTCATCATAGCCACATAACACCGGTACCCCGCTCTGCTCCACATGTTTTTCACCACTGACAATTTTGAAAACAAAATACACTTCTTAATTTTGTAGCCCCACAAGCTAAAGCTAAGTATGAGATAGAGCATCTTCAGTCTACTCTATATTTGAGTATAGTGAAGTAAAAACTCTATAACCGACATGCTACCTACTTGGCCCCTCGAGATTTGCTGTCTATCTAAATCCTTCCCTTACCCATTCCCATGTATATGTATTCTATAAAATATCTAGTTTTCTGTTCTATTGGTGTCCCACCTGCCATATACCTCTGTCTGCTGCTAGCCTTTCGCACGCGTCGTTGCCTTCCTGTCCAGTTTCTCCCTGCCTCCTTCACGCCCAATGCCTCCTCTTTCCCGCCGACACCTCCTCATCGCCCGATGCCCTCCTCCCCTCCTGGTGCTTGGCCACCGGCTGAATTGACCGTCAGTTATTCCCCTATTCCTCTCTTCTCTGCCTCGGTCTCCTCCTCTGCGCTAGCACCACCAACCGCCCTGCCACTCCCTGCCCTAGCGCCGCCACCCCGCTCATGCCATCACCCAAGCCCTAGCCGCCGTCGCAGGAGTAGCAGCAGCCTCACAGCCCCTCCCCCGTGACATGCAGATTTGTCGAATCTATGCCACCTAATTGAGCTTGAGGTCGAAGATCTGTGGCAAAGGATTCTATGGGTCGAGCCTTGAGGCAGATTTGATGGCGGTGGTGGACGAGGCATACTAGCTTTGACTTGCATAGGAGCGGCTAGACTTTGCGTTAGCTTGGTGGATGGAGATGGTGGATTCGTTGCTTCCCGTTGCTGCAATAAGATGGCAGCAGAGCTCTTGACAAGTGGACGTGAAAGATGACGACGCTACATCATCAGAGGTAGTAATCGGTGACACAAGTGGCTTCAACCAACATACACAAGGTTGAGTTGTGAGCTCATGGATTTATTTTACACCGCTCCATGCCACAGGAGAAGGATAGCGGCAAGCACCGAGCACTAAGGCGACCAGCGCTCGATAGCCGTCGTTTTGTTTTCCGAATCTGAGGAGGTTTGTTCACACCATTTTTGGCTTAATTCACATGTAAATTTAGTGTGCACACAAGTCTTCCAAACAGATAATTTTGGTTTGGGTTAGAAAAACAGTCGAGCCTATAAGTTACAAGTGTTTTGGACATATACCAAGCTTCCAAACAGGGCCTTTTTTCACTAGTAGAGAGAGAAGAGTGACCATTAGGCTTTTTTTTTTTCGAAGTAATCATTGGACTTTATAGCCATATATATAACAAACACTGAAGAAATTTAGCCACATAAATATACTGTATATATCGTATATACCCGGCCAATCATTTGAGTTTACGCTGCTTAAACTTTAAACTGGTGAACTGATGAGTCCCTCGAATTCGTTTACAAACAATTGACTTGGCTGTCCTGCCTGGCATCCTTGACGAACCTCCTCCAGTACCAATGCCGCGCCCACACGGACTGCATGGCCTCCAGCGGCACGCCTTTCGTCTCCGGCAGGAACATCACGACGAAGACGGTCATGGCCAGGAGCCACGCGGCGTAGAACAGGAAGACGGCGTACTAATTCATGGCGCAGAGCAGCGCGATGAACACCTGCAGCTCCACGAAGGAGATGCGGAGCGTGATGGAGATGCTCAGGGCCTGCCCGGCCGACCTGACCTCCACGGGGTAGATCTCGCTCGGCACCACCCACCTGAGCGGGGCCCACGACAGGCCGAAGCTGAACGTGCACGTGCAGATCAGCACCAGCACGCCGGTCGCGTAGCTCCGAGGCATCGTCGTCACCCCTCCGTGCTTCCCGAGGTGATCCGCCATGATCCATGAAATGGCCACCTTAATTATTATGCCCTGTTTAGTCCCAAAAATTTTGCAAAATTTTTCAGATTCCCCGTCACATCGAATCTTTAGACACATGCATGAAGCATTAAATATAGATAAAAAATAAAACTAATTACACAGTTTAGACGAAATGGACGAGACAAATCTTTTAAGTCTAATTAGACCATGATTGGACACTAATTGCTAAATAACAACGAAACTTGCTACAGTGCTATTTTGCAAAAATTTTTGGATCTAAACCAGCCCTTATATGGATGGAGCAGTCATATCATGGAGAAAGCATGGTCAGCTTGATGATGAGCAAAGTCAACGATAGCACAGCCAGCACACTCTGACATGGTTAGGATCAGATACTTATGTCAGGAACCTTGGGCTGTTGGGCTGGCCAATCGGTAAGGAAAGTGGGCTGGGTTGTCCTTGGCCCATGGAAGCAAGCAACAATACAAGTATGACAGCACCATTGGCACGTCGAAGAACAGACCACAAAACCGGCGGCGGCAAGCGCAAGCTTGAGTCGAGGCGAGCGATTGCTCGAGGCTAGCTTCGGCTAGAGTTGTATCCCCTTCCCTTAATCCTTTGTCCTCCTTCTAACTACCAGTTCATGTACTCAGAACAATCTAGTGTGTTCTAGAGAGTGAATTTGTGTTACTGTATTGTTCTTCGTGTTGGATTTGGTTGAGGACGGTGACAATTGGTACCGGAGCCATGTCCACTTCACCCACCACCGTGCCGGAGTTCGTGGCCACCATGACGAAGGAGGATATGTTGGCCGAGATTCTGGCGAGGTTGGAGGAGATGAATGCTCAGCTGCACTGCCTCGTCGAGCCATCGACGTCCTCGCGCCATCCACCGACCTCCACCCCCATCGTCGACGTCGGCATCGAGGACCGCGAGCACGAGGTCACCACCCTCGTTGCCGCAAGCTCCAGCAGGGCGGCGACGCCCTCCTCAGCTCCTCCCGCACCTTCGTCAAACCCCACGGTGCTCCAGGAAGCCACCCTTGCCGTCGACATCGCCACCCCGAAACACCCGCCGGCTACGCGCACCAACTGTTCGACGTTGGGTCGCAACACGGGCGACCCCGTTCTGGTGGCTCAGGACATCTCCCTCGTTGTCCCTGTCGCCGACCCCGACAACAGCACCGGCGTCGGCTACAACTCCGACAACTCCTTCCACGGCAGCTCTGTCCTGGCAGCCTCGCGGATGGGCGCCAGGGCCCTCGTGCTCTCCAACCCGGGCATGGTGCGGCTGTCGTGCTCCACGGCGCGGTTGTCGACGACACTCCTCGGCATGATGGACGGCGGCTGCGCGGAGGGCGGCATCCCCATCGAGGGTGCCGACGCCGGCATCCTCCGCTTGGGGGCGGCCTACTCCGAGAAGCACGGGCTGTACCACGACCCCGTGGCCTTCGCGGCGAGGCTTCGCGGCCCGTTCCTGCCCTTCCCCAACGACTTCACGCTGGCCACCGTCAAGCTAGTCACCGAGCTCCTCGCCACCTCGCCCACCAGTTTGCAGGTTGGATGTGCTGCTCCTCGCCACAAGACTGCACACCATGCCAAGCTTAGCCATGGTGCTGCTAGGAAGGCTGACAAGATCCTGCAGGCCAGTAACGACATCAGGAATGGTCGAGGATGTAGGGAACCAAAACCTCCATGGTTGCTAGGTACAGAGGTGTTTCGTTCATGGTCTGGGAAAATGCATTTGATCAGTGGGTTCCTGCTTGAGGTATCGCCTTGGTGCAAAGATTACATGAAGTGGCTGCAGTGGCAACCATCTATGACGCCGCCGGTGCAACTACAGAAGGCATCCAGAGGTACTAATCTACAGCTGTTATCATATCTATTCATGGTCTGCACTGGAGCTGAAGCAAAGCAATTCAAAATTTTGCTGGTGCTCATGTTTGGCATTTGCTATGTTGAATTGCCTATTGTGCACTCAAATTTTCAGTCATATATATTGGTGTTTGAGGTACTATCAGGAAAGCCAGTAGCACTGCATTTTTTCTATAGAAATGGTGGCAAGTTTCTGTTACAACCATGGCCACCACCTGATCCATTTCTAACATTGGGTGATCAGTTCAATCTGTGTGGAAATCAGTTGGTTGTTGAGTGCGGTGGCCTACAACCAAAGCCTCCATGGTCATTAGTTTTTGCAGAAGATGACAGTACCAATTATAATCCATCCAAGCACGTGTGGTTGCTGCTACTGGATAGTGGGAAAATTCAGACGTGCTTATTGTCCAGTATTCAAGTCAAGATGCACAGTTTAGTTCATGAGATGATTGCAATGAACATGAACCTGCAGTTAGTTTGGCATTTCAGTGAGACAAAACAATATCTCTCTCCATTAACATTTGAGTCATGGGTTTTGGAGACCCATTCATTGGAAGGAATGCTGCTGCTGCTTTTATGTGTCAACTGCAAATTGTCTCCAAGGCCTCTATCTCAAAGCAAATTGTTGCAGCTTCAGTTATATGCTAGTTGTGTGCTTGGCTGTGCCGTCAGTAAATGCATAGTGAGCCTTTCTCATTGTGTTATCAGCTGGGATTATATGGAGCATTGGTTTGAGCTACTTGCAGGGGCAATACAGCTGGATCTGTGCAACATAAGAGGAGTTATGGATTTATTTCAGTCAAATTTGTACCTGATTTGGCTTTTCTCTGAGATGCTAGCTGCAGACAAGTTTATGCACTTCATTGGGGAATTTTATTTGATCCCACCCTTCCAGAGTATGGAGCAGATGAAGTTCTTGGATATATCGCCATCCCAAGCAGAGTACATAGTTATTTCCAGACAGTACCTGCCCTGTGCTCTTGTTGCAAGCAGCAAGGATACTCTTTGGGTTTGGGCATTGCTTCTGAACTTTACTACCCCATCAAAGAAAGTCAAGCAATTACTCATGGTGATTCAAGTGCTTGTGTTGTACGCAGGTTGTCGGTGTTTGAATGTATGCAGAAATGATTGCTCTGCCACCTATATGGGGAGCAAGTCAAGGATGATTGCTCTGTCCAAGTTCTGGATTCAGTTTCAAGCAGTAACTGGGAACAAGATTCACCAAAATCTTCTTGCTGAAGGTACAAAATGCACGCTGGTGTTTCAGATAGCTGTGCAGTTACCTAGAATTCAGATCATCGCCAAGTACCAGCATGGATTACTGATGAGCAGAGTTTGCAATCTATCTTCCTCAGAGTCTGGTCTTGATGTCGTAGTAATGGCTTGGGGACAAAACTTGTATCAGTCGCAAGTATGGCCTGCACCATATGCACTTGGAAGCACGATCACCTTGAAGCTTCTCTCCAAATGTAACCAGTGCAAGGTACAACTGTGGGAGCCTACTATTCTCTTGTATTCATTTTTGAGGCTGAGGCTATGGGATCCTGGTGGATTGCTTCACAACTGCCAAGCCATGGACCTAACCTTGGTGATACATGTGCAAGAACGGCTTGGGGACAAGCCGTGTTTCAAGAAGTGGGGAATGTCAGGAACCTTGGGCTGTTGGGCTGGCCAATCGGTAAGGAAAGTGGGCTGGGTTGTCCTTGGCCCATGGAAGCAAGCAACAATACAAGTATGACAGCACCATTGGCAGGAAGGGTCGTCGAAGAACAGACCACAAAACCGGCGGCGGCAAGCGCAAGCTTGAGTCGAGGCGAGCGATTGCTCGAGGCTAGCTTCGGCTAGAGTTGTATCCCCTTCCCTTAATCCTTTGTCCTCCTTCCAACTACCAGTTTATGTACTCAGAACAATCTAGTGTGTTCTAGAGAGTGGATTTGTGTTACTGTATTGTTCTTCGTGTTGGATTTGGTTGAGGACGGTGACAACTTACCTCGCAAAGCATCATGCCTAATCCACCAACGACGAACAGAAATCTGCGTCCAACGCGGTCCATGACGACGGAGGACAGCAATGTGGAGGCCAGATTGGTCATGCTGTTGATCACGGAGCCAAGGATAGCCCTCTGGCTGCTGAACCCAACGGTCCGGAACAGCACCGGCGAGAAGATGGAGATGACGATCATGCCCGTGAACTCGTAGAACACGGGTATGGCCACCCCTATCGCCAGGTAGTGCCGGTACTCCTTGCTGAACAGCCGCCGGAACGCGCCGTCGTCGTTCTGGCGCGCCACGTCCACGGCGCGGACGATGTCCTTGAACTCGGCGTCGACGTCGGCGTCGTCCCCGCGGACGCGCTGCAGCACGGCGCGAGCCCTCTCATGCTGGCCTCGCATGACCAGGCTGATGGGGGTGTCCGAGACGAAGAAAGCTCCCAGGACGATGGCGGCGCCCGGCACGGCTGCCAGGCCCAGGGAGACGCGCCACCCCTAGCCGGGGATGCGGTTGGTGAAGTAGTTGGTGACGGTCGCCGACAGTATGCCGACGACGACGAAGGCGTTGTAGGCCGACGTGAACGCGCCGCGCCACCTTGCCGGCGCTGTCTCAGAGAGATACACAGGAGCGGCCTGCAAGGTTAAGCCAAGACCGAAGCCTAGCAGCATCCGGCCGATGATGAGCATGGCGATGTTCACCGCGGCGGCGTTGATGATGGAACCGGCGAGGAACAGCACGCCGCCGATGAGCATGATGGCCTGGCGGCCCACCCTTCGGGTCACGCGGCTCGCCACCAGCGAGGACAGCGCGCCGGCGATCCATAGCGACGACGTGAAGGCGGTGAGCCATTGGTTGTCGTACTTGCAGTAAGCGTCCACCTTTGCGCTCTTCCTCCCGTCGATCACGTCCGGGAAGAACTTGCCCAGGAATGAATCCATCTGAGTCACGCCACCTGCGCATTAACAAATACAGTTGATATGCAATCTGAGCTCTAAATCAGGCCGCGGAGTATGCACCTGAGACGCCGGAGTCGTAGCCAAAGATGAGGCCGCAGGAGGCAGCCATGAGGCTGGTCACCACGACGGAGAACGTCACGCCACCGCCGTAGTCCCGCACACCGACGGACGATCCTCCTCCGGCCATTGTATGTTGTCAAGGCTCGGTGTGCGAGTAGCCAAGCTCTGTTTCAGAGGACGCGGCTATATATAGCTCAGCGTGGTGTTTGTAATCTTCCTATAGGTGTTCGTGTTCCGAGCCGGAACGAACACAAGGCGTTGAATAGCGCAGGTCTCTGTTTATGTAATTTCACGGTACCATACAGAGCAGAGTTTTTGTTTCATCATTGCAATTAAACTACACCTTTGCACTTGATCACCAATCGGTTGTTGTGCAACATGGCAGACTACTTGGGTCAATAATTCTACCTAAGAGCTGCTAGAAATTTATGGACAACTGTGAGGCCAATGCCAAAATTGTTTATGTTTGCCCGCTCTCTCATTTATTGATATTCTAATGAACATTTTGATATCTATGTCCAGTTGGTTTAGATTCACTGATTGCTTTATATGTCTTCTCATCTAATGATACTATGCCAACCTTTCAATAGGTAAATATAAGTCGATCTGTGGAGAATTCAACGCAGACGATCCAAGGCTTCATATATATCAGAACAGAATGCAACACCCACAATTGCTACACAATAGCTCCATTTGTTGCAACACAATTGATCTCACCAAGAAGACTTGTCTCCGCATGTGAATCAAGAACACAAGTAACATACATGATATAACTCAATATTTTGAATATGATTGGACACAGGTCAAATAGCCAGGGTTACTATAGACATTTGACATCTTCCATTCATTCAGAAAAAAATAGAAGAAATAGTTTTGCCAGTGTTTTACCAAAGGGATTCATCTTCACTAAAGAAGTTGCTTCTTTAACTGTGTGTTTGGTTTGGGGATGGAGTGGAATGGGTTGGCTCCATTTCAGATTCGTGGGATGGGTTGAACCCAGTTCTTATTTGGTTAGAGGAACAAGTTCATTCCAGTTTTCTGTTTGGTTGAAGGGATAAAAGAGGATGGATTCAACCCATCTCTTGTTTGGATAGAAGAATGAGGACAAGCCTTGAATATAGTCACCTGCTGTGAAAGGATCAAGATGCCCAAGAGAAGGGGTGAATTAGGCTTTTCTAAAAATTAATTGCAAGAATTAAATCCTACAAGCTAAAGTTCACCCCTAGTGCCTACTTGTGTTCCTTGTAATTCTACCGGTAAAAAGTTTTGCACCCTAAGTTCCAATCCTAGTCTAGCATGACAATTCTAGGAAAGTAAACCAAGCAATGAAAGTAATACAAGAAAGTAAATGTTTGAAAGTAAGGGTAAGGAACACGGCGATGTTTTCCCGAGGTATCGGAGAGTCGCCACTCCCCACTAGTCCTCGTTGGAGCACCCGCGCAAGGGTGTAGCTCCCCCTTGATCCGCGCAAGGATCAAGTGCTCTCTACGGGCTGATTCTTCGACACTCCGTCGCGGTGAATCGCCTAAAACCGCTCACAAGATGAGTTGGGTCATCCACAAGTTCCGCCGGATGATCACCAAACTCCCAATCACCACCAAGCCGTCTAGGTGATGGCGATCACCAAGAGTAACAAGCTAGAACTCTCACTTGACCACAACGAGCCTAATGAGAAGATGGATGCACACTTGCTACTCCCTAGTCACTAATGAGGGATTCTCAAACTTTGATTCTCAAATCACTACTCTCACTAGAGCTCTTGCACTCCCTTGCACTTGAAAAGTGTTTCTCAGCTGAACAAATGAGCAAGAGACCTCTAAAAGAGGTGGAGGGGATGTATTTATACACCCCACAGTCAAAACCAACTGTTACCTGCCAACTCAGCAAAATACGCGCTGACCGGACGCGCCGGTCGACGTGACCGGACGCGCCGATCGAACGTAACGGTCGAAAAACTGAACAACTTCGCTGAGTGACCGGACACACCGATCAGGGGTGACCGGACACGTCCGATCGTGCAAGGTGCTTACTGTACTTTGACCTGACGCTCGACCGCGTCCGATCAGTGATGACCGGATGCGTCCGGTCAGCAAAGTACCTTACTGGAACGTGACCGGACGCGTCCGATCACTTTCTAGTCGCGTTCGATTAGTTGTTTTACCCTCTGAGACACGTGTCAGCGCAATCACCGCGTCCGGTCCTCGCAAGGACCGCGTCCGGTCAACCGTGCTGAAACGCAGTAACTGTTAGTACTGACCGGACGCGTCCGGTCGAGACAGAGACCGCGTTCGGTCAAGGGAAAACGACTCTAACGACTTCGAAACGTGAAGCAACTTGAATCACGTTGCTTCCAACTGAACTTTGAGCTTTTTCTGAGCTACCTAGTGCTAAGTTTAACAAGTGTGCACCACACCTAAATAAGAGACTCACCTAGGTCAAGCTACTCACTCATGCCCCCCTTTATAGTACGGCCAAAGGGAAAAAGGCGAAGATCCTAACGACTATTCCGAATGTAACTCAACACCTTGACCTCCGGAACTAACCGTCCTTAGTCTTGTCGTTGATCCTTTGAAAACCGAAACGATTTCCATCAAGGGGCATGAAAACCATAGTGCCTAAAGCAGTTATCAACCCCATGACCTAACTTACCAAAGTTTCTGCAAAACATACGTTAGTCATGGTAATAATGCGTTGTCATCAATTGCCGAAACCAACTCTCGGGGCATAGATGCTTTCAATCTCCCCCTTTTTGGTGATTGATGACAACACTTAGATTCAGAAGATAAGAGTTGAGGTTTTCGACCATGCTTGGTTCACATAAGCAAAAGACAATAAGCACAAGGGGTTAGGAATTGCTTATGTGCCCCAAGCCAACAGGGTGTACTCATAAGATAAAACATGAAGAGTTAGTACACATAAAACATAGCTCATATGAAATCAGAGTAAGGCACGGAAGCACAACCTTATGAGCTAGAACCAATTAAGTGACATGATATATAGTAGTGACAGGATAGACCACATATAACTCAAAGTATCTCACAAGCACACATGTCACAAAATGCAAGTGCGTAAAGGTAAACATGATGCATGAAAGTAGCAGAATGTAGCACACAAAGAAAAACGAAACCCCTCTATCAAAACTCCCCCTGAATCTACTCTCTCCCCCTTTGGCATCGAACGCCAAAACACAAAACTACGGATCCGAAGGGGGAACAGAAGCAGTCGTGTCGGGTGCCGAGGAGCGTGAAGTGATCATGAACTGTGAAGTATCCTCCTCAGACTCTGAACTAGCAGGCTGACCCTCTGAAGAAGCACGTGGCTGTGAAGCAGTTTGGGTCTGTAGAGCAGGAGCAGGGACTGATGAAGATGTAGCAACGATAGGAGCAGTCTCTGTCACCTGAGCCTGAAGAGTGTCAATTGCGGGAGGATTTGTCGAAGCAACTGACGATGGTACTGTCTCTGTAGTCCCGGTCCCTGTCACTGGAGGAGCCACAGTCTCGGAAGCTGACAACCCTGAAGAAGTCACAACTGTGGTATGCGAGGGTGTCGGCTGACCAGTCAACTCGCTGTAGGAGGCACTCAAGTCAGTGAAAGGAGTGCCTGTCAGAAGGTGAGGTCTAGGATGAACTGGTGGAGTGAACCCTGTCTGAATAGGAGTGTAGCTCAGGGACTGAAAGGACTGAGGAACCTGCTGCTGGGGAGAGGTAAACTAAAAGCTCGGCTGTCCCTGACTCTAAAGTCCACTGGACTGTAGTGCTGGAGCAAGGACAGACGGTGGTGGAGGAACCCCAACAATGACGAGGTGTCGCAGGAGCTCAAGATACTGCTGCTGGTTGGCTGCCTGCTGTCTCTGCATCTCAAACTGCTGCCTCTGAAGCTCCAGCTGTTGCCTCTGGAACTCGTCCTGACGAGCCTGAATCTGAGCAAATGCAGCTGCTGTGTCCTGAGCCTATCGTTGCATCTGAATCTCCTGCCTCTCCTATGCCTGGGTCAGCCTCTCAAGTATAGCCACTATGGCTGGGTCTGAGCGAGAGGCTGAGCCTGAACCACCGGCCTCATGGTCGTGAGACCGAGGAGAGCGGTACTAGGGGATAGGCTGGTAGTCCTCGTCTGTACTGTCAGTGGCATCATCCTCAACTGGATCAGCAGGCTGAGCATCAAGATCTGCAAGCTCGGCCTCAGCAAGACCCTCAACGGTCTCGTCCTGCTCAGCTGCTGTCTCGGGAACCTCTGGCCTCTCACGCTGTCCCGGCCTAGGTGCCTGCTCTCTGGTAATAGAAGCCCACAACTGGCGAATGTCATACTCTGGAAAAACAGTGGTGGTATCTGATATCTCAGCTCTAATCTCTGCAGGCAGGTCACACGCAGATCTGATGATGAAGCAAATCCAGTGCGCATACGGTAACTGCCGGTGGCCCTTGAATCCCTCTGCCAAAGTATCCTCCATCTCACATAGCATCAAATCCCAAATATCAAACGGTGTCTATGAGATGAGGTGATGCACCACCCATAACTGCATACGAGTCAGTCCCTCTCTGTATCCCAGCCTCGGAAAAAGAGTCCGTCTCACAATAGCATCCAACACTCTAGCGAGAGGTGTCAGGCTGGCAGGTGTACGCCTAGACCCCTTGCCAAATGGCTCACGGAAGTAGGGTCTGATCATATATGTGGGTGGCACTGTACCTCCGTGAGGGCGTCTCGGTGGAGCAGTCTGACCAAAACACAGCTGGTGAATCTTCGTATCTGAAGCAGGGAGTCTGAGAATCTCTCGTACCCTGGTGCTGTACAGTCTACGGTCACGGCCTCGGAATGCAAAGTGTATAAACTCATGTGCAGGGTCAATCCAAAGTGAAGAGTAGAACTCTCTGACCCAAGTCCCGCAGTAGGCTCCAGTCCGTCCAAGAAAGTCTGACAAGCCAGGTAGAAAGGACAAGTGCGGACGGAGCTGCTCACCAACCACCTCAACTAAAGCCTCCAGCCGACAGACTCTCTGAGGTCTGAATGCAATCCCGCTGTCAACATAGGCTCTGTAGAAGTCCTCGTGCAAAGGTGTGTAGAAGCCCTCTGAAGCTCGGGGGTCCCGCTGAGGTAGGAACCACCGACTAACCTCGACGAACCGAAGGGCCTGCACCTGGCGTGCTGTAGCTCCCCTCAAGTCAAAGTGCTCGACTGGGGGGTGGCCTCGAGCCTTGGGAGGTGGACGACCTCCACGACGCTGGCCCTCTGGCCTGGGAGTCACCTGAGCTCGCGTACGTCCTGAGCGACGACGCAGTGGAGAGTGAACTGTCTGCTCCTCTGTCTCCTCTGGGTCCTCTGTGGGCTGCTCTGCAGGTGCATCCTCGGGCTCCTCAGTGGCCTCAGTACTGAGCTGTCGACCTTCAAGGTGAAAGCGACGCTCGCCAATGTGAATCCCACTGCTCCTGCCACCTCTCTCTGCTAGCTCTGCTGCATCTGCAACTGCCTGAGCTACCTCTGCCTCTGTGAGTGTCCTCTTTCTCTTCTTGGCAGCTATCTTCTTGCGCTTGCCATGGGCAACCTCAGTCAGTCTAGGAGGACTCTCATCCCTGTCACTAGGTGCACCACCAGCATTCTTGCAGCGAACCATACTGACAAACTGCTGTGACTGAGAAAACCCAGACAGTAAAAGATGGTGAACTGACACTCGTGAGGCTTGGCCTCAATCCGTATCCGCAGGCTTGGCCTTGGATTCAAAGCTTATCAAATGCCACTCAAAGCACCGACATGACTTACTGTAAAGATAGAATAGATAGAGCTACTATAAGCAACATATATTATCTAATAGATAAGTGAGGTCCTAATGAAAGCAAGCATATGAGATAAGATCTGAATAGAACGTGATAGCTACCTCCAATCGGCGAGAATCCGGTGAAAAGATGAGGGACCTTGACGCGCGAGAGTTCCACGGAAACGTCGGATGAGCGCTGAATTACCGAGACATGCAAAAGATGAATTAGAATTTCAACGGAAAGTCACGGCGAACCCTAATTGGAAGAAAAAGGCAATGAAATCACCTTCGTGGAGACGAGATCGCACGAAGGGCCTTCGACGAAGGACGTCCGGAGAGACGTAACTCGCTGTGACGAGTTAGGGTTAGGGCAAAGTGGAATCACGCGAGGAAGATCGGTGGAGGCGCACGTGGCTGAGGAGGAGCTGCGGCGGCGTGGGCACCGGGCTATTGCGGCGTGTGAAGCTACGGTGGCGCTAGCTCGGGGCTACGGCGGTGCTGGAGAAGCGGCGCGGCAGCGGAGCGAGGGTAGCGCGCGGAGCTGCAGTGCGGCGGCGGAGCAGGGGCAGCGCGCGGAGCTGCAGTGCGCCGACGGTGGAGCAAGGGCAGCGCACGGAGCTCTGGTGGAGGAGGAGGAGGCACGGCGCGGCGTGGCGATGAGTACGGGCTAGGACTAGGGCACGGCGGAGGCGGCGGCGAACGGCGGATGAAATGGACGACGAAAAAACAGATCGGGTCGAACAGTTATATGAGGGCTTAGATCCGCTTTCAACACACTGACCGAACGCGGTGGTCGCCTGACCGGACACGGAGGAGCAGCGTCCGGTCAGAGTCCAGTAAGCTCTTGGAGCGACCGGACGCGTCCGGTTAGGGCTGACCGGACGCGGACAGAGTCCGGTCGGAGATCACTCGGGAAACTCAAGCGCATGACCGGACGCGGTGGTGGGGTCCGGGACCGGACGTGGTGGTCACAACGACGCGTCCGGTTCAGCGTCCGGTCACAGATCCAAGAGAATGTCTTCGGGATGACCGGATGCGTTGGTGGTCGCCAGGACCGGACGCAGTGGTGAAGCAGCACCGCGTCCGGTTCAGCGTCCGGTCGCTGTTAAACGCCTTTCTTCAATCTGATCTTCGACGCGACTTCTCCCAATCAAGTTCCAATTCAAAGAGACTCAAATAAACACCAATTGGAACCTGATAAGAGCGACCTCACTCAAACCCTCAAGTTTTTTAAAATATTTTGCCTTAGGCTAGTATTATTTTTAGGAAAATATGCGATAAACACCCGAGGAGCAACGTATGGCCATGCAATAGAGTTTATGAGCCCTTGGGAGCTTCAAATGCTCTCTCTATTCATGGACAAACACAGAGGTTGCTCAAAACCAAACCGAAAAGAAACGACAAAGCAACAACCATGCATATGCAATGCAAAGCGAGAAAGAAAGACTAGGTTGCTTGTCAAATTTGATCCACGGTTAGGCTTCTTCACACCTCCAAAGGAGGGTTATCGTAACCGTGTTAGACAAGTCCTAGATGCAATGCGGAGAATTAAACATGACATATAATACAATGCAATGCAAGGGACAACACAAGCTCATTTTTTAAAGTTACTAGAATCAAGCACATTTAGTTCACTTCTTAACCTACAAAAGGTAGCCTCATCCAAAGGTTTAGTGAAGATATCCGCTAATTGATTTTCACTCCTTACACCTTCTAGTGAAATATCATTTTTAGCAACATGATCTCTTAGAAAGTGGTGGCGGATATCAATGTGCTTGGTGCGTGAGTGTTGTACCGGATTATTAGCAATTTTAACGGCACTTTCATTGTCACATAAAAGTGGCACCTTTTCAAGAACAACTCCATAGTCTAGGAGGGTTTGTTTCATGTATAAGATTTGTGCACAACAAGCCCCCGCGGCAATGTATTCCACATCAGCGGTGGACAAAGCCACACTATTTTGCTTTTTAGATGACCAAGATACTAAGGACCTCCCAAGCAAATGGCACCCTCCAGATATGCTTTTTCTATCAATTTTACAACCGGCATAATCCGAATCGGAATAGCCAACTAGTTGGAATCTAGCTCCTTTGAGATACCAAAGACCAATGCTTGGGGTGTGCTTAAGGTATCTTAAAATTCTTTTTACGGCACTTAGGTGAGGTTCTTTAGGGCACGCTTGAAAGCGAGCACACATGCACACACTAAACATGATATCGGGCCTAGATGCGGTAAGGTACAACAAGCTACCAATCATAGAACGGTAGAGAGTTTGATCAACCGGTTTACCTCCCTCATCTAGGTCGAGATGTCCATTAGATGGCATTGGGGTCTTGATTGGCTTACACTCTTCCATCATGAATCTCTTGAGAAGATCCTTGGTATACTTTTCTTGAGAGATGAAAATCCCTTCTCTCATTTGCTTGACTTGAAAACCAAGAAAGAATGTGAGCTCACCAATCATAGACATCTCGAACTCCTTCGACATCAATCCACCAAATTCCTTGCAATAATCTTCATTTGTTGATCCGAAGATAATATCATCAACATAGACTTGACAAATGAAGATCTCCCCATTAAGCTTCTTGGTGAATAGTGTGGTGTTGACCTTCCCAATAGTGAAGCCCTTCTCAATGAGAAAGTCCCGGAGGCGCTCATACCACGCTCTAGGGGCTTCCTTGAGCCCATATAGCGCCTTGGACAACCTATAAACATGATTAGGATATCTAGGGTCTTCAAACCCGGGAGGTTGATCAACATAGACTAGTTCATTTATAAAGTCATTTAAAAATGCACTTTTCACATCCATTTGATATAGTTTCATTTCATGATGCGATGCATATGCAAGAAGGATACAAATGGCTTCAAGTCTTGCAACGGGTGTAAAGGTCTCTCCAAAATCAAGACCTTCAACTTGAGAAAACCCCTTTGCAACTAGTCTTGCCTTGTTCCTCACTACTACGCCTTGGTCATCTTGCTTGTTGCGGAACACCCACTTGGTTCTAATGACTCTTGCACCTTTTGGATGTTCTTCAAGTGTCCAAACTTGATTGCGGGTGAAGTTGTTCAATTCTTCATGCATAGCATTCACCCAATCCGGATCTTGAAGAGCTTCTTCTACATTCTTAGGTTCAAGACAAGAGACAAAAGAGTGATGTTCAACAAAAGAAGCAAGCTTTTGAGATCGAGTCATTACACCCTTTGTAGGACTCCCTATGATGAGATCTTGTGGATGTGCTTGAAGTAGAGGTGAGTTTCTTCTTTCAACCACTTGAGGAGAGGGTTGGGGAGCATCAACATCTTGAGCTTGTGCCTCGGCTTGTTCATGAGAGACATGAGTATCTTCATTTTCAACTCTCTCATTCTTATCATCATCTTGAGGCACATGTGATGAAGATGGTGGATTGACAATTTGTACATCGTCTTCATCATCTTTAGGCTTGATGTCTCCCACCGGCATGTTCTTCATTGCCTCCCTCAATGGTTCATCACCTACATCATCACAATTCTCAATTGCTCCTTGGGAGCCGTTAGATTCATCAAATTCCACATCATATGTTTCTTCAACCAAACCGGTGGCATGGTTAAATACTCTATATGCTTTGGACTTTGATGAGTAACAAACAAGAAAACCAATATTACAACGTCTTTGAAACTTCCCTAGGTGTTGACGCTTCTTGTAGATGTAGCATTTGCAACCAAACACCCGGAAGAATGAGACGTCCGGCTTCTTTCCATTTAGCAACTCATAGGGGGTCTTGCCAAGAAACTTTTATAGGAAGAGGCGATTTGAAGCATAGCATGCGGTGTTGATTGCCTCGGCCCACAATTTCTTCGGTGTGTTGTACTCATCTAGCATTGTTCTGGTAAGGGTGATCAATGTCCGGTTCTTCCTCTCAACTACATTTTGTTGAGGGGTGTAGGTTGATGAAACTTCATGCTTGATTCCAATCTCATCACAATAAGCTTCAATGTTTGTGTTGTCAAACTCTTTGCCATTGTCACTTCTAATCTTCTTTATCTTGACTTCAAATTTATTTTGAGCTCTCTTTGCAAACTTCTTGAAGCAATTTGCCACTTCGGATTTGTCATGAAGAAAGAAAGTCCAAGTGTATCTTGAGTAGTCATCCACAATCACAAGACAATAGAGATTTCCACCCAAGCTCTTGTAAGTTGTAGGACCAAACAAGTCCATGTGTAGAAGTTCTAGCACTCTTGATGTTGACATGTAAGCTTTGGTTGGATGAGTATTTGCAACTTGTTTGCCGGCTTGACATGCACTACAAGGTTTGTCCTTCTCAAACTTTACATCCTTCAAGCCTCTCACTAATTCTTTCTTCAATAGCTTATTGAGAGTGTTCATTCCAACATGTGCAAGCCTCCTATGCCAAAGCCACCTAAGTGAAGTTTTGGTGAACAAGCATGTCATCAAGTTTGCATCTTCGGAGGTGAAATCAACAAGGTAGAGATTGTTGTATCTAAAGCCTTTGAATATCATTTGCTTGTCATCTATCTTTGAGACTACCACTTCATTGGGTGTGAATAAGCATTGGTAGCCAAGATCACAAAGTTGCCCAACGGATAGTAAGTTGAAACTCAAGGAAGCAACATAGAGCACATTTGAAAAAGAGTGATCAATTGATATTGCAATCTTGCCTATACCCTTGACTTTGCTCTTTGAATTATCTCCAAATGTGATCTTCTCTTGACATACCCTATTTTCTTCAAGTGAGGTGAACATACGAGGGTCACCGGTCATATGTTGAGTGCAACCACTATCAATAACCCAATGAGATCCACCAGTCTTGTAGTTCACCTACACACAAGAGATCAAGCTTTTTGTTTAGGGACCCAAACTTGAGATGGACCCTTGACTTTCTCAACTAGTGACTTGGCAACCCATATTTTCTTAGGCCTATTCTTGTTTGGGGGACCTAAGAACATGACTTTTATCTTTCCACTTGAATCTTTTCTAAGCATGTAATTAGCATTGAAGGCAAAGGGTCTAGCATGCTTGGGCAAGGGTTGTGGTGGTGGAGTTTTACACTCATGAGCAAAATGACCCTCTTGTCCACACTCAACACATCTCTTTGGCTTGGGCTTTGACTTGCTTTGTTGTTGTTGAGCTTTAGCCTTCTTCTCTTGATTTGGCAAGTAACCAATGCCACTTTTATCCATCTTCATGACGGTGTTCATGAGTAGCTCACTTTGCAAATATTGGCCTCTTGTGAACTTGCTTAGGCCGGTCTTGAGATGCTCTTTCTCTTGCTTGAGCTTTTTGTTCTCTTCAATAAGTGACTCATTTAATGTTTGCTTTTCAAGAGCCATCAACCCTTTTAGCTTCTTGTTCTCATTTGTAAGCATCTCATTTTCACTCTTGAGCTTGGCATAATCATCATAGTTGTTGGACTCAACCACACTCTTGCCTTTGCCACTAGAGCCTTGCTCAATGCTTTCAATGATCAAGTCATCACATGATGTAGCTATATCAATCTTAACAACTTGGTTAGTAGCATTATGTGTCTCAAGAGAAAGCTCATTAGCAACAACAAGACTATCATAATTGATTTTCAATGTAGTGTATTTGTCTTTTAGCGAGTTGTGCCTAGTGTTGAGCTCATCATGCTTCTTCTCAAGTTTATCATGTTCATCTCTAAGCTCTTTGTTAGAAGTTTTGAGCTCCTTGAGAGTAGAAGACATAATTTCATTTTGATTTTTGAGCTCATCACTAGTCTTTTGTGCATTCTCAAGCAGTGAGTCATTTTCATTTTGGAGCTCATCATTTTCATTTCTAGTTCTTCTTATGATTTTAGAGTATTTGTTCAACAATTTTACAAGTTCATCATAAGAAGGTGCATCATATTCATCATCACTATCACTATCATCATCATCACTATCATTGTTTTGTACCTTTCGTTCACCCTTGGCCATAAGGCATAGGTGAGTAGTGGAAGATGATGGTGAAGGTGGCGGTGAAGGTGGTGATGAAGATGTCGGTGAAGATGATGATGGCCCAATTACAAATGCGGCGACCTTCTCTTTCTCATCGTCGCTCTCATCACCGGAGGACTCACATGATGACTCAATGTCGGTGAGCCAATCACCAACAATGTAGGCTTTGCCTCCCTTCTTCTTCTTCTTGTGAAACTCTTTTCTCTTGCCATCCTTCTTCTTGTATGGCTTGTTCTTCTTCTTCTCATCTTCTTCATCACTTGAATCATTTTTCTTGCCCTTGTTCTTGTTCTTGTTCTTGTACTTGTCTTTTGGAGGCCTAGGGCATTGATGAGCTAAGTGGCCAAGTTCACCACAATTGTAGCAATCCATCTCGAATATAGGCTTCCTTTTGCTACTTGTGAAGAACTTCTTCTTCTTGCCATCGAACTTGATGCCACTTTTGTTGAGCTTCTTTAGCATCTTGGTGGTCTTTTTCACCATAAGTGCAAGTGATGCATCATCAATATCACTTTCACTTGAGCTTTCTTGCACCATCATGGCTTGGCCCTTCTTCTTCTTCTTGTCATGGCTAGCTTTGAAGGCCAAGTCCTTCTTCTTGGAAGATGATGATGAGCCCTCTTCCGGAGTGATGTGCATGTACATCTCATGTGCATTGATCTTTCCCAATACTTGTGTCGGTGTTGCGGTGGAGAGATCACTTTGATGAAGCACGGTGACAATGTGACCATACTTCTCAACGGGAAGAACGCTCAAGATCCTCCTTGTAACATCCGATTGGCTCATTTGGGTGAGCCCAAGAGCATTGAGATCCTCTACAAGAACATTCAATCGAGTGTACATGTCATTAGCACTTTCTTTAGGAAGCATCTCAAAAGAATTAATTTTCTTTAAGGCAATATGATAGAGTTCCTCACGCTCACTCTTAGTTCCCTCATGGAGAGCACAAAGGTTTTCCCACAATTCATGAGCGTTTTTTGCATTACGCACATGATTGAAGATATCCTTGCCTTGGTCCCGGTAGAGTGCATTTTTGGCCTTTGTATTCCACCGGTCGTACTTCTCCTCGTCACCACTTGGGTTGGCGGGATCCTTGATAGCGGGAAGCCCTTCGGTGGCGGCTCTAAGACATCCAACATCTATGGCTTCGAGGTACGCCTCCATGTGGATTTTCCAATATGGAAAGTCATCTCCCTCAAAGATGGGAGGTGGTCCTTCCCCATTAGACATCTTGCTCTAGGCGGTGAAGCCTAAATTAGGAGCAACTCTGCTCCGATACCAATTGAAAGGATCAAGATGCCCAAGAGGGGGAGTGAATTGGGCTTTTCTAAAAATTAATTGCAAGAATTAAATCCTACAAGCCAAAGTTCACCCATAGTGCCTACTTGTGTTCCTTGTAATTCTACCGGTAAAAAGATTTGCATCCTAAGTTCCAATCCTAGTCTAGCATAGCAATTCTAGGAAAGTAAACCAAGCAATGAAAGTAATATAAGAAACTAAATGCTTGAAAGTAAGGGTAAGGAACACGGCGATGTTTTCCCGAGGTATCGGAGAGTCGCCACTCCCCACTAGTCCTCGTTGGAGCACCCGCGCATGGGTGTAGCTCCCCCTTGATCCGCGCAAGGATCAAGTGCTCTCTACGGGCTGATTCTTCGACACTCCGTCACGGTGAATCGCCCAAAACCGCTCACAAGATGAGTTGGGTCATCCACAAGCTCCGCCGGATGATCACCAAACTCCCAATCACCACCAAGCCGTCTAGGTGATGGCGATCACCAAGAGTAACAAGCTAGAACTCTCACTTGACCACAACGAGCCTAATGAGAAGATGGATGCACACTTGCTACTCCCTAGTCACTAATGAGGGATTCTCAAACTTTGATTCTCAAATCACTACCCTCACTAGAGCTCTTGCACTCCCTTGCACTTGAAAAGTGTTTCTCAGCTGAACAAATGAGCAAGAGACCTCTAAAAGAGGTGGAGGGGATGTATTTATACACCCCACAGTCAAAACCAACCGTTACCTGCCAACTCAGCAAAATACGCGCTAACCGGACGCGCCGGTCGAACGTAACGGTCGAAAAACTGAACTTCACTGAGTGACCGGACACATCGATCAGGGGTGACCGAACGCATCCGATCGTACAAGGTGCTTACTGTACTTTGACCTGACGCTCGACTGCGTCCGATCAGTGATGACCGGACGCGTCCGGTCAGCAAAGTACCTTACTGGAACGTGACCGGACGCGTCCGATCACTTCCTAGTCGCGTCCGATTAGTTGTTTTACCCTCTGAGACATGTGTCAGCGCAATCACCGCGTCCGGTCCTCGCAAGGACCGCGTCCGGTCAACCGTGCTGAAACGCAGTAACTGTTAGTACTGACCGGACGCGTCCGGTCGAGACAGAGACCGCGTCCGGTCAAGAGAAAACGACTCTAACGACTTCGAAACGTGACGCAACTTGAACCACGTTGCTTCCAACTGAACTTTGAGCTTTTCCTGAGCTACCTAGTGCTAAGTTTAACAAGTGTGCACCACACCTAAACAAGAGACTCACCTAGGTCAAGCTACTCGCTCATGCCCCCCTTTATAGTACGGCCAAAGGAAAAAAGGCGAAGATCCTAACGACTATTCCGAATGTAACTCAACACCTTGACCTTCGGAACTAACCGTCCTTAGTCTTGTCGTTGATCCTTTGAAAACCGAAACGATTTCCATCAAGGGGCATGAAAACCATAGTGCCCAAAGCAGTTATCAACCCCATGACCTAACTTACCAAAGTTTCTGCAAAACATACGTTAGTCATGGTAATAATGCGTTGTCATCAATTGCCGAAACCAACTCTCGAGGCCTAGATGCTTTCATGCTGGACTTTGTATAGTAGGGTTACCTCCACTTGATGTTAGTAAACTGAGATCAGTGCTAAGCCATAAGTTGTACACCACGCCCATAGATAAATTTGAATGGACATGTTGGGAAAAAATGGCATGTGCCATCTTACGTGAACAATATGCACCCAGTAAACTGAGATCAGTGCTAAGCCATAATATAACAAGTTTAAAGCCTTACAATATAGCAAGTTCAAGGCTTTACAGCAATACAAGTCCAAACTTTACACTGATCATAGCATCCATCCTTACACAGTACATCAAGTCCAAGCCTTACATACTACAGAGTCAAGCCTTACAAGCTGACACCTAATACAAGTTCAACCAGTAGCATTACTTAGACCACAATTCATAGTTCAATGTTGTACCAGCAAAAGAGACATTGAACTAGTCGACATCACATCTCCCTACTGTCCTGCAAACTTTTCACTAACAAACAAAGCAACCCAGTTCAGCTTGTACTCAAATGGCAGATTCATGAAAGCTTTAGCCATATTTGGGTTGGCCACCAGATAAGCATAATACAAAGATATGTGGGCTGCCGCAAACCTGGAAGGTTGGTCAAGCTCTCAAATAGGCCTTCTGGAGTCGCATCTGGATTAGCAACCATTTTTATAGCATTTGAGAGACTTTCACCTACACTTTTGAAAGCACTAATCAGCCCTTCTTCTTCATTTTCAGCTATCTTGGCTTTCTTGGTCTTGCTTGCAGAAGATGTTGTCCCATTATTATCTAGAGTACTACTTGGTGCTTCACTGAAATCATGTCCAGTAACCTCTTCAGCTTTAGTGTCAGCATCTCCGGTACCAAGAGGTGCACTAGAGTCCTTTGCAAAGTTTCTTGTAGCCATGGTATTCCCAAATATTGTTTGCATTTCAGCAAAGTGCTTTGGCTTGTTCAAGAACTCAGCATCAGTTTTATGATCCTACAATGGAGAAGCATTTAGTAGATGAAATATGACAAATAGTACAGTGTAAACATGTTGTAAGTATACCTGAACATAGTTATTGTAATGCTCATCATCTAGTGTAATAATGAAGTTATCTTCATCCCACCCAGCAGCACTCAACTTCCTAAGCTTATTTATCTTTGCAAACTTTTTTTTGCCATGTCTTCAAATGATTCTTGATCTGCTCACCAGTGTGCATCGTGCTGAATCGCTCATTGACAGCTCTAGCACATGCATTGAAATAGACCTTCTTGAAGCCCTTCGATGTTTTAGCACCACTAGCCACCACATTGGCAAGGTTTGGAGAGCATCACAACGGTCTAGGCTGATGTCCATACAGCATGGCCAGCAATTCCCCCAAGACCCTCGGCTGGCGGCTCCATTGCCTACCATTACAAAACCAGCAAGCAATGAATAAATATGTGGGAAAACAGCAAGCAGCAAATAAAAATCAGAGCATTATATACCTCTTTGGAAGCCATGTGGGCATACATGTACTTTCAGTAAGGATCACATATATTGAGCAAGCATTATGTAGCTGTTTTAAAGCCTTGCGGGCATAAAACATGTAATTTCAGCAAGCTACACATGAATTACAGTTATAAATATGTCCATACAACTGCATAATAGCAAGCAATAAATCCAAGGAACTGAATTACAACAACCAAAATGTCCTTTAAATTAAGTTACAACAATTAATATGGCCTACAAATGGAATTGGACAGCACTTAGTTCACATTGTTGCTTTGCCAGTCTGCCCACATCTGATCAGCAATTTCTTGTCTAAAAGTAACCATGGCTGCATGTTCATTTGCTTGACCAGCTAATGTTGTAGCATGATTATGACTTGGCCAACTAGGATCATCTACAAAAAACTCATCGCTCCCATCTTGGATGACCCAATTATGGATGATACAACAAGCAACAACAATATCTACTTGGGTTGAGAAAGGGAAAAAATGGAGTAGCATCATCAAGAATTTTAAATCTTCTCTTTAATGCCCCAAATGCATGCTCTACTGTGATACGAAGAGATGAGTGTCTAAGGTTGAATAGCTCTTTCTCATTTTGCACTGGGCTAGCTCCCCACTCATTCAAGTGATACCGAACACCACAAAATGGAGGCAAGAATCCAGTTTTGGCGCCATATCCACCATCGACTAGGTAGAATTTGCCTAACATGTAATGGACAGGTTGGTCACAATGCTATATAAGAACAATTTATATGGACAAATTTAGAGGCTACTATTCTATTACCTTGTGGAACTCAAAGGCCATTCACACGTTTTAAAGCATCTCTTAACACTAGAGCATCATGTGTCGTTCCCTCCCAACTAGCCAAGACATAGGTGAATCGAAGATCAAAGTCTACCGCTGTCATGACATTTTGAGTGGCATATGACTTCCTACCACGAAAGGCATGCTCAATATCCTTAGGAACGAGGCTCTCACATGTGTACCGTCAATAGCTCCAATACAATCCTATTGTATGTTCAATAAATCATATATAAATTAGGTACCATATAGGGTTATATTGATTCAAGATCAAAAGAAATTAGGGATAAGGCTCACACCTTGAAATAAGGATCCCACCTATCGTTCCCTGCTATTTTGCTTGGAGTCTCCAATGATGGGGGCTTAATAAATTCCCCTCGTAGTTCACCGATGGCATGAAGTACCTTGTTAAAATAACGGCTAACCGTTTCTCCTGATCTATCAAAATTTGTGGCAACTAACCTATTCCTAAGGTTGTGCCCCACTGTATTTAGAAACATAGCCACTTGTTGTTCAACACACATGTGTATGGTATCTTCAAGCAAACTGCGATCCCTAAAAAGCTTGCAAAACTGAAAGAATTTGTCTCTGTTAATTCTTAGCATGTTCACACAAGTTGTATCATCCTTCCAAATTTTGTTGTCTAAATATTCAAATCTCAGCCTATCCCTTTCTTCGAAAGGCCCATAGGTAATGCCTACTCTTCTTGCATCTTGTTTACGTTTTCTAGATTGAATAATCATTGCCATCATAGATAACAACATATAAGCAGCAGCAGCACAAACTACAACCTTCCTCCTGTTATCCATCTACAATAAAGTGGTGAAAAAAATGCCATATCACGGTCTCTGCACAGACAAGAACAAAGCCATACTAGCTCACAAAAAATGCATTTGCTTTAAACAAATTGGCCAAGATCTACTGTAACCATACTTGCTAGGGATCTACTGTAATCAAATCGGCCAGATCTACTGTAACCATACGGTTTACCTTGGGTAGAAGACGAGCTACGGTGGGGGAGCTTCTCTGCAGGGAGGAGGTGGCCGGTGGAGGAGGAGGCCGCTGCGCCGGTGGGAGGAAGAGGACGCCGCACTAGTGGGAGGAGGAGGAGGAGGCCGGTGGGAGGAGGAGGGAGCCGCGCCAGTGTGAGGAGGCGGCCGCGCCGGTGGGAGAGGCCCTCGTGCCTCCGCTGCGATGAGTCGGGGATGAGCGATGCGGAGTGGAGGGGGTGAGCGTGCGAGTGGAGCGTGAGGGGAGCCCGTGACCGCGTGGTCGGGTCTGGGTCAGCGCGGTCCCCTCGATTTGCTGGTACTGGGGGAACACGCATCCAGGGAGCATATTCAAGTACAACAGTTAAATCGAAGCAGTTTCACCAACCCGCAAACTAAACAATGGCTCATCTGGGTCGAACCCGGGATATTCCACCAGAACCCGCAATCCAAACACACAGTAAAGGAGCTAGAGCTGAAGCTATATTTAGAGGAGTTAGAGCCCTACCATACATGCTCTTAGTAAGAAGACAAGATAAGCGGTCTAAAGGTCCTTCCATTTCAAGTAAGACGTGGACAACAAAACTTTCATGTTTAGCAACAGTTAAATCGAAGCATTTCTTTTTGAACCCAATAGCCTTATATCAATCCAAAAGGCAAAGTGGCCACATGCGGGAATCTAGAAATACATAGAACTTTAGATGTACTCCTGCTTCACAACGCACATGGCATTTCAACAAAAAAATCCTTTTTAACAGCAATGACTACTTATGCATGCTCTTGCGCTCTCTCCCCTCTAAGAATCTATGAACATCGTAAGATATACAATGCAAGTTTGTAGCGATATATATCATACCACAAAATATAAGTAGGAAATAAATTAAGCGAATTTGGTCAAACATATATATAATAGCTTGTAAATTTTTTCTAATCAATAACAACTTGTAGGTATATATATTACACGCTACAGCGCTGTTGCCGACCCAGGTTTGCTGGGACGATGGTTGACAAAAATATAGTGTTCAGACCTTGGCGGGGGAGTAAACTATGGAGGGAAAAGAAGTGGATAGATGTCGGAGTTTAGAATATGGTATACCTTTCTTGATTTCGAAGTGAAGCCACAAGTTGCACATGACTATATGCTCGAAGAAACAAGGCCCAATTTGCAATGTCAACGCCTGTACTTAATTTGGCAGTGACAAGGAGCATCTGCCACATGACGCCACAAAATCAAGATTTATACTATTCCCTCCGGTCATCGGTTATAAGGGACGCGTTTTGAATATTGATATGTTTTTCAGAATTCAACTTCTAAAACAAATTTTTAACACAACAGAAATATACTATTACGAATCTAGTTGTCCCATTTTCAAATATCTTAAGACATGAGAAGTACTAGTAATCTATAACCAAAGTTCAAAATGGCTGAATTCAAAAAAACCCAAAATATCACTTATCCATGACTAGAGAGTACTTATGTATTTATTGACGTTAAGTAGTGAGATGCTAGTTGAGGACTCCAGCCCCACCTCATCTCTTGGCGGGTGACCCTGTGTTTTTCATCATGTTAAATTCACTAAAAAAATTGAACTTTCTGGGATTTTATAAAAAATAAAAATTTGTTTGTTTGTTTGCTACAAAATGTTTTTGTAAACCTTTATAAAAATTTGCATTAAAATTCACCATGTGCATTTTTTAAAAGTTTATATTTTCTCTCAAATTTATTTGCAGCACAAAAAATGCCACCTTGAAATTCCAAATCAATCCTAAAAGTACTGGCACCCTATGTTGCCAAGTTGACCTGGCCATAACAGACATATTATGTTCTTATTAATATATTGATATCTCATTTAAAAAACTGGGATTTAAATAGCAGAGAGGTGATGAATCATGAGTTGACCCCTCGAACTGAAACAACAAATATATCTTTCTTCAACTATGAATGAGTGCACTTGAAATTATTGGCACCGTATGGTTCCAAGTTGACCAGGCTATGGCAGACATATTATGCTCCTATTAAGATATTGATATCTCATTTAAATAACTGGGCCAACTAATCTCCAAAAAAGAAGAAGAAGAAGAAGCAAGAAGAATACACGTTCAATCTCAAACGCAGACACGCGTTCTTTCTGCTTTAACCTCTGGATCTATATTTCATCAAGATTTGTCATGGGTCTAGCACAAATCAAATATTTTCAGGTCCCGTTGGATACCTAAAGCACTTTTTTCAGTTTTTGGATCGCTGCCCTTATTTGTAATTGCTTGATTGATCTCTTGCATAATGCACATCATCGTTGTTATGTCTGATTTTTTTCTTTGAGAAACTGTTGTTATGTCTGATGATGATGATGGCCACCTTGGCGACCCCTTTGTCCTCCACATCTAGGGCAGATCTGGGCCCCGGGCTGGTGGGCGCTGCAGCCCGGGACGCGGCCCAAAATAGACCAATAACAGGTCTACTATATAGCCCAAAACAACCCAAGCAAATAGCCTTTCAACCCCACCCGACAACGCCAAACCCTACCCTCGAGCCTCGGCGCCTCCAGCCTGCTCCCACATCCGGACATCCCTGAGACCCCGACTGAGAGAGCGCCGAGGGCCAAGCGCAACTGCGCTCCTCCGGTCTACACCTCTGTTTTCCACTTCTGCTCTTGCGTGGCTGTGTGGTTGGTGCCAACGGGCTCCTCGTTGTCCTCCATCTTTGTGAGACTGTGACTGCGAAGTGAGAAGTAGGCACGGCGACGCGACGGTAGTCGGTTGTTCCACCTGCCGCTCTGCGCCCCCGGCCCCGCCCGCCCCTGACTCCCCAAGTGCGGCGCGCTTGTCCCAACTCTCAACCGCGCCCGGCACCCTGGCTTTCCTACTGCTCTGCTAGCCGCATAATTGCACGACATATGTGCAAATTGTAATGAATTTTCTAATCCCCTCTCTTTTTTTAGTTGACCGAGGACATGAGATAAATCTATGAAATGAAACTCTCCACTGAGGCTATTCTTGGTAATTTGCCCCCCTTAATTATAGGTCAGGCTCCGCCACTAGTTGAAATACCCTCTTCCATCCCTTCCAAAGAATTGGCATGTGCATCCAAAGATGAGAGCCAGCGTTGTTTTTCCGCGCATTGGAAAGTGGATGAAATTAACAACCCACACTGATCCACCTCGATTCATGCAGGCACACAAACTTCATTTATCTTTTACTAGCTATCTCCGATCCCAGACAAGTTGTTTGTACATAGTCTGTCACAGCTCACAAGCACAGCAGGCGTATATCGCATACCATGATATCAGTAATTCGACTTTTTTTTGACAATTACAAAGTACAACGTAGACGCCCACAACGTACGTACACTCACTCCTATATGTATTCTTGTTACATACGGTTCTCCTGAACCTCCTGCCTGGCGTCCAAGCTATAGCTAGACGACGAACTTCCTCCAGAACCAATGCCTTGCCCACACCGACCGCATGGTCTCCAGCGGCACGCCTTTCGTCTCCGGCAGGAACGCCGCGATGAAAACCGTCATGGCCAGCACCCACCCGGAGTAGAAGAGAAATATGGCGTACTTCATGGCGCAGAGCATGGAGATGAACACCTGCGTCTGCGTGAAGGAGAGGGTGAGCGCGACTGACAGCGTGATGGCCTGCCCCGCCGACCTGATCTCCACGGGGTAGATCTCGCTCGGCACCACCCATTTCAGCGGCCCCCACGAGACGCTGAAGCTGAACGTGTACAGGCACACGAGCACCACGACGGCCACTGCGTACTTCTTGGGCATCGTCACCGCGTGGTGCTTCCCGAAGTGGTCCGCCAGTACCCATGACACGGCTACCTGGAAAAGCAACATGGCGGTGCCGCCGGCGAGGAACAGAAACCTCCGGCCGCAGCGGTCGACGGCGAGAGTGGACAGCACCACGCCGCACAGGCTGACGAGGCTGATTATGACGGCGCCGAAGATGGCCTTCTGGCTGTCGAACCCGACCGTGCGGAACAGCACCGGCGAGAAGACGGAGATCACGACCATGCCGGTGAGGTCGAAGAAGGCCGGGATGGCCACCATCATCACCAGGTAGTGCCGGTACCCCTTGCCGCGCAGCAGCCTCGTGAACGCGCCCTCCTCGTTCCGCCGCGCCTCCTCCACGGCGCGGACGATGTCCTTGAACTCGGCCTCCACGTCGGCGTCCGCGCCGCGGATGCGCTGGAGCGACGCGCGGGCGCTGTCTGGCTCGCCGCGCAGCACGAGGCTGCTGGGCGTGTCCGAGACGAAGAGGGCGCCCGTGACTATGACGGTGGCGGGCACGGCGGCGAGGCCGAGGGAGACGCGCCAGCCCCAGTCGGGAATCCGGTTGGTGAAGTAGTTGGCGACGTTGGCGACGAGCGTGCCGGCGACGAGGAAGAAATGGTAGGCCGTCGTGAAGCCGCCGCGCCATCTCGTGGGTGATGTCTCGGCGAGATACAGCGGAGCCGCCTGAATGATGCATGGAGAAGGAGAACTCGTACTCAATGTTTGCAGCAAGGATTCTGTTTTTACCTTCTCTTTTTTTTTTCATTTTCATTTTGAGATGTGAAGGAACCACTTCTAGATTTTTTCAGACCTGCGCGGTGAAACCAACACCGAAGCCGAGTAGGATCCGGCCAATGATGAGCATTGCAGTATTGACGGCCCCGGCGTTGATGAGGGAGCCGGCGAGGAACATGACGCCGCCTTTCAGCATGACGGCCTTGCGGCCCACCCTCCTCGTCACGCTGCTCGCCACCAACGACGCCAGCATGCCGGCAATGTACATGGACGACGTGAACGCCGTGAGCAGCTGGTTGTCGTATTTGCAATAGGCGTCGCGCTTTGCGTTCTTCATCCCCCGAAGCACTTCAGGGAAGAACTTCTTCAGGAACGAGTCCATTTGCGTCACACCGCCTGAGTACAAAGATATATCATCACATTTCTTTTTGCATTCGTTCATCTCTCTGTGGGTACGTAGAATAATGGATCTGAAATTGGCTCTAGGATGGTAAGTGGATTGGATATGCAACCCACCCTTATTTTATACTCTGCGAAAATCACATGTGAGAGTTGAAACAAGTTATGATTTATGAATAGTGTTCCATGGCATGTGTTTTAACTTTTAAGTAAGCAGTAGCAGGAGATTTGTTGACCAAAAGGAATGTTTTGGGAGCTATAATTAAAGTAGCTTTATTTTTTATTTAAAAAACAAAAATAGATTTAATTTTGTCCAAGTGAATGACAAGGGTGATTCCTTAGATGGTGACCAAACAAATACTCCCTCCATCTCAAATTAAATAAATTTCTAGAGTGACTCTAAGTCAAAGTGTTTTAAGTTTGATCAAATTTGTAGAAAAGAGCACCATTTATGACACCAAATTAGTATCACTAGATATATCATGAAATATATTTTATGTGTTTATTTGGTGCCATAAATGTTATTGTCTTTTTCTATAATAAAATTGGTCAAACTTAAAATAGTTTGATTTAGGGTAATTTTAGAAATTGATTTATTTTCCAACGGATGGATTTGAGTACTTCACCAAAATGTCTGATCTAGAAGAAATATTCCATGGAAATGTAAGAGGTACCTTTATGATTAATATTTTCCTATGGTTTCAATGTAAGGATGTGATTTTAACAAAGAAGAACTTGATGAAACACAACTTCTAGTGTATTAGTCGTCGTCGTTTTTAGCAACAAGTAACTACTTTGTCGCAAAAAAATCATGCTCTTAGGGTTCTATGCAAGTGAAACTTTCTTAAATTTAACTAGATTTATAAAAAAATATTAGCAACGTTTGTATCTCCAAATAATTTTATTATAAAAATATATTCAACGATTGATCTAATGATATTTATTATGCACCATAAATACTTTTTTACATATATTTAGTCAAAGTTAAAAAAATGTTTGATTTATCAAAAAATAAGAATTGACTTTTTTATGAGAGGAGGGAGTACTTTGTTATTGTATTAATACCACCATGTAACGTTTGTTTAGAGAATTGACACTGATAACATTTGGTTTACATCATCCTTCCACACTACTAGCCAGTGACAAGCACATGACAAAAAAAAGTTAAGGGGGCCATGGGTTGCCGAACGGTAGGGCTTGAGCCCCCTGATGGCTTACACCCGTCCCTGCATATGGCACATTTATCTTGGAATTGGCTATAGACGCAACAAGAAGACCATCTATTTTTAAGTCGTTTTCACTTTTCTAGATTATAGCTTTATTATATATCTAAACATAATATATATCTAGTTGTGTAGCAAAAGCTATGTATATACTATATCTAGAAAAGCTAGAATGCCTTACACTTTGGAACAGAGAGAGTACATAAAGACGACAGCCATGAAATAGGCCACCTATTGAAGATGACAACAATGAAGATCTTGCCAAGTATGTGTGGATGTTTATTAATCAGTTTTTAAAGAAACACAGTATAAACGCTTACATATATGCATGCACACTTATTTCTATGAGAGTATGCATACTTGTTATCTCACTGAGCAGCTCTGAAAATTTTAAGGTCGGTGAAGTCACTACAGATGCCTCATTGTTGAAGGGCGTGTCGTGTGCAACTAAGAGCATCTCCAAGAGACTCTTCATATCCTTCCTAAATACTAGAGACAGAGACTTTGGTGAAAAACTACCTCCACCAGCTTCTCTAAATGGTTATCCAAATATAGCCATCTTCTATTCCGGATTTTTCGCTAGCCAAAAATAGAAGACGAGAATGGCTCTTTAGAGTGTGCATGAGATAAGAACTGTTGGAGAATGAAAAGATATAGAAAGTGATTTTTATGCAAATGACTCTCCAAATGATGATTTAGAAGTAAGATTTAGAAAGTCTCCTAAAGATGCTCTAAAAGAAATAGTGTTCTTAAATTCTAGGACAAATTCAGAAAAAATACAAGCATCCGCATCCAGTCGAATAATTCTCGGATAGACAGTAACACAAAGAATCTATCAAGTTGAGCTACACTGTTTGCTATTAGTGAGTTATGATTTTTAATGTTTTAAAGCTATGTCTAGCCTCAATGCATTTTGTTTTGTGTTGGTACTGTTTTTTTTTAAAGCCTTTATATGCCAGAATTATAATAATCGATGGTCGCGTAAAGCTAGAATAATGAAATATATTCTTTTGATCAAATTTATATATGTAGTTATGTACTATCTATAGTGACACCACACTAGAGAAGTATCCTTGCAAGTTGCAGGGCCTTGCTTCAAGCACCACTACTCTTAGACGTCATCATGACACACAAGAGTGGACTTTCAGAGCTCCACGTTGGCAAGTCCAGCGATGTTTGATATAATTCGACTTGTATAGTTGTATGTGAAACCGAGTCATCCCTGAGCTTACAGGATGTAACAACGTACTATCTGTCTTCTTCGAGAGTCTTTCTAAAATTTACTCTCTAAACCATTATTTAGGATGTGTTTAGGACTACTCCGCTCTCGTTTTTGCAGCTCCGCCCTACCAACTTCATCATGGAGCAGCTCCTCTGTGGAGTTTATGGAGCAGGTGATACTGTTTGACACACAGCCTAGCTCCAGCTCTAGGAACATGTTCTTTACATGCAAATAGTCCATTATGCCCTTAATTGAAATTACTTTTCCAAGAAAAATAGAAAACAAATGATAGAAAATTTGGTTTTTTTCTCCTCTACCCATGGTAGAGTCTAATTATAATTTTACTACTACTTTTCTATCTTTGTGTGTTGTGATTTTGTCTTCGTGATTAAAGGGCAAAAAAGACAAATTAAAATTGACAAATGACTCTTACCTTTCACCAACAACGTTTCACTCTTTATGCCGATCAAACAGGCTGAAGGCTCGGTGCAGTGCATGCTGCATACCGTAACGCGTGCGTATACAAGGAAAAGGAGTCCAACGGATGAAGAGACCAGTAATTAATTAGTGGCAAGGCGAGTAATTATCCCTCAACTTCATGTGAGAGTATAAAACTTTAAAAACTGGAGTACCTCTTGAGGTGCTCTAGAAAAAACGTTGTGTTGGCTCTCAGCTTCACCTTTTTTATGGAGATGAGTTCTTTAGAGCTGAGGGTGTTTGGAAACGCGGGGCTGCAAAAACGGGAGCGGAGCAGTCCCAAACACCCCCTTAAAGAGTTATTTAAGTAAAAGTTGCTTTCTATGTTTTTCTACCATCCAGTAGTATTTTTAGCTGGATCTCTAAATATTGACATCTTCTATTCCAATTTTCTCGTTGGGCAAAGATAGAGAGCGAGGATGACTCTTTAGAATATGCACAAGATAATATTTCTAATATTTCTATAAATTAGAAAGGATACAGTTGATCTTAGATGTGCATATCGAGACCGAATCGCATCTCCTGAGTCAAGATGAGGTAGGTTTATCAATATCTTTAGTTAGCCGTTGAGCTCAGAGAGACCCATAATCAAAATTTAAGTGGGGAACGCGGAGCGGATAAACCCTGTCGTTTTCTCCAATCTGCTGACTACTTTTCGATCACCACATGTATATCCTGCTGTGCTGTGGTTTACTTGTACATGAATGTCGTCTTAGTGAGGGTTGTCTCTGCTTGTTCCCCGTTATTGCTGGATACGCACCGACCACTATTGGAAGATATCTTTGGCCCTGTGCTACACTGATAATTGCGCTACACGAGAAGGCACTACACCATGCATTTTGCCAGGAGCCCAGGATACCCAGTAATAGTGGCCAGCAGATGTCAGCTTAGATGGTCGGACTAGGTTTCATCCAAACCCTATAACAGTTCATGTGGCATGCCGTTTCCACTCAATTTCAATACATGTCCGGACTGGATTCTCATGCTTCACCTCTATGTCCTGAATGGAAATCCTCTCCCTTTTTGCACTAGAATAGCTAGAGGACTAGAGCCATCAAGAGTTTTGTCATTTATTATGTAAACTATTCCATCAATCTGTGCCCTACTACAACCTTAAGAAATGGAGAAAGGTTGGTACAAACTAAAATTTGGTTGTGTTTGCGCTGGGATACCAGTTGCAAAGTGTTTTGATACTATTCTTCTATTTTGATATAATGATACGGAACACTTGCGTATTTGAGAGAAGAAAAAGATCTTAAATGTTACATCCAAAATAAATTTCATGATTTCCCCGTCGAGCTTGCGGAATCAATAGTAAATGTGCATATAATTGCGGAACAGTGTTTTTTCAGCCGGCTTATAATCCGGCTTTTTCAGCTTGTTTTTTCAACCGAAACCGTGTTTTTCTCTCACAACAAATCAGTCAACAGTGTTTTTCAGCCGGCTTATCAGCAAAGCCGAACGGGGCCAAAACACATGGTCTAAACAGCATCAAGTAAATTTAAGGACAAAGTCTGTATTCTGCAACTCCTACTGATGTTAACACGCAGCTGTGTGTGATCAATCAAGCAACATGGTGTAGCTGTCTAGCAGCTCAATACAAAAAAAAAAAGCAGGCTCCAATTCTTCATTGATCTGCACTAGTTGTTTAGTTGTAAAAATGTTCATTATCTCTTGTAAATTGTCATTTAAACTGTACTAGTTGTCTCTTGTGAGTTGTTGCCACCTGAAATATAACAACTCTCTTAATTTATTAGTGGGATTGGCTGCCGGAGTGGCACAAGATGCAATCAGGAAGCAAACGAACCACAAGATGCAATCAGAAAGCAAACGAACCGCAAATATATAGCACGTGCGTTTGCTCGACGCACATGCAGAGGCGGAACCAGGGGGGCTAGCGGGGGCCGTGCCCCCCAGCAAAGTAGATTCATTCAATACCTATATAAATTTTGTATTTATAGAAAAAAAAATATCAGTTTTACCTATTTTTTTATTAAAATATGAAGATTTTGGTTAGAAATAGTGTAAAATTTCTTGAAAAGTTGTTGAAACATATAATTATATATATATTATCACACTAAAAATACGATCACATTTGTCTAGCCCCTTAATCGAAATCGCTGGTTCCGCCTCTGCGCACATGGGAGACTGGGAGAGGCATGCTGCTCTATGGAGTACATCATCTAACACAGAAAATCAAGCCATCAGGAGCCAGCAGAGAGCACACCTGAGACGCCAATGTCGTAGCCGAAGATGAGGCCGCAGGAAGCGGCCATGAGGCTGGTGACCGCGACGGAGAACGTCACGCCGCCGCCGTAGTCGCGCGCCCGGCCACCCTCCACCGCGACGAGCACTTCTCCAGCCATTTTTACGTTTCTCGATCGGGCGGGCGGGAGAGGCCCGGGTCCGGTCGAGCTTGCAGGTTTTGTGACGGTTTTGGCGCTTTGCTGCAGGATTCAGCGTTAGGTTGGATTTGGGAAGGATGGGGGCTCGCTATCGCTAGAGGGGGTGCTTCACCAGCTATATGGGCCCATGGATTTGAGTCATTTGACGGGACAGATTAGCTAGAAAGTCAACTAATTGGGTGAATAAGCAGCAGCAAAGGAGAGCAACGCGGAACACTCCATAGACCAAAATGTATAATATATATATATATGATTGGCTCGTCGCGCTGTTGCGTTTCCAGCGAGATAACTAGCTCGTTTCAATCAAAGCATAAATAGAGAAATGAGCTTAATTCTAAAAATCTATATCTATGCCTAATATTTATGGGCAGACATTTCTTTCTTTCATTTCTCGCTATATATCTTTCGTTCGTTTGTCCCTCACTTCATTTATGTCCCTCAATCCGTTGTCATTTACTCTCACTCACCCTTCTTGCTTTGACCTTGGAGTTGCAAAATTTTAGTTGGCGCCACACTAATGTTATGGTTTAGCCACCCAAGTCTTCGCAGCATGCGTGAGGGTGGCACGCCTTCCACCTTTATTAACCTCACAAGAAGTGTACACATTTAAGTGAGCCAATCTTCTATACCTATACAAGATTATTCTTTTATTATACTTGCGTTTATTACGAGTCTTGGAAATTATTTGATTTAAGGTTAGATCAAGTGTAATTAAATCTAATAAAAAATAGCTAGCTCACGAGAATCACACCATAAATTACGCTATGTTACAACGCACATCATGTTTGCTAGTTAATAGCAATAGCGAATTTGTGAAAAATTCGTCAAAATATCCAAATACATTCTTTAATAATCCACTAGGTACACAGGCTTCCACGCATGTGTTTTAATTTTCACAAAAGCATATTCTCTCAATGCTCCTACTTATTTTACGCACCAGAAGGATAATTAGTAGTAGTTATAATCGTACAGATGTTCTAGTATACTCAACATGCTCACGTGTCTAAGATTCTGTAAAGGTATGTGATATAGACTCCGAAAAGACTACATTCATTTTGTTTCTTATAAAAGTAAGGCTGTGTTTAGACGGGGGTGTAATTTTTTTGGAAGCACAGTAACTTTTTCGTTTTTATTTGGCAATTAGTGTCCAATCATGGACTAATTAGGTTCGAAAGATTCGTCTCGTGATTTACAACCAAACTGTGTAATTAGTTATTTTTTTACCTATATTTAATGCTCCATACATGCGTCCAAAAATTCGATGCGACGGAGAATCTTGTAAATTTTTTTGAACTTTGAAGCATCTAAACAGGGCCTAATACTAGTTAGGTCCAAACCTTTCACATCTTGATCTCAGTTGACATTGAGTGTGACTCACCCATCATTTTTTTTGGATATATAATAAGCGAGGCTGCATGTTTTATTTTTTGATTTTTTTTCACGACCAGGAATATAGCCCGTTTATCATTAAGAAGAGAGAATTACAAGTCAGCTATGAGAGAACCCTCGTAACGTAGATTACAAACCACTGAGACAGTAGTAGGTAACCTGGGATAAACATAAGAACAACAAAAGAAAACATAAGAGAGAGCGACCGCTCTCAACACCCTAAGACAACAACTGTGCCTGCAAAATAAAATACCAAAGCAAAGGTTTCCTGCACAAAGGACCAAGCCGCGATGGCAAAGCATCCACCCGTAGAACGAGCACCGAGCAGCAACGGCGGCAAAGCATCCGCCAACGAACCCATGACGGCAAAGCATCCGCTGAGAACCGAGCGACAACGGCGGCAAAGCATCCGCCAACGAACCAAGCGACTGTAACACCCCTGGTGTTACTAGCTCGCTTAACACCGTGGTTAAAGTCTAAAAGAAATTAACTAAACAAGTTTCTCGGAGGTTAAATTTAAAACACACATGAAATGATACCTGAATCTTATATGACGCGCTTTTGTGGTTAAGAAGAACTAAATGAACGTTGTAAGTTAGTTTATGTTGCATGAAAATATGCTAATGCGATCCTAATAAGAAACATCGAATAAGTTGTTTTAATTATTGGCATGAAAAACAAATTTTTACAAACAAAAATAAAATGTAACTTGAGCAGTGCGCTTAAGTAAGAATGGATGAGCGGGCTACGTAGGTAAAAGTGCAACTTTGCTTTGGAAAATAAATATTGTTAACTAGTGCTTTGCAAGTTCGGTAATCGAATTCGAAATCCACCTCAACTCTAGATCTCGTTCAGGTTGGAAAGAGGTGATGACAAGGTTAGTTTGGCATTTTAATTCTAACGAAAATGCTTAAGCACTAGTATCATGTGTTTGCATAGTTGGTTACTTCTAACCTAGCACTTGAGCGTGGCATAGGTGGTAGTTGGGTTGGACGTCATGTTGCTTGGCTTAGAAATTGCCTAACTTCGCTAGAACACGCGGTTGGCCAGCTAATTCTTGACCTCGAGCACTGGTTGCAGTCCCGAGTTGGCACGTCTCTACTCTACTCTCTAGTTCACTTTTGTCTAAGTTTGTTGCTCCTACTAGTAGCCATATATACCTTCTTGAGCCTTGTCAAGGTGGTTTAGTCTTAACCTAGCTGGATTAGAAGTTGGGCACGCTTCAAAATTCGTGCAACGCACGATTCTGGCCGATTTGGCCTGGTGGGCGCCGTCACTGCGCACGCTCTAGTGCCCGCGGGTTACTCTGCTCACCCGGTCATCGCGGTGCCCTGCCGCCGCTGTGCCGTGCACTGCTGCAAGCTGCGCCCGGCCATGCTCTCGTGCGTCGTCGTGCTGCGCTGCTGCGCACACACCGCCACTGCACGTGGCTCCGTGCCTCTGCCGCTGGGCGGCCGGCCGAGGCCTGCTGCACCGCTGCCGCCCGTGTACGCCACGACAGAGCCCGCCACATTCCGTCAAGGCAAGGACGGGACTCGAGCTCAGACCTGGCCGCCAGTCTAAGTCAATGACCCGGTCTTTACGTCGTTGGTGCCGCATCCCTGCTCGCTTGACCCCGTTAGCCGACGCCGAGCTTTAAAGGGCAGCAGCCCCGCCTTCCTGCACCGCGGTCGCTTCCCTTCTAAAGGCAAGGCAAAAGCTTCTCGACTCAGTTATCGCATCGGTGTGTGGTTGGGGGGGGGGCAGCTACGCGTCCAGCTCGCATCGAGTCCTAGCCAAGCCTGGTGCTGCGCCAATTTTGAGATTTCCTCGCCGTCGGCCATGGGCGCCGCCGCACCGGTTAAGCTGGGAGGTAAGGCCGTAGAGTTGGTGGCAGCTAAATTGCTTGTATCCCTGAGCTCGCCCAGACCTCCTCTACCTGGTGCTTGCTTCTTTTTGGCCAGGGCATGCGTCGTCGGCGCACTGATGCGACCGTGCGGCCCCGGAGCGCCGCCACCCCGACTGCGCGCACGTGACCGGGCCACCTCGGCATCCCTCCGCCTCAACCATCGCCCTAGCATGCACCACGGTGAGCCACTGATGCTTCTCCACCACTTGCACTCGCCCGTGAGCGCGTAGGTTCGGGGGAACGGCCACGCCGTCGCCGCAAAAGACCGCTCGCCGCTGCAACTCTCTGTGCGGTGTCTCCGAGCTCCTAACCGCCACCTAACCATGCGCGTTTGGTCGAGGATGGAGGTCGGGTCCTTGTCCTCGGTGGGGCGGGCTTAGGGTGCTCGGTGCCGCCGCCTAGGCCGTTGACCGCCGTGCCGGTGGGCACGGGGAGGGTCGGGGACCTCCCCGTTGTAAAGACATAAATAACCAGGGACTTACCTGCGAAACTTGTCTCACGTGCAATAGTACTCGGTGATGCCATTTAATAATCAGGTAACCTAGGGGCTATTTTGTGAATGAGTGGGCGCTTGCGCGGGCTCTCCGCTTGGGCCGCTGTGCGCACAGCTGCCCCCGCGCTGGGCCGCCTGGCTGTTGGGCCAAGTTGGCCACCACCGGCCCTTTCCGTTTTCTAAAATGTTTTCTAATTAGGTTCCAAGGAAAACTTGTGAAATTAATATACAATGTTGTAGGTGTCCAAAAATGGTGAAACCAATTTGGTTAGATTCATAAAATCATGATCTATCTAAAGGTGTAATTGGTTCACGTAGTGTCATAATATTTTTATGCTTGCTCTAATTACTTCGAGATGTTTAATATTATCAAACATGAATTTATAGGAATTTTTATGAATAATCAGTGATAGTATTAATTCTAGAAATTTTATAGTAAGCTCCTAGTATTATTATATGCTCACTGTGATTTTTGTAGCTCCAAAATAATTAGTTGCTAGGATAATTAACAAGCCCTAGTTTGAATATGTAGTAAATCGATAAAATGAATAACGCGGCATCTCGGGTTTGTATAACTAAAACACTTGTTGAGAAATAACGTTTAAATCGACAACGTGGATACATGTCCTAGTGTGTTAGCCATTAGGGCTAGCTCGTTAGCTTGAGAGAACGGAATTGTACTTTAAGTTTTGCGGTTGCCGTTGATTAATTACGTCTCTACGTTGCATCCACGCATATCGCAATAGGAGCGACGATGGATCGTGGAATCATTTGGAGTAGCCAAAAAGATGGCGCCTTGATGATCATGTCTTCATGATGGAATGCTAACTTTTGGTTATATTTTACTCAGGCAAGCCTCGGTGCATAACCTCTATTATTCTGCACTTTATCTATGCTTGTGCATTAAGTTTTAAAGAGTTGAATGAAACCCACTTGCATATATATCCTGATCTCATGAGTCTTACTAGTATGTCAGGATCGTGTAGATTGCTATGCTAAAGGACTCCGGTAGAAGTCGAGTAATTGCCTGTCACTCGCGAGAGATATGATATATATTATTGTACTATTATTATGTTACTATCACATGGAACATATATATATATATATATATATATATATATATATATATATATATATATATATATATATATATATATATATATGTGTGTGTGTGTGTGTGTGTGGATAATAATGGGAGACCGGGCGGGATTGTACTTGGAATTGGATATGGACTTGGTTGAGCAATCCGAGCGAGGCTCTGGTTGCATTTGTCCCGCCTGTGTCGATTAAGAACCGTCCGTTGCATTGGACCCTGGTCAAGTCACAGACTTATTATCCCGAGCACATACTTGCTTATAGGAGCGGGAAGACTTGTTACTCTCTTGTCATGGGCTCCGACTCTTTCCGGACCGACTGATTGGAGGCGAGGATAGGTGGAGGTCTAAGCACCACTTTGAGGCGGGGCCTCAAGTGTGGGGGGCTTGGAGTCCAAGTTTGGATGGGGACCTGGAGCCCGTAACAGGAGTGGAAAGGGTTGGTCTCGTTTGTGCCTGGGGTGCAAGCGATGCGTGTGTTTTTCGGGGTACCCAGCTGGGCACATTGATTCACGAATCGTCGTTTCTACGTGTCGGTACGACTTGACTACGATCTGGCGTCGTAGTAAGAACTGAAAGATGAAAGATGAAAAAATAGTTCTGATGGCTCAACCCTTGCTTGAAAGTAGAATATGTGCCTACCTAGAATGGTTGGTTAATGACTACTGATGACTACTAATAAAAATTGAATATAAGGATGCACCTTTAGTAATGCTTTCTGCAGTTGCAATAACCCACAAGGCAGATATCCTTGCATATCCTTGGAATCTTTTCTTTCCTTCTGACGGGTAAGTCTTGCGGAGTACAATTGAGTACTCAGGGTTTGTTCTACCCTATTGCAGGTGACAGGTTCTTGGAGCTGACACTTGTGTGTGGAAACCTCCTGGTGGGCTCAGCGAGTGTTTCCTTTACGTGCGGACATAGAGTTTATTTAAACTCCCACCTAAAATGTTTCCAAAGTAAAAACTTATAACATGTTATTATTTCATGTATATAAATGTTCTTCATGATAATGTTTAACTTGACATTAAATGATTTTTATTCCGATGAAACTCTGATAACGTTTTATATTCCGCTGTTATAATCAAATAATGAATTACTCTGATGTTGTACTAAAAGTGATGTAAGAAATGGTAAGATATTGTAAGCTTTATCTCTCATTTATGATCCTGATGAAAATGTGGATTTTTGAGTTCTTCCATTGGGTGTGCTCGACGGAATCGCAGAGTTTAGTACACTCTATTGGGTACTTAGTGTCTAATGGAAGACAAGTACCGTTGGGAGGGTATTAGATTAGGCGGTTCTGCCACAGCGACCACGGCGGCAAAGCATCCGCCAACGAACCCATGACGGCAAAGCAAACGCCGACGAACCGAGCGACCATGGTGGCAAAGCATCCGCCAAAAAGTGGGCCGACACAAGCATAGTTTCATTAGCGTGTTCCTTGTAGATTGTCGGACACCAACGAAGCTACAAAGTCCGGTACATGGTCTTGCCACGGTAGAGGACCATCAGTACAACTAGTGTGGGAACCCGTGCTTCGCACGAGTTTTTTTCTAGGAAGGAGGATGAGAAGAGGAGAGAGAAAAAACACACACACACATATATATATATGCACAGTAACGGGTAAAGGTACTGTTTACCGGGGGAAGAACACTGTTTACAGGCTGGTACTGTTGGGTTAACGGGTTGGTATTGTAGATGAATAGGGAAGGGAGAGTGAGAAATACCCGTTACTGTTAATGTACAGTATTCTGTGAGAGGGGCAGGATCTACACCTTTAAGGTATATGGTAGATTCAGGCCTATGGCCGCCAGATTATCTCCTCCAGCAGCTTCTGGACACCAGAAAAATAATATGTTCGAAGAACTCTAAATACATAAAAGTTTTGATCTCACTCAACAGATTTGCAAGCAGAGATCTTTCGAAGCATTGATCATTTAAGGCCCTAGCAAATAACAGTTACATCAATCTCTAAAATAACTCTCCTCATTCCCAGTAGAGATGTATGCTCTAGGCCTTTTACACAAGCAGTTGCTTCAACATGTTGAGGTGACATTAGAAAATTTACTCCTGCTGCTGCAACCATGCCAACAGGATTTCTAATAATAAAACCCCACCCAGTTTTATGTGATCTAGGGATAAAAGCCTCATCACAGTTAATTTTGTACACATCTTCAGGTGGAGCTATCCATTTTGGCTTGCCAGATAATATAAAAGGTTGCTTGTCCAGGTGGTTTGCATTTCTCCATGCCTGAAAAAAGAACAAAACATCATTAGTCAGCTCATGTGCAGTTCTCTTCCTTTCGCCCTAATTTACTTTGTTACGTGCAGACCACCAGCACCACATAAACAAAATTAATTTGCATTTGCAATCCTTGTCGAAACCCTATATTTTCTGTAGCGTTGCTTTATGAGAAGTTTTTGCCATCAGCATGATTCTTTTTTTTTGAGCCAAAGGATGCTAGCTCAGTTGGGTAGTAGTTCCGGAGGCACCCCTCAGGTCCTAAGTTCGAACCCCTATGGGGGCGGATTTTAGGCTGAAGGTAAAAAAATCCCCTTGCTCGTTCCAGGCCAAAGCACAGGTTAAGAGACGGCTTGGGTCTGGGCTCCCTGTGTGCGCACAGGTTAAGAGACGACTCTCTCACGGAGCTTGGCTCCCTGTGTATGGATGGGGCGGGGGTTCGGGGATTTTCTCGATCTGCGTGAGAAGATCTTCTTCTTAAAGCCGGAATCTGTCTAGCCCCCGCGGATCGAGTTTTTTTTTTGGAAGAATCACAGCATGATTCTTCTATCCTCCATGTTAAGCAACTGCCAACCATGTCTTGCCTCCTTGCATTTAAAACAGAGATGACCTGTGTCTTCATCAAACCTTGAGCATATTGGGCACGGAGTATTAAGATCCAGACCCCTTCTTGCAATGTTAAGCTTCACCTACAGACCACTATTATGAGCCAAGCGCCACACAAATAACTTTATTCGGAACATCCAGCATCCGTGCCACTATTATGAGCCAAGCGCCACACAAATAACTTTATTCGGAACATCCAGCATCCGTATTCCGCCCTGCCAACCATGTCTTGCCTCCTTGCATTTAAAACAGAGATGACCTGTGTCTTCATCAAACCTTGAGCATATTGGGCACGGAGTATTAAGATCCAGACCCCTTCTTGCAATGTTAAGCTTCACCTACAGACCACTATTATGAGCCAAGCGCCACACAAATAACTTTATTCGGAACATCCAGCATCCGTACCACTATTATGAGCCAAGCGCCACACAAATAACTTTATTCGGAACATCCACCATCCGTATTCCGCCCCCCCCCCCCCCCAACCAATAAAATCCACCTCCCTCATAACCTGTGGTGGAAACAATGCTATTGTTTTGGTGCCCAAGGCATATGCAGATTTAACATAAAACATTCCTTTTGGATTAGGGTGCCATGCTGGAAAATCTTCCCTCGAACAGAAAGTGGTAAGGATAGAATGATGTTTGCATCCTCTAAATAAAATATGTCCTGCACAAGTTGTTCATCTCAATCCTCAATAACTGGATCGATCAGTTCAGACAGTTCTGAAGGATAGATGTGTCCCTTGGGGTAATAACCTTTCGTGTACCTCCTCAAGGGATCCATAGATCCCTTCAAATATTAATAGAACTTTCATCGCCAACTCCATAGATCCCTTGGGGTAATAACCTTGGTTGTATCTCCTTGAGGAATCCAAAGATCCCTCCAAATATTAATAGAATTTTCATCGCCAACTCTACTGATGATACCATTCCTCAAAAGATTCATTCCTTTTAGGATACTACGCCATGTATAGGATACAAATTTTAGCCCTGTGCTAGTAACAAAAAGGGAAGCCTGAAATAGAGATGATTATTAATTGCAAGAATAATAATGAAAACAGTTAAAGCAAAATTATAAAATAGAAAAGGGAAAAAAGTGTCGTAGTAATATACTCTCTCCGTCCCAAATTATAAGTCATTCCAACTTTTCTAAAGAGTCAAAGTATCTCTAATTTGACGAAAATTATAGGGAGAAATTACACGGATTTATGACATCAAATATATACATGAAAATATAATTAATAAAGAATCTAATGATACTTATTTGGTACCATAAATGTTATTATTTTATTATATAAATTTGGTTAAATTTGAGATGATTTGACTCTTCAAAAAATTAAAATGACTTATAATTTAGGACGGAGGGAATACGAAGAAAGAAAAAGGAAAAAGGAAACGGAGAAAGAATGAACCAGTTTCATGGCCTGCACCTGCAGAAAACCAGCGTAGCGCTAGCGCCTGCACTTTCATCGTTCAGTTTTAATGGTGAAGATTCGATCCCTAATAAGGGCGTGTTTAGATGCCAAATTCTGTACTGTCCGAATCACTGTTGAGCACTGTAGCAATTTTATTTTTATTTGGTAATAATTGTCCAAATATTGATTAATTAGGCTTAAAATGTTCGTCTCGTAAAGTACAACAAAACTGTGCAATTAGTTTTTGATTTCATCTATATTTAGTACTCCATATATGTGCCGACATTTTGATGTGATAGGAAATCTTCTTTTTACATAGTAGAATTTGGGGTGAATTTGGAAACTAAACGAGGCCTAAACCAGCGTAGCGCTAGCGCCTGCACCTGCAGAAAACGAAGACAGAGAAATGGCCCCAGTTGTGCGCGCGGAAAAACTAAACTAGCTGTTTGCTGTTTTTCCTTCTCTTGTTCACTTCGCGTGCGCGACAACTAAGCGACCGCCGCCGCCCTGCGCCCGCCCAGCTGCCCAGGTCTTCGTCGAGCCCTTTGCCGGCGACGACACCCACCGCACCAGGTATGCCCGCCCCTTCTCTTCCCTTTCTGCTGTGCAAAACTGAGCACCCGAACCCTAATTTGAGCTATCTGGCTATCTGTATTAGGATGTAGCTAGTGTCGGGGCCTCGGGGCTAATTTATTGGATTCAACTAAACCAGTCTCGTCAGTTTTAATGGTGAAGATTCGATCCTGCTATCTCTCTAATTTAATTTGTCGTAAATGGGCTGGGGCATTCTAACTTTCATCGTTCAGTTTTGGATCCTTCTTAGGGCTTGTTTGGATCGGCTAAGGCTAATTATTAGTCAGGGCTAAAAATTATAACTATCAGCCCATGAATGTTTGGATCCCAGGCTAAAAGGTGCATATTATCCCTAGCAATGAACTACAAAAAAAAAAGCCCTTATTAGCTGGTTGTGCTTGGCTAATGCTAATGAACTAACAACTAGCCAAGGGCTTGGCTAAAAATTAGCCCACCCATTAGCCCTCATGTTTGGATGGAGTAGAACTAATTTTTAGTTGCTAGTTGTTAGCCCATGGGATCCAAACAAGCCCTTAAGACATGCGAGTTCAGCTGAACAGTGTGCTTTCAGTGAAAGCAGAAGACAAACCTGTTCTATCTAAAAAAGGAAAAAAAAGATCTAGCTCTTCCTGAATGTGATGGGTATTGCAACCATTCTAGCTTCTTGCATATATGATTTACGGCGTAATGGAGTACAAATGGCCGTTTTCTGTTCCAGACATTTTGTGGATTGGCACATGTTAGAAGAGTCAAGGGCCTATTGGGCCTTAGCCCGTTAGGATTAATTAGTCGTTTGCTTAGGGGTCAAGTAAGCCTTACTTGTAAGTCAAGAAATCCTCTCTATATAAGGAGAGCAGATGTATCAATCTAATCAAGCAAGAGATTAGAAGGAAAAACCTTCTCTCTTGCCGGCCGTGGGCGAAGCCCCGCGGCCGGCGTTCCCAGCGCCCCTCACAGCCCTAGCCACCGTTCCGTCTCTCTCTCACGTGAACAGTACCCGCGCGGGTACTGTAGCGCGCGGGTACTGTAGCTCCGCCGCCGTTCCCTCAACTCTCTCCTCTCGATCGCAACAGCGTCCATAACAATCTGGTATTGGAGCCTCGCCGATCATGGCCTCCACCACTGCCGCCGCCGCGCCGCCGATCCCACCCACCACCACCCTGCCACTGCTCACATCGTCCTCGTCCATCACCCTGTCCGCTGCCGTGGGCGCGCCGGCGGATGTTGCCGCAGGGTCCTCTGCTGCCGTTCCCCTGACCCTGGAGTCCCTCGCCGCCGTGGTCGCCGAGATGTCCGCCAACATGGCGCAGATGAGCCGCAGCATCATCGCCCTGCAGGCTGCGTGGATGGGGCTCACGCAGCAGCCGCCTCCGCCGGTTTCGTCGCTGCCCCCGCCACCCCCGCCGCACTCAGCGCTGCCCGTGCCCTCCATCGCCGCGCCGGCCGCGGGTGCTAGTCCGCCACTGAGCTCGGGTCTTCCCCTCCACATGATCCAGTGGCCGACCTCGCCGTCCCCCATCCCCGAGTGGGCGCTCGCCCGCTCTGCGGTGGTGCGGCTACAGGCTGCGGCGCGCGGCCTCCTAGCGCGCCGGCGGCTGCAGGAGATGCGTCAGCCTATGCACGAGGCGACCTTGGCGACGGTCGACCTCAGCTCAGCGCAGCGCGACCTCGCTCCGTGGGACGGCCACCAGCAACCGCGCCGACCCACTACTGTCTTCAGGCGCGAGCATGGTGTTTTTCCCGCGCGCAACGACCTCCAACTCTGCGGCCTCCTTGTCACCGGCGGGGACGCACTACCTGGCGCCACCGCATTCCACCGCCGGCCGCCACGAGGACGTCTCCGCTGGTCGCTATCGCAACTAATTCCAGGTGGCTGTACCCATGCACCCCTCGCGTTCCGGTGGGCTCCATGGGATCCAGGTGGCTACACACGTGCAGGTCCATCACACGGAGGGTGTCTGTCGTATCTTCAGGAGTCAAAAATAAAGAGTCGTAGTTTATTTCAGGTCAATAAAATAAGCCGAGATGTAAAAGGCTTGTTTTTAAGTGATAGGTTTGTGTCGAGTCGAGTTAGGTTGCAGCTCGAGGACGAGCTGCATGTCCAGGTGGGGTGTAGTGTTAGAAGAGTCAAGGGCCTATTGGGCCTTAGCCCGTTAGGGTTAATTAGTCGTTTGCTTAGGGGTCAAGTAAGCCTTACTTGTAAGTCAAGAAATCCTCTCTATATAAGGAGAGCAGATGTATCAATCTAATCAAGCAAGAGATTAGAAGGAAAAACCTTCTCTCTTGCCGGCCATGGGCGAAGCCCCGCGGCCGGCGTTCCCAGCGCCCCTCACAGCCCTAGCCACCGTTCCGTCTCTCTCTCACGTGAACAGTACCCGCGCGGTACTGTAGCGCGCGGGTACTGTAGCTCCGCCGCCGTTCCCTCAACTCTCTCCTCTCGATCGCAACAGCGTCCATAACAGCACAACACAAGTCCATGCCTGTCTGGCTGTTTCAAAGCTTCACCTAGCTGCATGTCTTCTCTGGATGAAGACTATAAGTTAATGGAGGGGTAGTATGATTGTCAATGTGCATTCTTCTGGCATCCAGGTCAAACGATAGCTATTGTTTTTTTTTAATCAAGATTGATTCATTAGTGACACCGGAAGAGCATTGACCATGAATTCACCTTTTTTCATGGATGCCTTTGAGAAAAGATAAGTCAATGCACTTCAAAATTAAACTGGATGCAAATGTTCTAAACCAGAAATCAAAATGGCATGGGCTTGTTTAACGTGTCAAGATTTATAATATTTGTTGACCTTATACTTTCGTTTTACACCGCTGATGTGTTTATGCTCATTTCATTTTGCAGTCAAATGAATAGTTGATTTCCTTTCAAGGTATTCCTGAACAACTATATTACAGTCATGAAGTCGGTACCCAAGCAAGAGGCACAACCAAAACCACGGCTCATTGTGCGCCTTGGTGTATTCCTTGCATCTCACCACATTCTCTTCAGGTTCACCATCCTTTCTCCATCTTGTTGCAGTCTAAATCCTTCCTTTCATCCTTTCTCATTCCCCTAACTCACTATTTACCATTTTCCTGTCAGTGTTCTATGCTGCTCTGCTGGCATTATCACACTACTACTCCTTCCTTCACTTGCAAAAAACACATACCTCTCGGAGAATGCTCTTATACCCGGTATTTTACCCTCTTCTCTATTTTTGTTTACTGTTACTCTATTGATGCATACATGCTATTGTTCTTGGAGGGTGTGCCCATCTGGGCCTCTGGGGGCCTTACACCCAGATCTTCAGATAATCAGATTACATACTGTATATATTTTATAATAAAGTGAATTGTAGTGTTCTCAGCATGCTTTGTTCAATAAGTTGTCTGATGAAGCAACATATCAATATTGCTAAATATCCTGGATCTTTGGGTGTTCAGCGTAACTTTGGGCCTCATTGGATTTATCATGTGCCAAGGAATACCTTCTGAAGTTAAATGGTTGAATATGATATATCGTAGTGGGTTTTGATGTTTGTTATCAAATAGTAAAGACAGATTATTCATATCCAATGTGGCTGCAAGAATATGCATTGTATGTAGGCTAGTATAGCAGGCTAGCATGGTGTTGTAATCACACAAAAATGGAATATATGTTGATAATGATAATGATATTTTTCATTTCTAACTCTCTTTTGCAACTTCTGTACATAAATGATCTTCTCTAAAACTAGAGGCCTTGTATGTAGGCTCTGCCAATCCATTATTTTCTACTGAAGACGCTATTGAAGCAAACAGATTTATGAAAGGAATTGAAGCTGTGGCTGGAGACTCAAGAGGTGAAATGTATGTTACTTCCTTCGGCCTTTAATATTTGTATGTATTGATCTTTGTGCGTATAAGGTATAAGTCATGTAGTTCAACTGGTCTGTTATGTTCAATATTTTGTGACTGCTGTTGAGAGATTTGCTATGGTAAAGTACATGATTACTATGCAGTGTAGTTATACTAGTATAGTAAGCATACATATCGAATCCATGTAACTCAAAATCGGATTTCAATGTTTTGATAGTAAAGGATCTTTTTTTTCAGTTTTGCATAAGAAACGTGATTATAAACTTTTTGTGTTAAGTTCATTAAGCTGAAGTCACATTTTTAATGACATGTAATGATGTAAATAGGACAATATGCATAGGGAATAACTAGTTTAATCCTAGGATCGCAAAAGGGAAATTTTACCAATTTTCATCTAACTTACATTTCTATGTGCAATATTACAGTATGGCAAATTTCATAGCACAACAAATAGAAGCTCTAGGTGCAGAAGTGTGTTACCATAAGTTTATCCCTCATAGCAAGAATTTTTATCCTCTGAAGTTCTTCACCTCCATGACAAATGATATGGCAATTCAACCTAATGGCACCGACACCAATTTTGGGATAAACACTATCGGCATTGTACGAGCTCCTCGGGGCGATGGAAAAGAAGCAATAGTGCTGGTTAGTCCTTATAATTCTCAAAGTGTTCAGTCAAATGAATTATTATCGCTGGCTCTTGGTTTCTCTGTCTTCTCCCTCTTAAGTCGAGCTGCATGGCTGTCCAAAGATGTTGTGTGGCTATCTGCAGACTCACAGTTTGGAGAGTATGCTGCAGTCTCTGCATGGTTAAACCAGTATCATAAATTTCATAATCCTGTGTTTTTGAGTCAGTCAGTAATATTGCATACCAAGATGTATGGTGCAAACCATATAAATGATGGTAATTCAGAAAAAACAGAAGTCACGGCTTTCAAACGTGCTGGAACAATGGCTGCTGCTCTCATATTTAAAGTTGGGGAAACCAGAAGATATGGTGACAGAGATAGTGTTATGATGTATGCAGAGGCATCTAATGGACAAATGCCAAACTTGGACCTTCTGAATGTGGTGCATTATTTGGCTGTTCATAGACAAGGTTTTCGTGTGAACATGGCTGCATTTAGTTCTTTGTTGAGCTCTGCATGGCTTAGGGTTATTGCTGAATTTTTACATACTCTTGGGAGTGTATTAAGAAAAATAAATCCTGACTGGAAGCTTGATATTGCAGTCCCTGACTATGTGGAGGGGACTGCAAACCTAGCTAACTCTATATACAGCCAGGTAACTGAAATTAATATTTCCCATTTCACCGTAATGGCACTTTCCTTTATGACTCTACAGTCCCTCTTATTGGGGTTTGTTCGATACAGGCTCTTGGAGTGCCCACAGGGTCCCATGGCGCTTTCCGTGATTATCAAGTTGACGCGGTTTCTTTAGAATTTTCACCAACATTTCATGTCAGAAATGAGAATGCTAAATCTTTGTTTCTTCTAAGGGGTGGAAGGTATGTTTCTTATTGTGTTTCAATTATGCTGTTTAAGGTTGCATTCTTGTTAGAGCATGGGAGCGCCTTTTGTTTGACTTTTGATTAATAATGGAGTGGAGGACTTTGCTTTTTCATGCATTGAGGCATGGAGCTGTTTGTATCATTAACTTCACAACAATGACAGCATTGAAAGCAATGAAGATTGCATGGAATATTGGATTAGATTGATTGAGAGACCTATGTACATATATATAGGGGTGAGGAGATCTCGTGGTTTATAGAAACAGGACTAACCGAGATCTCCTCATATCTCTCTAATCAAGTATGGGCCGGCCGGCTATACCAGGCGCGGACTCAAAAGGGGTGGCCGGCTATACCAGGCACAGACCCCTACCATATACACGCATAGCACAAATATACATTCTAACAAGCATAACTGGCAAAATTTATTTAACTGTTTTTAATGTACATATAACAATTGCTGAAGTTCTATAATCTCCCAGTAACAGATAGATGATCAATAATAGTTTTGTATCTGCTGTGACCTTGCAAATTCATGCACAAAATTATTTCATCAGCTATATGATTACATATTAGAACTAGTGAACTACATAACAGTTAACAGGCAAAAAATTACTTGAGTTGGGTCTTATTTGCACCTCTGACCATTTCATAGCTATGATTTTCTAAGAATTTTAGCATTTGCGGATTTATCAATGGCAGTAAATAGATGTTATGTGTATAAAAAAATATTAAATATTACTGGTACGAATGAGATTATTAACATGGAACTGGTAAAACTTGAAAAAAAAAACACCATAATTAGTTGGTTTTTTTTGTGTGTGTGGGGTGGGGGGGTGGGTGCGCGGGGGGGGGGGGTGCATGACTATAACAACCCAGTAGAAAATATGTGCATGGATAGAGGTCACTAAACACAGGAACAGGATCTCATATGTTGCCACTGGGTGATAATCTTAGGGTGTTTAACAGCTTTCCTTTCATTTTCCTGCGAAAGATTCCTCAGTAGAATGTGTTTGACATGTTTGGGAATGCTTTTGATTCAGGTTAATCGAAGGAGTGGTGCGTTCTGTGAACAATCTGCTTGAGAAGTTCCATCAGTCCTTTTTCCTGTACTTCCTTACTGCTCCAAGCAAGTTCATTTCAGTTGGCATGTATATGATTCCGTTTGCATTGCTGTTGGCACCTCTCCCAATAGTTGCTGCTGCCCTTGCTGATGGCAGTAAAAGCATGGAAAAACCAGTAGATAAGTTGATAGAACACAGTAAAGCAGATGACATTGCCGATATCCCGCAAAGCAAGGGTGGATCATGTAAATGGCTTCAAGCTGCAAAAGTATTGCTTGTTATCCAACTATGGGCAGTACTTGTTTCACTACTTCCATATTACATTACTCAGATACCTGATGCCACACCTATGCAAAGCACACTCATCTGGGTTGTTCTCTCCATTGTCATACTGATTGCCCTATCTGCCTTGTTTGGCTCACCATACTCAGCTGGTGTTGAATGGAAACTTCTGAAAGCTACCATGATCACTTCCATCTCCATCGGGTTGGGGCTCATGTCAATCATAAATTTCGCCACTGCTCAGCTTGGTGCTCTGATAGTGATCCCAATGTGTTTGTTTTCTCGGCCTCTGAAGGCATCAGGGATGAATTTTCTTCCTCGGGCAGTATTATTGGCTTCAAACATAGTGTTTGCTGTGTTGGGTTTTCCTCCAGCTGCAGTGCTGATTATGAAAGGAATGTCCAAGGGGTTGTGTTCGTGGACAACAGATTTTGGAGATTTCTGGATATGGATGGAGTTCCTGTGGGAATGGAGCAGCGCGACGTATCTGTACCTGTATCTTGTCCATCTTCCCTGCTGGCTTTTGTGCATCCTTGTGTTGCTGCACCCATGCCGCCAATTAGAATCCAAGATGAAGCAGGACTAGCTGTTTGGTCTCCGGAGTCTTTTCTTTTCAGTTGGTAAATTTTAGTGTAGACTTGTGTAGAAATTTCTCAGTTTCACTATTTTTGGACCGCTTATCATTTACTTGGCTGTCCATTATTCGGAACTTATTCACCCAGTTGGAGAAGTAACATGTAAAAAGGATTTGACGATGGATCCTACCTTCTGTAATGGCTGTGACAGTTTTGAAGGCCTGTTTTTTTTTTCACAAGTCAAATAGGATTTTGTTCACCTCTTGTGGACCCAGATGTTTTATTGGTCATCAGTCAAATAGTCAAATTTGTTTTCTAGGTTTTGCTGACAGCGACCGAGAAGGAAACCAAAGTCGGAGGTAAGGAAAACTTCAGAAATCATAAATGAAGTGCAAGAGCACTAGGAGGGCTGGAGGAGTATCTCCTTCTATATAGGGAAAAGCGTGAGCAGCGTCAGATTGAAAACAAGGCAGCCGAACATGAGATTTCAGTTGCGCGCATATCAAACTTTAGTGTTCAACGAAAACAAACATGTCCCGATGTAAGGGCTAGGCAAACACGGGGGAAGACTACCATGACAACCAGGAAAAGCACATAATCCCCGAAGTATCATCATATCATCTTACTACACAAAATGCATGCCAAATGGGCCAATATATCCAGAGTTGCAACAAATATCGAAATAGAGTTCTGAACGAATCCTGAAAATTTAACCAGCAGAAGACCCTAGAGCTAGAATTTTAGATCAGGCCTTGACGCTGCAGGTCAGTGTAGGTCTTCTTGTTGTAGATGTTGCCTTCCTGATCTTCGTACTCTTCTTCTAGGTCTGGCCGCCACTTGTTCACTCCTTGTCGTGCTTGAATTTTCTCCCAGAGCGCTTTCGCCTCCTGACAGCAGAAATGAAAAATGTTAAAATACATACAATAAAACAGCCAATGTACAACATTGTCAGATAAATAATACATGGAGGGCATGCATGCATTTGTATTATGTTTCATACAAGCAAACCGAATAATATAGGACAAGGAAAACCAATATGATATGGGCAAGTAAAAACCAAAAGACCTAACTATTCATTACTTGGAGAATAAACAATGTAGTAAGCTATATATCAACAAGTATCCCAAGTAAAGAAAATAGTATCAACAAGACAAGAGATGACATACATCAATGGATGTTATTTCATTGAAATTCTTAGTATTAGGAATGCCAAGGCATCGCATCCCATGCTGATGACGACATTCCTTGAAATGACGCTCATAAGCCCTTCGTCCCCAATAGCTATGGTTTCCACATATCTCACACTTGAATTCCTGTACAAACCATAACAGTTAAAAATATGGCAATGGTACGGTACCAAATTCAAAGGAAATTACTCAGCATAATATAAGGCAAAGGATGCCTTGATGTTCCAGTTCAAAGCACTTTCGAAAAGAGGGGAAATGCACTAACTGAACATGTGATCACATAAATACATTAGTAAGATGGATCACATTAAATTAGCATACTGTACAGTTTATGCAGAAATAGAATTTTTAAAGCTCTAGACTGGGTAAGGAGAAAACAAGAATCTGATTAGGTGGAAAGTACTTAGAAATTAAAGCCAAAGGTTACTGTCAAATATTAACACTGCAGAAAACATAATAGAAAACTTCATATTCATCCTATACTACATCATTGCCACCTCACAGAAGTGTTAGTCATCGAACAGAATGGCTAGCAAAATATCAACACATAATTTAATTTTTGGTATCATAAATGTTAAGTGGTGACTGATCAGTTCACCGCGTTGGCTCCAGCGTCTGTTATCATGGCTCAGGCCCGCAAGTCTCCTGGGCCTTTGCTCGAGCTGGAGCAGGACCCTGCGCTTGCGGAACTGGTGAGCGACTGGGATTTCTCTCCTGGTAAGAGGTTTCAGGCTGAAGTGCTGCACAAGTTCTCATCCTCGGTTCATCACACTTCTTCATCACCGGATGGTTCGTTCTTTATGCTCGTGGTTTTCCGGAGATTTCTATTTCGGCTTACAGAAGATTCAGTAGCCATGGCTCTCCATTGCTGTCTTGGCGGCTCTCCTGCTGGTTTTCATGTAGCTTTTCAAAATGAACGCCATTTTCGCTTCTCTGTTGCCTCTAAGCACGTGGGTTTGCTTGTTCGTGCTCTCAATAGAGTCACGACAGACCATTTCGACATATACTTTCACATGTGGCGTGATGGAGGTGCTGATTGGAAGCGTGAATGGAGAAAGTGGGAAAAGGAAGAGAAAGATAGTTGGATCACTAAATCCAGCAAAAGAAGCAAGCGCAAGATGTCTGCAAAGAAGGTCTCTTTCGACGAGAAGTTGATTCAGGACTCTCCTGTCAGAAAGTCTCGTCCCAGAGAACTTACTTCGGTTTTCAGAGTTGGTGATGTTCTATGTCCTGCCACTCCGCTTACATGTTTTGTTTTTGGATCCAAGTCAACCATTCTGAATCTTGGGAAGCCATCTGAATTTTCAAGCTGCAATCAGGCCGTGTTCAATGAAGGTTTACTGAACAATAGTGAAGATTTTACTCCTGTTTCTGATGAGATGAATACAGATGATAATACTATTATGACAAGCTATGCTAGTTCAGCTGAGCATTATTCAAAGGATTCTCACAGTGGGCATTTTCGAGCTCCAGCTCCGTCAGTTGTTTCAGTACAAAGGGTTTTTCAAAAACTCAAAGCTGATCTGAATATTAATTGCAATAATGGCCCAGCTGCCATTTCTCTTCAATCAAAGTACACTAATGGTTAGCCTCCCCCCAAGGTGTTATTTTCAACTTCTCCCCCAGCCCCTCTATCAAACTCTGCTATCGTTGTTTAAGCTCGAAGCATTTAGTTAGAGAATGCAGGGGAGAAATTAGGTGCATTTATTGTTTCAATTATGGGCACCGGGCTTGATTCTGTTATCAAAGAAAAGCTCGCCTTCAACTTAAATGGGCTGCTAAACCCTGCACGCCCCCCTTGACCGCTGTGTGCACTAATGAGGGAAACGTTTCTGTTCCCCTAATTCACTGGTCGATTGGGACCAATGCCCCCAAGGTTTCAAGTGACTCTTTGCCCCCCAGCTTTCAGCAGAAGGAAACCCTTCACGTCCCTTCCACCAGTGGAAAAACCACAGAGTTGCTGGTTCAATCTGAACCCCCACCTCCACCTCCACCTCCACCTGCACCTGCCAATGAAGAAGATCCACCTGAGCGCAATGGCAACCCTCACCCTTTTGAGGGGCCTGTTGCTCCTGGAGAAGTCAACAACATCATGCAGATGGCTAATCAAATGATGAATCAGCTGATTGAGGAAAATCAGATACAGGACCAAGAAGCCATGGTGGAAGATAATGGCTCTGCTATCCATGGAGGGGCTGACTCCTCCATTGTTCCCTTTCTGCAGCAGGGACAAGGTGCAAACAGAGAACTCATTATCGAAAACAAGAGAGTGTTTCAAACCTCTCTGGTGATTGATACTGCTAAAACTAATCAGACAAAACTGCAAGATTACCATAACCAAGATGCTAGTCTTGACCACCCAGCTCTGAAGTTCATCATTAAAAGCAATTCAAACAATCATTCAGAAAGTCAGAAAGTCATTGAGCAAAGGGAGGCTATCCTAAAATTCCTTGCTGGAGGACTTAAGCATCTAACTGCTAGTCAAAGAAATAATGGGTCTTCCAAAATCATGGATAGTTTTACTGTACCAAGCTCTTTGGTTCAAGTTGATCTTACTGCCTTGGGGATCACATCACTGCAGATTGCTGTAAACATCTCTGATCAGAATGCAGCCTCTTTGTCATCCTCTTCTGAGCCATCCAAGCTGCTGTTACAAAGCTCTGATGATACTCAGCCCCACCATAATCCTACTGAAGTGCCTGCTAGAACTTCACAGATCACCAAGGTCTATTGTAGAAGAAGATTCAAGATCAGGGAAAGAATCCTTGGTAACCAAACTACTGAAGGAGCAAGTCAAGAAATCACTAGTAGTATTTTTGTGCATGATCAGAATTCCTCTGCTGCTGGAAATCAGATTGAGGGCTTGGGAGAAGAAAACCTTGCTGCAACAATAAAGAGAAAGTGCAATACTACAACTCCTTTCACCACCATGAAGCTTAGAAGGAGCCCAAGATTTGCTGGAAGGCTTGATGGACATAAACCTACCAGTGTCCTCCCTAAGAAAACTGTCACCACAGGCAAGAGCAAGAGCAAAAAGGTCAAGCCACATTCTCAACTCTTGGGTGACATTCTCCTCTCTCCCACTTGTCAAGCTACCGAATTTCCTGGGCTTTCAACTGTAGCTGAATTTGCTGAAATGGGGTCTGTTTTCCCCCCAATACCCATTGTTGAAATACAGAAACTGGCCATTGACTCCTGCTGCATTTCTCCTTTGGAGGTGACAGCAGAACTACTTCTAGCTCCCAGGACTGAGAAGGAGGCTGAAGTAGCTCTGGCGCTGGAAACTTTTGTGTCCCAATGAAGTGGTGGACCTTTAGTTTGTTACAGCCCAGGGAATGCCCTGGTCTTTTATGTTGTTATAAATCGTTGCTGAACTGGTCATACTGGATGTTGTGTAGGTTGTTTTGCAACCACAAAACCTTTGGTGGTTTAATTTGCTGGATGGAAAATTATGTTATCTCCTTGCATGCTGTGAACTCCTTTCCTTCATCCTTTTCCCTGTGGGCTAAGGGCTACCTTTTTATTGAAATTGGTTTCCCATGGATAGTAACACAAACTTGAACAGCTCATCACCTAGTCTGAATAGAAACTGGAACATTCTCAATTGGAACATCAGAGGCATCAATTCAGAAGATAAATGCAATGCTGTTAAAGAGAAAATTGAGGAATGTGCTTGTGCTATTTATTGTATACAAGAAACTAAGAGAGACCACTTTGACCACTCTTTCATCAAAAAGCTTGCTCCCAAACGCTTCAACAAGTTTGCTTTCTCTCCTTCTACCGGTACTTCTGGTGGCATTCTTCTTGGTTGGAACAGCTCTGTTTTTTTGGGGGAGGTTATTGAGATCAACAAGTTCTCCATCACTACCAAGTTTTCCTCAATGCATAATGGTCACATCTGGTTTCTCACCACTGTCTATGGTCCTTGTCAGGGGCCTGATAGAGATGCCTTTGTTCACTGGCTTAACAACCTGCAAATTGATGACCCTGTTAACTGGATGATTGTGGGGGATTTTAATTTCTATAGATCTCTTGAAGATAGAAACAAGAATGGTGGAAACATCAATGATATAGTGATCTTCAACGAAATAATAAGCAACCTTGGGCTTCTTGAAATCCCCCTTAAAGGAAGAAAATATACCTGGAGTAATATGCAAGATGACCCACTCCTGGAACAAATTGACTGGGTATTCACCTCAACTAATTGGATCTCTGATTACCCCAACACTCTTCTCCTGCCAATGGCTAGGCCAACCTCAGATCACATTCCTTGTAAAATTCAAATTGGCACCAACATCCCCAAAGCTCATACTTTTAGATTCGAAAACTTTTGGATTGATCACCCTGGGTTCATGGAAATTGTCAATTCGGTTTGGTCCACAAATGTTAGATCCTCAAACAGTGCCACAAGAGTAAGCTCAAAATTCAAGCTTCTCAGAGCTGCCCTAAAAAAATGGAGTAAAAAATTGTCTAATCTCTCTAGATTGATCAAGAAGTGCAACAACACTTTAGAAGTCCTAGACACTCTCGAAGAGCAAAGGCCTCTTTTCCTTCAAGAGTACAATTTCAGAAGAATTCTTAAAGCTCACATCCTCAAATTGCTTAGCTACAAGAAGGATTACTGGAAGAAGAGGTATACTGTGAGGTGGACTAAATTGGGTGATGAAGGAACAAAATTCTTTCACGCTGCTGCCACTGAAAGATACAGAATCAATACCATCACAAGTCTGATTGCTGAAGATGGCAGATTTGTAACTGAGCACAATGAAAAGGCTGGACTGCTATTGGATGATTTCAAAAAGAGAATGGGCTTCTCTTCCAATCCTGTTATGCTGTACTCCCTTGATCAGATTGTGCAGACCAGAGATGACCTTGATCCCCTCTCTGCACCTTTCACCACCACTGATATTGATGAAGTCATCAGGCATATGCCTTTAGATAAAGCTCCTGGCCCCGATGGTTTCAATGGGCTCTTCTTGAAAAAATGTTGGCATATTATAAAGGAAGATATCTACACCCTATGTTTCGACTTCTTCAATGGAACCCTGAATCTTGAAGCCATAAACAGCGCCTTCATCACATTGATTCCCAAAGTCCAAAATCCTACAAGTGTAAACGATTTCAGGCCCATTTCTCTTGTAAATGGTGTCATCAAGATCATCACAAAACTTCTTGCCAACCGCCTTCAGTCCAAAATCATCTCTATGATCCACACAAATCAATATGGATTTATTAAAAATAGAACAATCCAGGACTGCTTAGCTTGGGCTTACGAATACATCTATCAATGCCAGCATTCCAAAAGAGAACTCATCATTTTGAAGTTGGACTTTACTAAAGCATTTGATACAGTTGAGCACAGTACAATCTTGCTAATGATGAAGAGCCTAGGTTTCTCTGAAACTTGGATTGGTTGGATCGAGAGGATTCTTGCTATTGGTTCATCATCAATTCTCTTGAATGGGGTTCCTGGCAGACATTTCCACTGTCGTCGTGGAGTCAGACAAGGAGACCCCTTGTCTCCCCTTCTCTTTGTGACTGCTGCAGACCTGCTTCAGTGCATTGTCAACAAAGCTTATCATCAAGGCCTTTTTGAGTTGCCCATTCCGACTTATGAGCTAGATCAGTTTCCTATCGTACAATACGCTGACGATACTATTCTAATTATGAGAGCTTCACAAAGAGAACTTTTCACCCTAAAAGGCTTACTGGAATCATTCTCTCAATCAACTGGTTTAAGAATCAATTACAAGAAGTCCTGTTTGGTTCCTTTGAACATTTCATTGGAGAATGCCCAGCTACTTGCAGGAGTCTTTGGCTGCAAAATTGAATCTTTGCCCTTTACATACCTTGGATTACCATTGGGTACAACAAAGCCTAGAGTTGAGCATTATGGACCCATCATGAACAAAATAGAGAGAAAACTCACTGCAACCTCTAATTTCCTGACCCATGCAGGAAGATTACAGATTGTTAACTCAGTTCTTTCTTCTCTACCCACTTACACTATGTGTACCTTGGAAGTACCCGTTGCTGTCATAGAATGCATAGACAGAGCAAGACGACACTGTTTATGGAGAAGTTCTGAATCCAATGCCAAGATGAAACCTCTAGTTGCATGGAAGAAGTGTTCAAAGCCAAAAAGAAAAGGAGGGTTGGGAATTATCAATCTTAGAAGCCAAAATAGAGCACTCCTGCTCAAGCATTTGGACAAATTTTATAATAAAAAGAATATCCCATGGGTAAACTTGGTGTGGAAGGCATATTATTCAAATGGTCAGATCCCCCATGCATCTGCTGATAAGGGCTCTTTTTGGTGGAAGGATGTTCTAAAGCTATGTGATCTTTTCAGAGGAATTGCAAAGTGTAAAATTGGTGATGGATCTACAGTTCTATTCTGGTCTGATCTTTGGAATGATAATGTTTTGGAATCCAAGTTCCCAAGGCTTTACTCCTTTGCTAGAAACAAGAAAATTTCAGTTGCTACTTTTCTGACAAATAATACACTTGAAGCACAATTTCATCTGCCATTATCAGAACAAGCATTTCAAGAATTTCAAGGTTTACAAGCTCATATTCAAGCTTTGCAGATTGATTCAAATACATCAGATTCTTGGGAATACATTTGGGGAGACAAGAATTACTCATCATCTAAATGCTACAACCTGCCCTACAAGAACTATCAACCCCCAGCTCCTTTTCTTTGGATCTGGAACTCCAAATGCTGTAATAAGCTTAGAGTCTTCTCTTGGCTCCTCCTCATGGATAGGCTCAACACTAGAGATATTCTTAGAAGAAAAAAGAAAAAACTCCAAGGAGACAACTATAATTGTGTGCTCTGCAACAACAATACTGAAGAAACTGCTTTCCATTTGTTCTTCAGCTGCCCTTTCAGTCAGTCTTGTTGGCAGCATCTTGGAATTAGCTGGGATTTCTCTTTGGAATTCTTTCAAATGATGCATCAGGCGAAGCTTCAATATCAAAGCACCTTCTTCATGGAGATTTTCACCATTGCGGCATGGGAAATTTGGAAGCAAAGAAACAATTTTATCTTCGATAGAGGCCGGCCCTCCTTTGTTTCCTGGAAGAGCTCTTTCTGTGTTGAGGCCAAATTACAAGCCCATAGATTTAGTGAGTATAAACGTCCTGTCTTCCTAGATTGTATAGCTACCTTAGTTTAGTTTTCTGTTGTCCCCCCTGGGTTTTCTTTTCTTATGTTGTTTCTCCTCCCTTTGGAGGTTTTCTGTACAGCCTCTCCTTTTTTTAATAAAATCTTACAGTGGGGGCCTCCCCTGCTGTATTTCATGTTCAAAAAAAACTGATCAGTTCACAAAGGACTGACATCTTAATTAAATGAGTGTCAAATAGTCAATCTGTGCCATGAATGAAAGCATTGGTGCTGCGCACCATGTCACCGACTACGGCTAGACGGAACAAGCTACTAGGAAATATACTCCAACTCACAAATATGACAACTTTGTTACCTGCCCAAGGCCATGTAGCTTGTACAGCCAATAGGGGATAGGCTTGCCATCCCAACCCATTGGCAACTTGAGAGGATTGTAGATTTGTTGTTCTTCATCATCACTCTCGGTGTCAGCTTGTACCTCCTCCTATAGAAAAATACATATACATATATAAACCAGCAGTTCAAAAACTTAGTACTTCTACTTCCATGAAAGAAAAGGAAAGGAAATAATATGTTCAGCCAAGTCATAAGATCATACAAAAATTTGAAGCAAACAAGCCAAGAACTGCCTTCTAAGTTTCTACAAGAAAATATTCGCTTACTTTACAACAAGTTACAACCAGTACCCACTTAGATTTCACATTGTTGGACTCGTCGTGATATGCGTTAATCAGTAATTAGAGCTAAATGTGGTAAACACTAATCAGCAAATCACTATGGAATACACATAGTAAATGACTTGGAAACTTAGAGCATGTTTGGTTCTTGTCCCATAAAAGCCATGCCAAAATTTGGCATGCCCTAAAGTTTTGTCAGGCATATGCTTGGGGCCAAAATTTGGTAGGCCAAAGTGATTTTGGCATTAACCAGCTAAAGTACACATAGCAGCTGCAGCACCAGACAGGCAGCCGATTCACTCACCCCAGTTTCCTTTGGCCGGCCAAAAAAGAATATGAGTGAGGTGGCAACAATGTATTGGTTGCATGCACTTCAATAGCTTTGTGTTAAAAATCTTTATTTAAATGAGATTATTTCTTAAACATTGCACCATAATATTTCTTGTGATTTATCTAAAAAATAAGACCCATGTTGACTATATTATGATACTAAAAGAATTAATGATTTGGCTCCCCCATGCCATACTCACAGTCACAGCTGTAAGAGACTTTGGCATGCTAAAGAATTTTGGCTTGGCCACCATCCAAACATATATAATACGTATAAGCCAATTTTGGCCATGCCCATGTTTGGCTATGGCCTGTATCCAAACATTCCCTTGTTCGCTATGCACTGTATGTCTGTACCAATTTTTCAAAGCAAAAGGTCATAACATGACCCAGAGAATGGATTTCAGAATACAAAAACAAGGGGGGTTACAACCAAGACACTTGCAGAACTGTTTTAGGGGAAAGGAAAATGGTACTCCATGAATATAGTTTTGGTATATCTCAGTAGGCAACAATACTGATTAAAAAAAACAGCCAAAAGCATGTTTAGCTGAGTAGTTTTTTTTCTAAAGCATATTGCACATGCACATGTCAGCTTATATTTTAAAACTGCTCCCATTGGTGTTTTCAAGACGATAGCACAACCAAGAATAGCAGAATTGCAGAAGCTACAACAATGAAAATAGAAGAACATATTGGAATAGTGCAAGACACAGATAAGTTTTTTTTTTATCAGAGCAAGGTGAGTAACTAAGTACCTCCTCCCGTTCTGCTTCCATCTCTTCATACGTCAATGTAAGCTTCTTCTCTGCATTTTCCTTTGTCCTTACAAAGACCTACACAAGCAATATAAAGTGTCAAAAACATGTCAGGTTAACTTCAGCATATAGACAAGTAAATTTAGCGAACGCTAGTAGCCCTTCCAAGAAGGAAGATTAGCAGTTACAAGAAGTGAATCATTCTGCAATCAAATTGTAACGCAGTCCTTGTAGCTTGTACAGTTTGTGCTTGGGTTTGCAAACAAAAATATACATATCTACCATACTAAAACTTGCATGTGATTATATTGGTGAACAATACATATGTTGTATTAACTTATTAGGAAAAAGACAAGAGATGATGCACTAATCATCTGTTAAATTTTCATAAAGCCTTCTGAAGCATGTTTTGAGTTGTGGTAATACAAATGGAGCTTTTCAATGCAAATACAAGGTGGTAGAGTATTGACACATACATGATCATAACACAATGAAGAGGGCACCCACATATCACATTCACATGAATAGACATTGAACTATTCCAGGACGAGTCTACAATCATACATTTGTACTACTCTAGTACTCTGCATGCCTAAAGTTGCAATTTCAGGAACAAGTGTAATGCCAGCATGCTGCACACACAAAACGAAAAAATGACCCCACAATTCTAGAGAAGACCAACTCATTCTTGACAAACAAGATGATGGTCTAGCCAAAGAAATCCATATTCCATTTGAATAGAGTAGCCTAAGATGGAAATAAAGAAGATTCCTCAAACTAAGCAGGTTTTATCATCATAGGATTATAGCTTATATAAGGACGTAAGTAGTCACAAAAGGATTGAGTGTACCATGCATCCAAAATTACACGCAAAAACACAGGGAGCAGCAAAGAGCTGACCTCATCTAGCAGCTCACAAAGGCGCTTCATCTTTACTTCCATCAATGCGATTTCCTTCTTCATATCATCCTTAACATTGTTGCCATTAGAAGTTGTGTTTGAGCCATCTTTAGTACATGGAACTTTGGCAAAATGCTTCCAATCCAGTTGTTCCAACGGTGTGTGCTGCAAAATATAATCAACAGCAAGTTCAAAACAAATGATAAAAAAGGTAACAAAAATAGATGAATCTACAGTATCACTAGTGTCTTTAAAATCGCCTTCAGCAAGAAAAGCCGCTCCGCACGCTGTTGAACAGTACCACCACTCTTCAAACCACGAGCAGCTAAAGCCTAAAAAGATGTAATGAATCAACAGAACTCATCAGACAAAGGGACCAATGAATAGCAACAATAACAGACAAGAAAATAATGCTTGGTAACAACATAATGTTTTAAGATCAAACCTGTTTTAACTTTTCTGGGCCAAGCTCAACAAGTTCTTCAACTGTGCTGTAGTAATCAAGATCTATTTCAGATTCTTTTTCTGTGCCTTTATTTCCCCATCCAGGTATTTCTCCATTGGCCCATCGTTCCTCAAATTCACTCTCCAGCTGTACAAATGTATGCCAATAGAATGTTAGTTATTGGTACTTAATCATACTCAATGTTATCGAACAAACTATTGCCAAACCCACAATTAGCAGCTCTTAAATGAATATAAAGGATTGACATCATAGTTTAAAAACACTATGAAAGTAGAGGATAATCCGAAGTGAAACACTACATAATCACATAAGCCTGTGGAACACAAAGGGGCATTAATATAGAAAAAAGGTAAAATAAGACTGACCTTTAGAAAAATCTTCTCAATGTCTTGCAATGGCTCTGTGCGATACAGAAATGATGTCAGATATTCCAAAATGTGTTCCAAGTATTCTCTGTATTGTCTGTCAATTAAAGAAATTGAAAAATATAGACAATATAACAATAGACATATAAGGGCACCACCATATGAAATGAATGCTAGACAGGTGAAACAGCTACACAACTATCATACACATGTACTTGGATATGCATTTGCCCTATACCACGACTTAGTTCTTTCCCCATGTGAATCATATGAAATGAATGCTAGAAAGGTTAAACAAAACAGCTGAGTAACTGTCCTGCATATAGACTTGAACATGTTGAGCCCTACTAACCTACAGTTTTAGGTAATTTCCCTGCAGTGTCCCTCACCACATATTACCACTATCAGAAAAAAAGGGAATTCAACCAGAGGTGCATATGGGCTATGGAATAGCCATACTAGTCAAGCCCATGCCAGGGTCGGGCCTGTTCGCTTCTACTTTTTGGGACTGCAGCAGCACAACTGAATAGCACTGTTGCTATTACTGTGCAGCAGCAGTTCATCCTGTTGTCCAATATATTTCAGACCTTAGTAAAAATGCATGACATACCTGGTAGCCTTATGACTATGTGAGATCTTGTCCGTCTGGGAGAAACAGCCAACATAAGCCGAGTATTCCATCGGCGTTCCAAACTTGGAATTTATGAACTCATTATAAAGCTCATGCAAGTCTAGGTAACGGCCAAAAGTTTCCTATCAAAATGCAGAAACAGGTCATTAGCAAACCTAATTAAAACTATTGTGAGAATAGTAGAATATTAACAGCAAAAATGTTGTGATATGCAACATGATCTAGCAGGAAAAGAACCACACAGCGGTACAGATCAAAAAAGGAATAGATCATTATATGATTGGCAAGTTATTGATCATTCTCCATCACAGTTTCAATCATTGCCTAAATCTAAATCTTACCATCAACACCACCAAGATCCCACAAGAGGAATCAAACAATCCTGCAGAAATCAAAGTACACATATCACAATAGAGAGACCCTCAGCTTCAAGACTACTGCAGTGAAAGGAAAAGGAAGGGCACTGCTTAGGCTAAAACAAGACGAGAACATAGCACAAACATATTTCAACTTGTTTCAAACAATATAAAAAGATGTATTCAGGTAAACTGCAATAATCTTAGAATAGCAGAGGATAGCATCACAGGCATATAAAGTACAAATCATCGCGCGGTGGGGGAGGGGAGGTGCACCAAGTAACAAGTTACTAAGATTAAATGCAGTATGGCTCATAATTAAAAGACACACAAATTATAAAGCAGAGTTACAAGCAACAAAAAAAGGTGACAATACCTCGCCAGTGAATTCAATAACTGGTTCCTCCTTTAAAAGCTCTTCATAGTCATCAGTTGTACTGACAAAACGGGCAGATAGGTTCCGCCGGTGATATTCACGGATCTTTAAGCAAGCAACAAAACATACTTAAGTCAAAATTCATAAAAAAAAGAATAAACTAAGAAAGACTAGAAATTTGCTGATAATGAATATATGCTTGGTAGCACAACATCTTTAAAGACAAATTAGGTTTGGGCAACCAAGGGCCAATGGAATAAAAACAAAAGGATGCATGTACAGTACCAACATGGTGCAAATCTAGCAATGGGAAACAGACCAATGTGCGAAAAAAGACTACCCCACTCCACACCCACCCCCACACCCCCCAACAAAGGCACACCCACAACCTGGAAAAAGAATCGTTTCTAAATTACAAAATAGATGCATGAAATCTTGGTTGTTGTCAATTCATTCTGTTTTCAAATTGTCGACTTTTTGGATATTGACACAAATTATTTGGTTAAAAAAAACATCACCATTGAAAAACAATAGCATGTCCATCTATTGATACATAATATGCACCAACCTGTTTCTGATTGTCATATGGGGGTTGATGAGTTTTCAGAGATTCACAATAAGATGCTGAAAAGATTAGACTCATGGAATGGTACAAAAATAACCTTGGGAAGGAGATTAACATTGAATAAGACTCGGTTAAGAAGCATGCCTATGCATACAATGGGATTTTACTTATTAGCAGGAGTTCATAATAAGATGAGCTATCAGGTTACGATTCTTCTGGCAAGGTGCATAAGATAAATTCAACAGTATATGTATATCATATGGCTAAGTTGGAAATGGTACCATGGTAGTCAGACACAAGGACCAAAGTGGTCTTGGGATAATTGAAACCAAGATTATGAATGAATATTTGCTTGTAAAATGGATTTGGAAAATTTTGCAAGGCTCAAATGATACTTGGTACAGAATTCTTCAATCCAAAACATGCCAGATGATAACTTTTAATTCCAAACATAAAGGCAATTCTCAGCTATGGCAGGACCAACATAAGTTCTATGCATTTGTTCAAATGTGGAGCTATTTACAAGGCACACAATGGCAGGAAGAATGTTTTCCTGGAATGATACATGGATTGGCTCTGTACCTTTGAAAAACAAGAACCCTGGGCAATATAAGATTTGTGAAGAACCAAATGCTACAGTGGCTGAATATTGGACTGAAGAATATTGGGATATAAATTTCAGTGGGTCTCTATCCTCATCTGACTACAATTCATGGTGGATTTGGTCACTGCAGTTCACTACCGAATCTCTGTAGTCTGTACAGACTTTTAACTGATGGAGGGGTCAGTGACAGTATGACAAAAGAACTTTGGAAATGAAAACTGCTCATGAAAATTAGTTTCTTCCTCTGGCAGTTCTCTTATGGTAAATTACAGGCCGCAACAGTTTTGAAAAGAAGGGCCCAGAAAGGCCGTATGCATTGCTCTCTGTGATGAACCTGAGAACATAGACTATATTTTTCTTCAGATGCCCTATTGCTAGATTCGTATAGTGCAGTCTTACAGAGGCTTTCGGTTGGGACTCTCATCCCATTTCTGGATCTGACTTCATGGGAAGATATGCTAACCAGCATTTACGTCGGCGTCTATACCTTTCTTTTTCTTTGCAGGCTTGGCATGGTCAACTTGGAAAACATGCAATAAGATGACAGTTGAGAGGAAGATTCCTAGCCACCCCTCTGAGGTGCCGTTTTATGCTATATCTTTTCTGCAAAAGTGGGTGGAGCTACTCAGCCAAAGGACCAAATTAGAGTGGAGAAGATCATGGAGATCATTTGGAACTGGATGAACAACCTCAGGCCATCGGCTATTCCTGTCCTGGACATTAAGGAGCTTTAGTTGCGTTGTAATAGGATAGTTCTTTCCCGTTTGCTTTTGTTTGTATTTGCAAGCTGGTATCTCTAGCTGGAGCATTTGTACAGTACATTATTGCGATCTTAAAAGCAGAGGAGACTCCTTTCAAAAGAAATACATAATATGCAGCATCATGTGCTTTGGTGCCTGAGTAGTGAGTACTGGAATCTATTTTTTGTCACAATCAGGCAAGCAGCTAGGCTAGGATATATATACCTCTTTGAGCCTTTCATAGTACTTGCTAAAAAGTCCACTTTGTGTGGGCGCAGTAAGATGAGTGTTGATCTCATCCTTCCTAGCATTGTCCTTGTCTTCATAGATTTCCACCTAAATAAGTCATAAGCAACATTAGCAAAATGAGATCATCACTGGAAAGCAAATCTCAATTTCTCAAGGGCAGTTCCTCACTCAAACCAAAAGAGAAAAGAGGAAGGGGGCAGAACGGTACAGAAATAACCCTCGCCCAAACCTCAAGTGAAACAGCATTTGTCAGCTTGTGCCAACTAAAGAAGAAGAATAATTCGCTAGAGAGCAGGATATCTAATTCCTCATACGCTCAGAAGCCAATCTTAAGGGGCCGTTTGGATCCTTTCATTTGGAGGAATTGAAATCTACTTAATAAATTAGGCTATTTGTCTTGGAATTTGACATTCCACCACTTTCCAAAGTTCACATATAAGCATATCTCAAATTCATAGAAGGTGGGAGATGAAAATTGATTCTATAGATTATCATCCTATATTTCTACTTTGCAGCTTATAACACGCTCTTCAACTCACTCCCCTACGGTAGAAATGCAACACATAAGTATCTCTCCCGTATAGCTAACAATAATATACAAATATAATCCATATACGACCATATTAGCTTAATCAATATATATATGTATAAATTATAATTATTAAAATGAATTGAATTCCAAGGATCCAAACGGGGCCTAACATTCAACAGAAACGGTAAATATCGATCATATCCAAATCTCGCCTAGCTAACCGCGAATCACTGACGTTGGTGGACTCGTAAACCCTCTCGGAGAGAGAAGGGGGACGTACGAGCTTGTCGGAGGTAGAGACGACGAGGTCGAGCATGTGGCGGACGCGGTGGGACTGAAAGAGGCGGTCGCGCGGGTTGGCGGGCTCCCGCTGCAGTTCGCGTACCGCGAGCCGCTCCAGCCTCTCCAGGTCCTCATGCGCCGCCCGCGTCGCCTCCAGCACCGTCGACGCCATGGCCTGCCCGCTAGGCTACACCCGCCTCCGGTGCTTTGTACAAGAGGCCGGGTGTCGCGAAGCGCCGCGGAGAGGCGGGAGGGGGGTTGCGCCGGGTAGCTAGGGTTTTGGGGATTTCGATTTCGCGGTTCCAGGAGGACGACGAGACGACGCGGCGCGGCGCCGGAGGGAGGCGCGTGTGCTCTGGCCTGGCTGGGGACCTGGCTGAGGGGCAGCGCGCACGGCGGTGACCGGCACGCAGGGCGGTGTCAAATTTAGGGCCTGGAACACGGGATTTTTTTTCCCTGTTCCTGCGTTTTACGTGAAATTAAAGTGACTCCTATGAAATTTCTGTAGATCATTCCTGCGTTTTAAATAGACCCTTAAGGACTCGGTTAGTGTAAGCGTGCATTCACATTCCTCGTTTAGGTCGAAGGAGCTTGTTTCTCTTGGCCACGGTGAAAGCCTGAAAGGCCCAACTCATGGTTTAAACTAGTAGTATAAACTATTGTGGGTGATTTACCATACTGGAACAAGTGAAGAATCAACTCGTAAAGAGTACTTGATCCTTGCGTAGATTAAGGGAAATGATAACATTGTGCGGTTGCTCCAACAAGGACTAGGAGAGAGTACCGACTCTTCGATATCTCAAGAAAACATCGCTGTATTTCTAATTCTTCTCCTTTGCATTTGAGCAATTTACTTTCATGTCTTTACATTCTCAGTATTGCTATGCTAATATAGGGTTAGAACTTGATTGCAAAACTTTGTTCTTATGATCACGGTTAGCCACAAGGGGTGAAAATGGACTAAGTGATAGGTTTTAATTTCGCGAGAATTTTAGATTAGCCCAATTTAAACCCCTTCTTGGACATCTTGGTTCTTTCAGGTAGCATTTGGATTTTGTTTGGCTAAGTTTTGGATTTTTTCTCACTGCCTCAGCTTGCTGCACATGAGTTGCACAAAACTTCTAGGGCTTTGTGTGGAACTCTGCGCCACAAAACCTCCATGTAAATACGCGAAACTTCCGTGGTCCGGGGTTTTCCTTTACAGTGCCTTGATTCTCTTCTACTTTGCTTCCGGTGCTTCTTTGAATTTTTGTTGATCTACTTTAGGGATCATCTTGTCACTTGTTGACTTATGTGCCTTAGGAGCATCGAGAAAAGGCATTTTGGGTTGATTTTAGAACATTATTGGACAACTTTGAAATGAATTTTGTTTTGAATTTACCTTGTGGTCATTTTGGTCCTTCAAAAACATTGAAGTTATGCATCACATTTCACATCTGAGTTGTTGAGTTCTTCTCTTATTCTTCCTATATATCTGCTCTATTCTTCTTCTCTTCTTCCTCATTCTTCTCCATATTTGTTCTTTTCTTTTTCCCTCTCCTTGGCTTCTAGCTCCTGCAACACCACGATTTACCCCTCTTCCGCTTCCAAAATCAGCATCCACTCCCATCACGCTGCATTAGATCAAAAAATTGTACTTGAAACCAACGAGATTAGTAGGAAATGAAATGAAATCGAAGCAATTTCACTCCAACCCTAAGCTTATGTGCACGTGATGAGGAGCATGCCCATCCTCCCATATCACCTACTAGCCGACAAGTCAACGTCGAGCTCGACTGCTGATCCATGGAGACATCACCTAGCTATCCACCTGTGAAGTTCGACTGATGATTTCTGTGACTGATAAGTCGGCTTATGCTGATTTGTTGTGAGAAAAAAAAAATATTATACCATAGCTGATAAGTTCAAGTGAACAGGGCGTCGAGAGCGAAACAAGGCAGGGGTATAGGATCTAAAATACGGGAGAGTATGAGAGGCTATTGTCTAACTATTGAACTTTTTGCCATGTACAAATGTTATATAGATGAAGGCGAAGGGTCTAGACTTGTTTTAGATGTAAGTGAGACAAGGGGTATATTTAAGTGTTGTAATGATATATTTTAAAAATCTATAGATCGGTGTAACACACCGAGATAAGTTTGAGGACTAACTATGGACTATGTTCTGTCACTAAATGCTTTGGGCTTTTTTTTTTATATTTGCAGCCCTATATCATTGATGCTTCAAGTTGTATTGAGCTTTTGCATTGCACTTTTAAGGGCTTGTTTGGATCTAGGGCAAGTTACTGGTTAGGGCTAAAATTAGTCTCAATTAGGCAGAGTTGGCTAACAACTAATTAAAAATTTAGCTAAAATTAATAGTCCTCCTGTCTAAATACACTAAGGCTATTTTTACCTGATTTTTAGCTAGCAAGGAATTAGTTCTTATATTAAACATGCCTAAATCAGCTAGCAGTTGTATTCATGTAGATTTTGGCCGGATACACTATGCAAGCCGCAGCTGCAATCGCAGCTAGCACAAGGGATCATATGCTGCATTTTTTTCTACTTTCGTCGATTACAATTTTGCCCGCTCAAATTTGGAAGGTTTGACACGACTTTAGTGTGAGCCTACGAGCCATGTCTATCATTTAATGGGAAGAACTATTTGGCTGATGGTTTTTGCGACTGATAAGCTGGCTATGGTAATTTGGTTGTGAGAGAAAAACATTGTACTATAATTGATAAGACGCATCGATAAGTTCAAACGAGCAGGAGCTAATCTCGGACCTTTATGTGTGTTGAAAATGCTGACCGCCCCATTTTCCCTTTCTTGTGCAGAGAGAAATATCTACGTATTTTGTTGTGGACTTGTGGTATTTTAAGGTCCATGTTTTTTTCTGGCTCACTGAGTTGACGAAAAGAACAACCAAGGGCATGATTGGTTGTCTTTCCTGGGTAACCTGGCTCGTATCCGAGAGCCAGGCCCCCTCCAACCAGGCTGCGTGCATGCAGGACCAACATGTTTGGTTGTCCGCAGTGATCCAACCTGGCATAGACGTTTGCAGCCCGTTCGTTTTGCTGGTTTATTATGAGTGAAAGTACTGTTCGCTGGTTTGTTGTGAGAGAAAAACACTGCTGGATGGGTGCTGGTCTGTTGTCGCGTGCTTGTTTGTCTGTGGTTGCATGCGGCCTCTCTCGGTTGAGCCAGGAGAAACGCGCGCTCGCGCCCGCACGGGCCTGGCCCGAGAGAAACGGAACTGATCTGCGTTTCCGGGGAGCCTGGCTCCGCGACGCGTTTTGCGTGTGACCGGCCTGGCCCTGGCAGCCATCCATCGAACCAAACGCAAGATTCCTGCATGCAGCGAGCCAGGTCGGCCTGCCTGCAGCATACAACTGATCACGACTTTACGACGAGCCACATACTACCAAACCGGTGCAAAAGTACCCGCGCACAGTGGCAGGTGGCACCCGAAGCTCAAGTCCCTCTAGTCCTCTACAGATATCGTCCTTCCACTTCTAGTCTTGTATACACCTCTCTGTTGCCCGCTCGAGTCTAGGACTAGGAAGGGTTATGTCTGGTTTTTAGCCCTACTTCTTTCCACAGTATTTTTTACGAAGAAATAGTGTCTTCCTCTTATAACAAATCAGCATCAGCTGCAGCCAAATTTTAGCGAAAAAAACGGGGGTGTAAACTCTCCAACAGACACATTCTAGTATCATTTACTCCTTCCATCTAAAAAATACAATTATGTGAGTAGTACTGGCTTAAGTTTAATTAAATTTATAGTAAATGATATTAATATTTATATCTCTAAATAGATCTATAATAAAAATATGTTCTGTAATTAATTTAGTGATACTTATTTTATATTATAACTATTAAAAGTTTTATACAATTTTCAAATTATTTGATTTTGAAAAATAAGAATTGTGGTATATATTTTTTGTGGATGAATGGAGTACCAGTGTACCACTCTGCCACGCTTCAGCATCCCAGAAACAAAACAAAACAGGAAGCCGGACAAAGCTACGGAAGGAGAAAGCTTCTACAGATCCCAGCACCATGGCGGGATCCGCGTTCCTCAACGCTCTCGTCCTCCGCGCGCCATCCCCATCCCCGTCGCTCTCGTGCTCGTCCAAGCGCCGCAGCGCCGGCGCCTTCGCGTTCCCGAACCCACCGCGCTTCCCATCCCTGCGTTCTGTGCGCTGCGTCGTCCTTGCGCGGGCAGCGGCGGCGGCGCCGGGCGGTGACCCCGAGCCCGAGGACGACGAGTGGGGGCCGGAGCCTGAGGGCGGGTCCGCTGCCACAGGGACCGCGGTAGCGGAGGCTCCGGAGGCGCCGGAGGCGAGAGAGGTCGCGGAGCTCAAGGCGCAGCTGAAGGACGCGCTGTACGGCACGGAGCGGGGCCTGCGGGCGTCCAGCGAGTCGCGGGCCAAGGTGCTGGAGCTCATCACGCAGCTGGAGACGCGCAACCCCACGCCGGCGCCGACCGAGGCGCTTACGCTCCTCGACGGCAAGTGGATCCTCGCGTAAGAAACCCTCCCCCTTTTGATCCAGGTCTCTTTCTTCCCCCTTTCAACAGCCTGAGACTGTTGCCTCTCGTGGTCGGTGAAATTCGTCTTTTTGTGTCCTGAACTTATAGGACAAGAAGGCACTAATTTTACTGCAAATTTCACCATAACTGGGGAATTTGTTGTCCACGTCCTTTCTGGCTTCACTTCTGAGTTTGGTACAGTGATTGATAGAAAACTCGCACAATTTGGTATTTTGTGTTGTCAGCAAAGTTTCAACAAATTTGTGTTTGCTTTAAATTGGTGAAATTGATCTCATGCATTTGAATGCTTATTACATGTGGGCGCTAAAATCTGCTACTTTGCGAATTACTTGATCGATACTGAAACCTGCATAGTTTGAGTGGGATAATTATTGTTCAAGTTTCTTTTGGATTTTACCTCTCAGGTTGGTATTGTCGGATGAAAAATTGTTCAGAATCTTCTACGAACTGATTCTTTCCTTTCTCCCGAATAATTTCAGCATGACATGGTCTACTGAGAAATTGTTCCAATCTTTGATTTTTAGAAAACACTTTAGATTAAAAAATCGCTTTATCCTACTCTAGCTAAACTAAGAGCGTCGGATTCCTTTCAAGGTTCACAATAGAACCCACATATGCTACAAAATTGTGTGGCCCAACAATAAATTTCACTTCTGTGGTTGCTTATTCACCTGGTAAATATTTTGAGCTTGCAGAGCACACATACCTAATTGACTTTCAAGTATGCGGAATGTGGTTTCAGTTTTGTTCTGCAGATGCACAAACCTACATGACAAACAATGTCAGTTGGGTGTTGCTATCACTTTGTTGAGAATGTACCAATTATGATTTTTGGACTGGAAGAAAAAAAAAGGAATTCTATCGATTTTTATTTTTCCACTTCACTGCTTTGATCACTGCACATGCAATCAACATCGTGACTAACAGAATTCTGGCTTCTGAAACTGACCAACTAGAATATCGCACAAGTCCATTGAAGTGAAACTCCTGTTAACTTACACTGCTGCTCTGCTGCAGCCTTAAGAATTTTAGGAGTCTGATTGATTATGTGATTTCAGGTACACATCATTTTCCCAACTGTTCCCACTGTTGGGGTTTGGAAATCTGCCTGAGCTCGTGAAGGTGGAGGAAATATCACAGACCATTGATTCCGAGAACTTCACAGTGCAAAACTGTATCAAGTTTTCAGGACCTTTGGCTACAACCTCAGTTGCCACCAATGCAAAATTTGAAATTAGAAGCCCCAAGCGCGTACAGGTGAAATTCTGTAGTCTAAGTATCTATTTTTCATCTTCTATGACTGAAAGCAGTTTACCATGACTATTTCAGACACTCACATGCATTGATGTTCTTAAATCTTAATTCCACAATGATTTACAAATTGCTCCCTCTGTTTAATAATGTTTGTCCTGTTGGCATACCTAGACGGCATAATATATAAATATTTAATTTAATGAAGTTGAATTGAATTTGGTGCCTTTTGGATATACAACAAAGATTCACCCAATTTTGTAAAGATTTACTTCTTGTGATTTCAAATATGAGTCTCTGTATGTTTCTCCTGAATTAAGTATCTTTTGCCTTTGACTATCAATATCGAGGATTCTATATGAACTAACAACATAAGATCAGCCTTACTAGTTCATTATGAACTATATTTTCATATGTATAATCCTTTCCATCAAAGACTTTATATTTATAAAGATATTGTTAGTCAAAGTGTCATATTAAAGATTGTGCTGATGTCCGAATGGACTTTATTTTTTTTCGGAGGAAGTGCATGGCTTTTGTGTCTCCTAGGTATGAATACTGTGACGTAGTAGCGCGGCCAAAATGTTCATTGAAGTCAAGTAAACAAATAAATTGAATACTTGAATCTCAGAGTCAAATTGAATACTTGAATCTCATAGAGTGTTAGGCTTTTTCGTGCAAGATTGAATACTTGAATCTCATAGAGTTAAATGTTTCCTTGCTATAGTTCAGCTATATTGCATGAAGGAACTAGAGCCAGAGCTGGCTAGACCTCCACTAAATGGGACCTCGGTTGATCTTGTGGTTGTACGAGGTTGTTGCTTTCAACCCTACCAGGCAGGTCTGTTCCCAAGCAGAGATCTAAGGCGATCTAAGATCCTATGCCTGGGAGTGCTCACAACACCGAATAACTCTGCCTTGGAAGCAAACAAATAGGGCAATGCATGCCTTCATAAACCCACTTGCCATACTTGAGCATAGAGCTTCTGAGTGAACTCTGCTATAAATGGTTCTGACTGAGCACATGATTCTGAATCCTTGCAGATCAAATTTGATGAAGGCATTGTTGGTACACCACAGTTGACCGACTCCATTGTGCTACCAGAGAAGTTTGAATTGTTTGGACAGAACATCGACCTGAGTCCACTGAAAGGCATATTTACTTCTATCGAAAATGCAGCATCCTCGGTAGCAAAGACCATATCTGATCAGCCCCCGCTGAAAATACCGATCAGGACAAACAACGCCGAATCATGGTTGCTTACGACCTACCTTGACGAAGAGCTCAGGATCTCCAGAGGCGATGGCAGCAGCATTTTTGTGCTGTTCAAGGAGGGAAGTACTCTTCTAAACTGAGATCCAAAATCTCGAGTATATGATCGTTGAAGATGGACCTTGAAGTAGTTATACTGCTTATGCTTTTCTTTTCTTTTCTTTTCTTTTCTTTTTTTGGGTGCCGTGTTGTCTTGTGAATACAATTCGTGTCATTAGAGTATATCATGACTAGGACTGGTTTAATCCCCAAGTTATATAAACTCTGTATATATCACCCAAGACGCACCATGCAAGCTATCCAATATCATCCAATTCTATTCTCCTACATGGTATCGGTCTAAATTCAGAACTGAAGTTTCCGCTTCTACACGTGCCCTCAGGAAGATTCCCATGAGGGTCTCTAGTTGGGGCAGCATTTTTTTTTTTTGGAGCTTGTGTTGCTGATCACACTGATCCACCACTTGAGAGTGTTCTCTTGATCACCGATTGGGGGTTTCTCTCTTGCCAGCCCCTATCTAGCGATCGTGTCGCTGATCGTATTGATCGTTGATTGGGGTTTTCATTCCTGCTATTTGATTAATTGGTGTTTCTTTTGAATTTTCTGATTTAAGATCGGTTTGCTTGGTTCACCGCATGTTTGTCATTTTTGTGTGCTTCTATTCTACTCCAACCATTATGTTCGACTGCAATCGGCATCCTCGCCACCTGATGATTACCTATACCACGGGTACCTCCATCACCCCAAGAGTACGGCTGCGACTATAACCGAGTCTGAGTACGGGGAATTGGGCGTAGTTGGCTTTCTAGTGAACCAAGGCGAAGTGATGGGAACAGGTCCTGTTCACCCATTATTAGTGAAGATAACTATCAATTTGGATGGAGAGTGATACACAGATCCAGCTTCATATCATAAAATTCGAACCCTAAAACCTTAGCATCATGTTTCCTTTGGTTATTAATTGTGTCACAATCCATGCAATCAGGGGCGGATTCACCAGGGGGGCTGCCCCCCCCCCCCCCCCCCCCCCCCCCCCCCCCTGAAAATAGCAGGAGCAAGTCTTGGGGCCTGGCCCAGCAGCCCCACTACACAAGCCACATAGCCCATAAACTCGAAGCCAGCCCAATAAATCGAAGCCCAACAACCTGGCAGATCCACCCTGCAGCTATAGGTCAAGCCAGCAGGTCCAGGCCTGCTAGCACCGGCCAGGTAATTGCCGTGCTAGCTAGTGCAAACAGCAGTTTGTCTTCTTTTCTTTTCTTTTTTGCGCAAACAACAGTTTCTCAAAAAAAATGCTAGCGCAAACAGCAATTATATTGCATAATCGCCGGAGCGCTAAATGCATAATTAGTGTACAGCTAGTAACAATTTTTAACCTTGTATTACTTAGCCCCCCTCGCGATCTGTTTCTGGATCCGCCACTGCATGCAATACATAGGCCAACGAATCAAAAGGTCTATCGTAGCACCTTGGCAGATTCTAGGCATGGACTTGTTTCGATGATTGTCTTTGACTTCAATGGAATTCTGATATGAGACCAGCGCCATTAGAAAGGTTCTCTCTTCTGGAACGAGAAGTCGCCAAACGGTACATGACACGGTGCTGTTTGGTTCAGATAAGTAAACACAAACGTAAAGGGATCGGATAAACAGCGGTAACGTAAACATGGTAAGCACTTCCTTGATTTGTTTGGTTATATCTCCGGTAACGTAAACAGAAAAGAAGCAGTGGATGCATCTTTCGTGCTTGCCTGTTGCATGCATTTGTCGTTTTGTGCTTCCTTTATTCACCTCACGACCGCAAGAGCAAACAACAAGCGGGGCCGCAGTGTCCAGGTTAGCGAACGATGATTTCCTTTATTCACTTCACCTCAGATATTGGATAACGTCGCGATGGCAGCGGTGTCGCTTTTGTGAAGGGCCGTATCGGATAACGGCGTGATCCGATTACACCACGCCTAAAACAAACAGCATACAACGGGATCAGTTACCCTCCACAAACAGATCACGTTACCAACGTCCGAACCAAACAGCACCTAAGTTAATAATGTAAAACTTTTTATATTACAAACAGAACCTAAAGTTTCCAAGCAAGCTACTGTAGTATATCATGGTACATTAGAGGGTACTTTCATAATCACAATTCACAAATCACAACAACGAGTATATAAATACATACATATTGGCATGCCAAATGGTCACGCCACGGTCACAAAAATCTTACAAGTCCACATTCCACACCGGTGCTTTCTTTCTTTTCCTTTTCATTTTCTTCATGTGCCTATCACCCACCTTAGGTCAGTGCCACGTCGCTCTTTCCGTCGTGGACGAACCTCTTCCAGTACCAGTGTTTCCCCCAAATGGTGCCCATGGACTCTAGCGGGATGCCCTTGGTCTCCGGCAGGAACAGCGCGATGAAGACGGTCATGACGGCGACCCAGGCGGCGTAGTAGGCGAAGGTGGCGTACTTGAAGCGGCAGAGCATGGCGAGGAACGACTGCGTCTGCACGAAGGTGAGGCAGAGGACGATGGAGACGTTCATGGCCTGCCCCGCCGACCGGATGTCCACCGGGAATATTTCGCTCGGGATTACCCACCCCAGCGGCCCCCATGACCACCCGAACCCGGCGGTGTGCAGGCAGGTGAACACCAGCACCGCCACGCCGTATGGGTGCGCCATTGCCGCCTCGCCGCCCTTGCCGATTTTCGCCCCCATGATCCAAGCAATCGCAACCTTCGTCGTCGTTCGAGAACAAACCAAGAGTTAGTTATTAGAGAATAGAGACGAAAACACAAGAAACAACACACATTGATCCTCCAGTCATGCATCCACGTGAAACATCACATACCTGGCAGATGACCATCTGTATGCCGCCGACCATGAAGAGCACCTTCCGCCCGTACCGGTCGATGACGAGGGTGGAGAGCACGAGAGCCCCCAGGTTGACCGCGCCGAGTATGACGGCGCCCATCAGCGCGGCGTTGCTGCCGAAGCCGACGGTCCGGAACACCAGCGGCGCGAAGAAGGCGAGCACGATGAGTCGATGACGCCCGTGAGCTGGAAGAACATGGGCACGGCGACGGCGAGGACGAGGTGCGGGCGGTACTCGCGCCTGGTGGCCATCCGGCGGAACGCGCCGTCCTCGCTCTGGCGCGCGGCCTCCACGGCCTTGGCGATGTCCCTGAGCTCGGCGTCCACGTCGGCGTCCACGCCCCGCACCCGGAGCAGCGCCGCGCGGGCCTGGTCGTTGCGGCCGCGCATGACGAGGCTGCTCGGGGTGTCGGTGAGGAAGAGCGCGCCGACGAAGATGACGACGGCCGGCGCGCCCGCCAGGCCCAGCGAGACGCGCCACCCCCAGGAGGCGTGCGCCGTGGCGTAGTTGACGAGGTTGGCGATGAGCACCCCGAGCGCCAGGAAGAACTGGTAGCCCGCCGTGAGGGAGCCGCGCCACCGCGACGGCGCCATCTCGGCCAGGAACAGAGGCGCGGCCTGCAGTATGGTTTGGCCAATTTAAAATTTTGTTAAACACAGGCTCTGATGGGCCTTTGAATACTCGGTATCGCTCCACAGTCGGGCTGTTTCGTGTCCTCTTGATTATGAGGCCTCTTCAGATTACGGTCCGGAGAGCTCAAATAAACCGCGCCTACACATGGGCCTGCGCGGCAACTGCTACCGAGCCCAAAAGAAAAAAGAAGTTTTTTTTGCCATTTTTGCCCCTTCGATTATGACTCGTTGACTTTGCTAAAAAAAAAAAGATTATGACTCATTGACATATTGACATGCCCGACCATCTGAGCCAGCCAATGACACGAGTCCTTACAAGCTGATTTTTGAACTGGCAACATGCCAACATCCCATTGTCTGGCGTTGGCGATCTCGTGGTCGAGCACCAAGCCACCTAGGCGGAGACCCGGCTGCAGGTCGCGTGCCACGGTGGGGATTGAAAACGGCGTACGGACCCAATAGTCCAAGCAAGCTACGTAGATTACCTACCAGGGATAGAAAAGGCTTCTCAACGAACTGTCGTTCAGAATCTCGCGGCTGTCACACTCACAGCTGATCAGCCACACCTTCCATGGCACCAACCGTCTCTATCCGATCCCACTACGACAGAGTACAGTTAGGCAATCAACTAGTGGCGGCTACATATATTGGCCGGCACTCGCTTCTCTATCGTGGACTTGGTGTTTAACACCAATTCTGAAATATTTAAGCAACAATGCAAAAAATATCTCGGTGATCTTTAATTCTATGACCTGTTTATTTAGTACGAAATCTGTCCATGACCTCACTGTCCGGGAACTAGTAATTTAGCACGTAGTACTCCGTAATAGCCATGTATAAGTGGAAAAAGTCCAATGACTCTCCAGTGAAAAACGGCCAAGTCCGTGTCATCAGCCGGAGACTTCGGACGGTTCGCTCTCTGGCGCACATGCGCGTGACGCATTGCCGGATGGTGCGGGAGGCAGACTACTGAAACTGACCTGGTTAGTGAAGCCGACGCCGAAGCCGAGCAGCATGCGGCCGACGATGAGCATGGCGATGTTCACGGCGCCACCGGTGACGGCGCCGCCGGCGAAGAAGAGGGCGCCGCCCATGAGCATGACGGCCTGCCGGCCCATGGCCCTGGTGACGCGTCTGGCCACGAGCGACGCGAACAGCCCGGCCACGTACAGCGACGACGTGAAGGCCGTCAGCGTCTGGCTGTCGTAGAGGCAGTACTCGTTGCCCTTGGCCGACGCCGCCATCCGCTCCAGGACGCGCGGGAAGAAGCGCCGCAGGAACGGCTCCATCTCGGAGACACCGCCTTGCATTGATGATCGAATTATTAACAGGTCCGCTATAGTCATCATATCACCGTGTTTCAGCTCAGGAACAGCCGAACAGGCTGCTAGGCGTCCTGAGACGCGTGGAGTGCTTCATTCAGAGTTCAGAGCAAGCTATCAACTACAGAATTTGTTCGTTTGAACGTAGGATTTTCTGTTGAGTTAACTTAACAGCTGTCCGGGAACTAATACGAGCAGGCAAGCGCATGCATCGTGCATGAGATGAGATGGATGGAGCTAAAGCGCTGAGCACAAGAAGCGGCAGTAGCACGCACGCACCTGAGATGCCGATGTCGTAGCCGAAGATGAGGCCGCCGGAGGCAGCCACAAGGCAGGTCATGAACACCGAGAGCGTCAGGCCTCCGCCGTAGTCCGCGGCAGGGCCATCGCTCGCAACAATGACACCTCCGGCCATCTCTCACCTATTCTCGACTTCTCGTCCCCTGCCGAGAGAACCCTGTCCAATCCTTCTTTTCGCTTCGGAGATGGAAGAGGCCGGCATATAGGGCTTCACCTCGGCTTTAAACTGCTATCATCTATACTAGAGCACAAGCTAAAGAAGTCCAACTAGTAATATCAAAATGGCGAGACCACGTTTCTTGGTGCGAGCAATATGTTGACACTGACTGGCGTTAACTCAAATCATGACATGTGCAAGTCAGGCAGTCAGCACTGAAGATAGTATATATTATCTAACCCTATCTCTTCTACTACTGCTTGTATACTATGGCCTTGTTTAGTTTCCAACTTCTCCCCAAATTTCACTATGTAAAAAAAAGATTTCCCGTCACATCGAAATGTCGGCACATGTATGCAGTACTAAATGTAGATGAAATTAAAAACTAATTACACAGTTTTATTGTACTTTGCGAGACGAACATTTTGAACATAATTAATCAAAGTTTGGACAATTTTTACCAAATACAAACGAATTGCTACAGTGCACAAGCGAATTCGGGTGTCCCAATTCGGAACTGAACAAGGGCTATAATACCTCTGTCCAGGAAGGAATAAAACTATGGTATGCATGCTAATTAAAATGTTTCACGTTTGACCAAGTTTCTAGTAAATAGTATTTACATTTATAACTCTAAATCAATTTATTATAAAAATACATTTTGTAATTAATCTAATGATATTTATTTGATATTATAAATATTTATATTTTTTTATCTATAATTAGTCAAACTTGGTACACTAAAATATGATACTGTTCTAAAATTTCATTCTTTTGGAGACGGAGGGAGTATATACTATCTGCATAATGATTTTTTCCCCCTCTTGTGGAACGAGATCATTATTAGTCCGCAGCAGGGGCCATCGCTCAGGATAATGGCACCTCCGGCCATCTCTCGCTCTTTTCGTCCCCTGCCGAGAGAACCCGTCCAATTCCTCTTCGCTTCAGAGATGCAGAGACATGTAGGACTTTACCCTGTCATTAAACTGTCATGTATATCACAAACAAAAGAAGACCTGCTAGTTAAATGTCAAAAATGGCTACAGGACATTTCCACTAGCAGCTACTCTCTCTGTTCCTAATTATAAGACATTTTGGTTTTTCTACGTACATTGGTTTCGCTTTGTATCTAACCAAAGTATACATCTAACACTACTACTGTAATCTTAACCGAGGCGGGCAAAAGAGCTTAATGGAGGTGGGCAATCCAACCGCCTCCGTCAAAAGGTCACAATTAATCCGGCCTCAACCGCCTCCGTTAATTGATTAACTGAGGCGGACGCCTCAAGACAACCCCCTCAGTTAATGCTATTAACGGAGGCGGTTGAGTTAAGTAGCCCGCCTCGGTTAATAATTTCACGAAATAAAAAAAGCCCACCGAGCCCAGTAGCCCAATGAGCCCGGTACCATGCACCATCGTTGCCCGTGGTAGGATCCACGCCACCGCAGCGGCCGGTGGCCGGATCCGCTCGGTGGTGGCCGGATCCGCGCCCCCACCGCTGCTGGTGATTGGATCTGCGCCCCCGCCGCCTCCGGTGGTCAGATCCGCCGCCAGTGGACGGTTGGAGGCCGGATCTGGTGACCGACGCACGAGGGACAAAGAAGGGGCGCCGTGCTCGGAGGAGAGGGAGGGGCCGCCGTGTCGTGCTCGGAGGAGAGACGTGACCGCCAAGATCCACCGCCCTAGATCCGCCGGGGGGCACGGCCATTGTAGATCCGCCACCAGGGGGTCACCACGTGCGCCGCGGTCACAGGTGCAGGCCGCCCCATACGCCGCCGCTGCCAGTGCGGGCCTCCCCGCGCGTCGCCGCTATGTGTGGTGGCCGTCCGTGGGCCGCCGCCGCCGGAGTGGGCTGGCCCGTGCGCCTCCTCCTCCCCATCATGGCGTGGAGGGATGGACCGGAGAGGGTGCTCGCGTGGAAGACCGACGAGAGAGAGACGAGAGACGGACGAGAGAGAGAGGGACGGACGAGAGAGAGATGAGGGACGGATGAGAGAGAGAGTTATTTCGGACGAGAGGCTGCTCCTGGAAGACCGCGCCGCTTTGATTCCTTTCCCGTGGATCTGTAGACCACACTGCTCAAATTCAAAAACCACCGGCGCCGTCTCCTGTTCTGCAAAACCGCTACACGCGTGGCTCGCCACGAGTGCCTACCAACCCCGCTTCAGGATCGCTGACGTGGAGTAGAACACGAATCACCCTAGCACGCAGCACATTTATGCTTTCTCACTGCGACCGACACGCAGGCCCCACTCCCGTTCCTTTGCGCCCGCGCCTCGAGGTCTGTATGCGACGCTGAATAACCGAGGCGGGTGCCTTCTAGTAGTCCGACTCGGTTAATGGTTTGTTAACTGAGACGGTTGTTTGGAAGGGATCACCTCGGTTAATGTATTAACCAAGGCGGTCACGTTAGGGTAAACGCCTCGATTAATAGGCATTAACCGAGGCGGTTCTTTTACATTGCCCGCTTCGGTTAAGCATTAACCGAGGTGGTTGCTGGACCGACTGCCCTACCACGAATAACTGAGGCGGGCAACCGGCCAACTGCCTCGGAGCCCATTTTCGAAACGCCTTATAAAAGTTTTTGTGTAGTAGTGTAAATACATAGTTAAAGCTATATATCTAGAAAAGCCAAAACATCTTAGAATTAGTTGGTGGCTAATATTTTACAACTAACATTAGCTAGATATTATTTGTATCCAATAGGTAAAATCTTGGTGCATTTATGGTTTTCTTACTCTCTTTTAGAGGCTATTGGAAGGGCACGCGTATAGAGGTGGATGGTAGGACAAAACTACCTCAGTTTGGTGAATCTAGTGAGACAGAGCATCTCCAGCAGTCCCCTTTCCTAACCTCCAATTAGAAAAACTATTATATGGGGATCTCTTGTCGGGCCCCTACTCTAGGGTCCTTTATGCATCATGTATCAGTCCCTAGATCAGTAGCTGATACGCACACTTTAACAAGATTAATATCAAAAACCATACTTTTATTGCTAATGGGGAGAACATGGTACATGGTTCGGGTTCACATGGCTTGAGCCACTGGCCTTATATCTTATATCAGAGTGCTAAGACAGCAGTCCTATATCAACGTGGCTCCATTCCTACAGGCAGCTTGGAGTGCAGACGTAACCCTAGCCTTAATCCTCAAGTGTACTTCTATCTCCTAATCGTCGTGGTCCTAGCGTATCTCTCTCTCGTACAACTCTGTCTTCGTGTATACTCTGGGTATCTTATTCCGACGTAGCTCCGGTAGTTCCATCCTGGTGTGTCCTCTTGTGGCTTCTCGCCTAAAAATGTATAATGGAGGGGGTTGAGTACATAAAGTACTCAGCAAGCCCTAAACTTTGGGGGGAGGTAGGTGGAAAGGGGAAGGCTATATGGTAGAGGTGGGTTATGGTGGTGGAGGTAAAAGTGGTAGGGTGGAGTAATTATAATTATAGGTTGGACCATGGCAGAGCGTTACCATTCTCACCAGTTTCCGGGGTTCATTCCAATTCACCAATTTAGTAAAGTGCGTCTTACCAGATTATCATAGTTTTAGAAGTCTAATCATAGTATCCCATCCTAGCATCTGCCCATTTCAAGGATGTGGCTATTCGAACCACTACAACATGACATCCTTTTGCAACGTAAATATGTGTTGCTAAAAGTCCATATATGAGTTGGTAGGGTCTATACCAACGCATCTAATATGTGTTGCCTAAAGTGACATTGCAAGGATCTATTGCAACACTTATTTATGTGTTGGTAAGATGTATTAATAACCGTTGCAAAGTTATAACGCATAATGGTGGGTTATAGCCAAGGTTTTAAATCTCCGGCTATGCGTCTTAGCTGTTGCCCTCCATAACAGCTAAGGAAAGCTATAGCCAGAGATAGCTCAGCTAAGCCATTTAGCTGTTTTGCAAAAAAGAGAAAACGAAAAAGGAAAAAAACACAGATCAAGCAATAGATCCAATGGAATGTCTCTTATCTGCAGCAAACACAGAACAAGCAATAATCTGTATTGAAGACTATGGGGAAGAACAAGCGGTAGTAGCTTCCTGGCTCATGGGGAAGAAGAGCTCGAAACTTCCTCTGCCACTGGCCGTGGCTCGAAGCTGTCGCCGGCCACCTCCGCATGAAGCCGGCGTCGCTGGAGTCCCTCAAAGCTGCTGCTGCAGGCCACCTTCGCTGGAAGCAGCCGTCGCCGCCGCTCTTTCTTGCACACAGCAGAGTGGGAGAGTCAGAGAGATGAGAGACTACTTGGGCCAGTGAGAGAGAACTGAAAGTCTAGGGTTACGTGGTGGACCGGTTGAGGCCATTTGGGCCTGCTGTTTCTTGGGCCGAAAGTGTCTTAGCTGCAGCTAAATGCAACTCATTTAGCGGCTATCTTCGGCTAAATGCGGCTATTAGTGCCTTAGCTTGCTTAGCGCTAAAAGCTCATTCTCCTAGCTTTTGCCATCTCTAGCAGCTATCTCCGGCTATAGCGGCAGCTATAGCCGGAGATTTAAAACTTTGGTTATAGCAATGCTTATATGTGTTTGTACAAATCATGGATGAACGACTTCAATGGCTTGTTGCAACATATAGATTTAATTTGTTGCAACACTTATATGTGTTGCAAGGAATAAACCATGCAGTCACTAATATCATAATGAATTAATTTATAAAGCAATATAGAGATCATGGTTGTACAATTTAATGAGAAATGCAAGACCATCCAACACATATGTACAATTTAATGAGAAATGCAAGACCATCCAACGCATAGGAAATAGGCATAGTGGCCATATAGTATAAAGAATTTGTTGTATTATTACAAAGAGTACCATCTACATAATACATGACACAATTTTTGTTCATAAGTACATGTTCCTGTGGGAGTAAAATATTAAAATAAAGGAGTCCCTCTTAGAATGCTAGCGGCCCTCCTTTCTCATTTCTTTAGTTTAGTCTAGCATTCCACTGATGTGATCATCCATTCATCTTCTTGACCTACTATAAGGTCCAAATGGTTAGAGGGGGGGTGAATAGCCTATTAAAAAATCTACAAGCTCACTAATCAACAATTGTTAGTATAAAAGATGGCGACGCAAATTCTAGCACTAGCTCAACTATACTAAGCAAGCCACCTATATAATTCTAGTGAACAAGACTATGATCTCTAATTCACACCAACAAAGCTAAGTCACTAAGCTACTTACTCATATGTGATACAAACTACTCTAAGCACACTAGACAAGATATAGTGTAAGAATGTAAAAGGGAGTGAATTGATTCTTATACCGACGGTGTAGAGATGAGATGTATCCAAAGAATCAATCATATATAATCACAAAGAGAATCATCGGCAAAAGATGACACAAGATTTTTTACCGAGGTTCACTTGCTTCTCGGCAAGCTACTCCTCGTTGTGGCGATGCACCCACTTGATGGATCACGAGCCAATTGACTATCAAGAGTCAAACCCTCAGCGGGTGCCGCACATTCACTCATAAGATGGGGATCCTCCAAGCCCGAGCTCCACTAGAGTAGCCAATTCGTGAACTCCCGCGGGGAAGGCTCAAGAACCCCTCACAATCACTTGGTGAGGCTCGAAACAATCTCCAATCATGAGCTCAACACCACCGCTGCTCTAAGCCGTCTAGGATGTCAGGAAACACCCAAGAGTAACAAGAAATCCGCAGCCAACTCAAGGATCAAGTGCCACTAGATGCAAAATCACTAAGCAATGCACTTGAATCTCACTCAATCTCACTAGAGTATGCAACCAAGCAAGGAGATAAGTGGAGGGGAAGTTCTCTAACTCAAAGAATATCTCAAGTGTTTAAAGAGTCAAGAGAGAGATCCCAAACCCGGCCAAGCAACTATTTATAAGCATCCCCAAATAATAGAGCCGTTAGACTCTAGATGCCGCTCTGCACGCGTTGACCGAACACGCTGGTCTGATCGACCGGATGCAGCCAGTGTCCGGTCGCACTTGCGTGACTACGCCGATGCTCACCACGTGTCCCTTTTTGAATCTCACTCGTTAGATTTCCAATGGTCACAAAACGTTACACTCTTAGGTAAGTGTGACCGGACGTGCTCCACGCCACGATCGGACACGCCGATCACACAGCGCTCGCGCCCGCGAGCCAGCGACCGGACGCGCCGCAAGATGAACCGGACGTCACAGTGCCAACGTCCAGTCGTTTCTAGTAAGCTCCCGCTCGTGACCGGACGCGTCCGATCATCTCTGAGACACGCGTTGTTCTCTGGGTGCGTGACCGGATGCTTCGGTTCTGCGAGGGACCAGATGTGCCGGTTGCAAACCCTAGCGCCCCGCGCCGTGCACAGCTGCTGCCACTAACCGGACGCGTCCGGTCAAGCCAAGACCACGTCCGGTTCAGCGTCCGGTCACCCCAGTGACCTCCGTTCGCCTCCGTTTCTATCCACGATGACTTAGAGAAAATCTCCGCCACCGGCATAGTGGAAAATATGCATTTCACTTCCACAAAAAGTGCCGAATCCCGCCTCGCAAGCTCGGCAAGAGGGAGAGAGGGCCCCAAACCCATCTCTACCCCTCAAACTCCACCTCCTTCACAAATGTGCTAACACCACCAAGTGTTCACCATCTTGTGCTCGTGTGTTAGCATTTTCTCAAATATTTTTCAAGGATTTAGCATCTCACTAGATCCTAAATGCATATGCTTAAGAATATGGACCTAGTAGCACTTGATTCATGAGATGACCGTGATTGCCCCTCTTGATAGTCGGCTATCAATCCTAAACCCGGTTAATCACTTCTCTACTCATCTTTAGACCGGCAAAAGAGAATCCTATGATTATATCTTTGCCTTGATCATCTCATTCCTAGTCCATCACCTATGTGCATGTTCACCATCATCTTTATCTTCATGCACTTGTGATCTTATGGCCATCAACATCATGCTCCTTGCTCCTTCATCACATGTGTTGCTACGCTTAACTCAATTCACTTGACACAATGGTATTAGCAACTTAGTGTCATTAATTACTAAAACCAAACTTGAGCTTTCACCTACAGATGAAAGTTAGATTACTTTAATACGATACTTTGAAGTAAAATCAAACTGGGATAATACAAAGTTTTAAGAGAGATGTCTTATACAATAGCATCATATGATGAACAGATGTATATTATATCTTGCACAAATGTCAATCATTAAAGTCCATACAGTATTATAACAGTTCCAGAAAAAAATATTGCTTGATAGCCAAAAATAAAATATTAGTAAACTGGTAGTAAAAGTACTATTGATACCACTCTTAACTCCAAAGGTTATCTATATCTACCAAAAGCAATGAAAATTTAAGATAGGAGCTGAAATATGGTGACTACAACAGCACAAAAAAATCAAGAGTACACCGTACATGCAAACTTCTGTACAGACGAAGAAACTCTATGTTATTTAAATAAATATCTCAAATGTCAAATGAGTAAAATAATGGACAAATTGAATAACGGATACATAAGGATGCCATGGTTTTAGATGGTCAGAAACTGTTGATTCTATAACATTCAGACATTTGGTAGATTCTGCCAAAAAACATTGAATTAACAGAATACTACTGGATCAGCTCAAATATAAAAATGAGATATGTGTAAACAAAAATAAATCATGCCTTAAATCTACTAGTACAGTTTATAGTTCACATCCTTGATCCTTGTTGACAAACCGTTGATGCAGATTGGTAGCAGCAGCAGGTCTGCAACACAATTCTTTAGCAATACTAGGTTGTAAATAACAGAGTCAATCAAAAAGTCTCAACTAATTTCAATGATAAAGCAAATCGTATATGGTCAATATGATACAATCTATTGTGAAATACTTTTACCAGCTAATACTTTAGCTAGTATAAAATAAAAAAGGATACCAAATATAAAATCAAATTTCATTGTCATAGAAAAATTCAAATAAGCAAACAGGTTTAGAACGGAAGCCCATTGCACTCAAAGATTAGTGAAGAATAAATTTAGTGCCTAGTGCCTAGAATTTTATTCAACACATGCTGAGGAAGCTAGTGTGCTACCAGATGGAACAGATTCTTGCAGAGTTTCTCCAAAAAAAATGTTTAAAACAACACACCATTCCAATACACAAGATTATGATTGTTGATCTTCAGGATTGATGCAATATCTAGAAGCTAAATTAAATTAGGTGCAGGTCTGTTAGTATATATATTCATATAGATGCAATCAGAAATTACAAAAATGCTGGCACGTGTATATACAGGAGGGAGGCTGATCTTGCTAGACATTAATTTCTTAGAACACTAATTGTTCAATTACCTTATACCTCAATATCAAAGCACAAAGGTTTAGGAGATATATGCCTTTGTCTACACACGCTAAAAGAAATGAACATAGCTATATATCAAAGCAATAACAATAATCACACGGAAATAAAGCAATTCATGAACCATCAATCTAGAGAAGAATGTATTTCAGGTAAGGCAAAATTATTGAATAAAAACAAAATTGAAGATTTGCTCAATTTGTTTCCATCTGGTACGTATACAGGTCTGACTTACCAAAATGTCACCTGATCTCTCCATGTAGAGGCAGTGGTGCTGCTAATCAGCGACTCCATCGTGACCTGCAGAACCCTTTTTTGTGACTTACCACATCTGAGAATTTTTTAAGGTATTGGGAGCGACTTTTTTCCCTTTTATATTCAGTAATACTACAGCCCTTAAGAAATATTTAGGTACTGATGCCTTCATCTCAAGTCATACTGCGACATTGATTTGGGTTATGTTTATTTCAGAAAATATGAATCAAATACAAAGACAGGAAATACAAATGTACTGAGACAAGGCAAACACACAGACTGGAGAGCACAGAGATTGGAGAAGCATCTGATCCATGTATTCAACTAATCAAGGAAATAGAGGAATAATATGAATGCATAATATATGAACTCACGAGAACAAGAGATGGGGATCTGAAAGGAGGGGAAATAACTAACCACTCGAGCTGCACGAAGGACCACCACACATAAGGAGTAGCCGCCACCGTCGCCGATTTGGATTTTATAGGCATCAGCACTGCGCATCTGCGACCCCTCGCTGCCGCCATCGGCTATCGGTATTCTGCTGCCGGCAGCACGGTGCTTATCAGAGCCGCCGCCGCTTCTGTGCCACTGCACATCCGAGGGCCACCAGTAGCCATCGGCACCGTGCCCCATACCTGATCCAATTAACCAAAACAAATGGATAGATCAGTGTGAGAACTTAGCACCCCACGGAGGCCAAGTAGAGAACAAATACTATGGGATGGGATAGTCTAGGAAGGGAAGGGTCACCATACTAACACATTTACCATATACTATCATATACTAATTCTTTTCATGTATGTAATTGTCGTACCATATTTCTATGTAGCAAGCTTGTGTTCTTGTTAGGAGAGGGCACCGCTGTGAGGATGGCTACTGTGGCTACACCAAAAAAGATGACTCCAAAGAAAAAACTATATATTAGATGATTTTTTTTAGTTGTAATGAGATGTAAACTCATGCTTTATTTTATATGACTTGAATCTCGTTTGGAACAAAATTATGGTTTTGTGAGATGAATTTGTTTATGCTAAATTCATGGATTTATGAGATGTACTCGTTTGTGCTAATTCATGGTGTTATCTATTACATGTTATCACATATGACTCATTTTTGTTAATTTTTATTATATATGAACCTGTGCATTTTAATATATGCCAGCCAACCAAGGCGGCGGCAGCAAGTGGCCAACCCAGGCAGACCAGCGCTGGAGGCTTTCAGATCACCGTCTAAATGACTGAAGGGTAAAAGGGTCACTTTGGAGAACAAATACATGTATTTAGATGAGAAAAGAGACTTAATACACATAATGTCATGGAAATCAAGAAGCCAACATTTTAAGGGTTATTTTTATGAAGACGATGTTTGGAGTCCTATATTTGTGAAGCGCGTTGTTTGGTGTCCTAAATATGCAATTTTCTCGATCAGTGTTGGTGGATGTTGGAACTGATGCCTAAAAGATCAAGACGTGAGAGGAAGAAGAGGGATTTCCAGGAGATTTAACTTTTTACCATTATAATGAATGACCACTCCTCAGATCTCACTTTAACGGTTGTCAATATGTTTTCGCTAGCACAGAGAGAAAACGGCTACAAAAATACCACTTTTTCTCACGTGGCACGCTAGATCCTCACGCCAGTATGGGTACAAGTCAGCAGGGTGTGTGAAATGTCCCTCCTGCCCCTTCCCTCTCCTTCTCCACCTCTTCCTCTTTGCCCATGCGGCTCGCATTTCGTCGAACACCCTCAGGACAAGCACTGCCACACCAGCCCGAGCAGCCGGTGCACGCCCTTGAGGTCACTAGCGCCGGCCAGGTGCTCCATCAGACCGGAGAAGGTCTGCAGGTCCGGGAGCACGCACGTGCATCATCTCCTCGAGCTGACGTCGAGCAGGGGCGTCCCATCTCATAATCCCGGATGATATCACATCATCCCTTCATATAATCTCGGACGATACCACATCCTCCCAACATAAAAATACCGATGATACCAAATCATCAAAATAATCAATAGTCATGGGCTCGAACGTGGCCAAAAATCAAGGGGCTTAACGTGGAAGACCACATAGCAACCATGCCAACCGAACCATGGATGATCTGCATCCGTGTCTTCTCCTGATATTCCACTACCAACACTTGCCTTCTAGTAGAAATCATACTTCTATCTAACGGGGTATGAGACCAAGTCTACCCATATAGACATGTGGTTGTATGTAACATCGCACTAGGCGAGAGGGACTACGAACCGGTCCTTACATGACCCAAACGAGTATCTCCCAACAGGAACCCTCATTAGGCGAACCTGCCAAGGTAACTTGTACAACACAATTTACCCTTCACTCGCCCCCTATCGGGGTTTAGTCAAGTTTTACCAATTTTTAGTTCCATAGTTACTATCATTAGGTTCATAGAGCTCATATTATATCAAGGTAACCATTACCTTACTATTAATCACTTTATCATAGTCAAGCTTATATCATATCAATTTAATTATCATCAATGTTCACATTATCGTAACCGAGCTCATGACCCATTATAATTCCATTAATTCATAAAAGAGGTTTTAGGTATTATAAGTTAAGTTTGTTATTTGGTGGAGAGGGGGTATGGTGGGTTTATGGTGGAGGCTAGCAAAGTGTGATGGTGGTGTAGAGGGGTGGATAAGGGATGGTGGTTAAGGTGGAGGGATCGGGTAGTTGGGTGTTAGGACTTGTCTCCATTCGCTGACGATTACATCTTCGTCGGTTCTTGTGTTTCCTGTTCTGTCTTCTAGACTTCATCGGGTTCTCCATGTCTTCTATCCTACGCGGTCTAGTGTTGACAACCAAGAAACCACAAACAAGAAAATAACAAGCAAGGCATGTAAAACAAGCATGAGCAACCAACGATCCTAGACGGTTGGTCCTATTGGGCGATAGATTGTTAACTAGGTTATCGCTATTACGTCAGTCTAAAGTAAGGTTTGGATAGATGTAGTCCATCCATAGGGTAGGGCTCTACGGGTTGGGTTAAGGTAGGTGGTGGGGTCTGATAGAAAATCAGACCACATTATTAGGGGTTTACTATTATGTGAACTTGAAAAGAGAAAACCTGACTAAGTCATCATAGATGACCTGATTGGTCTCTACAGGTCCACGGGGTTAGTGGCACATACTCACATGCATATGTATGTGCCTTGGGTTAGTCGGGTTAGAGAGAGTGAGAGATAAAGTTAGCCATACGTAGGCGTATACCTGGGTATCGGGCATATCCTTGTATGTGTATATATAGGTGGTTACTATTTTTGGTGATTGGGTATGGATACATATATTCGGTTAGGTATCATGGTACATGAGCACATATGCAAATATACAGGTTTCACTACTACTACTACGGCGACGGCTACTACTATGGTTAGCGCTTAATTTAAATATATGAAAAAGAAAAAGCAAACAAACTAGAATTTAGGTAGGCACCAAATAATGGGATAAATGGCAGGAATAGGTAGAGCTTGAATTTAGAAGATTTTTTGGTGGTGGAATCATGTGATTTGGAGTTGGGATGGTGGAGGTATGAACTTTCAAAGATTAAATGGGAGTAATATATGTGGAACATAGGCTTGGGAATTATTTCTGCAAATTAGGTAAACGAGAATGGGGTAAAACTATTTGGGTAGGGTCTGGGGTGTACCAAGTTTATTTAGGAATTTTCTGGGAATTTTTCTATGTAGGGAAAATGGATTTCTAACGCTCTGTGTACACTTTCGGGGTGCACGCAGCGTTTTCTCCCTAGCTGTGTGGCTGACGCGCGTGGCCAGCGCGGCGGGGTCAGCCTAGCATGTGGGGTCTGTGTGTCGGTGTCGTGCCTCGCAGACATGTGGGCCATCCCTTGCCTTCCCCATCCAGACGACGGGCGACGACGTGGAATACCTGGCCCACTTGACAGTGGGGCATGGGGGACGGAGGGTCACAGTGGCAACGCGGCAGTGTTGGTGCGGTGGCGGGAACAAGGCAACAGCGAGGAGCTCGCCGAAGTTGCTTACGCCGATGGCGTCCTTGCCTAGAGCTCCCATTGGAATGACAGACGACGTTCCCGAGGCTCTGATGTGGCTTCTAAGTAGGTGAGGGTGGTGGCGGTGGCGCAGGGTGGCTGTGTGAAGGGTCAAGATGGCGGACTAGAGGGAGGGTGAATAGTCCTTTCTAAAAATTAAACACGTCGGCTTACCGAAACAAATGTGGAATTAAACTTATCGGTCTAGCCAAGACTTCACCCCTCTAACTAAGTTCTCAAGCACCTTAGAAAAGATCCTAATTAGACAACAAAGGTGCCAGGCTAGCTAGTGCTCTCCTAACCAATTCTAGCTTGTAAGGTCACACAAACCTATACAACTAGTACTATAAAAATCGGGGGAGCTCCTACACAATTCTAGTAAGCAAAAGCACAAAGCTCATAAGCTCACTAGCAATTCTCAATAACAAGGCTACACAAGCCAAATTAGAGAGCACAAACTACTTAGCTACACAAACTAAGTAATGTGACTAACAAGGTTACACAAACCAAATTAGCCACGCAAAGGGGATACTTCTAGCTACATAAGCAAGAAGGTAACTAGCAAGCTACACAAGCAAACTAGTTATAAGAGCAACTACACAAGCACAAGTATATGAAAGTAAATACAAGCTTGTGTAAAGTAAATGCAAACCACCGAGAAGAGTAGACAAGTTAACACGGCGGTTTTTCACCGAGGTTCACTTGGTTGCCACCAAGCTAGTCCCCGTTGTGTCGACCAACACTTCATGGTTTGGCGGCTAATCGGTCATATACCGAGCCTCTCAAAAGGCACCGCAAGAACCCACCATCAAGTGTGGTAGCTCAATGACACGCTCTACTAGAGTTGCTCTTCGCGATCCCCGCGGGGTGCCGGAGCCACGCACAATCTCCATGCGTGCTTCAACGGAGCCACAAGCCACCAAGCCGTCTAGGACGTGGCAACCTCCAAGAGTAACAAGCACCACCGGCTTGCAACACAATCACCTAGTGCCACTCGATGTAATCTCTCAATGCAATCGCACTAGGATCGCTCACTCACTCGATCGGATGAACACTATCAATCACAAGTGAGTTAGAGGGCTCCCAAGCACACCAACACAAGCCACCAAGGCCTAAGGGTGCTCCGCTAATGCCCAAGGCTGGCCACCACTTCTATTTATAGCCCCATAAACGAATATAGCCGTTAGCAATTTACTGGGCGAAAATCACGAGCAACAGACGCGCTGACGCTAAGCAACGGACGCGGCACCCTAGCATCTGTCGCTCAGATGGCCGCCACGTGTCCTGCACATTTGAATTCCAATGGTCGATTCCCTGATCAATAGACGCGTCTGTCACTTTGAAGAACATGCATCTAGCGATGCGACAGACGCGGTCCAGTAAGCTCCCGAAGCCGGTTTTCAGCACTAGACGCGTCCGACGCTAATCCACCAGACGCACACCACGTCTGTCATTGCTGAGCTCCTTCTCCACGTGACAATGTCACCATGACAGACGCTGATGCACTGCATCTGTCGCAGCAGCACCGGCGCATCCGTCGCGCGCTTCGCCTGCGCGCGCCTCAGAGCAACACCATCGGACGCTGACGTCACGCATCAGACGCTCAGCCACCGCCACGTCTGACGCATGCCCCACTGCAGACCAATGCCTAGGGTAAGCCAACAGATGCAGGGCCAGCGTCTGTCGCTTGCAAAACAGCGATGACCACCTCTGTGACTTCGACACTTCTTCCCACTTCCGGCATAAAGGAAAATAGTCATTTTATTTCCTCGAAAACGCCTCTCAACCGCTCAAACATCACTGCCTTCGTAAATGTGCCAACACCACCAAGTGAACATCACAATGTGCATGTGTGTTAGCATTTTCACAAACATTTTCTTTGAAGGAATTAGGCACTCAACTTGCCACGCCACTCGATCCTAATACGTATGCAAAGTTAGATAACTCAAGTGGCACTAGATGACCGATATGCAAACAAGTTTGCCCCTCTTGATAGTACGGCCATCTATCCTAAACCCAGTCATCAACTTCTCTACACATCTATGACCGGTAAAATGGAAATGCCCTAGGTTATACCTTTGCCTTGCGCATTCCATTCCATCTCCTCCAAAGTTGATGCAACACATACACCAACCAATCACCAAATGATATGATTCACTTCATATCATCACGTGACCGTATTGGTTCATTGATCTTGACCTCACTTGCTCTTCACCGTTGCCTTGGTCCTTCAGCGCCAAGCCATAACACAACTTGCCCTTCACCCTTGCAATCGGTTCGTCGAGCCAAGCCTCATTTTGATCTTCTCCACCTTGATCACATGACTCTATGTCATGTCTCATATGCAATGAGCTCCTCCATGACACCATCACTTGTGGACTAATCTCTTGTGTATCTCACATTAAACATAATTAGTCCACCTAAGGTTGTCACTCAATTACCAAAACTAAACAAGGACCTTTCACTGTGGCGGCTCGCCGGAGCGGCGACGGCGGTGCGGTGACGCGATGAATGCTCTTAGGGGCGTTTAAGTGGGTGAGAGAGAGTGGCGTGGTCTTGCGGTGAATGCGCGAGTGCGCGGAGGGGGTTGCCAGGCCTAGCCATGACTTGCCATCGGCGGCGGCAATGGCGGCTCGGTGGAGCATTTTGCATGGGGCTAGAGCAGCATAGCGGGTTGGAGTAGGCCAGGGGAGGTGGAGAAGGTAGAGGAGTAAAACGGAAAAGCTCAACATCCATCCAATTCGGCCTACGGCGCCCTGGAGGCGCCCTGGAGGAGGTGAACATGGAGCTCGCTCCAATGGCGGCCACGGCGTCCCGATTGGGGGATATCGAGCTGCCACTCAAGAAGGGAGGGGAGGGGAGGAACCAAGAGGGAGATGGGATGTTCTAGACCTACGCGGAGCTTGCTATGTTGGTGGTTGAAGCTAGGGAACTCGGGTTAGGCCTATTTATAGGTGCCAAGGTCGGTTCGTTGGCGGCGAGATCTTTTCCACGGCGAGAAATATCTCACCTGTGTGGGCACGTGGTTGGTTGGTCTGGCAGTGAGCTGGTGAAAGTCCCTAGTTTGGTTTTGGCTAATTGATGAAACCTAGGACTAACCTTTGTATCTCAGTGGATGATTTAGATAAAGGTGGTCATTGAATATGAGACATGACATTGACTCATATGACCAAAATGGTGAAGACCAAGACGAGGCTTGGCTCGATGGACCGGTTGTGAAGGTGAAGGGCAAGTCGAGGCTTCGAAGCGAAGGACCATGCGATGGTGAAGCTTGAGCAAGACTTGGCGCCGACGGACCGATGCAACGGTGAAGAGCAAGTGAAGTCAAGGTCGATGGACCGAAATGGTAATGTGATGATATGAAGTGGATCATATCATTTAGAGAAACAAAATGGGCTCAAGGCAAAGGTATAACCATAGGGCCATTTTGTTTTACACTCAAGACACCATAGAGGGTGTGAGTGGTTTAGGGTCGATAGCCGAACTATTAAGAGGGGAAGTCTTATCGGTTATTCGACGCACGGGTGCCACTAGGTAAATTCATGAAGTGCATTGCATGTAGGGCCTAGTGAGCTAACTGGAAAACCTTTGAAAATGATTGAGAAAAAGCTAACACACAAGCACATGGAGATGTACACTTGATGGTGTTGGCACATTTGCAAAGGTGGCGTTGGTTGCGCCGTGGTTTGCGGGTAGAGAGGGGTTTGGGTTCCTCTCTCCCTCCCACCGAGCTTGCGAGCGCGGGATTCAGGCATTTTCGGGGAAATGAAATGCCTATTTTCCACTACGCCGGAAGTCAGAAAAGAAACGGAGGTGAACGGAGGTCACAGAGGTGACCGGACGCGGTCACGGTTTGACCGGACGCGTCCGGTCAGTTCAACGCAGCAGTCAGGCGTGCGGGCTAGGGTTTGCAACCGGCGCGTCCGGTCACTCGTGGGACCGGCGCATCCGGTCAGGCGCCCAGAAGTGTAGCGCGTGGCGTAAAGCTGATCGGACGCGCGGCGCGTCCGGTCACACGCGATCGGACACGTCCGGTCGTGAGGTGAGCTTACTGGACTCCAACCGGACACTGGCACTGTCACGTCTGGTCGTTGTCTGAAGCGCGTCCAGTCGATGCTTCGAGGGCACGCGATGCTGTGCGATCAGCGCGTCCGGTCGGTTGAGCAGCGCGTCCGGTCGCTCGTTTGACTGTTGGCGCGTAGTGACCGTTGGAGGTTCGAGCGGTCACATTTGAATCTAGATGGACACGTGGACGGTGCAGGGCGATCGGACGCGGTTGAGCGCGTCCGGTCAGTTTCGACCGGCGCGTCCGGTCGTCCCGAGAAAACGGTCAGTGGAGTGGCAACGGCTCTATTTGTTTGGGATGCTTATAAATACTTGTTGGCCGGCCCTTGGGGAGGTCTCTTGGCATTTCTAACACTCTTGTGCTTCCTTTGAGCTAGAGCTTCTCCTCCCACTCATCTCTCTTGCTTGATTGCAAATCAAAAGTGAGATTGAGTGATCCCAAAGTGCATTGCATAGCTTGAGGGCATCTAGTGGCACTTGTGGGTGGTTTAGCCGGTGGATTTCTTGTTACTCTTAGAGAGTACCGCTCCTAGCCGGCTTGGAGATTGTTGGAGGCGTTGGCAGGAGAAGGTGATTGTTCTTGGCCACCTCCGGTTGATTGTGAGAGGTTCTTGTGCTTTCCTCGGCGGGACGCCAAAAGCAACTCTAGTGGAATGCGCGTGTCATTGAGTTACCTCACTTGAGAGTGGTGTCTTGCGGTGCCTTGCGGGGCGTGCCTTGAGGGGCAAGTGACTTGAGGGTCACACCGGGAAACCATCTAAGTGTTGGTCGACACAACCGGTGACGTAGCTTGTCGGTGCACAAGTGAACACCGGGTGAATAAAAATATTGTGTCTCTTGTCTCCCGGTGATTAGTCTTCATATTGTGTTGTTATCAATATTGATTGATTGTATATCATCTTGGTGATTGGCAACATCTTCACTCCACCGTTGGTATAAGAATCACAATCCTCTCTCTTGCATTTACTTTTACTAGAGTATCTTGTGTAGCTCTAGTGGTAGCTTTGCTAGTAGTGTTGTTAGCTTGTTCTCTAGTGTAAAGTTAGTGATATAGCACTTGTGTGAACTAGAGATCATAATCTACTAGACTTGTGGATAGGAGGCTTGCATCACAACCTTTGGCTAAGCAAAACTCGCTTTACGCCGTTTGTTATTCTAACAAGTTTGCTTAGTGGTATTTGTAGAATTTTTTATAGGCTATTCACCCCCCCTCTAGCCATCTAGGACCTTACAGCTGGCTGCTCACTATGGCTCATGCTCCTCCTCATGTGGCCGAAGTGAAGTAGGGGCCAAGGCAGCATCATGGCGACGTGCGCGCATGTCGACGGGTTTTGTGGAGGGGATAGGGATGGCGCAGAAGGGGACAAGGGAGAGAGGCGGTTCGCACGTGGGGCTCATGCTTAGCTATTTCGGTGGGGCGGTGGCGGGATTGTGAGCTTGAGGCGGCGGAGGTAGACGACGGGGTGACGCGGTATTCACGTCATCATCGCGGGGAGAAAGACGAAGGTGACAGGTGGGGCCATTGCGTCAGTGGGCGAGAGGGAAGGGAAGCGAGAGTGGGTGCGGTGGTGGCTGGGCTGGGTTGCATAGGGAAGAGGGATGGCACGACATTGGCTCGGCTGTTGGCTAGGCCGGGCGACCAGGGTTGGCCCAGCGGGGAAGGAGAGAAGGCCGCAACGCGGGCCAGGAGGAGGAGTGAGGAGGGATTGAGCCTAGGTTGCTTTTCCATTTCCTAAATTCCTTTTCTATTTTCCTAGAAATTCAAACTAGGGTTTTTGAATGGAATTTGAATTGGATTCAAGGCAAATTTAGAATGTGGTGGACTTGGTAAACCAAGGGGAAGGTCAAGGAGAATATTTGGTGGAGAACTCAAGGGTAAAATATCAAGGAGGATTATTTGATGCCGAAATAAATTCTAGGGCACACACATGCAATCATTCAAACATTTCAAGCTATTCAATCAATGAAGCAAGCACTTCATCACTCAAGCGTTCTACCCTAAATGCATATGGTGAATTTTGATGCATGGTTTTGGAAAACATTTTCTTTTGAAAATGGTTTTGCAACAAATAAACTAAGTAGGTTTTAATTTGTTGTAAAGTTTTTAAAAGGTTCAAATTTTTAGTGGTTTTTATCATGATGCAAAAATACGAGTGTTACAGATCTACCCCACTTAGAAGAATCTCATCCCCGAGATTCAAGTAAGCTAGAAAGAGAAATCTAGAGAGAGAACCTAGAGGGAGAGAAAACCTAGAGAGGGATAGAAAGAATCTAGAGAGGGAGAGGGTTTCTTTTGCCTTACTGTGCTGTCCTCCGGAGAGTTCCTCAATCCGCTAATGTACCACCTTGTCGTTACGGTGGTGGTACTCTATCGGAAAGAGTATAACTCTATCGCCTTGCCACACTACTACACTCGCACCTTTTACAGCCACGTCGTAACCCACATCGCAGTCCAATTTTGGCCTCAGCAGTAAGCTGTCAACAGTGATGGTCATAGCCTTCACTGTCGCCATCTGGGACCGACTGCGGTGTATACTAACAACGCCGATATCTTATGATCTGTCCATGATTAGGTCCTTACTTCAGTCGCATTGGAGCATAACTCTGCTGTGGATGTACACTAACATCGCCGCATTGGCAAATGATCCAACTTTGTTGAGGCTATCAAAACCGTCGTGTGGGCACATCAATCACCTGTGTAGTGGCCACCAGCACCGTCGCCTTGTACTTTGACCCGACTATGAGCGGTGCGGGTTCGTTGTCAGTTCGACGGCCGAGACGCCTGTATAGAGGTTAGCACCATGGTCGATCTGCCAGTACAAAGGTTATGATCACCGTCACCTTGCACCACGATCCGCCTTTGATGATCGTTTAGTCAGTGTCAGGTTACTAAACGATTCGACGGTGATATACTTTTATCCTTGCCGCATAATACGTATAGCGATGGTGTTGGACGTCTGCACCACCAATGGCGGTGGTTATAACAAAACAATAAACGACTCTTAATAGCTTACTAAACACAAAGCATACAGATATAATTATTGCATCCATAAATCATGTTCTTACAATAACAATGGACGCTTACCATAATATCTTTCTCAACTGATGTCCTAACACAAGTGGTACATAGATTGCAAACTAAAGGTACTGATCTCTACAGGCTTACATAGTGAAATGACGTAGTTGTGCTCCTCCTATGTGGCACTCCTGCTTGCTAGGCAAAAATGAATATAATTAGTGCATCTTTTGAATTGGTAGGCAATGCACCATAGAACCCCTCTTCTTCCTCCTTGCCAATGTAGCAAAATTATTTAAAAGCACTCAGACTCCACCTGCACAAAGCAGTATAATTAATAATATTCAACACACTATCCTTTAGTTACAAAACCCAAATTGACCTATATATAGAATCAAAACAACTATCTACCTGAACAAAGGCATAACGTAATTACAACAAAATACAGCATATGCACCTTTATTGCTCTGGTAATGACTCCATGAACAAGGGAACATAAGGAAGATAGTGAGGTCCGTCGCTCATACTCATACATAATAGTTTCCAGGTACTTCTAGGATAGTCGATGGCCCGGGCAGGGAGGACATGAACTTTACTACGGTTCATGTCATATGCAAGCAGTGATTTGTCCTCCCCAACAAGGAAACTTAAATTCCATTCTGGATGAACTGCAATCACTCTGTAGGCCACATCACAAACCTCGGTACCAATTTTAATATTCTTCTTTCCAAATAGCTCCAGCGTGGTCACCTTATGCTTCAATGTCCATTTACTAGTACCATAGTCTTCAAGGATCCAAATTGAAAGCTCATACCTGTTCAAAGTATCAACGGTACATAAACACAACTGACTCTGAGCTTCATGGATGGAAATTAAATCACCAGTTGGCCTACGAATTTTCCTCTATGTCTTTTCCTCTATATCAACATCAACTATCTGGGTGAACTCCAGCATGTACATAAAACCATTAACAAACACACATTTCTCATATGTGGATACTACAATACCCTCGCCCCATTCAGATTCTTTAAAGATCCATGCTCTAGTTTTGGATGAGTAGATGTTGACACCTAAGGAGTCATCATCGTTGATCCCATATTCAAACACATGAAAATGCGAGGAGACTATCGGATCGAACCCCAAGCGAGTGTTGGTGTTTCTTAACGCAATCACCAAGTAAGGAGGTTTTAAGTCCTTTCTAGGTAACGACGCTAGAAACGCCAGTTGGTAATCCTTGACACCATTACTAAGATTGAGTTAATCTTAGCAACGGTTTTGATGCATATGGTGAATTTTGATGCATGGCTTTGGAAAACATTTTTTTTTGAAAATGGTTTTGCAGTAAATAAACTAAGCATATTTTAATTTGTTGTAAAGTTTTTAAAAGGTTTAAATTTTTAGTGGTTTTTATCATGATGCACAAACACGGGTGTTACATCTCTGTAGCTCCAACAGTTCCCCAAACCCAACTCTAATAAGAAAAAAATTTACTTAGACCATAAAATCATAGCCTCCCACCCCTCAAATAAAGGGGAGACCTCTCCTCCCCCAATCTACTATTTTTCTCATTGGGATTAGATTTTCTCGTTTTGCTGGAGAGAAGACTTTCAAAATCCCAAAACACGTTTTTGGGTTGAAGTTTTCTCCTACTGCTAGAGATGTATGTCATCTAACATACTCAAATATATTTAAATCCACCCCATCTAAATTTTAACATCTAACTATTAGATGTATGGACCTAAATATCTTATCTAATTTTTAACAGCTAGCTATTAGATGGATGGAAACACCCTCTTAGTGCATGTGCATGTGAGCAATATATTAACGTTGACAGGCAGTTCGCTCTGGAGTTTTTTTTTATATTGGAGATATTATATTATTATATAAGCAAACGTTGGGCTAAGAAAAAAAGACTACGCTCTCCAATCCGTCGTCTGGGCAACCAATCAGTGCATGATGGTTGTTAAGCTAACAAGCCCATGCGCGTAACATAGATCATCATCACTGTCAAAGACTGTCGATCGATCCGAACTGTTTTCGTCGTGCCATAGGTCATAGGTGCAAACATCCAGTGGCAATAACCTTGTTTCCACATGCTGTCTAAGGTGAATACCTCAATATCTTCTCTAAAAACGATTCATGCACCAAACCGAGGCCAACCAGTGTGGCCACGTCGCGGACCGTTCCCGGCCGTCAGATCGGCCGAGCGGACAGCTCAGATCGGGTGTTTCTCGGTCATTTTGCAAAAAAAAAACCCTCAAACTTTAACGAAATCAACCCGTAGTCCGACCTCCTCTCTCAATTTTCATTGAAAAAAAAACCCTCGAACTTTTCAAAAAACAACCCGCAATCCAGCCATTTCTATGGGACGACCTTCTGCTGCGCTGGGCCGACCTGCCTTCCGCGTGGGCCACGCTATCCGCCGCGTGGCCTGAAATGGGCCAAAAACAGCCCATGAGTCTCTTTTCCTTTTGTACAGTTTAATCTTTTGTTTTAAATCAGAGATCTTTCAAAATTCGTATAAAATCACAGAAAAATCATAAAAATAACAAACCAGTTTTGCTGAGTTTCTTATTACTAAATCTATGCACTAAATTTAAAACATCATATGATTTAGTCTATTTCATTTGGTATAGTTGTAGATCTATGATTTTATGTTATTGATTAATTTGTTGTTCATATCGCACGTGAACTAAAAATATCTCCTACACCTTAACTCTAAATCCCCTAATTCTTCCACCAAAAAACTTCTAAAATCAAAACCTATAAATTCATATCCTTTTCCATAATCTTTGTTTCCTGATTCTTTTATTTAACGCTAACACGTAGTACAAATCCTTGAATATAAATAATCGCGCATATGCATATACATAGCATAATACTTCACTATATATGGTACATGATATTTTGTACATTCACATATACGAGTATATCATGTCACACATACAAATACTTGAAACGAATATACAAAAACAACATAATATACTTGCAATATACGCCGTACATACAAATATATAGACACGCATAGATATACATAGCGACAATTACACCGACGCATAGCTAACGTCCATACTCATCCAATCACCCTAACCCTAAAACCATCTACGCTGCAAGCAATCCACACATTGGCCACATAAAATCTTCCATAAAACACCTCGAACTTTATCAAATTGAACCCGCAGTCCTAGCCGGCTCCCTTCCCACGCGCCTGCTTTTCACATAAAATAGGCCTTGGTACACACAAAACAAAGTATACGCCGAATATAATATTAATAGTTAAAAAATTCACTTCACAGCAAATAATTATTTGCAATGCAAAATATCATGGGTCCTACTGGCCACGAGCGGCAACGCCGCAATCTTTTCTAGTTGCCAACTATTAGCATGACTGGAAGCAAACACTCAAACACTTGTGCCGGTGTCACGTCCAGACCGAGCCCATGGACTCGACCGGGCCTTGGCATCCGGCGGGAAGAGCGAACATACCGATCCAACAGCACCGCACGACGGTCGACGGCATATCAGACAAATGTACGGTTCATTCACAAATGTACGGTCGACGGCATATTATCAGACAAACATACCGATCCTGTAGCTATGCTGAGGCTGGTAAGTATTTTATCCGAGGATATTCGGCTACTCCGTAGTTATGACATGTACGGTTCGTTCACAAATCACCTACGTATCAGACAATCGTCTTAATCTAAAAAAAAATCAGACAATCAAGATGCTTATTGCAGTAGCAATGCTTCACAGCTTAAGATACATGAGTGAACGGCAGTCATGTACACTAGGATGGACAGATGACCAGGGAAAGGCCGCAGGATTATTGATTCAACACGGTGGAGGTAATTGTGTGTTCCAGAATTCGTCATCGTGCCTGCAAAGATGATACTTCCAGGCGTGAGCTGCAAGACGAGATTCAGTTCAAATTTCAGAACCAGAAAGACACCTATCCTCCCATGAATAACCCATCAAAGGATTCACTATCAATTTGCAGATGCAATGCTTAGTTTCAGGCCAAAATATGACATACTGATGGTATGAAAAAAAAATTGGTAGTTTCTGCTGATCAAACTGTTGATAGTAAAAAGACTGGAATCGATGCAAACCCAAAATCATGAACTAGACTTGGTGAGAATAGGTAAATTACTAACAAGAAATGTGTTACGGACTCAGCAAGGTACCAAGTTATATTATGGTTTTCAAACCATAGTTATGGTCATCCAACAGCTCTAGTTGAATTTAGTCTTGTCTTAACCAGTCCAAATTACTCGAAAAATGCAAGTTCCAGGTTAAGATTGCCATTCTTCAGAAGTTAATAAATGATAAATGAAACAGTATTGGGTGTATTCAGTGTCGCATTACTAGTGTAGTACCGCTCAATAAGTAAAATCTGCCAAGGACGAAACAAGTTATCACCTTTTTTTCAAACGCAAACAAGTTATCACCTTCTAGCCAAAAGCATAAGGGTCGTCAGCATATGGATTCAAGGAACCCTCGGAGAATAATTCACCAAGGTTTGCAGGATGTGCACGGGATCCTGTAGGAACCTGCAGGATGCAGCACATCAACATCATAACTGTCAGTGTTTGCAAAAATACACAATGTATAGGAAATAATCATGTCTTGATTAGTTGCCCTTAAAAACTTTCTAATTCAACTCCGTTACATGATGAAACACAATAGGTTACTTTGGTTCGATTCAGATGCATTTACTCCATCAGCAATCATAGGCAAAGTAGGAAAACAAGTAGAATTTAGCAGTCATGTAATGATAAATAAAAAAAAGTATGGAAGGAAGCTGTTATGGACGCTGTTGGGATCGAGAGGAGAGAGTTGAGGGAAGCGGCGGCGACGGACGCGCTACAGTACCCGCGGTGCTACAGTACCCGCGGGTACTGTTCACGTGAGAGAGAGGCAGAGGACCGGCGGCTAGGGCTGTGAGGGGCGCTGGGAACGCCGGCCGCGGGGCTTCGCCCACGGCCGGCAAGAGAGAAGGTTTTTCCTTCTAATCTCTTGCTTGATTCTAGATTGATACATCTCGTCTCCTTATATAGAGAAGATGTCTTACTTGACCCCTAAGCAAGCGACTAATTAACCCTAACGGGCTAAGGCCCAATAGGCCCTTGACTCTTCTAACACTACACCCCACCTGGACATGCAGCTCGTCCTCGAGCTGCAACTTAACGATGACTCTGCTAGACACAAACCTAACACCTAAAAACAAGTCTTTTACATCTCGACTTATTTTATTGACCTGAAATAGACTACGACTCTTTATTTTTGACTCCTGAAGAGACGGCGGACACCCTCCGCGTGATGAACCTGCACGTGTGTAGCCACCTGGATCCCATGGAGCCCACCGGAACGAGAGGGGTGCATGGGTACAGCCACCTGGAATTAGTCGCGATAGCGACCAGCGGAGACGTCCTCGCGGCGGCCAACGGTGGAATGCGGTGGCGCTAGGCAGTGCGTCCCCGCCGGTGATAAGGAGGGGAGCGACTCCCCTACCGCCGCTGCCGCAGAGTTGGAGGTCGTTGCGCGCGGGAAAAACACCATGCTCGCGCCTGAAGACAGCAGTGGGTCGGCGCGGTTGCTGGTGGCCGTCCCACGGGGCGAGGTCGCGCTTCGCTGAGCTGAGGTCGACCGTCGCCAAGGTCGCCTCGTGCATAGGCTGGCGCATCTCCTGCAGCTGCTGGCGCGCTAGGAGGCCGCGCGCCGCAGCCTGTAGCCGCACCGCCGCAGACACCTTGCAGGTAAGCATCTTCCCTACCGGCTCCGGCGTGATGTCCATCGCCTGCTCAATCTGCTGCAATGGTGGCTGGACCGTTGGCTGCACGTCCTGAAACGGCAGCAGCGTCGTGCCCGGCAGCAGTGTCGTGCTGTAACCTAGCATCCCGTAGGGGAAAACCGGTGGCAGAGAGGCCACGGCCGATTGCGGCAGCGGCCAGCTGACTGGTTGCAGCGGAGGTATGCTGAGGTAGGACTGGATGGCGGCGACGGAACGGGCGGGATCGGTGATGGCCGCAGTCGGTGGTGGCGGCGGCAGCAGGCTGGTCAGGGCCGCCTGGATGGCCGCCATATTGCGGTTGATCACGTCGATGTTGGCGCCCATCCGATCGACGACACCAGCCAGGGCTTCCAAGGTGAGCGGTGCGCCGGAGGACTCCGAGAGCTCCGAGTGCACGGTGGAAGCCGGCAGCGTGGTCGCCGCGGAGACTCCGGAGGTAGCGAAAGACGTGGTCATCGTGTCTGAGATCTCCGATACCAGATTGTTATGGACGCTGTTGGGATCGAGAGGAGAGAGTTGAGGGAAGCGGCGGCGACGGACGCGCTACAGTACCCGCGGTGCTACAGTACCCGCGGGTACTGTTCACGTGAGAGAGAGGCAGAGGACCGGCGGCTAGGGCTGTGAGGGGTGCTGGGAACGCCGGCCGCGGGGCTTCGCCCACGGCCGGCAAGAGAGAAGGTTTTTCCTTCTAATCTCTTGCTTGATTCTAGATTGATACATCTCGTCTCCTTATATAGAGAAGATGTCTTACTTGACCCCTAAGCAAGCGACTAATTAACCCTAACGGGCTAAGGCCCAATAGGCCCTTGACTCTTCTAACAGAAGCTCATCAAAATACAGTCCTTTGGAAGTATCATGCTTACCACATCTTGAGAAATTGTTAGCTATGTCGTATGATGTCAACTATGAATGTGCTAATGTCACAAACTTTAATAGAAATAGCAATTATAGGAAATTACAAACAACATATGGACCATAGATTAGAAAAAACTAAAGTTCAAAAAGGATTTCTAAATTTGATTAGAACTCAACAATTGTACATAAAGCATTGATCTAACAGAACATAATAAGGTTCACTGAAAATGTCATGTGGGGCCAGGAGGGCGCCAGGCATGCAGTAGGGGTGCGGTCACCATGGTCAGATCAAGACCGCATGCCTTAGTGGAGAGGCTTCAGTCAAGCCTAGCATTTAGGAGGTTTCCAATATTAGGCGCATGCAGCAAGAGTAGTCAAGCATAGCATTTAGGAGGGTTTTAATCTCAGCTGCACATGCAACAGAGGCATCTCTAGGTTGCTAGTGCCGGTGAGCCTATTTATCCTTTGTAACGCACTCAGTTTGCAAGCAAGCAAGAACAATATTCCTATCTCCCAGTTCCCCTTCTTCAACAACAGGGCGTTGAGGGGTAAAACCTCGCCCCGAATCCAATTCCCCCAAATGCTCTAGTCTCCCTCTCCTGGCAATGGTTATCCCCTCTATCCTCCAAATGAATTAAGGTTTACGACATCTAGTATCGGCTTGCTTTGGTTTCGATCCATTCCCATGGCTTCTGCTGCCGACGACGCCTTACGCGCCCTTGTCGAGGGGAATCGTCACATGTCTGAGCAGCTCCGTCGTATGTCCACAACGCTGGATCGCCTAAGGGCGTTGCTCGAGGTGAAGGTGAAGGAGGATCGTGAACGCCTGGCGGTAGAATGTCTACAGGCAGCAGCACGAGGACTCTTGGTGTTAGGGAATGATTTCCATTAATTGGGCTAACCCGCTCCGGGAGGGTGCAGTGTGTAACTCCGCAAGAAGTTGCCGGAGCCAGGAGGCCTCAGCCACGCCGTTAGCGATAGCGCGGTACTCCGCCTCGGCACTGGACCGGGAGACCACAGGCTGGCGCTTAGACGACCAGGACACCAGGTTGCCGCCCAAGAAAACAGCGTAGCCGGAGGTGGAGCGGCGAGTGTCCGGGCACCCCGCCCAGTCAGCGTCAGTGTAGACGACGAGGTCGGCGGAGGAGGCCCGGTGGAGAAGGCCGTAGTCGAGCGTGCCCCGGAGGTAGCGGAGGAGGCGCTTGAGAGCCGTGAGGTGAGGCTCCCGGGGGTCATGCATGTGAAGGCAGACCTGCTGAACTGCATAGGTGATGTCCGGCCGGGTGAAGGTGAGGTACTGAAGGGCCCCGGCAAGACTCCTGTAAGCAGTGGGATCGGACACTGGAGGGCCTTCAGCCTCTGACAGCTTGCCCTGAGTATCGATCGGAGTAGAGCAGGGGTTGCAGTCAGTCATCCCAGCCCGCTCCAGGATATCCCGAGTATACTGCCGCTGGTGAAGAAGTAACCCGGCAGGACGGTGCTCAACAGTGACTCCGAGGAAGTGATGGAGCACACCCAGATCCTTCATCGTAAACTCCTGCTGAAGAGCGGCAATGATCCGGCGGAGAAGTGGCTCACTGGAGGCTGTGAGGACAATGTCATCAACATAGAGCAGCAAGTACGCAGTGTCAGCTCCATGGTGGTAGACGAACAGTGATGTATCAGACTTGGCCTCCACGAACCCCAGTGTCAGCAAGAAAGCAGCAAACCGGTGGTTCCACGCCCGGGGTGCCTGCTTGAGGCCGTAGAGAGACCTGTTGAGCCGGCAGACCATGTCAGGACGGGAGGAATCAACGAACCCCGCCGGCTGACTGCAGTACACTGTCTCGGTGAGAAGGCCGTGCAGAAAGGCATTCTTGACGTCCAGCTGATGAACGGGCCATGACCGAGCAAGCGCCAGCGAGAGCACGGTACGGACGGTGGCCGGCTTGACCACCGGGCTGAAAGTCTCATCATAGTCGACTCCCGGACGCTGAGTGAAACCCCGGAGAACCCATCGAGCCTTGTAGCGCTCGAGAGTGCCATCAGCCCGACGCTTGTGGGTCCAGATCCACTTGCCGGTGACGACGTTGGAGCCCGGCGGCCGGGGCACCAACTCCCACGTCTGGTTGGCGAGAAGCGCGGCGTACTCCTCTTCCATCGCGCGGCGCCAGTGAGGATCCAACAGGGCGTCACGGACAGAAGAGGGTACCGGGGAGACCACCGCGTCGCCGGTCGAAGCCGCAAGGACACGAAGCGGCAGTGTGCCAGCCGCGTGCCGTGTCACCATCGGGTGAACATGCCGCGGGTGCCGGTGAAGAAGCGGCGGGTGGTAGACCGGCGGTGCTCCTCGAGCCGGCGGGGACTGCGACGGTGGTGTCGGCGTCCCCGGCGGAGAAGGGACCGCGAGTGGCGGTGGCCGCGGCCTGCGCTGGTACACCCGTACCGACGCGGCGAACCTCGACGGAGGTGCCGGGGCAGGATCCGGCGACGGCGACCGGCACGGCCCCCCGGGGCAGAAGCGGAGGACGAAGGCCCCGGATCTGCGCCAACCGGAGAGGGCGGGGCCGACGACGGTCCCGGACCCACCGGGGATCCGGGACAGGTGGCCGGCAAGGAGCGCGGCGAAGCGGTACCTGCAGGAGACCACGGAAGAGGTGGCTGGACCACCGTGTCAGCGGAAAAAAGGGAGGGAGGGTCAGAAACCGGAGGGGTGGTGGTGCTGGAGAAGGGAAAGACGGACTCATCGAACACCACATGGCGAGAGATGAGGACCCGTCGGGAGGTAAGGTCAAAGCACCGGTACCCCTTGTGATCCGGGGAGTACCCGAGGAAGACACAAAGAGTGGAACGGGGGTCGAGCTTATGGGAAGAAGTGGCAGTGGTGTTGGGGTAACACGCACACCCAAACACGCGGAGGTGATCGTACCAAGGAGGGGTACCGAAGAGGGCGTGGTGAGGCGTGGGAGCGGGACAGGCAGCGGAAGGAAGATGGTTAAGGAGGTAGGTGGAGGTGTGCAAGCCCTCAGCCCAGAAGCGAGCAGGAAGAGAGGCTTGAAACAGGAGGGTGCGCACAGTGTCGTTGGTGGTGCAAATCATCCACTCAGCCTTGCCATTCTGCGAAGAGGAATAGGGGCAAGACATACGCAACTGAACACCGTGAGAGAGAAAGAAAGCTCAGGAGGTGGAGTTATCAAACTCGCGACCATTGTCACACTGGACGGCCTTGATGGTGAGGCCGAACTGTGTGGACACCCAAGTAAAGAAGTGAAGGAGCGTGGTAAACGTATCTGACTTCGCACGGAGGGGAAACGTCCACGAATAATGCGAAAAATCATCAACGACCACAAGATAGTACTTATAACCAGAAAGACTGATAACAGGAGATGTCCATAGGTCGCAATGTACAAGATCAAAAATGTCGGCCGCATGGGAAGTAGAACTATGAAAAGGAAGACGAACATGTCGGCCCAATTGGCACGCATGACACAGTTGCTCAGCAGGAGCCCGAGTACATGGAAGAGTGGAACTACGACTGAGCTGCATCAGGGCATCACGTTCAGGATGGCCGAGGCGCCGGTGCCAAGTAGTAGAGGAAGTAGAAGCGGCGAAGGCAGCTGACAAAACGGACGGCGGAGAAGACGAAGTAGCCGTCGGGAAGCGAAGGGTGTAAAGGGGCCCGGAGCTGTCACATCGGAGCAGAGGACGCCGGGAAGCCAAATCCTTTACAGTAAGACCAGAAGAGTCAAATTCCACAGAACAGGAATTGTCAGCTGTAAAACGACGAATAGAAAGAAGGTTGTGAACCATAGAAGGAACAACAAGAACATCAGGAAGACGGAAGGAGCCATGGGCACCGGCGGTACCCACAGATGTGACTGGAAGACACGACCCGTTTGCGACCATAATGGACGAAGGAAGAGAAGAAGAGGGAGGTTGGAGAGACGAAAGTATACCAGGGTCCGGAGTGGTGTGGTAGGTGGCTCCCGAATCAGCGATCTACTCGGGTCCGACCGGAGGTGTCAGGCCCATGGTGTTGAACGAGCGAGCCAGAGCCGCCGGGTCCCAGCCGGCGACCCCAGGTAGAGTCTCGGAGGGTGGAACCCACGGCGTAGCAGGGAAGGCGCCGAGAGGAGGAGCTCCGGTGAGCATGGCCGCCGATGGACGTGAGTCGGTCCCGGGAGCATGGAAGGACCACATGGAGATGCGCCCGGACCACGGGTTCTGGAAAGAAGGCCATGGTGCCCCCCCATGCGGTCCACCCGGTGCCGGAGCCTGGGGGTGACCACCCCGGCCTCCCCCGCGGCCCCCTCCACGTCGACGACGACCGCCACGACCCCCCCACCTCCGCTCGGCCCGGAGGGAGGAGGGCCCAGGAGAGACGGCGGTGGCGGAGCAGACGACCGTGGGGGAGCAGTCGGACGCGGCGGAGTAGCAGCCAGAGCCGTCGAGGAAGACGAGGGACCCCGGAGAAGTGGCGGACCCCGGCTGGATGCCCTGCGTGAGCTCCTCCATGACGAGATCGTCACGGACCTCCAGGAAGGTGGGGAAGGGCCTCTGACGGGTAATCCACGTCCGGAGGTGGGCGTACCGGTCGCTGAGCCCGCGAAGGACGTTGAGGACCAAGATGCGATCCTCCACGGGCCAGCCGAGGTCGCCAAGGGAGTCGGCCATGCCCTTCATCCGACGGCAGAACTCGCCAACGGAGAGGTCACCCTGGACGAAGGTGCGGAAGCTCGCGTCGAGGCGCAGAGCCCGAGCCTCGGCGTTGCCCAGGAACTGTCCCTCAAGGGCAAGCCACGCCCGGCGCGCGTCGGTGGAGGTGCGGACAAGGTCGTGGAGGTCCAGAGAGATCATCCCCAGGATCCAGGAGAGGACGATGCTGTCGAGACGGAGCCACGCCGGAGTCTGGGCGGCGACCGAGGCGTCGACAAGGACGTGGTCGTCGAGGGCGTAGCGGCGGAGAGTGAGCAGCACCAGATCCCGCCAGCGGGCGTAGGAGGGCGACTCCGGCTCGAGGACGACCGGGACGAGGAGGCGAATGTTCTGGACCCCCCCGGCCTGGTAGTGAATCTGAGTCACGAGCGGATCAGCCGGGTCGTGCCAGAGGACGGCGGTGTGGGAGATGGGACGCCCCGACGAGGCGGAGGAGGTGGCACCAACATCCCGGGAGGCGGGGGGGACGAGGAGCTGCTCCGCCTCGGCGATCTGGCGAGCCAGGGCGTCGGCCGCGTCGCGCTCGCGCTCCCACACGAGAGCAGTCGCGCGCACACGAGCCTGCCCCTCCGCGGCGGCGGCCCGGGCAGCGACGAGGGCGGCGGCGAGGGCGGAGTCCGGACCCGGGGCGCGCAGGAGATGGAGACCGTCAGATGTGGGCGGCTGGAGACCCCCTGCAGCAGCGGTGGCGCCGGCATGGGCTCCAGGGGCAGCAGCGGCAGGGAGGTGCGGCTGGACCACCCCTTGAGGTTGTGGCGCCTGTGGAGAAAGGAGCGTCGCCGCAGCCGGGACCTCCTCCGCGGCATCCCCCACCGCGCCAAGGCCAGGGGAAGAGGCCAGGGCGCGGGCGGCCTCTGCGGCCAGAGCAGCAGCAGCAGCCGCGTCGGGAGGGAGGGCGGCGGCCGCTGGAGACGGAGGCACCGGTCTGGGCAGAAAAGCAGGGGATGGAGCGGCTGGGGAGGTGACGGGCGGCGCGGCTCCGTGCGAGGTGCCTGGTGGTGCGGCCCCGAGCGCGGCTCCGAGGGGCGCGGCCCCGAGCGCGGCTCCGAGGGGCGCGGGTCTGAGCGGACGGAGGCCAGGAGCGGCGGCGGGTGGGACGCCAGGAGCGGTGGCGGCCACCTGGGCCCAGGAAAGTGGGGATTGGGGAGGGAAATGGGAGAAGGAGTGAGGGGAAGGTGGATTGCCGGCCATGGCGCCGGCGGCAGGGAGAGGCCACCGTCGGCGGCTGGGAGGAGGGGAGGGAAGAGAGAGAGAAAACCCTAGGCTGCTGATACCATGTTAGGGAATGATTTCCATTAATTGGGCTAACCCTAGAAGGGTAGCTATATAGGTAACCATACATGGGCCACATGGGCCTTAGCCTCATGGGCCTAATACACACACATTCCAACACTTGGCACGTCGGTGGGTGCAGTCTCTCCGTGGGGAGATGTGCCTAGCTGTTATCTCTAGGGCCATCACGTGGCCATCATCGGAGGAGCAGGCAGTGGTGCGCCTGCAAGCAGCAGGGCGAGGTTTCCTTGTCCGGCGGGTGGTGCGGAAGATGCGCATGCTGCTCAGTTCGTCGCTGCAGTGCGCATTCAACCACTCGGGCTCACCCATACGTCCTGTGGCTCCAATTGAACTGGAAGCCCAAGTATGGGGCCTTCCGGTGTAGCGAACGGCCAGCACCACCCAGCAACAAGCATCGACAGTGGCGGCCGTCTCATTTGTTCTAGCACACGCCTTGGTGCTAGACAGATCCAGCGTACGAGTGGGCGGGTACATCCACCACTCTTCATCCCACGTGAAGCCAGCGGTTGGGCTCTTTCCATGGGATCTAGGAGGATATAGTTGCAGTCCAAATTTATTCCATATTTTAGTTCCCAATTTATTTCATATTTTAGTTTTAAATAACAAAGGTAAGCCGAGATGTATAAGGCTACCCTAGGTCGTGTTAAGTAGGTTTGCGGCAGCTCGTGGGCGAGCTGCTCCGAAAGGGGGGAGAGATGTCATGTGGGGCCAGGAGGGCGCCAGGCATGCAGTAGGGGCGCGGTCACCATGGTCAGATCAAGACTGCATGCCTTAGTGGAGAGGCTTCAGTCAAGCCTAGCATTTAGGAGGTTTCCAATATCAGGCGCATGCAGCAAGAGTAGTCAAGCCTAGCATTTTGGAGGGTTTTAATCTCAGCCACGCATGCAACAGAGGCATCTCTAGGTTGCTAGTGCTGGTGAGCCTATTTATCCTCTGTAACGCACTCAGTTTGCAAGCAAGCAAGAACAATATTCCTATCTCTCAGTTCCCCTTCTTCAACAACAGGACGCTGAGGGGTAAAACCTCGCCCTGAATCCAATTCCCCCAAATGCTCTAGTCTCCCTCCACGCCGATTTTGCCTGGCCTTCCTCCTAGCAATGGTTATCCCCTCTATCCTCCAAATGAATTAAGGTTTACGACAGAAAAATATTTTTTGTGGATTCTTTTATGTATGAATGTGAATAGAAAATAAGAAAATAATCACCCTGCAGAACCATCATACCTTTTTTATTTTTGTAACATCTTTGTCAGCAGTATTATGCGAAGAGTTCTGAGTGTTCGGTTCCTAAAAAATATGATAGAAAACATGGATGAAACAGATAGCTAGTAAAGTGCATAGAAAATGTAAAGAATGCAGTAAAAGTTCATACACCAAACATGACAGTGCTCCTAGTTTTCCTGCGCTTTGTGATTCTTCCATTTGCTGTCTCAACTTCATATTCATGGTGTGTTACCTATTTTAGCTAAAGAAGTGAGAAACCCCACAGGATAATATGAAATTCACAAATTATTGCATTCAGGAAAACATAATCTGACCTATGCTAGCTCAAGCTACAAAAAATAAAGAAATTGTTGAAGTAATCACCTTTCTATGTTTAGGAATGTCCTGAGACACTTTGTCTACCTTTCTCAACATGTTCGAAATTGGTGATTCTAAAATCCCAGGTAAGTTTACATCCTGAAACATAGCAAAAAAAGGACTTGATTCCAACTTTCTCAAATAAGTGTATTTGCACAGCCTACCACTGAAAATAATGGCATCTTACCTTCTGTTTGGTCTCCGGACTTGCCAACTGGACCTCATGTTCTTTTCTTCCATATGGATCTCTCCTCTTAATCGACGAAACAGAGTATTCCTGAAAAATCTATGCACTTTGTAAGGACTGAGTAACATGTACGAGGCATCATGACGAGCTAAATTAGAAAGGAGAATCAACTGATGTCTCACTTAAACAGGGAAAAAACAAGATAGGAATTTGGACCAGCCTTGTGCTTCCAACATGTTGAAACTTCATATGCATTTTTCTAACAATTTTCAAAAAGCACTTCACCAAAATCTAGATGGAAAACTACCTTGTGATTTAGCATATTTCCTTAACTATCAGACTATTTCCTTAGTAATTAAGATAGATGAACCAAAATGTTTTCTATTTCATTGATTCTTCTAAGAAATTAGTAATACCATTTAGAGAGAATTATGATCAGGATGACAAATATGAAACACAGCTACTAGTACTCTAGAAAATAGGATATACATGCATTGAATGAAGATTTTGTTCAGATATTTGCAAGCAACAAAAGTATAAGTAGGATCACAATCAAATGAAAATCACAATGTGCCAAAGCAACCCAGTGCAGAACAGGAGGGCTTGAAACCTACACTTTGTCCATAGTCCATGTATATAAAATAAATCAAAGCATATAATGAATTCAAAGAAGACAAACTGACAAAAGTGCACAGCAAACCATGCTGCAGTATGTCCATGTAAGATTTAAATTCAGAAATGAAACTAATGGTTATATTTAATTTCTGTTTGAATTAATGATTGCACGGCCAAATTGAAAATTAAAATAACATATTCTTTCATTAGTAGTGCTACTGGACCATATGTGCATTCCAAACATGATACTACTTTAACAATTATGGGTGCTTTACACTTGCTTTTCCAAACAACATGAACTAAAAAGCATCGAAGGGTGTAAAACAGCTATTGCAATCCAATCAGAATAAGGCCCAATTAATTGCGTATGAAATAACAGGCCTCAAAGGTGTAGAGCCATAGTAGTGTAATACCATTAAGTTATTTCGTCAATTTGATTCTCTCGGTAGGGGCAGAACACTATGTTAGAAATGCGGAACCTAGAAAAAAATATTTTCTGATTAATGTAGAACCTACAAAAAGCTATTTGCACAAGGTATCCATTCCATGAGACAATTGACCTTACTTAGTGAGAACATATTGACTACATAATTATGTTCAAGGCTTAGCATGCTATGCAATCAATACACTAAAACAAACATTGAATGCATGTGACATGTACATCACTTAGTTATGAATGTATCCAAACTTGGTGAGTAGACAGAACCTTCTTAGAGTTCACTTCTTGATCAACTTGTTGACTTTCTCCCATTACTTTCCACTGTAATTGTAACAATGCTCTTTGCTTCTCCTCCTGCACCATAGAATGCTTTAAGTATTTACTAAAGTGTCTATCTTCAAAAGTCAAAACGACGAAAATACCAATCAGGCAATCACCACCTTGGACTTCTGAAGCTCCAGTTCCTCCTGCATCCTCTGGCATTCTTCCTCATGATGCATCCTTAGTGATTTTATTTGAAGTTCATGCTCTTTTCTGAGCAATGACAGCCTCTGCATATTTATACAGATTTCATCAGTCTGGAAAACTTCCATGATCAAAGCTTGTTGCAGAATTTGTTACTGACCTCCCTCAATTCATTCTCAGCCTGAGACTGAATGCGCTGCAGTTCTTCTTTGTGATGAGCCTGGAGAATTGACTCTTTAAGCTCATTATCCTGCTGAATTCTCGCCACCTGAATATCAGCAAATCAACCTTCATGGTCATTTCAGGGGGGAATACACACTTTTAATCAAACTAGCTACTGTGTAGCATTTAATTATATCCTATTTTTGACACCATGTAAAAAAATTTAAATAAGACTTCTTAAAAAAAATATTAGTATTTCACTAGTTATGCAATGTAGATCCATAAGTTATGGCAATAACAAGTTTGAAAGCCTAAAATTTTACAGGAACATAATTTTAAAATGGTTTATTGGATATCATGCTGTGGAATATCATATCTAAGCTGCTGCGAAAGTGCGAAACCAAACGGAAACCAAAGTGCTATTGGAGGTTGGAGCCTCAAATTTTGTCAGCAGTATGCTATGAGCTGTGTGCCAGATGAATATAATGTAAATCACAAAAACCATCTTCAGTGCTTACCCTAAAGCACCTAGAAATAATCTTTAAACTAATTGACCTTAAGATATTTTGGTATGGTTTTCTTTTTCTCAACATGGCAAGGCCATTTAGGAACTGCAATTTGAAGAAAGGAACACCGAGGACGTCTAGTAACATTTTGATGTACTAAACCTTTTCAGCAGAGAACCCTTAAAAGAAAGTCTCCATGCAAGTCTGTATAAAAGTCCAAGCTATTAGCACCCTAACGCATTGGCTTACTTTGTCCAACTATTTCAGCACCAACATTTTGCATCATTCCATGTCATAACACATGCGCTAAGTCTTAAGGAAGAGTAAAATTAATTGCTTAAAATGAAGAAAACCAAACTCGTTCAACTTACCATTGTGCCATGTTCCTCCTTAAGGCAAATCAAATACCTCTCAGAATCATGCTTGTTCTGTGATATCTTTTCGTTGCATTTGTTTTCAATTTCCCTTATTAGCTTTTCTGCCTGAATTTCCAAACATTCATAAAAATTATGGCATAAGAATAACTTGAGCATTCTAGATATCTAGCACAAATAATTTCTGAAATAGAAGCTAACTTACCTTTTCTTTTTCGGCATTAGTAATTTCTATCTTTTCAAGTTCATATTTCTTACGGATTTCATTGATCGCCTGTAAATTTCATTTGCAAAACTGTAATTTATTTGCGATCCAGAAGCCAAAGTACTCCACAACTAATAGAAATGTAATACCTGGTCATTTTTGAGAGATAGCTCTTCCAAATGCTTGGATAGCTCTATCTTTTCACCTTCAAGCATGAGATCATACTGTTTTTTTGCCTCAATAAGTTGGCACTCTGTTGCAGAAAGTGATGCTTCGACCTGGGCATTGGATTCAAAAGGCTGTGTTAAGTACTTATGTTATCTATAAACCATCACATTATGATATTTAAAAGATCTAAAAAAAACACAAACCTGTAATCTCTGGTCCTCCAAAGTCTTCTCTCTTTCTACAGAACAACGATAGAGTTGCTCCTTCTCATCCAGAACACTGCGAAGCTGGTTGATCTGATTCTCAAGTGTATTAACCTGCTGGTCACGCTTAGTTATCTCTCCTTGCAGAGATTCAGCATTATTAGATTTCTCTTCCATAATGGATTGCACTTGGCCTAGAAGCTCCTGATTATCTGATTCTAGCTTCAAAATCTTTTGAAGCAACTCTTGCTGCATATACAATATCATGAGTAAGGAAGCTTACACATCATCAATATTTTTTCAATAGCAAATGAATTTGTAACTGGGCCAGATAGTTGAAAAACCTTGTGATTTTCAGCAAGGGTAGAATCTTCTAGCAACTTTTGAATTCTCCCTTGTAGTTCAGAAGCTATTTTTTCTAACTGATTAATGTTGGAGGCAGAAACTTCAGCTTCAGACTCTAATCTTCTGATCTTATCTTCAGCCACTTGGCATTCCTCAACATGTTGAACCATAACAATTTCTTGAGTTCTCTGCAACTCTCTGAGTCTGGACTTCAGTTCTTCAATTTCAGTTTTCAGAGCATTGTTTTCTGACGTCAAATCTACATACTGGCTTTGGAGATGTTCAAATTTATCCTTAGAAGATCTTGTCATTAGCATTTTCTCCTTTTGGGCCATTTCATTGAACCTTTCAAATGAAGAAATCAGCCTAGACACATGACTTGACACAGAGGCATGCTCTTTATCTAGCTCATTTACTTTAACCATGAAGCTGCTAAGCAATTCCTTAAGATCCTTATTGTCCTGGCATAGTTTTTCAGTTTCCAGAATGTATCCCTTATTCATAAGCTCCAAGCTGTTCTTTTCACTTTCACTGCTTGCTAGGTTTCCTTTCAGGCTGATACAAACATCTTCTTTTAGTTTCAGCTCTTGCTCCATGCATTGCAAGCGGGAGTCAAGACATATCAAGCGGGATTTATTTTCCTCAACTGAACCCTCCAACTGCTTGATGAGGGAATCTGCATATATAAGTTCAGTTATATTATTCAGGTTAATACTGTTGCATGTTAGGCACACCTCAAAGTGGAAACCACTGGATGAAATATCGTATTCCCTTTCCTCAAACTCCCACCACAGTTTGGGAATGAAACAAGTGGGATATTAAAATGAATAGAAAAAGGAACCAAAGAAGTCAGCAATTTTATGGACTTATTCATCACATTTCTACTTTTCTACTACTTGCCCATTCCCAGCTACTTTGTTCCTGTATCCTATTGATGCAGTTTAATTATATGACCAATACCAATTCTGACACATCATTTGTTACAGAAAATTTAACTTATACCTTTTTCCTTTATCGTAGTATCATTTGAATACAGTCGTTCCTTGTAACTTTGATCCATCTCTTCTTTCTCTTGTTTGATCTGCAACATCTCCTGTCGCCCTAAAATTAACAGGACAATAGACTTTATTGTCACATTATTTCAGAAACACTTAGAACAATGCAGATTATTGTTTACTCAGATATTAATGTATCATATCAGTGTACGCAGAGGTACAGAACATATGCACAGTTTATAGTATAAGGTTACTAAATCGTTGATTCTAAACAGATCTCCATTAACTTGTGCTGGTTGTGGATTGTTCAGAGACCGACCAACCTGAAATTATCTTTTGTTCCGCATCCTCCAGTTTTGTTGATAAATCACGCAACAGGCAGTTGAATTCATCCAGATCTTTCGAATTCTTCCCAAGCATCTCCTCAAAAAACTTCTTATCTTCCTCAGCTGTAAGTGTATTGTTTCACCAGTGACCAGTCAGATTTGAACAACAGTTGGGCAAAGTAAATGTCACCATAACTTACCTTGTTCTGTCTGACTAGCGAGCTGCTGCAGTGTTTCAGTCAGTTGATCACACAAGGTCTTTGTTGAGGAGAGTTTCGAATCTAATCCCTGCCAGAGCTTCGAATCTTCAGTCTGCTTCACCTTAAGCTTTGCATTTTCATTCACAGCTTGTTGAAGTTTTCCCTCTAAAAGGTTTATCTGTTCTGTTGCTCTTCTCAATTTGACATGCTGAATTCATATAAAATGATATGCATCAGTAATAAGAAATCCTGACGAAGACCAAAATAATAGTTGGTGTAGAAAAACAATGATACATGCCTATAAACTCGCTTCACATTTGAGCCAATTTAACCTATTGCACCAGAACATTTGCAACATGAAAGGTAACTGAGCAATGCCATATTGCCATATACTGTGTCACTCTGAATTTAATAGCACTATCCGCACCAAACAGATGTTTCTTATTAAAACACATAATAGATTCCTAAGAGGCAATGTCTCTTGTCTAGTTAAGTTCAGGATCAGCACAAAAGAAGAACATACAGAACAAAACAGTGACAAATGAGAAGGTGGACTTCCCAGATTTTGCAAGTGAGCAATGTTCAGAGCTCTTTCACAGGAAAAATATGAATTCAAAGAGTACATGCATCCAGAAAATAATTAGAGTGATCCTTTTTCTTACACAAATGAGAGTGACTCCGGTGATACTGAAAAGGCACAATATCCAATTCCAACATACCAAAGGTCAAATTACTCAACACTAAATATATATGTAACTTTCAGGGAAATAAACAAGGGAAACACTGCAAAGAGAAAGTAAAATCACGAGCTGCAGACTAACTATAGAGAGTGCAGGCTTCGACTTTGAACAACCGGGGTAAATTTCAGGAATGATTCAATTTATGCAATCGAATCATACGAGCTATATATTGAGCCAGTACAGTTCCACCATAAGGCAAAAACGTTGCAGAATGTTGAGAAATCATACCGCCATTTCTAGATCAGTCTTCACTGAAGCCTGCTCCTTGACCAGTTTCTCTGCAACCAAACAAAAATTCTAAGAGAAATTAGTAATGACACATAGATTAATGTAGCTTGTCAAACCAAAGTGGAGGCAAAAACGAAATCAGAACCTGCTGTGATCTTAAGATTGGCGAAGCTCCCATACGAAGTACCCCCAGTATCCGGGGAGGGCCTGGGGTTTGCGGCCTTCATGGCCGTCGAGGCGGATCCAGCGAGGGATCGGAACCCCTCGAGGCTCCTAAGACCCGATAGCTTCTGCATCCTGTCAACGGTCCCAATACGAGGACATGGGTGAAAAGTTAGTAGGCATCAAATAGCCAAATAGCTTAGGGTTTGGGTGCTCGGTTTCGCACAATCGCACGGCAGGAAGGGAAGAGAAGGGGTGGGAATACCTGATGGGTGCTCGTCGCCGGAGAAGAGACCGACGAAGGCCTCGGCACCTGGCGTAGGGCGGCGGCGGTAGCCCACACCCAGTCTTCGCAGAGAGAGAGAGAGCGAGAGAGAGAGAGAGAGCACCGAGCACGCGGGTGATGGTGGATCGTGAATGAGGAATTGGGGATGCGGGGGAAGAAAGCGAGCAAGCGCGCGCGCACGCGGCGGGGTGAAGTTAAACGAATGCGGCGCGCGGCGGACGGCGGCAGTACAGTCGGTTGTTCGGCCCAGGCGGAGTGCCAGCACGCGGCCTCCTGGGCCGTTCTTTTTCATTTTCTTTTTGCAATTTCTCTTTTCCGTATTTCTTTCTTTCTCTTTTTATTTACCTTTTCCTTCTTTATTCTTTCCGTGGGCGTTACGTTGCCATGGTCAGTGAAACATTTTGGTTTCAAATGTGCACTTTGGAATCACCCTGTTCGTTTCAACTTATCAGCCCGGTTTATCAGCTATGGTACAGTGTTTTTCTCTCACAACAAAACAGCATGAGTCGATTTATCAGTCGTAAAAACCGTCAGCCGAACAACTTCAATAATATTTATTACTACCTCCGTCCTGAAAAGAATACAATTATGAATTACATGCCACAAAAAGTGGTTCACATTTGACAAGTTTTTAGTGAATAATATTCATATTTATGGCTTCAAATTAATTTATTATGTAAATATATGTCGTAATTAATCTGATAATATTTATTCAGTATCATAAACATGGATGTTTTTTATCTTTAATTGATCAAACTTAATGTATTAAAACATGACACTGTGCTAGAATTGCATTCTTTTAGGGACGGAGGTAGTAGTACACTAGATAAACAAATGGTATAATAAACCTACCTAGGATAATAAACCTTAATTATGTGGTGTTTCGATGGAGACTGCATTGGGATAGGGATAGGGACAGGGATAGGGATATCCCATCCTCCAGAGACTAATATTATATCTTAACCATCTATTCTTTACACCTTATTTAGTTTTAGCCGTTCATCTATTTTCCTACCTCTATCCCCACCCCTTATATCCCTATATCTAAACGTAAGAATAAAGACTTACCCACCAACCAAGACACATGTCTCGCTGTAACTGTAAAGTTACATTTTATTTAGAACTGATTGCTAGTTGTATCCTGTTTCTTACTAAATTTGACGTGGTAGACGTTTGTTGTGTTCTTTCCAAACTCCTATAGTTCAATGTTTTGTGCGGATACTGAATAAAGAATTATGAACTTTTCAATCAAAACCATGAATATCTTCACGGCACTGCCAGTAACGGTGCCTGATGGCATAATCAGATCATGTGATGTATTAAGTGTTTTTTTATCTTTAATTCTGAGTTGAGATTTCAGATCATAGTGATGTATTAAGTCTTGTATTTTGTGTTCAATAAAGGCCTCTAAAGATTCTATTTAATCCTGAACCACTCTTTTTCTTGCTCTGTGTGCAGTTCAGCTTTGGAGCGTAGCGTCCATCGGAGTCGCTTGCTGCAATTATTGGACATGATCACATGAAATACATTCCTAGAAACTTTTCTTTGTTATGAACTTCAGTTTGGACAGTTAGAACTCATAAGGACGTGAGATCATGTAGGGATGGGCAGGCTCCATTTGGAGAGGGGAAAAAGGAACATAATCTGATTATTGCTGCAATGATGTATGTAGGCGTGCTGGAATATTTTTTAGAATTTTGTTCCGGAAGTATAGGATTGATATGTTGTGTTTATCACCTTTCTCCGGTTAATCTTAGCCTTTTGACTTTTGACATTGTTATTTCCCTCTTTTTTAAAAAAATCATCTTCCCCATATCATTAGCACGGGCATGTGAGGATTTAGGTGGCTTCAAAAGATATAATGGTTGTGATGTTATTTATTTGCAATGTTGCTCTTTAAGAAACATAGTATTTTGTTTTTGACCATAGCGTTAGCACATGCAAGAAAAAAAATACTCCGTTTGGTTATTTTTCATGTGCATCTCTGAAATGCCGCCGTGGCGTTAACACAGGCACTATACTAGTCAACCATGGTACATCGTTTTTCTCTCACAACAAAACAGCATCAGTCAGTTTATCAGCCGCAAAAACCATCAACCGAACACTTCAATAACATTTATACTACCTCCGTCCTAAAAAGAATGCGGTTGCGTGCCAAAAAAGTGGTTCACGTTTTGACCAAGTTTTTATTGAATAAATATTCACATTTATGGCTTTAAATTAATTTATTATGCAAATATATATCGTAATTAATCTGATGGTATTTATTTGGTATCATAAACATGTATATTTTTTATCTATAATTAGTCAAACTTAATGTACTAAAATATGACACTGTGCTAGAATTATCCTAGGTAGGTTTTATTATTCCACCGGCTCCTGTGCCAGCTAACACGATATCTCTTTGCCCCTAAAGTTCACAGGAATTACAGCATCTGCCATCGTCTTCCCACCCAACCTTATCAGCTTGTCCACGTTGAGCCGCACGCAGAGCAGCTCCATTGCTCCTTTCCTCCATGGATGCACAGCAGCATGATAGGCAAGATGGCGAGGGGGTTCTGGAGACCGGTAGATCCGGCGACACTCAAGATGGATCCATGGGCGTGGTGGTCTCGGAAAGAGTGAAGGTAGGAGGTTACTCCGCCCTCCTCGGTTGGCCGGGCATCGCCCCAAGCGGTGGCTCATGGCCGGGCGCATGCCCTGGTTGCCCGGCACCAGGCGGTGGCGCGTGGCTGGGCGGCGACGCATGGCGGGAGCGCCCCCATTCGGCGACGCATGGCCGGGCACGGGCGCAGGAGGCGTCGCGTGGCCGAGGGCGGCCGTAGGAGGCGGCCCCTGGGCGGGAGCGGCCGCAGGCGGCAGTGCAAACTCGAGCGTCGGTGAACAAGCCACCCTATGGCCTTCGTGTGCAGATGCGTCAACCGGTGTTCGTGGAAGTGGCAGCTAGGATTGGCCGGATTTTTATGCACAAGCTGCCGCAACTTTTAGGCCGGTTGGAGGACAAATGAAGATCTGGGGCTGTTCGTGAGGAGATTGGCGGCTCATCAGCTGGTCAGGGTCGTAGTGCCTCTGGTTGGCGACGAGGTGGGAGAAGTAGTCGCGCACAGAGGCCGCCAGTTCCCGTTGCCCCTGTATCTGACACCGTTGATCTCACTGATTCAAGGTATACAGCTCGTATTCCTTTTGTACAGATCAATTTTGAGCTTTTCTGATGAAAATATTTGCATAGTCCTAATACGTAGCTTGCCACCATCTTATGAACATTAATTTGCACACAACAGCGAGGCCGTTTGGGATGATGAGAATACTAGTATATTGTGTGACATTTTTGCCGATGAAGTTCTGAAAGGGAACCGTGCGAACACTCATTTGAGTAAGACCGGGTATAAGAATGTAATACAAAGGTTCAAAGATCAGACTGGACTTGAGTACAGTAGAAGGCAATTCAAGAATAAATGGGATAAATTGAAAGGCAAATATAGTATTTGGAAGAAGCTTAGCAACAAGCAGACAGGCATTGGATGGGATACAGGGAGAAAGAATATTGATATGCTAGAGAGTTGGTGGAAGCTGCAATCAAAAGTAAATGTCTTTGTGAGTTCATTTTTTTTGTAAAATTTGATGATCTCTGACTGTGCACCCAATAATTATTTTGTTTTTGCAATTTAGGAAATCAAGGGATGCATGCGGTTCAGGCACAGAGGCCTCTAGAATGAAGATAAGTTGGAAATTATGTTTGAAGATCTTTGTAACACAGATGATGATGCATGGTGTGCCTCTAGTGGTGTACCACCTTGCCACGCGAGCCCGTCATGTGACAATTCGCCCCTCGATGTTGATGAAGAAGATGAAGACAACGTCGACGGGGACAGTGAACCGGAGGCGGTGACACCAACTACTGTGACTGGAAAGAGAAGTGGAGGGACAGTTACCAACAAAGGAAAGAAACCTAAGACAACTACAGGTCTTTGATTCCAAGAACATATGGGTAAAATTGTTGAGATGAATGAGATGACAACTGTTTCTTGTGAGTCCATTGCAAAGAGGGAGCCACACCCTGGATGTTCCATAGAAGATGTCATGGCCTTAGTTGTGTAGTGTGGTGCTATGCCAAGATCAAATGAGCATTTCATTGCTTTACTAAGAGGGCCGAGAGAGAGATGTTCATGACTATGCATACTCCTGAGGATAGGTTTGATTGGTTGAGGAGGAAATATGAGTGGATGACTAGAAATGATGTCCCCAAGTAGAGCTTACCATTCCATTTATGTTGCAGGACCATGTCTCCTTCTATTTAGACTAAATTGTGATTTATGTTGCATGCATATGTATCCTTTTATTTAGACCAAGTTGCAATGTTTTATTTGTTTGGTACAATTGTAATGACTTGGACGTATATTCATGAGTGTCCTTTTTATTGGTGTGTATAGATCTGATTCTTCTGGTTCTGACACGGATGGTAGTGGTTCCGATGATAATGAGAGGGTTTCAAAAACTATGTTATTGTTGCGTTCCAATCAAAATAATCTATTTGCTACCGGCCTTGTTGCTGTCAAGTACTACATGACTTATCTTGACAAAAATGAAGCTAGAACTCCCGCACAGTCTGGATTTGCATGGACTATGGAGATACTGATGACTCCAGGAGAAAGTGAAAAAATGTTCAGAATGACTGCAACATTGTTCCATCAGCGGCATGACTTGTTAGTGAGTACATATGGTCTCCAATCATCTCTTCACATGAATTCCATAGAATCACTTGCTATGTTTCTGGTAATTTGTGGGCATGGTATGCCCAACATGCTCTACATGGTATATTCAAGCATGCTGGAGAGACAATTAGTCGGAATTTTGAGGATGTGTTGGTTTGTTTGGTGTCCATATGTGAGGACTACATCAGGCCGATCGATCCTAATTTCTCAACCACTCACTCTAGGATCAGTAATGATCGAAGGATGATGCCACATTTTAAAGATTGCATTGGAGCACTAGATGGTACTCACATCTCAGCAACACCTCCTCCGAGTGACTTTATTAGATACCTTGGTCGAAGTGGTAAGCCGACACAGAATGTTCTTGCTATTGTTGATTTTGACATGCGGTTCACATATACATCTATTGGGCAGCCAGGATCGATGCATGACACTAATGTACTCTTTCATGCACTTAAGAATGATCAGGACAAATTTCCACACCCTCCAAAAGGTATGCATGGATGGATCATAGTTTTTTTCATAACTGTTTTCAAATTATTTTACATGCAGCTCATATATCTTCAAATTTGCATATCTGTACCCAGGGAAATATTATCATCTTGATGCTAGATACCCAAATAGACCTGGATACTTAGCACCTTATAAGGGTCAAAGGTATCATGTGCCAGAATGGAGGAAGGGTCCTGCTCCAAGTGGTGAGCAAGAGTTGTTTAACCATTTGCATTCAAGTATTCGGAATGTGGTGGAGCGCTCATTTGGTGTGTGGAAAATGAAGTGGAGAATCCTTCTTAAAATGCCGAGTTACCCAATAGAGAAGCAAAAGATGATTATTGGTACAACCATGTGTTTACATAACTTCATTCGTGAGAACAGCGTGGACGACAAACTTTTTAGTAAATGTGACCGTAATTCGGATTATGTGCCCACTATACCTTCACGTTATAGCAAGTATGTTCCTACTAGAAATATTGGTGATACGCCAACTTCAGAAACCAGTGACAGGAATATGGATAAATTTCGAGATGACCTTGCAAGGGCTATCTACCTATCTAGATCATCATGAGCATGTGTGTTTGGTTGTACCAAGAATTGTGGTGTTCGTGAACTTTTGTTAACATGCCTGTAATAGGTGGGCCATGACTTTGCAATATAAGCAAAGGAAAAAGTCTAGATCACCCCCCAACTATGGGGGTGGTCTACTTAACCCCCAAACTATGAAACGGTCTAATTTACCTCCTGAACTTTTCAAAACCGTCTACTTTACCCCCTGGGGCAGTTTTGGACGGCGGTTGCTACAGTAACCATGGGTTTGCTACAGTAGCCTAGTCTTTAAAAAATCATAGTAAATCACAGAAAAATCATAAAATGGAAAATCTAATTTTGTTGGACTCCACGTGAGTAGATCTATACAATAAACATATAATATGGTATGCTTTAGTACAAAATTTTTGCTATAGCTTTAAATTTATTAGGATTTTCCAATAAATTTAAAGCTACAACAAAAACTTTATACTAAAGCACACTATATTATATGTTCATTGTGTAGATCTACTCACGTGGAGTCCAACAAAATTGGATTTTCTATTTTACGATTTTCTGTGATTTATTATGATTTTTAAAGATTCGATTACTGTAGCAAAAACATAGTTACTGTAGTAAACCGCCGTCCAAAACTGCCCCAGGGGGTAAAGTAGACGGTTTTGGAAAGTTCAGGGGGTAAATTAGATCGTTTCATAGTTAGGGGGTTAAGTAGACCACCTCCATAGTTTTGGGGTGATCTAGACTTTTTCCTATAAGCAAACCACTAATTATTGCTTGTCAATAATTTGTATTTTTTTAATTTTAAAAACAATGAGATATAGATACATCTGCAAGCATATAACAAACATGATGAGCTATTCAGCCAGGGGCATCTTCGACATTTTTCCTATCTTAGCCATTCATAGCAGACACGAGGAGTTGTTCAGCCAAACGGTTTTCCAAAACAGCTCTAGCTCCACCAGAGAATCTGCTCTAGCACAAGAGCCAGAGCTAGAGCTGTTTTGGAGGAGCTGGAGCCCTACCAAACAGGGTCTTATTCAGAATTGATTGCTAACCGTCTTCTATTTCTTACTAAATTTGACGTGATAGACGTTTGTTGCGTCCTTTCCTAACGCCATTCTCTTGCCGAACTTAAGAGTTGGATGCATGATCTGTCATAAAGGCGTACTCCCTCTGTTTTCCAAAAAAAAAGTCATCTAGGATTTTGTGCTGATCAATTTTTTTTTAAAATTGACTAATTAGTAGAAAATATTAGTAATGTTTGTATCTTCAAATAAGTTTGTTACAAAGTATATTCAATGGTTAGTTTAATAATACATATTATACATCATAATATTAATAATCTATTATATATATGGTCAAATTTAAAAATATTTAACTCTTTAAAAAAATGAAAAATGGGAATGTCGAAACTAAGAGTAACTTCAAAAGTCATTTTATATCCTTCCCTAGTTTTTAGCAAAAAAAATCAAACAACTACTGTAATTTGATCTTTAAATATAAACATCCTCTATTTTCAGATTTTTTTGCTAGACAAAGATGGAGCTGGTTGATGTAACACCCCTGGTGTTACTAGCTTAGTTAGCACGCGATTAAGGCCTAAAAGAAATTAGCAAAATGAGTTCTCGGGTTTTTAAAATTTTAATCACACATGTAATGATACCGAATCTTATATGACTCATTCTGTAGTTAGGAAAAACTACATGAGTGTTTAACTTAGTTTATTTTAGGTGAAAATATGCTGTTGTGATCTTAATAAGAAAAATAGAATAAGTCGTTTTAATCACTTAGCGTGAAAACACATTCTATAAAACAAGTGTGGTATACACTCACGTATTTCGTTTTGATAAACGTGTTGCTATATTATTTAAAGTAGTGTAGAAATTTATTTCTTTCCAAGTGTATCTCTATAAATAAATATATATATAATTACATAATAGATATATACATGTGTGTATTTAGATTAGTAACAAAGGAATAATGGGATGTTGTAATTTACTTAAATTACGTATATATTTTGGTAAGAGAAAAGAAACGAAAAGAAATTAGAAACAAAACACACGCACACCACACATAATCACGCTCCTTCATGGTCCTGCTGCTGGTCTGCTGCCACACGCCTGTGCAACTGTATGCATGCACTGCGAACGTCGATGCGGGGCCGCTGCTCGTGCTCACCACCGTCTTGCTGCTTTGCTGCCCTCTGCGTGCATGCGGCTGGTTTATTTGTCTGAGAGGGAGCCGAGAGCCCTGCGAGCCTGTGCAGCTGCCCGCTGTCCGCACACGCGTGCTGCCGCTCTGCCGTTCGCTGAAGCACGTCGTGCTGAGCACCAGAATCCGAAGCACACGTCGCGCTGAGAAGCAAAGAACACGCAGAAAACACTGTAGCACATGCAGAAATGTACTGTAGAACGCAGACTACTGTTCACTCGCACAAGCACTGGATTCTGCAGAAATCACCGTAGCACGCAGGAATTACTGTATCCGCACGGTAGGTTACAGGAATTGCTGTAGCCTTGTACTGTAGCGCGCAGAAATGTAGTCGTAGCCCACAGGAATTCCTAGTCTGGTACTGTAGCATGCAGAAACACTGTTTATCCAGAAAAAAAACTTTTTATCGCCGGTGCGCTGCGAGGTTATTTGGAGCGCTGCCTCCGCTGAAGTGTGTCGTGCGCGTCAGTCATCCTTCTCCTGCGCGTCATTTTTGTTGACCGGTCAGGGCGCATCCAGACTGGCAGGGATTTAATCCATCTTCTTGTTTTCTTTTTGTACGTGGGCAGTCAAAACGAGAATGTTTTCAAAAGACATCTCGAATATTACACGCATCAGCTCATCGGCGGTTTAGCTCTACGGCAAATCAGTGGACTTGAGATTCGTTGGCCTGGCGAATCAACGAGTTTGAGCAGACCTCCATGGAGCCAGATGGACGACACTGGTAGTGCGGACTCGAGACATGCATGTGCTCGTCATGGACTCAGTACATGCATGAGACATCAATTGCCCTAAAGACCGGGGTTATTGGGTATTGGACCTCGTCTGATTGGTTGTTATAATTATGGCCCTAAGAGTCCGGGGCCCTGTTTGATTGCACGGGTTGCACACCCCCGTGCACGGTCCTGCCGTGTAGCAAGGGAGGAGGCAGTAGCTTGCAGCCTGTTGTCTTGGCCAAAAATTTTGACGAGAGCTGCAGCCAAGCTTGACCGAGCAATCAAGTTGTATTCAGCTGGAGCGTCTTTATTAGTAGCACCAGCAGCCGAGCAATCTAGCTCCTTTCTTCCTTGCCTCCAACCTGACCCTGCATCCCGGCATCTGTACCCCGACGTCCGCACCCCAGCACGCCTATGCTACTACCGCAGCACTATGGCACAGCCGCACTTCGTTGTTTCTGCAAGCCTGCAGCCAGCGGCGATCGCACGCGACATTCATCTTTTGCCTACCTGCTGCCATGGCTAAGCTCCAACTTATCTTTTTTATCTTTTAAATATCTTGTTTATGCATGTTTCGCTTAGACAAGCATATTACAACGATGTATACCATTTAGGTACGATGGTGGATTAACTGGAGTAACCAAAAGAAGGCGTGATGGTGACCACACCCCGCGGATGGAAATGCTAACTTAGTTATAATGATTTTTACCCAGGTAAGCCCCGGTGCATAATCTCTATTATTCTGCACTTTATCTATGCTTATGCATTAAGTTTTAAGGAGTTGAATGAAACCCACTTGCATATATATATATGTATCATGATCCCATGAATCTTACTAGTATGTCAGGATCGTATAGATTGCTATGCTACAGGACTCCGGTAGAAGTCGAGTGATTGCCTGTCACTCGCGAGAGATAGGAAATATATTATTATTACTATTATCATGTTACTATCACATGGATTATATATGGATAATAATTGGAGACCGGGCGGGACTGTACTTGAAATTTGATATGGACTTGGTTGGGCAATCCGAGCGAGGCTCTGGTTGCATTTGTCTCGCATGTGTCGATTAAGGACCGGTCGTTGCATTTGGATGGTTGTCAGGTCACAGATCTCCTTATCCCGAGCATATACTAGCGGATGGGGGCTAGAAAGACTTGTTATTCTCTTGTCATGGGTTCCGGCTCCATCCGGACCAACTGAAGGTGGTTTATATATGGGTATTAGGAGGTCTAAGCACCGCGAGAGGGCGGGGGCTTGGAGTCCCAGTATGGACGGGGACTCGGTTCTCTTGATAGGAGGATAATGGGTTGGTCCCGTTTGTACCTCGGTACTGGCGGGGCGTGTGTTTTTCGGGGTACCCAGCTGGGCTACATTGATTCGCGAATCGCCGCATAAGCGGTCCGATATGACTTGATCCGGGCACCGTAGTAAGAACTGAAAGATGAAAAATGGAAAGATGGTTCTAATGGCTCAACCTTTGCTTGAAAGTAGAACATGTGCTTACCTAGAATGATTGGTTAATGAACTACTGATAACTGCTAATAAAAATTGAATATAAGGATGCACCTTTAGTAATGCTTCCTGCAGTTGCAATAACCCACCAGCCAGATAGCCTTGCATATCCTTGAAGTCTTTTCTTTCCTCCTGACGGGTAAGTCTTGCGGAGTACAATTGAGTACCCTATTGCAGGTGACAGATTTTTAGAGCTAGCACTTGTGTGTGGAAACCTCCTGGTGGGCTCAGCGATGATTTCCTTTACGTGCCGACGTAGAGTTTATTTAAACTCCCACCAAAAATGTTTTTAAAGGAAAAACTTATAACCTATTATCATTTCATGTATATAAATGTTCATCATGGTAATGTTTAAACTTGACCTTCAATGATTTTCATTCCGCTAAAGCTCTGATAACATTTTATATTCCGCTGTTATAATCAAATAATGAATTACTCTGATGTTGTACTAAAAGTGATGTAAGAAATGGTAAAGATGTTGTAAGCTTTATCTATCATTTATGATCATGAGGTAAAAATGTGGATTTTCGAGTTCTCCCTCGGGTGTGCTCGACGGAATCGCAGAATTTAGTGCACTTTCTTAGGTACTTAGTGTCTAATGGAAGACAAGTACTCTTGGGAGGGCATTAGATTAGGCGGTTCTGCCACAATTAATTTTCTAGAATGCATACAAGATATAAAGAAGTTGTTGGATGACGGAAAGATATCAAAAGCGATTTTTGTTCAAATGGCTCTCCTAGTGATGACTTAGACCTCGTGTTGAATTTGATGACTAAATTTTAGACCACTTTAACTCTTAAGATTCTAACAATAGATCTAAAGTGCTGTCTAAAATTTAGCCAACCTTAAAAAACTTTAGACCACTCAAGTGACTAAAATGGTCTAAAATTTTAGTCTTTAATTTTGGCTAACTAAAATTTAGACCATAAAATCTAAAATATACGTTTAAAATGTGAGTTTTTGAAAAGACTTTCCAAGATGTTAGTTAGCCGCATTTGGTAACAGCCAGACATGAAACCTCTTGTTATGATGTACTTTTTTGGATCATTTTAAAATGTCATTCTGGTATTTGTGCTGGTATTTTTTTTAAAAAAAATTGTTAGACTTATAAAAAATATTAGAATTATTTATATTTCTAAATAACTTTATTATAAATAGATTTCAAGATCTATCTATACTCCAATACTAATACTTTTTATATATATATTTGATCAAAGTTAAGTACATTTAATTTCTTGGAAGGTGCACATTTAGGACATATTTGAATACACATGCTAGTTATGTTGAGCTAAAAATTAGTCCAAATTAGCTCTGGTTGGATAGCTAATTGGCTAATAATTAGTTGAAGACTTGTCTAAAAAAATAATCAATCTATTAGTCCTTCTATTTAGATGTATTAAAACTAATAATTTAAATTATTTTTTAGCTATCCAGTAATTGACCTTTAGGCTATCCGCACTCTTCGTACTCTAAATTCATCCTCTAAAAGGAATATTCAATCCTGGTCATCAAAATTCTCTCCTCTATACCACTTTCTACTCATCCATCCTCTATATCTCTACTCTATCCACTATAGGGCCCACTTGTCAAGATTTTTTTTTCCTTTTTTCCTTTTTCTCTTCCCTTTTCTTTTTCCTCTCTCCTCCTTTATCCATTCGACTGCACTCGCCGGGCTCCTCGCCTCCCGCCGCCGACACCGCGCTGCCCCCGTCCTCCACCTCCCTCTCCGCTCTGGCGACTAGCACGCGGCAGCGTGGGCCACCTGTGCGCGGCCCTGGCGGCGCGGGGCATCAACGCGCATGCCCCGGCGGCGGAGCTCACCCGTGCGGCCAGCGGCGGTCCTCCTGGCCCCTTCCTCCCCGGCGCTTCCCCAGCTCCTCCTCCATGGCGGGCGGACGGCGCGCGGCCTCGCCCCCTTCTGCTTCGGTGCTGGAGGACCGGCGGGCCTCGGCGGAGAGCGGCGCTGGAAGACCGGCGGCGCCCCCCTTCTCCCTCGGTGCTCTCTCTCTCCTGGTGCCACGCGGCGAGCGGCGGGAGGCGCGAGGACGCGCGGGCCCCGCGCGCGCGGTAGCGGACGCCCTGCAGGGACGCCAGGAATAGCGGACGGAAGCACCGTCCGCTTGGATAGCGCGCGTTTAGCGTACAACGCTGCGGCGGTTTCATCCGCTATGTGCGTTTAGCGAATGCGTTTACCGGAGCCGGTGCAAACAGTCTTATATCGAATCAGACCTTACGAAGGGACGGAGACGGAGGGAGGAGTAGTACCGTGACGATGAATTCGAAGACCACAGTCCACAGCAGCCACAAAACCGCTGCGGTAGAAAGAGATTCAGGCTGTGTTCAGATCTAAAATTTTTGGGAGAAAAATTCCTATAGCATTTTCGTTGTTATTTGGCAAAATTTGTCCAACCATGGACTAACTAGGCTCAAAAGATTCGCCTCGACATTTACAGACAAACTATGCAATTAGTTATTTTTTTACCTACATTTAATGCTCCATACATGCGTTCAAAGATTCGATGTGATAGGTGGAAGAGGAAATATTTTGGGAAGTCAGCGGGCCTAAAGAAATACAGATAGGCCCGGGTCCCACACCACAGGTCCAGTGAAATGCTTGCCCACGAACAGAAACAGGCAAACAGCAAGAACCACCAAGGCGAGGCCGATCTAAATCAAGCGAGTCCTCCCGTTTCATCGCCTGCGAAAAAGGCGAGAAATCCCAACGGAAGAAGCAGCAGCGCCAGTGCTAGCAGCCGAAGCAGCAGCAGCAGCGATTCCTTCCTCAATCCTCGTACCTTTCGCCGCGTTCCCCCGCTCGGATCGAAACCCCTAGGGTTTCGCATCGGCCTCCCGCCACTTCCTATCCCTTCCCCCTCCTTCCGCCGCGCGCGCGCGCGGCGAGCCACCAAACCCTAGGACGGCAAATCCGGTGCGATCGCCCACGGTGGAGGCCTCGTCGGCTGCCGAGAGGAGCCGCTCAGGGCTCGGGTCAGGGTTCCGGTACCTCGCCGGCGCCGCCTCTGGGTGGTGGGACCGGTGGATGGTCATGGGAGCCAGCGGCTCCAAGCTTGAGAAGGCCCTCGGTGACCAGTTCCCGGAAGGCGAGCGCTACTTCGGCCTCGAGAACTTCGGCAACACCTGCTACTGCAACAGTGTCCTTCAGGTATGGATACATGCCAACAGCTAGTAGATTTGATGCTTGGTTATGCTAGGCTTGATACTGGTAAGCGCGGTAGTGTGGTGAAACGGCCTGGCTGGTGCCTTTATTTATTTGTTTAAGTGGTAGGTGTGTATATGCTAGATATTATGCTGTTCTAGCACTTGCTCGCCAGATTCGAGATATGCTGTTGTAGTGTGATGTGTCTGCTGATATAATTAAAATCCTTTGACAAAATCAATCGAAACTGTTTGTACAGTAGTTGCTCAATGCCTTCGGTATTGTGCTACTGTAATATATGTGCTGATATGAAAAGTCCTTTGGTAATGTGAGTCCAAACTGTTCTGAGTTGCCTGACATATGAATTTTTGGTTATGCTAGTCCTGTACCATCATTATTAGCTTCATATTCCGATGAAGTATATAAGAAGTTATGAACGCATAGATATCCATCATTTTAAACACTTGCCATTGTAGCATGCTTACAGATGACAACCAGTAGCACAATACAGCTGGGATGTAAGGGCAATCCTCTTGCATCTCAGGACGACCCATTTATATGATAGCTCTAGAATCCATAGGTTTGAAAATTTTAATCTGGTTGTGGCATGTAACTGAAATATTTAACAAGAGGTGTTTATGTCTCCCACGTTTTTTTGACAGATTTAGAATCTTCATGCAAAGACTGCTTGGCAATAGGGGTGTCTAGATAATGCCTGCACGTATCTGTTCAAGGTTCGAAAAAACATGATTACACGTACGTTTAATCGCGATTATGTGCTAAATGCTGACCCTGTGCGTCGTTTAGGGCCTGTCCGGTGAAAAAAGTGCTAGGCCCAGGCGCCAGCGAAAATGCGCGCGATCTCCATGCAGAAAAAGCGGTCCAGGCGCCGGCGGAAAGTCGGAAACGAACGCGCGTGGACTTAGGGAAGCGTGGGAAAGAATCGTGCGGGTGGGGGCACGCGTGGTGGAGGGAAAAAGAGCGCGGAGCGAAGGTGGAGTAGAAGGAGATGAGGTGGAGGGGCGCACCACGAAGGGGGAGCAGAAGGAGATGAGGTTGCCCACAAGCGGAGCGGAGGTGGCGCGCCATGGAGCAGAGATTGGACAGGGACAGGGATGGGGGTGCGGCCGCGCAGGGAGCGGAAGCTGCTGCGCGAGACCTGAGAACCAGCGGCGGCTTGGTGGGAATCGGTGGAATGTTGCTGTCTGTTAGGGCACTGGTAGCACATATGGTGCTTGATGGGCTGTTGGCTTTCCTAAGACAATGGGCTGAGTGGGATTTATAGACATAACTCTTTATTTCTCATTTATTCTTCATATATACAGCCGCATCTCCATATACATAGCTATTGTGTTACTAAAACATAAACGTTTAAGCACGTTTAATCATGTTTAAGCGCTAGGTAGTGACCTAGCCCCCGCCTAGCGCCTAGCGTTTTTTGAACCTTGTCTGTTTCTTAGTTGAAAAACTGTCACTCTGGGAATTAATTGCTTCTGACTTACCGTGGTTCACTTGCCTTGATTATTTAATGTACCTTTGGTCTAGATCTCCTTGTGCATGAACCCAAACCATTTGCACCAGGTTGTCATGCTAGGTTGGAATATGTCAGCTACTCAAGTCATTTAATCAAAACTTTGTTTTGAAAACCTGTCTACATTTTCTTATAGCATATTAGGTAGCCAGTAATTCACAGGGTTTCCTTTTCTTAGTGGCCAAAGTGCCTATATACCGCTCACAGAACTGTTTTGCAAACATACCACTTCCCATATCTGGATTACTACTTTAGCATTAGACCACCTCCCTTTTCACCCATCCCTCTCGCATCATCTTCCTTCTCTCTGGTCATTCTTGCCCTCCTGAACCCACCCCTGCAGGCCTTGATACCATGGGGAATACCATGCCCTTCCGCTGGTACCACCCCAGCTTCTTCCCCACACCTTTTGCCACTCCTTGCTACTGCCGCTGTGCCGCACCACAGCAACTCATCAATTCAAGTGTCTCCAAGGAGTCATGAGTACAGCACATCGTGAAGGCCATGCTGCGGCTGCTGGTTCAAGCTTCCACCCTTCCACTGTATGGGGCGGTGGCTTCGTTGGGGATGGCCAGATTTGGCAGTGGCGGCTGCAGGAGGCATGGATCTGGTTGGGAGGCATTGGTGTTGGGATGAGGTGTGATACTGGCTTGGGGCGAGAAGGATAAATGCTCCATGCAGGAGAAGTGTTGGGAAAGACGGGGAGAGATGAAGGCAGTGTTGATTGGATTTTGTATCTATTCTGTCCTGTCGATCTTCAATCCTATGTATAGGAATGTGGTGTGATTGAGCAAAAGGTGAAAGTAAGTAGTGGTAAAATAGAATCCAGTAGGAAGGAGTATTAGTTGTATGAGAGCATTTTTTCTTTCATTATGTTGTATGAGAGCAATTTTTCTTTCTTAATATAAGTATTAGGTGCTGAGGTAGGCAGCTATCTGCTGTTCACTGTCTTTGTCCACTTTAGAATATTTGCATTCTTTGCTTCGGTTGCTGAACATACACCAATTTGTCTTTGGTGAAAGTTTTTTTTATGTTGATAATTTGCATGTAGCCTACCCCAACTTGCTTGTTACTAAAAGCCTTTGTTGTTGCCGTTGATAATTTGCATGTAAGTAGTATGAGATATCCTTGAGTTAGTGGGTTTCCTGTTGTCTTTTAATTGGATAAATTTTAGCACATTGCTAGCTGTCTGGAGCTAGCAGTGAAATCAATGAACCAATTAGGTTTTGAGTTTCGTTCTTCTGTAGTTTAACAGTACATTGCAACAACTAGCTAGGCTTGTGATAACTAACAAATTATTGCCATGGAGTTAGCACCATTGGATAAGATGTTTGCTTCCGAGTTACCAGCATTCATTATTTGTTCACTACATGAAGAAAGCCAATAGCCACCAATCCTGTTGTTTTCCCATTTGCTGTGTGCACTTTCTCAAATTCTCCCGCTACGCCAGCACCATTGTGTTGTGTGTTCAACGTAAAAACTAAGAGATGATGTTTAATGTGTATTGCAATTTGCAGTTGCTGTCTTTAGATGATCCAAGACCAGGTAGATTAGTGTAACATAACTTTGTCTAATGGTCAATACTTTCTACTTCTCATATGCTAGCTCAGTGCAAAATATTGTATTTAGTATGCTATAATTTCTGTCAAATGCATTTTTTACATAAATCTGACACTGATACTCTTGTTTCAGGCACTTTATTTTTGCATTCCATTCAGGGAGCAGTTACTGGAATATTATGCAAATAACAAAACTCCAGGTGACGCTGAGGAAAATCTTTTGACTTGTTTGGCCGACCTTTTTATGCAGGTAACATGTAGATAGGATTATGCCAAATGATATAAATGACTCTAGAATGTTATTACTTTGTAAAATGAGCATAGAGTATCATAATTTCTTGGTAAAATTTGACTTTTTGGGTATCACTTAGACTAGATGTTGAAACGATGATTCCATAGTAGACAGCTGTAGTGCTATATCTGGGTTTCACGTGGTACTAGTGTACAAAGAATGTATATTTTGTCTTGCTCTGAGGTGATGATAGTTATATAGAGTTTACCCGCTTGGCACTGTAAATGAAATAAATCCTTCTCATTTTCTATATATATTTATAAGAGCTTATTAATTCTTGTTATCGGCAGATACCTTTTTGGCTTTAGCATATTAAGAGTTTCAAAATCTCCAATTATTTGGCCCTTTCCTGATAGGATATATGCTCCATTCCTGCTTACTTACTTTTGTTAGCTGCATTTAAGTTCTAACATATGCAGCATCCAAGCTGTATATGTATAGCTTTCTTTGGATAACACTGTCAATAGAGGTCCATTCATGGATATGTAGTTCTTTGCTTGGCACTCCATGTTCCTTATGCTGTTTAATATATTTAGGTGTTGGGCAATTAGTTTTGCTTCCTACTTAAAGTGAGATAATAGTATAATACTCATATAAACTGAAAATCCATATTCTGCTAAATCATCTTTTTTAGTTGTTTATCGTAAGAGTTGAAACCCCCTGTTAGTGTTGATTTTGCTACAGGCCTATCGCTACATATATTATATATTATATGCATCTGTTGAATTTCGTGCAACATACCCACTCATGGATTCATCATGCATGCACATGTGGCATGCTTGGATAGCATCACCACTGGTCATTTGAATAATGAATCTCATGCTAAGTCGTTCTTAATGTGAGCTCTGTGCCAGTGGCTATAAAATATTTATTGTACTGCCTCTTGCTTTGCAATTGGTTGTTGGACAACTTTCTTAAGGTAATGGGTGCTGTTCTACTGTTAATTACCTGACATAATCAATGTTATCAAATTGTCTAATCGATCATAGATTCCTAGTCGCCATGGCACCGATCAGCCCGACTAATCGTGACTAATCAATAATCATAGTGCATAACTGATTGCTATGGCACCGATCAGCCGACTAATCACGATTAGTCTGATGACTTGTTAACATTGCATATAATATGATCCTGATGTCATTTAAATTTGTATGGTAAAGATCTTTGACTTGACATCTTTGTTGTCAATGCTTTGTTTCACTTCATCCTTGTGTATCAGTGTTAGTGCATAGTGTTTTGTATGTCACGTGAAACTTCTGCAATCTGCATGATATTGCAATTTGCCACCATAAAGAATGAAGAGGTGAATTAAGAGTTGCTCATTGTATATCATGTAGATAAGCCAAGCAAAGAAAAAGACCGGTGTTATTGCTCCAAAACGTTTTGTTCAGAGAGTGAAGAAACAGAATGAGTTGTTTCGCAGCTACATGCACCAGGTAATTCGCACCATCTTATAGCAGTGTATTTCATCTGATCTGTTGTAGTATGCTAGTCTCACTGTGTTGGATTGACACAGTAACAAACTGTATAGCAATATTTACTTTAGCTTTAAGTATGGATATGAGTTAGTGCTGTATGTGTTCTCATGTGCGATGTGCCCACATTTTTTCTGCTATTGTAGAAATGTTTTAATCATTATGGTATCTTCAAAGGCAGTCATTTCAGGAATGAATTAGTTTTTATGGTAGCTCCAAAACAGCCACTTCTCTTGACTAAAATATGTCTCCATGGTTCTTTGTAGGATGCACATGAGTTCTTAAATTTCCTTTTGAATGAACTTGTTGATATTCTGGAAAAAGAGTCAAGTGCTGCTAAGGACTCGCCCCAATCGTCATCTCCTGAAAAAGCTCCAAATGGCCCAGTTCAACCTTTAGCCAATGGAGTTAAAAAAGAACCGCCAGTTACTCTGGTCCATAAAAATTTCCAGGTGACTGAACTAATTGAAAAGTGCCTTGTGTTTTATCTTCTAGATTCAAGTTACCATCATCTTTACATGCATACAAACTTTGCAGGGCATATTGACCAACGAAACAAGATGCTTAAGATGTGAAACAGTAACTGCAAGGGATGAAACATTTCTTGATCTTAGTGTTGACATTGAACAAAACAGTTCTATCACAAGCTGCCTGAAAAATTTCTGTTCTACAGAGACTTTAAATGCAGAGGATAAATTCTTCTGCGACAAGTGCTGCAGGTAACTATACCATGTTTCCCTTGGGTTGTATTTATTTGTCATCATCATCAGTATTCTTTGCTTTAGAATTATGCCAATTTTTACTGGTCATTGTCATCCTACTTGGTGGGGGCACTTTGTTTTGGTAGATCTCTGCGACAGCATAAAGCCCTGACCCCTGAGTAATCTTGGTTCCCTCGTACCATTGTTGGACCCAATCTATGCTGTATAGATTTTGAAAAATATCATGCTGTCGCTACCTTATGGAAGGGACCATTATCTTCACTATAGTTCTTTGTTACTGCTGAACTCCATTATTTGGTCGCATTCCAGTTTGCAAGAAGCACAGAAGAGAATGAAGATCAAGAAGGCTCCCCACATATTGGTGATCCATCTAAAGCGTTTCAAGTACATTGAGCAGCTTGGCCGGTATAAGAAGCTTTCATACCGGGTTGTATTCCCCATGGAACTGAAGCTCAGTAATACATCTGACGATGTAGACACTGAGTACTCCCTCTTTGCTGTTGTGGTCCATGTCGGAAGTGGCCCCAACCATGGGCATTATGTAAGCCTTGTCAAAAGCCACAACCACTGGTTGTTCTTCGACGACGAAAACGTCGAGATGGTTGAAGAGCAGACCCTACAAACATTCTTCGGTTCCTCACATGAATACTCAGGCAACACAGACCATGGGTATATCTTGTTTTACGAGGGGCTTGGTGGGAAGAGTTAGATGGGTTTATTCACCTTCCCTGTTCCTTTTCTCCTTTTCTCTTTGGAGCTTGCAAGTTCACTCTTGTACCTACACAGCTACTATTTCATTACCTCCATGGAAAACAGTCAATCGAAGAGGTTGTATGAGGTGAGGACGCCAGATTTTGGGTGGTTTCAGTGTACAGGGGATAATGGAATCTAGCTCCCAACGATGAAATAAGGTGTAATTTTTAAGTTCGCCTGACCAGTTTCTTCTCAGGGCTAACATCTTTTGTTAAAGAGTGGGACTTTACTATTGGGCACACTATACATCAATTCTAGTTCATAACTTTGTACGCATTTACCAGTTCTGATCCATGTAGGTGCTGGAATCGTGTGGCATGTAGCATGTTTGATTTTCTTTCTTCAGTTTATCGTGCGGTTGACTCGTGTAACTGTATTTTCTGTGTCAAGCCTCCAATGATCCTCCATTCAGAGGAGATTTGCTGCTCCTGTGTGAAAGTTTGTTTAATAGCTTGGATTTGTTGTCAGTGTAGTGTTCTAAAATATACATCTCGATTCGACATTCGAGTGAGGTGTGAGCGTGTGGTGACCAGTGATGCCAGGTACTAGTAGTGTTTTGATTCTGTGGTTCTCTTCTCAGTACTGCTGGACTGGCGAATCCATGCGGGCGCAGTGCTGGCAAGCTGAGCGCGCCCCGTTTCCCAGTCACCCGTCGGCAGCCGCGTCGCGCGGTTTGCAGTAGAACCACCGGCAGGAAGTTTCATCAACGGCTCAACGCAGGCGGGCGGCCTCCATAGTGGACAGTGATAGACGCACCTATCTGTACTCTGTAGCGAGTGTGACTAGCAAAGACGAGCTGTAGCATTCGCGGCCACTGTTGATTGCCTGCCGTTGCATATTATCTTCAGGAACGCTGACAACGGCAGGAAGGCAGCGGTAGAGCATCATCACGTGTCTGAGCGCTCACTGTCAATCGCTGTGATGGGGGCGCGGTCAGCTAGGCAGTGCCGTCTGGCTGGCCTCTCCGTTGCGCCAATGGGGCAATGCATGCATCTCAAGGCTCAGGTGAGGCCAGCTCGTCCTCGGTTCACCATCACACCGCTAACATGGGGTTAATCATAGCTGATACAGTGCTACGGCCACGATGACGTTTCCTTGTTCAATCTCTAATAATTAAGGTTAGAGACTCGTTCATTGGAAGTATCTTTCTTCCCCCTTCAATCATCGCGCTTCTCTTTCTTGCGCCTTTCCATATAACGAGGCTTTACCACAATCAAGTTGATGTGTTCAAGTAATGATCATGATATGAAGATCATGTCGTGTCACGATGTTCTAACAACCGCCAAGATGCTTCTAGAAATAGTTGATTGACTATACCTTTCCAAGGATCGTGTCGTACGACAAAAAAATCTCGCGAACAATTTAAACGTTGTCAAGACGAGTAGGACTGCAAAGCATGCACTCTTTTTTGTGACAAGCCATGGCTGCCGTCCAACCTCTGCGTCTAAGGAGCCTGGTCGGATACAGGGCCCTAGTCAATCCTATGCCTGTTTGATAGAGCTCCGGACGGCTCCAGCTTCGTGCACTGTAATGACCATCTGTTTTTTTTTCACTACTCTCAAAATAAACTAGAAGCCAGTGAAGCCACCCGGGCTGTTAGTTTTCACAGCTGCAGTTTGGCGGTGCATGTCGCAAAGCACTTTAGCACAGGTGGAAATATGCAGCTGCATGGCTATCTGAACTAGCAGCGCCCACTATTCTTAGCTTTATCGGCTCTGGCTCCTTCACACACTGTAGTAAGAAACGGAGCCATGCTAAGCAGGGCCTAATCATAATCATAACCATACTGTCTCCTAGAGGCATAGTAGAGCTCCAAATCCCCAGGGCGGAGCCACGGAGCGAGTTACTCCACAACTCCGGCAAAACATGAAACAGTAATACAACCATACAAGACGCAAGAATGAAACTAACAATGGTTAACTGAGAAACACAAGGGAATGTACAGTTACATACATCACATACCTCCAAAGAAAAAGGCTCAAAATATGCAAAACCTTTGTTGTCTGATCAATAATAGTGACTTTTTCAAGCCAACCACACTATATCGATCACGCACGTTCTAGAACATGAGATTTACACAACTATAATCACCACCAGGAAAAGCTGCCTGGTTTCCATCCCATCAGACTATATATAGATGAGCAGTTGAGTGGACAATCTACATATGAATTCCATCTTCAGAAAACCCTAACCGATTAAGTTTGGCTGCACAGAATTTTCCACTTCCCAGCCTGTTGTCCTGCAGTTCAAGTTTCATCAAATATTAGATGCCATTTCAGCTACTATAGGCCTTTGATAAATTTACATAAGCATATACCAGTTTTTCCCTTCCAAAAATATACCAGTATTAACGAATCCCCCCAACCAAAATAGGAGACCCCACACTGATCATGTCCCTGGTTTATTTAAATTGCTATAGCCTTCTGCACCGAGTAGAAAGCATCATCTTTTAGACACTTTGTTGAGGTTAAGTAATATATTCATCATGCGTGCTATCATGATAAGCTGCAAATTGCGATGCTAGTGCAACAACAATGCAACTTAGTGAGAACAAATGAGTTACCATGCATCCGAACTCACAATGACTGTGATAATTGACTCCAGTTCATCAACCGGTGCGACTGTGGATGCCTATCCAAATAACTCCTACTAGAAACGTCAGCTTCATCAGCAGCAAAAGTTTCTGAATGGCCTGATGCTGCAGGAGGTGACCAAACTGGGACCACAGCGCCCTCTCTGCCGGTCCAGCTACTTGAAGCCTCCGACACTGATGGAGCAAGTGCTTCTCGCCTATGATTCTGAGGTTGCTGAAAGATGTTGTGCTGGTGAGTGCCATTGATTCTAGGCGCAGGGCCTTCGGTATTTTGGATCATGTCTTCCCTCTCAACTCGGGGATGGAAATGTGCATGAAATGGAACCTGTGCCCTAGTGTCCTCATTGTTCCCTAGATCGGCGGAAACCTCTGTTTCAGCTCGGTTCAATGAAGAGGTCATGGTAGGCACCATCTGATCCTCACGCCTCCGAGCAGTCATCAGCACATTGGCTGTTGCCTGGGCTGGCTGCCGATCGATTTCCATCTGTAATTCTTGAGGAAATGGAACCTCTGAGGAATCGCCGAGGCCTTCCTCCATTCCATTGTTCATGGTGGCCCTTGATGCTGCCTCCAGCTGCCACATTTCTGATAGGGCTTCTTGCAGTCTGGCTTTGGCCACGTCTAGCTCAACTATGGGGAGAGGATAGTTGGATCCCAGCTCAACTATGGGGAGAGGATAGTTGGATCCCAGCTCAATTCCTGCAGCTTGCAGCACAGAAACAGGTGCATCCCATGGATGATGTATCCATTCTGTCGGTAGCCTTGCGAGCTCAGGAATCCACCGTCGGACATACTCCCCATGCGGGTCGAACTTGTAGCCTTCAAACTGGCATCGAAGAATTGATTGCCATGACAATGCATCAGTATTCAGTATTATTTATCATTACTAAGTGGCCTGATTTATTCAGAAATTAAAAGCTGCACGCACCTGGGGGTTGTCGATGAGGTCAAGCTCTCGACTATCAGGAAGAGAGCCAGTGATGTACTGCCAGCCCAGTGCATCACTTTCAAGATCAGCATCCAGTAATGTGTCCCAGAAGTACTTCATACCCCATCGCCATGGAAGTTGAAGGACCTTGACAAAGAAGCTTGAAACCACCACACGTATCCGGTCATGCAACCATCCTGTCGCCCACAGTTCCCTCATGCCAGCATCAACGAGCGGGTACCCAGTCCTTCCCTGCCTCCAAATCTTAAAGTAGCTCTCATTGACCACCCAGGGGAAAAACCTGAGGTGCGCCAAGAGGGGCCTCTCATGGCTGCTTGGGTGATTGAAGCTCAGGTACCGAGAGTACTCCCGCAGGCCAATGGAACGGAGAAACAAGGTGCAGCTCTCCTCAGCAGCGTGGTTGCCCTCGTTACTCCACACAAGCTGCTTCATACGAACTAGGTGGAAAACCTTGCGCACACTAAGCTCACCGAAATGCAGGTGAGGTGAGAGTAGGGATGTGCTCGCACTATCAGCCTTCTTGCGGTTCACTGAGTAGTCAGCCAATGGACCATTGAGGAAGGCCGTCAGTGCCTTGTCTGCGTTCTGCCACCCTGGAGTCCATGCTCGGGCCAGAAGAGCGTTGCTTCCCCTCTCTGAATCATCCTCAAAGATCAGATCTTCCGATGGACACATCGATAAGTCACCTGTTCAAAATTTCAGCCAATCAACTCAAGAGCTAATTCAACATGAACTTGTAGCACAAGCACAATGCTTATGATACTATGGTTAACTGATCAACCAGCTGGAGAGCTAAATGACTACTAGTAATTGGACAAGGATAAGTCATTGTACATTGTTTGCAGAATACAAACACAGATAACTCAGCATTTTAATTGTGTGTAATATTCTTTAGTTGCGTGTACTCTTGTTGCAAAATATACAATGCATGATGCATCAGAAGTCAAAAACAATATGTGGTCAATAAGCTATCTGTACAAGTAGAAGCTAGAAAATTTAAACTCATAGTTCTCCAAGCACCTGAATTGATCTTCTTTGGGGGCAGAAGTGGTGCAGGGGGGTCATACGGCATGCTGAGGCACCTGTTCCAGAACGCGGCGAACGTGGTGAATGGTTGCCCTTCATCATCGACAACTTCCCATGGCTCATAAAGCAGATCCGCATTGAAAGATTGCACAACAATGCCCTCAGCCGTCAGCATCTCCTTCAACCGGTGATCCCTGACTAGTGAGATCGGGTCTGAAAAGATGGTGACACAGTGATTGAGCAAGATCTAATATGAGATAGTCTCAAAGGCCTAAAGGATGTTCTCTTAGTACCAGGACAAGCAAACAATGGAGTGAAAACTAAAGTACCACAGTGCTACTATATGTGGAATTTGACATACCCCATTGGGATGGTTAGGGAACTAGGGAAGCAAAGAACTTCTGTGAATTAAGAAGGAGATGGCGAAATGCTGGGATTTTACTCAGTTGACAAGTGGAGGTTTGTCAAGACTCAAGACTTGAGACCAGGGTTCTTGCTCAACTGGGAAGCAGTTGACATGTGGAGTTACGAATAGTACTTGATATAGCACTACCTCAATAATATAAAGATGTGCTCGACATGGAACAAATCAGATGAATAGTGAAACAAAAAGAAAATAAAATTGCAATTGATTTGTTTTATCTTGTGAAGCCAATTTCAAGAATTAATCTTGAAGCATGAACAACACACCAAGGAGGGGAATCCTGGATACAACCGCTGAGTAATAACAATATAAAAAAGAACTAACAACATAAAAAGAACTATTTTTCTTAGAAAAAGCTGAGCTCAGACAGACATATGCCACTACTGGGTGGAACGTGGAACAAACCGTATAGATGATTGAAGTAGACGTGCGTGGCGCCGGTGTCGCGGACCAGCTGGAGCAGCGCGACGACGGCGTCGGCCGACCTCCGCGTGACGAGCTTTCCTGCCCCTAGGCGGCGGAGCGAGGCGTCCAGGTGCTTCAGGCTCTGGCTGATCCACCACCGGGACACACGCCCGGGGTAGTAAGGGCCCTCTTCCTCTGGCGACCAGACGTACGCCGGCACTACCTCCCCACCGGCACGCGCCGCCGCCGCAAGCGCCGGGTTGTCCTCCACCCTGAGGTCCCTCCGGAACCACACCACGCTCCTCATCGCCGGGTCCCCGCCGCACATGGACGAGGACGAGGCCGACATGGTGGCCGACCAATCCAAGAAGTTCCCTTCCAAGAAACCCCCGGTGTTCTTGGAACAAGAGGAGAGGACGTCAGGAAGCCATGAAGCCAGGAATGAGTGGTGAGCTGAGACCCACTGCTTTCTTCCTTCCGAAGATTCCCAAGAACAGTGGTGGAGTGGGCGTACGAGCTGTAGAGTAATGTTTGTTTTCCCCACTTTTCTTCTCTGTATATGTATTTCTGATGCGCAATTTGACTACGTTTTTTGTTTGGTGTTGGTGGCTTGGTGCTCTTGCTGTTGGTGCTTCACTGCTTCTGGTTTTGGTTGGGACAGTTCTGGTCCAATGGAGAAAGAGGCTGTGGATATCCGGATTGGTTGGCTAGATTTGATCTAACCTTTTCTCCTTGTCCATTTATCTTCCTGGTCCTCACCCTTTTCCTCTATATAATATAGGCAACGTATCTGGTGCAAACTAATCTCTCCATGCAACCATGCAAACTTCTAATCTGGGTCACATGCTGTTGATACAAGGGGGCGCTAGGGGGAGTGGGAAGGGGGATTTGCAAAAGTGTGATTAGGAGCGGGCGGTTAAGCGCAAAATTACCCAATCTCTATGCGACCCTGGGATCAACATCATGTGGTCCAAATTAGAAATTTGCACGGTTGCATGAAGAGATTTGTTTGCATCAGATACGTTGCCATATAATATTCCCTACTTTGTATTACAATAGTATTATCTGACAGAAAAAGGGGTGAAATCGCTTGAGCTGTCTGGGCAAGAGCCAAATCTAATTATGAACTGGAATCAACAATTATTTAGAGCATAAAAGAATTCCTAGGAACTAGTAATTCGGGTTTCGTAGAATTCATGAAAGAAATATCTCAAAGGGACCATACAACATGTTGGACAAAAACAAATATGGTGATTTTCCTAAATAAATGTGCCATACAACAACAAGCCGAACAGTTAAACGTTTTTTTTTCTGCGACGACCGAACAGTCAAACGTTGTGCACAACAAAAAGTTCATTGGTTAGCCCAAATATCGCCTCCACCTCCTGGCTCATTGCCGTACGAATTTAATGGTTTGTCACTCAACATTTTAAAAAAAAATACAAACTTCGTTTAATTCTGGAGGGCATAACCAATGCTAAGGCTGACTCGTTAAGTAGTGTAATAAAGCAAACAAATGGGCATGGGACAATTGGGATAGGTCAATCAAGGGAGCAAACTAAATCAACCCTGAAATTACTTGTAACTGCACATATAGCGTAACTTTCTTTTCTTAGGAAGTATCATTATTTTCTAAGGAATAGATTTGATCTATGGTTATCTGAGGCTTCTTAAAATCATCTATAAAGTCCATCTAATTGTTCAAAAGAATCAAAACGGTCTGTTATTAGTAGAATTCTTTATTGGCTTTCCTTGAAATACTAGGTTTGCTTTTGTTGAGACAACTTCTCTTTAAGCAACATAACAGGTAGCAAAAGTTTGTAACTACAGTAACAATAAAAAAAGTGAGGATTAAATATAACAAAGCAAAAGGCATCCCATAAAGTCTGGAGCGGCATATTTGATCATTTAGCAAAAATGATTTGTGCCTTTTCTGTCCATCGTGTTGAAAGTAACACAGCCCTATTCCCCCTCTCCAAACAAGTATCCAAACATTTGCCGTTTTCCTTTGGTGCGAATGTTCGAGTGTTCAACGTCTTATCCAATGCTTGCCAAAAAAAAGGCCCGTCTTATCTAATGCAAAGCCAAACTTTATCCAGAAAAAGTCTTCTTGGTTGGTTCAAACCTTTTTTTTTTTGCAAATTTGAGGGACCACGTCATCTAACAATAGATTAATCAAACTTTCAAGTTATAATTATAAGGAAATAAGTTTATCTATTTAGAGAGACTCCAAGAGTCTCTTTAATTATTATATCCTTTCTTATTGTTAGGAATAAAAATTTTAGGGGAAAAATGCCCTCCAAGGGTTTTCTTTATTATTTTAGATTCTAAATTTTGTCAACATCTATTTCAGATTTCTCTCTAGCCAAAGCCAAAGATAAAGAACGGGATTGACTCTTCTGAGTGCATACAAGATATATAGAAGTTGTTGGCTGGTGAAAAGATATAGAAAACAATTTTTTATTGAAATGACTCTCTAAATGATGATTAAAAACAAGAGTGAGTTTAAGAAAGTCTCTTGGAAGAGTTTTTTTTATATACTTACTCTCTAAATTATCATTTCGAGAGTTATTTGAATGAAAATCTTTCCACCTTTAATAATTTTTTTATATCTTATGTGCATTTTAGAGAGCTAATACCACTTTTTTATCTTTGCACTAGCGAAAAATTCGAAATAAAGGATGACAATATTTACATATCTAATTAAACAAGCTGTTGAAAGACATCTTTTTAACAAAATCTATATTCCTATCAATAAAAAATGGCACAGAGAGGCACTTGGAGTTGCTTTTACAGTTTATTTGTACCACTCGATCACAACAGGCTAGTTTGATAAAAACTCTAGCTCCTAGAATTCTTGGAGTTGATCGTATCTTAGCTCTATTGGAGCTAGAGCAACATTCACATTTGGTCGAGCATTTCCGTTCCTACGTTGGATAAAATACATGATTATCTCCTTTGTCCCGAAATACAAGATATCAAAGGATATATATTTATCTTAAATTATAAGGTATTTTAGATTTTTTTTGCGAGACCCAGTTACAGACACAGACGCTCATGTACACAAGCGCACACTCACCCCTATGAATGTACTCACGCACACCCTACCTCTATGAGCACATCTGAAAAACTAAGTTGGACCGACAAATGTCAAAGTTGACGAAGTCCACAGGTACCTCGCTGTCGATGTGCACGATGTCTACCACTGAAAGAATAGCGTCGTTAAAATTTTGGAATAAATTCAGGAAAATACGAGCACCCGTGTCAAGTCAGAAACTTAAACTCGAGTGGGCAGGTTCTACCACAAGGAACTTAACCAGCCGAGCTACGCTCAATTCACAAGGTATTCTAGATTGCTTAACCCCATCCATCCGTTCTTGCCTTTTAAATGCCATCCATACATGTCTTTTAACACAAGTTATGCAAAATGACTTCGATAATTGGTAGCCAAAATCAATGACATGCATGCATGTCTCGTTTTACTCGGCCCTGTTCGGCTGGGCTGATAAGCCGGCTGAAAAATACTATTGGCTAATTTGTTGTGAGAGAAAAATACTGTTCCTGCTAAAAAAACAATCTGAAAAAGACGGATTATAAGCCAGTGAACATGCTCTAACTAATTAGTGAGGGGCACATTAGTTTTGTCAGATTTCTTTATTTGGTCCTAAAAATATAATTGATTGGATACCGTAGACGGAGGGAGCATGTGTACTCAGTTCTACAAAATTCAAATGCTTTAAGGATGTCAAAGTTGGAACTATGCTAAACAGATCTCAAAAGATTGATAGTTCGCAAAAGAGAGAGAGAGAGAGAGATTGAAACAACAAAAACCTTGGTTGTCTTTTTCTTCTTTTTTTTTTCCCTTAAAACAAACGGCTCAAAGTTAGCTTGCAACATAGTCCTACCGGATAAGTTCTATGCAAAGCACAGCAGCTCCTTCTTGGGCGCATGATGTGCAGCGTTATATTGGGCCCCTTTTCTTTTTCTGAGAGCGCTGTGCACTTGTGCTTGACCTACCGATCTAGGGACGAAGGCTTGGGGGAACTTTGACACATGGATGTATCCAAATCCTAGTGACGAATATATTCCCTGTGGTCTGTAGACGATAAGAGAACCTATCTTAACACATGATCAGCCGCCCGCGCTGTCACCTCACGTCCGGAAAAGCACGATCGAGAGCACACTGCTGCTCTAAAACAGGGAGAGCACAGGCCGGGGCCGGGCAACGCCCCTGCCAGACAGGAGGCAGCCACCCCCCAAATTCGTCGCAGAAAGAATCCGTGCGTGCGTCGACGCGGCAAATCACGAACCCAACCAAGAGAAGAGCGAGGCGCGCCGTGCGTTGGAGCGGCGGGGTTTAGATGGATGATGGATGGATCGGTGGGGGCCGGGCCCGGGGAGCGGCCGCGGATGATGCCCATTCCATTCCATTCGGGCGTCGCTGTCGCCGCCCCGCCACACCCTTGTGCTTTTGCGTGTGGGTGGGCGCATAAAGTCGCTCGCGCCGACGGCGACGCCATCGGCCGCGCCCGCGCGCGATTTCCACGATGGGGAGAGATGATCCGGCCGCCCGGCTCCTTGGCCCGTTCGTGTAAGCAATAGCTAGCTGCCCGCTCCGGGCCGGATTTTTCTTTTTCTTTTTTGCCCTGCCACGGCCAGTCGGCCACGCCCCTCCCCTCAGGCCCTGGCTTTCTGGCTGGCTTTGATGCGGTCGGCGTCGCCGGAGACGCCACTGGCGCGCGAGGAGATGGGGACGTGGTCCTCATCTACACTACACTACACCAGCTGACGTGCCCCGTATCACGTATCCATATCCACCCCTGCCGTGCCGCACCATATTCCCGCGCTGGACCTTCATGGGGGGGCCATGAGCACCAACTGACGGAAACCATGGAATCCAGTTCCAGGCCCGGCCCAACTTATCCAATTGTCAGGCAGATGATGCATGCATTTCCCTTTCCCTAAAAACTCAATCCGCGGGGGGACGACGTCCCACCGGGTATTTTGCATTTCCCTTTCCCATACGCCCGCGCGAAGACGACGAACAAGATCACGTATATATAACGGAAATGCTTACGGCAAGGCGTCAGTCCATCCATCTGGACGTTGGCTTCCCGGGCCTGTGGACGCTCGTGTTAGTGGGCCGCGACGGCCCAACACTCGTATCCGCTCATCCACACGCCCCCAATCGAATCCGCTACGTCCGCAACGCTGCGACCGCGCTCCACCATGACCCCGCCGCGGCTGCCCTCCATGGCTCCACCGCGACTGCGCCGTCGCGTAGCCCCCTCCTCTCCCTCTGTGCGCCGTCACCCAGCTCTGACCGCGCTTCGATCGGGATCCACCACGATCTTGCCACCTCGGCGTTCTCCATTACGTCCGGGCGTCCGTTGCGCCGCCCCCACATTGCCCTCTGTGCGCTGTCGCCTAGCTCCGCGCCACCGGTGAGCTTTACACCGGTGCACTCCACATGCCGACGAGCCTCCGTTCGCCCAAGCAGCGAGGAGATGTTGCGCTAAAAGCGCATGCTGCAAACAGATGTTTCAAGTGTTGTCAGATATATGTTGCAAGTGCTTCATATGGATATTGTAAATGAGATCTGGATGGTGCATATGTTGTAATGGCTATCACGTATGTTTCAAGTGTATGTTCTAAATATTTCATTTGTTTCGTACGTATGTTGCAAGTGTATGTTCCAAATGTTTCATATGTTTCAGACGTATGTTGCAATTGTTTTATCTGGGTGTTACAAAAGTAGATCTGAATGTAGGTGTGGAAGAAACCCAAGCCCTCGGTGGTCGTGTTGCTGCCCGAGCAGTGTGGCGGTTGCTAGTCTGCCACAACGGACGAGGGCGAAGGGGACCTCCTGCGATGACGGCATGGTCACCAGCAGGTGGAGACTGGACTCCCGCGGTGGCGTGAGAGGCACGGTAGACGCCTCGGTGAGGCCCACGGACACGGAGAAGGCTGGCTACTGTAGCTCCCTGGCGTATGTGCCGATGGCGAAGATGGAGGCTGCAGACGTGGCGGGGACGGATGCCTCGGGTGATACGGGGGCGACGAGGATGGGACCTTTCAGGCGCAGCCAAGGGACGAATGGTAACGGGCGTGGGCACCTGAGCTGCATCTAGACGCGGGCATCCATTCAGACGTCCGGGCGCTAGCTGCTTCATATATATAACACCAGAATCAGGAAAACACAATTTTCTAGAGCTTCAGTCGAAACCTAAGAGCCTTATTCTTTCTATATACTCTGTTCATCCTAAATTATAAGTCGCTCCAACTTTCTTAGGAAGTCAAAGTATTTTAAGTTGGACTAAATTTAGGATGGACAAAGTATTAGAGAAAATTGCAAACATATATGATATCAACTAAGTATCATTAGATTCTTTATTAATTATATTTTCATAGTATACCTATTTGATGTCATAAATCTTTATAATTTTCTTTTTAATTTTGATCAAACTTGAGATGCTTTGACTCTCCAAAAAAGTTGGAATGACTTATAATTTAGAACTGAGGGAGTATATAAAACCACAACAAAGTTACCAGTTTGTCATAGTACTCTAACAACCTTAGAGGTACATTATCATTAAGAGGCCCGGTTAAAAGAGTTCTGACACCAACTCTATGTCCCATGCAATGCATTAGGAATTTAGGACTCATACATGCAATTTGACACATATGACATATTCATCAAGGTCTAGTTGACTACACAATATTGAATTGAGAACAGTGACTGTTTGAACCACACTTAGAAATCTCCACATTAGTATTGTGCTTCTGCTTTTCCTTGATTACATCAAACATCTTACCCTACCTTATAAGCTCATACCACCAGAGCAACTAGATTACTCAAGTTGCAACTATACATATGTAGCCTTTACCTTTCAATTTTGATCTTGAAACTTCTACATGCAATTCGAACCATACTCCAAAACCCACAAGCTACAACTCAAGTTAATTCACGCCCTTGCTGATTTACCCTTCAATGCAAACCAGCATACTGAGCTTGCGCTACGTGTCATTATCCCACAGCGAACAAAGCCCCCCCACTCCAAACCTCATGTTCCTATATCGTCATAACTAGTCCCGTCATCACCTCTCGCCCCATAGGACTATCATCTTCAGTCTCTCAATCATAAAACACATTATATTTGCCCTCCAAGAAAACTGTTTGTCACCTTCGTGGGTTGTCACCATGTACCTTGCAAATTTGTCCGGTCCCAATTCATCTGTCACAGATAGACCACGAAAGATTGCTTTACAACTCGTCCACCTATCAAGGAAATGAATCAGCTGAGAGAGCTGGAGATGACCTTTGGGACAAACACCACATTGAAATTGAAACTGATCATGGCCAAGGTAATTCTCTGGACCAAGAAGTTCATCAGGATGCTGAACGAACCTCTGATAAATCAAATAAATCAAGTGAGACAGAGAGTGCTGAGAAACAACAACATTATGAATTATAAACTGAAGACCCTTTCGGGCCCCCCCCCGAGGGCGACTCGAGCGGCGCCGTCGCCCCCGCACTCGAGCCTCTCCCTCCGCCCTCCCCGTCTCGGCCGCTGCCAGAGCTTGCCGCCGGAGCTCCGGTGGAGGGCAAGGACGGCGGCGGCCGGGCGTCTCCCTTCCTCTCTCTCTCTCTCTCTCTCTCTCTCTCTCTCCCGGTGAAGACCTGTGCCGTCATCGTGCTCCTCATGTGGTGGCTGGCGGCCTGATCTGGCCTCCCTGTGGGTGGATCCAGCTCCCCGCTGGCTAGATCCAGCTCTGGCGGCGTGGAGGTGGTGCAGGCGCGCCTAGGGTTCCGGCGTGGCACTAGCTCCGGCGGACTGCAGTGCGGTGGCGGCCAGTTTCCTCACGGGGGTGGTAGCCCCGGGGGCCGGCGGCCGGATCCTTGAGTCCGGTGGCTGGATGGGCGAGTCCAGCGGGCGGGGCCGCGTGGAGGGAGGTCGGTTGCGGCCAGGGGGTTGGGGTTTGAAAGCATCTAGGCCCCAAGGTTTGGTTTCGGTAATTAATGACAACACTTTATTACCATGACTAACGTGTGTTTTGCAGAAACATTGGTAAGTTAGGTCATGGAGGTGATAACTGCTTTGAGCACTGTGGCTTCGTGTCCCTTGATGGAAATCGTTTCGGTTTTCAAAAGAGTGACGTCAAGATTAAGGACGGTTAGTTCCGGATGACGAAGTGTTGAGACACATTCGGAATAGTCGTTAGGATCTTCGTTTTTCTCTTTTGGCCGTACTATAAAGGGGGGCATGAATGGGTAGCTTGACCTAGGCAAGTCCTATGTTTAGGTGTGGTGCACACTTGTTAAACTTGGCGCTAGGCAACCCTAGATTAGCTCAAGGTTCAGTTAGAAGCAACTTGGTTGAAGTTGCGACGCGTTTCGGGCTGTTTTCTAGGCACCGGACGCGGTCTTCGGGAACACCGGACGCGTCCGGTGTGTACGTTACCGCGACTAGGTTTCGGCCTCGACCACCGGACGCGGTCCTCGCGAGGACCGGACGCGGTGGTCAGTGGCTGACACGTGTCACTCAGGGAGAACGCCCGTCGGACGCGGCCTGGACTTCATCGGCGAGTCCGGTGCGAGTCCAGTAAGGTCCAGAGAGGACCGGACGTGTCCGGTCTTCAGGCATCGGACGCGGCCTCGCGTCCGGTGTAAGTCCAGTAAGCACCCTTGCACGTCGGACGCGTCCGGTGGTTCGTTTTCAAAATCGCGATTTGACCGTTACGGGGGACCGGCGCGTCCGGTGCGTTGCACCGGCGCGTCCGGTGACCTCGTGTCAGAAAGTAACGGTTCGTTTTCTTTGAGGGGTGTATAAATACAACCCCTCCACCTCTTTTAGAGGTCTCTTGCCCATTCAAACATCTGAGAAAACCCTTTAGAGTGCAAGGGAGTGCAAGAGCACTAGTGAGGATAGAGATTTGAGAATCAAAGCTTGAGAGCTTCTCACTAGCGATTAGAGAGAGTAGCAAGTGTGCATCCACCTCCTCATTTGGGCTCGTTGTGGTCAAGTGAGAGTTCTAGCTTGTTACTCTTGGTGATCGCCATCACCTAGACGGCTTGGTGGTGATTGGGAGTTTGGTGATCATCCGGCGGAGCTTGTGGATGACCCAACTCAAGTTGTGAGCGGTTTTGGGTGATTCGCCGCGACGGAGTGTCGAAGAATCAACCCGTAGAGAGCACTTGATCCTTGCGCGGATCAAGGGGGAGCGACACCCTTGCGCGGGTGCTCCAACGAGGACTAGTGGGGAGTGGCGACTCTCCGATACCTCGGAAAAACATCGCCGTGTTCCTTGCCCCTTTACATTCAAGCAATTACATTCTCGTATTTACTTTCTTTGCTTGATTTACATTCCTAGAATTGCCATGCTAGACTAGGATTGGAAACTAGGGTGCAAAACTTTTGATCGGTAGACTCTCTAGGAACACAAGTAGGCACTAGGGGTGAATTCCGGCTTGTAGGATTTAATTCTTGCAATTAATTTTTAGAAAAGCCCAATTCACCCCCCCTCTTGGGCATCTTGATCCTTTCAATTGGTATCGGAGCCGTGTTGCTCCTTATTTAGGCTTTACCGCCTAGAGCAAGATGTCTCACGGGGAAGGACCACCTCCCACCTTTGAGGGGGATGATTTTCCATATTGGAAAATCCGCATGGAGGCGTATCTCGAAGCCATAGATGTCGGGTGCCTTAGAGCCGCAACCCAAGGGCTTCCCGCTATCAAGGATCCCGCAAACCCCATTGGTGACGAGGAGAAGTACGACCGGTGGAATGCAAAGGCAAAAAATGCACTCTACCGGGGCTTAGGCAAAGATATCTTCAATCGTGTGCGTAATGCAAAGAACGCTCATGATTTGTGGGAGAATCTTTGTGCTCTCCATGAGGGAACTAAGAGTGAGCGTGAGGAACGCTATCATATTGCTTTAAAGAAAATTAATTCTTTTGAGATGCTTCCCAAAGAAAGTGCTAATGACATGTACACTCGCTTGAATGTTCTTGTAGAGGACCTCAATGCTCTTGGGCTCACTCAAATGAGCCAATCGGATGTTGCAAGGAGGATCTTGAGTGTTCTTCCCGTTGAGAAGTATGGTCACATTGTCACCGTGCTTCATCAAAGTGATCTCTCCACCGCAACACCGACACAAGTATTGGGGAAGATCAATGCTCATGAGATGTACATGCACATCACTCCGGAAGAGGGCTCATCATCTTCCAAGAAGAAAGACTTGGCCTTCAAAGCTAGCTATGACAAGAAGAAGAAGAAGGGCCAAGCCATGATGGTGCAAGAAAACTCAAGTGAAAGTGATGTCGATGATGAATCACTTGCACTCATGGTGAGAAAGACCACCAAGATGTTAAAGAAGCTCAACAAGAGTGGCATCAAGTTCGATGGCAAGAAAAAGAAATTCTTCACAAGTAGCAAGAGAAAGCCCATCTCGGAGATGGATTGCTACAATTGTGGTGAACTTGGCCACCTAGCTCATCAATGCCCTAGACCACCAAAAGGCAAGTACAAGAACAAGAACAAGGGCAAGAAAGATGATTCAAGTGATGAAGAAGATGAGAAGAAGAAGAACAAGTCATACAAGAAGAAGGATGGCAAGAAGAAAGAGTTCTACAAGAAGAAGAAGGGAGGAAAGGCATATATTGTTGGTGATTGGCTCACCGACATTGAATCATCTTGTGATTCCTCCGAAGATGAGAGCGATGATGAGAAAGAGAAAGTTGCCGCATTTGTGATGGGGCCATCATCTTCACCGGCATCTTCACCACCATCTTCACCGCCTCTTTCACCATCATCGTCCACTACTCACCTATGCCTTATGGCCAAGGGTGAACGAAAGGTACAAAATCATGATAGTGATGATGATGATAGTGATAGTGATGATGAATATGATGCACCTTCTTATGATGAACTTGTAAAATTGCTAAACAAATACACTAAAATCATAAGAAGGACAAGAAGTGAAAATGATGATCTTCAAGAAGAAAATGAATCATTCTCATCTAAGCTTGAAAATGCTCAAAAGACTAGTGGTGAGCTTAGAGATCAAAATGAAGTTATGTCTTCCACTCTCAAAGAGCTCAAAACCTCTAATAAAGAGCTTAAAGATCAACATGATAAACTTGAGAGGAAGCATGATGAGCTCATCACTAGACATAGCTCTCTAAAAGACAAGTACACCACATTGAAAATTGACTATGATAGTCTTGTGGTTGCTAATGAACTTGCTCTTGAGACACATGATGCTACTAACAATGTTGTTAAGTGTGATATAGCTACATCATGTGATGATTTGATCATTGAAAGCATTGAGCAAGGTTCTAGTAGCAAAGGCAAGAGTGTGGTTGAGTCATGCAACCATGATGATTATGCCGAGATCAAGTGTGAGAATGAGAAGCTTGCAAATGAGAACAAGAAGCTCAAAGGTTTGATGGCTCTTGAGAAGCAAACAACAAATAAGTCACTCATTGAAGAGAACAAGAAGCTCAAGCAAGAAAAAGAGCATCTCAAGACCGGCCTAAGCAAGTTCACAAGAGGTCAATATTTGCAAAGTGAGCTCCTCATGAACACCGTAATGAAGATGGATAGAAGTGGCATTGGGTACTTAGCAAATCAAGAGAAGAAAGCCAAAGCTCAACAACAAAGCAAGTCAAAGCCCAAGCCAAAGAGATGTGTTGAGTGTGGTCAAGAAGGTCACTTTGCTCATGAATGCAAAACTCCACCACCACAACCCTTGCCCAAGCATGCTAGACCTTTTGCCTTCAATGCTCATTATATGCTAAGAAAAGATTCAAATGGGAAGATGAAAGTCATGTTTTTGGGTCCCCCAAACAAGAATAGGCCAAAGAAAATATGGGTTGCCAAGTCACTAGTTGAGAAAGTCAAGGGCCCCTCTCAAGTTTGGGTCCCTAAACAAAAAGCTTGATCTCTTGTGTGTAGGTGAACTACAAGACCGGTGGATCTCATTGGGTTATTGATAGTGGTTGCACTCAACATATGACCGGTGATCCTCGTATGTTCACCTCAATTGAAGAGAATGGGATATGTCAAGAGAAGATCACATTTGGAGATAATTCAAAGAGCAAAGTCAAGGGTATAGGCAAGATTGCAATATCAAATGATCACTCACTCTCAAATGTGCTCTATGTTGCTTCATTGAGTTTCAACTTGTTATCCGTTGGGCAACTTTGTGACCTTGGCTTCCAATGCTTGTTCACACCAAATGAAGTTGAAGTTTCAAAGATAGATGACAAGCAAGTGATATTCAAAGGCTTTAGATATAACAATCTTTATCTTGTTGACTTCACCTCCGAAGATGCAAATTTGATGACATGTTTGTTCACCAAGACCTCACTTGGTTGGCTTTGGCATAGGAGGCTTGCACATGTTGGAATGAGCACTCTCAACAAGCTATTGAAGAAAGAACTAGTAAGAGGATTGAAGGATGTGAAGTTTGAAAAGGACAAACCTTGTAGTGCATGTCAAGCGGGCAAACAAGTTGCAAACACTCATCCAACCAAGGCTTTCATGTCAACCTCAAGAGTGCTAGAACTTCTACACATGGATTTGTTCGGGCCTACAACATACAAAAGTTTGGGTGGTAATCTCTATTGTCTTGTGATAGTGGATGACTACTCAAGATATACATGGACCTTCTTCCTTCATGACAAATCCGAAGTGGCAAGTTGCTTCAAGAAGTTTGCAAAGAGAGCTCAAAATGAATTCGAAGTCAAGATAAAGAAGATTAGAAGTGACAATGGGAAAGAGTTTGACAACACCAACATTGAAGCTTATTGTGATGAAATTGGAATCAAGCATGAAGTTTCTTCAACCTACACTCCTCAACAAAATGGTGTAGTTGAGAGAAAGAACCGGACTTTGATCACCCTTGCAAGAACAATGTTAGATGAGTACAATACTCCGGAAAAGTTTTGGGCCGAGGCAATCAACACCGCATGCTATGCTTCAAATCGCCTCTTCCTCCAAAAGTTTCTTGGCAAGACCCCCTATGAGTTGCTTAATGGGAAGAAGCCGGACGTCTCATTCTTCCGGGTGTTTGGTTGCAAATGCTACATCTACAAGAAGCGTCAACACCTAGGGAAGTTTCAAAGACGTTGTGATATTGGTTTTCTTGTTGGTTACTCATCAAAGTCCAAAGCATATAGAGTATTTAACCATACCACCGGTTTGGTTGAAGAAACATATGATGTGGAATTTGATGAATCTAACGGCTCCCAAGGAGCAATTGAGAATTGTGATGATGTAGGTGATGAACCCTTGAGGGAGGCCATGAAGAACATGCCCGTGGGAGACATCAAGCCAAAAGATGATGAAGACGATGTGCAAATCATTGATCCACCATCTTCATCACGTGTGCCTCAAGATGATGACAAGAATGAGAGAGTTGAAAATGAAGATACTTATGTCTCTCATGAACAAGCCGAGGCACAAGCACAAGATGTTGATGCTCCCCATCCACCTTCTCAAGTGGTTGATAGAAGAAACTCACCTCTACTTCAAGCTCATCCACAAGAACTCATCATAGGGAGTCCTACAAAGGGAGTAATGACTCGATCTCAAAAGCTAGCTTCTTTCGTTGAACATCACTCTTTTGTCTCTTGTGTTGAACCTAAGAATGTAGAAGAAGCTCTTCAAGATCCGGATTGGGTGAATGCCATGCATGAAGAATTGAACAACTTCACCCGCAATCAAGTATGGACACTTGAAGAGCATCCAAAAGGTGCAAGAGTCATTGGAACCAAGTGGGTGTTCCGAAACAAGCAAGATGACCAAGGCATAGTGGTGAGGAATAAGGCAAGACTAGTTGCAAAGGGGTTTTCTCAAGTTGAAGGCCTTGATTTTGGAGAAACCTTTGCACCCGTTGCAAGACTTGAAGCCATTCGTATCCTCCTTGCATATGCATCACATCATGATATGAAACTATATCAAATGGATGTGAAAAGTGCATTCTTAAATAGCTTTATTAATGAACTAGTCTATGTCAATCAACCTCCCGGGTTTGAAGACCCTAGATATCCTAATCATGTTTATAGGTTGTCCAAGGCGCTATATGGGCTCAAGCAAGCCCCTAGAGCGTGGTATGAGCGCCTCCGGGACTTCCTCATTGAGAAGGGCTTCACCATCGGGAAGGTCAACACCACACTATTCACCAAGAAGCTTAATGGGGAGATCTTCATTTGTCAAGTGTATGTTGATGATATCATCTTCGGGTCAACAAATGAAGAATATTGCAAGGAATTTGGTGAATTGATGTCAAAGGAGTTCGAGATGTCAATGATTGGTGAGCTCACATTCTTCCTTGGTTTTCAAGTCAAGCAAATGAGAGAAGGGATTTTCATCTCTCAAGAAAAGTATACCAAGGATTTTCTCAAAAGATTCAAGATGGAAGAATGCAAGCCAATCAAGACCCCAATGCCATCAAATGGACATCTCGACCTAGATGAGGGAGGTAAACCGGTTGATCAAACTCTCTACCGTTCTATGATTGGTAGCTTGTTGTACCTTACCGCATCTAGGCCCGATATCATGTTTAGTGTGTGCATGTGTGCTCGCTTTCAAGCGTGCCCTAAAGAACCTCACTTGAGTGCCGTAAAAAGAATCCTAAGATACCTTAAGCACACCCCAAGCATTGGTCTTTGGTATCCCAAAGGAGCTAGATTCCAACTAGTTGGCTATTCCGATTCGGATTATGCCGGTTGCAAAATTGATAGAAAAAGCACATCCGGAGGGTGCCATTTGCTTGGAAGATCATTAGTATCTTGGTCATCTAAAAAGCAAAATAGTGTGGCTTTGTCCACCGCCGAAGCGGAATACATTGCCGCGGGGGCTTGTTGTGCACAAATCTTATATATGAAACAAACCCTCCTAGACTATGGAGTTGTTCTTGAAAAGGTGCCACTTTTATGTGACAATGAAAGTGCCGTTAAAATTGCTAACAATCCGGTACAACACTCTCGCACCAAGCACATTGATATCCGCCATCACTTTCTAAGAGATCACGTTGCTAAAAATGACATATCACTAGAAGGTGTGCGAAGTGAAAATCAATTAGCGGATATCTTCACTAAACCTTTGGATGAGGCTACCTTTTGTAGGCTAAGAAGTGAACTTAATGTACTTGATTCAAGTAACTTTAAAAAATGAGCGCGTGTTGTCCCTTGCATTGCATTGTATTATATGCCATGTTTAGTTTATCGCAATGCATTTAGGGCTTGGCTAACACGGTTACGATAACCCTCCTTTGGAGGAGTGAAGAAGCCTAACCATGGATCAAACTTGACAAGCAACCTAGCTTTACTTTCTTGTATTGCATTGCATATGCATGGTTGTTTGTTTGTCGTTTCTTTTCGGTTTAGCTTTGAGCAACCTCTGTGTTCGTCCATGAATAGAGAGAGCATTTGACGCTCCTAAAGGTCCAAAAACTCTATTGCATGGCCATACGTTGCTCCTCGGGTGTTTATTGCCTATTTTCCTAAAAATAATACTAGCCTAAGGCAAAATATTTTGAAAAATTTGAGGGTTTGAGTGAGGTCACTCATATCAGGTTCCAATTGGTGTTTTTTTGTGTCTCTTTGAATTGGAACTTGATTGGGAGAAGTCGCGTCGAAGTTCGGAATGAAGAATGGCGAAAAACAGCCACCGGACGCTGCACCGGACGCAGTGTTGCTGCACCACCGCGTCCGGTCCCTGTGTCCACCAGCGCGTCCGGTTTTCCAGAAGACAAAGTCCAGATCTAGGCACCGGACGCTGCACCGGACGCGCCTCTGACCACCTCCGCGTCCGGTCCCGGCTACCACCACCGCGTCCGGTGCTCCGCGATGAATTCCCGAGCACTCAGCCATCGGACTCTGACCGCGTCCGGTCTGTCCACACCGGACGCGCCCGGTGACTCCAGGCGCTTACTGGAGTGTCACCAGACGCTGCACCACCGCGTCCGGTGATTTTGACCACCGCGTCCGGTGCTACTATATCGAGCGGTTCTGCGCCCTCATAAAACCGATTCGGTTTTCTTCTTTTTTCCTTCACCGCTCGCGATTTCCGCCGCCGCCCGAGCTCTCCTCGCCGTTTCGCCGCTTCGCCGCCGGCGAGCCTCCACCGCGCCGTGCCCTTGCTCATTCTCGCCTCCGGCGAGCTCTGCCGCGCCTCCCTGCCCTCGCTTGCGCCCGCGCCTCCGCCGCTGTTTGCTGCGCGCCACCGCCGCCGCGCGTCTTCCTCGCCGCGCCGCCGTCCTCGCGTGCCTACCTCACCGCCGGTCACGGCGTTGTGCTCCCCTGCAGCTGCTGCAGCACCCCCGTGCACCCGTGCCCTCGATTCCATCCTTTGGCCGGGATTTTCATCTAGGGTTTTCTCCTAAACCCTAGCTTAGGGTTTCCATCAACCCTAGCTCGAGTGCTCGATCGCCGATCTCGGGGGTTCTCGCGAACTAGGTCACCTCGTCCCTTCACCGTTGTCTCGTCGATCCGAGGTAGCTTAGCGTCGTTTCACTTCGTATCTCATGTGCTTGCTATCTAGGGTTTCGTATCTTTAGATATATATGTGCTTATAGTATATCTCTCTATTCCATACGTGCAGCGAGTCAGTCGGTGTGTCGGGTCAGATCTGCTTGCTTAATCCGAGGCCAAGCCTGCGGATACGGATTGAGGCCAAGCCTCTCGAGTGTCAGTTCATCATCTCACAGAGGTTTTCAGGCAGTCAGTCAGCATGGTGCGTTGCAAGAACGCCGGAGGTGCTCCTGGTGACGGGGACAACAGTCCTCCCCGTCATGATGAGATTGCGCGCGGTAAGCGCATCAAGATTGCAGCCAGGAAGAAGAGGAGGACACTGTCAGATGCAGAGATTGCTCAGGCCGTGGCAGACGCCGCAGAGCAGGCAGAGAGAGGTGGCAGACGCAGTGGCTTACACATAGGCGAGCGTCGCTTTCATCTTGAAGGTCGACAGCTCGGCACTGAGGCCACTGAGGGCACCGAGGCTACAGCACCTTCAGAGCAGATGTCAGTTGATCCACCCTCAGAGCAGACACAGGCTACAGAGACTACACCAGCTACTGAGGCTACCCAGACCACTGAGGCTCCACAGGCCACTGAGGATACAGAGGAGCAGGCAGCTCAGTCTCCACCACGTCGCCGCTCCACACGTGCTCGTTCACAGGTGACACCCAGGCCAGAGGGCCAGCGTCGTGGTGCACGACCTCCTCCCAGAGTTAGAGGGTCACCCCCAGTCGAGCACTTAGACCTGAGGGGTGCTTCTTCACGTCAGGTGAAGAGCTTGAGGTTTGTGGAGATCAGCCGATGGTTTCCACCTGTCAGAGATGCCAGAGCTTCAGAGGGTTTCTATACCCCACTTCAGGAGGATTTCTACAGGGCCTTAGTTGACAGTGGTATTGCTTTCAGACCTCAGAGGGTATGTCGACTTGAGGCACTGGTTGATGTTGTGGGAGAGCAGCTTCGTCCGCACCTGTCCTATCTGCCTGGCTTATCAGATCTTCTTGGACGGACAGGTGCTTACTGCGGCACATGGGTCAGGGAGTTCTATGCTTCTTTGTGGATTGATCCTGCTCATGAGTTTATTCACTTTGCATTCAGAGGCCGCGATCACAGACTCTACAGCTCCAGAGCCCGAGAGATCCTCAGACTACCAGCTTCTGACACGAGGATCCATCAGTTGTGCTATGGCCAGACTCCACCTCCCAGACGCCCTCACGGCGGTTCCGTGCCACCCACCGACCTGGTTCGACCCTGCTTTCGCGAGCCTTTTGGCGAAGGGTCACGTCGTACGCCTGCCAGCTTGACGCCACTTGCCAGAGTCTTGGATGCTATACTCAGACGCACTCTACTCCCCAGACTTGGCTACAGAGAGGGACTGACACGTATGCAGCTTTGGGTTGTTCACCACCTCCTTACACAGCGACAGTTTGATATCTGGGATCTTATCCTGAGTGAGATGGAGGACACCATTGCTGAAGGCTTCAAGGGTAACCGTCAGCTTCCCTATGCCCACTGGATTTGCTTTATTATCAGATCTGCTATCCAGATGCCACCAGAGATCAGGGCCGAGATTGCTAACACTACTACAGCATTCCCTGACTATGACATTCGACAGCTTTGGGCTTCTATCACTAGAGAGCAGGCTCCAGCACCAGGACAGCGTGAGCGCCCAGATGTTCCTGAGACAGCAGCTGAGCAGGACGCCAGAGTTGACGAGCTTGCCGAGGCAGAGCTCGCGGACCTTGAGACTCAGACTGCTGACATACCTGAGGATGTCACTTCAGACAGCACAGATGAGGATTATCAGCCCATCCCCAGGTACCGGTCTCCTCGGTCTCACGACCACGAGGCCGGTGGTTCTGGTTCAGCCTCCCGCTCAGACCCAGCCATGGTGGCTATTCTTGAGAGGTTGACCCAGGCACAGGAGCAGCAGCAGCAGCAGATTCAGAGACAGGCACAGGACACAGCTGCAGCACTAGCACAGATTCAGGCTCGCCAGGACGAGTTTCAGCGACAGCAGCTTGAGATCCAGAGGCAACAGGTTGAGATGCAGCGACAGAGTCAGCAGCAGTACATGGATCTTCTGCGGCATCTCATCACAGTTGGGGTTCCTCCGCCTGCTTCTGTCATGACTCAGGCTTTGCATTCCAGTGATCCATCGAGTCTGGGACAGCCGAGCTTTCAGTTCACATCTCCACAGCAGCAGGTTCCCCAGTCTTTTCAGTCCCCAAGCTTCACTCCTATTCATACGGGGTTTACACCGTCAGACCAGCCTCGCCCGCACCTCCTGACAGGCACACCTATTGGTGATTACAGTGCTACTTACAGTGAGTTGACTGGTCAGCCGACACCCTCGCACACTACTACGTTTCACACTTCGTCAGGGGTGTCAGCTCCCGAGGCAGCTATTCCTCCAGTGACAGGGACCGGGACTACAGAGACCATCCCTTCTTCAGTTGCCTCGACAGATCCCCCAGCTACTGGCTCACTACAGGCTCAGGTCACTCAGACAGATCCACTTGTTACTACTCAGTCAGTGCCCGTTCCTGCTCAGACCCCGACCGCTTCGCAGCCACGTGCTTCTTCAGAGGGTCAGCCAGATAGCTCAGACTCCGAGGGCGATTCACTTCACTTCGTGATTACTCCGCGCACCTCGGCACCCGACACGACTCCGTCTGTCCCCCCGTCAGATTAGATTAGTTTTTGGCGCTTGATGCCAAAGGGGGAGAGAGAGTAGTTTCAGGGGGAGTTTGTTAGTGGGTTTTCGTTCTTTGTGTGCTACTTTCTGCATATCATGTTTACTTTTCAGCATTGCATTCGTGTGACATTGTCGTCGTGTGGTAAACTTTGAAGCTTAATGTGTTTTTCGTCTCAATGTTTAATATATGTCACCGTTTTAGCTATAGCTCTAAGGTTGTGCTTCCGTGCCTTACTCCGATCACTTATGAGCTATATCTTTATGTGTACTAACGTTTTTTTTTGTCTTATCTTATGAAGTACACTCTTTTGGCTTGGAGCACATAAGCAATTCCTATCCTTGTATGCTTATTGTCTTTTGCTTATGTGAACCAAGCATGCTCGAAAACCTTCACTCTAATCCATTGAAACTTAGTGTTGTCATCAATCACCAAAAAGGGGGAGATTGAAAGCATCTAGGCCCCAAGGTTTGGTTTCGGTAATTAATGACAACACTTTATTACCATGACTAACGTGTGTTTTGCAGAAACATTGGTAAGTTAGGTCATGGAGGTGATAACTGCTTTGAGCACTGTGGCTTCGTGTCCCTTGATGGAAATCGTTTCGGTTTTCAAAAGAGTGACGTCAAGATTAAGGACGGTTAGTTCCGGATGACGAAGTGTTGAGACACATTCGGAATAGTCGTTAGGATCTTCGTTTTTCTCTTTTGGCCGTACTATAAAGGGGGGCATGAATGGGTAGCTTGACCTAGGCAAGTCCTATGTTTAGGTGTGGTGCACACTTGTTAAACTTGGCGCTAGGCAACCCTAGATTAGCTCAAGGTTCAGTTAGAAGCAACTTGGTTGAAGTTGCGACGCGTTTCGGGCTGTTTTCTAGGCACCGGACGCGGTCTTCGGGAACACCGGACGCGTCCGGTGTGTACGTTACCGCGACTAGGTTTCGGCCTCGACCACCGGACGCGGTCCTCGCGAGGACCGGACGCGGTGGTCAGTGGCTGACACGTGTCACTCAGGGAGAACGCCCGTCGGACGCGGCCTGGACTTCATCGGCGAGTCCGGTGCGAGTCCAGTAAGGTCCAGAGAGGACCGGACGTGTCCGGTCTTCAGGCATCGGACGCGGCCTCGCGTCCGGTGTAAGTCCAGTAAGCACCCTTGCACGTCGGACGCGTCCGGTGGTTCGTTTTCAAAATCGCGATTTGACCGTTACGGGGGACCGGCGCGTCCGGTGCGTTGCACCGGCGCGTCCGGTGACCTCGTGTCAGAAAGTAACGGTTCGTTTTCTTTGAGGGGTGTATAAATACAACCCCTCCACCTCTTTTAGAGGTCTCTTGCCCATTCAAACATCTGAGAAAACCCTTTAGAGTGCAAGGGAGTGCAAGAGCACTAGTGAGGATAGAGATTTGAGAATCAAAGCTTGAGAGCTTCTCACTAGCGATTAGAGAGAGTAGCAAGTGTGCATCCACCTCCTCATTTGGGCTCGTTGTGGTCAAGTGAGAGTTCTAGCTTGTTACTCTTGGTGATCGCCATCACCTAGACGGCTTGGTGGTGATTGGGAGTTTGGTGATCATCCGGCGGAGCTTGTGGATGACCCAACTCAAGTTGTGAGCGGTTTTGGGTGATTCGCCGCGACGGAGTGTCGAAGAATCAACCCGTAGAGAGCACTTGATCCTTGCGCGGATCAAGGGGGAGCGACACCCTTGCGCGGGTGCTCCAACGAGGACTAGTGGGGAGTGGCGACTCTCCGATACCTCGGAAAAACATCGCCGTGTTCCTTGCCCCTTTACATTCAAGCAATTACATTCTCGTATTTACTTTCTTTGCTTGATTTACATTCCTAGAATTGCCATGCTAGACTAGGATTGGAAACTAGGGTGCAAAACTTTTGATCGGTAGACTCTCTAGGAACACAAGTAGGCACTAGGGGTGAATTCCGGCTTGTAGGATTTAATTCTTGCAATTAATTTTTAGAAAAGCCCAATTCACCCCCCCTCTTGGGCATCTTGATCCTTTCAGGGTTGACGGGCTGGGCGGCAGGGGCTTCTACCTCCACTTCCTTGGCCCCCTTCTTCCCCTCGTCATCCCCCTTCTTCCTTGCCGCAACCCTTGTTCGGCTTGCTGCTGGCTAGCTTCGGCTGGTTCCGGCGGTGGGCCTCCTCTTCGGCGTGCTTCGTCCGGCCCCTCTCTCGGCTGGTTGGTTTGCAGCTCCACTTGGCTCTTCATGCCCCGTCACTGTGATTGGTCAAGGGCATCGTCATGTGGGTGCACTTGCTGCGAGGACGCTCGTGGTACACGTGGTGGCGTCGGGTGTCGGCGGGGACGCCCGCTTTCGTCACTGGCGCCTTCCTTCGTGTCTGTCTCCATCGCGGAGGCCGGTGGTGGTGTGGGGGTGAGAGGTCATGGCGAGAGCTTGGACGGCGGTGTCTGCGGACATCGCTTCCTCCTTGGAGGCATCCTTCTTGTACCTCTTCTCCCGTCCATTCTTGGATTTGCAGGTGTAAACCTTCCCTTGTGGGCTTGCGACGTTGGCGTCTTCTGCGTCGTGTCCTTCTTCAAGGCGTCGTGAGGCATTCCAGCTGTGCTCTACTGCCCCATTCCTGCTGCCTGGCCCTGGTCGTGCTTCTGGAGGTTTCCGCTGGGGGTGTTTGGCTTCTCTGTTCTCTTTTTCTTTGCCTAAGGTGTATTGCTGCTAGTTGTTCGCTGTGCAGGTTTCTAGTTGGGTCGGGTTTCGACCAAGTTGAGTTGCCAGTTGAGTTGAGTTGGCTGTGTTCTTCACTGGAGCATTCAGTAGCGGAGTTTAGTTGAGTAGTCTTTGACCACGCTGCAAGGTGGCGTGGGTCGTGTTAGTTGCTCCAGAGTTGTAGGGGTTGAGTATGACATTCCCCTCAGTTGTATGGTTTTTCTGGCTCAGTTTCCATTCAAAAAATTGGGCTGACACTTGCCGTTTTCTTTCTCCGTCTAATAGAAATCGCGGCAAAGCTTTTGCCGCCCTTTCGAAAAAAAGACAGAGTGCTAAATCTGATCTTGCTCTGGAAGATGTTGCAGAGCTTGAGATCCAGTGGGAAGAAATTGCTATTGGTGAACGGATTGGCCTTGGTAAAATTGATTTATTATTTGATTATCTATGAAAATGATTTCCTAATCATACTAGTATTTCATTGACCGTGGGAAATGATTTGTTTGATCCTTTTTCTTTAAAAAACATATTTCATGTTTTTTAAATTCAATTCAACCTGCTATGTTCCAGGATCGTTAATTTGGAGAAGTTATAGAGGAGAATGGCATGGAAACAGTCAGTTTTTCAGTCAACAAATTCCTTGCTTATCTTTTGAGTCAGCAGCTTCTAAATGTGCTACTGAAAAGATTATTGAAGTAAAGCCAACCCTTTTGGTATACTGATCTAAGCATGTGAAGAAATGTTAATTTAGATAATATCACAACATTATTTGTGCCAACACTGAAATACAACACCTCTTTACTTGCCAATCTTACAGGCATCTAGTAATGAGAAAAACCAGTTAATACAAGGCAATGAGCCAATGAAATACTTCATACTCTTGGTGGATTTTCTCCATTTATACCATGAAACGGTTAATCTTGTAATGAAAAGGCGAATATTTTATTTGTTGACTTGAACTGCACCTACATTTTCTGTCTGCTGCTTTATGTTTTCCCTACTGCTTTAGGTGACTTCATAGTGACAGGCCTTAGCATCATTTGGACTAACAGGTTTTAGAACATTTTTGGCGTTAGTAGTTCTTATTTTTGAAAAAAAACAATGATCCATCCATTGTTGCAGTGAATGAACAGTGCTTTCCTCTCGCAACAAATCAGCATAAACCAAATTTTAGTGAAACGAACAGGGATTGTCGCTGTATTTCTTTTCTTTTGCTTTGTTCACTGCTACCAAGTTGTTTATAGAATCACAAATTTGTTTGTCTATAGGATGCTTCAGTCAAGAAGTTCTTGCAACAGGATATTTCGAGTGATGCTCTGGAAGAGTTTAGAACTAAGGTATACTCCTTTTCTAAAAAAAAAAGAACTGAGGTATACTCCTCTCTCTATGCCAAGGCATCCACTGAAATAAATGGACTGAAATAAAGAAATTTGGCTTTGTTAATTGTGCAACACTTGAAAATTACCGTAAATTTTGTTAGAAAAGTAAGTGCTGCAATTTTTTCTTGAACACACAGGAGAACTTTGGCTTGTAGCTGATAGATAAGCGGTATGAGATACACAATAGGTGGTTTGAAATACACAATCTTTTCTGATGCTTCATTTTGACAACTATTTTCTTAATTAACATGCAAATTCCAGATGTTTATATATCATCAATGTTTTAGTGATTATGCCAGCAGCCCCAACAATAATTTCGTAATTTGAAAACTTTACTCCCTTTTTTTTGAACAAACGGAGGGGAGAGATTCCCCACCAATCATATATATCAAACATCACTCCGTCAAACCGGAATGAGCAGTAGCATTACAAGATAGGAGGTAGCCACGCCAGTCATGAAGACTGCTTACATGATCAGCTTTCAAGTGTTTGCGCCAAACAACAAGATCATCGCATCCTCTAGAAATTACAGTACGGCTGCTAGACAGCTCGTTCCTGAAGATTTCACCGTTTCTCGCATCCCACAACCGCCAAAGAATTGTTAGCATGACGAAGGGCCATAGACTGGGATCAAGGCCTGAAGGAGTATTGGTGTTCCAGATCTCATCGTCGGAGAGGGATGAAATGCCAGGTAATCCAATTTTGGACCAAAGGTCCGCGCTTGCTGTACACATGAAAAACACATGATGCCGGTCCTCCGTAGATGCAGGGCAGCGCTGTCAGAGGTCATCATCCACGACGTGCTTAGAATGAAGATTAGATCTTGTGCTCAGCCTGTCTTTGAAGTACAACCAGGCGAAGATCTTGACCTTGTTCGGTACACGGGTCTTCCAAATGCGGCAGTCGTGGACATCAGCAGAGCCATGGTTGGTGTCGATCGCTTTGTAGGCATCGCGGGATGTGTATGGTTTGCCGGTCAGCTTCAGGACTCTAGCATCAGAGCCTTCTCGGAGACTGAAATCCTGCAGACATGAAACGAGGTTTTCTAGCTGGGCGCTAGCAGCGTTAGTGAGCCGTGGTCGTAAGCGCAAATCAAACTCACTCTGAAAAACACATTGCACCGAGACATTTGCCCTGGTAACATGGAGAAGAGGGCAGCGTGGGAAAGGTAGAGCAGACCACTGGGGAGCCAATGGTCGAACCAAAATGAGGTGGAGGCTCCATAAACTTCAACAGAAGTAATGGACCGGTAAGTATTATCCCGTCCGTGATGATTTTCCAGAGGTAGCTATGCGTTCCAGTTGATGGAGTATCAAAGGAGGCAGCATCCCGAAGCAGCCAGTCTTTCCAAGCCACAGATTCTCCATAGAAAAGCTTGTCGATGAACTTCATAACTAAGCAGCGGTTCTGAAGCTCTAGATCTTTCACACCAAGACCACCGTCCTCCTTGCTAGCCTGGACATTTTCCCATGCCACAAGGCATTTTGATCCATGACAGACATCATCACCAGTCCAGAAGAACGCACGGCGCCTACGATCGATAGCTTTGATGATGGTTTTAGGAACTTCCAAGGCAGACATGTAGTGAAGAGGGACTGAGCTGAGGACAACAGTGGATAGAACAAGACATTCTGCCCTATTAAGGAGAGAGGCGTTTATCACAAGAGGAGATAAGAGGAAGGCAGTCATTAACAGTAATTTTGGTGGGGGACAAAGGAAGTCCGAGATATGTTTGAGGGAAGGAGGACACGGTGGTACCGAAAGCATCAGCAAGCTCCTGTGCTCTGTCAGGGTGGACGGCAACAAGGAGGAAAGTGGTTTTGTGGTTGTTGATGGATAAGCCAGTGGCGTGCTCGAAGAGTTGCAGGATGTGCTTAGTTTGGATGATGGCATCATAGGAGCAGTTGAGGAAAATCAACGTATCGTCAGCATATTAGAGAACAGGGAATGGGTCACCAGGAGTCAAAGGGTGAGTAATCGAGGTAGCAATAGCCGGGTGCTGTAGGAGACGACGTAAGACGTTAGCAACGATGATAAAAAGGTAAGGGAAAAGGGGGTCACCCTGACGGAGGCCATTCCGGCAGTTGATCCAACGTCCGGGAATTCCATTGAGGAGGACAACGGTTTTCCCAGTGGACAGAGATCCCGAACCCAAGCACGCCATTTATCGGTGAAGCCCTGGCACTGGAGAATGCGATCAAGACTGTCCCAACTGACACTGTCAAAAGCTTTGTGGAAGTCGAGCTTCAGCACAATTGTAGGGGCATTCCGTCGGTAACAGCAGTGAAGAAGATCTGCAGCATAAGCAAAGTTATCAGCAATGCAGTGCCCAAGAACAAAGCCAGACTGGTCATTGCCAATGAACGATGGGATGAGAGGCTGAAGCCGGTTAGTAAGTACTTCAGATATGCCTTTGACCGTAGAATTTTGAAGAGCAATTGGCCTAAAGTCTTGAGGCTTACGGGCAATATCCTTTTTAGGTAGGAGCACAAGATAAGACCGGTTCAAGCATTAGGTCAGAAGAATGGGAATGGAAGGATTCAAAGAGGGCAACAATATCGCGGGAGACAGTGTGCCAAGAAGCTTTGTAGAAAAGCGGGCCAAACCCGTCGGGGCCTGGGCTAGCGGTGGAATGCATTCGCCGGTATGCCAGGTGAATTTCAGAGTGATCAAAAGCCGCCTCCAGGTGACTCAAAGGCAACGGTCCCTCAGGATAGAGATCATCAAGGTGGAATCCCCAAGTAGTAGTTCGAGCACAGCCAAGAAGGTTGTGATAGAAGGAATGAAGGATAACAGCTTTCTGATCGTGATTGTGAATTTCAGATACCTCATGCTCAATAACTTGTATCTTATTGCGACGGTACCGTTGGTTGGCACAGGCGTGGAAATAGCGAGTATTTTCATCTCCTTCCAGAGCTGCTCTGACTTTGCTACGTTGCTTCCACAGAAGAAGTTTGGATTGAGAGACCCTACTGAGAAGTGTGACTATCAGCGTTCTGAGGGCAGATTCAGACAGGGAGAGCGGACGGGCTTCCTCAACTCGGTCAAGGAGGTTGATGACGATCCTGCAGTCCGTCTCTTGTTGATTGATCCGTGGAATTTGTTTTCTCCATTCCCGAAGAGCACGACGTGTCTCCTTAAGCTTAGCAGCCATGACCGCTGACGTATCACTGTTCTCCGTCTGACAATTCCATGCCGAGACCAAAACTTCGCGATACCCGGCAGCATTGACCTAATAGTTTTCGAACCGAAAAAGGGTGGATTTAGGGATGGCAGTGGAGACGTCAACCCTTAAAGGAACATGGTCAGAAGTCGTTCTGGTAAGAGACGAGAGGATCGTGCTGGGTAAGGTCTCGTCCCAAGCAAGGTTGATGAAGACTCTGTCGAGACGTTCCAGAGTGGGAGTGGAGCGCTTGTTGGACAAGTGTAGCTCCTGTCTAAGAGCGGCAGCTCAATGAGATACATGTCATTCACACACTGGTTGAAGGACTCAGCTTCAGCAAAACGGAAGTTGGCGTTGTTCTTTTCATGTGTCTCCTTAAGCTTCAGCAAAACTTTACTCCCTTTTTTTAGCCCCAAAGCTTCTGTTCTTGCGTCAGCCCAAGATGGAGATTGAAGAAAATCGTCCAGGCCACCCATTACCCACCTTATCCACTGAAGAAACTCCCGTCCTATCCTACAGGTAGATCAGCGAACCAAACATGAGTGATCCGCCCAGTCTCACATCCAGAGCCATCAGAGCAGCACCTGAACGACCATGGCCTTGCCGCTGCTCAGGCCACACTCTCACGTCGCCGCCGCCGCCGTCCTGCACTCCGCGAGGAGAGCCGACCGCCATGGCCGCTGCCCCGCGACAGTACCCGTATCGTTCTCTTTCAAATCCCATGTCCGAACTGTTTCCGGTTGCTTCAGGTTTCACTTTTATGCGTGCTGTTTCTCTGCAGGTCGGCCGGTTCCATGACCACGGGTGCAGCAAGTCCGGCCGTTCTAAGGTACAGTACATGACCGGCTCTTATCCTGAAACGAAAAATACGAAGAAATGTTCATGTTCACGTAAATTCGAGGCAAGCCAATAGCGTTGCATAAAAAATGGCGTGCTTCGTGCTGACAGATGCATGATAAGGATGCGAAAGCATACGAATAAACAGAGTACTGATGTCACTGCTACTGCCCATGCTTCTATATGCGCAGGCCCTTTCTGAAATCTGAAGAAACCGACTAACCGAGCGCAATACTATATATTGTGTTACATTAGCGTTGCTACCATGGTACCCATGAGGCCATGACCATGAGACCACATGAATCCAGTTGCATGCATTGATGGTTCAGTAATGTTCAGATATATATGGATCTTGCTGTGTTGTGTTGCAGAGATCCGGTTCAGTGAAGGTGAGCGCCTTCCCGTCGCTGGACGTGGTGCCGCTGATGGTGACGATGGTGGATCACGTGGACATGTCGCGGGACTACGTCGTGACAAAGTCCATCTGGCATCTAAGCGACGCGGCCCTCAAGAGCGTTTGTGAGTCCTCAGCTCTCACCGTCGTCTCGATCAGCACATGAGCTCCTCCGCCCTGCTTTGATCTGAAACCACTCACTGACCGTTTCCCTCTCGATCGATCCATCGATCGCCGCGCAGATACCTTCTACGCCATGTTCACGGTGTGGGGCGTCTGCTTCTTTGCGTCCATGAAGGCAAGCACGCATTACTAACATACACCATGCATGTGATTTCCTGGAGTGTTCATGACACACTTGTTTGTGGGTTAAATCAAAACAGGATCCCTTCTACGACAGCGACACGTACAGGAGCGCGGGTGGAGATGGAACCGTGCACTGGTACTACGATAGGGTAAGCACGCACGCATGAAGAATCAATACAGTTAGCCTAGCCACAGATAACTTTACTGATATCGATCCTCTGCAATGTTCATTCATTGGCAGCAAGAGGACCTGGAGGCGTCTGCGAGGGAGGAGCTGCTGCGGGAGGAGCTGCTCGAGGAGATTGAGCAGAGGGTTGGGGGCCTCAGAGAGCTGGAGGAAGTAGTCACAAAGTGATTATACGGGTGAATGGGATGGGTATGGGCTACTAATCAGTTCTCCATCTGAACTTCATGAGCAAATAAGTTCAGACTTCTTTACTGTCCTGCTCAAACCTGTTCTGTATGACTGTATATGCCCCAAACGTACGCCTGGATGAACTGCAGTGCAATAGTTTTTTTTTTTAAAAAAATAGTCTGGCAGGAGAAGTGCTGATTATACTAATAAAGAAGGGGCTCAAACTGGGCAACACATTTTAGTTCAGACAACGAAGTGTTGGGGTACGATATCATCTGGATCCCTTTCTGCTTTACAGTTCGGCCAAGATCAGAGTACAACTGTGCTGTGCAGCAGATGAGTCCTGAAGAAAAAGATGAATTGCTCCAGAGAGAGAGTTCTCGTCTACCTACAGAACTCTGTGTATGTATATATAGACATAGTACTGTACATGGCAAACTAGAACTGTAGTTGTACAGCATCGATATCACCGCTCGGCACAGAGAGTTAAAGGCGTACATTTACACATGCACCGTCTGGCTGGCGTGGCGTCCGCAGCCTGCAGGCCTCGCCGGCAGCTACGCGTACGCAAGCAGCGGAGAGCGGTGCGCCGAAAAATGCAGCGGCGGGGACCGGGCCGCGCCGGGGGGCCTGCCGGCCTGGAAGAAAAAGGCGTATGGCCTCGCCGCGCGCTGCAGCAGCCAGAGCCATGGAAGCTGATGAGTCGCGTATTGCTCCGATCCCTGAGATCCTGACCCTGATCCCTGGTTCCCTGGAGCCAAGGACCAAGGCTGCACTGCTGACGGGTGGCCAGCGGTCAGGCGACCGGACCCCTACCGGTTACGAAGTACGGAGTACAGTACTGTGCTATACGACCGAGGGCAGCGGCGGCGTCTGATGTACGGCTTCGCAATCAGAGCCATGAAAATTTGAGCTAGCCTTGAGCGATGGTTGCACTCCAGCTAGTGTTTCAAGCATCGTTGTACTACTGTAGTCTGCAGTGTCGTGGAGCGCGTCGACAAAGCCATGCACGTTGGCCACCTTGGCGGGAAAGTAAAGTTGCCCCTAGGGGCACATGCCCTCGCATGGTGCACCACACGTTTCGCATTAAGATGTCATACATCTTAATGCGAAACGTGTGGTGCACAGTAGGAGACATGTGCTCTTAAGGGCATAAAAGAAAAAAAGGAAAGATGTTGGTGGCAAACAGCACGGGCTCCTGCTGCACCAGCCTGACCCTGAGGTGTAGCGACTTGAGGTTTAGCCGCCGGATGTCCTTGCCACTGATCATCACCTTCCCGACGAATGGGTCGTAGAAGCGCTCATGAGGGCGATGAAGATGCTCCTCCGCAACGGCCCGACCCACTCGCTCCGACCAGCGCCGCAGGTTGTGCATCTATGAGACACGCAACTCGCTACAGAAGAGGGACAAGATCTTGTCCTGCACGTTGAAGGTCGCCATCATGGAGAGGAAACGTGGCGGCGGCAAAACGAGATGCCACGCAGGCGGATGCAGGCGGCAAAACGAGATGCCACGCAGGCGGATGCAGGAGGGGAAACGAAAGACTCGTGGATAGGGTCGCGTGGGGGTAGGGGGTAATGGGTGTCTTTTTTTCTAATCGGGTGAACTTTATCCTCTCATAGTCAGTGGCGGATTTACAGGGGGGCTGGGGGGCTCCAGCCCCCCTAATGGCTTGATTTACCACTAAATTACTGTAGCAAAAACCTCAAATCACCATTAAATCTTCATGCAAATCAACATCTCCATTGTTTTAGCCCCCCTTGATTCCCATCCTGCATCCGCTACTGCTCATAGTTGAGTTCTATCTAATTTTAAAAAAACAACTAGTCGAGACTTTGGCTAGACTTTAGCCCACCCATTAGTCCTCCTATTTGGATCATCAAGGAAAGTTTAGTAACTAGTTGTTAGCCCAAGAGATCCAAACAGGCTCTAAGACGAAAACACAATTGTTGTGTGAAAGTCTTTTAGCTTATACTGTACTCCCCCCGTTCCATAAAAAAGTGTCGTTCTCACTTTCCGAGAAGACAAACTTCTTAAACTTTGACTCAATATATATATATATATATATATATATATATATATAATATATTAATATTTATGATACATAATTAGTATCATTCGATAGATTGTTGATTTATTTAGAGATACAAATGTTGCTAATATTTTCTGTAAACCTAGTAAAGTTTGTTAGAAAGTTTGACCGGCACATGTCTCGTAGCGACTTTTTTTATGGGATGAAGTAGTACTCCATTCCAAAATGTGATAGCGCGTTTTTATTACATCACAATTAAATATGCTTGCATCATGTATTTATTTGATATTATTATAGATGTTCATATATTTTTTCAATAAATATGGTTAAAGTTAGAGAATTTTACTTAGGGCAAAACTAAGAACGTGTTTGGTTTCTTCTTGGCACTGTGTTGCCTTGCCGAATGAACTGCGAGCAAGTCTGCGGGTTTGATTCTCTTGCATACCTGTCTTGAATCTTGTGCGAGCGAGATTCGGCTTCTCGTAGAAGAAAAAAAAGGCGTGTTTGGTTCCGTGTTGGCCTTGCTTGGCCTGGACGGCACAAGCAACGAGAACCTTGCCAGTCCAGGAGAGCCGGTTCGGCAAGGTATGATCCAAACACATTTCCTAGACTAGTTCCTTGTTGAGCGAGGTAAAACAGTAGCCAGCAAAGTTACCAAATATGCCCAAAAGGTATGCCTGGTTTCTTTACCTGTCTTGCCTTGTCTTGATCACTTTGCCTCACCCAACCTTACCAAGCCAAGCAAGTCAATTTATTTTTGAGGGAATTGGAGGGGCCAAAGCCCCTACAGAAATTTATTAAATTAAAAAAAAGAGAAAGACAATTTGGCTCGCCTATGCTAGTAAGGAAAATTTTACACGCACAAGCCCTAAGGCACTTAGCCGCAGAAGATTGGAGCAGTTGCTTATCGACTAATCTTCCAGCAACAAGGCAAAGTTCACCTGGTCATGCACGTGTCGCAGTTGAAGAAACATGTGTCCTCTTCAGTCCAACCTTATCTGGATTTGTCGTTAGTCTCAGTCTGCACCGACCCCTCCCAGGCTTTGTTACCAAAAGCCGCTTTGGATACTATATACGCTTCGTTCCATGTTTTTCAGCTTTTCTTCACGTTTTTTAGCCAAACGGTTTTAGCTTCACGCACTCTGTTCGAGAAAAATGGTAAAGTTAAGAGAGCACCTAAAGAGGCGCTCCACGAACTTCAGTTTTTTTATGAAGCTGCTCTATGATAGAGTTTGTAAAGCAGTTCCAAACACCCCATAGGATGACTCAAAAAAGGGGCTCCACGGTCACCCAGTTGCTAGTATGTTGGTCAGGATTGTTAGATGATATGGCTACTTGGGAGGAGCAGGATCGGAAGATCTGAAGCGGAAGTATCTAAGAGCTCTAGCTTTGGGTCAAGCTGGATGTTAAGAAGGGGCAGTGTTAGGAGAACAGTGTGTAGCGCGCGTATCTGTTGGGCCTCGGCTTTGTTGAGTGTGGCCCTTGGCCGGGTGTGGTCGCGAGCCCGTGTCCGCGCTGTTATAAGCCGAAGACAGGGAGAGGGTAGGGTAACCGGTAACAAACTCCGAAACCGTTTCTTCCGAACTATCATCGTCTTCGCGGAGTCAGCTGCGTTCCTTCGGTCCTTCCCAAATCGATAATGATACTGTGCGGGCGTCTGTCCCATTCGGACAGACCCGCACACGGGGACGACTCGACCGAGTGCCCGCGCCCGCCGCGCCCACTCGCTCGCTCCGCTCGCCCGCTCTCCCCCCCCCCCCCCGCTCCTCCGCTTCCACTCTCTGCCGCGCCACGCGCCATTCTCCGGGCCAGGTCGTGCTGCCTCTTCCTCCCTCCTCCGCGACCTCCATGTGATCCCCACCGGAGATGAGGACGACGGCGGCAGCTCCGATGAGGTAGGTCGGTTCTTCTCTAGATCTGAGCCGTCCTCCTCCTTCTCCTGCTCCTCTAGATCTGAGCATTCCTCCTTCTCCTATAGATCTGAGCCTTCCTCCTCCTCCTCTTTCTCCTCTGGATCTGAGGGATGCGGCAGTGGCTAGAGTTCCGGCGAGCTCTGGGTCCTTTTTCCTCCTTCCTCTGGTGAGCTCGAAGGTGATAGATCAGGGGCTGTTTTGTACGCTTTTTTGTTGTTTCTCCCGTGTTGCAATGGGTGTTTTGGGATGTTGCGATAGATGATTTTCGAATATTGCAATGAGATTTTTTGGGTCATCGCAACAAATGTTTTTGCGATGTTGCAATTCTACTACTTGAGATGTTGTAGTACATAATTTTCGATATTGCAGCACATAATTTTCAATGTTGTAGTACATATTTTTTTTCGATATTGTAGTACATATTTTTCGATGTTGCAGTGCATGTTTTTCAATGTTGCAGTATATATTTTTTCGATGTTGCAGTACATTTTTTCGTTGTTGTAGTACATATTTTTCGATGTTGCAGTGCATGTTTTCAACGTTGCACTACATATTTTTTCGATGTTGCAGTATTTACAATCCGATATTGCACTATATAGTTTTTTCATATGTTTTGCAATGTTGCAGTTAAAGTGTTTCGTGCTCTTTTTGGGACAGGGACGCGATGGGGGAACGGGGTGCGTTGGGGATTGGGGGACAGGGGCGTGGTGGGGAGCAGAGGACAGGGGCGGGTTCCGTTCTATACGCGGGGGGCGGGCGGGGTACCGTGCGCGGGGGCGGGCGGAGTTCCGTAAGGGGCCGGCGTCCGGACGTACTCGCGTGCCGGACGTCTGGCGCTAGAATCACCGTTCCCAAATTCTTGCCCCTGAATTCCATTCCTGAGTAGCGAGGGCATAACAATACTTTCCAAAAAAAAGGAGAGAAATATACTGTACAAAAAGGTCGATATCGATGGATTAGCAATATAATCAAGGCGCGTTGCGGCAAGCAAGGACTTTTTTTTTTCCTTCAGGAGAAATATCTAGTACTACTCAGCACTGCATCGATTCGCTAATGGCCATGTTCACAACGGCCTTGGCCCACGCCAGCAGCTCCCGCTTCATCCTCCTCTCGTCGTCGCTCCACAGTACCGGCACATCGACGGACGCCGCCGCTGCCGCCGCCGCGGACGAAGCAGCGTCATCGGCGCCGTTCTCGGACCACGACGACCGCCTCGCCGCGGTGCCGACGACGACGTCGAGGTCGGCGACGGACACCGCCGGCGCGGATCTGGCGCCCAAGGCCATGGCGCGCGCGCGGCGGCTGCTCAGCCGCGCACAGCGTACCACCAAGTAAGCGCTGGCCTCCGTGCGTGGTGTAATGGACCGGAGAGCTCTGGTAACTGGGACAGTGGCTCTGCTGTGCTGCGCACTACTACTGCAGCTAAGCTGTCTTTGGTTGGTGCAGCTGGGACACTTGAGAGGCTCCATATATACCAGTGCTGCTGCGTGCTGCCGCACAACTGCACAAGCGGTCGGGCATGTGATGCACGAGTAGCACGTGGCCGGATCAATAAGCATTGCGAGATCGAGTGACCCACATCAAGAGCGTGTGGGAGTAATCAATTGTACGTGTAAGCGCAGCGTTGAGTCATTGACAGTGACTGCATGCAGCGCGTCCCTGTCCCTGCACAAGTATACTCCTAGTAAGCTCGATCGATCGAGCGTGCGGTGCGAGTGTGAGCACGTCCGGCCGGCGTCTCGTCTGGTGGTGAACACGCAACGCTTTCATCGCAGGTGGCGCGGTTGGTCGTGTCACCATTTCCCGGAGCGCGCGTGTCGCGCGCGCTGAAAACGAACGGCCGGAGCCCGGAGCAGTTGGCTGTCGAGGCGATAGTCAAGATATAATAGTACTAGCAGGCGCCCGCATTGGACATTAGGTAACTACTAGGTGTTGGGTAGCATGATGATGAGTGCACGGCGGCGACACTGTGGAGCTGGTGGTTGGTTCCGCCTTCCGCGCGATCACACTCGGCGAGACGGCGACGCCAACGAGGGCGCGCGCGCGGCCGGGGGATCGATCGATGCTTCTATTCTAGTATTCTACTCGTATGCGCCAAGAGGCACACGATGATCAGGGACGGGGCGGAGGACGTGATGTCGCTCAACGTTTGTGGCCATCGATCGAGCGACGCGTACGTCCAGATGGGAGATGGCTGAGCGTGGCGTCACATATAGATATAGCTAGCTAGTGTGAAACTGAAATAGCTTCCGCTAGGCTGTCCAGGCGATCGAGACGACTGCGACTGCCTGAGCATCACATGGTACATTGTCAAGCACTGAAAATATATATCCTGCCTCTCACGGAGAAATTGTCAGTTGCATATGTTCAGACCACACACGGATCATAGAGAGTTGTTTTTTTTTTCCTGTTATTTTTTTTTCATGCGTCTCTGTATTAATTTCTCTGTGAGAAGAAACTTATTTGCTCTATTTGCCAAGGTAACGTACAAGCCCAGATGGCGAGCCGCAGTCGATCACAAGCCAGCAGAAGCATCACAGCATGGCGAGCAAACACGCGAGCAATTTCACTGTGGATTCACTCCAGTACTCCACCAAGAAGAAATGACTCATGCAAAGCAAAAGGCAAAAAGAAGCAAAGGTGTACCGTCCAGTCAGCCCTATGGATTGCGCATTGCTTCATCCCAAGTGCTAGGGCAAGCATCGTGATTAGGATAAGCCTGGGTGACAAAGGGTATATTTTTCGTGAAGCTCTAACGTAGATTCGTTAGTTAGGGATTGAGTTTTGGCAGCCGATACCACCAGATAAATCTTCGTTCGTATGAGTTTGTCCTCTTTTAATTTTGTTTTTACCTTACAAATTTAAGTTTCTGCATTATGCTTATTTGTGTGGCATTTACCTTTCCTAGATTAGCAAAGACTAATTGATAGATTTACCTTCCATGTAGCACACTACAATATTGTAAGGGCACATCATGCTAGTTAGTTTATGTCGTTTCTAATGTAGATTTAATAAGTTTGAGCCTAGGTTAAGTTTTTAAATGACCCAATCCACCCCCTCTTGGGCTCACTTGCCACTACAATGTCACTGTCTCCTCTATCCACTATTGTCTCCTGTGCTCTTCTGCCTAGTGACCCTACGACGAGCTCTAGTGCAATGTCGTGTTCCTCATCGGTCGTTTCTTTGATCCTAGCCATGGCTAGAGCGGGCTACCCTCGCCATTCCCATCCTAGACAGTGTGGCACTGCCATGGCTAGCCGCCTCTGGTGCTTTTTCATTGAATCTGAGCCTAAGGTGAGCTTTAATGGGATATAACCGAAAAGCTCTACGCCCGCGTCGTCTCTGCTCGGCGACTCGGGGCGACTCCACCGCCACTGCAAAATTAAGCCTCCGCGTGGCCTCCTCCCCGGCCGTCGTCGCTGCTCCCCGGTGAGCGGCGGCGGCGGCGGCCCGCGACGGCGCTCAACAAGGCGGCCGGCCGCGATGTCTCTCTTCCCTCTCCTACTCCTTCCTCTCCTCTCCCTCGTGTATGCTCTGTTCCTCGTACTCCGATAGGTGCTGCTAGTGATGGCAGGCGTCGAGGCGCATCCATGGCCTACGAGTCCAGATCCGGTGCCAGCCACCTCTGATCTGGCGGCTCCTGGGTCGTTGAGCCTGCGCGCCACTCTGGTGGGTGCGGCGTCCGTCTGGCGCCTGCCGGGTCCGGGTCCCGCGACACACCGCACGCAGACGTCGCGTCCTGCACCGCGGCGGCCTCGACGGCGTGGTTCTCCTTCAAGCATCGCGGACGTGCCTGCGGTTGGACGCCGCTGCCGCGCTCGGGTCCGTCCCTCCCCCGGCCACGGTGCTTGTTCGGCCTGCGGCGGCTCGTTCTTGGCGTCCGGTCTTCGATCTGGCGCCCCTTAGCCAGATCCGGCGGCCACACGGCCAGATCTGGTGATGTCCACTAGGTGCCTGTGATGGGCCCTTGCAGCGGCGCGAGGCGCGCAGTTTGGCCGTGGGCAAGCCGGCGGCGGGGCAGCGTGTCCGTATGCGTGCGTATGCAGGGGTCACGCAGTGGAACGACGCGTGGTTTGGCTGCGGGCAAGCCGGCGGCGGGGCCGCGTGCCATGGGCGCCCTCCCCTCTGTGTCGCTCTCTCTGGCCATCTTTGGCCTATGAGAGCCTACTCTGCCTCTTGTCGGGGAGGGCAGAGCGCCGGGTGGGCAGAATGAAGGAGTAGGCTATGCCTGTGGCCGCAACAGTGGTGACAGCATGGCGGAGGCTCAAGAGATGGCTGGATAATGGATTCTAGACGAAAGTCTTGCTCGGCTTGTTGCCGGTGCCGATGACGATGGCGCCTGTTTGCGTCATGTTCCTTCTTGGAGGCATCATTGAGGTTCCATCTACCATCTTGTTGAGTTTGATCTCCGGGTGAAAACCCAAACCGATGTTCCCGGACAAGCAATGGTGGCATATTACCATGTCATTCCCTTCCTGGAGGCATTCCTTTGGAGATCATTGGCACCTCCCTACACCGAGGACCCAACCCTCCTCTCTGATGATTCTGCACAGGTTCTAACCAGCAAACTGCGTTGCTAGGTGTTTTAGCTTTGTCATTCTCCATGATCCTTGATTGCCATGTCTCAACAAATGTCGGTAACGAGACCATGATCCCCTCTCTTGGATCTCCTCGCGCTCCTTTTGCCAGCCCACCCTCCACTGTGGTTTCCTCCCCATATTGGACGTTGGTGGGCGTCAATTGGGTCCTAGATGTACTTTAAAGACATTGAAATCACGACTGTCGTTTGCCATATTGACTCGAAGCTTAACAGTCGCCGTTGTAGTGGAGGTCGCCGAAGTTCAGTCGCTTGGTGGTGGTGTTAGTTGGTGAACAACTTCATGCTTATCATGGGAGTTCTTTGTTCCCTCTTTGCATTTTGTGGTTGTCCTTCGCTTTGTCTCGTGTGTGTTGTTGGTGATGTTATGTTGTAAGTGTGCGTCCTCTGTTGTATCACTTTGAGTGGTAATTTATATTACCACTCCAATGCAATATATTTAGGTGGGGAATTCCCCCCTGTTGACTCATAAAAAAGGTGAGCTTAATAACACACCTTAATTAGAGAAACTCTTGATCCCTCTCTTTTGATCCCGACCGCGCTAAATTGGACTTTACCCCCCCAATCATGAAGGGACCGAAGCGATGCTGGCCCAACGCATGGTAGAGGCCAAGTACAGGGAGATGAGCACATGTTGGCGGTCATGGAGCGGCTATATCATGCCATGGACAACTGCTATGTCATGGTTTACTTGCGCTTGTTGTGGTCTGAGACGGTGAACACTTGTGCGCATCATGTTTGCCTAAGAACACAACAAGTGGATGGACTCGGCACAACACCATTAAAAGATAGGGTCATAGTGTGGGTGGCAAGAGAGACAGAGAGAGAGATGAGGGGGAGAGAGAATTGAGCGACATAGAGACATCGTGTGGCAAGGGAGAAGAGAGTCCTGACATATGGGCCTACTGCCACATGACATGCACGTAAATGAAAACCACCATTAAAACCGCTAGATTGACAGATATAAAAGGTATTGATAGTTTGATGGTTGAAAATTTCTTATTTTGTTAGGATTTCATGGTCAAAATCAAACTCTGAGGATGGCTCTATTGTCAAAATAGACTTTTTCATCACGAAAAGACAAAATAATATAGTCCTATGTGAGGAAGTATGTACAACCCTAGATGGTCAATAGTCGATCACAAACCAAACAGAAACACTCCAACTCGAGCGTCTGAAGCTCCTGAAAATTTCGGACGGACTCCAGCTAGGTTCATGTGCCCCACGGACAACCACTCATTCTTCAAACTCCTATCATCCTCACTAGGCGAACAGCACAATGAGCTCAGCCATCCCCATCCTCCTCTCACATTCACCAGGTACGAAGTCACTGCCGTTCCTATCACCTAATGGGATTGCTTCGGCTGTGTGAGCGGCAGCGGCGGCAGCTATCTGAATGTCGCGCCTACTACTATGGTTCCACCCGCCCACACCAACCGCGCATCGTCATCGCGGGATGCGTCCAGCGCGATGCCCTCGGTGGGGCAGCTAGACAATTCAAAGGTGTTCTCGGGCATCATGCTGAGCTACATCAATCGCATGCTCATGGTCGAGGGCATCGACGATAGGTTCGAGCACTACCGGAGCACCCCGCGTTGCTCGCTACGCTGCTGATGGCCTCCCCTCTCTCTTTCTCTCTCATCTGGATAGACTGCACCTGAGCGCTAGCTACCACAGTTCCCCACCGGTAGGCCATGGCCGCCAACGATGCTATGTTTAGTGTTTTAGGTGTATGTTTGAAGTGTTTTATCTAGATGTTGTATATGTTGCAATGGTTATATACGCATGTTGTAAGTATATGTTTCAAGTGTTTCTGCTGTTTCAGACATATGTTTTAAGTGTTTTATCTGGAAGTTGCAGAAGTATATCTAAATGTTGCATAACATGCATGTTAAAAGTGTATGTTTCAAGTGTTTCATACGTATGTTGCAAGTGTTTTATCTGGATGTTGCAAAAGTAGATCTAGATGTCGCATATATTGGCAATGGCTTGAGTGTTTTCAGGTGTTTCTGCAAGTGTTTCAGACGTATGTTGCAAGTGTTTCAGCTATTTCGAACGTATATTGCAAGTGTTTCATCTGGATGTTGCAAAAGTAGATTTGATGTTGCACATATTGCAATAGGACCCACTTGATGTAGTCACCTGCTACAGCTGTTGGGGCGCCGCCAAGCAGATGCAAACTGTCCCCGCGTGCGGTCGGGCGGTGGGGGTGACATTGGCGCAGGTGTGTAGGTGCGTGTGTCCGGACACGGACGTACGTCCGAACGCTAGCAATCCCCCCTACCAAAAGCATCACACCATGGCAAAGACGACCAATCTTCGTCGTGAATCCGTGATACATTCACATCACCAAGAAGAAACAACTCGTGGAAAACAAAAGGCAAAAACAAACATGGTGTGCTTTTTTTTTCAGCAGCCCGGCTAGCCCCAGCCGGCTTTTGTCCCCGGTGCTAGAGCTTTTCAGCTTTAGCAATGCATGGACTCACTGACGACCATGGACGCCACAGCCTTGGCCCACGCGACGAGTTCCTGCCTCACCCTCCTGTCGTCGCTACAGAGCACCACCACCGGCACACCCACGGACGTGGCGACGGCCGTCGTCGCAGGTGAAGCGCCGCCTCCGTTCCAAGACGACCGCCGCCGCCGTCTCACGGTGCCAGCGCCGAGAGCAACTGGGACTGCTGCCTCTTTCGCCACCGCCTGCAGAGCTTTCGCATCCAAAGCCATGGCTGAGCTGATGCTGAGCACTGAGCAGCCGCGCGAACCAATGCAAGCTGCGCAGTGCGCGTGCCTTTACTTGTGGGGCTCCTCTGTGCAGTGGCGCCTCTCAGGTTTGTGCAACAAGGGCACTTTGACTCGCCCAATATATAACAGGGCCGCACGAGCGGGCAACGTGATGCACGGGTGGTATGTACACAGGAGTATCAACTAACACGACCAGACTGCACATTCATATATAGCTGCGTGGCGGCGTACACGTAGGAGCACGGAGCACGTGACCACTGACCAGACTAAGGGGGTGTTTAGATCCCTTCAAAATTCCAAATTTTTACGCTCTTTCTCTATCACATCAATCTATAAACGTATGCATAGAGCACTTAATGTAGGTAAAAGAAATAATTAATTACACAGTTTGATTGTAAATCACGAGACGAATCTTTTGAACCTAATTAGTTCATTATTGGACACTAATTGTCAAATACAAACGAAAGTGCTACAGTATCAAAATTTCAAATTTTTTGCATCTAAACACCCCCTAATTATTGAAGTGCTTGCACAGGCGGAAGTTCCTGGATCGTCGGCTTTTCTGGAGAAGATCGCTGGGCGACATGGCACACGTCGAAGTGCTGAAGCAGTGATCTTATTCAGCTCGATGCGAACAAGGCCTCGGACTGGGATAGATAGCAATAGCATCATCATCCGATCCGCGTCAGATGCCGCGGCCAGGAAAACGTTATTGAATCCATCGACGCGTCCCGATCGATGGGCATCATCGCGTGCGAACGAACTGAGGAGGGCGTTGACACTATTCGAGTCGAGAGATCCAATGTCCACACGTTGCAACTGGGATATATATAATCTTACTGAGATGCAACTACACACTCCGTTCAAAGTCCAAATTATAAGTTTTTGCTCTAGCTTTGTGTTGACGCCAAGTTGGGTCACACATCAGCAAGGGTTAGCACATGCCCGAGGTGGCAAACAACCTTGATCGCAGCAAGAACATAACGAATCGATGAAACCAACCGAGGGTCAGTTAGGCCGATTTTGAGCCTGGCCTTCGCGTAGTAGGCTCTCAAACACCTTCCGGGGAAGACCCGTCGGGGAGGAGCATATGGAGATTGTCCTAGGGTCGGCAAGGTCACCTAGAACGCCACTAAATCTCGTTGAGAGACGTGACGAACAATAAGGTAAAGAGAAAGTAGGGCAAAAAGGGGTACATGTGTTGTGTTTTTAACGATTGGAAGTTGGATTACTCAATGGCTGTGATCCTTTCGCTTATATAGAGGGGTAGTCTTATCTCAGTAAGAAACAAATACAAAATGCATTTTTCAAGTTTTTCATGTCGAAAATAGATCTAAAATCAATTTGAAAATCAACTTTAGTTTGGACACAGCAGGAAAACCGGCCTGCTCGGGGCCTGGCACAAGGACCGGCCAGCGCAAACAGGCTAACTGGGAACCAGCTTGGCCGGTTCTGGCAGTGAAACCAGTCAGGCTGGTTTGGCAGGGGCAGGCACTGTCTCCTCTTTTTTGCTTTGCGCTTTGAATTTTGTTGCACCAAATATTTTCCAATACCTTCTTGACATAATGAACTTGATGGTGCAGCCAAATCCCGCCGTTGGCACATTTTCGCATGTTAACATATGCCCCCCTATTTTAAGGTGAATTTTATATAAACATGAAAACATAAAAAAAATACTAAATAGCCACGATGTCCAACTCATCGGCTATCTAGTATCTAAGAACGATGTATACATCGGCCATATTTATAGGTCCTCGATGTTGTGGTTGTGTGTTTGTCGTCATATATGTAGTGGCTGGTTGCAGTAGCCAGATAACCGGCCATATTTGTCTGCAAACTCTCTTCTATCTTAATACAATAATACATAACACCCTTGCATTAGAGAAAAGACAAGGCAATGAAACGCTTAAAAGCCCTTACACAAAGGTTTATGAAGCATCGATAACGGAAGATGAGGAGATATGAACCAAAACGTCAGAGCATATTGATACGTCTACTGAGGAATAATAGGTGAACGAAAACGATGGCTTAATTAACATGGTTGCAGAGAAATCGAAGTAAAGGATGCTTAGTGTATTTCGTCTACCCTCCGTTTTAAAATAAGTGTACATCTCATTTATTGCGGAATCATATATATACACACAAAATAGTAATATTCATGAGGTGTAATAAGCACTATTATATAGATCGCGGAATGTGTTTTTATAATAAACTTATTTAGAGATAAATATTGATACCATTTTTATATAGTTAAATAAATTTTAAAGAGTTTGACCCTTGAGAAACATAATGAACGTTTATTTTGAGCCGAAGGAAGTATATAGGTTATACAGATAGTCAATGTGCTACTAGAGACTAGAAACGAGAGACTATATACAAACAATAGACCGCTGCATAGCAATTTGCAACGAACACAGATAAATATTAATTCGCCCTCTTGGCCTCCAGGCTTTTTCGTATTCAAACATTTTTTTTAAATTACACGGTACAATGTAGACACCCAAAATATGTACGCACACTCACCCCTATGAACACACGTACACAAACTCTATCCCTATGAGCACCTCTAAAAGACTGAGCTGACAGATCTCAAGATTCACGAAGTCACACCACTGGCGCCTCGCTGTCGACGGAAACGTCGCCTACCACTGAAAGCATAGCACCGTTAAATTCTGGAATAAATCTAGAAAAATACGAGCACCCGTGCCAAGTCGAGGACTTGAATCCGGATAAACATGATTTGAACTCGAATGGACATGTTCCACCACACAGAACCTAACAAACTGATCTCTGATCAGTTCGCTTATATTCAAACATTTGCATGCTACGAAAAGTAACTTCGTCCGCTACTGGCACCTCCCACCATATGCTCTATGATTTACGGATTTGCCTCGAGATTCACACGCTACAAATTAAAGTACAAATGACGATATAGTATAGTACTCCGTAGTGTAAGTGCCTTTTGGATCCATGTTCAGTCCAAATCACCTCTGATCAGTTCGCTTTTTTTTTAGAAAAGGGAATATATTATATCTCAGTCTCTGCATCAACCAATACATAAAGCTGTTTTTTATTATAGACACCAACACTACATCCCAACGCGAGAGCAGTTGCCCCAGACGCACACCAAAACGGCCTTGACCTGTCAAGATCCACGCGCGCACACCGCAGCATTTATCTTCAATCCTCAGCTAAACCTCCACCTTCCTCACCACAACGGTGCCAACCATTAGCCTCCACCTTTCTCGACACAACGGTGACGACCATTACAGATTGACAGGCACGGGATTTCAAAGCGACGCCTTCAAGGAGGGACGTGACGCCACCATCACCACCGTCGCCTGACCAGACGATCAAGGCATTACACCCAGGAACAGCACGCTACACAAAGGGGAGAGAGCCGATCCATAGACGCTTCCAAGGAAGAATGTGGCACCCGAAGGCGTCACCGTCATCAGTCCCAGGGACACAGCTTTCGCCATGGCGCCTCACCCCCGTGCACGGCATTGGCCAATGCCCATACTCACTGCGCCGGCCACCACCCATCGATGAAGCCAACTACCGGCCCCGCTGCCGCCAACCATACCTTTGGTAGCCCTGTCGGCCGGCAGGACCATAGATCTGGCCTCACGCAACACCGCCGCACATCGAGGTCACTGCAGATTGCCGCTGCTGGCTCTGGCGTCCGTCGTCGTCGCTGTTGGCCTTCACCGGTTGCCTCGGGCACTCCCTGGCCGGATCCGCCCAGCCCAATAGCGGTAGGTCAGATCCGGTGGGAGGGGAGTCGCCGCCACCGCCTGGAAGTCTGGCCAGCACGCCCTCGCTAGATCCCCGCGCGCCAACCCCGTACCACCGATGTGCGTCATTGAGACCAGATCTGGCCGCCAAAGGCGAATTCGCCGTCCATGAGCCCAAATCCGAAGACCGGAGACCTCGACAGCGAGCAACCACCTCCACCTCCAACGACCCCTCCACGCCTCGCCGGATCCACACGATGCACCGGATCCAGCCCTAGTAAATTCAGTCGCCGCCGGACCTTGCCATCGTCGCCGCTCAATTTGCGTCGCTGCGCTGCTCTCCTCCAGATGCGCCATGCCAGCCTCCCTGTAGCCACCTGCGCCACCCACGCCGGCCTCCTGCTGCCGACGGCGCCGCCCACGCCGTACACGGCGTCCTGCTGCCAACGCCGCCGGCGTGATCCTCGTGCAGCCACCTGCTGCGCCGCCAACGTCTCCACTGCCGGTCACCTGCGCCACCCGTGACAGCCTCCCTGCAGGCACGGGCGCCACAGACCGGCCACCGGTGGACATCTCCATGCGCAAGGACGGCAGATTGGGCGAAGGAAAGCCGGATCCACGGCACTACCGCCGGATCCGCGTTGCCGCCCGCCGCCTTGCGCACACCACGCTCCAGGTGCCTCCAACCGTCGCCGCCCCACAGCACGGTGGGCGCACCTTGCTGCCGTCCCCGCGCTGCCCCCGCGCCACCCGTGCGTGGCCTGCCGCTGCCGTCGCCCAACATGCTGCGCCGCCTCGCGTGTCCTGCCGCCACCGTCGCGCAGCCCGCAACCAACAGCGCCCCCACCGCCACGACCCTTCCCCAGGTCGCAGATCCACCCATTGAGGCCATGGATCTGGACAAGGAGACGAAGATCCGGTGGCCGGAGCGCCGGAAAAGCACAGCAGCACAGGAAGAAGTTGTCGCGCCGCCCGTACGGCGCGCGTGCTCCGCCCGGCCAGCACAGAACACCCTGCCGCCGCCCTCCTTGCTGGTGCCGAGCGTCCGGCCACCTGCTCGGGCGACGGCAGGAAAGGGAGGGAGCAGAGCAGGGCTAGCGGCGGCGCTACGGGGCTCCCCCGAGTCGCCTATGGGAGCGACTCGGGGGCAGAGGACGCCGATTTTCCTCGATCAGTTCACTTATATTCAAACATTACCAGAGCCTAGGTTAGGGAGAGGAGAGCCAGCTGAAGATGTCGACATTGGCACCACGTACGGTTGTGGTGGAGCATGTCATCGACGGCATGGCAGAGATCCCAAAGCCTCATCGTGCGATCCGTTCGTGCTGGCGGCGGCGGTCAGCACGTGGTGGCAATCAACGGCGATGGGGTGCTCAAGCTCCAGACCGTGTGTCAGTCTATGGAGGTGTGGAGCACGGCGCTACAAAAAGTAACTTCGTCCACTACTGGCACCTCCCACCATACGCTCTATGATTTACGGATTTGCCTCGAGATTCACACGCTACAAATTTTTTTTCAACACGGGAACTACCCATTTCCATCAGGATGAACGGAAATACAAAGCATCCAGCATGTTTACAGACAAGGCAGAGAACCAGAAGATAAAGCATCGATACTGCCGATCACCACGCATGGAGATCCCAGAATCGAGACAACCAATGACTAGAAAAAGCAACCAAAGCAGTTTGCCAGAACTATCCCCAATCAAACCAAACGAACCTATCCAAGGTTATCATGAGAGGCAAAACGAGAGAGCCAGAGTCAGCTTGAAAACGCCAGACCATCCTGCAACGGGACAAAGGGACCAAGCGACATCCCTAATTACTCAAAAGATCACTTGATCATCACAAATTAACTCCTCAATTCTTCATGCTCGGATCCTCATCATGCTCGGAGTTTCCAGCATCTTGCAGCAGCAGTTGGTTCACCTGTCTTGCGGTTTGTGCAGCCAGGATTTCCTTGGCAACCCTGAGCATCGTATTGGCGCCTTCCACCAGCTGTTCTTGATCAAGTTCTGCGAACAATCCTGCCCAATATTTCATCAATGCATAGGCATGACAAACAATTTCAAGTGGACTTTTGATTAGTTTTTTTTGTCAAAAATAGCTATATTCCTACACTTCCAGATTGCCCAACAAATGGCAGCTATCCCCCACGGGTGATACTTTTCCCCAAATGGTAGCCACTTATCGCACCATATCCAACATTGTTGAAAATTTGTTGGAATGTTTGAAGCTCCAAAGCACTTAGCCACAACCAACCAAATTGCTCTAGCCACAGGACACTGGAAAAAAGATGTGAGATGGTTTCCTCGTTATCGCAAAAAACACAGCTAGGATCACCTTGCCAGTTTCTTTTCACTAAATTGTCTCTAGTCAAAATAGCTCCATTAGATATTAACCATAGAAAGATCTTGATTTTCTCAGGGATCTTACCTCTCCAAATCTTCTTATAATAGACACCATTTGAAGAACTAGTGAGAGCGTTGTAAACTGATTTAACAGTGAATTTTCCTTTTTTCCCTAATAACCATACAACAGAATCATCAATAAAACTAAGATGAAAATTAGATGCATCTCTCCAGATAGTCTCCCAAGCCAATCTCAGTTCATCATATAACCATCTTCTAAAAGTAATCTGGACACCACCAAAAGCATGTGCCACAGTGATATTTTTATTTTCACATAACTCAAACAGTACAGGAACAATCACAGCAATAGGCTCATTATATGACCATGGATCAAGCCAAAATCTAGTTAAGCTTCCATTTCCTATTGACAAACCTCTCCCCTGTAGATAAATGTTTTTGACCTTGAGCAAATCATACCACATAGGGGAATCATTAAGCTGTTGTTTCACATCATGAATTGTTTGATGTTTCATGTACTTAAATTTAACAATCTTCTGCCATAAACCTTCTTCCTTTTCTAGTTTCCACCACCACTTGCATAACAAACTTATATTCATGTTTCTCAAATCCTTAATCACCAGTCCACCTTTCTTTTTGCTCTTACAAATGATTTCCATTTAACAGGATGATATTTCTTTTTTGTTCCACCCCCCTGCCAGAAGAAGGTTCTTCTGATTTTATCAAGACACTTCACATTAGTTCTAGGTAAAAGATAGACCGACATATGATACATAGGGGAATTATTCAGACTTGCGCTAATTAGTGTTGATCTACCAGCAATCGAAAGCGTCCCTCCTTTCCACACGTCTAACCGTTTGTTCCCCTTTTCCACCAAAGGTAACCAATCAATGACTTTCAGTCTACTTGGGCTAACCGGCACTCCCAAGTATTTGATGGGAAACTAACCAACCTAACAGTTAAAAATTTCAGCATATTGTAACCCCAAATTTGCTTCATCATTTATCATAAAAACTTCGCTTTTGTTAAAGTTGATTCTCAGGCCAGCCAGCATTTCAAACAGGTATAATAATAATTTCATATGCATAGCACCCCTCAAATCATGTTTTAAGAAAATAATAGTATCATCGGCGTATTGTAGAATCGCCACCCCTTTGGAACGATATGATTAATGAGACCAGTCACTAAACCATTCTCTTGAGCCTTATGAACCATCCTAGTCAAACAATCAGCCACGAAATTAAAGAGGATCGGTGATAACTGATCACCTTGCCTAACCCCCTTGAAACTTTTGATATAAGAACCGATCCTATTGTTAACTTTCACACTCACGGTCCCACCAGTTACCACCTGACTTATCCATGAACACCAATTTTTTTTCAAACCTCTCTTTTCAAAGCAAGCAAGCAGAAGCTTCCAATTAATCTTATCATATGCTTTTTTGAAATCTAATTTCAGAACAACACCAACCTCTTTTCTTCTTTTTGTTTCATGTAAGATTTCATGCAAACACATAATGCCAGATACAATGTTTCTCTTCTTCATGAAAGCAGTTTGAGTACTATGGATTAGTTTATCCGCAACCAATTCTAGTCTCAGCGTCAATGTTTTAGTAATCAACTTGTACAAACAATTTAACAAGCAAATAGGACGAAATTGCTGGATCTTATTAGCCTCTTTGATCTTTGGCAATAGAGTTATGATGCCATAATTTATCCTGCTAATATCCACTCTATGGTTGTAGAAATCATCAAATAAATCTATAATATCACCCCTGATTATTTTCCAACAACCTTGATAGAACTCAATAGGGATTTTATCAGGTCCAGCGGCCTTGTTCTTTTCCATTTGATCTAAAGCATTTTTGATTTCTTGTTCAGAGAAGGGTTTGCATAACAGCTCATTATCACTTACAGAAACTCTAGGAGTATTTTGCCAAATTTTAGGGTCCATTTGGACCTCATATTCAATGGGGGGGCAAACAAAATTGAATAATATTCTATTGCATGCTCTAACAGCTTCTCATCCCCCTCTATTAACTTACCAACTTTTTCTAGGCTAATGATATTGTTTTTCCTTCTCCTCCCATTAGCACATTTATGAAAATATGAAGTATTAGCATCACCTTTAAGAAGCCAATTCTGATGACTTCTTTCATACCAATAATTTTCTTCTTACTCTAGGCTTTTCAGGTTCTCACAGAGTAGCCAAGTTTTCTTATCAAATTGCGCCATGGATAAACCACTGTTTTCTTCATCGCTTCTAGCTCTGCTAATTCACATTGAAACTCTTTTCGTTTTTTCCTCAATTCACCTTGAAGATTAAAACCCCAACCTTTGAAAAATTGCTTGAATAATTTTAATTTTTGTTGAATTCTGTCCAGGGCAGATTTGGCTCTACAAGGTTTTGCCCACATTTTCTCAACAAGTGTAAAAAACTCAGGGTTCTTGAGCCAGCTAAGATCAAACTTAAATTCAATAAAAGGTAACTTATCATTCTTCTCAGATGAAACTATTAACAGATTGTGATCAGACACCTCACGAGGTAACTTTCGAACAAAAGCTTGAGGAAAACAATCTTCCCATTGTTTAGTGACTAAAATCCTATCCAATTTCTCGAGTACAGGAGGATCTTGATTATTGGACCAGGTAAAAGGCCCACCATTCATCATCAATTCCCCAACTCATAGAACTGAATCAAAGAGTTAAACAGTTGGGTGTGTCTATGGACTCCAGACATATTATTTTTTTCTTTCAAATATCTTATAATATTAAAGTCACCCCCAACAAGCACTGGTTCCTTGTTTGCCGCACAAAATCTAGAAAGTTCAGTCAAAAAGTCTATTTTATTCTCATCCTGTGCAGCACCATAAACAACCAAAAAATTTCATTTAACTTTCAACATCTTATCTCATAAATTGACTTGAACCATGAACTCACCTTTCTTAAAAGAACCCACATCAAATCTTTCTAAAAGTATCCCAACTAAAATACCACCAGACTTGCCATTAGAAGGAGTGCACAGCCATAGATAATCTTGGTTGACAATGAGCCACAATGAGCCACAACCGGAACCACATTTGCCGCCTCCTCCACCGCTCACTACAGAGGTATTCTTTGCGCAGTTTCTTGGAAGTCAGCGCAATGCCGAGCAATCGCAGAAGAACATGGAAGATTCTCTGCGTACCATTGCCAACAATGTTTAGCGTGGTAACAACCAAGGTGGTGGCAATGGGGTGAACCAGTACAACAACTTCAAGGATTTCATGGACACCAGGCCACCCATTTTCAAGGAAGCAACAGAGCCACTTGACGCTGAAGAATGGATCAACACCATGGAAGATAAGTTCCGTGTGTTGAGGCTGACCGAAGTTCTGAAGACAGAATATGCTGCACATCAGTTACAGGGCCAGCAGGGATGTGGTGGAAGCATCACCGCACCACTTTCCCTCCAAATGCCCAGATTACATGGAGAGAGTTCACTGAAGCCTTTCGTGGAGTTTACATTCCCCCAGGGCTGGTCGAGATGAAGTTAGGAGAGTTCTTGGCCTTAAATCAGGGCACCAAAACTGTGACGCAGTATTTGCATGCCTTTAACAACTTGAGTCGTTATGCTCCCAACATGGTTGACACAGATGCTAAGAAGATTGCTAGTTTCAAGAGAGGGTTAAGTCCAAAGATGATGAAGCATGTGGGTACCAATACCCGCGCCAGATTCAATGACTTCATCAGTGATTGTCTGAAACAAGAGAAGAATAACAACGCGTACACTGCATCCAAGACTCGCAAGAGGGTCTTTGAATCAGGATCATCCCAGCCCAGAGTTCTCACTGCTAACCGCTCTGCCTACCATCCGTCTGCACCAGGTGCAAGGTTTAGGCCGCCACAGCATAAAACCCAGAACTACAAGGGACCGCAGAAGCCGTACAAGATGGCCGTGCCGCCAGCAAAAACAGCCGCAGCTGCGGGACAGAGCAACTCTAAGGGAGCTATAGGATCTGCTGGTACAGTGAAGGGACCCTGCTACAATTGTGATCAGCCAGGCCACTTTTCAAAGTTCTGCCCTTACCCTCCCAGAAAGAAGCAACATACCTATACTGCTCGGGTGCACCACACCACCGTGGATGAGATTCCTGAGGGAGAGCCCATAACCACTGGTAAGTTTCCTGTTAACCAACACCCTGCAGTTGTTCTATTTGATTCTGGATCATCGCATTCTTTTATGAGTCAAGCATTTGCACGAAAGCATGAATAACTATGCACAGAATTGAGTTATGGTTACCACATAAGTTTAGCGGGGGCTGATGTTTTGACCAATCAGATGGTTAGGGGGGCAACCCTTGAATTAGGTAGTCAAAGGTTTCGAGTAAACCTGATAGTTATGCCTGGACTAGTTCTGGATGTCATCATAGGGATGAATTGGATGAAGGACTGGGGAGCAGTTATAGATACAGGGAGTCGGGTACTTACCCTTAAGGATCCCCAGGCGGAGGGTACTTTTCAGGTACCATTGCCCAGGAGAACAGACCTTGTGAATGTGACATGTGCTATGAAAGTTATTCCTATTCATCAGATTCCGGTAGTGTGTGAATTTCCGGATGTGTTCCCAGAAGAGTTACCTGGCCTTCCTCCAGATAGAGATGTTGAGTTTGGGATTGAGTTAATCCCCGGGACAGCTCTAATTTCAAGGAGACCTTATAGGATGCCTCCAGATGAGTTAGCTGAGCTGAAGAAGCAGTTAGAAGAATTGTTGAAAAAGGGATTTATCCGGCCAAGTAAGTCTGAATGGGGATGTCCTGCCTTGTTTGTGAAGAAAAAGAAAGAGGGTACTTTGAGAATGTGTGTGGATTATAGGCCTCTTAATGCTGTAACCATCAAGAATAAGTATCCCTTGTCTCATATTGATGTTTTGTTCGATCAGTTAGCCAAGGCCAGAGTGTTCTCTAAGATAGATTTAAGATCGGGTTACCATCAGATAAAGATTAGACCACAAGATATACCGAAAACCGCCTTTTCCACCAGATACGGGTTGTACGAGTATCTTGTTATGTCCTTTGGCTTAACAAATGCTCCTGCATACTTTATGTATCTGATGAATACGGTTTTCATGCCAGAATTGGACAAGTTTGTGGTTATGTTCATTAATGATATTCTAGTGTACTCCGAGAACGAGAAGGATCATGAAGAGCATTTGAGAGTTGTCTTGACCAGACTTAGAGAGCATAAGTTGTATGCTAAGTTCAGCAAGTGTGAATTTTGGTTGAAGAAAGTTTCTTTCCTTGGTCATATTCTATCAGAAAATGGAGTTTCAGTAGATCCGAGCAAAGTGCAAGAGGTTATGGATTGGAAGACGCCAACCACAGTGTCGGAAGTCAGAAGTTTCTTAGGGTTAGCTCGTTACTATCGCCGTTTTATACCAGATTTCTCGAAGATTGCCAAGCCCATGACGAATCTGTTACAGAAAGATCACAAGTTTGTGTGGACAGAGGAGTGTGAGACAGCTTTCCACACCTTACGGAAACTGTTGACCACTGCTCCAGTTCTTGCGCAACCCGACATTGAGAAACCTTTTGATGTGTTTTGCGACGCATCGAAAACATGATTAGGTTGTGTTCTTATGCAAGAAGGAAGAGTCATTGCTTATGCCTCTCGTCAGTTGAGGAAGCATGAGATCAACTATCCGACACATGATCTTGAGCTTGCCGCTGTAGTGCATGCATTAAAGATTTAGAGACATTACTTACTTGGTAATGTGTGCAATATTTTTTACCGATCACAAGAGTCTCAAGTACATTTTTACCCAACCAGAGTTGAACATGAGACAGCGAAGATGGTTAGAATTGATCAAAGATTACAACTTGAATGTACAGTATCATCCTGGAAAGGCCAATGTAGTGGCAGATGCTTTGAGTAGAAAGTCACATTGTCTGAATGTGCAACCTTTACTCGAAGATGGTTTTGATCTGATGCACCCTGCTGTGTTGCATAGTATTCAGATCAGTTGCTCCTTAGAGAATAAGATAATAGAAGGTCAGAAGACAGACAAAGGGATATTCCACATCAAAGAGAAAATTAAAGAAGAACCATCCAAGCACTTTAGAGTGGACGAACAGGACGTGTTGTGGTTTGACGACCGTCTAGTTGTTCCCAAGGATCGGGAGCTTAAGAATAAACTTATGGATGAAGCTCACCTCTCTAAGCTATCCATTCATCCTGGCAGTAGTAAGATGTACCAAGAACTGAGACCTCGTTATTGGTAGACAAAGATGAAGAAAGAGATTGCAGCTTATGTGGCTAGATGTGACACATGTTGTAGAGTGAAAGCCATTCATATGAAACCTGCCAGATTGTTACAATCTCTGTCCGTACCTAGTTGGAAGTGGGATGATATAAGTATGGATTTTATCATAGGTTTGCCCACTACTCATAAAGGCCATGATTCGATTTGGGTAATCGTGGATCGTCTTACAAAGACAGCTCACTTTTTGCCTGTCAAGACAGATTATCGACCACCTCAATATGCCGAGAAGTATATTGCTGAGATTGTGAGATTGCATGGCATACCGAAGACTATAGTGTCTGACAGAGGGTCACAATTCACTGCTCAATTTTTGGAGCACTTGCATAAAGGTTTGGGAACTAGTTTGATCCGTAGTACTGCCTATCACCCTCAGACAGATGGTCAGACCGAAAGAGTTAATGATGTTCTGGAGGATATGTTGAGAGCCTGTGTTTTATCTTCTAGGGGTTCATGGGAGTCATGGTTACCCTTAGCAGAGTTTGCTTACAATAATAGTTATCAAGAAAGTATCAAAATGACACCTTTCGAAGCTCTGTATGGCAGAAAGTGTAGGACACCTCTAAACTGGGTCGAGCTAGGAGAAAGAAGATATTATGGTATTGACTTTGTAGAAGAAGCCGAAAAGAAAGTTCATATCATTCAGCAAAATATGAAAGCAGCTCAATCCCGTTAGAAAAGCTATGCGGATAGAAGGAGAAGACCGCTTGTGTTCGAAGTTGGTGACTATATTTATCTGAAAGTCACGCCAATAAAGAGGAAGCGGTTTGGAGTACGCAAAAAGCTTACCGCCAGATTTGTGGGACCATACAAGATCTTAGAAAGAAAGGGCCCAGTAGCTTATAAGTTAGAGTTACCTGAGACAATGGGTCTATATTCCCAGTTTTTCATGTATCGCATCTCAAGAAGTGCTTGCGCGTTCCAGAGGAAAGAATTGAACCCCGAGGCATAAAGCTCAAGTCAGATTTGGTATATCGTGAGCAGCCAGTTCGAGTTTTGGACTCTAAAGAGAGAGCTACTCGAAACAGTGTGGTAAAAACATATAAGATACAATGGAGTCATCATGATGAGGGGGATGCATCTTGGGAAACGGGTGAATATCTACAAAAAGCTTATGAAGATTTTTATAATAAATGGTTCGTAACCCAAATCTCGGGACGAGATTTTTATAAGGGGGAGGGTTGTAACACCCCGATGTTACTCAAGCATTAGCATTGCAAATCATACTCATGACACGTCATTGCATTCATGATCATATGTGAAATTAGAGTGCACTTTTAGTTAAAACATTTTGTGAGACAATTATTGCATATAATGCTTATAATCGATTCACCCTAATTATGTTGGTTAGACTCATGAAGCATGTGTAGCTATAATTTTTAAATCAACTAGAACTAAATAGTGCAATTTTTGGAGCAACTTGATAACCAAAGTTTTGTCAAAAATTTGTTTTTAAAAATATTATTAGAAAATAGTCAAAAACCCTCCCTATTTAGCTTTTATGCTCTAATTCAAAATCTGTGGGGATTTTGGAGTTGACCCTCTAATAAAAGTTGTAGAGAATTAAATTCTGAGCAACTTTCATTTTGGGCCATTTTCAGAAAAAAGTCATCTTCTTGCTCAAATTTGAATTTTGAAACGGTGAATTGGATTTATTCGAAAATTCTCTGGAAAATAAAAAATGGAAAATCGGGTTTTACCTTAACGGGCCGCCGCCTCACTTCTGGCCCGCTCGCGCAAGCCGGCCCAGCCTGCCTCCGCGCCCGCTCCCCCACTCCCGCTCACGCGCAACGCACGCGCCCGCTCGCCAGCCAGAGCGCGCCGCGCTCTGCCACGCTCGCCGCGTGGAGTTCGTCCACCGGCCGCGGTGGGCGGCGTCGGACCTCCGGTCGGAAGCGCTGCACCTGGACAGGTTCGTGTCCACCTCCACGCCCTGGCCGCGCCTTAAGACCGCGCCCGGCCCTGCTCTCTCCCTCCCTCGCGCCATTCCGGAACATCACTGCCCGCACACCACCGCCACCTCCGCCGGTCAAATTGGCCGCCGGTGATCCACCACCAACCGTCTTCTCGTGCACACCGCTCCGCCTCCATCTCCGACACGCCGTGCTCGCCTTGGATTCACCGATTGAGCAAGGTAGGTGCGGTTGTCGCCGTTTTGCCACCATCAGTCATGGCGCCACCGCGCGCGACCTCACCGTGGGAAGGGTTTCCCCGCTGCTCCTCGCTCTTCGCTCATAGCCTAGACAAGTTCGCCTTCTCCTTGCGGACCCGGTGCGCACCTCCTCGCGCCCGGTCATGGCCGGCAACGGCCGACGGCCGGCTACCGCACGGCCGCGACGCCACGGTCATCGGCGTGACCCCGTCTTCTTCCCCGGCCACGCGAACGAACGGCTCTGGGCCATAGGCCGAGCCGGGCCGTCTCCTTTTTCCCCGCGCGCGCGCCTCAGGCCGAAAATGGATCGGGCCGTATGTTTCCACTGGACTGGCCCGTTACCGAAAAGAGAATTTGGTTTTCATTTTCTTTTATTAATTGAGAATAAAAATGCTTTAGGAAATGTTTGTGTGATTATTTTCGCTCCAAAAAAATTGTGAAATAAATTTCTAGGGACTTCTTAGAACCAGATCTACAATCTAAAAATGTTGCATGTAAATATTGCAATACTTTTCTATAGGGTTTTTATTTAATCATTGAAATTGCTATTTTCTTGATAAATATGTAATAAATCATAGAAAACTCAGAAAAATATGGTTTCAAGTTTGTTAATCTTTTTGTGCAATGTACTTGCCAGGAAAAATATGTATCATGCATGTTCTGTAGAAAAATTCTTATGTGTAGTTCAAGTACTTTTTATTTCTAATATTTGTTATTTTTGTTAGATAGAAAAATATGAATAAAACATGCAAGTGATAATTTTTTATACAGTGATTGTTTACTGTGTAGAATCTAGGAAAAATGATAAATCTGTTGTTTGATACTTTTCATAGTATAAAGTATTTTTATGCTCATTTTTAGGCCCTAGATTGTTATTTTTGTGTAGGCAGTTCTAGTACTCAAAATGCAATGAAATTTTTTGACATGCTGAAGTACCCGATAGTAATTCACTGTAATTTTATCAGATTTTTCCAGGTTACCAAAATAAGTGTTGCTGTTCAAACATAGTGTCAACTAGGGTTTAAATTAGCATTTTTAATGCAAGATTAGTTGATAAATTTTGCTTTGGTTTGAAGCATCTTAGGATGCTAGGGTGACTTTGCATGGTAGAGAATGTTGGTGGTAGTTTATGAGTACATGTTCTTGGATGATGTAGACTACCTTGTAGAAGAGTTGTAATTCCACTTAATCTAAATAAAGTAAACATGTGTATCTACATCTCATTCATCATCATCATCATCTCATGTCATCTCTGCAATGCACCTAGGCATGAGCACTTATACATCTGCATCATACAGGATCACAGGAAGTAACCCCGGTAGCAGTTTACGAGGAGTCGGAAGAGCAGTCCGAGGTGCAAGAGCAGGAGGTGCCCGAAGCCAACGAGGAGGTCGGTGAGGATCTTCCAGAGTGCCCAGACCACCGTCCAAGCTCTTTCGAAAGAGGCAAGCCCCGGAGTATTTCTCTCTCGGTTTGCAAATATTTTATTAAATGCTTTACTTAATTGGTGCATTACGTTTAGGAATTGTTTGCAACCGTTGCTGCATTATACCTTGTTTACCCTTGCTCTATCATATCCTTGTTACCTTGGTATTCGCAGTCAAGAAATGCTTAGCTTGCTTAGACCGGTAGAAGTCGGGTGATTGCCTGTCACCTGCGAGCTATAGGTGGTTACCTAGATCTGTTGAAAAAGTATGTCATATGAGAATAACTAAGTGTCGAATTGAATTAGAGACCGGACGGAGACTTGCAGGGTTTCGGACTGTAGTGTTTTCCGTCTGTGTCGATTAAGGATCGACCGTTGTTGGGCCTCGAGTCATGTTGAACGCATGCCTCACATTTAGCTGGCCGAATAATGTACCTTTCGACCGCGAAGCTGGGAGATTATTCAGGCCGAGTGGATTGCCCGCAACGCACTGTACCAGAGCAGTAGTGGCAGGATACGGGGGCGCGATGATAAGGCCAAAGAGCAGTCGGGCGGCCCCGGGTACATGTGGTTCCTGGCAAACTCGTGACTTTACCTGAATGGTTGATTCGGTGACTAATACCTCACTTTAGCGGGTGAGTGAGGTTTGTGTGAGGAATAAATTATCAGCTGGTTAATAATCGATTCGAATCGTCATCGTTCACTGGATAGTGAACACTTGACTTGAGCTACTTCACCGTAGTAATATTGATGGAACACTTGGACAGTTATGTGGAATATGATATGATGAAGGTTGTTAATGATCATTGGTTATCCTTACTTCCTTAATTACATGTTACTCTAATACAGGTGCAAATATAGTTGTCAGGTTAATAAAGACTTAACTTGATGCAAGCTTTTGGAAAAGATGCGTTATTAATAAACATGCCTTTTTGCAAATGAGTCAGCTATCCCACCATAAAGCCTGTCATGATCCTTGGTGTCATTTTATTTTCGGTTATGTCGGGTAAGTCTAGCTGAGTACCTTCTCGTACTCAGGGCTTTGTTCCCACTTGTTGCAGATGGGCAGATGTATTACGGCTACTGTATCAACTGCCTTTACCCTGCAATGGGCGAAGCTTAGGACCATGGGCAGTGGTCATTCCCTACGTCTCGTCTGATGCTTTTGTTGGAGATGATCATGAGCTGGCACCTTATTTCGAACTCTTTATGAGTGTGTGTGGTTTGAACTAAATGCTTCCGCGACTTTTATTTGAACCTGGTTTGTAATAACTATGTTTAAACTACGATGTATTTGTGACACGAACTTTTATGTAACTTGTGATGGTGACCGCTAAACTTATTACGATCTTGGCTGGTATGTGAGTTGGTTTGAAATCCGTCGTGATTTCACGGACTACCAGGTTATACGGGCTTAAGTTTGCTAAATCGTTTGCTTGTTGGATGATTTGCTTACTTAATTTCGTATAATTGGGCGGTTCTGTTACACCGCCTGCCGCAGATTGTTCGGAAAAAGAAGAAAAACAATACACGTCAAGATGCATGCATGCAACTAATAAATAGATTAATTGGAAAAAAAGGAAAAATATGGATACATGCATGCAACTATAATAAATAAACTAATTGAGAAAAGTAGAATAATACGAAGGCACATCAATACGAATGCATGCATACATATGTATTAGCAACTAAAAAGAAAATAATAAAAATATGAACACACATGATTTTCTCTGTTATGACAAACAAGGAAGAAAAACCTAGCAAATGTCCACATTGTGAATGAACAACAACTGTAACATGGAGGTGGAAATAAAATCAAAAAATGTCCAACAATACAAACACATGCGTGACGCACGCACATATTTGCTAGTTATTTATAACATATACTTAATATTATTAGATAAATCACCAAATATATTTTTATAATAAACTTATTTGAGGGTATAAGTGTTGCTAATTTTTTCGGTAATGCTGAGAACCGAGCGTCCGTCCGTCCATGCGAACGCTTCGTTGGTGGGCCACGACATCGGCCCAACTACCCCCTCTTATCCCCTTCAGAGTTTTCTCAAAAAAAATCCTCTAGTCCAGTTGCTCCTACAGTCCTGTCCACTCGTCCACTCGCTCCTATCCGCTCCAGGGGCAATGGCCACCGCAAGGGCCAGGCACGAGGCACCCGCAACGTACCCCACCTCCCAGGTGTGGAGTGTGGCGTGGCCAGCCTCCTCTGAGGCGCAGCGCTCGGCCACTGGCCTTACTAGGTGCGGCGCGCGGTCGCGCCAGAGTCACGGTGCTCGGCTCTCGGCCCTGCCAAGCGCACATGCCCCCTCCCAGTCTTGCAGCCACTGCCTCCCTGCCGCATCGCGGAGCCGCCGCCGCCGGGTTGCTGCCTCCGTTGAACTCCACATACCAACAAGCCTTAATTTTCTCGAGCAGCGAGGAGATGTTATGCTGAAAGGGTATGTTGCAAGCGTATATTTCAAGTGTTTCAGAGGTATATTGCAAGTGTGTCATACAGATATTGTAAAAGTAGACCGGGATGTTGCATATGTTGAAATGGTTGTACATGTATGTTGCAAGTGTCTGTTCGCAATGTTTTATTTGTTTCTCATACGTATGTCGCAAGTGTGTTTATCTGGATGTTGCATATGTTTCACACATATATGTTGCAAGTGTTTTATCTGGATGTTGCGTATATTTGCAATGGTTTTCAGATATTTTTTAAGTGTTTCAGCGCATGTTTCAAGTGTTTCATCTGTTTTCTTTTGTACGTTGCAAGTGTTATATCTGGATGTTTTAAAAGTAGATCGGGTGTTGCACATAAGATACACGTAGGAAGAGGGAGAGGGCGCGAGTGGTCCCCGCGCAGGCGACATCCGGGCGGCGCAGGCCCCCGTGTGGGCGAGCGATGTGCGGGCAGTGTGGGCTCCTCGTGGATGCGCAAAATGGGGCGCGGAAATAGAATGCAGCTGCGGACGTCCGGACGGGCGCTAGCAGTGCCGTAATTTTGTCCAACTTAATAAAATTTGATCCGTATGAATCTCACAGCAACATCTTTTTTAGGACGCAGGGAGTGTACACCATTTCCTAACCACTGGGACAAAATTTATCCCCGTTTGTCTCGTTATTTACACAAGTGCATATATAGATACGAGAGCATAATAAGAAATAACAGTATTGCACGATTACAGCTTGACCTAGATATGATCGAACCACACTCGGCCCAATCGGCCATCACACCGCGAGCGCCATTTGAGCGCCATGTCATGCTCACAGTAACCTTTTGCCATGCGGCTACCACAAGCCTCGCTTGTTAGCCTAACACCCCGTGACCCTTCAGTCACTCTTACTCATAGAACCACTCTTCCACTCACCCTCGCTCTACCCAAGTAAGAAAACAAGAATACAAGATAGAAGAACCACCCCCAATCACCGAAGTTGAACGCCAAACGAGCTTCCTACCTCCTCCCGCTTCACTTCTTCCTCACCTTGGAGTGGAACAAGAAGAACCTCGAGATATCCTTCCTCTTGTCCCCTCTACTTCAAGTACCTCAAAGAATAACATAAATGAAAACTTCACCAACGCCGTTAACCTATGACTCCTTGCTCAATCTCTTGTGTTGCCTGTGATCTCCCTAGAACTCCATTCCTCTTAAGTTCAACCAAGGGTTAGCTCTACTAAAACCACATAGAAGCTTCACCATAGATGATCTAGAGCTTAGAAAACTTAGTGCATTCAAATGAGATGTGTTCCCCACCTCATTAGGAAGATATAGGAACAAATCTTATAAAAACGATTAACCGATCTGCCATCGATGATCCTCGGCCCAGCTGCAGTAGTGCAATATTTGACCTAGGACTAAGGCTGGTCATCAAACAGAGCCTCTGTTTGAGACAAAAACTCTCAAAGATCTGACCATGACCCTCCAATCTCTCTTACTCAACCCAACTTGCATGGTCGGTTTGACCACAATCACTACCTTTTCTGTCCAAGCTCACTACTTAGTTGTACCCCCATCCACACACTAATGATGTTTAGTCATGCTTAACCAAGTCACTGCACACATCATTATCAATCAATCAAGGCATGTTCATTAACTATGCATCATTTCACAAGCACTCGTGTAGAGACTGAAGCACCAGAGCAAACAAAAGCAAGTCCTAAGTTGGAGTCGGTATCCAATGAGGCATTGCTCAAGCACCATGGTAAGCACCTCTATAGCTTATGTCTATTTTGGATGAACATTTGCTTGAGTTATTATAGTAATGCTTGTGCATGAGGATTAATCTATGTAGTTTGATGAATATTTAGTACCCAACTTTTTACTTGATCCCTCCTTGTGAATACTTATATTCACCTTGGAATAGGGGCGGAGCCAAGGCCCGGCCACCTAGGGCTGGAGCCCGGGCTTACCTGATGAACACATGCCAGCAAATCAAGTAGATTTCTTTGCTAATTGGCCGGAGGAGCTCTGTAGTCTGTAAAGTCACTCAACAAGCGCAGTACAAACTTTCTTCTATGCTATCTTTTAGGCACATTCGATGCTATGTGTGGCTAGCCATGAGGCAAAATTTAAGCGAACTGTCTATTCATGCTTAAAACTCGCTCAAACAAAACATCTAAGCTTACTCGAGGAGCTAGAGCATTTTTTTATAGAAGAGACGGGCCACAGAAATGTGGCTTTTCTTGACTCCTCACAAACATAATACAAATTATTACAAAATTATCACTTGAGTTGTTTTTTTCCAAATTTTTCCAAAAGAGCTTAAGTTCCACCAAAAAGGATATTCCACATGAGGAACCAGAGCCAAAGCCATTTTAGAAGAGTCAAAAACTTGCCAAATGGATCCTTAGTATTACGTTGCGTCTCGCCCAGACTTTATAAAAATCCTGGCTCTGCCATGCGTAGCAGTTTAATGAATATTTAGAACCCAACTTTTTTACTTGATTCCTGCTTGTGAATACTTACAATCACACGCGAGCTTCTAGATATGGTTGTTAAATTATACCACTTGCAAGTTGAGAAGAGGCGACAAAGCATGAGCAACATGTGACATGTGTCAAAACTCAAGCGAGTAGCTGGTCTCACTTGGGTTAATTAAGGACCAGTGCATTGTCATTTTGATACTTGAGAACGTTGATACATAAGCCACATGTCATATATATGGGATTGATAAGCCTAGTAGTATGTGTTGCCCGGGTCACTCAGATTTGGTGTAGTATGGGATGAGGTATAGCTAGGGGTTGGACACCTATCCACTATGAGCATTCGTTGGATATGTTGGACAAGCATGTGATAGGTTGGCACATGAATCGTCACTTACAAACTGATCAGTCATATGGTCATTGGTCTCATGCCATGTGGGTACCATTGTACACCACTTGAGGGTATCAATCAATTTGAATTGCCATGCTCTCGTTTATTGAGCACACTTTCTCTTTTGATAACTTAACCAAATGTAGACGCTTTTGTGAACTTTACTTATCCAAACCAAATCCTTGATAATGATCCTTACATTTTGAAAGAATCATGGGCCCTTAGCCATGTCCTAATATAGTTTTAGTGATAATAATGACAACCCAATCACAAGGACTAAAATATGTATTAATATATATTCCTAGATTTTCTAAGGTCTTAGGGATGTAGGAAATAAAAAAGAAAGGAAGATATTCAAGCCAGGACAAAGAGAGGATTGAGTTGGACATATACCATGAATTTATAGTTGTTAAAATTGTTATTATACCAAGTTCAAACTGTAAATATTCACAAGCTTTCTAACAAATTCAAAGTTCATCAAAATCAAAGCCTAGAAAAAATACAACCAAAATACCAAAGCATCAACCCATGCATAGATTATTGATGTTCACCATATAATCCGCTAGGTATTTCTATAGATAAAACACAATGTTTTTGAAGAATCTTGTATATCACTTCACACTCTTTCCATCAAGTACAAGATCATCAAAATCAGAGTGAGCTAGGAGAAATGGCCAAAATACGAAGCATTTACACATACACAGATTAATGATGCTCACCAGGTGATCCTATTGGGATTTCTACTGATTTGAGGCAATATTTCTGTAGAATCTTTGTAAGCACTTCATAATGTTTTCCAACAAATACAAGATCATCAAAATCAGAGTTTGGAGCTAGGAGATATAGCCAAAATATTAAGCCAGTATGTTGGAATCCTATGAGCAGCGGATGATCCGATGCAATTTCCAATCGTTCAGTGCCTTATTTTGTAGGGATTTTTGCAGAGTCTTCTAAATCACTTCACAAGATTTGAATAGACTGAGTACAAGATCATAAAAAATACCGATAAGACAGCATGATGAAATAGTGTCACTATATGATCTGATGCTTCTTGTTTTTGGGTTAGCGTATTATTTGGTGCTTACAAAAATTTGTTACCATTAGAGCAATGGTTAGTTGGTTTTCTTGGGGCCATATATACTCCTTCAACTGGCTTTTTCATGTGTGTTGGAGATCATAGAAACTAGAGGGACTTGCTACACTTGAAAATACAGTCCAACCATGTATTAGAGCTTAGTGACTATATCAAAAGATTGTTGTTCCATTTTTTTCACTGTTTCTTTTCTCTATAATGTCTATGTCCACCTTGTTGTAAGAGTTCTTCAACATCACCGCAGATTACTTCAAAATCCAATAATACGCTTCAAGAATGATCGGGAAAATAAAGACAAGAGGGATATGCATACTTGAAACATGTTTGTGTTCAATTACCAACCGAAAACTGCCTCCTGGTCTAGAGGTTTTCTGGACGAAGCGAGCGAGGATAATGCTCAAAGAGATGCCGGGACATCCTGCACTCGGCGTATGCCATGGGCTTGGCGAGGAACCAATCGACTGATAAATCGCCTGAGTAGAATTAACGTGATGGCATTTGGTTAGAGCAAGTCCAATAATAGAGCTAAGTGTTTAGCTATAGGTCAAATTGTAAGAGCTGAGCTATATAATAGTTATCTCTTTTTTATTTGACTAAAAACATTTTTATTACTACTTTTACTCATGTTCCAACCCCTTTTTTTTCTAACCATCATCATATTCACATGATGTTTGGGTCATAGGCTCTCATGCTCAGCTTGTTATCTATATCTCTTATAAAGATAAACCCCACTAGCTATTTCTCTCAACATGCGCTATCCACCTAGGCAAAGCACTATCACATACAATTAACATCCACTAAGCAAAGCCCTACTAGCTATTTATTTCTTATAAACATAAACCACACTAGCTAATATTATATATATATTATATAATATCATGTTCCTGCATACATATACATCTCCTAATTCTTACTGGTTAATATCCTAACCCATTTATATTCCTTCTTCATACCCGCGGCAACGCGTGGAGAATCCTTCTAGTTTGTAAGAGAACTAAGTTCTTTTTTCTTCTATATCAGCATCTGTTTGATTACAAAATCATCATTGTACTTACTCTTGTGCGCAAAATAGGAGCAATACTTACGAGATGGTCGAGGGCGGGGTTGCCGCCACCTAGACGATGACTCATAACAGTAAGCAGTGTGCTGCCTCTGCCTCTAATCCTTATTCAATGTGTGTGCGCTAGTACTATTACCGGCACGCTGTTTTCCTCTTCATTAGGGACGGTGGGGGTCGTGGGAGCAGGCAGACCGGCATGGCGGTGTCCTCGCCGCCGGCCGCGGGTGGTGGACGAGGCGGGTGGCGGCGGGGAAGACGGGCTCACATCGCTTCTCTTGGTTAGGGTTGGAGCTCTCCTCCGGCCCTAGATTCATAGCCGGCCCGGCGGCGGTGATGGTTCGAGGGCGGCAAGGCGCGACGGCTGTGGCGGCCCCAGTCGGCTAGGTGGTGGGGGACATCCAGTGGGCGAGATAGGTGGCGGGGATGAGGGCCGGCAAAGTTAGGAAGGGCGGGGGCGAGGGGCGGGAGTGGTTGGTGGGCGGCTTAGGCGGCGGCGTGGAGCCGAATGTTTCAGTTGCACTTGCGTTCGACGCACCCTTGTTTCAGCCGTTCATTAACATTCCAAGGTTCGTGCGACATAACGACAGGAGTCTACTAAAACATTCGGCCGAGAGTGGATGTCGCCGGCCGGGGGCGACTGCAGGAGGTGGTTATGTGGAGGGTTTGGAGGAAGAAGATGAATAGTGCAGGTGGGGGTGACGCGGGCGGGTGTGCGCTAGGAACCATAGCGGCACGCGCCCTGATGAAGAGGGCAGGTCTCTATACATGGCCAAACGAGCCGGCCAGGCACTGGCACGGCTAAGCACGGCGGCGCTGTCGTGCCGTGCCGCGTAGTGCTGCCGTGCCGGCATCCCGGCCCAGGCACAACACTATAGGCTATTAGTCGTGCTGTGCCATGCTGCTAGGCATGGCAACCTGCGCGTGCTCGTGCCTGCCCGCAGCCGCGCCTCACGCCCGAGGACGTCGCACCGCCGCTGCGCTGCCGTCCCGCCTCACCGCGCCGAGGCCGTCCTGCCGCCGTGCCACCGCATCGTTGTTTCCCAACTTCGGCGCCGCGCCAAGGCTTTTGCAGTAGGCATCGAGGGCGTCGCGCCGCCGCGCGAGAGCTGCGAGTATGCGGCTGCGGCCGTTGTGCAGGGGCTGGAGGGGCATTAGGGAGAGAAGGAGGCACGGGTGGAGGCGAGGTGCCGCCGTCGGGAGGGAGGGAGATGGAGGCACGGGTGGATGCGAGGTGGCGCCGTCGGGAGGGAGACGGACTAAGAGAGGGACGTCTGGAGGGAGTGAAATTGGGGGTAGAAGTTAGGGTTTCATATTTATATATGGGCATCCAATGACTCTGGTTTATTTGAGGACATCCAACGGTTGAAATTTATCGGGCAGCATCGTGCTGGCCCATTATCCATGCCGTGTCTGGGCCGGCACTACAGGCCGACATGGCGGCCCAGGCATGGCACTGTGACCGGGCCATGCCTGGGCCGTGCTAGTGCCGGCCCATCATGCCTGGGCCAGATGACCAAGTATACCGGTCTCTGCCGGGCACTTGCTTCGACTGTCAGTGTCAATGATTATCGGTCGCGCGCAGTGTACAGTCTGCTTACACAAACCAGCAGCTCAACTCCGATCCCGATTCGATCTTTCTGCAGACGTACTGTCAATTCAACCCAGCGTGACAATTTGAGCGAAAACAAAACGCAGGACATCCAAAATATTCCGTGCGACAAAACATCTGAAGTTCTTCTCTCTTGCATCCTTTCCAAAAAGAACATGTACAAGCCGAAATGATCAACCGAACATGTACAAAGCCGCCGGCCGCCGCCATGCTTCGTCGCGTGAATTGGTTTGCTCGGCGAAGAAAGGACCCAGCAGCACGAGGGAAAAAAAAACAAAGAGATGTGCATTATCAAGGATTCAAGGCTCTATGCACGAAGGAAGTTCAGCAGTCAGCACTGCATCATCGTTTCCCTGATGGCCATGGACGCCACGGCCTTGGCCCACGCGACCAGCTCCCGCTTCATCCTCCCCTCGTCGGTCCACAGCGCCGGCACGTCCACGACGGACACCTCCGCCGCGCCGGCCGTCGCGGACGAAACGCCGCCACCGTTCCCGGTTCTCGGCATCCCCGAGCAGACTTCGAGGGCGGGGACGGACACTGCCGTCGGAAGGGACCTCGCATCCAGAGCCATGGCGCACAACCGAGTCCACAAGAGTCGATCGTCGGCAGCACGTTCTTGCAAGTTGATAACAGGGGGGCCGCCGGACCGGGGACAGAAGGCTCGATCTACTGCCCGCGGCGCTGCAGCCAACACTGCTTTTCCGTTGGTGCTTATGGTGATGCAGCTAGACTGGATGCTTGGCACGCTCTATATATACACTGTGTACCACACGAGCTCACAAGTGGACAACTGGACACATGTGACGCACGAGTAACACGTGCGTGCCAACATGATCCCGATATGTGAACACGTATATGCAAAAGCGCGGCCAAATTAGACATGCGATGCGAATGATCGTGAACGCGACGGAGAGCGCGCGTTGACATCGGCATCATCGTGTGCGCCGTGCGCGTGCAAGCGGCGCTTCTCCCTGAGTCCCTGTCGCCTTCATCCAGCGGGGAGAATAATGCTGCTCACTGCTCGCGCTGAAATCAAACGGATTAGTTGAAAGGCAGGCTAATAAAATACCACCTGTGGCGTACTGGCGTTAGGTGCAAGGAGCTCGATCGGCCGGCCGGGGCAGCTGCTCGACCCCTCAGGCCTCGTGCGATCACATTTCTGCGATGCGAACGAGGCGGGCCGCAGGCGGCGCGCAGGCTCCCATCTTCCGCGTGAGCTGCCGCGGCCCATGGCCGTGCGACCGATGGGCGATGCTCCTAAGCGTGCTCAGCGTTGGGACGAGAGATAAAAGATGGCAAGGGTACCTACGATCCGAAATGAGATGGATTTTTATCTCATTAGATAGAGTATGCATGGAACGGTTCGTGGGTATAGCTATATATGGTTTAACACTACTACCCTAATCCATAATTCCATGGATACGTATATATACACGATATATATCAACTATAATACAAGTCATCATGTCCTAACCTAATATACTCCAAAACGTGGCCCAACTAGCACACTTAGAGCAGCTATAACGTTGGTGTTATATATTGACTCTTTTTTTTTTTTTGGTTTTTAACCTTTTTTTAAAAAAAAATATTTACATTTACATCCTTGAGAGACCTATCTCAGAATTTGGGCCTTAGGGGTTGCTGAGGTAACACAATAGACCATGGCGTCAAGACTTAGGCTTGGTGGCGTGGCGGGACCCTAATTTACCATGACTTGGACATCCTAGAATTTTATTCGGAGCCAAATAGATTTTGGTATCAAGTCTCGACGCCTTGCATGGTGGTGTCGAGCTCTAGCCACGTCAGCGCCACGTTGTCCCGCCACGCTACCCAGTCATCGATCGAGGCTAAGTGTCATGGCCTATGACATCAAGACGTGTTATGTTGGCGTCATGGCTCTTGGCGTCGATGACCCTAGGGTACATATTCATGATAAAGTCGTCCTGGTTGTAAATGTGAATATTTTTCGAGGAAAGGTTAAAAAAAAGTCACTTGGTGCTTTAGAGGTGCTAGTAAGAGAGAGGAAAGGCCAAGAAAGGGTGCAATACGCTGGAGTGGGTAGTACTAGCTAGCAAATGCTAGCACTAGTTGCCCGACTTTTCTTTTGCTAGGAAGGACTCGGCTTGTCCAGTTTACACGCTCGAGCGTTATTTGCCAACTAGCAGTCTAGCACCTAGATGATGTGTTCAGGTTTAGAAAATTTGATATTCATATATGCTGCGCTTGCTCTTAGTGTCATATAAGAAATGTCATATAAGAAGGAGCGGCATATATCGTTTTTCGATTACGATTGTTACATATTATTATTCTATTATTATTTGCTCATATAGACCATCCTCCTTATAAATATAAAGAGATCATGGCCTAATGAGGTGCACAACACACAACCAAACAAAAAACCAATTTACTCTCAACCTCTCTTTTACTTTAATCTCTTCTAACCTTCATGTTGTTGTTCATCGCTTGATCCGCCACCAAGGATGATCCTAAAGGCTTACTGACTGACCTAGGGTAACCATCGACGCCCTTATCCCGACAACATCCCTCTCGGGTGGGAGGTTTGACGGCTCCTTTGTTAGTTTGTCCAGAAATTATAGCCATTGTTCTTCGTCATGTAAGTGTGATTGATTATCCTTTACTGGTTTGCTTGTGAATATGTTGTTCTTCACCATGTAAGAATGATATATACTGCTCTCGGGGGTTTCTGGGTAAAACTCGGAAAAAACAGCTAGGCCGATTCGCAAAACCTGCTAATAGAATCACATCAGCTCGATCCATTTACAATCCGAGCATTTTTAGCTCCTTGTAATATGTGACCGACCTTTACGTCAACCATAGTAATAGATTTCACACAGATGGATCAACTCGTCAATTCTGTGCCTATGGTTTTAACCTGGAGTGAATAATACTCCCTGCATTCTAAATTATAAGTCGCTTTGACAATTCCTTTTTGTGTATATATCAAATTTGCTATGTATCCAAACAATTGAATTCAATTTGTATAAAAAGGTCAAAACAACCTATGTAATTTGGAACCGACGGAGTAGGTCCGTATGGCCCAGGGTGTTTGGCTGTTGCATACGTAGTTTTTGTGTGCACTCGTCTCCAGGTCCAAACAATTCAATAATGTCAACAAGAGGATTAAGAACGAACTCATAAGTTTTATCCCAAAATGGTCGTAGGTAATAGCAAAGATGATTAAGAACTCATTCACAAAAAGAAAGAGGATTAAGAACTCTTGCCACCCGAGAGGAGTACGTCGGTCACCAGCTTGGCCCACGAGTGCTCGCGGGGTTGCGTTGCGCGCACGGCGGTGTCCCGCCACTCCACCGCCCATTGCCTCCCGTAGTCCCGTATCTTCTCCTCCACGGCCTCCCGCCGCACGTCATGGCCGATCTCCACGCCCACGCCCCACTCCGTGCACTTGTACCAGCAGTTGGTCTGCTGCTCCGCGAAGAAAGGCCAGCACAGCATTGGCACCCCGGCGCAGAGGCTCTCCAGCGTCGAGTTCCATCCAGAGTGCGTCAGGAACACGCCCACCTCCTCGTGACGCAGCACCGCGTCCTGCGGGCACCAGTTCGCCAGCAGGCCGCACCCTTTGATCGCCTCCAGGAACTCCGGAGGCAGCACGGCGGCGTCGCCACTGACGAGGTCAGGCCGGATGATCCACAGGAAGTCGTGGCCGCTGTTGGCCATATTAGAGAATATGTCAACGATAATATGTCAACACTATTGTTAGCGTGTGTGGTGTAGTGTGTGCAGTGTGTGTGCTTGTGCATGTAATGACCAAACATTGGTGATCCTTGTCTCTAGGCTTGGTTTGACCCTACACTTGTTGTAAACCTGACACATGTAAGCGCCACCGTTGGGGGGCTTTTCCCCATCTTGTATAAACACGGAACCGAGGGACGCCAGAAGGCAATCCTCGTTAATCTCCAATTGCTACAGGCCAGACCCCACGCGAACTCCACCAGCTCCGTGTTGGTCATCGCCGTGACACTGCCGTAGTTCACGAACACCACGGACCTGGGCTTCCTGCAGTCAAGCCAGCGGAAGCAGGAGACGTCCTCCTTCCAAAGGTTAGACCGTTAGAGCCCAGCGTGTCGAATTGGTCACTACCTTTCAACAAGAAGATGCCCTTGTCGATGAGGTTGCGGAAGTAGCGGTAGCCCATGTACCCGCAGGCGCTGGCAGTCCAGAGCAGAGCGCATGGTATGCCGATCTCCCTGGGGGCTTCCAAGGTAAAGCCCATGATGTCATCGCCGACGACGCAGCTGGCCGGCGGCACGTCAGGGGAGGCGTTGAGAGACCTTGGAGCAGGGCCCTGAAATGCGGGAGACAGGTGTCAGGAAGAAGACGAAGAACACTGTAGCCCATAAGACAACAGAGGTGGCGAGACTTGGTGGGAGTCAGTCAAGTGGCTGATGCTGGGAGCGTTTGAGCCATCAAGACTTAGCAATGTGGTTGGGCCTGCTTAGTCATGTGTTGGGCCATTGGCCTTGTATCGTTCAGTACATAAGCCGAGCACGTTTCTGAAGGAGGCATCGAAAGCCTGAACCTGTATTCCATTCTGTACTCTAACATTCAGTTCGACAGTTACAATTCAGTTACCATCCAGTTATTGTTCTTGCATTGTTCTTTGTTGTTCTTCATTTCTGCGAATTCGTTGATTCTAGGTTAGTTCCACTCAGCCAATCCAATCAGGCTTGATCCGTAGCCTGACAAGTGGTATCAGAGACAGTTCGTTTTCGCCATGCCGTTCTCGTTGCCTTGATTGCGGCTGTCATCCCCGATGGCAGGTGATCGTCGTTCTTCATCTTCGGATGAAGAATTGATGAACCCGTAGGTCCGTGCCGAGGTCTGCTGGGTCGGCAAGGAGAACACGGTAACGAACTCGGATCACGCTGATCCGGTTGCACTCTGGCGCCGAAGAAGAAGCCTACGAAGTTCCAAGTTGAGATGGCAAAATCCGTCGAAGACCTGTCTTCTCAGTTCTCCGGGTTCCAGGAGATGATGCGGGAGACGCTGGACAAGCTCTCCGGGCTAGAGTCATGGCGGACGACTGCAGACCAGTCGCTCGGCAATTTACTTAAGAAGACCGACGCCGTGGCAAACTAGGTCGACCAGGCGACTACACCGCTCGAGACACCACCGCCACCGCCACCGCCTCCGCCTCGATCTACTGCATTCCAGCCTTGGTGAGTGTGTAGTTTTTGTTTTCAAGAAGAGATATGCACTTACTCAGTAAAATCAATGTTAATCTTGTATCATCATGTCATTCATGTGTTCATCTATACATGGCTATACATTTCATCATAACATTCCATATCTTATGCATTCATGACTCTCATGTTATGCATATGCATTGCAATAGGTGCTTCTGAGGGCGTGACACTGTTGGAGTTTAAACAAGGACTTCTAGAGGAGCTGCAACAAGTTCAGGAGCCAGAGAGGCAGCTACAGGAGACCGAAGGGGAAGGAGGAACCAATCAAGAAGAGCTTCTTGAGTGTCCGGAACATCAGCCCTCATCGTTTCTAAAAGGCAAGCCCCAGAGCATTATAAGTCTCCCATGTTTTACAAAACCTTAAATTAGAGTATAGTGTTTGATGCAATAAGTTATAGGAGTTGTGTTGGAAACACTTGCTGCATATATCTACTCCTTGTCTACTACATATGCCTTGAATCCTATTTAGGTGCAGGAACGGATAAAATGCTTAGCTATGCTTAGACCGGTAGAAACCGGGTGATTTCCTGTCACCTACAGAATTAGGAGAGTGGCTGGTCACGGTTGACTATATTTGTTATCGTGGAGATAACAAAGTATTAATAAATGAAAGGAGACCGGACGGGACTGCGATAGAGAAGCAACAGGGCATGGTGGTCCTGGGTGCCTTTCTATCCCCGTCTGTGTCAGTTAAGGCCGATTCGCTGTGCGTCCTCATGTCATGTTGAACGCATGCTTAACACTTAGTTGGCCGGATGACTCGTTCCGACCGCGAAGCCGAGTAGCCCAACTCAAGCCAGGCCCCGTTCTGTATGAGTGCGCACCCTAGAGGACGAGAGGTTGGGCGGAGAACTAATGGCATGAGTCCAAGGGTTGGTTAAAGTCCCGATCATCCTAGCAAATTGGATTCCCTGAGGGTGCGACGCTAATCGATCCCACGAATTTGGTTCTTCAGTTATACCAAAGGTGACCTTTGGCTGCCTGGCGCAGGTATGCCAGGGTTTGTGTTAAGAATAATTCCCCAACTGGGTAGGAATCGATTCGAGTCGCCGTCTTTCCCGGATAGTGAGAACTTGACTGAGCAGCGACAATGTAGATACACCTAATTGAACTTAATGGTTATGATGATGATGATTCACAATGCTACACCAGATATGGTTACTAATGCTTGCTACTTAATCAAGTGGTTGCTCTAGTACAAGTGCTAACATAGAGAGGTTTAATTGAATAAGTTCAACTTGATGCTAGAGATGAAAATGGTTACTTTATGTTACTTAAGCTCTTTTATGCAAATGTTGTCAAGCTAGCCCCACTGATTTAGCCTTGCATAATCCTTGGTGTCACTTTATTTCTAGTTTACGACGGGTAAGTCTAGCTGAGTACATTCTTGTACTCAGGGTTGACTCCCTCTTGTTGCAGATGACATGATGCATCATGGCTACTGTAAGTACTGCCTTCATCCTGCTGGTGATGAGGACTAGATCATGGGGTGTGATCCTTCTACGTTATCTTATCATGATGCTTTTGTTGGGATGTGACTATGGAACTGGTCTGTATTTGAACTAAGTGTGGTGTTGTTGTTAAACTACTTTACTTCCGCTACTTTCGAACTTGGTTTGTAATAATTAAGTGAACTCTGTTGTATGTGAGCTACTTGTGAAATGTGTTGTAACATATGACTTGTTTATGTTAAATCACTACGATCTTGGCTTATATGTTGTTGGTTTGAAGTCCTTTGTGATTTCATCGGACTACCGAGTATACATGTGCTCAAGTATGATGGTTTGAACATTTCAGTGATTGCTATCGTACTTGTGCTCTTATAAATGAGACGGTTCTATTACACCCGGTGCACTCTTCGAGGGATCGATTGGGGTGGCGTGTGCATGGTTTTTGAAGGGACGCAGTGACGGGACATGGTAGGTGCGTGGATCTAGGCAGATGGTTCGCCTCCATGCTTATGCCTTCCTATAAAACAAAGAGGTTACCCCCTGTACTTGATATGCCTTACTGCATCCTTGCCTTCTCTGCTCTCTTCATCGCCAGCACCCGCACCTCTTGCTCTTGATCCAACGTCGCCGCTGTCGCTAGGGTTTCGTACCTTCGCTCCTCTTCTTCCACATCCCATGGTGCTTCTTGTTTAGCCATGGTGCCGCTCGGATGTCACCCATGCACGCATGGAAGTTCTCGTCGCCCGTGGCCTCCTCCGTGCAAGGACCGATGCACACGAGTGGATGCTGCCTGATGGCCATGACGCACTAGTGCCACCTGATGGCTACGTCATGTCATTCGTGCCTTTCCATGAGCGCGGGGTTCGTGTCTCCTCTCCATCGCTTCCTCCGAGGGCTTCTGGACTACTACAAGATCGAGCTACAACACCTCAATCCCAAAGGGATCCAGCATAATGCGGCCTTCGTTGCGTTGTGCGAGGGCTATCTAGGGATCAAGCCCCACTTCGATCTGTGGCGGCACTTCTTCGCCGTCAACCCGCAGAAGAAGGGGGGGAAAGGCAGATGGGACCTGATGTCGCTGATGGGGTGCACGTGCATCCACCTTTGGAACAACCAGTCCAGTGAGTACATGTCCCTCAAGCTGTCGACGTCCAACAAGGGGTGGCACTCGCAGTGGTTCTATCTGAAGAACGACGCTGTCGCCGCCCTGTCGGAGTTCATCAGGCGCATAATCGAGGAGGCACCACCGTCATGGGTGTGGGGCGTTCTAGAGAAGGACAAGAAGAATATTGACGATCACCGCCCTGCCATCAGGATTCTAAAAGGGGAGCGGCGTCATCGGGGTGTACCACGCTAGGAGGGTGGCGCCCCTAATGGTGTGTGTGCTCTGCTGTTTCGGATGGCGCCGGGTGCACCGCCCGGGGGCATGGTGCTTGCCGAGGGTGCACTCCAGAACAATGACATCGTGTAGCACATCAAGGAGGCAATGGAGGCCGCGCGGGACCCAGTGGGGTCGCCATCGACTTTGTCTATCCAGTCCCAAGGCATACCTCGATATGGCCGGACGCGGGGTTTGTTGAATTTGTGAGTTTCCTCCTTTTTCCCGCTTCCCTCCCCCGGTCAGTTATTTTGGTCTTACTTCTCTGATTTTGATGGAGTCAGCTGAGAGATCTCATCCTCCGGGATTTTCCGGTGCCACTGTCGAAAAACCTGGCCGTGGCGGTGGCGAATCGTGCCGAGAACGAGAGAAAGAAGAAGGAGAAGGACAAGAAGAAGGCACAGGAGAAGCTGAAGAGGAAGGCGACACTAGACCGAGGCAGGCTTCTCCAAGGTTCAGACGAGGAGGAAGACGAAGGTGAGGAAGAGGAGGGAGAGGAGGAGGGAGAACTTGGGGGCGATGGCGTCCACTAGAGCCTGCTGCGGGCCGAGGACGAGCCGGTGGGCGGTGACTCTTCTTCACAGACGTCAGGGGTCCCACTGCTGTCGACGGGAGCGGGTTACTCAGCTGACGCGTCCCAAGAGCCGACAGAAGTGGGCCATTCTGTGTCGTCTGGGCCCTCAGAGCAACAGGTGGGTGAGAAGCGGCCTCGTGCCGATGAGGCACAGCCGGGGTCGGGTGGTCCTTTGTTCCATTGTTTTTGACGAATCTTGTCGTGGGTTTATTGTTTTGCGCGTTCTATAGCGCTGGCCGATTTAGGACCATCCTGACGCAGGCACCAAAGAAGAGCATCGCCCTCTGAGTGATGTGGCAGTCGTCGGCCGACGCCGCGCCCGGGTCAGGCAGGAGTGGTGCAGGGGAGGCTATGGCACCATCTGGGCAAGTGCCGCCGGCTGTGACGATTACATCCACAGAGGAGCGGGTGGAGCGGCCGGTTGCGACTATGGCATCTGTGGTGGCGACAACACAAATGGAGCTGCTGGGCGTGTGAGTGGCTCTGTCCGTGGCAGAGCGAACGGGAGAGGCGCAGACGGAAGGCGATACATTAGTAGTGCGCACGGTGGAAGTCGCGCGACTGAAAATGACCCCGCCACCTCAGTTGGGGACGAAGGCACCTGCGACGGGCAGACCACGACCGAGCGTGGCCACAACATTGCAAGAGGAGACGCCGTGCCCCGAGCCAGTGCCTACATAGGCCACCACATCCGTGGTGGGGCAGACAGAAAGGGATGCAACTGAGTCGTCCCTGGAGGTCACGATGATGGGGTAGGGCTCCGCGTCTATGCCATCAACTTTCACCATCGTTGGGGAGGCCATGTTGGCGGTGGCATTATGGTAGGAGGTTGTCCCTTGCTTTGGTTTGAGCGGGCAGCGACCTACAGGCACGGGGAAGCACCCTGCTCTAGTGGGCGGATCGACGGGACCCATCGTCGATGGTCTTTGCCCTCGACGATGCCGCCGAGGCGATGGAGCAGCAGAGCATCAACTTGGGCGTCACGTCCATGTTTGAAGCCTTGACCAATGCAATGGGAATGTTGAATAATGCAGAAGGCATGTTGTGCGACGTCGTCGCCTTGGCCAGTCAGGTAACGCATGATACTGCCTCTTGGCTTTCTTCCCTTTGGTTTTTCGTGTTTTTGACTTGTGTCTCCCTGCAGTCACTGATAGAACGTAGCCAGGGGAAGTCTTGGTTCCTTCATTAGCAGAAGGATGCCTAGGATTGCCTTGTCGAGGAGGCTCGGTTGCGCAGGAAAGCAACTGCGCAACTCGCTGCCGCCCAATGGAGGGTAGCTGAGCTCACCCCTATCGCCGCGGAGGTGGAGAGTCTCTGCATTCAGGAGAGGGATGCCCGTTAGGACACCAACGAGAGGCTAAACAGTCATTCCTGGAGCTGTCAGAGAGGTCGTGCAAGGACGACGAGGAAGCTACGCGGGTCCGCAAGTAGCGGGAGGAGCTGCGTCTGAGGGATGAGGAAGATCGCCAGTGGGCCCTTGACCTCGGGTGAGATATAGAGGTAGAGGGACCTGAAGTTGGTGGCCGAGGAGAAGCTTGTGGCCCTAGAAGCAAAGGCATGTCAAGACACCATGGTGGTCGAGCGGCTACGCAAGGAGCGAGATGAGTTGTGCCAGACCGAGGAGAGGCTTCGCTCAGAGCGCAACACTGCTCGCAAGGAGCGTGATGCGGCCTGCCGGGAGCATGATGCCACCCAGTAGGAGGTTCATTCCCTCTAGAGGGAGGTCATTGAGTATGACAATCAATGCCTTGCCACCGTCTTGGTTTGCAACGATCTCGGAGTGGCCCAGTCGCAGGAGACGAGTTCACTTGCGGCTCGCATCGTCTTGATCTCGGACTATGTGCATGAGCTTGAGAGGAACACCCTTCGTGCTGGTGTAAATCGGTCCTTCATGATTGCTCGTTCCCATTATGGGGAGAGCATTGCCCTGGATGCGATGAGCCTTGGTTACACGTCCGGCTCTAATGACGATGAGCTGGCAGAGTTGGAGATGGCAGTAGCCCCCCTTTCACAGAGCCTGGCAAATAGAATAGAGGAAGTAGTTCTGCCCTAGAGGGGTTAATTGGTTAGATGAATTTGGGCCATAATGCCATGAACTTGTAATGAACAAGCATTTTGCTTTTATCGTTTAAACAGTTATCCTTTTTAATGTAAAAAGATTGGTGCGAACTTGTGGCAAACAAGTTTTTATTTCGAATGTGGAGTGAGTCGATGCGATCCGATCTCTCCCGGTGTTAAATCTGTGAAAGCTTAAGTCGCAGGTGGAAAACTTTGATCACACTGGAGAGCAAAAGTGCCATAGCCGTCGGGGTGTAGGTCTTTTAGCAGTCCGTCCAGCTTTACTCAAGGTTGACTCCCACAACTCTTACTTTATAGATTTTTTATGTGGAAAAAGGGTCGGATGCAGGGAAAGTTCCCAAATGTGTCTATATCCCTATCACCCCCTAAGTGAAGTCTGACCCCTAGCCGCTACAGGGATCGAATGTCACTGAAATTGAGGGAATCATGGTAAAATTGACACAGAAAATTTTTATTGATTTTAGAAACATAAATTTACACGGATATTCCAACAACTAGGAAAAAACTAGGGGTAAAAGCGACGTAGCTATTCGATGTTCCAAGTTTTGGTGAAGATCTCGCCATCCGCGGTTGCGAGCTTGTAGGTTCCTGGCTTGAGGACCTCAGCGATGATGTATGGCCCTTCCCATGGCGGCGATAGCTTGTGGCGGTCCTTGTTGCTCTGGACAAGGCAGAGCACCAAGTCACCAACGTTGAAGGCACGACCTTTGATCCGACGGCTATGGAACTGATGCATGGCCTGGTGGTACTTGGCGGAGTGGAGGAGAGTGACGTCACGAGCTTCGTCAAGTTGATCCAAGGCATCCTCGAGGAATTCCTTGGCCTCTAGCTCCTTGTACATCATGACCCTTGGCGCTCCGTAGTCAAGATTAGTCGAGAGAACCGCTTCGGCGCCGTAGACCATGAAGAATGGTGTGTAGCCTGTTGCCCTGCTAGGGGTCATCCTCAAGCTCCAAAGCACTATGGGGAGCTCCGCAACCCATCGCCCGCCAAACTTGTTGAGTCTGTTGAAGATCCTGGGCTTGATGCCCTATAGGATCATACCGTTCGCGCGCTCAACTTGCCCATTCATGTGAGGGTGTGCTATGGCGGTCCAATCGACGCGGATGTGATGGTCATCGTAGAATCTGAGGAATTTCTTCCCTGTGAACCATGTGCCATTGTCCGTGATGATGGAGTTTGGGACTCTGAAATGGTAGATGATATCGGTGAAGAATTTTACGGCCTCTTCAGATTTGATTTTGGTGATCGGCCGAGCTTCTATCCTCTTTGAGAACTTGTCTATGGTGACAAGTAAGTGCGTGTAGCTCCCGGGCGCCCTCTTGAGGGGCCCGACCAGATCGAGCCCCCAGACCGCAAACGACCATGTGATGGGGATTGTCTGGAGCAGTTGGGCTGGAGGTGTGTCTGCCGAGCGTAATACTGGCACCCTTCGCAAGTGCGCACAATTTGCTTGGCATCAGCCACCGCGGTGGGCTAGTAAAAACCTTGTCAGAAGGCTTTCCCAACCAGGGTCCTTGGCCCAGTGTGGTGCCCACAAGTGCCACGGTGGATGTCCCCCGACACTTCCTCCCTTGCTCGGTGAGGATGTAGCGTTGTACGACCTTGGTGTGGCTCTTTTTATAGAGCTCTCCCTTGATGATGATGAAGGACTTGGCACGGGGCACGAGTCGTCGAGCCTCTGTCCTATCCGTCAGGAGCACCTCATGAATGAGACAGTCAAGGAATGGGATCCTCTAGTCTGACAAGGGGTCGGACCCTGTCGCTCGGTAGCTATCGAACTCCTCCTTTAGGTCTTCATCGATCTCCATGACTTCAGGGTCAAATAGAGCCGATGGGGGGTTAGCCCCTGAGCCCGGGGTAGGTGGCTTGTCGCCAGTTCTAGCCCTCGAGCTCGAGGCGGGTGGCTCATTGCCAGTCCGCTCTGATTCTTCGTAGTGGACCAAGGGCTTGTGCTGGTCACTGGAAAAACACCGGCTGGGACTGGCTCTTGACCGGATGTTGTTTTCACCAGCTCATCGGCCGCCTCGTTGAGCTATCTGGGGATGTGGTTGAGCTCAAGGCCATCGAACTTGTCTTCCAACTTGCGCACTTCTCGGCAGTACACAGCCATCTTGGGGTTGTGGCAGCTTGATTCCTTCATGACTTGATCAATGACGAGCTGCGAGTCGCCCCTGATGTCAAGCCATCAGATCCCCAACTCGATGGCAATGCGCAGGCTGTTGACAAGCACTTCATATTTGGCCACATTGTTAGAGGTAGGAAAGTGAAGGTGTATGATGTACCTCATGCGCACTCCGAGGGGGGAGACAAAGACTAGCCCCACACCGGCTCCCTTCTTCATTAGCAACCCATCGAAATACAGCTCCCAGTATTCCTAGTTGACGGCCGGCGGCGGCATTTGGATCTCGGTCCATTCCGCAATGAAGTCGGCGAGCACCTGAGATTTGATGGTTGTCTGGGGGGTGATCCCCTCACCCATCAGCTCGAGTGCCCACTTGGCAATTCTCCCCATGGTGTCACAGTTCTAAACCCACCTCACCGAGGGGAAAGGATGTCACTACTGTCACTGAATGCGATTTGAAGTAGTGATGCAGCTTCCTCTTAGCGATTAGGAATGCATATAAGAGCTTCTAGATCTAGGGGTAGCGAGTCTTGGAATCAGCCAATACCTCGCTAATGAAGTAAATGGGGCGCTACACCTTGAGGGCGTGTCCCTCTTCCTCCCGCTCCACCACGATGACGGTGCTGACCACCTGTGTGGTCACAGCAATGTAGAGCAAGAGGGGCTCATGGTGGGCCGGTGGCACTAGGATCAGCGCCTTCGTCAGGAGTTGCTTGACCTTGTCAAGGGCCTCCTGTGCCTCTGGTGTCCACGCAAAGTGGTCGGTTTTCTTCAGAAGCTTGTAAAGGAGGAGGCCTCGTGGGCGTGCGTTGGCTAGCGTCGAGCCTGCATCATCGAGAAATCGAACTCTCTGCCTGCTGCATTGCCGTGCATTTGAGCAGCGTGCGAATCTCGCGCTGGGCCCTGCGATCCTCAGGAGCGGCAGGCTCTGAGAGCCCTCGGATCAGGGCCGTGGCGGTGGCTATGTTCTGGCTTGCTTGAGCGAAGTGTGGAAGGTCGCCATCATCCTCGACGATCCTCCGGTTTACATCGTGGGCCCGGGCTCGCGCTGGTCCGCCGTCCTCACGGTGTTCAATCTCGCGTTTGAGCACCGCGCGTTCCTACCCCAGTTGGAGCCGTGCTTCTTCGATCTCCCGCTGTCGCTCCCTCAGCTGTGCCACCCGTAGGTGGGACAGGGGGGGTTAGTTGCTCTTCATTCATGTTGCTAGGGTGAGCTGGAGGAGTCTCATTCCCCTCGTGGATGCTTGTGACATGTCCATTGGGGGTGGGGTCATGCTCAAGCTCCGCCATGAAGCACTCACGCGATGGGTAGTGGCTTCCCCTGCTGGAGTCAGAGTCGGAGAGTGGTTCTGAATCCATGGCGAGGAGGTCGTGCACTGATTCGATGACATAATCCGCCACCCCCGATGAACTCCTCATCTACGGGGGGATGCATGCGGTGAGCCGCAAGGTGATCAATGGTCTGTGCCGCGTTGCGCAAACCATATGAAAACGCCACCGGGGCGTCCTAGACGAAGCTTTCTAGGGAGAGCGGTTCTCTACCGGTGAGCTACGTCATAATGTTGAAGAAAGAGAAGGAGAGGTTGTGTAAGTCTTCCTAGGATGGGTAAGGTCCTAGGAAGACAGCGAGCTGATGCTCTAATCTCCCGGAGTCAAAGTCGAGAAGCTGGTTGTGACCCGGGGTGTGAGCCCCCAGGGCGCTTAGTCGTAGCTCCTCGAGAGCCTCGACGACGGCATCAAGGCCAGCGGGGGGAGGCGGCTAGATAAGGGCGGGAGCTCGCACCATCTCCTCCTCCGTGGTGATGATGAAGTCTAGGCTCCCAAAGCACATGTGCGCATCGGGAGTCCAACTGACGTCGTGGCTGGCCATCCAAAGCCTGACGATGAAAGCGACGAAACGCGCAAAGGCCCCTTCCTGATGCGCCAACTGTCGGTGTTTTGAACCGCCGACTAGTGAATTTATATTGCATGTTTGGCTCGGATGGTGTGCTAGAGGACACAAGGATATATACTGGTTCGAGCAGAACATCCCTACGTCCAGTTGGTTGTTGCTTGTGTTACTAGCACGGGAGTTTGCAGTAGGGGTTACAAACAGGCGAGAGAGGGATGGAGTCCCAGGTCTCTAGTGAAGTGGAGTTGAAGTGCTCGGAAGCTTGCGTGTGTGTTGTGTTGTTCTATGTGTGCCGAGATGAGATTTGAGGTTAGATGTCGCTACGGGGTGCCCTGCTTCCCCTTTTATAGCTCAGGGGAAAGACAGGGGCTACATGAGAGAGGAGAAAGGAGGAAAAGAAGAAAGAGAAAAACAGAGAAGAAGAGGCTTCCAGGGTCGCACCATCCTTCTCCTGTAGCTGGGTCCCACTGACCCTATAGAGGATGTTAGGGATGGCTCCACGCCGTGCCCTGTTCGTTACTAGAGCTACAGGCGCGTGCTGTAGCAGAACCTCCTAAATTATATGGCCCACATGCTCCTATCATTGTCCCTAAGACCTCTGACAGTTATGCAGGTACACCAGATAACCTAAGAAGATCTGTCGGGTGCCCTCACAGAACCCCGATTTAACTACATTTGACAACTCATACCAGGATCAACAAAGGAGTAACTACAACATTACAACATTTGTACAAAACTTTACATCAGAGTACGGAAGAATAACAACAATGAATTTATAAATCATGATTTAGTTAACTTTTTACAAACTTAACTTGTATTGCGGAAGTCGAGTAGAACTACAGGAGACAACTTAGGCAGAGCACCTAAGTTAGGAGAGGTCGACCAGATCATATCGAACCCACCGACATGACCCCGGTTAACAGCACCAGTCAGTATCTGCAATAGGGGTTAACAAACCCTAAGTACTTGAGGGTACTCAACAAGACTTACCCGATTAAAAAAAAGATTCTAAGGACATGCTAGCTTTAGGGAATCAAGGTACGGGTATTCAAGAATCAAAATTATTTTGCAGAAAAGCTTACTAGAGTAAGTCCTTGCTTTCAACCCCCACGGTTTTTTGCGTCAAAAAAAACATTTTATTTTTATCATTGATGGTTCATTAACCAATTCTAAGTGATCCTAATCTAGATCAAAGTAATTCTCATCAAATTCTTTCGGATTCTTTCAACATTTTTATTTCTTAACTACGATACAGGACAGGTGATCGAGTCTCCATAACCGAGGAGCAACGACGATTCGAACCGATTATACCCAGCTGGGGATCTCTAACCTCACGGCATATGTAGAACCAAATCTTGCATATGCCAACCCTCATTTAGATCTTCCAAAACCAGAACGTGTCTATCGCCACCCGAGAGTACATTACTCCTCGAACCCGGCCCAATTCTAGCCCCGAGGATACACGCTACTCTCGCCATCTCTCCACTCCCAGTACGAGGTTAGACGTTCTTGTAATGGAATCACTAACATCTTGGGCTTACCCAAGGCATAAGGCTAGTTGCAAAGTCTCGAAACACAAACAGGACTGCAACGGACGGTCCTTAACTGACAAGGCGAAAACACTACATTGAGACTCCTTTCCCAATGCATGTTAGCAGTGGCCAAACCACCCGCCCGATCTTCAAGTTCATTCTTATATTCCATTATCCCTCAATTATGCCATCATGGCCATATAAACATTTTATTTAAAAGCCTAACTCATTAAGCATAACGAAGCATACTACGCATTTTTCAATAAAACAGGTACCAAGGGTGATATCACAATAATCGAGGATGATAATGCAGTAATTGGGTTATCACTCAACTCCTAATTACTTAATGCAGTAAACTATAGTACCAGTGATAATGATTTTTAAAACTCAAGGAAGGGTTTAAACGCACCGGGCTTGCCTTGCTCAGACGAGACGACTAACTCGGGCTCAAAGATTCCGACTTCCGGTTCGGAACCCACCGAAGATAGCTCTTCTCCGGAGACATGCTCGATAACGTCGACTTCTTCGAAAGCGGAAACTACACAAGCATATAACATGTTTCAACATGATGCGATGGTAAACATGATGCTTGATGATGACATGCCACGGTTAACAACTTGAGTACAACTTCCCTTCGCGGTACAGTCGTAAAACAGTAAAACCTACTAACTAATAGCGATAACTTAAGCAACACTAATGCTTCTTACTGAACACATTACTAACGAACTCAATCATGTAATTAAGGCGTCAAAGATCACCGAGAATTAGTGACCCAAGGTCATCACTCAATCAAAAGGGCACACAACACTTAAAGTTATCAATTAACATTTATTTAAACACTTAATTAATTAGGGCATAATTAATAATAAATCAAACTTCATCTAATTGAGTTTACACTTTTTCTAGAGATTAATCATGGCCTAAAACAGTGTCAAAATAAATTTCATGATTTTTGGATTAATATTTTAATTACTATAATTCCTGGGAGTTGCATTTAATATTTAATTGAGCTAATTAAATAACTTGCAAAAAGAAATCAAAATTGGCATTTCCTCCTCTGGCTTACTCAAAAAAATTGGCATTCCCTAATTAGTTTACACCTTGAAAAGCTTACTAAAAAAATTCACTATTTTTGGAGCTCTACAAAAATTCTATTGAAATAAACAAATGCTACTACTATTCACATTTTTGAAAAAGAAAACAAAAATTGTCGATCGGGCCGCTTCTCCTTTCCTCCTCTGGCTCGGTCCAACCGCGCGGCCCATCCGCGCGTTCGCGTTCGCGCCCGCGCCTGCTCGCGCTTGCTCGCTCGCCTGCGTCACCCGCTCGTGTGGCCCAGCAGCCTGAGTCGGCCCAGCAACGCGGCCCGCCCGCGCGCTCGCCTACTCTCTCTCTCGCTGACAGCTCGGCCCCGCCTGTCATCTCCCTCCTCCGCTCTCGCCTTCTCTCCTGCGGCGATGGCACGGTGGCTGGCCGGCGATCACGACAATGGTCACCCAACCAACCAGTCCAACACGATCTACTCCTCACCACGAACCTCACCGGACCACTCACGCGACCACAAACGCCCTAGAGGTAACACCTCACCGGCCATGGCGGCACGGTGCTCGCGGCTCACGGCGTCCCGGCGATTCACGATGGTAGCGTCTAAATTGAAAGCACGATAAGCAACAGGAGCTCACAGTGATTGCAGCGAAGCAACTAGGAGGCGCTGGGAGGCGGTGGAGAGGGCTGGCCACGGGAGGCGGTTCGGTGATGCTCAGTCGCCGGTGTTGGAGAAGGAAACGGTGGTGCGGCGATTTGGGCGGAAAAAGAGCTAGTTCAGGCGGACCAAGAGATGCGCGAGGGCGAGGCGAACGTGATCATGCAGTTTGCGTGGCTGGTGGCGACTCAACGGCGGCAGCGGCGAGCGGTGGAGCTAAGCGGTGGCGACGGCTAAAAATAGAGAAGAAAAAGAAAACGAACGACGGCTTGCTCGGCTTTATATAGGGGTCACCAACGGCACTAGAAGGTGCGTACTTAGACAAGGTGGCGATCGAGCGCCCGCGGGAACGGCCTGGAAGCAGCCCGGCGGCTCGCCGGTGCCCATGCCGCTCGGTGCCCGGCGATGATTCATCGGGTATTGTAGCACCCCCCCAAAAATTTTTCAACTTCAAATTGTTTTGTCAAATTACTCTCAACATCATGTAGCAACTTGAAAAAATCCCAAAATATTAAATCTTTAGAATTTCAAGCTCTACAAGTTTCATGCTGAACACTTTTTCAAATTCGAAGTGGATTTTGAAATTCGAATTTAAAATCAAAAGAGGACACTTTTTTGGAATTTGGTAATTTAGAAATTACTTTGTATTTTATATTGAAACTTCAAAAACTCCAAACACCAAAGTTGTACAACTAGCCAAGACCTACAACTTTGCTATTCAAACTATTTTCAAATTCTGCCTCTATTTTGAAATTTGAGTTTGGGGATGAAAAGGGGTAAAATTTGAAATTTGCTTCTTTTCAAAATTGCTCCACATTTTACACTAAAACTTTGAAAACTCAAAACACCAAAAGTTGTAGACCTTGAAAAGTTCTACAAACTTGGTTTTAAACTTTTTCCCAAATTTTGCTTAGATTTTGAATTATTTCAAAAAGGGGTAAAATGGGGTTTTCCGAAAATCAGGGTTTTTGGAATTCAATTGATTATTCTTTTTAACTAAAACATGATTAATTATTTATCCCTAATAAAACATTATTTCATGTGATAAGCAACATGGCATTATTAACATATTAATCATACTAATAAAAACAACATATCAGATTACTATTGAAACATGCAAAACATGTATGTAACATGAAACACCCTGTTTGCAACATATGAAACACTACCAAGCAACACATGAAACATCATTATGCAACAGAGACCTGGTATGTGAAACATTGCTTATTCAACATGAAATGCATCTTATGCCTTGATGTATAATGATAATGCATGATCATTACTTAATCAGGTTTTATTTAGTATAGTAACACCAGGGGTGTTACAACCTATCCCCCTTAAAGAAATCTCATCCCGAGATTTCAAGAACGACATAACCCGTGGGGTTAAATAATGGAAAAGGAAATGTGTCAAGCACATTAACCTTGAGAAAGTTCATAAAGCAACAATGATTGGTTCAAGAATTACAACCGATTTCATAATGATGGTGGTAATTAACAAGGTATTTAGAGAAATACATGGGACATGGACTACTCAAAAGAAATTCCAAGGGAATCAAAAGTACCCCAATTGTAGACTATAATGGATCATGATCATAGACCTTATTACAGTAGTTGCCACGAATTCCCTTACAGTGATCAGCCATATGTGAATTGAGGATGCAACTTTGTACTATTGTCACTGATCATGGTACCACTATAGGGTACAATTGCAGTAAATTTTAAGAAAGTAGGATATTCTATTGGAAGAAAAATACTCATAGAAGAGTTTCAAGATTACAACCATGATTAATTGACGGTTCCAACATCAAGGATTGAGATAAATCAAAAGAAGTATGGGCATGAATTCTCAAGACATATTGCAAATAGTGAGGGCACATTAGTTGCAGAGCTATAATGGATCACGACCACAGACCTCGATACCTGCGCGCGCCTAGCAGAAACCTGTGTGACCCGGACACACAAGAGACCCTAGGTTCTGACGCGGCACCATGGTCACGGGACGTGGCACCACTATAGGGCACAATAGTGATAACCCTCGTCTCACAATATTGAGAATGCAACCGGAATCAGAAGTCGGTCACAATCACAAGGCATCTAGGGATTCAAAAGGACAACTTTGAATCCCTAAGGAGTGTCCAGAGAATGAAAGCACCCTAATTGTGGACTATAAGGGATCATGCTCACAAACTTCGATAACAGCGAACGCCCAGCAGTATTTTCTTATGGTCGTGAGCCACAAGAGACCCTAGGTTTCGACGTTGTTACCTAAGTCATGGGTCAGGTACCTTATGAGGACACAATCATAGTGACATTCAATCAACACACACATCATCAAATGATATCAAGGAAGTTGCATGTGTCTCTCTCCACCTTCACTTGTACTCTTTTACTATTTTTAGTAGTATTGTTGGAGTTAGGCAAGAAGCTTCATTGGAGAGCTTGAACCTTGGAGTATTATTGGTATGAATCATATGAAGAGTTCTTCTATGTTCTTGTTCTTATTTTATCAATATAGCTATGCTTATGAACTAGAGTATAGTTCTTATGATATGATCTTAGCATATGAACTAGTATATAGTTTTCATGCTATGATCTTGTCATATAGAACTTTATGCTTAATCTATCGTACATACATGTTTAGACCAAGACCTAAGTTGAGGTGATGAGTTCTGCTTTAAGTTAGTCTTGGTCATTTTTGGTTTGTGGGATCGTTGTTCGTCCTTGTGACGAATGCTCTAGTACAAGGGCATCGCTAGACAGGTAACCCTTGAATTCACGCTAGAGTAGTAGTTGACAGCATAGATGTGGTGTCTAGGCTCAAGGCTACCTTCGTTTGCCTCGTACCCTACGATTGAGGGGTAGGCGGCAGGTGGTGACAGCCCTATCCATCCCTTGTAATCCCCCACATGTTGGTATGGCATAGAGCTGGAAGCCGGAGGTACTTAGCAGACCAAGTATAAGACGGTGCCCGAAGTAAGTCTTTAGTGACCAAGGCTATCTTAACTTAGAATCTCTAACCATATAAAAGCATGTATATGTATGATCATCTGCTCATCTTAACATAGCTATTTAGGATATGCCTGCTCCAGTTTAGTTTTATTCTTTTATTCTTTATTCTTTGTCCTTGAGAATGGCTTGAGTGTGTGTCACACTATCTTGAACTACACCATTTTTACCCCTGTTATGAACATTGGTCTATTATGCAGTCATGTTATCTTGTCCATGTCCCTATTAGAGACTTTTACACCATGCCTTCCTTTGGGAAAATATAAATGAACGATACCCAAATACTTCCAGGTGAAATGCTACAACAGTATTTTCGTGCGCTTGCGGACTTGTTCTGTAAACGTTATAGAATACCAACCGGTGTTTCTAGTGCCATTGCCATGGACTTTACAATCTTGGTGATGACGCTAAGAAACACCAACAAGCATTTCTGGCGCCATTGCCGGGGATAGATTCTATCTCTATTCTTGTTAGTGACGCTAAGAAATGCCAACAGGTGCCAAGACATCTCTGCGGTCCACAAGATGTCACTGTAAGGCCTCTCTAGACTCCGACATATGTAGACCGTAGACTCAAACTCCCCAAACTGCCTTGTACTTGACCTACCTCGGAATATATGGGGAGGTCAAATCCTACAGAGGGGGGAGGTCGAACATTCCATCCGATAGACACTCCACGATAGAGCGATCCAAGATGATTGCACCATCGCTCCGCTCCTGCCCAGCATCGAGGGTAGAGCTCCTCCACTCCCGTCGTTTTCCTCCTCTCCGGCGAGGGGAAGACTCCACTGGTGGCGAGGCAACCTAGGATTAGCACCGAGCTAACCCCCTACCAAATCTCTTCCTACTCTTAGTTGTAACCCCTTAGTTTTGGGTGCTCTTGAGATCATCAGCTATTGGACGTAGGGCATCATCGGCCCGAACCAGGATAAATCGTCGTGTCCTCTTTGTGATTCTTGTGTTCTTGAGTCCACTCGAGCCACCGGAGGCATCACACTACTGACACCGATCGAACAAATGCTTGCCGCGGTTTTGACCCCACGACGCATTGTTTTGGAGCTTCTCTTCTTTGACCGCGGTGGGTTGTGCTGGATTTACAACCTCAAACTTGTTCTCCACCACTTGCCATATCTTTTTATTGATTGACTTGATGTGGGTGGGCATCTTTGTCTTCCAATAGCCATAGTTTGTGCCATCAAATTGGGGCGGCCTTTTGGTGTTGTTGATATGAGCCATTTTTTACATTCAAGGTTAGCCTCAAATGAACGGTGATCATGGCTCCGATACAACTTGAAAGGTCCTAAATGGCTAGAGGGGGGTGAAATATACTCTATTTACGATAGATAGGGAAAATATACTCTATAGCTAGCTACAAAATAATTTATTTTGTAGCCACCTCTATTTACGATAATTTTATATACTAATTTACGATAATGTCAGTATATATTTATGATAGTTGAATTACTGTAACACATGAGGATATTTACCATAATGTTATAGTAAATCACATAGTAAGGAGTTACTATAATCTCGTAAATTAGCATAGCAATTATCGTAACTCAAAGTGGCTACAGAATAAGTTATTTTGTAGCCAGCTGTAGGGATATATATATATATATATATATATATATATATATATATATATATATATATATATATATATATATAGGGAGAGTATACTCTATAGCTAGCTACAAAATAAGTTATTTTGTAGCCACCTCTATTTACAATAATTTTATATACTAATTTACGACAGTGTCAATATATATTTACGATAGTTGAATTACTATAACACATGTGGATATTTACCATAATATTATAGTAAATCACATAGTAAAGAGTTACTGTAATCTCGTAAATTAGCATAGCAATTATCGTAACTCAAAGTGGCTACAGAATAGGTTATTTTGTAGCCAGTTGTAGGGTAATAGATCTTTATATATATATATATATATATATATATATATATATATATATATATATATATATATATATATATATATATATATATATATATATATATATATATATATATATATATATATATATATATATATATATTATCACATCAGTAAGGGACCATGAGACTAGATGCCAATTCGAAATAATCAAAGCAATGTACTAGTTGTGATAAGGCAGGCACGGCGGCACCCATGGCCACCCGTCACTTAGCCTGATGACGACGAATATACGAGTCGTAGTCGTAGCTAGCAGAAACAAGGAAATCTCTAGAAGAGAGACAGGCTGATGTGTAGATCGTATGTATTCAGCGACAGTTTGTTACGATTCGTGTAAATTAAACCCCTTCTGCCGTCCATATTACATTAATTAATCAGGCCGATTTCTGCTCCCAAGTGCATAGATACAAGCATGCTAAGAAACAACAGGATTACACGATTACATCTTGGTCTCTCCAAAGAAATCTACGTTACATATTCTATTTGAGGCACGAAGCTAGGGTGAAATACATGTGTTTAAGCACTAAATCATGTCATCATGAGCATCATTAGGAATTAAACATGTTTCTACCTTGATATAGGGTTAAACCATATTTTCACCCTTGGTGTTGATCCAACCGGGAATCGACTCAAACTGTCCAAGCTAGGGTTAACTGCCGCATTAGCCGACTTGAGTCAACTGTGACCTGGTCATCTCTGATGTGAGGGCAGCTTGACCTAGATATGATCTATCTGCACCCAATCGACCGTCACACCGCGAGCGCCATTCGGGCGCATCTCACGCTCACAGGAACCTTTTTGCCATGCGGCTACCACAAGCCTCACCTGTTAGCCTAATCCCTCAGTCTCTCCCTACTCACAGAACCTCTCTTCCACTCCCCTCTCGCCCTACCCAAGCAAGAAAACATGACTACAAGAGAGAAGAACCCCCCACAATCCTCACCGGAGGATCACCGAAGTTGAATGCCAACGAGCTTCCTACCTCCTCATCCTCCACTTCTTCCTCACCTTGGAGTGGAACAAGAAGAACCTCAAGCTATCTTTCCTCTTGTCCCCTCTACTTCAATCACCTCAAAGGATAACATAAATGAAAACTTCACCAATGCCATCCTACATTAAGCTATGACTCCTTGCTCAATCTCTTGTGTTGCCTATGATCTCCCTAGAACTCTATTCCTCTCCAGTTCAACCAAGGGTTAGCTCTACGAAAACCACATAGAAGCTCTAGAGCAGAAAAGTTAGTGCATTCAAATGAGATGTGTTCCCACCTCATTAGGAAGATATAGGAACATATCTTATATCCTCGGCCAAGCCGTAGTAGTGCAACATTTGACCTAGGACTAAGGTCGGTCATCAAACAGAACCTCTGTTTGAGTAAAAAAACTCTCAAAGATATGACCATGATCCTCCAATCTCTCTTACTCAACCCATCTTGCATGGTCGGACATTTGTCCACAATCACTACCTTTTCTATCCAAGCTCACTGAAAAACACTACTTAGTTGTAGCCCCATCCACACAATAACGATGTTTAGTCATGCTTAACCAAGTCATTGAACACATCATTATCAATCATTCTTTTTTGCGACGGAAGAAGAATTAATTTAGATAATAGCTGGGTACATCAACACGTTACAAGCACTCTAGATTACACAAATATCCAGAAACTGATTTTCATCTAAATTGTACCCATGCTGTGAATAGCTCCATATCTCAAAACCAAACATGTACGATGCTTTACAATATAGATGGCCGCACAGGCAAACACTCGGCAAAAAGCCTAAGAACATATGCCCAAAGAATGACGGCCAACATTCATATAGGCAGAGTTAAGAAACTTCTTCTTTATGGTGTCTTCCTTCTTCTTCTTCTTCTTCTTCTTCTTCTTTGTACCACCGAAGAATGAGAAAAACTGATGTGAAACTTATTCTCCCTGATCCTTCATCGTGGCCAGATCTAACCACGATAAAACGGAGAAGAGACCGGAGAAAATTATTCCATGGCGGCAACACCATCTCCGCCTTGATGTCGCCGCCCAAAAATAAAAGTCTCCATGTCATTATACCGGTGAGGATGCTGACGCTGTAGTTGTCGCCATGGAGAAAACGATTCCACCCTGCCCTCTCGCCATCGCTGGAGAGGAGGAGAAGACAAATCCCCATAACCAAGAAACTTGGCATGGAGAGACCCTAACCCTAAGGATTCAATATACTAGAAAGTCTTATTAAAATGATGGATCCTCACTCCCTCCAGCCTTCGGCGATATGCCAGAGTGGGGAGATAGGGGGGACCAGCAGTGGTGGAGGCAGGGAGCAGCGGCGCCGGCCGCAGCGGCTCTCTGAGTCGTGAGACACAAGGGTGGGCTCTGGAGGATGAAACGGCAGATCGATCGATATCATTATCAATCATTCAAGGCATGTTCATTACCTATGCATCATTTCAAAAGCACTCGTTAGAGACCGAAGCACCGGAGCAAACAGAAGCTAGTCCTAAGTTGGAGCCCGTATCCAATGAGGCATTGCTCAAGCACCATGGTAAACACCTCTATAGCTTATCTCCTATTGTGGATGAATATTTTCTTGAGTTACTATAGTAATGCTTGTGCATAAGGAATATTTTACTCTATGTAGTTCGATGAATATTTAGAACCCAACTTTTTATTTGACCCCTCCTTTTGTGAATACTTATATTCACCTTGAATTATGCATGCGTAGGAGTTTAATGAATATTTAGAACCCAACTTTTTACCTAATTCCTGCTTGTGAATACTTACATTCACCTTGAAAGTATGCATGAGTAGGAGTCTCATTTACATATACTTAGACATTGTTAGCCTGGTGGAAGTTGAGATATGGCAATTGTATCATCACTCGCAAGCTTCTAGGATGGTTGTTAAACTATACCACTTGCAAGTTGAGAAGAAGCGATAAAGCATGAGAAACATGTGACATGGGTCGGATCTCAAGCGAGTAGCTGGAATCGCTTAGGGTAATTAAGGACCAGTGCATTGTCATTTTGATACTTGAGAACGTCACTACAAGAATTCTGCTAATCCATGACGAATAATTTTCGTCACAGATCACCAAAAAACCGTCACTATGCAGCATCTGTGACGGTTTCAGAGATCGTCATGGATTGAGCGTCATGGATTGACCTCCGTGACGATTTATCGAAAACCGTCACAGATTAACGAAATTAGTGACGATCTTAAACCGTCACCGTTGAGCCCGAAGCCTAGTTAGCCCAGCCCAAGTCCATTTTCGGTGACGAAAAATAACCGTCACGAATGAGTTGCCACATCACTATGAGTGCTTACATGGATGATGACGTGGATAATGACGTGGGTGATGCATCCTGGCCCATTTATTAACGAGCCAATATCAAAGATGGCCATTTTTTAGTCTGTTCTCAGCCCATTTACAATCTGGCTTTAGCCCATTTAATCTGTTTTCAACCCATTTACATTATGGTTTTAGCCCATTTAACACCATATTAAAGACCATGTCAATATATTAAATTAACATAGCAAATACATAATTACACATCGTCACTTTCCAGTAATGACCAAAACTAAAGTATATTATATTCTATCAACACAACTTCCTATGTAAAACACGTGCACCTAATAGCACTACCTATATAAGACATCTGCAACAATCTTCAATAATTTCCAACACATGAACTATCACATGCAGGTTCCAACACATGAACCATGACATACAGGAAGATATATGAGATCTGTAAACATGTCTGAATGTCCGAAGGTCACCCGCAGGCTCATTTTCACATGTCTGAATGTCCAAAGGTCACCCGCAGGCTCAGTTTCCTGCATTGTTACAGTAAACAGAAATTTTAGAACAAAACTATCAAATGTTTCACAAGTAAACAATGAATAGAGTTATAGCTAGTTATTGACTTTTGTTCCCTCGTAAATATAGTAAGTATGCTAACTGCCCAGATGTGCTAATTGCAGCTAAAAAATACACATCCTTATGAAAGCAAGATTCAGGTCAGTTTATTGTTCATTTTAATAGAGTGGTGGCTGCCTAGCTGTGATAGTTTGCTTTATGAGCAGAATATTATAGTACTCTATTCTGTGCTAAGTCATAACTAATAAACAATATAGTCAGAAAGAATCAGTATGCAGGTATGTGAATCATTTTGAAGGTAACTACGGTTAAGGAATGACCTCCTCCATTAAAAAGCAAAGGACGAAGGGTATTGATGTCATCAGTGGTATCAAAATCACCATCTCTTCTAGTCTCATCCTAATTTTCAACACAAACTCACAAAGCAGAACTGCACCTCGCAAAAAAATCAGTCAGGAAGGGCCAAGCTACCATGTCCCTCACTTGTCTTGTTTGTTGCAAAGCTGCAACCTGCATATAAACAAAAGAAAAAAGAAAATAAGTAGCTGGACAGAATGACTGCTACAAGCAGACTGCTAACTTACTCGAGAAAAGAAAATAAGACAAAGGTTGAAAGGTTTAAGGTACAAAAATTAGAACTGCTGTTGTTCTGCTGTAGTTAATGAAATTGTAGGCTCACACAAGTAGATATATATTCAAGCAGATACAAAAATTAAAGAAACAAGTAGCCACAGGTGCCACAGAACTGCTGCACTAATACAAACTATCAATCAACACTCTGCCCCATTAGCTGCAGTAAGAACTTGATATTTTTAAACAGCCACAACAATTATCTAAAAGAAGTTCACTACTGTACCACAACCAAGTCTGATATGAAATGAATGTAAAAAGGATGCATCACCTGGAGCCCCCTGGATGTGTGCAGCCATCTGATCCTAGAGGCAGCGAGCCGTGGCTAGAACCTGGATGCATCACGCAACACGAATGATCAAGGCATTAATATTTGGTCATCAGGTTCATCAATTTGTGCTCAACTTAGCACCGGTTCTTTGTGCACAGAAATTAGCACTGAAAATACCACCAAGTATCCATGGCATATGTGAGTAAAGCAAGCAAAAAATAATTATGATTGATAGTATGACAATACTGGATGGTCACTGTTACTGTTGTTTGCATCAGAAAATGATTGCTGAAAGTAGCTATTGTATGCATCAGGCAATATGAGCGAGACTACTTATTCATGCACAGAAATTAGCACTGAAATTTGCATCAAGTATCCATGGAAGGACATGCTCTAACAAGTACCACAGTCCTTCTGTAGTACTACTGACAATTAACTATCTATATATCTACTACTGAAGTAGAGTTGTAATACTGACAATGAACTATCTATATATGTACTACTGAATTAGACAGTGGCACCTTCACCTTTCTCTCTCCACCGAACTAACAAGTCCAAGAATTAGAGTTGTACTACTGACAATGAACTATATATATATGTACTACTGATTGCTATAGCAATGAAAATTGGAAATCAAGTCCTAGGAGATGTATTCCACTTTGCCTCGATCTGAATGGTTGTACATATTATCTACTACCTGGGGTACTATAATGTTGTTTTTATTTTTGTATGACTGAATGAATGACTGAACATACATATATAATACTGCTCTTAAATTCACTGTTAATTATCACAGAATATGATGAGCAACAGACAGTATTATGCTATTAGGTGCAAATAAAGATTCACATAGACTGCTAGTATTTCTAAGTCGCAAAAAATACTACTAGTATTTCTTCTGTAGTACAGGACAGTAGTATGCTATAGGTGCAAATTAGCCTCTGTGCTATACACCTCTTTCTCCTTGCACAGATCCTGAGCCCCCGTAGTGTGGATCCTCCTTGCAACAAACAAATCTGCAACAAGCGTGCCTCATAACGTGGATCTGAGACATCCACGATGGATTTGGGCTGCTTAGCCCCCGTAGCGGGATCCTCCTTGCATAGATGGATACTATGTGTGAGAGAGGGGCTGAGGGGCCAGATGCGGAAATAACCTTTGATTCGTCGTGGATCTGACTCACCTTGGCGTCGGCAACAACTTCATCAGCAGCCTATGCCCAGATGCCGCACGCACCTCCTCTATCGGCCGGCCTCAACGGCGACTCAACGAGGGCACGGGTCAGAGCGATGACTGGGGGCGCTGCCGTCGCGACTGGGAGAGGAAAGATCGCCGTCGCCGGTGGGCTGGTGCAGATCCGCGAGGGTGCCCACCGTCGCAGCCATTGGTGGGGTTGGGCAGGGACATCACGGATGGGGAGGGACGCCGCCATTGGACGAAGGGGAGGGACCGTCGCCGTCATTGCGTGAGGTAGCCCCGTCATGCACCCACCGTCGGTGCTCCAGGGGACGGCGGCGCGCGCTCTAGTGGGGCGGCTGCGGCAACCTCTCCGGCCACCCCGCCGCTTGGGGCCGAGACCCCGCGGCCCTCTGCCGTGCGGCATCTTGGATGGGGGGCGCGCCGTCGTCGTGGTGTGGGAGGCCGGCCACCGGGATGGACGGGGGCGCCGCCGGATGGGAGTGGAGGCCACCGGCCGGGGTGGGATGGGCGTGTGAGATGTTCGGGGCGGCGGCTGGTGACAGGAGGGAGCGGAGCTGGGATTAGGTTTTGAGGCTGGTTTATATATACGAGCTGGTGTCGGGCCATGGGCTGGATATCCACCAGGTTCGATCACGGGATTGCTGGTGATAGTGCAATGATAGTGACGATCTCAAAATTCGTCACGGAGAATCCGTCACGGATTAGAGGATTTCTTGTAGTGTGTTGATATATAAGCCACATGTCATATAACACTCATAAGCCTAGTAGTATGTGTTGCCTGGGTCACTCAGATTTGGTGTAGTATAGGATGAGGTATATATAGCTAGGGATTAGACACCTATCCACTCTGAGCATTTGTTGGATATATATGTTGGACAAGCATGCGAAAGGTTGGCAAATGAATCGTCACTTACAGATTGATCAGTCATATGGTCATTGGTCTCATGCCATGTGGGTAACATTGTACACCACCGGAGGGTATCAATCAATTTGAATTGCCATGCTCTAGTTTATTGAGAATGCTTTCTCTTTTGATAACTTAACCACATGTAGAGGCTTTTGTGAACTTTACTTATTATCCAAACCAAATCCTTGAGAATGATCCTTACATCCTGAAAGAATCATGGGTCCTTATTATCCATGTCCTAATATATTAGTGATGATAATGGCAACCCAATCACTAGGACTAACATATGTATTAATACGTGTTCATAGATTTTCTAAGGTCTTAGGGATGTAGGAAATAAAAAAGAAAGGAAGATATTCAAGCCAGGACAAAGAAAGGATTGAGTTAAACTTACACCGTGAATTTATAGTTGTTAAAATTGTTATTATACCAAGTTCAAACTGTAAATATTTTCACAAGCTTTTTCTAACAAGTTCAAAGTCCGTCAAAATCAATGCCTGGAAAAAATACAACCAAAATACCAAAGCATCAACCCATGCATAGATTATTGATCTTCACCGTATAATTCGCTAGGTATTTCTATAGATATAACACAATGTTTTTGAAGAATCTTGTGTATCACTTCACACTCTTTCTAACAAGTACAAGATCATCAAAATCAGAGTCTGAGCTAGGAGAAATGGCCAAAATACGAAGCATTTACACATACACAGATTAATGATGCTCACCGGATGATCCTATCCGGATGTCTACTGATTTGGGGCAATGTTTTTGTAGAATCTTTGTAAGCACTTCATTATATTTTCCAACAGGTACAAGATCATCAAAATCAGAGTTTGGAGCTAGGAGATATGGCCAAAATATTGAACTAGTATGCTGGAATCCTACGAGCAGCGGATGATACTATGCAATTTCCAATCGTTCAGTGCCTTATTTTGTAGGGATTTTTGCAAGGTCTTGTAAATCACTTCACAAGATTTGCATAGATTGAGTACAAGATCATAAGCAGTGGATTTCGAAGCTAGGAGTTATATCTAAAATACCGGTGAGACGGCATGATGAGATAATATGTGTCACTGTATGATCCGATGCTTATTGTTTTTGGGTTAGCGTATATTCGGGGCTTATAAAAATTTGTGACCGTTAGAGCAATGGCTAATTGGTTTTCTTGGGGCCATATATACTCCTTCAACCGGCCTTTTCAAGTGTGTTGGGGATCATAGAAACTAGAGGGACTTGATACACTTGAAAATACAGTCCAACCATGTATTAGAGCTTAGTGATTATATCAAAAATTGTTGTTCCATTTTTTCACTGCTTATTTTCTCTATAATTTCTATGTACGCCTTGTTGTAAGAGTTCGTCGACATCACTGTGTGGATTACTTCAATATCCAATAAGACGCTTCAAGAATGATTAGGAAAATAAAGACAAGAGGGATATGCATACTTGAAACATGTCTGTATTCAATTACCAACCGAAAACTGCCTCCTGGTCCATAGGTTCTGGACGAAGCGAGCAAGGATAATGCTCGAAGAGATGCTAGGACAGCCTGCACTTGGCATACGCCATGGGCTTGGCGAGGAACCAATCAACTGATAAATCGCCTGAGTAGAATTAACGCGATGGTGTTTGGTTAGAGCTAGCCAATAATAAAGCTAAGTGTTTGGCTATAGGTCAAATTGTAAAAGCTAAGCCATATAATAGTTATCTCTTTTTTTATTAAGTAAATTGCACCCACCATACAACAACTTGAAAGGTGGGTGCAGATTGGTCCAATAACTTATAGGATACTCAATTTAGTGCGACAACTTGGCAAGTGTATGCATATTAGTCCAATGATGTCAAAAAAAACTTGTCAAATTGGTGCATCTATAGTCCACACGTTACAACGATGACGTCCCCAAGAGTGAGAATGAGAAGAATCCAAGTAACACAACATCTTGAGCAACTCCTTTGATAGTGAATGTGCACATTTGAACTCATTTGAAAAAGACGTATTTGGTTGTAACAACGACTCATTTGAACTCAAGCCAGCTCTCATCAACGTGGTGCAACAACTTGTCAAATTGGTGCATCTATAGTCCAAATGTTACAACGACGACGTATTTGGCTGTAACAACAACTCATTTGAACTCAAGCCAGCTCTCATTAACATGGTGCAACAACTTGTCAAATTGGTGCATCTATAGTCTACACGTCACGATGACGACGTATTTTGCGGTCTGGGGAGCGGTGGTTTTAGGGCGGAAGGAGAGAGTAGTGCCTGATGGTAGGGTTTTGGGTCGGGGGCAGGCGTTGGGCCATTGAAGGCGGCCAGCTGTTGTTGGCCTGAATGCAGCACTGTCGGACCGGTGGCGACACGACGTCCTGATTGCCTTGACTGCCTCGAAGATCCTGTGCATACATGTCAACATAGACTGTGATAGTGGCATCTGGTCAGGGGACTGGGCGTTGATGAAATCTAGCTCCCTCGTGAGCTTCTGTTGAGCGCGCTGCGCGAGTGGAATAGAAGAGGGCCTGGCCGCTAGGCGCTTGCTGGATCTGGTGGAAGCCGTCGCCTTGCGCCTGCCCCTGGTGGGAAGGTGTGCTGCCTGCATGGGAGGCGAAGCAGGCTGCGGGAGGATAGGGGACGGAATGCAACTGAAGAGGCCGTCACAGAAGGAGGAGCTTCCATTATCGCCTTCAAGCACGCCTGAGTTGAGCCCATCAGCATCCTCGCCATCCACATTATCTCCCTGCAGGCCGTTAGGATCATCAACATCCGAAGCAGATGTTGCGCCTGACTCCATTGTGGTAGTGTGCAAATCGGTGTCGATGTCCATCTTGTGGACCAGATCGAAGAGGTTGTCTATGGGCGCCTCTAGCTAAACCCCAGGCCCAAAGACTGCCTCGGGCTGGTAGGTGGTGAGCTGGGTCTCGAGGTGGTTCCGAGGACTCTCGCCAACCCCGAGCGTGGAGGCTGGCCTGTGGGTTGGCGAGCAGAGCGCGCCATCGTTGTCATCCGGCGAGTAGCACAGCCCCACACCGCCAGTCCTCAGGCTGAAGTTGAACTCCTGTACCATCGGGTCCTCCCTGATGGACTCCAGGGTGCTCAGTAGAGCTGGGGCTTGGCTGTGTCATTTGAGGGCGGGCTATGGCACGGTCATTTGGCACGACCCGAAGCACGGCACAACATAAAATATTTTAGGCCGTGCCGGCACGACACGAACACGAGGGCCATGCCGTGCCCAGAATATCAGCACGGCGGGCTACATGGCCCGGCCCGCATCTTGGGCCGTGCTTGGGCCGGCACGGCACAAAAATAGCACGTAGATACTTTTACAGCTATACAATACAATTTTCTAGCATTTACTATACTACCTCCTATCTAATTCTTAAAGAGATTATGAAAATCATTAAACTTTTATTAAAATAGCACACAGAAGATATATATATATATATACATATATATATATATATACATATATATATATATACATATATATATATATATAACGAGTGAAAAAAGAAAATTAGCGAAGATATTTTGAGGGCCGTGCTTGAGCCGGCACGACCCGACGCGTGCCAGCGTGCTACGGACCGTTTTTAAGCCGAAGAAAAGATTCACCGTGCTATATCGGCACGGCTCGACGTGCCTAAAGGACACGACCCGAAATGGTACGAAACACAAGAGGGCCGTGCCGTGCTGGCACAGCACGGCACAAGTCCCACCTCTAGTGCTCAGAGACACTGGGACATCCACTCCCCTGCACAGGTCGGCCAAAGGGTCAGGGCTCACCGGCTGGCCGCGCAGCTGGAGGTCCGGTTCCCAGGTCCCACCCCAACACACTGGGGAGCGTGAGCGGCGGCGCTCCCAGTCCTCAGAGGCATGAGGGATGTAGTCCCTCCCACGTCCGGTCCTCACAGGCGAGCGACTCAGGTCGCGCCCAGGGTCCATGGCTTCATGGTTGCCGAGTAGCGCCTGGCGATGGGAAGGCGGAGAGCGCGTGCGAAAATACGAGCATTACTTACGAGATGGTGGACGGCGGGGTTGCGCCGAGCTGATGACGCATAACAGTGAGCAGTGTGCTGCCTCTGCCGGGCACTTGCTTCAACTGTCAGTGTCAATGATCGACCCGTCGCGCGCATGCAGTGTACAGTCTGCGTACAGAAACCAGCAGCTCAACTCCAGATTCGATCTTTCCGCAGACGCACTGTCAATTCAACCCAGCGTGACAATTTGAGCGAAACAAAACGCAGGACACATCCAAAATACTCCGTGCGACAAAATATCTGAAGTTTTCTCTTGCATCCTTTCCAAAAAGAACATGTACAAGTCGAAATGGTCAGCCGAACATGTACAAAGCCGCCGCCGCCGCCGCCGCCGCCATGCTTCGTCGCGTGAATCGGTTTGCTCGGCAAAGAAAGGACCCAGCAGCACGAGGGAAAAAAACAAAGAGATGCGCATCCTCAGGGCTCTATGCATGAAGGAAGTTCCGATCCGCCTTAATCAGCACTTCAGGTCTTCAGCAGTCAGCACTGCATCATCGTTTCCCTGATGGCCATGGACGCCACGGCCTTGGCCCACGCGACCAGCTCCCGCTTCATCCTCCCCTCGTCGGTCCACAGCGCCGGCACGTCCACGACGGACACCTCCGCCACGCCGGCCGTCGCGGACGAAACGCCGCCACCGTTCCCGGTTCTCGGCATCCCCGAGCAGACTTCGAGGGCGGGGACGGACACTACCGTCGGAAGGGACCTCGCATCCAGAGCCATGGCGCACAACCGGCAAGTCCGCAAGAGTCGATCGTCGGCAGCACGTTCTTGCAACAGGAGGACCGCCGCGCCGGACCGGGGACAGAAGGCTCGATCTACTGCGTGCGGCGCTGCAGCGGTGCAGCCAACACTGCTTTTCCGTTGGTGCTTATGGTGGTGCAACTAGACTGGATGCTTGGCACGCTCTATATACACTGTGTACCACGAGCTCACGAGTGGACACATGTGACGCACGAGTAACACGTGCGTGCCAACATGATCCCGATATGTGAACACGTACATGCAAAAGCGCCGCCAAATTAGACATGCGATGCGAATGATCGTGAACGCGACGGAGAGCGCGCGTTGACATCGGCATCATCGTGTGCGCCGTGCGCGTGCAACCGGCGCTTCTCCCTGAGTCCCTGTCGCCTTCATCCAGCGGGGAGAATAATGCTGCTCACTGCTCGCGCTGAAATCAAACGGATTAGTTGAAAGGCAGGCTAATAAAATACCACCTGTGGCGTACTGGCGTTAGGTGCAAGGAGCTCGATCGGCCGGCCGGGGCAGCTGCTCGACCCCTCAGGCCTCGTGCGATCACATTTCTGCGATGCGAACGAGGCGGGCCGCGGGCGGCGCGCAGGCTCCCATCTTCCGCGTGAGCTGCCGCGGCCCATGGCCGTGCGACCGATGGGCGATGCTCCTAATCGTGCTCAGCGTTGGGACGAGAGATAAAAGATGGCAATGGGTACCTGCGATCCGAAATGAGATGGATTTTTATCTCATTAGAGTATGGAATCGTTCGTGGGTATAGCTATATATGGTTTAACACTACCCTAATCCATAATCCCATGGATACGTATATATACACGATATCTTCTAAAGACGAAACGCGCGGACAAGCTCCCGCCGGAGAGCGTGCCACGTCGCCGGTAAATCATCGGCCGTTGGATCGCGATCGAACGGCTTAGAGCGCTGCAAAAATCACTTTCATGAGCAATGTTCATCTGACAGCATCCACTGTTCTTGCACTGTTCATCTGACAGTGGTACTGTGTGTCTGGGAGCCGAGAAGAGAATTGCTACATCTACACGATAAACGTACCCAGAAGATTAAAGTAAGCCCTTTTTTCTTTTCAGAAGATTCCTAAATAAACTAGAATCACTCTAGAGCCTACCCAAATATTTTACACTCCTTCTTTATCATAAAAAATCAAAAATAATTTATAAATTCCTCTCATTCGTGTTTCGCCTATAAACTTTGAAAGTTTATATCTCATCCATCGTAACTCCGAATCCATTAATTCTTCCACTAAAAATCTTCTAAAATAAAATCCTACATGTCCTTTCGAACAATTCTATTTGTGGCCTAATCTGCACATACCAAGAATTTCTCTCTTTTCCAGAGAACTTCAACATCTATACTTAGTTATGAGGAAATTTTAAATATATGAGTAGCCATCTCCTCTTCAATTATAACATAGTATGACGCGGACCCACATTAATATGATTACGATCCTCCTCTATTTTTTTAAAAAAAATCAATAACACTGCTGCTGGGTTCTGATGTTACACACATTCAACTGATATATCATTCATTTTATGTACTAATGCCAACAATCCTCTTCTGCTAACACAATAAAATATAAAAAAGGAAAAACATATTTCCATAAAAACAATACGAAAAAATTCTTATAGTATGCATTATATTCAACTGTAATATATGGGATATATGTTTTACTATAATATATAAGATATAATATATAACTTCATAGAATGGCAACCTCACGGTAGGCGTGGCAACGCCGAGCCCCGATTTTCTAGTATATCAACTATAATACAAGTCATCATGTCCTAACCTAATATACTCCAAAACGTGGCCCAACTAGCACACTTAGAGCAGCTATAACGTTGGTGTTATATATTGACTTTTTTTGGTTTTTAACCTTTTTTGAAAAAAAAATATTTACATTTACATCCTTGAGAGACCTATTTCCGAATTTGGGCCTTAGGGGTCGCCGAGGTAACACAATAGACCATGGCGTCAAGACTTGAGGCTTGGTGGCGTGATGGGACCCTAATTTACCATGACTTGGACATCCTAGAATTTTATTCGGAGCCAAATAAAATTCTAGGATATCCAAGTCATGGTAAATTATTTTAAAATTCAAAACTTGGCGCCATAGATTTTGGCATTAAGCCTTGACGCCTTGCATGGTGGTGTCGAGCTCTAGCCACGTCAGCGCCACGTTGTCCCGCCACGCTACCCAGTCATCGATCGAGGCTAAGTGTCATGGCCTATGGCATCAAGACGTGTTATGTTGGCGCCATGGCTCTTGGCATCGATGACCCTAGGGTACATATTCATGATAAGGTCGTCCTGGTTGTGAATGTGAATATTTTTCGAGGAAAGGTTAAAAAACAAAAAAAAAGTCACTTGGTGTTTTAGAGGTGCTAGCAAGAGAGAGGAAAGGCCAAGAAAGGGTGCAATACGCTGGAGTGGGTAGTACTAGCTAGCAAATGCTAGCACTAGTTGCCCGACTTTTCTTTTGCTAGGAAGGACTTGGCTTGTCCAGTTTACACGCTCGAGCGTTATTTGCCAACTAGCAGTCTAGCACCTAGATGATGTGTTCAGGTTTACAAAATTTGATATTCATATATGTTGCGCTTGCTCTTAGTGTCATATAAGAAATGTCATATAAGAAGGAGCGGCATATATCGTTTTTCGATTACGATTGTTACATATTATTATTCTATTATTATTTGCTCATATAGACCATCCTCCTTATAAATATAAAGAGATCATGGCCTAATGAGGTGCACAACACACAACCAAACAAAAAACCAATTTACTCTCAACCTCTCTTTTACTTTAATCTCTTCTAACCTTCATGTTGTTGTTCATCGCTTGATCCGCCACCAAGGATGATCCTAAAGGCTTACTGACTGACCTAGGGTAACCATCGACGCCCTTATCCCGACAACATCCCTCTCGGGTGGGAGGTTTGACGGCTCCTTTGTTAGTTTGTCCAGAAATTATAGCCATTGTTCTTCGTCATGTAAGTGTGATTGATTATCCTTTACTGGTTTGCTTGTGAATATGTTGTTCTTCACCATGTAAGAATGATATATACTGCTCTCGGGGGTTTCTGGGTAAAACTCGGAAAAAACAGCTAGGCCGATTCGCAAAACCTGCTAATAGAATCACATCAGCTCGATCCATTTACAATCCGAGCATTTTTAGCTCAAAGGATAACATAAATGAAAACTTCACCAATGCCATCCTACATTAAGCTATGACTCTTTGCTCAATCTCATGTGTTGCCTATGATCTCCCTAGAACTCGATTCATCTCCAGTTCAACCAAGGGTTATTAGCTCCATGAAAACCACATAGAAGCTTCACTATAGATGATCTAGAGCTCAGAAAAATTAGTGCATTCAAATAAGATGTGTTCCCACCTCATTAGGAAGATATAGGAACAAATCTTATATCCTCGGTCAAGCCGTAGTAGTGCAACATTTGACCTAGGACTAAGGCTGGTCATCAAATAGAGCCTATGTTTGAGTCCAAAACTCTCAAAGATCTGACCATGATCCTCCAATCTCTCTCACTCAACCCATCTTGCATGGTCGGTCGTTTGACCACAATCACCACCTTTTCTATCCAAGCTCACTAAAAAACACTACTTAGTTGTACCCCCATCCACACAATAACGATGTTTAGTCATGCCTAACCAAGTCACTGAACACATCATTATCAATCATTCTTTTTTTTGCGATGTAAGAAGAATTATATTAGATAATAGCTGGGTATATCAACACGTTACAAGCACTCTGGATTACACAAATATCCAGAAACTGATTTTCATCTAAATTGTACACATGTTGTGAATAGCTCCAGATCTCAAAACCAAACATGTACGACGCTTTACAGTATGGATGGCCGCACAGGCAAATACTCGGCAAAAGGCCTGAGAACAGATGCCCAATGAACGATGGCCAATATTTATGTAGGCGGAGTTGAGAACCTTCTTCTTCCTGCCATCGAAAAATGAGGAAGACTGATCTGAAACTTATTCTCCCTGATCCTTCATCGTGGCCAGATCTAACCACAAAAACAGATAAGAGACCAAAGAAAATTATTCCATGGCGTCAACACCCTTTCCGCTTTGATGTCGCCGTCCGGAAATAAAAGTCTCCATGTCGTCATACCGGTGAGTATGCTGACGTTGTAGTTGTCGTCCTCATCTTTAACAGAGCCACCATAGAGAAACAATTCCACCCTGCCCTCTTGTCGTCACCGGAGAGGCGGAGGAGGAGATAAATCTCCATAACCAAGAAACTTGGCATTGAGAAACCATAACCCAAAGCTCTCGATCTACTAGAAAAACTTATTAAAAATGATAGATCCCCAACTCCCTCTGGCCTCCGGCGATATGCGGGAGGGGGAGGGAGGGGGACCAACGGTGGTGGAGGCGGGGAGCGGCGGCTCTCTGAGTCGTGAGACGCGAGGATGGACTCTGGAGGATGAAACAGTGGATCGATCGATATCATTATCAATCATTCAAGGCATGTTCACTAACTATGCATCATTTCAAAAGCACTCGTGTAGTAGAGACCGAAGCACCAGAGCAAACAGAAGCTAGTCCTAAGTTGGAGCCCGTATCCAATGAGGCGTTGCTCAAGCACCATGGTAAACACCTCTATAGCTTATCTCCTATTTTGGATGAAGATTTTCTTGAGTTACTATAGTAATGCTTGTGCATGAGGAATATATTACTCTATGTAGTTCAATCAATATTTAGAACCCAACTTTTTATTTGATCCCTCCTTTTGTGAATACTTATATTCACCTTGAAGTATGCATGCGTAGGAGTTTAATGAATATTTAGAACCCAACTTTTTACTTGATTCCTGCTTGTGAATACTTAGGCCAGTCTCAGTGGAAGTTTCACTAGAGTTTCATTTGCATTTAATAGCCTGCCACGTATGCACTTTTAATGACATGGCAACGTTTTAATGAAGAGAGAGAAGAATTGAGTTTCATGGGGATGAAACTCTCTTGGCACAGTTACCAACTCTCTATGAGTCATAGAATTAAATGTATATGAAACTATGGAATAAAACTTTTCATTGAGAGTGGGTGTTTCATCCAAGTTTCATTTCATTCTATATGACATGTCGGTTTTGGAAACAAACGAAATGAAACTCTCCACTAAGACTGACCCTACATTCACCTTGAAGTATGCATGAGCAGGAGTCTCATTTATATATACTTAGACATTGTTAGCCTGGTGGAAGTTGAGATATGGCAATTGTATCATCACTCGCAAGCTTCTAGGATGGTTGTTAAACTATACCACTTGCAAGTTGAGAAGAGGCGATAAAGCATGAGCAACATGTGACATGAGGCGATAAAGCCAGGACAAAGAAAGGATTGAGTTGGACTTATACCGTGAATTTATAGTCGTTAAAATTGTTATTATACAAAGTTCAAACTGTAAATATTTTCACAAGCTTTCTAACGAGTTCAAAGTCCGTCAAAACCAAAGCATGGAAAAAAAAACAACCAAAATACCAAAGCATCAACTATATATGGGCATGCAGCTCGCAGCCTGGTGGCCCGGCACGAAGCCTGGTTTTTTGGCTCGGCCCAAGCACGGCATGGCCCCGTGTTACGTGGGCCCAGGCCAGCACGGCTGAAAGTCCCTAGTTTGGTTTTGGCTAATTGATGAAACCTAGGACTAACCTTTGTATCTAAGTGGATGATTTAGATAAAGGTGGTCATTGAATATGAGACATGACATTGACTCATGTGACCAAGATGGTGAAGACCAAGATGAGGCTTGGCTCGATGGACCGGTTGTGAAGGTGAAGGGCAAGTCGAGGCTTCGAAGCGAAGGACCATGCGATGGTGAAGCTTGAAGCAATACTTGGCGCCGACGGACCGATGCAACGGTGAAGAGCAAGTGAAATCAAGGTCGATGGATCGAGATGGTCATGTGATGATATGAAGTGGATCATATCATTTGGAGAAACAAAATGGGCTCAAGGCAAAGGTATAACCATAGGGCCATTTTGTTTTACACTCAAGACACCATAGAGGGTGTGAGTGGTTTAGGGTCGATAGCCGAACTATTAAGAGGGGAAGTCTTATCGGTTATTCGACGCACGGGTGCCACTAGGTGAATTCATGAAGTGCATTGCATGTAGGGCCTAGTGAGCTAACTGGAAAACCTTTGAAAATGTTTGAGAAAAAGCTAACACACAAGCACATGGAGATGTACACTTGATGGTGTTGGCACATTTGCAAAGGTGGCGTTGGTCGCGCTGTGGTTTGCGGGTAGAGAAGGGTTTGGGTTCCTTTCTCCCTCCCGCCGAGCGTGCGAGCGCGGGATTCAGGCGATTTCGGGGAAATGAAATGCCTATTTTCCATTGCGCCGGAAGTCGGAAAAGAAACGGAGGCGAACGCGGTCACAGAAGTGATCGGACGCTGCACCGGACGCTGCACCGGACGCGGTCACTGTGCGTCCGGCGCGTCCGGTCAGTACTGCGCAGAGGTCAGGCGTGCGAGCGAGGGTTTGCCACCGGCGCGTCCGGTGACTCGCGGGACCGGCGCGTCCGGTCATGCGAACAGCGGTTCACGAAGACGTCGGACGCGGTGCGCGTCCGGTCACACACGATCGGACGCGTCCGGTCGTCCAGGGAGCTTACTGGACTCCCACCGGACGCGGGCACTGTGGCGTCCGGTCGTTTCATCAGCGCGTCCGATCGCTGGTTCGTCTTGCGCGACTCAGGGTTGACCGGTGCGTCCGGTGTGTCACGGGACCGGCGCGTCCGGTCGTGACCAGCGCGTCCGGTCGATGCGAGGAGCGCGTCCGATCTTGTCTTCGCGCGCGCGGGTACTGTGCGCACCGGCGCGTCCGGTGGTTCGAGCAGCGCGTCCGGTCATCGCGGTTGACCGTTAACGCGCAGTGACCGTTGGAAGATCTAACGGTCGTTTTTGAAATCGGGGGACACGTGGATGTCGCGGAGCGACCGGACGCGGTTGAGCGCGTCCGGTCAGTGACGACCGGCGCGTCCGGTCGTCCCGAGTTTTCTGTGAGTGGAGTGGCAACGGCTCTATTTGTTTGGGGTGCTTATAAATACTCGTTGGCCGGCCCTTGGGGAGGTCTCTTGGCATTTCTAACACTCTTGTGCATCCTTTGAGCTAAAGCAACTCCTCCCACTCATCTCCCTTGCTTGATTGCAAATCAAAAGTGAGATTGAGTGATCCCAAAGTGCATTGCATAGCTTGAGGGCATCTAGTGGCACTTGTGGGTGGTTTAGCCGGTGGATTTCTTGTTACTCTTGGAGAGTACCGCTCCTAGCCGGCTTGGAGATTGTTGGAGGCGTTGGCAAGAGAAGGTGATTGTTCTTGGCCACCTCCGGTTGATTGTGAGAGGTTCTTGTGCTTTCCTCGGCGGGACGCCAAAAGCAACTCTATTGGATTGCGCGTGTCATTGAGTTACCTCGCTTGAGAGTGGTGTCTTGCGGTGCCTTGCGGGGCGTGCCTTGAGGGGCAAGTGACTTGAGGGTCACACCGAGGAACCATCTAAGTGTTGGTCGACACAACCGGTGACGTAGCTTGTCGGTGCACAAGTGAACACCGGGTGAACAAAATATTGTGTCTCTTGTCTCCCGGTGATTGGTCTACATATTGTGTTGTTGTCAATATTGATTGATTGTATATCATCTTGGTGATTGGCAACATCTTCACTTCTCCATCGGTATAAGAATCACAATCCTCTCTCTTGCATTTACATTCACTAGTTTATCTTGTGTAGCTCTAGTGGTAGCCTTTGCTAGTAGTTGTTAGCTTGCTCACTAGTGTAAGTTAGTGACCTAGCACTTGTGTGAACTAGAGATCATAATCTACTAGACTTGTGGATAGGAGGCTTGCATCACAACCGTAGGCTAAGCAAAGCTCGCTTTACGCCGTTTGTTATTCTAACAAGTTTGCTTAGTGGTGCTTGTAGATTTTTTTAATAGGCTATTCACCCCCCCTCTAGCCATCTAGGACCTTACAAGTGGTATCAGAGCCGTGGTCACCGTTTTAATCAAGGCTTAACATCCTTCGGTGTGAAAAATGGCTCAAATTGTGTTCAATCATGTTGGGGGCAAGCCACCGTTCTTTGATGGTGTTAGTTCTTTTGCTCATTGGAAGAGAAAGATGACAATGTACCTTGGTTCTATTCATGAGAGAGTATTGGAAGTCACCGAGAATGATTTTGCTATCATTGATCCCGATCATCTCACCGATGAAGATAGAGCAAATAGAACATGCAATAGAATGGCTCTCAATACACTTTACAATGGTATTGACACAAAAGTATTTGAGGGCATCAAGGACTTGGAATTGGCAAATGAAGTGTGGACAAGGTTAAGTGAAACATATGAGGGCACTAAGGTTGTGAAGAGTGCCAAGCTATATGGGCTCAAGAGTGAGTTTGAGAACTTCAAGATGAAAGAAGAAGAAACAATCTTAGAGATGTTTCATAGATTGCAAGTCATTGTGAATGATCTCAAGAGCTTAGGGCATAAGACACAAGACCAAGATTTTTGCCACAAGTTCTTGTTGAGCTTACCTAAAAGATTCAAGATGTTGATCATGATGCTACAAAGAGATGGGCTTGAAACAATAAAGCCCAATGATTTGCTTGGAGAGGTATTGACCTTTGACAAGTATGATCAAGATGTTGATGAGAAGGAGGAAGAAAAGAAGAAGACCGTGGCATTCAAGGCCACCTCCTCAAAGGGCAAAGCTTCAATTCAAGAAGAAGATGACGATGAAGAAGATGAAGAATTGGAAGTTGATGATGAGGCACTTGCTCTAGTTGTCAAAAATATTGGCAAAATGTTTATCAAAAGAAGAGGCTTCAAAAAGAGAAATGACAATTTCAAGAGCAATGAGCAACAAAGAAAGTGCTTCAATTGTGATAGCACCGAGCACCTTCAAGCGGAATGTCCCTATGACAAGAAGAAGAACAACAAGAGGGGCAAGTTTGAGAAGAAGAAGAAAGAAGCCAAGATGACATTCAAGAGAGGCAAGAATGGTGCCTATGTGATCACTTAGGAAAGTGATGATAATGAAGAAGAAGAAGAATCATCCAACAAGGCTTTTGCTTCCATTGCTATCAACAAGAAGCCATCACTATTTGATTCATCCTCTTCATGCTTCATGGCTAAAGAAGCTAAGGTATTATATGATGAGAGTGATGATGAAAGTGAAATGGAATATGCTCATGATAGTGATAATGATAATGATAATGAAAATGATGATGATGAACCAACTAAAGAACAACTATATGACTTGTTGCAACAAACTAGAGACATAGCTATTGCCAAGAACAAAGAGTGTAAGAAGCTTTCAATGAAAATAGCAATACTTGAGAAAGTCCTTAGTGAGCTTAAGACCACTCATGAGAGTCTAGTGGAAGACCATGAGGATCTTGATAAGGCTCATTCCAAGCTTGAAAAAGCTCACTCTTTGCTACTTGAGCAACAAGCAAAGAAAGAGGTTGTTGTATCATGTGATATAGGTGTTACATGTGATATAATTGATGAATCCTTTAATGAACCTATCATCATGTCAAATGCTAACCCTTCGTGTAGCTCTTCATCCACCACCACCAACTCTACCTCCACTACTAGTGATGATTTCACTTGTGATGCCTCACTAATGGTTGAGAATGAGACTCTCAAGAGAGAGGTGGATGAGCTCACTCACGCCTTAGGCAAGGCCTATGGTGGTGAGGCCCGCTTGCTTAAGTGCTTGGGTAGCCAAAGGTTCTCTCTTAACAAAGAGGGATTGGGCTACACCCCCAAGAAAGGCAAGTCGGCCTTTGCAACTCCAAAGCCTAGCTTTGTGAAGGGCAATGGTCGGTTTTGCAATAGATGTAAGCAAGTTGGGCACCTAGAGCATAATTGCAATAAAAAGAACCAAAACAAGAACCTTGTTAATACTATACCTTTTGATTCTTGCTATGTGCTTACCAAGGGTGTGAAGGGTGTGCAAGCTAAGTTTGTTGGTACACCAATTGTGGGCCCAAAGAAGAAGGCTATTTGGGTACCAAAGAGCTTAGTTACTAACCTACAAGGACCCAAGCAAAAATGGGTACCTAAGCTTCATTGATTTGCTTGTAGGTCAATTACAAAGCCGGAGGAAGGCATTGGATTATTGATAGTGGGTGCACTCAACACATGACCGGTACATCAAGAATGTTTGACTCAATCAATGACAATAATAGTGGTGTTGATTCTATCACATTTGGCAATAACAAGAAAGGCAAGGTTATTGGCTTGGGCAAGATTGCAATATCAAATGACATGAGTATCTCCAATGTGTTGCTAGTTGAAAGCTTGGATTTCAATCTTCTATCCGTGGCACAAATATGTGATCTAGGCTACAAATGCATTTTTGGGGTTGATGATGTGGAAGTTATTAGTGTGGATGGTTCAAATGTGGCATTCAAGGGTTTTAGATATGAGAATCTCTACCTAGTTGACTTCAATGCTAGAGAAACTTCTTTGACAACTTGCTTAGTCTCCAAATCAAGCATGGGTTGGCTTTGGCATAGAAGGCTTGGTCACGTTGGCATGAAACAATTGAAGAAGCTTACAACTCACAATCTTGTCAATGGTTTGAAAGATGTTGAATTTGAGAAGAATAAGCTTTGTAGTGCATGTCAAGCCGGGAAGCAAGTTGGAAGCTCACATCCAAAGAAGAGTACAATGAGCACATGCAAACCATTTGAGTTGATGCACATGGATCTATTTGGACCAACAACATATACAAGCATAGGCGGTAACAAGTATGGCTTTGTCATAGTGGATGACTTCACAAGATTCACATGGGTATTCTTTCTTAGTGACAAAAGTGAAGTGTTTGACACCTTCAAGACATTTCTCACTAGAGTTCACAATGAGTTTGAGATTAGAATCAAGAAAGTGAGAAGTGACAATGGAAGTGAATTCAAGAATACAAGAATTGAAGAACTTTGTGATCATTATGGTATTGGACATCAATTCTCGGCCAAGTACACTCCACAATCAAATGGCCTAGTTGAGAGGAAGAATAGAACATTGCTTGATATGGCTAGATCAATGCTTCATGAGTACAATGTGAGTCAATCATTTTGGGATGAAGCAATCAATACCGCTTGCTACTACATCAATAGACTATATTGTCATCCATTGCTAGAGAAGACCCCATATGAGCTACTTCATGGAAGAAAGCCCAATATTTCTTACTTTAGGGTATTTGGTTGCAAATGCTATATCTTGAAGAAAGGCACTAGATTGGGGAAATTTGATAAGAGATGTGATGAGGGATTCCTACTTGGTTATTCAACTACAAGCAAAGCTTATAGAGTTTGGAACAACTCAAGTGGCATTCTAGAAGAAGTCCATGATGTGCAATTTGATGAAACCAATGGGTCACAAGATGAAGAAGAAAATCTAGATGATATTGGTGGAACTCTATTAGTGGAAGCAATGAAGAACATGGACATTGGAGACATTAGAGCAAAGCAAGTAATTGATATTCAAGATGATGATAAAGATCAAGTGCTCAATTCTCCATTCAACCTAGCTAGTGACTCTCAAGTGCAAGATCATGGTGTTAGTTCATCTCATCGAGATACATCAAGTGATCAACCAAGCTCAAGCAATCAAGTGCAAGTATTCCAACCACAACATGTTGCAAGAGATCACCCCATTGATAGTGTTATTGGTGATATTAGAAGTGGTGTGCAAACAAGATCAAGATTGGCTATGGTTTGTGAGCATGCATCATTTGTGTCAACCATAGAACCAAAGAAGATAGAAGAAGCTTTGAGGGATGCCGATTGGATCATGGCTATGCAAGAAGAGCTTAACAATTTCACAAGAAATGATGTTTGGGAGTTGGTAGAAAGGCCAAATGACTACAATGTGATTGGAACCAAGTGGGTGTTCAAAAACAAGCAAGATCAAGATGGCATTGTAGTGAGAAACAAAGCAAGACTAGTTGCTCAAGGTTACACTCAAGTTGAAGGTCTTGACTATGATGAGACATATGCTCCCGTGGCAAGATTGGAGGCAATAAGGATTCTATTGGCTTATGCTTGTGCACATAACATCAAACTATATCAAATGGATGTCAAAAGTGCATTTCTCAATGGGATCATCAATGAGTTAGTTTTTGTTGAGCAACCGCCCGGATTTGAAGATGACAAGAAACCCAACCATGTGTACAAGTTGAAGAAGGCTTTATATGGCTTGAAGCAAGCACCTAGAGCATGGTATGAGAGGCTAAGGGATTTCCTTCTCTCTAAGGGATTCAAGATGGGCAAGGTTGATACAACTCTATTCACCAAGAAGATTGGGAATGATCTATTCATAGTGCAAATATATGTTGATGACATCATCTTTGGATCAACCGATCAAGCTTATTGTGAAGAATTTGGTGCTATGATGGCCAAAGAGTTTGAAATGTCTATGATTGGTGAACTTAGCTACTTCCTTGGTCTCCAAGTCAAGCAATTGAAGAATGGGACATTTGTGAGTCAAGGGAAATACATAAGGGACATGTTGAAGAAGTTTGGAATGCAAGATGCAAAGCCAATTTCAACTCCAATGGGTACAAATGGCAATTTGGATAGTGATCTTGATGGAAATATGGTGAATCAAAAGGAATATCGGTCTTTGATTGGAAGTCTACTCTATGTCACCGCATCAAGGCCGGATGTCATGTTTAGTGTTTGCATGTGTGCAAGATATCAAGCCTCACCTAGAGAGAGTCATCTCACGGCCGCAAAAAGAATATTGAGGTACTTGAAGCAAACAAGAGATGTTGGACTATGGTATCCCAAGGGGTCAAAGTTTGAATTGATTGGATATTCGGACTCCGACTATGGGGGTTGCAAGATCAATAGAAAGAGCACAAGTGGCACATGTCAATTACTTGGAAGATCACTTGTGTCATGGTCCTCAAAGAAACAAAATAGTGTGGCAATCTCTACCGCCGAAGCCGAATATGTGAGTGCGGGGAGTTGTTGTGCACAATTGCTATGGATGAAATCAACTTTGAAGGATTATGGCCTCAACTTCAAGAATGTGCCATTGCTATGTGATAATGAGAGTGCAATCAAGATGATACAAAACCCGGTTCAACATGGAAGAACAAAGCATATTGACATAAGACATCATTTCATTAGAGATCATCAACAAAAGGGAGATATTGCCATTGAAAGTGTTGGCACCGATGATCAACTTGCCGATATTCTCACTAAGCCACTTGATGAAAAGAGGTTTTGCAAGCTAAGGAATGAATTGAACATTCTTGATTTCTCAAACATGAGTTGAATGCACCCCATCCACTTATTGACATGCCTCTCCTTCGACATTGCAAGGTAAAGTTGATTGACATGTCATTCATCCTATGCTAAGGACTTGCTAGAGCATGTAGACATAATAAGTGGTATGCATGAGCATTCATGATAAATCAAATGAATTTGATGAATATATGTTACCACTATTGCCTCTTTGTTTGTTTTGATCTAGTGGTGGCATATGACATGTTTGTGAGCTTGCAAACCTAGTGTTGAATCTAGAAAATTTGCTAAAGTGTTTAATTCAACATAGGCAAGATAACCCTTATTATGAGGTGTGAAGAAGCTTGTCTTTGGTTCAAATCGAATTAAATATCTTTGGCAAGTATTCTAGGTTGAACCAAAATTGATAAATCTTAACCTACTCCATCAAACATTTTTCTTCTCTCCACAATTTGATCCCATTTTTGGGTAAGTTGTTGACAAAGGGGGAGAGAAAAAGATGATTCAACATGATAAAGGGGTAAATAAAATTTTTGATGCACACAAGTAGGGGGAGCAAGCTCATAAACAAAGTTGTTGCATTTTGTTTGTGCATTTTCATATGACTTGCTCATTGCACACGTATTTAAATTCAATATATATGCTTGTGTGGTGCAATGCTAGTATAGAACTTGGATGATGAAATGATCTACTAGCATGCATAGGAATAGTTTACATGTGGTATCTAGACTTGCCTAAAGTGTTTACAAGTGGTCCAAGAACCTTACATATAATGTTGATCTCACGGGGTTCTTGAGTTTTGATGGATGTCTAGTTACTTCATGATGCTAAGGATGGTGTAAAAGGCAACTCCGATTGGTATCACGCTTCAAAGGTCCATTTCTTACACCTTAGCATCATTTTGGTAGAATTACTCTCCCAACACTTCTATCCATGCATATGTGCAAAGCTTTCAATCCAAACTCTATGCACATATGTAGGGGGAGCTAATGCTACCAAAACCGAGCTTGTGATAATTGTCCAAACTTTACTTATGAGCAAAATGATTGGACAAGTATGACAAGTTCAAAACTTTTATTATCAAAATCATCTTTGTGAGGGTTGTCATCAATTACCAAAAAGGGGGAGATTGAAAGTCCCTAGTTTGGTTTTGGCTAATTGATGAAACCTAGGACTAACCTTTGTATCTAAGTGGATGATTTAGATAAAGGTGGTCATTGAATATGAGACATGACATTGACTCATGTGACCAAGATGGTGAAGACCAAGATGAGGCTTGGCTCGATGGACCGGTTGTGAAGGTGAAGGGCAAGTCGAGGCTTCGAAGCGAAGGACCATGCGATGGTGAAGCTTGAAGCAATACTTGGCGCCGACGGACCGATGCAACGGTGAAGAGCAAGTGAAATCAAGGTCGATGGATCGAGATGGTCATGTGATGATATGAAGTGGATCATATCATTTGGAGAAACAAAATGGGCTCAAGGCAAAGGTATAACCATAGGGCCATTTTGTTTTACACTCAAGACACCATAGAGGGTGTGAGTGGTTTAGGGTCGATAGCCGAACTATTAAGAGGGGAAGTCTTATCGGTTATTCGACGCACGGGTGCCACTAGGTGAATTCATGAAGTGCATTGCATGTAGGGCCTAGTGAGCTAACTGGAAAACCTTTGAAAATGTTTGAGAAAAAGCTAACACACAAGCACATGGAGATGTACACTTGATGGTGTTGGCACATTTGCAAAGGTGGCGTTGGTCGCGCTGTGGTTTGCGGGTAGAGAAGGGTTTGGGTTCCTTTCTCCCTCCCGCCGAGCGTGCGAGCGCGGGATTCAGGCGATTTCGGGGAAATGAAATGCCTATTTTCCATTGCGCCGGAAGTCGGAAAAGAAACGGAGGCGAACGCGGTCACAGAAGTGATCGGACGCTGCACCGGACGCTGCACCGGACGCGGTCACTGTGCGTCCGGCGCGTCCGGTCAGTACTGCGCAGAGGTCAGGCGTGCGAGCGAGGGTTTGCCACCGGCGCGTCCGGTGACTCGCGGGACCGGCGCGTCCGGTCATGCGAACAGCGGTTCACGAAGACGTCGGACGCGGTGCGCGTCCGGTCACACACGATCGGACGCGTCCGGTCGTCCAGGGAGCTTACTGGACTCCCACCGGACGCGGGCACTGTGGCGTCCGGTCGTTTCATCAGCGCGTCCGATCGCTGGTTCGTCTTGCGCGACTCAGGGTTGACCGGTGCGTCCGGTGTGTCACGGGACCGGCGCGTCCGGTCGTGACCAGCGCGTCCGGTCGATGCGAGGAGCGCGTCCGATCTTGTCTTCGCGCGCGCGGGTACTGTGCGCACCGGCGCGTCCGGTGGTTCGAGCAGCGCGTCCGGTCATCGCGGTTGACCGTTAACGCGCAGTGACCGTTGGAAGATCTAACGGTCGTTTTTGAAATCGGGGGACACGTGGATGTCGCGGAGCGACCGGACGCGGTTGAGCGCGTCCGGTCAGTGACGACCGGCGCGTCCGGTCGTCCCGAGTTTTCTGTGAGTGGAGTGGCAACGGCTCTATTTGTTTGGGGTGCTTATAAATACTCGTTGGCCGGCCCTTGGGGAGGTCTCTTGGCATTTCTAACACTCTTGTGCATCCTTTGAGCTAAAGCAACTCCTCCCACTCATCTCCCTTGCTTGATTGCAAATCAAAAGTGAGATTGAGTGATCCCAAAGTGCATTGCATAGCTTGAGGGCATCTAGTGGCACTTGTGGGTGGTTTAGCCGGTGGATTTCTTGTTACTCTTGGAGAGTACCGCTCCTAGCCGGCTTGGAGATTGTTGGAGGCGTTGGCAAGAGAAGGTGATTGTTCTTGGCCACCTCCGGTTGATTGTGAGAGGTTCTTGTGCTTTCCTCGGCGGGACGCCAAAAGCAACTCTATTGGATTGCGCGTGTCATTGAGTTACCTCGCTTGAGAGTGGTGTCTTGCGGTGCCTTGCGGGGCGTGCCTTGAGGGGCAAGTGACTTGAGGGTCACACCGAGGAACCATCTAAGTGTTGGTCGACACAACCGGTGACGTAGCTTGTCGGTGCACAAGTGAACACCGGGTGAACAAAATATTGTGTCTCTTGTCTCCCGGTGATTGGTCTACATATTGTGTTGTTGTCAATATTGATTGATTGTATATCATCTTGGTGATTGGCAACATCTTCACTTCTCCATCGGTATAAGAATCACAATCCTCTCTCTTGCATTTACATTCACTAGTTTATCTTGTGTAGCTCTAGTGGTAGCCTTTGCTAGTAGTTGTTAGCTTGCTCACTAGTGTAAGTTAGTGACCTAGCACTTGTGTGAACTAGAGATCATAATCTACTAGACTTGTGGATAGGAGGCTTGCATCACAACCGTAGGCTAAGCAAAGCTCGCTTTACGCCGTTTGTTATTCTAACAAGTTTGCTTAGTGGTGCTTGTAGATTTTTTTAATAGGCTATTCACCCCCCCTCTAGCCATCTAGGACCTTACAAGTGGTATCAGAGCCGTGGTCACCGTTTTAATCAAGGCTTAACATCCTTCGGTGTGAAAAATGGCTCAAATTGTGTTCAATCATGTTGGGGGCAAGCCACCGTTCTTTGATGGTGTTAGTTCTTTTGCTCATTGGAAGAGAAAGATGACAATGTACCTTGGTTCTATTCATGAGAGAGTATTGGAAGTCACCGAGAATGATTTTGCTATCATTGATCCCGATCATCTCACCGATGAAGATAGAGCAAATAGAACATGCAATAGAATGGCTCTCAATACACTTTACAATGGTATTGACACAAAAGTATTTGAGGGCATCAAGGACTTGGAATTGGCAAATGAAGTGTGGACAAGGTTAAGTGAAACATATGAGGGCACTAAGGTTGTGAAGAGTGCCAAGCTATATGGGCTCAAGAGTGAGTTTGAGAACTTCAAGATGAAAGAAGAAGAAACAATCTTAGAGATGTTTCATAGATTGCAAGTCATTGTGAATGATCTCAAGAGCTTAGGGCATAAGACACAAGACCAAGATTTTTGCCACAAGTTCTTGTTGAGCTTACCTAAAAGATTCAAGATGTTGATCATGATGCTACAAAGAGATGGGCTTGAAACAATAAAGCCCAATGATTTGCTTGGAGAGGTATTGACCTTTGACAAGTATGATCAAGATGTTGATGAGAAGGAGGAAGAAAAGAAGAAGACCGTGGCATTCAAGGCCACCTCCTCAAAGGGCAAAGCTTCAATTCAAGAAGAAGATGACGATGAAGAAGATGAAGAATTGGAAGTTGATGATGAGGCACTTGCTCTAGTTGTCAAAAATATTGGCAAAATGTTTATCAAAAGAAGAGGCTTCAAAAAGAGAAATGACAATTTCAAGAGCAATGAGCAACAAAGAAAGTGCTTCAATTGTGATAGCACCGAGCACCTTCAAGCGGAATGTCCCTATGACAAGAAGAAGAACAACAAGAGGGGCAAGTTTGAGAAGAAGAAGAAAGAAGCCAAGATGACATTCAAGAGAGGCAAGAATGGTGCCTATGTGATCACTTAGGAAAGTGATGATAATGAAGAAGAAGAAGAATCATCCAACAAGGCTTTTGCTTCCATTGCTATCAACAAGAAGCCATCACTATTTGATTCATCCTCTTCATGCTTCATGGCTAAAGAAGCTAAGGTATTATATGATGAGAGTGATGATGAAAGTGAAATGGAATATGCTCATGATAGTGATAATGATAATGATAATGAAAATGATGATGATGAACCAACTAAAGAACAACTATATGACTTGTTGCAACAAACTAGAGACATAGCTATTGCCAAGAACAAAGAGTGTAAGAAGCTTTCAATGAAAATAGCAATACTTGAGAAAGTCCTTAGTGAGCTTAAGACCACTCATGAGAGTCTAGTGGAAGACCATGAGGATCTTGATAAGGCTCATTCCAAGCTTGAAAAAGCTCACTCTTTGCTACTTGAGCAACAAGCAAAGAAAGAGGTTGTTGTATCATGTGATATAGGTGTTACATGTGATATAATTGATGAATCCTTTAATGAACCTATCATCATGTCAAATGCTAACCCTTCGTGTAGCTCTTCATCCACCACCACCAACTCTACCTCCACTACTAGTGATGATTTCACTTGTGATGCCTCACTAATGGTTGAGAATGAGACTCTCAAGAGAGAGGTGGATGAGCTCACTCACGCCTTAGGCAAGGCCTATGGTGGTGAGGCCCGCTTGCTTAAGTGCTTGGGTAGCCAAAGGTTCTCTCTTAACAAAGAGGGATTGGGCTACACCCCCAAGAAAGGCAAGTCGGCCTTTGCAACTCCAAAGCCTAGCTTTGTGAAGGGCAATGGTCGGTTTTGCAATAGATGTAAGCAAGTTGGGCACCTAGAGCATAATTGCAATAAAAAGAACCAAAACAAGAACCTTGTTAATACTATACCTTTTGATTCTTGCTATGTGCTTACCAAGGGTGTGAAGGGTGTGCAAGCTAAGTTTGTTGGTACACCAATTGTGGGCCCAAAGAAGAAGGCTATTTGGGTACCAAAGAGCTTAGTTACTAACCTACAAGGACCCAAGCAAAAATGGGTACCTAAGCTTCATTGATTTGCTTGTAGGTCAATTACAAAGCCGGAGGAAGGCATTGGATTATTGATAGTGGGTGCACTCAACACATGACCGGTACATCAAGAATGTTTGACTCAATCAATGACAATAATAGTGGTGTTGATTCTATCACATTTGGCAATAACAAGAAAGGCAAGGTTATTGGCTTGGGCAAGATTGCAATATCAAATGACATGAGTATCTCCAATGTGTTGCTAGTTGAAAGCTTGGATTTCAATCTTCTATCCGTGGCACAAATATGTGATCTAGGCTACAAATGCATTTTTGGGGTTGATGATGTGGAAGTTATTAGTGTGGATGGTTCAAATGTGGCATTCAAGGGTTTTAGATATGAGAATCTCTACCTAGTTGACTTCAATGCTAGAGAAACTTCTTTGACAACTTGCTTAGTCTCCAAATCAAGCATGGGTTGGCTTTGGCATAGAAGGCTTGGTCACGTTGGCATGAAACAATTGAAGAAGCTTACAACTCACAATCTTGTCAATGGTTTGAAAGATGTTGAATTTGAGAAGAATAAGCTTTGTAGTGCATGTCAAGCCGGGAAGCAAGTTGGAAGCTCACATCCAAAGAAGAGTACAATGAGCACATGCAAACCATTTGAGTTGATGCACATGGATCTATTTGGACCAACAACATATACAAGCATAGGCGGTAACAAGTATGGCTTTGTCATAGTGGATGACTTCACAAGATTCACATGGGTATTCTTTCTTAGTGACAAAAGTGAAGTGTTTGACACCTTCAAGACATTTCTCACTAGAGTTCACAATGAGTTTGAGATTAGAATCAAGAAAGTGAGAAGTGACAATGGAAGTGAATTCAAGAATACAAGAATTGAAGAACTTTGTGATCATTATGGTATTGGACATCAATTCTCGGCCAAGTACACTCCACAATCAAATGGCCTAGTTGAGAGGAAGAATAGAACATTGCTTGATATGGCTAGATCAATGCTTCATGAGTACAATGTGAGTCAATCATTTTGGGATGAAGCAATCAATACCGCTTGCTACTACATCAATAGACTATATTGTCATCCATTGCTAGAGAAGACCCCATATGAGCTACTTCATGGAAGAAAGCCCAATATTTCTTACTTTAGGGTATTTGGTTGCAAATGCTATATCTTGAAGAAAGGCACTAGATTGGGGAAATTTGATAAGAGATGTGATGAGGGATTCCTACTTGGTTATTCAACTACAAGCAAAGCTTATAGAGTTTGGAACAACTCAAGTGGCATTCTAGAAGAAGTCCATGATGTGCAATTTGATGAAACCAATGGGTCACAAGATGAAGAAGAAAATCTAGATGATATTGGTGGAACTCTATTAGTGGAAGCAATGAAGAACATGGACATTGGAGACATTAGAGCAAAGCAAGTAATTGATATTCAAGATGATGATAAAGATCAAGTGCTCAATTCTCCATTCAACCTAGCTAGTGACTCTCAAGTGCAAGATCATGGTGTTAGTTCATCTCATCGAGATACATCAAGTGATCAACCAAGCTCAAGCAATCAAGTGCAAGTATTCCAACCACAACATGTTGCAAGAGATCACCCCATTGATAGTGTTATTGGTGATATTAGAAGTGGTGTGCAAACAAGATCAAGATTGGCTATGGTTTGTGAGCATGCATCATTTGTGTCAACCATAGAACCAAAGAAGATAGAAGAAGCTTTGAGGGATGCCGATTGGATCATGGCTATGCAAGAAGAGCTTAACAATTTCACAAGAAATGATGTTTGGGAGTTGGTAGAAAGGCCAAATGACTACAATGTGATTGGAACCAAGTGGGTGTTCAAAAACAAGCAAGATCAAGATGGCATTGTAGTGAGAAACAAAGCAAGACTAGTTGCTCAAGGTTACACTCAAGTTGAAGGTCTTGACTATGATGAGACATATGCTCCCGTGGCAAGATTGGAGGCAATAAGGATTCTATTGGCTTATGCTTGTGCACATAACATCAAACTATATCAAATGGATGTCAAAAGTGCATTTCTCAATGGGATCATCAATGAGTTAGTTTTTGTTGAGCAACCGCCCGGATTTGAAGATGACAAGAAACCCAACCATGTGTACAAGTTGAAGAAGGCTTTATATGGCTTGAAGCAAGCACCTAGAGCATGGTATGAGAGGCTAAGGGATTTCCTTCTCTCTAAGGGATTCAAGATGGGCAAGGTTGATACAACTCTATTCACCAAGAAGATTGGGAATGATCTATTCATAGTGCAAATATATGTTGATGACATCATCTTTGGATCAACCGATCAAGCTTATTGTGAAGAATTTGGTGCTATGATGGCCAAAGAGTTTGAAATGTCTATGATTGGTGAACTTAGCTACTTCCTTGGTCTCCAAGTCAAGCAATTGAAGAATGGGACATTTGTGAGTCAAGGGAAATACATAAGGGACATGTTGAAGAAGTTTGGAATGCAAGATGCAAAGCCAATTTCAACTCCAATGGGTACAAATGGCAATTTGGATAGTGATCTTGATGGAAATATGGTGAATCAAAAGGAATATCGGTCTTTGATTGGAAGTCTACTCTATGTCACCGCATCAAGGCCGGATGTCATGTTTAGTGTTTGCATGTGTGCAAGATATCAAGCCTCACCTAGAGAGAGTCATCTCACGGCCGCAAAAAGAATATTGAGGTACTTGAAGCAAACAAGAGATGTTGGACTATGGTATCCCAAGGGGTCAAAGTTTGAATTGATTGGATATTCGGACTCCGACTATGGGGGTTGCAAGATCAATAGAAAGAGCACAAGTGGCACATGTCAATTACTTGGAAGATCACTTGTGTCATGGTCCTCAAAGAAACAAAATAGTGTGGCAATCTCTACCGCCGAAGCCGAATATGTGAGTGCGGGGAGTTGTTGTGCACAATTGCTATGGATGAAATCAACTTTGAAGGATTATGGCCTCAACTTCAAGAATGTGCCATTGCTATGTGATAATGAGAGTGCAATCAAGATGATACAAAACCCGGTTCAACATGGAAGAACAAAGCATATTGACATAAGACATCATTTCATTAGAGATCATCAACAAAAGGGAGATATTGCCATTGAAAGTGTTGGCACCGATGATCAACTTGCCGATATTCTCACTAAGCCACTTGATGAAAAGAGGTTTTGCAAGCTAAGGAATGAATTGAACATTCTTGATTTCTCAAACATGAGTTGAATGCACCCCATCCACTTATTGACATGCCTCTCCTTCGACATTGCAAGGTAAAGTTGATTGACATGTCATTCATCCTATGCTAAGGACTTGCTAGAGCATGTAGACATAATAAGTGGTATGCATGAGCATTCATGATAAATCAAATGAATTTGATGAATATATGTTACCACTATTGCCTCTTTGTTTGTTTTGATCTAGTGGTGGCATATGACATGTTTGTGAGCTTGCAAACCTAGTGTTGAATCTAGAAAATTTGCTAAAGTGTTTAATTCAACATAGGCAAGATAACCCTTATTATGAGGTGTGAAGAAGCTTGTCTTTGGTTCAAATCGAATTAAATATCTTTGGCAAGTATTCTAGGTTGAACCAAAATTGATAAATCTTAACCTACTCCATCAAACATTTTTCTTCTCTCCACAATTTGATCCCATTTTTGGGTAAGTTGTTGACAAAGGGGGAGAGAAAAAGATGATTCAACATGATAAAGGGGTAAATAAAATTTTTGATGCACACAAGTAGGGGGAGCAAGCTCATAAACAAAGTTGTTGCATTTTGTTTGTGCATTTTCATATGACTTGCTCATTGCACACGTATTTAAATTCAATATATATGCTTGTGTGGTGCAATGCTAGTATAGAACTTGGATGATGAAATGATCTACTAGCATGCATAGGAATAGTTTACATGTGGTATCTAGACTTGCCTAAAGTGTTTACAAGTGGTCCAAGAACCTTACATATAATGTTGATCTCACGGGGTTCTTGAGTTTTGATGGATGTCTAGTTACTTCATGATGCTAAGGATGGTGTAAAAGGCAACTCCGATTGGTATCACGCTTCAAAGGTCCATTTCTTACACCTTAGCATCATTTTGGTAGAATTACTCTCCCAACACTTCTATCCATGCATATGTGCAAAGCTTTCAATCCAAACTCTATGCACATATGTAGGGGGAGCTAATGCTACCAAAACCGAGCTTGTGATAATTGTCCAAACTTTACTTATGAGCAAAATGATTGGACAAGTATGACAAGTTCAAAACTTTTATTATCAAAATCATCTTTGTGAGGGTTGTCATCAATTACCAAAAAGGGGGAGATTGAAAGTCCCTAGTTTGGTTTTGGCTAATTGATGAAACCTAGGACTAACCTTTGTATCTAAGTGGATGATTTAGATAAAGGTGGTCATTGAATATGAGACATGACATTGACTCATGTGACCAAGATGGTGAAGACCAAGATGAGGCTTGGCTCGATGGACCGGTTGTGAAGGTGAAGGGCAAGTCGAGGCTTCGAAGCGAAGGACCATGCGATGGTGAAGCTTGAAGCAATACTTGGCGCCGACGGACCGATGCAACGGTGAAGAGCAAGTGAAATCAAGGTCGATGGATCGAGATGGTCATGTGATGATATGAAGTGGATCATATCATTTGGAGAAACAAAATGGGCTCAAGGCAAAGGTATAACCATAGGGCCATTTTGTTTTACACTCAAGACACCATAGAGGGTGTGAGTGGTTTAGGGTCGATAGCCGAACTATTAAGAGGGGAAGTCTTATCGGTTATTCGACGCACGGGTGCCACTAGGTGAATTCATGAAGTGCATTGCATGTAGGGCCTAGTGAGCTAACTGGAAAACCTTTGAAAATGTTTGAGAAAAAGCTAACACACAAGCACATGGAGATGTACACTTGATGGTGTTGGCACATTTGCAAAGGTGGCGTTGGTCGCGCTGTGGTTTGCGGGTAGAGAAGGGTTTGGGTTCCTTTCTCCCTCCCGCCGAGCGTGCGAGCGCGGGATTCAGGCGATTTCGGGGAAATGAAATGCCTATTTTCCATTGCGCCGGAAGTCGGAAAAGAAACGGAGGCGAACGCGGTCACAGAAGTGATCGGACGCTGCACCGGACGCTGCACCGGACGCGGTCACTGTGCGTCCGGCGCGTCCGGTCAGTACTGCGCAGAGGTCAGGCGTGCGAGCGAGGGTTTGCCACCGGCGCGTCCGGTGACTCGCGGGACCGGCGCGTCCGGTCATGCGAACAGCGGTTCACGAAGACGTCGGACGCGGTGCGCGTCCGGTCACACACGATCGGACGCGTCCGGTCGTCCAGGGAGCTTACTGGACTCCCACCGGACGCGGGCACTGTGGCGTCCGGTCGTTTCATCAGCGCGTCCGATCGCTGGTTCGTCTTGCGCGACTCAGGGTTGACCGGTGCGTCCGGTGTGTCACGGGACCGGCGCGTCCGGTCGTGACCAGCGCGTCCGGTCGATGCGAGGAGCGCGTCCGATCTTGTCTTCGCGCGCGCGGGTACTGTGCGCACCGGCGCGTCCGGTGGTTCGAGCAGCGCGTCCGGTCATCGCGGTTGACCGTTAACGCGCAGTGACCGTTGGAAGATCTAACGGTCGTTTTTGAAATCGGGGGACACGTGGATGTCGCGGAGCGACCGGACGCGGTTGAGCGCGTCCGGTCAGTGACGACCGGCGCGTCCGGTCGTCCCGAGTTTTCTGTGAGTGGAGTGGCAACGGCTCTATTTGTTTGGGGTGCTTATAAATACTCGTTGGCCGGCCCTTGGGGAGGTCTCTTGGCATTTCTAACACTCTTGTGCATCCTTTGAGCTAAAGCAACTCCTCCCACTCATCTCCCTTGCTTGATTGCAAATCAAAAGTGAGATTGAGTGATCCCAAAGTGCATTGCATAGCTTGAGGGCATCTAGTGGCACTTGTGGGTGGTTTAGCCGGTGGATTTCTTGTTACTCTTGGAGAGTACCGCTCCTAGCCGGCTTGGAGATTGTTGGAGGCGTTGGCAAGAGAAGGTGATTGTTCTTGGCCACCTCCGGTTGATTGTGAGAGGTTCTTGTGCTTTCCTCGGCGGGACGCCAAAAGCAACTCTATTGGATTGCGCGTGTCATTGAGTTACCTCGCTTGAGAGTGGTGTCTTGCGGTGCCTTGCGGGGCGTGCCTTGAGGGGCAAGTGACTTGAGGGTCACACCGAGGAACCATCTAAGTGTTGGTCGACACAACCGGTGACGTAGCTTGTCGGTGCACAAGTGAACACCGGGTGAACAAAATATTGTGTCTCTTGTCTCCCGGTGATTGGTCTACATATTGTGTTGTTGTCAATATTGATTGATTGTATATCATCTTGGTGATTGGCAACATCTTCACTTCTCCATCGGTATAAGAATCACAATCCTCTCTCTTACATTTACATTCACTAGTTTATCTTGTGTAGCTCTAGTGGTAGCCTTTGCTAGTAGTTGTTAGCTTGCTCACTAGTGTAAGTTAGTGACCTAGCACTTGTGTGAACTAGAGATCATAATCTACTAGACTTGTGGATAGGAGGCTTGCATCACAACCGTAGGCTAAGCAAAGCTCGCTTTACGCCGTTTGTTATTCTAACAAGTTTGCTTAGTGGTGCTTGTAGATTTTTTTAATAGGCTATTCACCCCCCCTCTAGCCATCTAGGACCTTACAACGGCCCGACGCATAGGATCGTGCCTGGGCCACTCCCCAGGCACAGCCTGGTAAATAGCACCAGCCCGGTACCAGGCCCGCTGATAGACTAAAAAGGCCAAAATCCCTACAGCCCAACATGACTCCCAACCCTAACTCAACTGGAATCGAGTCCCCATCCCCACACCCGTGCCGCATCGTCGTTCTCTCGCGAAGTCGCGAGTCGCGACTCGCTTCTCAACCATGCGGCCGTGTAGATGCCGCGCCACGGCCGCCGGCCGCCCGTATTCTCTTCCCTAGCTCCCAGTCTTCTCCTCGGCTCCATGCCCTCCGACACACCTTGTCTGGCCGCATGGGGTGCCAGCCGCCGGCCGGTCCCCATCCTTGAGCTCGAGCATGGCGGCCTCACCAGCGTCGACCGCCAGATGCCAGCCACTGCGGCGGACTGGATCCCACCGGTCGAGGGGATTCGGCCTCGAGCACTGCCGCGGATGCGCCGCCACCTCCGTGCGGACGCCGGACATGAGCGTGCCCGCCGTCACAGACGTCGGCCCTGCTCCTCCCCATCCCCCTGGGGCTCCCTATCCTAGCCTCCCCTTCCATCTTTCAATGGGCCTCAGGCTGGCCCGGCCTTCCTGGCAGGCCATGCTTACTGGGCCAGCCCGGCCCGAAAATCGGCCTAGCAGGCCGTGCCTAGGCTGATGGCCAGGCACGAAGGCCTGTTAGGCACGACCCGTTGCCCATCTATAGCATCAACCCATGCATAGATTATTGATCTTCACTATAATCCGCTAGGTATTTCTATAGATATAACACAATGTTTTTGAAGAATCTTGTATATCACTTCACATTCTTTCTAACAAGTACAAGATCATCAAAATCAGAGTCTAAGCTAGGAGAAATGGCCAAAATACGAAGCATTTACACATTCGTAGATTAATGATGCTCACCTGATGATCCTATCAGGATTTCTACTGATTTGGGGCAATGTTTTTGTAGAATCTTCGTAAGCACTTCATAATATTTTCCAACAGGTACTTCACAAGATGTGCATAGATTGAGTACAAGATAATAAAAAGTGGATTTCGAAGCTAGGAGTTATAGCTAAAATACCGGTGAGACAGCATGATGAAATAGTATGTGCCACTGTATGATCCGATGCTTATTGTTTTTGGGTTAGCGTATTATTCGGTGCTTATAAAAATTTGTGACCGTTAGAGCAATGGGTAGTTGGTTTTCTTGGGGCCATATATACTCCTTCAAGCGGCCTTTTCAAGTGTGTTGGGGATCATAGAAACTAGAGGGACTTGATACACTCGAAAATACAGTCCAACCATGTATTAGAGCTTAGTGATTATATCAAAATTTATTGTTCCATTTCTTCACTGCTTCTTTTCTCTATAATTTCTATGTACGCCTTGTTGTAAGAGTTCGTCGACATCACTGCTGATTACTTCAATATCCAATAAGACACTTCAAGAATGATCAGGAAAATAAAGACAAGAGGGGATATGCATACTTGAAACATGTCTGTGTTCAATTACCAACCGAAAACTGCCTCCTGGTCCAGAGGTTCTGGACGAAGCGAGCGAGGATAATGCTCGAAGAGATGCCCGGACATCCTACACTCGGTGTACGCCATGGGCTTGGCGAGGAACCAATCAACTCATAAATCGCTTGAGTAGAATTAACACGATGGCGTTTGGTTAGAGCAAGCCAAATAATAAAGCTAAGTGTTTGGTTATAGGTCAAATTATAATAGAGCTAAGCCATATAATAGTTATCTCTTTTTTTATTGAGTAAATTGCACCCACCATACAACAACTTAGAATGTGGGTGCAAATTGGTCCAATAACTTATGAATACTCAATTTAGTGCAACAACTTGGCAAGTGTGTGCATATTAGTCCAACGACTTATAAGATGCCCTATTGTGCAACAACTTGTCAAATTGGTGCATCTATAGTCCAAATGTTACAACGATGACGTCCCTAAGAGTGAGAATGGGAAGAGGCGAAGTAACACGGCATCTTGAGCGACTCCTTTGATAGTGAATGTGCACATTTGAACTCATTTGAAAAAGACGTATTTGGTTGTAACAACGACTCATTTGAACTTAAGCCAGCTCTCATCAACATGGTGTAACAACTTGTCAAATTGGTGCATTTATAATCCAAACGTTACAACGACAACATATTTGGGTGTAACAACAACTCATTTGAACTCAAGCCAGCTCTCATCAACATGGTGCAAGCTAGCCAATTCTGTGGAAAGGCACATAAAAATGCAAGTGCTCATCTTCAGCACTTTCTGGAGATTTGTAGTACATTCACTGTGAAAGAAGTTGCTCAAGAGGCCTGTCATAGAAGGAGGAGCCTCCATTACCGCCTTCAAGCACGCCTGAGACCTGAGTTGAGCCCATCAGCATCCTCGCCATCCACATTGTCTCCCTGCAGGCCGTCAGGATCATCAACATCTGAGGCAGATGCTGCGCCCGACTCCTTGGTGGCAGTGTGCGAAGCGGTGTCGATGTCCATCTTGTGGACCAGATCGAAGAGGTTGTGTATGGGCGCCTCCAGCTAAACCTCAGGCCCAAAGAATGCCTCGGGCTGGTAGGTGGTGGGCTGGGTCTCGAGGTGGTTCCGGGGACTCTCGCCAACCCCGAGCGTGGAGGCTGCCCTGAGGGTGGGCGAGTAGAGCGCGCCATCGTTGTCATCCGGCGAGTAGCACAGCCCCGCACCGCCAGTCCTCAGGGCGAAGTTGAACTCCTGTACCATTGGGGTCCTCCCTGATGGGCTCCAGGGTGCTCAGAGACACTAGGACATCCACTCCCCTGCACAGGTCGACCAAAGGGTACGGTCAGGGCTCACCGGTTGGCCGCGCAGCTGGAGGTCCGGTTCCCAGGTCCCACCCCAACACACTGGGGAGCGTGAGCGGCGGCGCTCCCAGTCCTCAGAGGCATGAGGGATGTAGTCCCTCCCACGTCCGGTCCTCACAGGCGAGCGACTCAGGTCGCGCCCAGGGTCCATGGCTTCATGGTTGCCGAGTAGCGCCTGGCGATGGGAAGGCGGAGAGCGCGTGCGAAAATACGAGCATTACTTACGAGATGGTGGACGGCGGGGTTGCGCCGAGCTGATGACGCATAACAGTGAGCAGTGTGCTGCCTCTGCCGGGCACTTGCTTCAACTGTCAGTGTCAATGATCGACCCGTCGCGCGCATGCAGTGTACAGTCTGCGTACAGAAACCAGCAGCTCAACTCCAGATTCGATCTTTCCGCAGACGCACTGTCAATTCAACCCAGCGTGACAATTTGAGCGAAACAAAACGCAGGACACATCCAAAATACTCCGTGCGACAAAATATCTGAAGTTCTCTCTTGCATCCTTTCCAAAAAGAACATGTACAAGTCGAAATGGTCAGCCGAACATGTACAAAGCCGCCGCCGCCGCCGCCGCCATGCTTCGTCGCGTGAATCGGTTTGCTCGGCAAAGAAAGGACCCAGCAGCACGAGGGAAAAAAAACAAAGAGATGTGCATCCTCAGGGCTCTATGCATGAAGGAAGTTCCGATCCGCCTTAATCAGCACTTCAGGTCTTCAGCAGTCAGCACTGCATCATCGTTTCCCTGATGGCCATGGACGCCACGGCCTTGGCCCACGCGACCAGCTCCAGCTTCATCCTCCCCTCGTCGGTCCACAGCGCCGGCACGTCCACGACGGACACCTCCGCAGCGCCGGCCGTCGCGGACGAAACGCCGCTACCGTTCCCGGTTCTCGGCATCCCTGAGCAGACTTCGAGGGCGGGGACGGACACTGCCGTCGGAAGGGACCTCGCATCCAGAGCCATGGCGCACAACCGGCAAGTCCGCAAGAGTCGATCGTCGGCACCACGTTCTTGCAACAGGAGGACCGCCGCGCCGGACCGGGGACAGAAGGCTCGATCTACTGCGTGCGGCGCTGCAGCGGTGCAGCCAACACTGCTTTTCCGTTGGTGCTTATGGTGGTGCAGCTAGACTGGATGCTTGGCACGCTCTATATATACACTGTGTACCACACGAGCTCACGAGTGGACACATGTGACGCACGAGTAACACGTGCGTGCCAACATGATTCCGATATGTGAACACGTATATGCAAAAGCGCGGCCAAATTAGACATGCGATGCGAATGATCGTGAACGCGACGGAGAGCGCGCGTTGACATCGGCATCATCGTGTGCGCCGTGCGCGTGCAAGCGGCGCTTCTCCCTGTCGCCTTCATCCGGCGGGGAGAATAATGCTGCTCACTGCTCGCGCTGAAATCAAACGGATTAGTTGAAAGGCGGGCTAATAAAATACCACCTGTGTGCCGTTAGGTGCAAGGAGCTCGATCGGCCGGCCGGGGCAGCTGCTCGACACCTCAGGCCTCGTGCGATCACATTTCTGCGATGCGAACGAGGCGGGCCGCGGGCGGCGCGCAGGCTCCCATCTTCCGCGTGAGCTGCCGCGGCCCATGGCCGTGCGACCGATGGGCGATGCTCCTAAGCGTGCTCAGCGTTGGGACGAGAGATAAAAGATGGCAAGGGTACCTACGATCCGAAATGAGATGGATTTTTATCCCATTAGATAGAGTATGGAATGGTTCGTGGGTATCTATACCTCCTATAAAGTAAAAATCCACTAGCCTATTTCTCTGGCTTCTCATTAGGCCACATCAGCAAAATGATGTCATCCACCCACTAAGTGACGTCATCCGCCCACTAAGCCTCATTTATTTTCCACTAGCTATTTCTTTTGAAATAGAAAAAAAGTCGTAGCACCTAAACCAAGTATCGTAATTAAAATCTAATTGCACCATTGTGTTCCTCGCAATAAACTCTTCAAAACAAGACCCCACATGGATATATTTCGATAACTTTTTTGCAAACATTTAAACGGCCGTTCCTAAGAAAAATCTAGCAAAACTGTCGTTTCTAAGCAAAAACCTAGCAAAACTGCATATCACATGGATTACATGTGGTCCTCCGAAACATGCATGATTTTGTGAAGAAAAACTCCTAGAACTTTTGGGAGGGGGATGACCCTCAGGTATAGTAGGGGTGAGGGGTGAGGGTGGATGAGGTTAGCCTCCCGTATTGGCCGATCCTATAGGTTAGTGACTGTGTTTTCTTTGATAACCGTTTCTAAGCAAAAGCTCGTTTCTAAGAAAAACCTAGCAAAACTACATATCCCATGGATTACATGTGGTCCTCCGAAAGATGCATGATTTTGTGAAGGAAAACTCCTAGAACTTTTGGGAGGGGGATGACCCTCAGGTATAGTAGGGGTGAGGGGTTCTGGTGGATGAGATTAGCCTCCCGTACTGGTCGATCCTATAGGTTAGTGACCGTGTTTTCTTTGATAACTGTTTCTAAGCAAAAGTCCGTTTTTAAGCAAAAACCTAGCAAAACTACATATCACATGGATTATATTTGGTCATCCAAAACATGCATGATTTTATGAAGGAAAACTCCTAGAACTTTTGAGAGGGGGGATGACCCTCAGGTATAGTAGGGGTGAGGGGTGAGGGTGGATGAGATTAGTCTCCCGTACTGGTCGATCCTATAGGTTAGTGACCGTGTTTTCTATGATATGGTTTTTGTTATCTTTAGTTACACCTTTAACAAAAAAAAATTAAATCTGTTCTTTGCTTATATCGCATATATACTTATGTATTATACACCAACGAGATTCTTTCTACATCCTATTTCTCCTAACTCAATTCAAATTACTCTTGCATTCCCGCAGCAAGGCGCGGGGAATTCACCTAGTAGCTATATATGGTTTAACACTACCCTAATCCATAATCCCATGGATACGTATATATACACGATCACTAGTACACGAGCATACTATACAGGCGGTTGGTAACCTATTTCTACTGGCGTTTTCCAGCACCGCCTACGCTGAAGACCAGTAGAAATGGGCCAATTCCACAGGCGGTTGCTTGTGAACCGCCTGTGGAAATGGATTTCCACAGATGGTTCACTTAGCGAACCGCCTGTACAAAAAATTCTCGAAAAAACGCAAAAATAAGTAGAAATAAAAGATTTTAATTAGGGGGAGGACCCCACCGCTTAGCAAGTCGCACAATTTTTCGCGCAAAAATCACGCGCTACACGCTCTAGGTGGGATTCGAACCCACGACCTCGGCCCCGCGCGGAGCCTCCTCTACCACTGCATCACACACTCACATGTGCCCATATACCCTTTCGGTTCCCCACATATTATACAAATCCGTGTGTAATTTGCTTATTTGAGGTCCTAAACGATTTCAAATCAAAAAGTTGTCAACTACAAAGTTTTATAACTTTTCGAGACGAACAACTTTCGTATTGGTCATTTCTCCATCCGAGGTCGTTTACAAAATTTGAATTTAAAATTTAAGATCATTCAAACGTAGTTTTCGTTGACAAGATGATTTCAAATTAAAAAGTTGTAATTTACAAAGTTTCATAACTTTTCGAGACGAACAACTTTTATTTTGGGTGTTTTCTCATCCGAGATTGTTTGAAAAAATCGATTTTTAAAAAACACGGGTATTTCTAGTGGCGGATTTCTTAACGAACCGCTTGTAGAAATGGATTTCTACAGGTGGTTTGTTAAGACGACCGCCTATAGAAATATCTTATTTTCACAGGCGGTTGTCTTAACAAACCGCCTGTAGAAATCCATTTCTACAGGCGGTTTTGGTCTTGGGGTCCACCGTTTCATTTCTACTGGCGCGTGTAACTAAAACCGTCAGTAAAAAAAAAGCAAGCGCTGGGAAAAATCATCTTTCTACTAGTGGATATATATCAACTATAATACACAAGTCATCATGTCCTAACCTAATATACTCCAAAACGTGGCCCAACTAGCACACTTAGAGCAGCTATAACGTTGGTGTTATATATTGACTTTTTTTTGGTTTTTAACCTTTTTTTTGGAAAAAAAAATATTTACATTTACATCCTTGAGAGACCTATTTCCGAATTTGGGCCTCAGTGGTCCATGACTCTTGGTGCCGAGGTAACACAATAGACCATGGCGTCAAGACTTGAGGCTTGGTGGCGTGGCGGGACCCTAATGTACCATGATTTGGACATCCTGGAATTTTATTCGGAGCCAAATAAAATTCTAGGATATCCAAGTCGTGGTAAAATTAGGGTAAAATTCAAAACTCGGCGCCACATATTTTGGCATCAAGCCTCGACGCCTTGCATGGTGGTGTCGAGCTCTAGCCACGTCAGCGCCATGTTGTCCCGCCACGCTACCCAGTCATCGATCGAGGCTATGTCATGGCCTATGGCATTGAGACGTGTTACGTTGGCGCCATGTCTCTTGGCGTCGATGACCCTGGGGTACATATTCATGATAAGGTCGTCCTGGTTGTAAATGTGAATATTTTTTGAGGAAAGGTTGAAAAACAAAAAAAAAGTCACTTGGTGTTTTAGAGGTGCTAGCAAGAGAGAGGAAAGGCCAAGAAAGGGTGCAATACGCTGGAGTGGGTAGTACTAGCTAGCAAATGCTAGCACTAATTGCCCAACTTTTCTTTTGCTAGGAAGGACGGCTTGTACAGTTTACACGCTTGAGCGTTATTTGCCAACTAGCCGTCTAGCACCTAGATGATGTGTTCAGGTTTAGAAAATTTGATATTCATATACTTGATCTTAGTGTCATATAAGAAATGTCATATAAGAAGGAGCGGCATATATCGTTTTTCGGTTACGATTGTTACATATTATTATTTGCTCATATAGACCATCCTCCTTATAAATATAAAGAGATCATGGCCTAATGAGGTGCACAACACAAACCAAACAAAAAACCAATTTACTCTCAACCTCTCTTTTACTTTAATCTCTTTCTAACATTCATGTTGTTGTTCATCGCTTGATCCGCCACCAAGGATGATCCTAAAGGCTTACTGACTGACCTAGGGTAACCATCGACGCCCTTATCCCGACAACATCCCTCCCGGGTGGGAGGTTTGATGGCTCCTTTATTAGTTTGCCCCAAAATTATAGCCATTGTTCTCCGTCATGTAAGTGTGATTGATTATCTTTTACTGGTTTGCTTGTGAATATGTTGTTCTTCACCCTGTAAGAATGATATTTACTACTCTAGGGGGTTTCTGGGTAAAACTCGGAAAAAACGGCTAGGCCGATTCGCAAAACCTGCTAATAGAATCACATCAGCTCGATCCATTTACGATGCGAGCATTTTAGCTCATTGTAATATGTGACCGACCTTTACGTCAATCATAGTAATAGATTTCACACAGATGGATCAACTCATCAATTCTGTGCCTATGGTTTTAACCTGGAGCGAATAATGCTCCCTGCGTTTTAAATTATAAGTCGCTTTGACAATTTCTTTTTGTGTATATATAAAATTTGCTATGTATCCAAACAATTGAATTCAATTTGTATATAAAAAAGTCAAAACGACCTATGTAATTTGGAACGGACGGAGTAGGTCCGTATGGCCCGGGGTGTTTGGCTGTTGCAAACATAGGTATTGTGTGCACTGGTCTCCAGGTCCAAACAATTCAATAATGTTAACAAGAGGATTAAGAACGAACTCATAAGTTTTATCTCAAAATGGTCGTAGGTAATAACAAAGAGGATTAAGAATTCGTTCACAAAAAAAAGAAAAAAAGAGGATTAAGAACTCTTGCCACCCGAGAGCCAAGTTCAAAATTTCGGCCCGAAATTCACGATTTTCGGCGAATTTCGTTTCTACCGGCCTGATCCGGTAAAGGTCCAAACCGGTGAAAACATTTCGGTCTTTTTTGAAATTTTTTTCAGCCCAACATAGTCGGACCGGCCCAATAATACCTTCCAGCTATATAACAGGTGAGCTGAAACCCTAACCCATTCCCAATTTTATTTCTCTCTCCTCCTTGAGTCTTAGCAGCCGACGCCGCCGCCACGTCCCCTCAGCGGCTCAGCCCCGTCCCCTGCGACCTCACCATCGAGCTTGGGGTCACAGGTACGTACGTGCTCTGCTCCTCCATCGATCGAGTCCGCTGTGTGCATGCGTGACCTGGTCATTTGGCTCCTCCTTTCTTGGGTGATTTGAGTGATGTGCCGCCCGCTTGCATATGCATTGCAGGACTGTCATTTGTTCTATATTTGTATGAAACTCTTTAAGTGAACTGAATAAGTGCACTGTTAGATCATTTGTTGTCTAGATTTGGAAAAACTACTTTGTTCTATGATTTTGCTTAATTTTGGACTTTTTTTCTTGCCTATTTTCGTAATTTTCGGCCAAATTTCAGCCAAAATTTGATATTTCTTAAAAACATCAGTTTGAGTATTTTTTGCATCCGAAAAATCCAAAAATCCCGATTTTCGTTTCTATCGCTGGGGTCCGATATTTTTGGCCGAAACGGTAACCAAAACTATGCCCGAGAGGAGTACGTTGGTCACCAGCTTCTCCAGGTTGGCCTGCGAGTGCTCGCGGGGTTGCGTCACGCGCAAGGCGGTGTGCCGCCACTCCACCGCCCATTGCCTCCCGTAGTCCCGTATCTTCTCCTCCACGGCCTCCCGCCGCACGTCATGGCCGATCTCCACGCCCACGCCCCACTCCGTGCACTTGTACCAGCAGTTGGTCTGCTGTTCCGCGAAGAAAGGCCAGCACAGCATTGGCACCCCGGCGCAGAGGCTCTCCAGCGTCGAGTTCCATCCAGTGTGCGTCAGGAACACGCCCACCGCCTCGTGACGCAGCAACTCCGGAGGCAGCACGGCGGCGTCGCCGCTGACGAGGTCCGGCCGGATGATCCACAGGAAGCCGTGGCCGCTGTTGGCCAGACCCCACGCGAACTCCACCAGCTCTGCGTTGGTCATCGCCGTGACACTGCCGTAGTTCACGAACACCACGGACCTGGGCTTCCTGCAGTCAAGCCAGCGGAAGCAGGAGACGTCCTCCTTCCAAAGGTTAGACCGTTAGAGCCCAGCGTGTCGAGTTGGTCACTACCTTTCAACAAGAAGATGCCCTTGTCGATGAGGTTGCGGAAGTAGCAATAGCCCATGTACCCGCAGGCGCTGGCAGTCCAGAGCAGAGCGCATGGTACGCCGATCTCCCTGGGGGCTTCCAAGGTAAAGCTCATGATGTCGTCGCCGACGACGCAGCTGGCTGGCGGCACGTCAGGGGAGGTGTTGAGAGACCTTGGAGCAGGGCCCTGAAATGCGGGAGACAGGTGTCAGGAAGAAGACGAAGAACACTGTAGCCCATAAGACAACAGAGGTGGCGAGACTTGGTGGGAGTCAGTCAAGTGGCTGATGCTGGGAGCGTTTAGTCATGTGCAGTCAGAGGTGGCGAGACTTAGCAATGTGGTTGGGCCTGCTTAGTCATGTGTTGGGCCATTGGCCTTGTATCGTTCGATACATAAGCCGAGCACGTTTCTAAAGGAGGCATCGAAAGCCTGAACCTGCATTCCATTCTGTACTCTAACATTTAGTTCGACAGTTACAATTCAGTTACCATCCAGTTATCGTTCTTGCATTGTTCTTTGTTGTTCTTCATTTCTGTGAGTTCGTTGATTCTAGGTTAGTTCCACTCAGCCAATCCAATCAGGCTTGATCCGTAGCCTGACAAGTGGTATCAGAGACAGTTCGTTTTCGCCATGCCGTTCTCGTTGCCTTGATCGCGGCTGTCATCCTCGATGGCAGGTTATCATCGTTCTTCATCTTCGGATGAAGAATTGATGAACCCGTAGGTCCGTGCCGAGGTCTGCTGGGTCGGCAAGGAGAACACGGTGACGAACTCGGATCACGCTGATCCGGTTGCACTCTGGCGCCGAAGAAGAAGCCTACGAAGTTCCAAGTTGCATTGGCAAAATCCGTCGAAGACCTATCTTCTTAGTTCTCCGGGTTCCAGGAGATGATGTGGGAGACACTGGACAAGCTCTCTGGGCTAGAGTCATGGCGGACGACTGCAGACCAGTCGCTCGGCAATTTGCTTCAGAAGACCGACGCCGTGGCGAACTAGGTCAACCAGGCGACTACACTGCTCGAGACACCACCGCCACCGCCACCGCCTCCGCCTCGGTCTACTGCGTTCCATCCTTGGTGAGTGTATAGTTTTTTTTTTCAAGAAGAGATATGCACTTACTCAGTAAAATCAATGTTAATCTTGTATCATCTTGTCATTCATGTGTTCATCTATACATGGCTATACATTTCATCATAAACATTCCATATCTTATGCATTCATGACTCTCATGTTATGCATATGCATTGCAATAGGTGTTTCCGAGGGCGTGACACTGTTGGAGTTTAAACAAGGACTTCTGGAGGAGCTGTAGCAAGTTCAGGAGCCGGAGGGGCAGCTACAGGAGACCGAAGGGGAAGGAGGAACCAATCAAGAAGAGCTTCTTGAGTGTCCGGATCATCAGCCCTCACCGTTTCTAAAAGGCAAGCCCCAAAGCATTATAAGTCTCCCATGTTTTACAAAACCTTAAATTAGAGTATAGTGTTTGATGCATTAAGTTATAGGAGTTGTGTTGGAAACACTTGCATATATCTACTCCTTGTTTACTACATATACCTTGAATCCTATTTAGGTGCAGGAACGGATAAAATGCTTAGCCATGCTTAGACCGGTAGAAACCGGTGATTTCCTGTCACCTACAGAATTAGGAGAGTGGCTGGTCATGGTTGGCTATATTTGTTATCGTGGAGATAACAAAGTATTAATAAATGAAAGAAGACCGGACGGGACTACGATAGAGAAGCAACAGGGCATGGTGGTCCTGAGTGCCTATCTATCCCCGTCTGTGTCAGTTAAGGCCGATTCGCTGTACGTCCTCATGTCATGTTGAACGCATGCTTAACACTTAGTTGGCCAGATGACTCGTTCCGACCGCGAAGCCGAGTAGCCCAACTCAGGCCAGGCCCCATTCTGTATGAGTGCGCACCCTGGAGGACGAGAGGTTGGGCGGAGAACTAATGGCATGAGTCCAAGGGTGGGTTAAAGTCTCGATCATCCTAGCAGATTGGATTCCCTGAGGGTGCGGTGCTAATCGATCCCACAAATTTGGTTCTTGAGTTGTACCAAATGTGACCTTTGGCTGCCTAGCGCAGGTATGCCGGGGTTTGTGTTAAGAATAATTCCCCGGCTGGGTAAGAATCGATTTGAGTCGCCGTCTCTCCCGGATAGTGAGAACTTGACTGAGCAGCGACAATGTAGATACACCTAATTGAACTTAATGGTTATGATGATGATGATTCACAATGCTACACCAGATATGGTTACTAATGCTTGCTACTTAATCAAGTGGTTGCTCTAGTACAAGTGCTAACATAGAGAGGTTTAATTGAATAAGTTCAACTTGATGCTACAGATGACAATTGTTACTTTATGTTACTTAAGCTCTTTTATGCAAATGTTGTCAAGCTAGCCCCACTGATTTAGCCTTGCATAATCCTTGGTGTCACTTTATTTCTGATTTACAACGGGTAAGTCTAGCTGAGTACATTCTCGTACTTAGGGTTTACTCCCTCTTGTTGCAGTTGACATGATGAATCATGGATACTGTAAGTACTGCCTTCATCCTGCTGGTGATGAGGACTAGATCATGGGGTGTGATCCTTCTACGTTATCTTATCATGATGCTTTTGTTGGGATGTGACTATGGAACTGGTCTGTATTTGAACTAAGTGTGGTGTTGTTGTTAAACTACTTTGCTTCCGCTACTTTCGAACTTGGTTTGTAATAATTAAGTGAACTCCGATGTATGTGAGCTACTTGTGAAATGTGTTGTAACATATGACTTGTTTATTTTAAATCACTATGATCTTGGCTTATATGTTGTTGGTTTGAAGTCCTTTGTGATTTCATCGGACTACCAGGTATACATGTGCTCAAGTATGATGGTTTGAACATTTCAGTGATTGCTATCGTACTTGTGCTCTTATAAATTAGACGATTCTATTACACCCGGTGCACTCTTCGAGGGATCGGTTGGGGTGGCGTGTGCATGGTTTTTGAAGGGACGCAGTGTCGGGACACGACAGGCACGTGGATCTAGACAGATGGTTCGCCTCCATGCTTATGCCTTCCTATAAAACAAAGAGGTTACCCACTGTACTTGATACGCCTTACTGCATCCTTGCCTTCTCTGCTCTCTTCATCGCCAGCACCCGCACCTCTTGCTCTTGATCCAACACCGCCGCTGTCGCTAGGGTTTTGTACATTCACTCCTCTTCTTCCACCTCCCATGGCGCTTCTTGTTTAGCCATGGTGCTGCTCGGATGTCACCCACGCGTGCATGGAAGTTCTCGTCACCCGTGGCCTCCTCCGTGCAAGGACCGATGCGCACGAGTGGCTGCTACCTGATGGCCATGACGCACTAGTGCTGCCTGATGGCTACGTCGTGTCGTTCGTGCCTTTCCATGAGCGCGGGGCTCGCGTCTCCTCTCCACCGCTTCCTCCGAGGGCTTCTGGACTACTACAAGATCGAGCTGCAGCACCTCAATCCCAATGGGATCCAGCACAATGCGGCCTTCGTCGCATTGTGCAAGGGCTATCTAGGGATCAAGCCCCACTTTAATCTATGGTGGTACTTCTTCGCCGTCAACCTGCAGAAGAAGGGGGAGAAAGGCAGATGGGACCTGATGTCGCTGATGGGGTGCACGTGCATCCACCTTCAGAACAACCGGTCCAGTGAGTACATGTCCCTCAAGCTGTCGACGTCCAACAAGGGGTGGCACTCGTAGTGGTTCTATCTGAAGAACGACGCTGCTGCCGCCCTGCCGGAGTTCATTGGGCGCATAATTGAAGAGGCACCACCGTCATGGGTGTGGGGCGTTCCGAAGAAGGACAAGAAGAAGATCAATGATCACCGCGCCGCCATTATAATTCTAAAAGGGGAGCGACATCATCGGGGTGTACCACGCCAGGAGGGTGGCGCCCCTAATGGTGTGTGTACTCTACTGTTTCGGATGGCGCCGGGTGCACCGCCCGGGGGCATGATGTTGCCGAGGGTGCGTTCCCCAACAATGACATCGTGCAGCACATCAAGGAGGCAATGGAGACCGTGCAGGACCTGGTGGGGTCGCCATCGACTTTGTCTATCCGGTCCCAAGGCATCCCTCGATACGGCCGGACGCGGGCTTTGTTGAATTTGTGAGTTTCCTCCTTTTCCCGCTTCCCTCCCCCGGTCGGTTATTTTGGTCTTACTTCTCTAATTTTGATGGAGTCAGCTGAGGGATCTCATCCTCTGGGATTTTTCGGTGCCACTGTCAAAAAACCCGGCCGTGGCGGCGGCGAATCATGCCGAGAATAAGAGGAAGAAGAAGGAGAAGGAGGACAAGAAGGCATAGGAGAAGCTAAAGAGGAAGGCGACACTAGACCGAGGTAGGCTTCTCCAAGGTTCAGACGAGGAGGAAGACGAAGGTGAGGAAGAGAAGGGAGAGGAGGGAGAACTTGGGGGCGACGGAGTCCACTAGAGCCTGCTGCGGGCCGAGGACGAGCCAGTAGGCGACGACTCTTCTTCACAGACGTCGGGGGTCCCACTACTGCCTACGGGAGCGGGTTACTCAGCTGACGCGTCCTAAGAGCCGACAGAAGCAGGCCATTCTATGCCGTCCGGGCCCTCAGAGCAACAGGTGGGCGAGAAGCGGCCTCGTGCCGATGAGGCACAGCCGGGGTCGGGTGGTTAACCCCCAAAGCTTCATCGCCCGGTGGTGCCAAGGTATGTCACGGATTCCTTTGTTCCATTGTTTTTGATGAATCTTGTCGTGGGTTTATTATTTTGCGCGTTCCGCAGCGCTGGCCGATTTAGGACCATCCTGACGTCGGCACCAAAGAAGAGCATCGCCCTCCGAGTGATGTGGCAGTCGTCGACCGACGTCGCGCCTAGAACAGGCGGGAGTGGTGCACGGGAGGCTATGGCACCGTCTGGGCAAGTGCCGCCGGCTGCGACGATTACATCCACAGAGGAGCGGGTGGAGCGGCCGGTTGCGACTATGGCATCTGTGGTGGCGATGACACAAATGGAGCTGTTAGTCGTGCGAGTGGCTCCATCCGTGGTAGAGCGAATGGGAGAGGCGCAGACGGAAGGCGATACATTAGTAGTGCGCACGACGGAAGTCGCGCGGCCGAAAATGACCCCGCCACCTCTGTCGGGGATGGAGGCACCTGCGATGGGCAGGCCACGACCGAGCGTGGCCATGACTGTAACAGAACCGACCAGATTATAAGAGCACAAGTACAAAAACAAGCACCGAAGCGCTCAAATTTTCGAACTTGAGCCCATATAATCCCGGTAGTCAATCGAAACCATGAAGGATTTCAAACCAACTTGCTTACAATCAAGATCGCATCATTCAATATAGCACATCACACGTTTACATTTCACAAGTAGTTCCGAAATCCACTTACACACACGGAGTCGCAAATTATTACAAACCAAGTTCATAAAGTAGCGGAAGCATAACACACCCACTTAGTTCAAATACTACTGCCAGTCTTACAGATTAACATCCCGCAAAAGCATTAAGGAAAGTACATAACGGATGATCACGCCCGAGTGATCTAGTCTTCGTCACCCGCAGGGTGGAGACAGTTCTTGCAGAAGCCTTGGTAAAGCATATCATCTGCAACAGGAGGGAATAAACCCTGAGTACTGGAATGTACTCAGCTAGACTTACCCGTCAAAAAACAGAAATAAGATGACACCAAGGATTATGCAAGGCTTTCACAAGTGGGCTAGCTGACATCACATTTTGCAGAAAGGCATAAGTAATTGAAATTCTTTTAACCTGTACTAGCAGTTATTTTTAGCATTTAGCTATCATCTATCTTAGCACCTGTACTAAACATGCACTTGATTATAATCAAACAATTAATATCATTATATCCATAGCAGGTATAAATTGCGGCAATATTGTATCATTCACTTAACCATCTGTTCAATTTAATGAGATCTACGTTGCCGCTGCTCAAGTCAAGTGCTCACTAACCGGGAGCGACGGCGATTCGAATCGAATTCCTATCCAGCTGGAGGGGTATTTCTAACACTCACCGAGTCACGCCTGGCGAGGGCTGCTCAGGTCACCTTTCGTACAGTTCAGGAATCGCGGGTCTGAATGATGTCGCGTCCCCAAGGGTGACACTCTACCAGGTGATAGGGACTCTAACCCTCCTTGGTCTCACGCCAATGTCCCCAAGCACATCCTTTCTCTCCTCCAAGATGCAACCTACCATTCGATTCCCGGCCTGAACCATATTACTCGGCTTCGCGGTCGGAACGACTTATCTGGACAACTAAGTGTTAGACTGCGTTCAACATGACTCAAGGACGTACAGCGAATCGGTCCTTAAACGACTCAGACGGGCATAGCTCCGCACGCAAGACGTGAAGTGTCTTGCGGCTGCACTATCGAACTCCCGCCCGGTCTCAATTTCATTTTAAGGCATGGTTCCATCCACGATAGCCAACAAAGCCACTCGTGACCCATTCCTACATCTCACGGATGACCGAAAATCACCCGACTTCTACCGAACTAAGCAGGGCTAAGCATTGACACGTGCCTAATCCTAATTTAGGATTTAAGTACGATATCTGGACAAGGACAGGTATAATACAACAAGTGTTTTCACACAACTCCTACAACTTAATACATTAAATAAGTAAAAGTACTCAAGATTAATTTATAAAACAATAGGGTCAGCATGCACCGGGGCTTGTCTTTCAGAAAAGAGGGTGGCCGGTGATCTGGGCACTCCGGTAATTCCTCAGTGGCGCCTCCTTCGCTGACTGCTTCTTAAAACAGCAATAACTCCTAGACTACTAAGCCAAACGCCCCTATATTTTGACACAAGCTAGTTTATCAAATTTACTACCACTTTGTTATTCACAAGTTTTTCAGCAAACACTTTTATTAAGGGTCAAATCCATAAATGCTACTAGCTGTCCAGAAAAACCTAGAAATATGAAGATTAAATATTTCTTTATGTGTCAAACTTCCTCTATGACTAAACTAATGATACCAATAGTTCACACATGTCATAAAAACACCAGAAAGTAAGGTGTGCCAACCTAGAACATTTATTTTCACCCCTTTCTTAATTTACTAAATTAATTAATTAAAAAATTAAATCTATATGCAAACTGCTTATAAAATTCTACAAAAATTACAGAAGACTCTCTGACCTAAAAAGAGGCTACTGTAAAAATTTGAACTAAAGTTATTCACAGAAACTGCCTACACAAAATTCACAAGCCAAAAAGGCTGATTTTTGCATAATTAGCAAATCACATTAAAAAGTATCAAACAACAGAATTCTTATTTTTCTTAAGCACTTTAGGGTACCAGGACACTCTCCACAAATTTATATGAACATTGCACATGTAGAAAAATTAATAAAATTCATTCAATTATTTCCTAACATAAAATGATATCATCATAACTTGAAAAATACTCAAGCACTAGTACCCAAATTTTTACCAGAGCTAGTACATGCATAATATAACCTACCCACCAAATTTCATAATTTTTGGGACAACACAACTCCAGTTATTCATTTAACAAGTTTGTATCTAATTTAAGACATATTTCAAAACCCTAATTAAACCTTCCAGACAATAAGCATCACATACATGTTGGATATTTTTCTTAAATACTACACTTCATGCAGAGCCCAACAAAATTTAAATCATAATTTTTGAGCAAGTAAAACCCTAGATATGAATTTCCTAAACCTCATCTAAAATCTGTGACAATATAAAAGAAAAACAAAAACTAAAACCCAATCTCGCTACTGGGCCGGCCTCTACGCTGACGCGGCCCAACCGCGCGCGCGGCCTGCTCAGGCCGTCCCGCCCGCGCGCGCGACGCCTGCCAGGTGGGACCGGATGGCAGTGAGAGAGAGGACCGAGGAGGGGAACGGTGGCCGGAGTTCGCCGCCGGTGGCGGTTCCGGCGAAGCCAAGTGCACCGTCACGTTCACCTCCACGACGCGAACCCATGGGTACCACCTAAGGGGACTATGGCTGTAGGTAAGGAGGTCGTCGACGAAAATGGCGGTCCGCGGCCGCAGCTTGCCGACGCTGGTGAGCTAGACGGCGGCTCGGCCCAAATAGCCGGTCCCGTGAGCATCAGCGGCTCAAGGCAGACTCAACGCACCCAAGAATGGAGACGGTAAGACACTAGAGGGGTATGGCCACGCTACGGGGAGCGCTCCGGCGAGGAATGTCCGAGGCGGACGGTGGCGGACGCGGCAATGCCGCCTTACCTCCACACGGTTGACCCAAATGCGAGGTGGAGGATGGAGTGGGCTTCAAGGCGGAGCGGTGGGCGAGTTTTTATGGGCAGTAGTGCGGTGGGGAGCGCGCGCGAGCTCGCCCGAGTGGAGGCGGCAATGGCGCTCGGTTTTTCCGCTCGGACGAGGAGAGAGCGAGAGAGAGAGAGAGGCTGTGGCGCGAGTGAGGGCGGAGGTCGACGTCGTGGCGACATTGAAGACCCGGTGGCCTGACGAGTGGGGCCGCGGCCGGCGTACGGCTGCCACCGAGCACCCACGCTTCGTCGGGGACCTGTCTCCGGTCGGCCACAACTGAAGACCGCATTCAGAGTTAACTGAATAGAGCCGGCATTCGGTGACTGACAGCGTGATTTCAACGATAATTATCTCCTAAACTAGCTCAAGTTAGCAGAAGATGATAATACCAAATTTGTAGAGCTATATGAGGACTACAACTTTGTCAATTAGCTCAAGGACTGGTTCGGCCTGGTTTGTGAGTTATATGGTGTCAAAGTGAAGTACATGGAAACTGAAACTTCGAATCTCAGACTTGAATTTTTCTAAGTGTTGACAGCCATTCAAACTGACTTGTGGGCCATTTTTGAGCATTTTCTGATCATTTTCATGAGATGGCCATGTTGAGACTTTTCTTCCCTAGGAAATTCTCTACAACTTTGCTTAAGGTTGCTCCTCCATGCAAGGTTTCTAAGCTAGACTTTTTAATTGGTCAAACCAAGGTATTCTAGGGTCTATTATTGGTCAACAACACCTTGGCGGGCATTTTGGTAATTTTGGTCAACATGAACATTGCTCCCCTAGTGACACTAAGTGTAATTAAGGTGTTGTAAGATATAATTAGCCACTCTACCCCTTGGTTACACAAAATACTAGTGTCATATAATTAGAAACAAGCAAAACCCTAAATGTTGGAATGCCATGTTGCACATGTTGCAAGACTTTGTTGCATCCAATGATCCCAACAAAATGTGCTAACCATATTGTAATATTTCAAAATATGTGACCCCAAAGTTGTATCTACAATTTGCACCACTCACATTTCATAAGCAATCATTTTGTGAAACAAACACATAAGGCAGGTGGCATACTCATGTTGCAAGCAAAATAAAACACAATGAGATGATGAATGCTCATGCTTATGAAATGCAATGCAATTATGGAAGCTAAACACCTGAGGTGTTACAGCCCTTCCCCCTTATAAAAATCTCGTCCCAAGATTTGGAAAGCGTACCATTTTTGATAGAATTCCTTATAACCATCACGCAAATAGTCCTCTTGTTCTCACGTAGCATCACTTTCACTACCCTGATTACTCCACATTACTTTATACCACTTAACTACTCGACTTCTAGTTACTCGTTCTTGAGTATCGATCACCCGGACTGGCTTTTCTTCGTAAGTTAGATCAGATTCAAGCCTGATATCTCCTAAAGGAACTCTTTCCTCAGGAACCTGAAGACACTTCTTTAACTGAGATACATGGAAAACATTGAATATGGCACTCATTTCAGGAGGTAACTAGATCTTATATGCAACAGCTCCACTCTTGCCTATGATCTGGAAAGGACCCACGTATCTCAGTGCAAGCTTCCGCTTGACACCAAAACGTTGTACACTCTTCATCAGAGAAACTTTCAGATAAATGAAGTCTCCAACTTCAAACTCGAGCGGCTTCCTACGACGATCAGCATAACTTTTCTATCTAGCTTGAGCTGCAGCCATATGTGTTTTGATGGTACGGACTTGTTCCTCAGCTTCCTTGACAAAATCAATACCATAATACCTTCTTTCACCAGCTTCTACCCAATTTAGTGGAGTTCTACACTTACGACCGTATAAGGCTTCGAATGGGGCCATCATAATACTCTCTTGGTAACTATTATTGTACGAAAACTCGGCTAGAGGCAACCATTTTTCCCATGAACCCTTGGATGAAATAACACATGCCCGTAACATATCCTCCAAGATTTGGTTAACTCGTTCAGTCTGGCTTGACGTCTGGGGGTGATAAGCAGAGCTTCTCACTAACTTGGTTCCCAGAAGATGATGCAAGTGCTCCCAAAAACAAGTAGTGAACTGGGGACCACGGTCAGAAATGATAGTACGAGGTACCCTATGGAAGCGGACTATCTGATTGAAGTACAACTCAGCATAGTCAGTGGGACGATAGTCTACTCTAACAGGAATGAAGTGAGCTGACTTGGTTAAGCGATCCACAATTACCCAGATAGAGTTATGATTTTTGACAGTAGGAGGAAGTCCGACGATGAAATCCATACTTATCTCCTCCCATTTCCAACCTGGGATAGAAAGTGGTTGTAGCAATCTAGCTTTCATGTGCACAGCCTTAACTCTACAGCAGGTGTCACACCTAGCAACATATGCAGCTATCTCTTTTCGCATTTTGGTCCACCAATAATACGGCTTCAAATCATAATACATCTTATTACTACCAGGATGGATGGACAACTTTGAAGAATGTGCTTCAGATAGGATCTGATTTCTAAGCTCCCAGTCCTTAGGCACCACTAACATATCCTTAAACCACAGCACACCCTCTTCATCTACCCTGAAATGTTTAGTTTCTTCCTCTTTCATCTTACGCTTGATGTGGAATATACCAGGATCAGTCTTTTGGAGCTCAATAATTCTGCTCTTGAGAGTACAACTGACAGTGATGTTGTACAAGATTGCTGGATGTAGAAGGCGAGACCGGTGAAAATCAGTTTCAACTAAGGAATGGCAATGAGACTTACGGCTTAAAGCATCAGCAACCACATTTGCCTTGCCAGGATGATAGTGCACTTGAAGATTATAATCCTTAATCAACTCAAGCCATCTTCTTTGGCGCATATGTAACTCGGGTTGGGTGAAGATGTATTTGAGGCTTTTATGGTCAGTGTAGATATTGCAAACATTGTCCAACAGATAATGCCACCACACTTTCAAAGCATGAACAACTACAGCCAATTCTAAGTCATGCGTTGGATAATTCACTTCATGTTTCCGAAGTTGTCAAGAGGTATATGCAATTACTTGGCCTTCCTGCATCAAAACACCTCCCAAACCTATGCCTGAGGCATCACAATAAAGATAAAATGGTTTCTCGATATCCGGTTGTGCCAAAACCGGAGCCGAGGTTAGGAGGGTTCGCAGTTGGTGAAAAGCCACATCACACTCAGGAGTCCAGACAAACCTGGTGTCTTTTTGCAGCAACCGAGTCATTGGCTTGGCTATTTTAGAAAAATCCGGGATGAAGCGACGATAATAACCAGCCAATCCAAGAAAACTCCGGACCTCGTGAACCGAAGTAGGAGTCTTCCAGTTCAACACTTCCTGTACCTTGGTGGGATCCACCATAATTCTCCCATTGGACAACACATGTCCAAGAAAAGGTACTTCACGAAGCCAGAATTCACACTTACTGAACTTTGCATACAGTTGATGTTTGCGCAGTCTTGTGAGGACGATACACAGATGTTCAGCGTGTTCTTCCTCATTTTCAGAATATATCAAAATGTCATCAATAAACACCACTACAAACTTGTCCAATTCAGGCATAAACACTGAATTCATCAAGCACATGAAGTGTGCAGGGGCGTTAGTCAGGCCGAAGGACATAACAAGATACTCATAAAGACCGTATCTTGTAGAGAAAGTTGTTTTTGGAATATCTTCAGGACGGATTTTAATTTGATGGTAATCAGACCTCAGATCAATCTTGGAAAAGACTTTAGCTTTAGACAACTGATCAAACAAGATATCGATGCGTGGTAGAGGATACTTATTTTTGACAGTGACTGCATTCAGAGGTCTATAATCTACACACATCCGCAACGACTGGTCCTTCTTCTTCACAAAGATAGCAGGGCATCCCCACGGAGACGAACTAGGACGAATCAGCCCCTTCTTCAAAAGTTCATTCAACTGCACCTTAAGTTTAGCTAGCTCATTAGGAGGCATCCTATAAGGTCTCCTTGAGATGGGTGCCGTGCCAGGCAACAGCTCGATTTTAAATTCCACATCCCGATCCGGAGGGAGTCCCGGCAAATCATCGGGAAAAACGTCAGGAAACTCACTCACTATGGGAATTTCAGCTAACGCCTTTGTTTGCACCACATGAACTTCACCAGACAAATCAATTTTTCTGGGAAGTTGCACTAGAAAACCCTTTTGATCAGTAGTATCTCTGAGCATAACTACTCGGGTGGATGTATCAATGAGTACCTCATTCTGACTCATCCAATTCATGCCCAAAATAACATCTATGCCTAATCCAGGCAAAACCACTAAGGCAAGCGAGTACTTTCGCCCTTCTATTTCAAATTCTAGATTCCTCACTACTTGATTTGTGGAAATATTCCCACTTGTCGCACTAATGCAATAACCCCCACCTTCAACAGTATGTAATTTGTGTGCAAACTTTGATGCAAACTTAGGACTGATAAAGGAATGCGAAGCACCTGAATCAAATAGTACCACTTCAGAATGTTGGTCAACTAGGACTTACCAGCAGTGACAACCTCACCAGATGGAATTTCCTCAATACTGTTATAATGAGCATGCCCCTGACGGCCACCTTGATTGACATTTTTCTTAGGATAAGGACAGTTCCTAGACCAATGGCCTGGCTTGTTATAGTTCCAGCAAGGCATGTTGCTGGGAGGGACACTGGAGCTGCTCTGACCAGAATTACCCTTTGGCAGAGCTACTGTATATGCCTTGCGAAACCCAGTCTTAGCGGTAGACTTCTTCTGCGGTGGACGAAACTTAGCATTCGGGGCAGGTGGACGAGGGGAAGCCCTCGGTGCAGCTGGAGTGCGTGACTGCGAAGCACTCGCCTCAAGGGCCCGCTTACGGCTCTTAGAAGCAGAATAGATAGCATTATTGTTCTCTTGAGTCAAAGCATCAATAATAAAATCATTGAAGGTAGCACACTTGCTAGTGCCCATGGTCTTCATCAGCTTTGGACCAAGGCCACGTTTAAAGCTAGCAATTTTCTTAGCATCGGTACCCACAAACTCTGTTGCATACCTTGCCAGATTGTTAAAGGATTGCAGATACTCTGTCAAACTCTTATTACCCTAGGACAGCCTCATGAATTTCGTGTGCTTTATAGCCATAAGACCTGGAGGAATATAATTCCCGCAGAACGCCGCTTTAAATTGGTCCCAAGCAATCGGGACATTTGGAGGCAATGTGGAACGGTAGTGGCTCCACCAAATACCCGCTGGACCGTGCAGTTGATGAGAAGCATATTCAGTCTTTAGTTCATCAGTCAAGCGAAGCAGATGGAACTTCTGCTCAATAGTGTTCAGCCACTCGTCAGCTTGCAGCGGTTCCTCCGCCTCCTTAAAGAGCGGGGCTTAGTGTCAAGAAAATCCTTGAAATCACTATATTGATTTGGTTCCAGGCCCTGGCGGCCCTGACGAGCCTCCTAGTTGGCAAGCTGGCGCATAGCGTCTGCCAGCATGCGCTGTGCTTTAACCACGGTCTGCATCAGCTCAGCCGGGGTAGGTGGTGGCAGAGGGGGTGGCTGTTCCTCATCCTCAACGCCACGACCCCGACGGAGGTTGTACGACATCTGCAAAATGCATAGCCAATGAGCACTGACGATGTAGGAAATTTGTAGATGAATTGTTGTAAATATATCAAACTGACTTCATTAAAATGACTTCGAAAATAATCAAGGCACAATAATTCATCACAACCGCACAATCCATTCAAGCGCATCAATTGACGCAATCATGCGAGGGGCATCCAACAAGATGTATTCTGATAAAAGGTGAAATTTATTAAAGGCTCATCCACAGGGAGCACAGCTGTGACTGAACCGTTTACTTTAATATCAACGGGACTTTTGACCTTACGTACACGTGCTCGGATTTGATCCAAACTTCTAGCCGAATGAGAAAGGCTACTACAAACTGACCACAAAGAGACTTCTCAACGGTAGAGTTCCATGGTGGATCATGACTAGCCACCTCGATACCAGTGCGTGCCAAGCAGCACAGCCTTATGTCGCGCACCACAGGAGACCCTCGGTTTCGTCGCGGCACCGTGAAAGTCCTATGTTTGGTGTTGGTAATTAGTGACAATGCCTAAGTACTAATCCTATGCCTAAGTTGTATGTAGCATATGAGGATTAGTACATTCCAAGGTTGGTGGCAAGATGGACATGGTGATCATAATGGCCACACTTGGATTTGGACGCAACCCTATGTAATCAAGGCAAAGGTATATGCTTAAGGGTTGTGTTTTAGTAACCAAGACACCTAGTGGGTGTGGTTACATTATAGGATAGATAGTCGTACTATAAAGAGGGGAATGACGCGGCTATTGAACTCCTAAGTGCCTCTAGATGTGCATTTCATGATCATATGCATTTGGATAGAACTAATAACGCCTCGAAAAATGTTTGTGAAAATGCTAACACACTTGCACATGGTGTTGATCACTTGGTGATGTTAGCACATTTGCGATGGCGTTGGAGTTTGAGCGGTAGAGAGGGTTTGGGTCTCTCTCTCCCTCCCGCCGAGCTTGCGAGGCGGGATTCGGCGCTTTTTGGAGAAGTGAAATGTCTATTTTCCACTACGCCGAAAGTCGGAAAAGAAACGGAAGCGAACGGAGGTCACAGAGGTGACCGGACGCTGCACCGGACGCGGTCACGGTGTGACCGGACGTGTCCGGTCAGTGTTCAGCGTGCGCGCGTGTTTTCAGCGCTTTGATCGGACGCGAGGCGCGTCCGGTCACAGGCGACCGGACGTGTCCGGTCGTCCAGGGAGCTTACTGGACTTCGACCGGACGCGGGCACTGTGGCGTCCGGTCAGTTCAACAGCGCGTCCGGTCGCTGGTTCGTTGTGCGCGGCTCAGGGTTGACCAGCGCGTCCGGTCAGTTACGGGACCGGCGCGTCCGGTCGTTGCGACCAGCGCGTCCGGTCGGTGTTTCGCGAAAGAGCCGTTGTGTGACCGGCGCGTCCGGTCGTTGCGACCAGCGCGTCCGGTCAGTGCTTCGCGAGTTAGCCGTTGGGCGACCGGCGCGTCCGGTCAACGCGACTTCGGCTGTTTCAAGTTTCTAACGGCTATATTCGAAGGGGTACGTCTATATATACTCGTTGGCCGGCTCAAGGCTCCCTCTCTTGAACATTTGACATACTTGTGAGCACTTTGAGCTAAGCAACTCCCCTCCCACTCATCTCTCTTGCTTCCTTGCATATTCGAAGTGAGATTGAGTGATCCAAGTGCATTTGCATTGTGAGATAGCATCTAGTTGGCACTTGGTGGTTGATTTGCTGCAGGATTCTTGTTTCTCTTGGTGGTTGCCGCCACCTAGACGGTTTGGAGCAGCTTGGAGGCGTTGGCAAGAGTTGGTGATTGTTCTTGGCCACCTCCGGTGATTGTGAGGGGTTTGTGCCTACCTCGGCGAAGCGCCAAAGGCAACGTTAGTAAATTGCTCGTGTCATTGCAACCTTTTGCCATTTGGTAGGTTCTTGTGGCGCCTTTTGAGAGGCTCGGTGTGAGACCGATTAGCCACCGAACCACGTGGTGAAAAGGGACACAACGGGGACTAGCGTGCCAGCAAGCACGTGAACCTCGGGATAAATCTTTGTGTCATCATTCTTATTGTGATTGATTGATCCCGGTGTTCGGTTGTCTTGGTATTCATTGTTGATCATATTGGTTGGCTCAATACTTCGCCCCTCGGTGAAACCATTCTAACTCTATCTTGTATTACTTTCTTAGTTATCTTTGCTAGCTTGTTAGCTTTGCTAAAGTAGCTCTTTTGTGTAGCTAGCTAGTTATAGTTGTAGTTACCTTCTCGGTTTGACTTGTGCGGTTGAGTGCAAATATACTAGAATTGTGAATTGGTTAGGTGGCTTGCATACACCCCGTAGGCTAAGCAAAACTCGCATCTCGCTACTTGTTATATTGATAAACTTGTTTAGCTTGTCTTTGTAGAATTTTTTAAAAGGCTATTCACCCCCCCTCTAGCCATCAAGACCTTTCAAGTGGTATCAGAGCCGTGGTCACCGTTTGCTAGGCTTAACAACCTCGGTGCAAGATGGCTCAAGTTATGTTCAACCATGTTAATGGCAAGCCTCCATTCTTTGATGGCGTCTCTTCCTTTGATCATTGGAAAAGAAAGATAAAGCAATATCTAGCCAATATACATGAGAAGGTTTGGGATGTGACCAAAGAAGGATACATCATTCTTGATGAAGAAAATCTCACTCCAAATGACCGCATCAACAAACAATGCAACACGGCGGCACTTGACATAATCTACCATGCCATTGATGACAAAGTATTTGAGCAAATCAAAGATCTTGAAAAGGCAAATGAGCTTTGGATAAGGCTTGAAGAAACATATGAAGGCACTTCAACGGTAAAAAGTGCCAAGCTATATATGCTCAAGGACAAGTTCTCCACTTTCAAGATGAAGGATGATGAATCCATCCCGGAGATGTTCTATAGGCTCCAAGTCATTGTCAATGATCTTAAGGGGCTTGGAGAGAAGGTTGAGGACAAGGACTTCTCACACAAGTTCTTGATGTGCTTACCCAAGAAGTTTGCCACCTTGAGAAGAATGATCTTTAGAGAGGGATTGGACAAGGTCAAACCAACCGATGTGCTTGGAGATATAATGACCGATGCCAATACAATGATGATGAAGATGAGGTAGAAGAGAAGAAGGAGACCAAGGTCAAGCAAGAGAAGCCCATTGCATTCAAGGCTTCATCTTCTAAGGGCAAGAGCAAGGTGGAGAGTGATGATGATGATCCATTCGATGATGAGACCATGGCCCTCCTAGTGCACAAGATGGGGAGGTTCATGAAGAAGAAAGGATATGGGGAGTTGAAATTGAAGAAGAACAAGAAGGACAAGAAGGAGAAGAAAGAGAAGAGGAACTTCACTATCAACAAGAAGAAGAAAGGTGGTGGTTATGTGGTCACTTGGGATAGTGACAACTCCGATAGTGATGATGATGAAAGCTCTAGTGATGATGAGAGGACCACTAGGCGAGCCATTGCAAGCATCGCCCTCTCCAACAAGTCATCCATCTTCGACACTACATCGACATGCCTTATGGCCAAGCCTACCAAGGTAAAATATGATGATAGTGATGACGATTCTTGTGCTAGTGATGATTGTAGGAGTGATGATGAGGAGGATGAGGACTACTCCAAGGATGATCTATTGGGCATAATAGATCAAATGAGCAAGGGCTACAAGAGAACAACCAAGAAATACAAAATCTTGGAACAAGAGCTCATTGCCAAGAGCAATGAAAATGATGCCTTGATGGAGGAGCTTGTTGCTCTCAAAAAGAGTAAGGAGTGCAAAGGAATTGAACAAGAGCTCAAAGCTCTTAGGAAATCCTTTGATGAGCTAGAGGCCTCTCGTGAGTGTCTAAAGGAAGACCACGAGGACCTTGAAATTGCTCACACTAGGCTTAAGGAAGCCCACTCCTCTCTACTTAAGCTCATCAAGGAGAAGGACCTCAAGTTGGAGAAGCTCATGAAGGAAGCTAAGGAGGAGCAAGTGATTCTCACTTGTGATATTGGACTAACATGTGATATTATTGATGATTCTTTATTTGTTGGTCCTACTAATGCTTCATGTAGCTCATCATTATCCACCACAACCAACTCTACCTCTACTACTAGTGATTCATCACTTGTGGTTGAGAATGAGACTCTCAAGAGAGAGGTGGATGATCTCACCCGCGCATTAGGCAATGCCTATGGTGGGGATGCCCGCTTGCTAAAATGCTTGGGTACCCAAAGGTTCTCTCTTAACAAAGAGGGTTTGGGCTATACTCCCAAGAAGGGCAAGGCGGCCTTTGCTACTCCAAAGTCTCGCTTTGTGAAGAGCAATGGTCGTTATTGCAATAGATGCAAGCAAGTTGGGCATCTAGAGATTAATTGTAATAAAATGAACAAGAACAACAACAAGTTTCATGCTAAAATGGATTATATTCCTTTTGATTCTTGTTATGTGCTTACCAAGGGTGAGAAAGGTGTGCATGCTAAGTTTGTTGGTACACCAATTGTGGGTCCAAAGAAGAAGGCCATTTGGGTACCAAAGAGCTTAGTTACTAACCTCCAAGGACCCAAGCAAGTATGGGTACCTAAAAGACATTAAATTGTTTTGTAGGTAAATTACAAGGCCGGAGGAAGGCATTGGGTGCTTGATAGTGGGTGCTCTCAACATATGACCGGTGATTCAAGAATGTTCAACTCTCTCAAATCAAATGATAGTGGCATTGATAGTATCACATTTGGTGATAATAGCAAGGGTGATGTGAAGGCTCTTGGAAGGATTGCAATATCAAATGATCATAGCATTTCCAATGTGCTCTTAGTTGAAAAGTTGAACTTCAATCTTCTCTCGGTTGCTCAATTGTGTGATCTTGGATTCAAGTGCATATTTGGTGTTGATGATGTGGAGATAGTTAGTGTTGATGGCTCCAATTTGATCTTCAAGGGTTTTAGATATGAGAATCTATACTTGGTTGATTTCAATGCTAGTGACACTCAACTCTCAACATGCTTGCTCACCAAATCAAGTATGGGTTGGTTATGGCATAGAAGACTTGGTCATGTTGGCATGAAGCAATTGAACAAGTTAGTGAAGCATGACTTAGTTAGAGGCTTGAAGGATGTCACATTTGAGAAGGATAAGCTATGTAGTGCATGTCAAGCCGGAAAGCAAGTAGGCAACACTCATCCATTGAAGAGCATTATGAGTACCTCCAAGGCATTTGAGTTGTTGCACATGGATCTATTTGGGCCAACCACATATACAAGCATTGGTGGCAACAAGTATGGTTTTGTGATTGTGGATGATTTCACTAGATATACATGGGTATTCTTTCTTGTGGACAAGAGTGATGTATTTGACATATTCAAGAAGTTCATCAAGAGGGTACAAAATGAGTTTGAGACCACAATCAAGAAAGTGAGAAGTGACAATGGAAGTGAGTTTAGAAACACAAGAGTTGATGAGCTATGTGATGAGCTTGGAATCAAACATCAATTCTCGGCCAAGTATACACCTCAATCTAATGGCCTAGTTGAGAGGAAGAATAGAACCTTGATTGATATGGCAAGATCAATGTTGAATGAGTATAATGTGAGTCATTCATTTTGGGCCGAAGCAATCAACACGGCTTGCTTCTATAGCAACCGCCTCTATTGCCACAAGTTTCTAGAGAAGACACCATATGAGATCCTAAATGGAAGAAAGCCCAACATTGCATACTTTCGGGTATTTGGTTGCAAATGCTACATCTTGAAGAAGGGCACTAGATTGAGCAAATTTGAGAAGAAATGTGATGAAGGATTCCTACTTGGTTACTCCACTACTAGCAAAGCTTATAGAGTTTGGAATTTGGCTAGTGGTTTACTTGAGGAAGTTCATGATGTTGAATTTGATGAAACAAATGGCTCTCAAGATGAGGAAAATAACTTGGATGATGTGAGAGGAACTCAATTGACCAATGCTATGAAAGAAATGGATATAGGTGATATTAGGCCGAAGCAAGTGATTGATGTGGATGACAACAAAGATCAAGTGTTCCAAAGTCCAATTACATAAGCTGGTGGGTCTCTAATGCAAAATCAAGCTAGTAAATCATCTCAAGTGCAACAAGATCAACAAGTGGCTAGTTCATCATCTCCAACTTATGATCAACATCAACATCCAAGCAATCAAGTCCAAGTGCTTCAACCAACTAACATTGCAAGAGACCATCCATTGGATTCCATCATTGGTGACATACAAAGGGGAGTTCAAACTAGATCAAGATTGGCATCTTTTTGTGCTCACTCTTCTTTTGTGTCAATGGAAGAACCCAAGGACATTGATAAAGCATTGAGAGATCCGGATTGGGTAAATGCAATGCATGAAGAGCTCAACAACTTCAAGAGAAATAAAGTATGGGAACTAGTTGAAAGGCCTAAGAATCACAATGTCATTGGAACAAGATGGGTCTTTCGCAACAAGCAAGATCAAGATGGGATAGTAGTAAGGAACAAAGCAAGACTAGTGGCTCAAGGTTACACACAAATAGAGGGTCTTGATTTTGGTGAAACTTATGCCCCGGTTGCAAGATTGGAAGCAATTAGGATCTTACTTGCCTATGCTTGTGCTCACAATATCAAGCTATATCAAATGGATGTGAAGAGTGCATTTCTCAATGGGTACATTCAAGAGGAGGTGTATGTGGAGTAACCTCCCGGTTTTGAAGATGATAAGAAACCCAATCATGTCTATAAATTGAGAAAAGCTTTGTATGGATTGAAGCAAGCACCTAGAGCATGGTATGAAAGATTGAGGGACTTCTTGCTATCCAAAGGATTTGTCATGGGCAAAGTGGATACTACTCTCTTCACCAAGAAGATTGGGAAAGACCTATTTGTATTGCAAATATATGTTGATGATATCATATTCGGTTCAACCAATCAAGATTATTGTGATGAGTTTGGGAAAATGATGGCAAAGGAATTTGAAATGTCAATGATCGGTGAACTTAGTTTCTTTCTTGGACTTCAAATCAAACAAATGAAGGAAGGAACATTTGTGAGCCAAACCAAGTACATCAAAGATATGCTCAAGAAGTTTGGCATGGAAGATGCAAAGGGCATTACAACCCCAATGGGCACTAGTGGAAGTTTGGATAGTGACAAGAGTGGCAACATGGTGGATCAAAAGCTATATAGATCAATGATTGGTAGCCTACTCTATGTGACGGCATCAAGACCCGATGTAATGTTTAGTGTATGCATGTGTGCAAGATTTCAAGCCTCACCAAGAGAAAGTCATTTGAAGGCAACAAAGAGAATATTGAGGTATTTAAAGCATACACAAGATGTTGGATTGTGGTATCCCAAAGGTGCAAGCTTTGAGCTAGTTGGATATTCGGATTCCGACTATGCCGGTGACAAAGTGGAGAGAAAGAGCACTTCCGGGACTTGTCAATTGTTGGGAAGATCACTTGTCTCATGGTCATCCAAGAAGCAAAATAGTATTGCACTATCTACCGCCGAAGCCGAATACATCGCCGCGGGTAGTTGTTGTGCACAAATCTTGTGGATGAAGGCAACATTGAAGGATTTTGGAATCAATTTCAAGAATGTGCCATTGCTATGTGACAATGAAAGTGCCGTGAAGCTAACCAACAATCCGGTTCAACATCAAAGAACAAAGCATATTGATGTTCGTCATCATTTTATTAGAGATCATCAACAAAAGGGTGACATTGCTATTGAGAGTGTGGGCACCGAAGATCAATTAGCCGATCTATTCACCAAGCCACTTGATGAGAAGAGATTTCACAAGCTAAAGAATGAGTTGAACATACTTGACTTCTCCAACATGAGTTGATGCACCCCAATATTATGACATGCCTCTCCTTCGAGCCCTAAGGTACATTTGGTTGTCATATCATACATTCTATGCTAAGGACTTGTTTAGTGCATCTAGTCATAATTTTTATGTTCTAGGCTCATTCATGAAAATCAAATGAATTTGAAGTTTATATGGTGCCACTATTGTTTCCATGACTTGTATGATCTAGTGGTAGCATATAACTTGTTTGAGTAGCTTGTGAGCCTAAGTGTTTAATCTAGAAAACTTGTCTAAATATTTGCTTCAACATGGTGCATGATAACCCTTCTAGTGAGGTGTGAAGAAGCTTGCCCTTGGATCAAACCGAAGCATTTTATTTATGCAAGCAATCTAGGTTGAATCACAAACTTGATCCTCACCCCATATTTCAACATGATAATCTATCTAAAATTGGTCCCTTGTGGTCATTGGTGCCAAAGGGGGAGAAAATGTTGTTCACAAAGATAGAACTCAAAGGGGGAGAAGCACAAAGGGGGAGAAAAATATTGTTCACAAAGAGAAAACCTAAAGGGGAGAATTGATAAAAGAAGGGGATCAACTAAAATTTCGAGCACACAAGTAGGGGGAGCAAGCTCTTAAACATGAATGTTGCATTTCTTTGTGCACTTCATATGTATGATGCATAGTTATGCATTTCTTTTTCTCCAATACATTGCTTGTGTGGTGTTTTGCTAGTATACAATTGAATGGTGTATTGAAGTACTAGCATGAATAGGAAGTAGTTAGATTTCTCTTACTTCATGTTTTTCAAAGTGGTACTAGAACCGTGCTTATAATGTTGATCTCACGAGGTTTCTAGTTTTGTTTATGCTTTTCAAGTGGTATCTAACTACACAAGGTGCTAAGATGGTGTTTATCGCTACTCCGATGGTATCACGCTTCAAAGGTCTATAATCTAAAACACTTAGCACCTATTGATAGTCAATGCTCCTATATTTTCCTATCTAAGCGTGTATGCTTCCAAAATCCAAACATATAGCATACATGTAGGGGGAGCCATTGCTATCAATTTGAATTCATGATCACTTGTCCATACTTCTTACACATGGTAATATACTTGGACAATGTGACATGGGTTCAATCAAAATTTTATCATAACATCTTTATGAAAGGGTTGTCACCAATTACCAACAAGGGGGAGATTGAAAGTCCTATGTTTGGTGTTGGTAATTAGTGACAATGCCTAAGTACTAATCCTATGCCTAAGTTGTATGTAGCATATGAGGATTAGTACATTCCAAGGTTGGTGGCAAGATGGACATGGTGATCATAATGGCCACACTTGGATTTGGACGCAACCCTATGTAATCAAGGCAAAGGTATATGCTTAAGGGTTGTGTTTTAGTAACCAAGACACCTAGTGGGTGTGGTTACATTATAGGATAGATAGCCGTACTATAAAGAGGGGAATGACGCGGCTATTGAACTCCTAAGTGCCTCTAGATGTGCATTTCATGATCATATGCATTTGGATAGAACTAATAACGCCTCGAAAAATGTTTGTGAAAATGCTAACACACTTGCACATGGTGTTGATCACTTGGTGATGTTAGCACATTTGCGATGGCGTTGGAGTTTGAGCGGTAGAGAGGGTTTGGGTCTCTCTCTCCCTCCCGCCGAGCTTGCGAGGCGGGATTCAGGCGTTTTCGAGGAGTTGAAACGACTATTTTCCACTACGCCGAAAGTCGGAAAAGAAACGGAGGCGAACGGAGGTCACAATGGTGACCGGACGCTGGACCGGACGCTGTCTCTGTTTGACCAGACGCGTCCGGTCAGTGTTCAGCTTTTGCGCGTTTCTCAGTTGTCTGATCGGACGCGGTGGCGCGTCCGGTCATTGTCGACCGGACGCGTCCGGTCGATCAGGGAGCTTACTGGACTCCAACAGGACGCTGACACTTCGGCGCTTTTTGGAGAAGTGAAATGTCTATTTTCCACTACGCCGAAAGTCGGAAAAGAAACGGAAGCGAACGGAGGTCACAGAGGTGACTGGACGCTGCACCGGACGCGGTCACGGTGTGACCGGACGTGTCCGGTCAGTGTTCAGCGTGCGCGCGTGTTTTCAGCGCTTTGATCGGACGCGAGGCGCGTCCGGTCACAGGCGACCGGACGCGTCCGGTCGTCCAGGGAGCTTACTGGACTTCGACCGGACGCGGGCACTGTGGCGTCCGGTCAGTTCAACAGCGCGTCCGGTCGCTGGTTCGTTGTGCGCGGCTCAGGGTTGACCAGCGCGTCCGGTCAGTTACGGGACCGGCGCGTCCGGTCGTTGCGACCAGCGCGTCCGATCGGTGTTTCGCGAAAGAGCCGTTGTGTGACCGGTGCGTCCGGTCGTTGCGACCAGCGCGTCCGGTCAGTGCTTCGCGAGTTAGCCGTTGGGTGACCGGCGCGTCCGGTCAGTTGGACCGGCGCGTCCGGTCAACGCGACTTCGGCTATTTCAAGTTTCTAACGGCTATATTCGAAGGGGTACGTCTATATATACTCGTTTGCCGGCTCAAGGCTCCCTCTCTTAAACATTTGACATACTTGTGAGCACTTTGAGCTAAGCAACTCCCCTCCCACTCATCTCTCTTGCTTCCTTGCATATTCGAAGTGAGATTGAGTGATCCAAGTGCATTTGTATTGTGAGATAGCATCTAGTTGGCACTTGGTGGTTGATTTGCTGCGGGATTCTTGTTTCTCTTGGTGGTTGCTGCCACCTAGATGGTTTGGAGCAGCTTGGAGGCGTTGGCAAGAGTTGGTGATTGTTCTTGGCCACCTCCGGTGATTGTGAGGGGTTTGTGCCTACCTCGGCGAAGCGCCAAAGGCAACGTTAGTAAATTGCTCGTGTCATTGCAACCTTTTGCCATTTGGTAGGTTCTTGTGGCGCCTTTTGAGAGGCTCGGTGTGAGACCGATTAGCCACCGAACCACGTGGTGAAAAGGGACACAACGGGGACTAGCGTGCCGGCAAGCACGTGAACCTCGGGATAAATCTTTGTGTCATCATTCTTATTGTGATTGATTGATCCCGGTGTTCGGTTGTCTTGGTATTCATTGTTGATCATATTGGTTGGCTCAATACTTCGCCCCTCGGTGAAACCATTCTAACTCTATCTTGTATTACTTTCTTAGTTATCTTTGCTAGCTTGTTAGCTTTGCTAAAGTAGCTCTTTTGTGTAGCTAGCTAGTTATAGTTGTAGTTACCTTCTCGGTTTGACTTGTGCGGTTGAGTGCAAATATACTAGAATTGTGAATTGGTTAGGTGGCTTGCATACACCCCGTAGGCTAAGCAAAACTCGCATCTCGCTACTTGTTATATTGATAAACTTGTTTAGCTTGTCTTTGTAGAATTTTTTAAAAGGCTATTCACCCCCCCTCTAGCCATCAAGACCTTTCACACCGAAGGGTGCTAATCGTGACACCATCATCGAACGCCACACAATAAGACATCCATTTGTGATCGAAATTAACAGGTTTAAACTAAACATCCAGGAGAACATAGGGTTCGACATTACATCCCAAAAGCCAAGTTATTACAAAGCCCCACTCCAACACATGGAGAGCACAAAAGATGAGTCTAACATCGTAGCTACGCGATGACTATACTAAGCATCGTCCTCGGAGTCGGTGTCGAGGATCTCCCTGCCATCCTCGTCGCTAGCAGGCTCTAACTCCTCATCCTCTTCTTCTTCTTCTTCTTCTTCTGGTGGGGCATTCTGTGGCCCATTGACCTCCACGTCGTCGTCATCTTCTGCCATGAAGACTCCAGAGCCCATCTCCTCATCCTCGTCATTGTCCTGAGGCAGCAGAGGATTGAGCTGATTGTTCAGGCGGTGCACTTCTTCATGAAGATTGTCATTGTATTCTTCTGCATTCTCCAGCTCAAGCTCCACCTGACGAGCTCTCAGGATGTTCTACTCGTGCCAGGCTTCATCCCTCTGGTTCATCACGTGGACCAGCATACGTTGACAGATGCGATGGGCTACTGTCAACCTCTGGACCGCAAGTGTTTCCTGATCTCAGTCATGGATCACTTGGTCCAGCTGCTGCTGCGCCGCATTTCTAGCGACAGTCACCTCAGCCAACTCAGCCCTCAACCTTTCCACCTCGGTGGGCTTAGGGCGGGGCTCACGTGGAGCGAGCTAACGACGAGGGACCCTGCCTCCAGTTGACTTGCGAGCGGTCCTCTTAGTGCGTGCCATCTGTAGCAACAAGATATGACTTAAAGTGAGGATAATTTAGGGGATACAAAATTTAATTTAGTCGGGACTATTGAAATTTTTAAGGAGGGAGTAAAATGACATGTATGACATAATTAAACATGATGCATGCATGTTCCGTACGCCCTCTCACCCTAGTAGAAACCTAAATTTCTAACGCTAGGCGGTGGCATACATACGTTCTCTCATATAAGCGAAACTATCGGTCTACTCGTTACGCTGTTAGTGTATCTGCAGAAAATCTCATTTCAGCCCAACAGTTTCCCAATATAACCACACAAGAAAGCAGTAATCTAAATATTTTCCCTATACACATCCCCGATGTATATACTTCAGTATCAAAGCTACCCGACAGATATGCCCACAATTAAGTACTTCCATAATTACATGGTTTGAACATGTAAGTATGCAAGTAACCAAAGCTACTCTCCCCTAGATCGCCGGTTGGACGATCATGCTCTCACAACTCACACTTACCAGAGCGTCGAGGTATTTGATCCATGCATTACCACCCAAGTGGATGACATCCATACAATATCACGCCGTATGGACGACGAAACAAAAACAAACAAGGCCCCCAAGTTAGTCTTTTTAATAAGCCACCTAAGAGTCCTTATTTGGGCTAAGAGATGTGATCGCTGGCATACCTATAGAAATAATTTTTAAAGTTTTAACACTTTTCATAAACAAATACTTTTATTTTTAAAATACTCGTACGATGTGTTTAATGTTGAATTATGCTCCGATACCAGCTGTAACAGAACCGACCAAATTATAAGAGCACAAGTACAAAAACAAGCACCGAAGCGCTCAAATTTTAGAACTTGAGCCCATATAATCCCGGTAGTCAATCGAAACCACGAAGGATTTCAAACCAACATGCTTACAACCAAGATCGCATCATTCAACATAGCACATCACACGTTTACACTTCACAAGTAGTTCCGAAATCCACTTACACACACGGAGTCACAAATTATTACAAACCAAGTTCATAAAGTAGCGGAAGCATAACACACCCACTTAGTTCAAATACTACTGCTAGTCTTACAGATTAACATCCCGCAAAAGCATTAAGGAAAGTACATAACGGATGATCACGCCCGAGTGATCTAGTCTTCATCACCCGCAGGGTGGAGACAGTTCTTGCAGAAACCTTGGTAAAGCATATCATCTGCAACAGGAGGGAATAAACCCTGAGTACTGGAATGTACTCAGCTAGACTTACCCGTCAAAAAACAGAAATAAGATGACACCAAGGATTATGCAAGGCTTTCACAAGTGGGCTAGCTGACATCACATTTTGCAGAAAGGCATAAGTAATTGAAACTCTTTTAACCTGTACTAGCATTTATTTTTAGCATTTAGCTGTCATCTATCTTAGCACATGTACTAAACATGCACTTGATTATAATCAAACAATTAATATCATTATATCCATAGCAGGTATAAATTGCGGCAACATTGTATCATTCACTTAACCATCTGTTCAATTTAATGAGATCTACGTTGCCGCTGCTCAAGTCAAGTGCTCACTAACCGGGAGCGACGGCGATTCGAATCGAATTCCTATCCAGCTGGAGGGGTATTTCTAACACTCACCGAGTCACACCTGCGAGGGCTGCTCAGGTCACCTTTTGTACAGTTCAGGAATCACGGGTCCGAATGATGTCGCGTCCCCAAGGGCGACACTCTGCCAGGTGATAGGGACTCTAACCCCTCTTGGTCTCACGCCAATGTCCCAAGCACATCCTTTCTCTCCTCCAAGATGCAACCTACCATTTGATTCCCGACCTGAACCATATTACTCGGCTTCGCGGTCGGAACGACTTATCCGGCCAACTAAGTGTTAGACTACGTTCAACATGACTCAAGGACGTACAGCGAATCGGTCCTTATACGACTCAGACGGGCATAGCTCCGCACCCAAGACGTGAAGTGTCTTGCGGCTGCACTATCGAACTCCCGCCCGATCTCAATTTCATTTTAAGACATGGTTCCATCCACAATAGCCAACATAGCCACTCGTGACCCATTCCTACATCTCGCGGATGACCGGAAATCACCCGACTTCTACCGAACTAAGCAGGGCTAAGCATTGACACGTGCCTAAACCTAATTTATGATTTAAGTACAATATCTGAACAAGGACAGGTATAATGCAACAAGTGTTTTCACACAACTCCTACAACTTAATGCATTAAACAAGTAAAAGTACTCAAGATTAATTTATAAAACAATAGGGTCAGCATGCACCGGGGCTTGCCTTTCAGAAAAGAGGATGGCCGGTGATCTGGGCACTCCGGTAATTCCTCAGTGGCGCCTCCTTCGCTGACTGCTTCTTCGAACTCCCCTGGCTGCTCCTGGATCTCCTCCGGGATCGCTCCCTCGAACTCGAGAAGAGTCACCCCCTCCGGAACACCTATTGCATGTGTGCATAATAAGTTTCATGAATGCATAATGAAGGATGCAGCATGCTCGGGATGAAATGCATTACAGCCACTCCTAAAGCTCTATTCAAATCACTTCAATTATTAAGTGCAAATTTCCTCTCCGGTAGAGAAGTACTCACCTAATCTACTCAATCTAAGGTATAGTTGTTCCTCCTCTATTAAGGCCATAACACCTAACGATCACAAAAATAACTTTATTTAAGTTACCACGTCCAAGTACAAAATATCAAAGCAAGACATTCTGGACAGCAACTAAGTGTTTCTATCATAACTGGAGATTCTTAAATCCAAAAGACATGATCCAAGACAATCTGGAAAGCTTATAAAATGATCTACAAATCACTTTCAGACTTCAACACTTAATTCCTAAGTTTTACTGGTCGAATTTCTAGAGTTCCAGAAATCTGTCCTCTCCAAACAGAGAGCAGTCATTTCTGGACAGTCACTTAAAACAGCAATAACTCCTAGACTACTAAGCCAAATGCCCCTAAATTTTGACACAAGCTAGTTTATCAAATTTACTACCACTTTGTTATTCACAAGTTTTCCAGCAAACACTTTTATTAAGGGTCAAATCCACAAATGCTACTAGCTGTCCAGAAAAACCTAGAAATATGAAGATTAAATATTTCTTTATGTGTCAAACTTCCTCTATGACTAAACTAATGATACCAATAGTTCACACATGTCATAAAACACCAGAAAGTAAGGTGTGCCAACCTAGAACATTTATTTTCACCCCTTTCTTAATTTACTAAATTAATTAATTGGAAAATTAAACCTATATGCAAACTGCTTATAAAATTTTACAAAAATTACAGGAGACTCTCTGACCTAAAAAGAGGCTACTGTAAAAATTTGAACTAAAGTTATTCAAAAAACTCCCTACACAAAATTCACAAGCCAAAAAGGCTGATTTTTACATAATTAGCAAATCACATTAAAAAGTATCAAACAACAGAATTATTATTTTTCTTAAGCACTTTAGGGCACCAGGACACTCTCTACAAATTTATATGAACATTGCACATGTAGAAAAATTACTAAAATTCATTCAAGTATTTCCTAACATAACATGATATCATCATAACTTGAAAAATACTCAAGCACTAGTACCCAAATTTTTACCAGAGCTAGTACATGCATAATATAACATATCCACCAAATTTCATAATTTTTGGGACAACACAACTCCAGTTATTCATTTAACAAGTTTGTATCTAATTTAAGACATATTTCAAAACCCTAATTAAACCTTCCGGACAATAAGCATCACATACATGTTGGATATTTTTCTTAAATACTACACTTCATGCAGAGCCCAACAAAATTTAAATCATAATTTTTGAGCAAGTAAAACCCTAGATATGAATTTCCTAAACCTCATCTAAAATCTGTGACAATATAAAAGAAAAACAAAAACTAAAACCCAATCTAGCTACTGGGCCGGCCTCTACGCTAACGCGGCCCAACCGGCGCGCGACGCCTGCCAAGTGGGACCGGATGGCAGTGAGAGAGAGGACCGAGGAGGGGAACGGTGGCCGAAGTTCGCCGCCGGTGGCGGTTCCGGCGAAGCCAAGTGCACCGTCACGTTCACCTCCACGACGCAAACCCATGGGTACCACCTAATGGGACTATGGCTGTAGGTAAGGTGGTCGTCAACGAAAATGGCGGTCCGCGGCCGCGGCTTGCCGACGCCGGTGAGCTAGACGGCGGCTCGGCCCAAATAGCCGGTCCCGTGAGCATCAGCGGCTCAAGGCGGACTCAACGCACCCAAGAATGGAGACGGTAAGACACTAGAGGGGTATGGCCATGCTACGGGGAGCGCTCCGGCGAGGAATGTCCGAGGCGGATGGTGGCGGACGCGGCAATGCCGCCTTACCTCCACACGGTTGACCCAAACGCGAGGTGGAGGATGGAGTGGGCTTCAGGGCGGAGCGGTGGGTGAGTTTTTGTGGGCAGTAGTGCGGTGGGGAGCACGCGCGAGCTCGCCGGAGTGGAGGCGGCAATGGCGCTCAGTTTTTCCGCCTGGGCGAGGAGAGAGCGAGAGAGAGAGAGAGAGGCTGTGGCGCGAGTGAGGGCGGAGGTCGATGTCGTGGCGACCTTGAAGACCCGGTGGCCTGACGGGTGGGGCCGCGGCCGGCGTACGGCTGCCACCGAGTGCCCACGCGTCGTCGGGGACCTGTCTCCGGTCGGCCACAATTGAAGACTGCATTCAGAGTTAGCTGAATAGAGCCGGCATTAGGTGACTGACAGCGTGATTTCAACAATAATTATCTCCTAAACCAGCTTGAGTTAGCAGAAGATGATAATACCAAATTTGTAGAGCTACATGAGGACTACAACTTTGTCAATTGGCTCAAGGACTGGTTCGGCCCGGTTTGTGAGTTATATGGCGTCAAAGTGAAGTACATGGAAACTGAAACTTCGAATCTCAGACTTAGAATTTTTCTAAGTGTTGACAGCCCTTCAAACTGACTTGTGGGCCATTTTTGAGCATTTTCTGATCATTTTCATGAGATGGCCATGTTGAGACTTTTGTTCCCTAGGAAATTCTCTACAACTTTGCTTAAGGTTGCTCCTCCATGCAAGGTCTCTAAGCTAGACTTTTTAATCGGTCAAACCAAGGCATTCTAGGGTCTATTATTGGTCAACAGCACCTTGGAGGGCATTTTGGTAATTTTGGTCAACATGAACATTGCTCCCCTTGTGACACTAAGTGTAATTAAGGTGTTGTAAGATATAATTAGCCACTCTACCCCTTGGTTACACAAAATACTAGTGTCATATAATTAGAAACAAACAAAACCCTAAATGTTGCAATGCCATGTTGCACATGTTGCAAGACTTTGTTGCATCCAATGATCCCAACAAAATGTGCTAACCATATTGTCATATTTCAAAATATGTGACCCCAAAGTTGTATCTACAATTTGCACCACTCACATTTCATAAGCAATCATTTTGTGAAACAAACACATAAGGCAGGTGGCATACTCATGTTGCAAGCAAAATAAAACACAATGAGATGATGAATGCTCATGCTTATGAAATGCAATGCAATTATGGAAGCTAAACACCTGAGGTGTTACAATGACCGAGCAAGAGGAGATGTCATGCCCCGAGCCTATACCTGCATAGGCCACCACATCCGTGGTGGGGCAGACAGAAAGGGATGCAACTGAGTCATCCCTGGAGGTCACGATGATGGGGTAGGGCTCCGCGTCTGTGCCGTCGACTTTCACCATCTTCGGGGAGGCCGTGCTGGCGGAGGCATTACAGCAGGAGGTTGTCCCTTGCTTTGGTTCGAGCGGGCAGTGACCTACAGGCACGGGGAAGCCCCCTGCTCTAGTGGGTAGATCGACAGGACCCGTCGTCGATGGTCTTTGCCCTCGACGATGCCGCCGAGGCGATAGAGCAGCAGGGCATCAACTTGGGCATCGCGTCCATGTTTGAAGCCTTGACCAACGCAATGGGAATGCTGAATAATGCAGAAGGCGTGCTGCGTGATGTCGTCGCCTCGGCCAGTCAGGTAACGCATGATACTGCCTCTCGGCTTTCTTCCCTTTGGTTTTTTGTGTTTCTGACTTGTGTCTCCCTGTAGTCACTGATAGAACGTAGCCAGGGGAAGTCTTGGTTCCTTCATCAGCAGAAGGATGTCTGGGATTGCCTTGTCCTAGAGGCTCAGTTGCGCGGGTAAGCGACCGCGCAACTTGTTGCCGCCCAATGGAGGGTAGATGAGCTCACCCCTATCACCGAGGAGGTGGAGAGTCTCTGCATTTAGGAGAGGGATGCCCATCAGGACACCAACGAGAGGCTAAACGGCATTTCCTAGAGTTGTCAGAGAGGTCGTGTAAGGACGACGAGGAAGCTGCGCGGGTCCGCAAGGAGCGGAACAAGTTGCGTCTGAGGGATGAGGAAGATCGCTGGCGAGCCCTTGACCTCGGGTGAGATTGAGAGGTAGAGGACCTGAAGTTGGTGGCCGAGGAGAAGCTTGTGGCCTTGGAAGCAAAGGCGTGTCAAGACACCACGGTGGTCGAGCGGCTGCGCAAGGAGCGTGATGCGGCCTGCCGGGAGCATGACGCCACCCAGTAGGAGGTTCATTCCCTCCAGAGGGAGGTCATTGAGTATGACAATCAATGCCTTGCCGCCGTCTTGGTTTGCAACAATCTCGGAGTGGCCCAGCCGCAGGAGACGAGTTCACTTGCGGCTCGCATCGTCTTGATCTCGGACTGTGTGCATGAGCTTGAGAGGAACACCCTTTGTGCTGGCGTAAATCGGTCCTTCGCGATTGCTCGTTCCCATTATGGGGAGAGCATTGCCTTGGATGCGATGAACCTTGGTTACACGTCCAGCTCTAATGACGATGAGCTGGCAGAGTTGGAGATGGCAGTGGCCCCCCTTTCGCAGAGCCTGGCAAACAGAATAGAGGAGTAGTTCTCCCCTATAGGGGTTAATTGGTTAGATGAATTCAGGCCATAATGCCATGAACTTGTAATGAACAAGCATTTTGCTTTTGTCATTTAAATAGTTATCCTTTTTAATGTAAAAAGATTGGTGTGAACTTGTGGCGAACAAGTTTTATTTCGAATGTGGAGTGAGTCGATGCGATCCGATCTCTCCCGGTGTTAAATCTGTGAAAGCTTAAATCGCAGGTGGAAAACTTTGATCACACTGGAGAGCAAAAGCGCCATAGCCGTCGGGGTGTAGGTCTTTTAGCAGTCCGTCCAGCTTTACTCAAGGTTGACTCCCACAACTCTTACTTATTAGATTTTTTATGTGGAAAAAGGGTCGGATGCATGGAAAGTTCCCAAATGTGTCTATATCCCTGTCAGCCCCTAAGTGAAGTCTGACCCCTGGCCGCTGCAGGGATCGAATGTCACTAAAATTGAGGGAATCATGGTAAAATCGACAAGGAAAATTTTTATTGATTTTAGAAACATAAATTTACACGGATATTCCAACAGCTAGGAAAAAACTAGAGGTAAAAGCGACGTAGCTATTCGATGTTCCAAGTGTTGGTGAAGATCTCGCCATCAGCGATTGCGAGCTTGTAGGTTCCTGGCTTGAGGACCTCAGCGACGATGTATGGCCCTTCCCATGGCGGTGATAGCTTGTGGCGGTCCTTGTTGCTCTGGACAAGGCAGAGCACCAAGTCACCGACGTTGAAGGCGCGGCCTTTGATTCGACAGCTGTGGAACTGACGCAGGGCCTGCTGGTACTTGGCAGAGTGTAGGAGAGTGACGTCATGAGCTTCGTCATGTTGATCCAAGGCATCCTCGAGGAATTCCTTGGCCTCTAGCTCCTTGTACATCATGACCCTCGGCGCTCCGTAGTCAAGATTAGTTGAGAGAACCGCTTCGGCGCCGTAGACCATGAAGAATGGTGTGTAGCCTGTTGCCCTGCTAGGGGTCATCCTCAAGCTCCAAAGCACTGTGGGGAGCTCCGTAACCCATCGCCCGCCAAACTTGTTGAGTTTGTTGAAGATCCTGGGCTTGATGCCCTGTAGGATCATACCGTTCGCGCACTCAACTTGCCCATTTGTGTGAGGGTGTGCTATGGCGGTCCAATCGATGCGGATGTGATGGTCATCACAGAATCTAAGGAATTTCTTCCCTGTGAACCGTGTGCCGTTGTCCGTGATGATGGAGTTTGGGACTTTGAAACGGTGGATGATATCGGTGAAGAATTTTATGGCCTCTTCAGATTTGATTTTGGTGATCGACCGAGCTTCTATCCTCTTTGAGAACTTGTCTATGGCGACAAGTAAGTGCGTGTAGCTCCCGGGTGCCCTCTTGAGGGGCCCGACTAGATCGAGCCCCCAGACCACAAACGGCCATGTGATGGGGATCGTCTGGAGCGCTTGGGCTGGGAGGTGTGTCTGCCGAGCGTAATACTGGCACCCTTCGCAAGTGCGCACAATTTGCTCGTTATCGGCCACCGCGGTGGGCTAGTAAAAACCTTGTCAGAAGGCTTTCCCAACCAGGGTCCTTGGCCTAGTGTGGTGCCCATAAGTGCCACGGTGGATGTCCCTCAACAGCTTCCTCCCTTGCTCAGTGAGGATGTAGCGCTGTACGACCTTGGTGTGGCTCTTTTTATAGAGCTCTCCCTTGATGATGACGAAGGACTTGGCACGGGGCGTGAGCCATCGAGCCTCTATCGTATCCGTCAGGAGCACCTCATGAATGAGACAGTCAAGGAATGGGATCCTCCAGTCTGACAACGGGTCGGACCCTGTCACTCGGTAGCTATCGGACTCCTCCTTTAGGTCTTCATCGATCTCCATGACTTCAGGGTCAAATGGAGCCGATGGGGGGTCAGCCCTTGAGCCCAGGGTAGGTGGCTTGTCGCCAGTTCTAGCCCTTGAGCTCGAGGTGGGTGGCTCATTGCCAGTCCGCTTTGATTCTTCGTAGTGGACCAAGGGCTTGTGCTGGTCACTGGAAAAACACCGGCTGGGACTGGCTCTCGACCGGATGTCATTTTCACCAGCTCGTCAGCCGCCTCATTGAGCTATCTGGGGATGTGATTGAGCTCAAGGCCCTCGAACTTGTCCTCCAACTTGCGCACTTCTCGGTAGTACGCAGCCATCTTGGGGTTGTGGCAGCTTGATTCCTTCATGACTTGATCGATGACGAGCTGCGAGTCGCCCCTGACGTCGAGCCATCAGATCCCTAACTCGATGGCGATGCATAGGCTGTTGACAAGCACTTCATATTCAGCCACATTGTTAGAGGTAGGAAAGTGAAGGCGTACGATGTACCACATGTGCACTCCGAGGGGGAGACAAAGACTAGCCCCACGCTGGCTCCCTTCTTCGTTAGCAACCCATCGAAATGCATCGTCCAGTATTCCTGGTCGACGGCCGACGATGGCATTTGGATCTCGGTCCATTCCGCAAGGAAGTCGGCGAGCACCTGGGATTTGATGGCTGTCTGGGGGGGGTGATCCCCACACCCATGAACTCGAGTGCCCACTTGGCAATTCTCCCCATGGTGTCACGGTTCTGAACCCACCTCACCGAGGGGAAAGGATGTCACTGGATGCGATTTGAAGTAGTGATGCAGCTTCCTCTTAGCGATTAGGACCGCATATAAGAGCTTCTAGATCTAGGGGTAGCGAGTCTTGGAATCGGCCAAGACCTCACTAGTGAAGTAAATGGGGTGCTACACCTTGAGGGCGTGTCCCTCTTCCTCCCGCTCCACCACGACGACAGCGCTGACCACCTGTGTGGTCACCGCGATGTAAAGCAGGAGGGGCTCGTGGTGGGCCAGTGGCACTAGGGTCAGCGCCTTCATCAGGAGTTGCTTGACCTTGTCAAGGGCCTCCTATGCCTCTAGTGTCCACGCAAAGTGGTCGGTTTTCTTCAGAAGCTTGTAAAGGGGGAGGCCTCATGGGCGTGCGTTGGCTAGCGTCGAGCCCGCATCATCGAGAAATCAAACTCTCTACCTGCTGCATTGCCGTGCATTTGAGCAACGTGCGAATCTCACGCTGGGCCCTGTGATCCTCAGGAGTGGCAGGCTCCGAGAGCCCTCGGATCAGGGCCATGGCGGCGGCTATGTCCTGGCTTGCTTGAGCGAAGTGTGGAAGGTCATCGTCATCCTCGATGATCCTCTGGTTTACATCGTGGCCCCGGGCTCACGCTAGTCCACCGTCCTCGTGGTGTTCAATCTCACATTCGAGCGCCGCGTGTTCCTACCCTAGTTGGAGCCGTGCTTCTTCGATCTCCCGCTATCGCTCCCTTAGCTGCACCACCCGTAGGTGGGACAGGGAGTTCAGTTGCTCTTCATTCCTGTTGCTAGGGTGAGCTGGAGGAGTCTCATTCCCCTTGTGGATGCTTGCGACATGTCCGTTGGGGGTGGGGTCATGCTCGAGCTCCGCCATGAAGCACTCACGTGATGGGTGGTGGCTTCCCCTGCTGGAGTCAGAGTCAGAGAGTGGTTCTGAATCCGTGGCGAGGAGGTCGTGCACCAATTCCATGACATAATCCGCCACCCCCGACGAACTCCTCATTCGCGGGGGGATGCATGCGGCAAGCCACAAGGTGATCAATGGTCTGTGCCGTGTTGCGCAAACCATACGAAAATGCCGCCAGGGCGTCCTAGACGAAGGTTTCCAGGGAGAGCGGTTCTCTACTGGTGAGCTGCGTCATAATGTTGAAGAAAGAGAAGGAGAGGTTGCGTAAGTCTTCCTAGGACGGGTGAGGTCCCAGGAAGACAGTGAGCTGGTGCTCTAATCTCCCGGAGTCAAAGTCGAGAAGTTGGTCGTGACCCGGGGTGCGAGCCCCCAGGGCGCTTAGTCGCAGCTCCTCAAGAGCCTCGACGACGGCATCAAGGCCAGCGGGGGAGGAGGCTGGATAAGGGCGGGAGCTCACACCATCTCCCTCTCCGTGGTGATGACGAAGTCTAGGCTCCCGAAGCACATGTTCGCACCGGGAGTCCAGCTGACGTCGTGGTTGGCCATCCAAAGCCTGACGATGAAAGCGACAAAACGCACAAAGGCCCCTTCTTGACGCGCCAACTGTCGGTGTTTTGAACTGCCGACTAGTGAATTTATATTGTGTGTTTGGCTCGGATGGTGTGCTAGAGGACACAAGGATGTATACTGGTTCGAGCAGAACATCCCTACATCCAGTTGGTTGCTGCTTGTGTTACTAGCACGGGAGTTTGCAGTAGGGGTTACAAATGGGCGAGAGAGGGGTGGAGTCCTAGGTCTCTGGTGAAGTGGAGTCGAAGTGCTTGGAAGCTTGCATGTGTGTGTTGTGTTGTTCTATGTGTGCCGAGATGAGATTTGAGGTCAGATGTCGCTACGGGGTGCCCTGCTTCCCCTTTTATAGCTCAGGGGAAAGACAGGGGCTACATGAGAGAGGAGAAAGGAGGAAAAGAAGAAAGAGAAAAACAGAGAAGAAGAGGCTTCCGGGGTCGCACCATCCTTCTCCTGTAGCCGGGTCCCACTGACCCTATAGAGGATGTCAGGGATGGCTCCACACCGCGCCCTGTTCGTTACTAGAGCTACAGGCATGTGACATCATTCCGTTGTGGCGTTCCACTCTGTCATGGCCAATGGTGTGGTCAACAAGTCCCCTGGCTGGTGCCGTACGCGGGTCAGGCAGCACAGTGCTAGCCTGCCAGACACTGTTAAGGGCGTGCATCCCAAAGTATGGCACGTCATGGCCGCGGGTGATGCGGAGGCATGCCAACTCTTGTACCAATGTCATGGGTATGGTCTTGGGCCCAAGTCCCCATGCCCAGAGTGGTTGGGGACAACGCGGGTCCTGTTCAAGGTCATATGCTTTTTTGCCTGACCCTTGGTCCGTCCCCAGCCATCGGGCGAGGCGGAACTCCCCTCGAGGGATAGCCATCGGGCGAGGCAGAGTCCGTACTCCAGCCATCGGGCAAGGCGAGACCTGCGCCCTAGCGATCGGCGCGAGGCGGAGTCCGCACCGCAGTCATCGGGCAAGGCAGAATCCTCCCCCGGGGGTCGGATTAGGCCACGGTCACCTTTTAACATTTAGGGGAGTTAAGGTCTAATAATCATTACCTTCCCTTCTCGAGGTACCATAATATTGGTACCCGACACGCAGGGTGCCAGAACAGAGCAGCCGGACGACGCCCAGAGCTTCTTCGGTGCTGTTGACGGTCCTTAACGACCACATTTGACCGCCAAATAAGACACAAAAAGAGGAGAACTAAGCATAACTTGCACACATATGTTATTATATTGACCTATTTGCACATGTATTGGAGAATCATTGTTTGTAGGACACATACAAGAAATACATGGCAATTGAGTCAAAATGCGCAACCAGAGAAAGTGCAAATCAAAGAAATAAAGAGAAGGCCAAAACCTCAGAGGAATTTGGGCCAACCACCCACATAGCTAAAGCCTAGGCCCACAGAGCAACCGCCATGCGAAAGGCGGTCACGTAGAGGCTTCTCCTGGGTGTGGCCGCACCCAGGGCGCGCCCGCCCTCTTGAATGCACCGCCTTGCCTCCCCTTCCACGTGGCGCTTCCTGGTGGTCTCCCCTATGACGGTTGCATGGGCACAAGCAGAGAAACCGACCTTACTATAAATAGAGGGGAGGAGCTCTCACATGACACACACCACACAAGAGCCTCTCTCCACCTTCACTTGTACTCTTTTACTATTTTTAGTAGTATTGTTGGAGTTAGGCAAGAAGCTTCATTGGAGAGCTTGAACCTTGGAGTATTCTTGGTATGAATCATATGAAGATTTCTTCTATGGCCCCGTTCGGCTGGAATTATAAGCCGGCTGAAAAACACTGTTGGCTGATTTTTTGTGAGAGAAAAATACTGTTCTGGCTGAAAAAACAAGCCGAATAAGACGGATTATAAGCCAGATAAACAGGGCCTATGTTCTTGTTCTTATTTTATCAATATAGCTATGCTTATGAACTAGAGTATAGTTCTTATGATCTTATTTTATCAATATAGCTATTCTTATGATCTTAGCATATGAACTAGTATATAGTTTTCATGCTATGATCTTGTCATATAGAACTTTATGCTTAATCTATCGTACATTCATGTTTAGACCAAGACCTAAGTTGAGGTGATGAGTTCTGCTTTAAGTTAGTCTTGGTCATTTTTGGTTTGTGGGATCATCGTCCGTCCTTGTGACGAATGCTCTAGTACAAGGGCGCCGCTAGACGGGTAACCCTTGAATTCACGCTAGAGTAGTAGTTGACAGTATAGATGTGGTGTCTAGGCTCAAGGCTACCTTCGTTTGCCTCGTACCCTACGGTTGAGGGGTAGACGGTAGGTGGTGACAGCCCTGTCCATCCCTTGTAATCCCCCACGTGTTGGTATGGCGTAGTGCTGAAAGCCGGAGGTACTTGGCAGACCAAGTATAAGACGGTGCCCGAAGTAAGTCTTTAGTGACCAAGGCTATCTTAACTTAGAATCTCTAACCATATAAAAGCATGTATATGTATGATCATCTGCTCATCTTAACATAGCTATTTAGGATATGCCTGCTCCAATTTAGTTTTATTATTTTATTCTTTATTCTTTATTCTTGAGAATGGCTTGAGTGTGTGTCACACTATCTTGAACTACACCATTTTTTACCCCTGTTATGAACATTGGTCTATTATGTAGTCATGTTATCTTGTCCATGTCCCTATTAGAGACTTTTACACCATGCCTTCCTTTGGGAAAATATAAATGAACGATACCCGAATACTTCCAGGTCATCTTTGCCTTCCAATAGCCATAGTTTGTGCCATCAAATTGGGGCGGCCTTTTGGTGTTGTTGATATGAGCCATTTTTTACATTCAAGGTTAGCCTCAAATGAACGGTGATCATGGCTCCGATACAACTTGAAAGGTCATAAATGGCTAGAGGGGGGTGAATAGCCTAAATAAAAATTCTACAAAGTACTAGAGCAAATAGTTAGACAAAAATCAGGCGATAAATATGTTTTGCTCTAGCCTACTAAAAATGCAAGCCACCTAACAATATACTAGTGTTTTACAATCTCTATGGCAATCAATGGCTATGTCACTACTACAACTAACTAGTGAGCAAACTAAAACAAGTAATTCAACTAATTACTTCTATGCTACACAAGAGTGCTACACTAGCAAGACAAGCTACTTGTACACAAGATATATATGTGATGTAATACAAGTGAGGTAGAGCAGTGTATACTGAATCGGGCAAGCGAAAAATCAATCACAATGAATACCAATTGACATAATGATTTTTCTTCTGAGGTTCACTTGCTTGCCGGCAAACTAGTCTCCGTTGTAGTAAATTAGAGGTCTATTATTAGCAAGAAGTGGAGAAGAAGCACAAAAATCGGCCACAGGTTTGTATGCATGAATTAAAATAGCCCAAGAAACATAGGTTACCAGAAAAATAGAAATTGTAACTAATGACTTACAGTCTTATTTCCAACATACCTACAGGAACTCACGTCTTTATGAATTATGAACGTCGAAACTGAAGTTCATAAGAAAGAAAAGTTTGTAGGCATGTATTTCATGTGTTCATATCCAATAATTGCAGCAAGCAAATCAACTCCCGTGGACGCTAGCACTCCAAAGCTAAACTGCACACAGAGCAATGAAAAGAGATTAGTTCATGATTAAACAGAAACTTTAGAGGCCTTTATTCAACCAAAAATACTATGGAAAGACAGACCAGATTAAAAATACTACGGACACAATGCAACTCTTGAAATCTCAATTCAGAATCAAAGATAAAAATCAATCAATAGATCACATGATCTGATCATTCCATCAGTCACCATTGTTGACAGTGCTGTTGAAGATATTCATGGTTTTGATTGGAAAGTTCAGATTTCTTTATTCAGTATCTACACATAAACACTGGACTATAGGAGTAGCTAACCTATGAAAAGGGAGGAGCAGCATGGCAGATATATATATCAGAACCTCTTTACAACTGAAAGATGCATGGGTAAAAGTGAACAGGTTAGAACCGATAACAAATTGACAGGAGCAGCATTTGGCCCTAAAGTTTTTTGCATCATGCCACAAATAAACGACCAGCTGATCCTTGAGTTGCTTCTCAGGCTATGCACCATGTGCAAGGTGATAAGATGAGTCTACTGTATGGGGGATTCAGAGGTAAAGCAAAAGCAGTAGCAAGTCTTCTACATTGGCACGGCGACATGTTGTTAGATCCCCAGAACTGCAAATTTTGAAAATTTAGATCCCCAGAACTGCAAATCATGGTCCTAAGAATCATGGCAACCTTTGAAAATTTAGTTTTGGCCTCCGTGCAACTTCAGACAACATTCAATAACAAAAGCCTTGTCTTTATTACTCAAATAATTTGTTGTCTTTATTTCTCAAATAATTTGAGGCATGAATGTATCATTAGATATTTTGACTGACATGATAAAAAAAAACACAGCACATAGAACATATATGATCCTACAAGTCAATATAATTTTGGATGTATCTAGTTTTAGATAAATTGGGGCAGTTTTTTTTTATCATGTGAAAAAAGTTTGAATATAAGATTGTCTTTGTTATGGTCGGCAAGAAGTACCAGCGATGGGACCAGGCCAGTGGCTAGGCACGACACGCGCACTGGGGCCTGTTCACGGTCACCACGGCTCGGTTCAGCCGCCTGGACTTGTTTCCAGAATTAGATCATTTGATTAGATTTGTTCAGAGTTAGTTGGAGTGAAAGTAGGATCGTGTGAGACTCAGTTGTAATTGCCTATAAGGCCCAAATGTTTGTTCTAGAAGAGGTTAGCCTGGGATTGAGATATTCATCTCGCTTGGGCGCCTAGGCGCACTGTTCCTCGTCATCCTCGTGTCGCCCTAGCCTACGCCGAGCATGGCACCACCCACACGCCGCCGGGACACCAAGGTCTGGCCAGTCACCAATCCTCCCTACTTCCTATGCAGTCGAGTACGCCGTAACAACCTGGTATCAGAGACCATGGCTTCCTCGGCACCTCCCACCACCTCTGTCGCCCCAATCCCGCCCTCCACCACCACTGCCACCCCCACCACCACCACTGCAGCGCCCGCGCCCTCCACCGTCATCATTCCCTCCGCTTCGCTTATGGCGTTGCTGCCTTACTCCCAAGCACCGCCGGCGCCGCTGTCACCGGCGGAGGCCTTCAACCAGTTGACCGTCACCATCTACGGAATGCAGCGTCAACTCAGCGACCTGTCGCTGCGCGTCACGGCGCTGGAGGGCAGCCCATCTCCCTCCGCGCAGGCGTGGCCTCAGTTTGGGCTTCCGGGCTATGGCGGGATTCCGGAGTTGCTGACGCCTGGTCCGACCATCTCGGGGTACCTCTCCGCGCCGCAGGTCCAGCAGTCGATCAACCCCATCTCGACGGCCGCGGCTACCTCGGCCACCACTGCTGCACCCGCGTCGCACCCACCCCTACATTCATCTACGAGTGTGCCTATCACGCACATCTCGTTTCCGCCATCACTGTCGCCTGTGCCGTCCCTGTCGTCCATCATGCAGGGCGCGACCTTCATGCCACTGCCCACTACCATGCCCACCGCCCCCATGCACTTTCCACCACCTCTTCCACACTTGCCACCCGAGCCAGCCGGCAACGCTGTCCCACGCTTCCATAATCTGTTCTTCTATGGTCAATAGACGCGCGACGGCAAGGAGGACCCGCTCGGTTGGTTGAACAAATGCGAGCAGTTCTTCTTTGGTCAACAGACGCGCAACGGCGACCACGTCTGGCTCGCGTCCTACCACCTCACCGGCACGGCGCAGCAGTGGTACCTCGTTCTCGAGAATGACGCCGGCCGACCGACGTGGGAGAAGTTCCGGTTGCTGTGCCAGCAGCGCTTCGGGCCGCCGCTCAACACAAATCATTTGGCGGACCTGGCACGCCTACTGTTCACATCGACGGTTGACGCGTACATGAACGCGTTCCAGGCCTGTGCTGTGCACGCCGGACATCTATCGCCACTCCAGAAGGCGCAGCTCTTCACAGGTGGGCTGCCAGATCACATCCGTGTGGACGTGGAGCTTCAAGATCTGCAGGACCTGCAGCGCGCCATGCGCCTGGCGCGCATACGAGCGGCGCAATGCGCCCGCCCTGCTTGCTTTGCCGGCGCCACCAACACGGACAGTGCGGCGTGGCTCTGGTGGGCAGCCCACGTTGCCTGCACCGGCGTCGTCCCAAGGGGCGGCCTCTTCAGCAGCAACCAGCGCAGCACCGCCTCCACGTGCGTTCAAGCGCCTGTCACCAGAGGAGATGGCGGAGCCTCGCAAACAAGGGCTCTGTTACAATTGTGATGAGCCCTACGTGCGCGGACACATAACAGTCTTTTCCGTTGCAACAATAATGCAGTCACCTAGTCCCGAGAAATTAATTTTAAACTGAATCAACATAATCATGAGAAACCCAAGACGATTATTGATATAAGAAAAATTAGATGCATATACCATTCTACCCTGCAGATTGAAATACACATATACAAGCAAACAGGACCACGCAAACAGTGCCATGCAAACAGGACCATGCAAGCAGCCGGCCAAGAGCACAGTACCATGCAGCAGGCAAGTAGTCCAATGCACAAAAAGCCGCTGGCTGCCGGCCACCAAGACAAGCTAGCAGACGAAGGAACCAAATTCACAGAACACAGCAACAGTACCATGCATCACAGCCCAGCAGGCAGCCATGGCCGGCCAGCCAGCGCCACGCCCGGCCAAAGAGACAGCAGGAAGCCATGGCTTGCAGGCACCGGCGCATCTGGTGACGGCTGTGGTTTCCAGCCGGCGGAAGATGTCCAGGAGGAGGTCGGGCAGCAGCGATGCCCATGCGTCGTCCGCGACTACCATGTCCATCTCGACGTCCCGCATGGATCGATCAGCCACGGCCGGCCAAGGCGGTTGTAGCGGCGTTGGGCAATGGAAACCTAGCGGCGGTGGCGGCGGCTGGCAGGAAGCCATGGCGGCGGCGGTGGCGCAGCAAGCCCACGACAATCTTGGTAGATCGGAGAACGTACAGCTAAGATCGAGCAGTACATCGTACTCGTACCTCCTCTGTAGCGGTGCCGACTCTTCTCCTCTTGATGGCGGCGCGAAGGAGACGAATCGCGGCGTCATGGTTGTGGCTGGATGTCAGGCGCAAGTCCCCCGGGCGACGGGCTAGGGCGGGCATGGCGCAGCAGGGAGCAGGAGACCGGGCGAGGGTCGCGAGGGCAGCGGGCAAGAGGGAGAGCGACGATGGCTGCCACCCGAGTTCGATGGTGCACGGGCGATGGCGAATTAAGTTTCGCAAGGTTTCCTTCCTCTTTGATTTGATTGCGCGATGGCAGATGTTACACAGAGCGATGACCGTGAGGTTTCCTTCCTTTTTTACCAAACTAATGTCGCACGCCATGAGGTTTCCTTCCTTTTATATTAACGAATGCAACAGGAGGGGGCAGATCGACGCGCGTGAGGTTTCCTTCCTTTTTAATTAACGAATGCAACGGGAGGGGGCAAAGCGACGCACGTCGCACGTCGTACGCCGAGGTTTCCTTCCTTTTTAATCCCGACGACGCACGGAGGGGGCAAAGCGACGCACTAAACTAATGTCGCACAATTAGATGATCTTAGTTTCTTTCTTTTTAGTTGTGGGAGATGGGAGATTTTTCACACAAGGCGCGCAAGGGCGCATTATACTAGGTGAACTGTTTATTGGGGGGCCGAGCCGAGATCGCTTGGGGCCGATAGCTGCGATGAAGGCGTGCTGGAGTCGAGTATCTGGTGCGTTGGATGGGACTTGGGAGCGGTGTCTGCACAGAGAAGAAATCCTCCAACCTCAATTTAATCCTTCACTCGCGAAACCCTAGCGCCCCTTTCGTCTGCTGCGGTGGTACACTGGTGGTGGATCGTTGATTCTACTCCTCATCGATCTACATCAGAGATCAACCTCTTCTCTAGGGTACGCTCCTCGATCCCCTCTTTTTCCGACGCGAATTCGTTTTATTTGATCACGAACAAGGATTGAGAAAAAAAACCTCGTGTTTTCCTCGGAGACTGAAGGTGGAGAACAAGCTGGAGCTGATGGAGCAGAATCCGAATCATAAGACCAACGGGTCTTCTGTTGGCACGCCGTCCTACATCACAGATCCGAGCGGCAATGGAATTCCTACTGCTGTACGCTACTAGAACCCTGTTCGTCTGATGCGATATACGGTTAAATTATTATTCATTTTGGGGTCTTGAACAAGATTGAAAATCTGTGCAATTATTCGTGTGTTCTTGGTGGTGGCGGCGGCGGCGGCGGCATAGATTGGAGACAGCGAAGAAACTCCAAGACCTCGAGGCTCCAACTTAGGCCCTGTTTAGTTCCCAGAAAATTTTGCAAAATTTTTCAGATTCTCCGTCACATCAAATCTTTGGACACATGCATGAAGCATTAAATATAGATAAAAAATAAAACTAATTACACAGTTTAGACGAAATGGACGAGACGAATCTTTTAAGCCTAATTAGACCATGATTGGACAATATTTGCCAAATAACAACGAAAAGAGCTACAGTGCCATTTTGCAAAAAAATTTGCATCTAAACGCAGCCTTACCTAAACAACAAGAGCCGCGTGATTTCGAAATCTGCTTTTCCTTTAACCAAGATGGTGACTGCAGACTCCACAATTATGAAACTCGTAGCATATTTTTCTCTCTTGCTGGATGTGACCCAGAAAAGGCATTGTTTTTTTCCTTAAAAGCAGTTTGATATAACCTCCTTAAAATGGGATCCCTTAGAATGGGACTTGTGTGAGTGCAATCCTCAATTAAGAATTAGCACAAACTTTTTCCTATTTATCAGCGTCTTAATTGCTCTTTTGCTGGATTTGATGCATAAAACCAAAACCTTTCTTCTTTTCAGTTTGTGCTGGTAGCAGGGCCACACAACCAACAAGTAGTGTCGACAGCTTCAAGAATGGGGAGATTGATGTGCAGCAATGCAATGGCTGCAGCAACAAGGACCATCAGCACTCTCTGGAGAATGAACATATTAACAATGCTGCTGGGAAGTTATTCTCTGACTTGCCTGAACTCCAAGGGCAGTATGATTCCAGAATCGGCTTGATCTCTAACCAAGAGTGTGAGTGCATAATCCACTATAAATAAATCGCTCGTCATAGCTTTTTTTTTGTCACCTCTTTACTCCATGGCATCTCTTTTTTGTTGGATGTGACATATAATCTAAACCTTGTTTTCAGCTTGTGTTGGTGGCCAGGGTGATAAACACACAAGTATCGGCGATGGCCGAGAAAATGGGGACATGGCTGCTGGAAAGACGCTGCTGCCCTTGAATCCGCAACGGATACCTTGAAGAAGTTTAGAGTTGATCATCGGGATCCAGACCTGCTTTTACCGAACCTATCTTCGGATGAGAAAGTAGTGTTCACTCTCAACATGGTTCGCCGCCGAGGGTTATTTGAGTACAACACCAAGACATATTGTACTTTACCTACCCGATTTTGTCAATTCAATATAGCCTTTTTTGATCTCGACAAAGAGTGTGAGTACATTCTCAGCATGTCTTATTCATCGCATCTTCTTGTTTCATTCCTATCGTGTTGCATGCATATCCAAGCACCAGTTGCATACATGTATATTTAGCTATTTGTTTAGCCTTCTCTTGTCCTTATTTTACAGCGGATTTTAAGCGCGAGCCACGGTTTAGCAAAATCCCTTACTCTTATTGGCCCTTGGATTCATCGATGAATATTATCTCAATCAAGGTTTCTGAGTCTGATGTGCCTTATCCCATTAACATATATGGCACTGTGGTGGCGAGGGATCAGGTTGACTATAGATGTGTTTACTTATTCAAGCGCAGCAGGGACAATCCCCAATGTATTACCTCAGTGGTATGTATCTATTTAATTTCTTCCTTTTACTAGATTTTAATACTGTATTTACTGATCAAACTGAATGACACTACTTTTACAGTCAAATGTGGCAATTAAATCACATCACTATTAGAACTTTTTGGTCACTGTTATTAAATTAGTTTCCTAGTATCCTGCTATAAGATTTTACTAGAATACTAAACGATATGGGGGCATTCACGTAGAGTCTGCAAAACTGCACTAGTAATTCTGTTTACACTTTCCTATGTGTCACTTGTGGCCTATGGTTTTTGGCTCCTTGCAGTGAAAAATCATACTGGATTTTCCACATCTTGAACCATGCTGATTCACAAAATGTCTTTAGGGGCAAGTTATAATAGCCAGCTTTATGTAGATGTCAACCAAATATAATAATGTTTGTTGGCTTTAGTTGTTATTCCCTGATGTTGGATCTAGTTTCTACTGGGTTTGGTGCTTTAACCTGCTGTATTGCTTTTGTATGTGGTGATACTGTTTTTGTATAATCAGGCACTATTATGTTTCCACGTTTTTGTAGCGGGACGCAAGTATGTGTCCTGTTCTGCTAGACATAGTTGTTAGACATGCCTGTCACTAGCTAATCACAGGCTGTTCGCATAATTCACACTGCTTAAGTGATGTTGCCCTTGCTTGAACATCGAAATAAGATCGTAACATATGTTTTCTTGCATGTTAAATGCTTGCCAGTCGGTCACCCAGTGATTAGTGCGTCTAGCTTTCTAATGATGACTAGATGGATTTGAATTTTGATGGTTTTGTACTGTAGACCAAAATAAACAACACAGTAGCTATATGGTATGCATTTTAAAAGTAAAAATTTAGGGATAACCAACTTTGATAAATCTTCATTACTTGTCATAACGAAGTAATTAACTGATCTAGAATAACAATGATTTGAATTGCCTATAGAAGAATATTGCAAATGTTAGTAAGATTTCTAATTCTAATTAGCTGAGGTATGGATTATCAAATAGATCTACGAATAGCAGAAATATCAGTTAGCAAATAGAATATTGCTACGATGAGCCATGTATATATGTTGTCTCTAGGCACCATCTAGATGCCTAGTATGTCTATGTTGTGCCTAGGCCTCTGTTTGGTTTTGGCATAGGGATGGCTGCCTGGGCCAGGTAGGTGCATCCCATCCCCAGGCAGACAAAGTCAGATGCCTGGGTCTGGGAGAGCTGCCTGGCCAAGCCATTTTGCCAAGCCTCCAATATATTTGGAGTGAGAATCATATTCACAAATGGTGTTCTTATCTTGCCAAAAAAAAGGGGGATGTGGGGTGGGGTGGGTGGGGTGCAGTACTCTTGTTCGCACTTCGTTTAGCGTTTAGGCTGTTTACACAGTGTTTAGACAGAGTTGAATGGTCTAAACGGTTTTACACAATATTACCAAAATGTGCATATTTATTGATGTAAAATCAATTATTCTAGCATGTATACGTATTTATGCAATTAAAAATTAATTATTTTAGTATGTATATATATTTATGCCTGTAAAAGGAATCAAACATACATATTTACACAAGTATACATTTTTATAAATATAATATAATAAACTTAAGTATACAAATTTGTGCATATAAAACTTAACTGTATTTACCTGGTGTTCGTCTAAACGGTTGTTTAAACAGTCGTTTAGCCCATGTAAAATCGTTTACCTCTGTTCCATTTAGGGCGTTTAGACCATTTACCCCTGTTTTTTTACCGTTTAAACGGTCAACCATTTACTTTCCAAATACCCCCTAAACAAAACAATTTGCCACCTTTTACCGTTTAGCAGCTGTTTAGGCGAACACTGACTCAATGCCATAACCTGGTTTGCTTGCATTCACATTATCTGGCTGTCTAATTTATAATTCTTGGATCATCTGCCGATATTTAAATGAACTGAATTACATTTGACTTGTCGAGCTTTATTTTTCTGTTGTTGTTTTTACATGTTTCTGCTGAATCCCTTTGCAGGATGATGCCCTAACTTTGACTGGCCCGTATCGAGCTCTTGCTGGCGATGTTATGGTTTTTGAGTTAAATTTGAAGATTATTATGGATGAGGAGGAGGCTGTTGACCAAGAGTTCAGCAAAGGTTTGATGGAACGCAAAACCGTCACCTGTGAATCGCGTCTCCGGACTTTATCTCTTAATAGTTGCCTGAGTAAAGTTAAAATGGAGTTTAATGATATTCCAAATGCCTTGGAAGCTTCCGTTGAAGTTAATATATTGAATGAGGAATCTTATTTCCATGGCAAAATAACTACTGGATATAAGAAAAATGGAATCCTTCTATATGACAGCAGAGTAGCTGGCACTGAGACAAAACTTGGTTGCGGTGGCTCTGTTTCGTTAACTCGTCGTGTAGTAGCTGTCCCATGGGGTAGTGATTTGGTTCTCCGTTTTCAGTTCCTAGGGCTAAGCCAAAGTCTAAGTCTATAAGACTTGAACACGATGAAGAAGAATGGACTTTCAAGCTGGGCACTTATGAATTGCAGGTTAAGATTGTTTGGACTGGTGTCTTGATAAAGCACCGCAAAAATGTATTGAAGAAAATCGGCAGAGGCGTCGTGTTATTGTAATTTTCTACCAATATTTTAATAATGTCTTAGCGGTATCTTCATAAAGGTTCTAAAATTGTACAAACTTTGTTTTGTCTACTTCTGTAAGGTATTATTGTGTATCCTGGCTATTGTAACATCAAATTAATATGGATCGACTTATCAGTTTGGTAAATTGTTTATGGAGCATAGTCAGTGTGGTTTCATGCACGTGGCGGATGTAATGATGTCATTTTCCAGTAGTCAGGAAAGTTATCTTCTGAATTGCTGGCTAGCCACTTTGCATAAGTTAGGATATTAAACAACCTAACATATGACCTTTGATAACCTGGAATCCTTAAATTTTGTCAACACGTCCAGACGTCCTGGGGATCAAAGGCTGTGCTTTTATGGTTCAGAACATTCAGTCGAGCAAATGTCAGTCCCATCTCAGCATAATGGCATATTTTGTTGCCTCCCATGGGTCAAATCCACTAGTAACACATTGGCCATTGATAGTTGTTAGCATCAGGGTTTTTTCTACCGGGCGGTAAGCCGCGGTTTACCGTGGTTACCGGGCCGGACCGGTTCCGGTCCGGTCCGGTTAGGTATTCCCCAAATTCAAATTTAAAATTTTAAAAAAAATGCTGAAAAAATTCCTAAAAATAGTTCATGATTTATAGAAGCCAATGGTGTAAAAATTTTTCAAATTCGAGTTCATTTAGTATTTATTTATACGTATAGAAGTTTGAAAAAAAAAGAAAAATCCCGGTCCCGGCCCGTTAAGGCCCATGAGGCCCATTAGGCCGCCACGGGCACAAAACGCGGTAACCGCTACAAACCGCTCGGTAAGCCGGGCACAAACCGCTACAAACCACCACAAACCGCCACGGGCAAAGAAAAAAGAAAATTCCAAACGGTTTGCAGCGGTTACCTCTCAAACCGAGCGGTAAACCGCTCAAACCGCCCGGTAAACCGCTTAAACCGCCCGGTAAACCGGTCACAAACCGAACCGAAGGCGAGTTTGAATTCAAATTCAAATTCGACCGGTTACCGACCGGTTACCGGCAAACCGGACCGGTAAACCGGAACCGGAGGCCGGCGGTTTGAGCCGTCCGGTCGGTAAAAAAAACCCTGGTTAGCATATCATATTTTCTGTCTTTGATACATTTATATATTGCGCATGTCTCCTAGCTTCTTTGCTTTGTACAATGCAGGCATGGAATTCTTTTTCTTAATCCTTGCGTGTCCTGATCCATCCACTGCGATCCATGTATCAAAACTGTGTACACGCGACATTCAGCTTAAGTAGCCCGTCAGACTCACGCCAGCAAGCAACAGCCTAGCAGCCGAAACTTCCGCGCACGTATTTTTGAGATTAACGGACAAATACCTTTGGGACGTGTGGTTTGGCTTTTAAAACTGCTTGGCCAATATGGGTGTGTTTAGTTAAATGGGCTAGCCTATCTGGCTTAAATTTTAAGCTAGGCCAGTTCAAACCTGGCTCCAGCAACACAAATCTGTTGTTGTTTGTTTCAATTGTATAAGTTAAGATTGCATAGCAAATTTGTGTTTAGTTACCTGGCTAGCCTCCTCTTCTTCGTGGCGAGTGGCAGCCTCCTCTTCTTGCCGAGCGGCAGCGGCCTCCTCCTCTTCTTGCCGAGCGAGAGCGGCATGGGCTCGTGGCAGCTCCTCCGTGGGATCCGGGCAGCGGAACAGCTCCTCTGCGAGATCCGGGCGGCGGCATCTCCTCCGGGAGATTCCGGTAGTGACGGCGGATCCCGCTGGACGGCTACTTGCGTGGGGTGGTGGCACGGAGATGCGTGCGAGGCCAGGCGTGGCTGCTCGTGCGGGCCGGTGGCGTGGCGGGGGCTGCACGGTGGCTGGAGCATTGTGGCCGAAGCTGAGGGAGCTGGCCGGAGCGTGGTGGCCGGAGCTAAGGGATATGGCAGGCGAACCCTCCCCTTCATCCTGGTGGCCGGGGCTAAGGGAGATGGTCGCCGATGATGAAGACGACGGAGTGGCAGAGTGGTGGAGGAGCACTGATAGGTGGACCCATAGTCTTGTACAAGCCTGGTTTAGATAGAATGAAGAGGTTGAGCCACCATGGGCCCACCTGCGTTCTCGTCAGGAAGAGGAGGAGGAGGCTAACCATGCAATGAAACAAAGGATTTGCTATATATGCTTAACTTATACAGGTGAACCAAACAACAGCGATTGTGTTGCTGGAGCCAGGCTAGGCTACCCCATATAACTAAACACACCCGTAATGATCTTGTGGAGCATTTGTGTGCATTTCGGAGCTCTACCTAGTTGTATATCTGTGTTTAATTGATTTGTGCACTAACTGTGCTTTGAATTTGAATTTTAATTGTCGTGTTTGAATTTGAAGATTTAAATATATCCAATTCTATGTCATAGAAATATCTTGGGAATTTAGTGTTTTTACCCCTTCTATAGAGTGCAATTGTGATTTACCCCTATTTTTTTAACTTTGTAATTTTACCCTCGTAGTTTTCATTTGAATTTGCCGTTTACACTCACTTTCTGATGGCATTACTTTTTTTTATTAAACCATGAAACAAATAAAAAACAAAACCTAACCACTCAAAATGACCAAAGTACCCTTATCTCTTTACACTAAGGCCGCCTCCGTTCACTCCCAAAGCCATACATTGGGTGACGAGGATAATTCGCGAACGATCATTGGTTTCAAATCCCGCGAACAAAATTTCGACACAGTATAGCTTTCTTTTTTTGGTAAAAAAACTACATTTCTTTCCTATTTTGGACGGCACACGCTCAATCTAGCATGCTCGTTCTCTTTAGGTTGCTCGGCTGCGCACGTCACCGTTGACACAACCGGAAAAAAACTAAAACATTTATTTGAAATTCCTATAACTTATAAACGGTATATCCATTTTCAATTTCGTCTGCATCTTTGTGTTCTACGCGACGAGGCGAACAAAACTAGACCCAACTTGCATTTGTTTTGAAAAATTTATTCTAATAACAATTTATATGTACTAACTTGTAACGTATAACTTAAGTACACAATTTTATAGAATAACTTATCATAATAACTTACGTAAACAAGTTATATAGAAAACTTATGTACACAAGTTATTAAACACAAAGGAACAAATAAAACTCATAACTTATGCCAAAACTTACGAACACAAAAATTTAACACACAAATGAACGAATTAACTTATAATTTATACTAAAACTTAAAAATACAAAAATTATAAAACAAAACTTATATACAAAAGTTATCAAACACAACTTCCGTACATATGGTCCCGTTCGGTTGTGCTGATAAGCCGGCTGAAAAACATTGTTGGCTGATTTGCTGTGAGAGAAAAACATTGTTTCGACTGAAAAAAAAAACTGAAAAAGACAGATTATAAGCCGGGAGAACAGGGCCATAAAGTTGTTTTATACAACTTGTCTACGTACATAAGTTATTATGATAAGTTACTCTATATAACTAAGTTATATGTTAGAGGTACTTAGTACACATAAATTGTACTAGAACAAAATTCTTCGAAACATATGTAAGTGGGGTCTAGTTTTGTTCGCTTCGTCGCGTAGAAGACACCGATGCAGATAAAATTTAAAATAGATACTCCGTTAAGAAGCTGTGGCAATTTGAAATAAATGTTTTTCTTTTTTAGATGACATCAGCGCTAACATCAGCAGACACTCCCACACTGTGTCATAGCCGAATCCTGAATCGTTCGCTAGGATCATTTTGAGCAAATGACCGCCAAAATGGAATTGGGCACATCGCGTCCGTAGCCCTGGCAAGGCAAGACGGCAGCACGTGGCGCGGCGGTTGCTCGGGCGGGCGCTCTCATAGCGCGAGGACCAAAGAATCCCAACCTCGCAGCGATGGCGGTGGCAGCGTCCCGCCGCGAGGACCTCGCTGCGAGGACCGTGATCGGAATCAGCCAGTGGTGCTTGTGACGGGGTGCTCGGAGGGCGGCATCGGCCCCGTCGTGGCGGCTGGGTGTGCCGTCGTGGCCACGGCGCGGTCGCGCGGTTCCATGTGCGACCTCGACGGCGACCCGCGGTTCCTGCTGCTGGAGCTCGACGTGCAGTCTGACGAGAGCGCGCGCGCCGCCGTGGCGGATGCGCTGCGGGATCACGGCCGCGTCGACGTGCTCGTCATTCGTCAACAACGCCGGGGTCCACCTCGTCGCGCCACTCACCGAGGTGCCCATGGAGTCCTTCCACCAGGTTTTCGACACCAATGTCTACGGTAGGATTAAAAAATGTTGCTTCTTTTGTTCTGCTTGCTGTCTACTGCATTGTTTGCTGTTTTGGCGTAATTGACTGATTGTGATGTTCTCCCATAAAGACAAGATTTTGGATTCTGGAATCTGAATTAGGCAATTAGAGGTTAATGAAGGAGTTGAAAGTTTTTTTTTATTAGATAGATCTAGCTAGGGGCATTGTGGTTTGATAGAGAAGAAAGGTAGAGAATTAGGAATTAGCTTCGTGGACGTTGTTTGTACGAATGATTTATATTTCTGCAAACAGTGAATTTTATTTATGGGCAGAGTGCTATGTTAACTGCGTGCTTGTTAGCAAGATAGTTGGTTTAGATTATGTCGTCCTCGAGTGTATCTAGTTGTGCATGATTCAGTGGTAAATCATATACAGCAGACAATAGATGAGCTTTGGGATGGGGTAAACCTGAAATGTACCCTCAGAAGGGGTATCTCAGAAGATTTGTACCAATCTTGGCTTGAGATTGTAGAGCTAGTAGCTAGTATACAGCTGACTGAGGAAGAGGATGAAATGATTTGGCAATTTAACTCTTCTGGTATTTATTCTTCTCAGTCACTGTACAAAATTATCAACTTTAGAGGTATTAAATCTGTTCATGTTTCAGCTGTTTGGAATCTGAAGATACCTCCTAGCGTACACTTCTTTCTATGGTTAGTCATTAATAATAGAACCTTGACTGGGGATAATCTGGCAAAGAGAAGAAAAGTAGAAGATGAGAATTGTTTGTTCTGCTTAGAGAAAGAAACTATACATCACTTTGTTTTTTGATTGTGTGGTAGCTAAGCAATGCTGGAAAATCATTTCAGAGATAGTAGGATATCAGATAGGTGATAGTATTCTAGATGTTGGCAAGTTTTGGTTAAGTAATAAAAAGCATTGCATTTTGAATATGATTTCGTCTGCTGTTATTTGGTCTATCTGGAAGCTTAGAAACGATCTTTGTTTTCAGAGGATTGGTTGGAGAAGCATGGATATGCTCCTTTTCAGGATTGCTGGGCTGTTACAGAATTGGACAGGAAGGACGTGCTGTTGGAGATTATCAACAAGATCAAGATGGCTACTGGCAAAACTCTCTGGCTTCCATACACTCAGCTAAGCACCATTTGAAGTTTCACAGAGGAGACGTTGGAGATGCTGAAACCGAACAATGGTAGGTTTCTGGAGCTGTACAAGCTGGGAAGATGCAGTTGGTGCTGCCCTGGTGGGAAGACCTGAACAAGACCCTCAATTTGGTTTAATGAACGTGCAGACCTTCTTGTAATAGCTGAGTGGTTTTTGGGAGTCTCTGCTCCTTGTTGAGCGCTATCTTTTTGTTCTGCTTTTTACTTAGTCCAGGCAGACGAAAACTCTGGGATGTTCAGTGCTTAAAACTGTAATAACTTTGGTCTTCTGATGATAATTGAAAGGCCGGGGCTAATGCCCTTGAACTCTAAAAAAAAATCATATACAGCAACGGGTAATGTAGTCACATTCCTATGACTGTGAGAAGGGATCTGTTGCATCCAGTAAATTCTGCTGAACCAGTGAAGTCAGCAGTTCAATTAGAACCCCCACTCCGTGCACTTGTACCAGCAGTTGGTCTGCTGCTCCGAGAAGAAAGGCCAGCACAGCATTGGCACCCCGGCGCAGAGGCTCTCCAGCGTCGAGTTCCATCCAGAGTGCGTCAGGAACACGCCCACCGCCTCGTGACGCAGCACCGCGTCCTGCGGGCACCATCTCGCCAGCAGGCCGCGCCCTTTGATCGCCTCCAGGAACTCCGGAGGCAGCACGGCGGCGTCGCCGCTGACGAGGTCCGGCCGGATGATCCACAGGAAGTCGTGGCCGCTGTCGGCCAGACCCCACGCGAACTCCACCAGTTCCGCGTTGGTCATCGCCGTGACATTGCCGTAGTTCACGAACACCACGGACCTGGGCTTTTCCTGCCGTCAAGCCAGCGAAAGCAGGAGACGTCCTCCTTCCAAAGGTTAGACCGTTAGAGCCCAGCGTGTCGAGTTGGTCACTGAGGTGTGCCCGTGCGAGAGAGCAAGATTTCAACTACCTTTCAACAAGAAGATGCCCTTGTCGATGAGGGTGTCGTAGTAGCGGTAGCCCATGTACCCGCAGGCGCTGGCAGTCCAGAGCAGAGCGCATGGTACGCCGATCTCCCTGGCGCGCGGCTTCCAAGGTAAAGCCCATGATGTCGTCGCCGACGACGCAGCTGGCTGGCGGCACGTCAGGGGAGGCGTGAAGAGACCTTGGAGCACGGCCCTGAAATGCGGGAGACAGGTCTCCTCCGTGGAGCGGTAGAGGGAGGGCACGTATTGGGTGGCGTCAGTGTCGGACGGCGGCAGGCCACCATCAAAACGGAAGCTTGGGAGCCCGTCGAGTGCGCCCGCGCCGCGCGAGCGGAGCAGGCGACGGTGGTTGTACTCGGTGTTAACGAAGGTAACGTGGAAGCCCCGGCAGTGGAGGATCTTTCCTAGCTTCTGTTAGGTTGATCTCCTCCGAGTCAGGCCCAACGGCCGACTCAGGCCGCCCTGGTCGGGGGCGTCCAACCCAGGAAGGTTGGTGGACTCCCGTTGCATAGTGCTATAAAGAGGAGGTGGGCCATAAGCTCTGGTCACGAGGTTCACTGTCACTGCCGCCACCCCACCGTCCTAACCCTATCCGATCAAGAGGGAGCACTGCCAGCGACGGGAAGCCCACCACGCCGCCACCGGACGCACTACAACTCCTTCACCGACATTTGCTTCACCGACATCCCCACGGCGAGCTACTCCTTCACCAAGCCAGATGGTCAGGCACCTCTGCCCCTTTCTCCCTTCTCGTTTCTTTTCCCTCTAAGTCTTTGGTTTCCCCATGATTTATACACTGGCAAAAGGAAATTACCCGCTAGATCTACCACTGGATGATTCTAAAAGCCTAACATTGGTATCAAAGCGCCTACCTAGTGAGTGGATCTAGGTCGGGAAAGAAAAGAAGAAGGATTCGGTTTTGTTTCGAATTAAACAGAAACCATAACCCTAATAGAAAAGAAAGAAAGATGGGGATTCGAATTCAATTCGGATTACCCTAAAGAACCCTAACCCTAATCGAAAGAAAAGGGCATGGTGGCCTACCTGGGGCTCACCTGCTAACCACCGCACGGTGGCGATTTGCCATGGTGCGGAAAGATCATGAAGATGGCCGCGCGGCCGTTTCATCGGCGTGCGGGTAGGGAACGCGAGCCGCGTCTTCGTCTACACGACGCGCGGACACAGGGTTCGGGCACCGACGTGGAGCCGCTCGATGGCGGCGCGCTCTAGCGCGCGCCGGCGAGAGGGTCCACGGCAGCGCCGTTTTTCTTTTCTCCGGCCGCCATGGGCGAGAGCTGCTGCTCTGTCGCGGCGCATGAAAGAGAAAGTAGATGAAGGGAGGGTTTTGGGGAAGCCGGACTTGCTCCGGGCGGCGCCCTCCTCTCACGCCGCCGCCGTCGCTCCTCTGGTGGATAAGCATGAAAGGCTGAGAGAAGGGATGCAAATGTTTTAGGGTTTTCAGGTGGAGACGACGAGTGGGGATTTTGATCCCGCGAAATTGACGCCTGGCCGTCGGATGTAAACGAGTGGCTCAGATCGATCGGGCCGGCATTCGGCCCAGGCGGGGAGGACAAATCCCGGCTCAGGCCCAGGTTATGGCCTGGGCGCGGGTGATTGCCGCGAGCGCCTGCGAGGCGGGCCTGCTGGGCCGTCGGCCTGGGCGCGGGGCTGCGAGGCGGGCGCGCCTCTGGCACTGGGCCGCGTTGCTGGGCTGCCGCGGGCGGCGACGAGCGCGCGCTCGTGTGCTGGGCCGTGCGCGGACTGCGTGCCGCTGCTGCGTTTTGGGCCGCGGTCAAAAAAATTCCAGGCCGGGCCAAATGAACAGTTCCGCTAATGAATTTGTATTGTTCATTTTCAGTAGCAAATTTGAATGAATTTTGATAGATTTTGAGGGTTTACGTCTCTGAAAAAATTTTGCACCAACGTGCTGAATTTTTTAGAGAGCAGATGAATACAGAAAAGCTTCTGAAAAATAGATAAATTAGGAATTTCACGTTTTCCGCTGCAAAGTTAAAGGTTTATTGTCTTCTCATTAAATCCGAACCAACGGGAGGATTTAATTTGAAGAGCAGTTATGGTTATTCAGTAAATGATGAATAGTTTATCCTCCGGTTAAAATTGGAACCAACGAAAAAAAACTAATTGGAGGAATAGTCGGTTTATAGTTAAGATGAATTATGATATTGTTATTTTCTGACCAACGTCGATGATAACAATATTATAATTCTATGAGTTTTATGTTTAAAGTTTAAATCTCTGATGAATTTTGCATCAAAGTGATCAATTTTCAGAGAATAGATAAGAAACAAGAGATGCTCCAGAGCGAGCAGAATGTAATGTATTTCATGTTTCCGCTGCAATGATGATGATGATCTTCAAAATTAAATTCAAACCAACGGGAGAATTTAATTTTGAAGAGGGTTATAAGATAATTGAGTTTTCATATGTTAATTCCATTTCTGCCCAACGGTGATGTGGAATTAATGTAGAAGAATGTTGTTTTATTCTATTTCTGTCCAACGGTGATATAGAATAGAACATAAAGTTTTAAAAGTTTAATGAGCATTATTGATGATTATTGATTAATGTTTTTCAGACAAAGAACTTAATACTTTCATTCTTGAAGGCACAAAAGAAAATGAGTTGGGTACTGACTCAGAAGATAATAAAGAAAGAAGACCATTGTACGAGGGACTGTGTTCTCTTTAAAGAATGACTTCAAAAGAAAAGAATTCTAGATATTAATCCAAGAAAAAAATAGAACAATAAGAGTTTAGTTTAAGAGATGCCTTTTATGTACTTTTTATGAAGAAGAATTTGGTTTTAGTTTTTATCATCATGATAAGAGTTGTAATAAGTAATATAATTTTTTAGACTTAATCATCATGATATGAAATGTAATAAATGACATATATGTTTAATTTGACCAACGTCGGATTGAGCATGTGTGTTAAAGAGTATTCAGATTTATTCCTAAATTTGATGATTGAATATGAGTCAATCCTAGCATTTATGTGCCTCAAGGGAATTATCTCGCATGGCGAGAAAAAGTTTATGATAGTACCCGCATGGCGGGAAAAGTTTGAGAAAATACCCGCATGGCGGGGTAAAGTTAGCATAGTACTTGTTGAAAGTCCTATGTTTGGTGTTGGTAATTAGTGACAATGCCTAAGTACTAATCTTATGCCTAAGTTGTATGTAGCATATGAGGATTAGTACATTTCAAGGTTGGTGGCAAGATGGACATGGTGATCATGATGGCCACACTTGGATTTGGACGCAACCCTACGTGATCAAGGCAAAGGTATATGCTTAAGGGTTGTGTTTTAGTAACCAAGACACCTAGTGGGTGTGGTTACATTATAGGATAGATAGCCGTACTATAAAGAGGGGAATGACGCGGCTATTGAACTCCTAAGTGCCTCTAGGTGTGCATTTCATAATCATATGCATTTGGATAGAACTAATAACGCATCGAAAAATGATTGTGAAAATGCTAACACACTCGCACATGACGTGATCACTTGGTTGTGTTAGCACGTTTGCGAAAGCGGTAGAGTTTGAGCGGTAGAGAGGGTTTAGGGTCCTCTCTCCCTCCCGCCGAGCTTGCGAGGCGGGATTCAGGCGTTTTCGAGGAGTTGAAACGACTATTTTCCACTACGCCGAAAGTCGGAAAAGAAACGGAGGCGAACGGAGGTCACAATGGTGACCGGACGCTGGACCGGACGCTGTCTCTGTTTGACCGGACGCGTCCGGTCAGTGTTCAGCTTTTGCGCGTTTCTCAGTTGTCTGATCGGACGCGGTGGCGCGTCCGGTCATTGTCGACCGGACGCGTCCGGTCGATCAGGGAGCTTACTGGACTCCAACAGGACGCTGACACTGTGGCGGCCGGTCAGTTCTGCAGCGCATCCGGTCACTGTTTCGTTAGAGCGCTGCTCTGGCTTGACTAGCATGTCCGGTCAGTTACGGGACCAGCGCGTCCGGTCAAGCCCAGCGCGTCCGGTCCGCGCGACCAGCGCATCCGGTCGGTGTTTCGTGAAAGTAACCGTTGTGTGATCGGCGCGTCCGGTCAGTTTGACCAGCGCGTCCGGTCAGCGCGACTTCGGTTGTTTCAAGTTCCTAACGGCTATATTCGAAGGGGTACGTCTATAAATACTCGTTGGCCAGCTCAATGCTCCCTCTCTTGGACATTTGACATACTTGTGAGCACTTTGAGCTAAGCAACTCCCCTCTCACTCATCTCTCTTGCTTCTTTGCATATTCGAAGTGAGATTGAGTGATCCAAGTGCATTTGCATTGTCAGATTGCATCTAGTTAGCACTTGGTGGTTGATTTGCTACGAGATTCTTGTTTCTCTTGGTGGTTGCCGCCACCTAGACGGCTTGGAGCAGCTTGGAGGCGTTGGCAAGAGTTGGTGATTGTTCTTGGCCACCTCCGGTGATTGTGAGGGGTTTGTGCCTACCTCGGCGAAGCGCCAAAGGCAACGTTAGTAAATTGCTCGTGTCATTGCAACCTTTTGTCATTTGGTAGGTTCTTGTGGCGCCTTTTAAGAGGCTCGGTGTGAGACCGATTAGCCACCGAACCACGTGGTGAAGAGGGACATAACGGGGACTAGCGTGCCGGCAAGCACGTGAACCTCGGGATAAATCTTCGTGTCATCACTTTCATATTGTGATTGATTGATCCCGGTGTTCGGTTATCTTGGTATTCATTGTTCAACATATTGGTTGGCTCAATACTTCGCCCCTCAGTGAAACTCTCCTAACTCAACTCCGCATTACTTTCTTAGTTATCTTTGCTAGAGTAGCTCTTTTGTGTAGCTTGCTAGTTGTAGTTGTAGTTACCTTTTTGGTTTGACTTGTGCGTTTGAGTGCCAATATACTAAAATTGTGTTTTGGATAGGTGGCTTGCAAACACCCCGTAGGCTAAGCAAAACTCGCATCTCGCTATTTGTTGTATTGATAAACTTGTTTAGCTTGTCTTTGTAGAAAATTTTAAAAGGCTATTCACCCCCTCTAGCCATCAAGACCTTTCACTTGTATTAATCAATCCTGCATGGCGGGAGAAGTTTGGCATAGTACTTATCCTGCACGGCGGGAGAAAGTTGTGATGACTCATGTGCTTGACAGTGCTCTTCTATTGTGTCATAGTAATTAAGCACTCAATGAGTTTAAGGAGAACAGAAAGTTATAGATGAACCTCAAGATAAAAATGACATGCAAGTGTGACTTTCGAAAGTATTAATGATAAAAGACCTTGTTGAGTTCTTGAAGTAAAATGAGAAAAAGTACTCCCATACGAATTAAGAAATAATTTTATTTGCATGATGTAATCATGTGGATGAAGTAAGTAATCAAAGTTTCCTCATTCACAAGAGTTCTGAATAGTTTTCAAAATTGTGGTAGAAAAGTTCATACCACATTTCGAGGGGGAGAAATATGAGATCAATTAAGAAAGATAATTAAGAAAGATATTTCCCCATACTTCTGATAATGTGATGCATACTATGCATTAAAGGCAAGAGTGATCTATAAAAGATGAATGTGATCGTCGAGTGAGTAAGACGGTCATAATAACGATACCCTTAAAGTAAAGAAATAGCTAAATTCATGGACTTTTTACAGTTCTAATAGAAAGATAGCATAGTCGGCCAGTATTCATACTGGACGTGTTCAGAGTTATTAAGGCGATGTTAAACGTGCCATATGAGTTTTAGCAGATTAAACCTAAAATAAGAAAGTTTAATGATAGGACAATCTGGGGAAGCATAGTACAAAGAGACCAAACTCCGCAAGGAGGATGAATAATGTAAACAAGGATCTTGTTACACAGGACCTTGTAGAATCAAGTAGCTGAGGCCCCAGAAAATCTCAAAGAATAAGAAAATCAGATATTTCTGATGACTATAAAGTCTATATTAGTGAAATTCAAATGGAGGGTAATCCCACCTAATTTGAAGAAATCATAAGAGGCGTTCACTCGTCCAAGTGGCAAGAAGCAAAGAAAGATGAAATGAAATCGATAATACCAATAATATTTTAGGATCTAGAATAAATTTCTAAGGAGCCAAAACAGTAGGTTGCGATGGGTCTACAGGACAAAATGTGACTCCAAAGGGAATATATAAAGATGTAGAGCGCGACTTGAATCAAAAGTTTTGCGTGAAGAGAATGGAATAGATTACAATGAGTGCTAGTGGCACATCATGATCTGAGTTACATCAGATGAAAGTAAAGACGACATTTCTAGATGGAATTTGTATGAAAATGATTACATGGCACAATCCAGATGTTTTGTCATGGAAAGAAAAGAACGTAAGGGATGCCACCTGTAAAAATCTCTTATGGACTAGAGCAAATCTCTAGACAGTGGCATTTAAAGTTGAAGAGTCAATTAAGAAATTTTGGGTTAAAGAGAATGAGAGGACAATTACATTTGTATAAAGTTATAGAATGAAAAATTCATTTCCTAATCCTGTATATGTGGATGACATCTTACATGTTAGTAGTGATGTCAATCTACTGCATGAGAAGAAATTCTTGTCCTCAAGGTTCAATAAGAAAGTTCTCAATGAAATATCTCTCGTTATAAGAATTGAAATTCACTGAGATAGAAGAAAATGTTATCAGGACTATCACATATGCATGCTAAGAAAAGTTTCTAAAGAAATAAAGTCCTATGCAGGTAAACATACGTCTGTTCCCATGGTCAAGGGTAATAGTTTTGGGAACTTCAGTGTTCCAAGAAGCAATGTGAGATTGTTATAGATGGACGTCCTATATGCTTCAGCTGTTGGAAGCTTAATGAGTATACAGATAAGATCTTATCCTGACACAGTTCACGTATTCGGGTTATTTTTGGCAAAAGTCCAGTCCATATATAGATCATTGGAATGGAGTTAAGAATGTTGACCTCATGCTAAGAAAGAAAGAACAAGTACTCTCAAATAGTTGTGGGTACAAATGTTAAATTTTGACGAGATGTTTAGTGAAACCCACATAGTAGCTAACACTCGCAGTTGGAGTTTTATTGTGGAAAAGCTCCAAAGAAACAGTTTTAATATCATCAGTGATGTATGTTATAGTATAGCATGATATGAGGCTACAGGACAGGCAAAATAGTTAAAGAACTTGTACCCGGAATTGATAATGGTTGTCAACAGCAATAACCATTTAAGTAGTTTGCTCCTAAGACAACGGGTCAAGTGTACTGCCAAACACATTAACATTAAAGTTATACGTTGTAAAGGAGAAAGTCCGGGATCATACTAAAGGTATTGAACATATAAGTAACAAGCAAGTGCTTGCGGATCCGCTTACTATAGGCTTACCACCCAGTGTGTTCAGAGAACACACAGTCGATATGAGTTTATGGTATAGCCTATGATTTCCGGACAATAAAGGGCCCAGAGTTAAAGAATCTGTTTTAGAACAGATGCGTATATTGTAGCTGTTAAATCTATCAGCAATTGACCGTGACGATGAAGCATGCTCTATGCACTAATTTGTAATGGAACAAATAAAAGTGAAAGAAATTAAAGTCAAAGTTCGAAGTTAAAGTATAAGTTGAGTTCAAAGGGGAGAATGTTAGGTTGATCTCCTCCGAGTCAGGTCCAACGGCCGACTCGGGCCTTGATCTACGTCCTAGTCGGGGACGTCCAACCCAGGAAGGTTGGTGGGCCCCGTCGCATAGTGCTATAAAGAGGAGGTGGGGCCGTAAGCTCTGGTCACGAGGTTCACTGCCACTGCCGTCACCCCATCGTCCTAACCCTATCCGATCAAGAGGGAGCACTGCCAGCGACGAGAAGCCCACCACGCCGCCGTCGGACGCACTGCAACTCCTTCACCGACAACCCCACGGCGAGCTACTCCTTCACTAAGCCAGATGGTCAGGTACCTCTGCCCCTTTCTCCCTTCTCGTTTCTTTTCCCTCTGAGTCTTTGGTTTCCCCATGATTTATACACTGGCAAAAGGAAATTACCCGCTAGATCTACCACTGGACGATTCTAAAAGCCTAACAGCTTCAGCATCGGCGTGACGTGTCCCTGCGCTGGGAACGGCAAGGGCACGGCGTGCGGCTTGCCGGCTTCGGCGGCGACGGAGCCCATGTCGATGTGCGCTTGTGCAAGTATGTAAACTGCACTGGCTCGCTGCTCGCGTTGGGCTGACGGTCGAACAGGGACATTTTAGCAGCATAAAAGAGGAGTCGCATCGCACGAGGGTGGAGGGATCATCAGGGACCAATCATCGTTGGATGTATCTCGAGTATCATGTATTTCCTACCTGAACACGTACGCTCTCTCCCTCTCCAACATGGTGATCACGCGCAGCTTGCTGTGCTGTGGAAAATAACACAGGCTTCTCTACTGTGTTTGGACATCATACTCTATGGTCAAATAATTGTTGACATGAGGAAGTACGAGTATTTCACCCATGCCTACATGAATATGTGGGCCATAGGGGGGCAGATAGATGAGGTCACCTAACAAAATGAAACAATAAGGTCACCTTAAAATAAAGGGAATTGCTAAAATTCAGATGTCTAAATTTTAGTTTCCTTTCAAGCTATGGTTATTGCATGTTTTATACTAAAATTGTAGATTTCGTTTATTTCAATTTCTGAAGGCGCAATCTGTAATTTTTAATACAGAGAATAAAAATCCGTTAGACAAAACCACAAACCCAACAAAATCTTATTTGTGTTGGCACAGAGACAATTAACAATTAACAATTATTCTATAGGCAGACAAAGATAAAAATTTAATATGTTATGACACAGACAAATATCACAAAAGTAACAATTTACTTGTACTAGTTGGTGATACAAGAGTATTATCTGAAATTATCATAAAATTCAGAATATACAGAATATAGGAGAAGTGCAAAATAAAAGCAACATCTACTAGTAACTCGCTCCGTGGAGTACGACCTATAGTTACGCCCTAGCTACTCCGTAGTACTATCAAAAGCATTGACGTTTTTCCCTCAAAAAAAAACGTTGACGTTTTAGTTTGGACACCGAAATAAGAGGAAGAAAAAGATGTGTATGTACTTTCTCTATTTGAAAGTAAGTGTCGCTACCAAGTTTATATTGGGTAAATTTTTAAATTTAATTAGGTTTATAGAAAATATTAATTATTATAAAAATATATTCAATGATTTATCTAATGATATTATGCACCATTAATGTTAATATTTCTTATATATATCTGGTGAATATTGAGTCGTTTGATTTCTCGGAAGTGGGAACAACACTTTTTATGAGACGGAGAGTAGAAAATAAGGAGAGATAGAGATATAGATACAGACGTATATGCTACCTCCGTCCGGAAAAGAATACAACTCTAAATCCATTCTCGATTAAAGTGTCTAAAGTTTAACCAAATATATAGATAAAATATTAATATTTATAATATCAAATATATATTATAAAAATATGTTTCATGACGAATCTAGTGCTATTTCGTACGATAAATATTAGTATTTCTTGATGTAAATTTTGTTGAACTTGAAATACTAGCACAGAGCACTATTCTAAAATTGCATTCTTATCGGGACATAAGAAGTATTAGGAAATGTATATGTTTAAAAAAATTAAAAATGTATTAGGAAGCGAGAAGATCAATTTTTTTATAATAAATTTGAATCCTATAAATTTAACTATTTAGGACAGAGAAGTATATGAAGTGATGCTACAACAATATCACCACATCTCATAATTCAAGCCGATCCGGGAGACGGTGCCACAAAGGGAGCAAAGCGTGGCCGGGGAGCAACCAAACAGCGCGGTCGATGTATCTCGATCTGCATCAACGTGGCACAGCATTTATCACGGCGGTAATGCTACAAATAGGATGTCTGTTGCCAACGGCTTTCTCCGGACGGACACGTGGCATGACGTACACCATAACTTTGACTTTTTTATTCCTTGCTCATTTTCATATCTCTTTTTCTCATCCGGACGCTGCGCCTCACTCCTCTCGCAGCTGCGGCGTTCTCCGACCGTGCCCCTGACCATGCGTCGCTTGCTCGCTCGCTCCTCACTGTCGCGCCGTCACGCACCCCACCTGCGTCGCTTGCTCCTCGCTCCTCGCTCCTCACTCCTCTCCCCGCCCGCCGCGTGCCCCACCCGCACCTTGCGTCTCACTTTGGCTGTGCGCCGCGCCGCCCACTCCCTCTCATAGCGCGCGCCACACGCCAGGCTGAGCCAAGGCTGGTGCTAGATGTTGGTGGTGCTCGAGCGCCGTCGCTGGTGCTGGTGCTGGTGCTGATGGTGCTCAAGCGCCGCCGCTCACCGATAGATCCCACACCGATGACCGGAATCGATCGGCCCCAGTCTTCCCCTCCCCTATATTGCAAACGTATGTTTTAAGTGTTTCGGATGTTTCAGAAGTATGTTGCAATTATTACATATGGATGTTGTAAAAGTAGATCGGGATGATGCACATGTTGCATATTTTTGCAAGTGTTTTCACTGTTATGTTGCAAGGGTTTTGAATGTTTTCAGACGTAAGTGTTTAATCAGTATGTTGCATATATTTACACACATGTTGCAAGTGTTTTATTTGGATGTTGCATATGTTTCACACACATGCTGCAAATATTTTATCTGGATGTTACATATGTTTCACACATATGTTGCGACAGTATGTTTCAAATGTTTCATTATGTCCGACGTATGTTGCTTCCAAGTGTTTCACAGAGGCACAGTGAGTGATGGGCGCACGGCCCAGGCGCCGGGGATGGCGCGCGGCAGAGCTAGGGACCAGCGGACAGGGGTGCAGCGAGCTGGGTGCCGGCTCCCGAGTCCCGTCCACACGGAGAGAGAGGAGGGAGGTCCGAGGGAAGGAGTGGGGCGCACCGATGGGGGTTGGGTGCGCGTGCGAGGCGAGGGTGAGGCAGACGAGGACGGGCTACGCGGCCGTCCATCCAGACGCGAGGAGGGACGGGCACATGTCGCCAGCAGTCCCATGAGCGCCGCCCCAGATGGGCATGTGAGAAGTAGACACGAGCGGAGACGCAGAGTGAGGGGTGCCCCGGGGAAAGGAATCGGTCTGGTCCACGATACCATCGCATAGATCAATAGCCGATCGGATATCCGGGCGTCGGCACAGTTCCGTTATCACGGCCCAAGCGCCCAGCTGCCAGGAAAAGCTACGCATTTGCTTTTTCTCCATGAAAGTATCTAAGGTCCACAGGCTGGTGCTACCGTACCAAATGTATTAATACTGGAAGAGAACAACACGACTCCCCTGTTAGCTAGAGAGAAAATGCAATGATTACGATTACGATAGTACGGTCTCCATAAGTCAATTCATATAAATTCGTAAGAGTGTACTCCATTGGTAATTACTCTCCATGTCCCAAATAGAAGACATTATCGTTTTCCAATAACTTTGACTAATTATATATAAAAGAATATTAGCGTTTATAATGTATAATAAGTATCGTAGATAGATCATTGAATATACTTTCGTAATAAACTTATTTGGAGATATAAACGTTATACGTATTTTCTATAAATCTAGTTAAAGTTGACAAAGTTTGACATGTACGCATCCCATGACGTCTTCCTTTCTAGGACAGATGGAGTACTCTGTTGGAGATATGAGGTAAGGTGGTATAGAAAAATCCGAGCCTTTAAATTTTGAAACAGATAATATATTATAATTAATGAAGGAAAAACAATTAATTGATTACCATTTGCGAAAGCGCATATAGTCTAGTGGTTACATAAGCCTTAGTAGCATCTTAGGTCCTGAGTTTGACTTCTCGTGGGAGCGAATTTTTCAGGATTTAACGGTGTTGTGCTTTAGTGGTATGCCCATCGACAGTAAGGCATATGTGGTGATTACGTCAATCTCGAGGATTTGTCGGCCCAGTCTAGAGAGATGCGCATAAAGGTAAGGTTCGCGTGCGTGCGTTTATAGGGGTGAATGTGCGTGTGTTATGAGTGTCTTCATCGTACTTTGATTACCAGTTTTTTTTTTTTTTGAAGACATCACCGGAGGGGTGAGAGCCCCACCTGAATAATTTTCCATTGATACCGGGCAAGCCGGGGGATGGAGGGTGCCAAGCACCTAATACATGAGTGACCCTTGAAGGTCAAAGAAGTACAAGAGTGGGAGAGGAGAATTACAACACTTAGCACAACAAAGATGATGACGACGACAACAACCCACCAACAACACTACCAAAACAACACTTAAACAAACTCAAGGATAAGCCTGGACCCTTGCCGAAAGACGTCAGCAGAACGTTGATTTGCGCCTCCACCGAACAACATACTCGCCGTTTTCACCATGGCCATTGCGCCCTCCACCACTCCTCGTAGGTACGCCGATCCACTGCCGCCCTCCATCTGAGGACCACTCCATGCAGCAGGATGGGGACTAAGAGTGGCGACGAACACACAAGCCCCGGATGATCGGACACGACGACCTTCCATTGAACTGATGATGACATCCTCCAACACATCCGGGCCCACGTACCATCATCCAACGCCATCCACGGGGAGGAACCCTTGAAGGGGAATGACGGCAGCGGTGGAAACACCACCCGGCATTTGATCTTCTGACACCACCAAGGAGAGCGCCGACGGAGCAGAGGCGCCAGAGATGGACACTCGTCGAGCGTCAGCAACAACCAACAACCAGGGCCAAAACTCAACCAAGAGGGACCAACAACAAGATGGGGGAGAGCAAACAGAGAGAGCATCCGGCCACGGCGAGAGCTGGTATCTATCCCTCCACAGTGGCGCCCTCAAGAGGGTCATGACGCCGTCGACGCCGCCGCCACCGACTCCAGAAGACTAGAGCTATGTTTTCACCGGGGGGAGCAACAAACTACAATCACAGGGGGAGAGCCAGACATCGACGCCTCCAAGGAGGTAAACGGCGCCGTAGGGCGTCGTCGTCGCTCGCACGGTCTAGTGCATGGCTTTCGCCGAGGCCCCCAAACCTATGGATTATAGCCCGTTGACACAGAAACCAGACTCGCATTATTCGTAGCTGCAGGGACGTCAACCACAGTTACCCGGGGCAAAACCATACCTCGCCGGCACAACCCCACCGTCTGAGCTCTCGACAGCTCGCACAATGCAGTGGGGATGACTTGTTGCCGGCACCCGCGTTTTCCCCTGTCACCACGGTGCCAGCAGTAGAGGGAGCCGACCACCGCGGGTCCGCCGGATCTGGCTAGCGGAGCAGGAGCCAAGGGGCGCCCCTGGCGTTCGCCAGAAGGGGCCTGCCGCCGTTGCGCCTGGACCTTAGACCAAAGCACCGCAGCGGCACGACGAGCATGTCCCCTGTGGTGGCGTTGGCCGTGCCCGTTGCCCCAGGAGCCCGCCAGCTCCAGCGCCGGCCCCAAGGCTGTTGCATCTGCCTCCTCGGGGGGCGCCGAACGGCCACGCCGCCGCCGGCGTCGCGCGCCTCGCCACCGCCAGCAGAACCGAGGAGGAGGGGGAGCGGGTGCTCCACCCGCCATGGCCTGGCGCGCCGCTGAGCCAGCCGCCCACCGAGCCGGGGGGCGCCGCGCCCTGGTGCGCCGTTGGGCCAGGCGCCGAGATCGGCCAGATCCACCACAGGGGTCACCGGAGCCGGCCCCGACGAGCCACGGGCGGCAGGTAGATGAGTCTCGAGGGCGGCGCCCCTACCTATGTCGACGACGCGCCGTCAGCCCCACCCGCGACGGATCCGAGCGGAGGGACGCCGGATCCAGCCCGGGGGAGCACAGATCCGGAGACCTTGCGCCGGCCACCGGCCACCTGACGCCGAAGAAGAAACGAGCTACAGTAAATACGGCAAGGGAGGAGAGGATGGAGAGAGGAGGAAGCAGCCGCGGGAAGCCTTTTTGGGCGCCGTGGCAGGCCGCCGCCACCGCTAGCCGGAGAGCGGCGGCGGCGGCCGGGGGGTTGGCGCGGCGGGGAAGGTTGTGGTGGCGGCGGCGGGATCGCCCCCGAGTCGCCCAGTTGGGGACGACGCGGGGGGGGGGCAAACTCTCAACTTGTCGGGTTTTTTGTATATGGTGATTACCAGTTATTTTGAAATAACAAGAAGCCAAGATGAAAGGGGAGGTTGGCTGCGAAGTCTTGCGCTCAATCCTAAAGCGTGGGCCTAGATGACGAAGAAACTCTGCATCATCAAGGACAATGAAGTTGTGGGCGAGTCAAGTTGTAAAATATATGCTACTCACTCCATTTTAAATTGTATGTTGTTTTGGCGAAACAAGTTTATAAAATATATGCTACTCACTCTATTTCAAATTGTAAGTCATTTTGATTTTTCTAGGCGTATAAATTTTGATATGCATCTAGATATGCAGTATGTTTATATACACAGTAAAACGTATGAATCTACAAAAGACGCATATAATGCGGGATTCGCTGCGTGGGCTGATGAACTGAAAAAGCATATGCGAACAACCACAGGCTTGTAAACAGTAGTGAACAGTGTATAAAATAATAACAGACTTAGACCTTGTTTAGTTTCTCTCCGAAACTTTACACCCTATCACATCGGATATTTGGATACATGCATAGAGTATTAAATATAGACTAAAAAATAACTAATTGCACAGATTGCGTGTATTTTGTGAGATGAATTTTTTGAGCCTAATTAGTCCGTGATTAGAAAATGACGTGCTACAGTAAACATGTGCTAATGACAGATTAATTAATCTTAATAAATTTGTCTCAGTTTACAGGCGAGTTCTGTAATTAGTTTTATTATTAGTATCCGAACACCCCTTCCGACATCTCATAAAACATTCGATGTGACACCCTAAAACTTTACACCATGAAACTAAAAGTGGCAAACAGTACTGCATACTGAACAGTCGCGGGAGGTCCCCCATTTTATTTGCACATGAGAGAGTACCGTATTGACTTTGATTTTAGTTTTTTAATGAGATATTGACAGTGTCTATTTCGATTCATAAAGAAGAAAGCAACTAGTAGGTGGCACTAGTACAGAAAGACATGAAAAATAAAACACAACACAAATAAGAAGAGGAACATGTAGCCAAACGGGCAACAAAACAATATACACGCTGCGCTCTACACGCCTCCTACTCCTCACAATTGTGCGCACAGAAAAACTCCACGAATCCACACCACATGGTGGACCAAATTATAGAGAACCATATAGAAATCTTTGACATCTCACAGACGGCCTTCACAAAACATCGACGAACAAGGCCAATTGCCGCTTCCAAACTATACAACAGGGATGCACCAATCTTCTCATTGCTAATAACTCTGCCAACATATATATCCATTACTCCAAAACGACTCCGCCTCAGTGTAACTGCAACGCCATTACACAAATCATCTCTAAAATGAAAAAGGAGGTAGGTAAGGCATCCTTGAAAAATGAGAACGGAGGTAGGCATTGTCTTTTCTTTTCTTTTTTTTGTTTGGTTTTATGTGAGCATGGCACATGTAGCTAATGTGAGGTGATGGTTCACACATCTTGACAAGCCGTTGCTCAATTCTTTGTTCAGCTGCTTGTAGCAAAAAAAATTATATCCCCACCGTCGTCAGTGTTTGATGCTTGCAGATGGCCTCGTTCGGTTGCGTTGATAAGTCGGCTGAAAAATACTGTTGACTGATTTGTTGTGAGAGAAAAACATGGTTCTAGCTGAAAAAACCAGCTGAAAAGTACGGATTATAAGCCGGATGAACAGGGCCGATCGTGACACGATTCGCTGGCTCTCTCAAGTCACATCTGGTCGCGGCACACAGTGACGAGATAATATACAGGAAAAAAATATAGGCCAATCAGTGAGATGCCGGTTGTTCTATAAGGCCTTGTTTAGTTCCCCCAATTCTCCCCAAATTCCACTATGCAAAAAGAAGATTCTCTGTCACATCAAAATATCGGCAAATGCATGGAGTACTAAATGTTGATGAAATCAAAAACTAATTGCACAGTTTTGTTGTACTTTGCGAGACGAACATTTTAAGCCTAGTTAGTCAAAATTTGGATAATTTTTACCAAATACAAACGAAATGCTACAGGAATTCTGATACAGTGTTTTCTCCCCTATTCTCTGAACTAAACGAGGCCTAAATAGAAGTAGCAGCTCCTATTCGTCACCCTCATCTTAGCCACAAGCTAGGTGTATAGTACACCAGCAACGTGCCGTTTACACTTGCACAAGGCGCAGATCGACATGAGCTCCGCTGCTGCCGACGCCGGCAAGCCGCACGCCGTGCTGGTGCCGTTCCCGGCGCAGGGCCACGTCACGGCGATGCTGAAGCTGGGAAAGATCCTCCACTGCTGGGGCTTCCACGTCACCTTCGTCAATAGCGAGTACAACCACCGCCGCCTGCTCCGGTCCCGCGGCGCGGGCGCGCTCGACGGCCTTCTGGGCTTCCGTTTCGCCACCATCCCGGACGGCCTGCCGCCGTCCGACGCGGACGCCACCCAGGACGTGCCCTCCCTCTGCCGCTCCACGCAGGCCCGGCTCTAAGGGGAGGGCAGCTGGTGCGACAGCCGGGGACCCATGAAGCTAGGGGGCCAACAATATATAGGTAATTAGTATATAGTAGATGTAATTTTCTATGTGGCATAAGCCTTTGGCCGCAGATCGAACGAGGAGCGAGCGTTTCGTTTTCCGCCGGCGCCGGCATTTACAAACTAAATATATGCTGCAAATATACTTTTATTATTCGTATTATATATGTTAATCTTTACATTAGAAAATTAGTACAGCGGGCTCTTATCGTCTTGCTTATAAGGGCCCTTAAAATTATAGAGCCGGCCCTGGCTCCACGGAGGAGACCTGTCTCCCGCATTTCAGGGCCCTGCTCCAAGGTCTCAACGCCTCCGCCCCTGACGTGCCGCCGGTCACCTGCGTCGTCGGCGACGACATCATGAACTTCACCTTGGAAGCCGCCAGGGAGATCGGCATACCGTGCGCTCTGTTCTGGACTGCCAGCGCCTGCGGATACATGGGCTACCGCTACTACCGCACCCTCATCGACAAGGGCATCTTCCCCTTGAAAGGTGGTTGAAATCTCCCTCGCACGCGACTCAGTGTACGGCAAGTGCTCACATGTATTTGTTTTATGAGCGTGCAGAGGAGCAGCTGACGAACGGGTTCTTGGACACGCCGGTGGAGTGCGCGCCGCCCGGGATGACCAAGCACATGCGGCTCAAGGACTTCCCAAGCTTCATCCGCTCCACGGACCCCGACGAGTTCATGGTCCACTACGCCATCAGGGTGACGGGTCAGATAGCCGGCGCGGACGCCGTCGTCCTCAACACCTTCGACGAGCTCGAGCAGGAGGCACTCGACGCCATGCGCGCCGCGATCCCGCCTGCCGCGTCCATCAACACCATCGGCCCGCTCGCCCTCCTCGCCGAGCAGATCGTGCCCAAGGGCGGCCAGCTCGACTCGCTGGGCTCCAACCTTTGGAAGGAGGACGTCTCCTGCTTCCGCTGGCTCGACGGCAGGAAGCCCAGGTCCGTGGTGTTCGTGAACTACGGCAGCGTCACGGTGATGACCAACGCGGAGCTGGTGGAGTTCGCGTGGGGTCTGGCCAACAGCGGCCACGACTTCCTGTGGATCATCCGGCCGGACCTCGTCAGCGGCGAAGCCGCCGTGCTGCCGCCGGAGTTCCTGGAGGCGGTTAAAGGGCGCGGCCTGCTGGCGAGCTGGTGCCCGCAGGACACGGTGCTGCGTCACGAGGCGGTGGGCGTGTTCCTGACGCACTCTGGATGGAACTCGACGCTGGAGAGCCTCTGCGCCGGGGTGCCAATGCTGTGCTGGCCTTTCTTCGCGGAGCAGCAGACCAACTGCCGGTACAAGTGCACGGAGTGGGGCGTGGGCATGGAGATCGGCCACGACGTGCGGCGGCAGGTGGTGGAGGAGAAGATACGGGAGGCCATGGGCGGGGAGAAAGGAAAGGAGATGCGGCGCCGCGCGGTGGAGTGGCGCGAGACCGCCGTGCGCGCGACGCAGCCTGGCGGGCACTCGTACGCCAACCTGGAGAAGCTGGTGACCGACGTACTCGTCTCAGGTGGCAATGGCAAGAGTTCTTAATTAATCCTCTTTGCTATTACCACTGCTCCATGTGCGTGCATACACATGCCACGACGGCACGACCATTTGTTTTGGGATAAAGCTCAGCTATAGCATGCATCGTCTGAGGTTCTGAACCATGAAATGCACTTATGACTTATGAGTGTGTACTCATCAAATAATGGTTGTACGTGTTGTTGTACTCTCTAGTACGTGATATGTATTATGCGCCCTCTTGTTGGCATTATTATTGTACTATTTTGGGTCTGGTGTCGAATGGGCACAGCCTTGTTCGCTTCGCTGAAAAGTCATGCTGAAAAGTATTCCCCCTGTTCGGCTGAGCTTATCAGCACGGTTTATCAGCCGTGGAACAGTGTTTTTCTCTCACAGCAAATCAGCCACAGCCGGCTTATAAGCCAAAAAACAGCCTGCCGAACAGGGCCATTGTTCGTTAATTTATTGTGAAAGGAAAACATGGTAGAAATGGCTGATAAACCGTGCTGATAAGTTCAAGCGAACAGGGCAAATAACTATGTATGGAACAACAACCGAACAAGGTGGGTGGACAGGACCTAGGCCAAACGGACCTTATTCGCTCCAGTCTAGAACCATAGGCACAAAATAAACGAGTTGATCGATGTATGTGAAACCTATCACTGTTTGTTGTATTCTAGGCGATCTATTTGTACGATGGTTTTATATGACGTTCTAGTGTATTTTATTATACGTCTACCTTGCTAATTTGCTATCTTTTTCTGAAACCGTCAAACTTTATGCATTTTGACTAACACTTAGTCATACTACATGCAGTGTATTAAACTAACTATGCAATCATATGTCAAAGTCATAATGCATTTTCAAAATCACCCATCGTACACTATGGTTTGTATTGGCTTGAGCGCTATCTCTTATGTATGGTTTTCTCATGTGACGGAGATCCGAACTCATTGTAATTATAGTATATAATCTTGATGGCAGTGTGATGCATTAATAATATCAAATGTAAAATATTTGACATAAAGCTCTATTTAATTTAATAGTAAAATATATCAACAAAAAATAAGAAATAGGTCACTGCTAGGTTGAAGCAACTAATCCCACAATGAGGATTGTACTATCACTTCTGGATAGAGGATTAACCTAGCAGTGAGCATCATCCTATCACTGCGATTCTTGGAACCGACAGTGATAAGGAAGTCCTTCATTGACAATTACTCTCTGTTGGGTCCAATTAGTGAGACCAGTATAAATTCATTTTAACGTGAACAAGTAAATGTGTGTTAGTAGGTGATAGCTTTCATACGTACATGATGATAGTAAGGTTTGCTTTTATTATATTATAAGAGTATATATATATATATAGACCAAACCAAAGCATACACAAGGATGATATGATAGGTCAGACCCACGTTGAAGTCCACTTCTCTTTTATTTTTGAATGGGTAGATGTCCACCTCTCTGTGCTATGGAAATCAAATCAACGTGTTCATGCCATGGTTATATCCATCGAGAAAAGCTATTGAATTGCTACCGACAGTTTTTTTTTCTCTCTTTTCCTAAACCACTAGCTGATCTTCTTGATTTTATTTGCATTCACAATGTGGATTAACTATTAAATCATCTCTTAAAGATACATTAATCACTAGGGAAACCCTTTTGGCTTCTAAAAAAGATTGTGATTAGGCCAGTCTCAATGCAACGTTTCATGACACTGTTTCCAATACTAATAGTCTTGGAAACTGGAACATGAAACCCCCTCTTTCAATGTGATAGTTTCATTTCGTTGTTTCATAGACTTGTTGTAGCATTTAATTCTTGTGTTTTGCTGTGATCAAATATGCTAGATGACTTTGTAGCCGTTTATTGTGTTCAGATCAAACTTTATCCCCGTATAGCTGCGTACTAGGGATCAACCATGTATGAAAAACACACTCGCATAGTCTATCTCAGGCCAAGTGTGGAAGGATGGTTAAATGAAGTACCACCGGTCATGGCGACATGCATACTGTCAACATGGCTGAAAAGCTATATTTGCTGTTCCATTGGGTGCTTCAAATTTACAGAACTCCCATGCAAAGACGAGGCCAATGGTGTGCGTTTTTACAGCAAAGCAACGCGGAGTCAGTACGGCATTGGCACTGGGCATTGGTGTGGGGTGATGGTTTTTTTTTTTTGGAATTCATGGGGTGATGGGTTGAAAGGAGCAGGAGTATTATCTATCTGTCACTGTAGCCCGGCGTTAATCAGATGCTGACTCGCGTGGCCACAAGTGAGTCCGACAGGCGCACGCGAGGCCGACTTTATTTGTTTTCTTCTCACAGAATGCTAATAATATATCTAACTGTTGGTTGTATGTTATTATCATATCATATATATTGCATAATTATGGATATGTTAGGATACATAGGACTAATTATTGTAAGCTAACTAATTTTTAGCCCTAGCTCATCCAAACAGAGAGCTAATATAATAGATGATCTAATTTATTAGCCAAGCCTACAACTAGTTGTTAGTTAACTAGCTAAGCTAAATTGAGTAAATTTTTAGCCCTAGCTGATCTAGACATGCCTATATATGACTTTTAGAGCTTGTGCCAACTTGTTGATGGACTTATACTTTCGATAAGAGAAACTAGATCAAATTCAACATGGCAAACACATTTTACAGTGAAAACGGATTGTCTCATCTGCAGCAAGAAAGAGAAACAAACAAACAAAGTGAAAACTGATTGTCTCATCTTCAGCAAGAAAGAGAAACAAATAAACAAATTGGTCGCATCTATAACAGTATCACCTTTTTAGGTCCTGTTTGGATCAATTAGCTGCTAAGGTCTTCCATAGTGTGTGCTTGGAGTGATGCCCAAAGAGGAGAGATAAAATTTAGGCACCACTCTACACACTGCAACCAGTGATACCATCTTAATGTGATGCTTTAAAGTTTAGGAGGGGTGCATGAACATGCGTCGATGCCCAAATATTAAACAACACTATATTGTAGCATGGACCAACACACACGAGAGAATCAAGTTCGAGAGAAGAGGGAGAAGCAATATTTTATTGTACATGGACCCCCAAACGGATAACTTCGGTGCAATATTTTTTAGCACACTGCATCTCTTTGGGCGTGCTCAATCCTGCGTGTGGGGCCCATATATTTTGTGGCATCACTCCCACGCCGCAGAAGGTCTAATAGTTAGCTAGCTGATAGCTCATAACTAGTATTAGTTGCTATTAGCTAGCTTGACCTAATTAGTGAGATAATTGTTAGGTTGGATATTAGCTAACAATACCGCTTGGACCCAAATAATCTAAATATTTGCGACAGCATGCGACTAAATAATATTATATATCGTCGTCGTCATTTGCCTTGGCTCGATAAGACCACACGTAGATGATAGACAGATCAATCACGTCAAGTTTTGCACGAGCGTTCATTCTAGCAGTTTCATGTCTCTTTCAATACATGATTCAAAATGTTAGTGAGCTCTATTATATTTTTTTTCTATTCCTATATTTAGAATACCGCGTCTCACAGAGGCCGTATATATACCACACATAGACACACGCTGTCACCAGCTAGTAGGAGGGATAATATAGCGCTATATAGACACAAGTTGCACGAGCGAGAGCAACATTGAGCGCTCCGCCGTCCCCATGGCATCTGGGGAAAAAAACTAAATCATACAGTATATATACTGCTGCAGCGCGAGATCGGTGCTGCAGCCAAATGGGCGAGCTAGACCCACGCGGACGCAGGCAATTGCGCTAGCTAAATGCCGAGCGAAAATATGTGAAACTTGTTACTTGTGGATTGGCCTCTACCAAGTCTGCGTCGAGCAATGGGCAAGTCCAGGCGGCCATGCCTCGAGGCCTTCATTTTGTGGCCGTCTTTTTTGTTTTTTTTTCCCTTTTTTCGAAAGATTTTCTCAAATATGTCCCTTGCGGAAAGATTTCAAAAAAATGGACCATTCGCTTGGTGCCATCGTCGATGGCGCCAAGATATAACGGCATGGCGCCATCATCCCTGGCGCCAAGACACCGCCGACGTGGCCACCGTAGCATTCGACGTGACAGTGCTTGGCGCCATGGATCTTGGCGCCGAGGCTTGGCGCCAGGTATCTTGGCGCCATGCCTTGGCGCCACGGATCTTGGCGCCAAGCAGGCTGCAAAAACGTCGGCCTCTTCTTTTTTCTTCCTTTCTCTTCTTTCTTTCTTCTTCTCCTTCTCCATCGCCCGCACGACGCCGCCGCCCGCGCCGCCGCCCGCGCCCGTGCCGCCCGTCCGCGCCGCCGGCCGCTCCCGTCCGCGTCGCCGCCCGTGCGCGCCGCGGCCCGTGCCGCGGCCCGCGCGCACCCGCCGGCCGGCCGCGCCCGCCGCGCGCGCCGCCGCCGCGCCCACGCCCGCGCCGCCGCCGCCCGCGCTCGGCCGCGCGCCACCGCGCCCACACCCGCGCCCGCCCGCGCGTCCCCGCACGCGCCCCCGGCCGCGCCCGGCCCCGCGCCACTCCGCCTCCCGCAGGCCGGCCGCGCCCGCCCCTCGCCCGCCGGCACCGCCGCCGCCCGGCCCGGCCGCCCACGCCCGCCCTTGCGGCCGGCCTCCCGGCCCGACCGCGCACCCGCGCGCCCCCGCTCGGCCGCACGCCTCCGATCGGCGAGGCCTCTCGCCCGGCCACCGTCCTCCGCTGGCAAGGTAAAATATTTTTTTATTCTTACTTAACAATAGTTAGTTAGTTAGTAGTACTGTGCATTTAGTAGTAGTGATTAGTTAAGAATACTTAGTAGTTAGTAGTAGTTAGTATGTATTTTTTAGTTAGTTATTTAGTTAGTTAGTTAGTAGTATTGTGTTTAATTAGTTAGTTAGTTAGTTATGAATAATTAGTAGTTAGTAGTACTTAGTATGTACTTTATATTTATTAGAGACCTATTACTTAGTATGTTTTAATTATATTGGAGTAAAGCAATTGTGCTTCGTTATGTTTTGGAACTAGATGGACAACCTAGTGAGCATTTATTATGGAGGAACTGTGGAACGAGATCGCTATGGATATGTTGAGCTTGTTGACATGCAAAGTGTGCCTGTGCTATTCAATGAGAAGCCATCATTTATTGAGTTGACTGCAAGAGCTCGTGAGGAGGTACATTACCGTAGAGATGATGGCATCATAGTTGAGGGTGTACTTCACCTAGGTTACCCTCCCAACATGCTAAGGAAGATGATCCCAATAGGTTGTGCAGATCAGTGGGACAACTATGTGAGATCGGCTATGAAAAGCTAGTTCCAAAGTTTGGATGTGGTTGTGCAGCGGGTGCTCGTTGATCCCATCCCTCTTGGGTTGTCCCCGCCAATGGGTGAGCAGGCATATTTTGAACCTCCCGTCCCGGAACTTGATGTGGATGCGGAGGTCCTGCCTACCGTTCCCGATGCACAATCTGCCCCCAATGATGTGGCACATCCTCCTCAGGAGATCCCTTTGACACAGAATCATCCGAGTAAGTGTCAATTAGGTGTCCTTTTATCTTTCTAACCTAAGTCTCTTCTTTTCATCCACTCTTCTTATCATCTCCTCTTATTTGTGGCTATGTTGCAGGAGACATTCCCGATAATGAGGGCGCTCCTCCTGCTGATGCTCAAGTCCAGATTGGAGATGGAATCCGCGCCTCCAATAGTGTTGAAATTATGAATGATTCAGAGCCATATGAGATCGCAAGGGCTGTTGATTCTGACGATGATCGTCCCGTTGGAGAGCTCACGGAGAGTGACGTTGAGATGCTTAGGCGTATTTTTCCCGGCCGTCGTGATCCTATGGTTCATGAGTTCAGTGATCTTACTCATTCAGATTAGGCGTTTGCAGAAGGACGTGATGATGAGCTGCAGGAAGCTTCAGAGGCTGGTCCTAGTATGGAAATAGAGAAGGGGATGGTTTTCAATGACCTCCCTGCATTGAAGAGGTGGTTGCAGGCGTTTGCAGTGTTACGCAAGAGACCGTATAAGGTCCTGCATTCCTATGTGGAGCGGCGTTACACGGTTGTGTGTGACAAGGAACGTTGTCCATGGAGGGTTTGTGCAAGGAAGGAAAAGGTCTCCGGAAAGTGGAAGATCACAAGAGTTGTCGGGCCACATACTTGTTCTTCACATGACCTCAACACAAAGCATCGGCAGTTGACATCTACCCTCATTGCCAAGCGGTTGATGAAAGTATTACAGGGAGAGCCGAACATGAAGGTTAGGACAATTATCAAAATAGTTAATGAGGTATATGGAGGATATGACATAAGTTATGGCAAAGTCTGGAGGGCTAAGCAGCGGGCGTGGAAGATGATATATGGGGACTGGGAGGATGGCTACGAGCAGCTTCCAGTACTTCTCAATGCAATCAAAGTAATGAATCCAGGCATGCATTATGAGTACATCCCTAGGCCAGACGCATGGAAGGATGGGAGACAGATATTCTTCCGTGCTTTCTGGTGCTTCCCTCAGTGTGTCGAGGCCTTTAGGCACTGCCGTCCAGTCTTCTCCATTGATGGTACATTCTTGATTGGCAAGTATCGTGGCACACTACTCATAGTCATATCGTGTGACGCAAACAACAAGCTTGTTCCTTTGGCATTTGCTTTGGTTGAGAGGAAGAATAATGATAGATGGGGATGGTTCTTGAGGCTAGTCCGGATACATGTGGTTGGACCTGGCAGAGAGGTGGGCGTCATATCTGATAGGCACCAGGGCATACTTAATGCTGTGCGAGAGGAGATAGAGGGGTATGCACCTTTGCACCATCGTTGGTGTACTCGGCACCTTGCTGAGAATCTACTCTGAAAGGATGGTGTGAAGGATAATTTTGATCTTTTCCAGGAGGCTGCTCGATAGCTCGAGGATAGGTATTTTCGGAGGAAGTTAGAGGAGGTCAGAACCGCATCTAATGCAGAAGGTAGACAATGGCTGACAGGTTTGATGAGAGATGTGGAGAAATGGACAAGAGCTCACGACGCAGGTGGTTGGAGGTACGAGTTTCAGTGCAGCAACATGGCCAAGTCATTTAATAAGCTGCTGCTGGGGATTCGTGGTATGCCCGTGAACGCTATCGTTCAATTCACATTCTACAAGCTTGTTGCATGGTTCAACGATCGGCACGCCCATGCATTGCAGTTGCAGAGTGAAGGTAAGATTTGGGCCCCAACACCACAGGCACATTTAGACAAGGCGAAGGAAAGGGCTGGGACACATGAGGTCACATGTTTTGACCATGCCATAGGAAGGTATGAGGTGAAGCATACCGGTGGTACTACATCTGATGGCGAGGTCCGAGAGTCGAGGATTTATGTGGTAGTCCTCCAAGATTTCTCATGCACTTGTGGGAAACTAAGGCATTATCACTTTGTATGTTCTCACCTTGTAGCAGCTGCTAGGCATCGCAACTATGATATTGAGGCTAGGATACCTCACGAGTTCAGTGTCGACACGCTTGTCGAAACATGGAGGCCCCGCTTTATGCCTTTCCGAGACCCTGGAGAGTGGCCTCCATACGACGGTCCAAGGTACGTTGCAGATCCAGCTTACCGTTGGGACAAGCGGGGCTCTAGAAAGAGGACGAGGCACAGGATGGTTATGGATCAGATACCTGGTAGAACGCGACGTGGTAGAGCGACGCCATTTCTTAATGACCCAGAGCAGTACGAGTGTGGCAAGTGCGGTAGACTTGGCCACAATTCCCGCACTTGCCATTGGCAAATTAGTGAGGTGCGACTTATAGTTGTTTCTATTATTTAATACCTATCATATTGATTGTCCAATTCTTGCTTTATGTTTAATTGCATATTTATTTTATAACTTACTGACAATATTTTTTTAGGATGGCGCAATTCCACCTTCTGGACCCGGTGTACGACGAGACCCACCGAGGACGTCTCGTAGCGTCGGGGCAGGTAAGATTTTACACTCTCATATCACATACTTCGAATTATAAGTGTATATATGTGTGTCAAGTAACATTTGTATTTCGTTTAAATGGAGAACCTTCCCCTCCTTCGTTCTAGAGTACATGGAGGGTTCTTGAAAATGCAGTACGACAACAGGTACACACCGTACCTATCGAGAGCTGGCCTAGACGTCATATCTTTCTAGGTTCGTCGTGGCCTGCCTTTATTCAACTCGGCGGGCTTGACTGCATTGGTTGGCAGGTATTTTATGAACACATAGGTTATATTAATAATCATTTGTTCACGCCGTTATGGACGATACGTCGATACGTAAGATCAACCACGATCGCCAGGACAGCTGCCCATTATTAAAATGCAAAAACAGACATGACTAGTGCCGGGCGCCCACCAGCTTGTCCTTGCACCGTGAATCCAACAAAACCAACTCCAACCACGGTTGCCAGTAGGCCTGCTAATGGGTTGGGTTCAAATAGGTTTAATGGGTTGGGTTTTCAAATAGGTGCACTCTGGATGGGTGGGAATGGATTGATTTATTTAGCGGGTTGGGTCGGGTTGGGTTTAATAGAAAACTGGGTTGGATGGGTCGGGATTGGGTTCTTTTTTTGTGGGTTTGAATGGGTTGAGCCCATGGGTTGATGTTGAATTTTTAATATATCATAGTATACATATATATTGATTTGTAATTTGTTTAGCTTTTGATGTAGGGCCCACATGCATATTTTGCTATGCTAATTGGCACGGATTAGCCTCATGACATTTTGAATCCAGCTTAATTTATTTTGGTCAATTTCGACAAAATTTTATAATGTGAACACGAGCTTTTATTTCGAGGGTCCGGCTTCGAGGTGGGGCCCACATATTCATTTGGCAGTGCCAACTGGCATGAAATAACTGTTTGTTACATTAAATCATCTGCAACAAATTTTAGTCAATTTCGACAAAATTTTATAATGTGAACGCGAGCTTTTATTTCTAGGGTCCGGCTTCGAGGTGGGGCCCACATATTGATCTGGCAATGCCAACTAGCATAAAGTAGCTGCTTGTTACATTAAATTATCAGCAACAAATTCTAGTCAATTTCGATAAAATTTTATAATGTGAACGTGAGCTTTTATTTCTAGGGTCCGGCTTTGATGTGGGGCCCACATATTGATCTGGTAGTGCCAATTGGTATAAAGTAGCCGCTCGTTACATTAAATCATTTGCAACAAATTTTAGTCAATTTCGACAAAATTTTATAATGTGAACGCGAGCTTTTATTTCTAGGGTCCGGCTTTGATGTGGGGCCCATATGTCTTATCCAAGCATATATATATACATTTTTATGTAAATCCATGGATTTTTGTAGCAAACCCGTGGGTTTAATTAGTTTATGGGTTGGAATGGGTTAGGTTGAAACTATAAAAATATGGGATGAGTTGGGTGAAAGAAGAGAGTTAATTTGTTATGGGATGGGTTGGGTATGGGGTGGGTTTTCACCCATTAGCAGGCCTAGTTGCCAGGTTCTTGCATAATCTGCGCCCCCATGCATGCAGTTGCGGATCAGATGCAATCTGCAGCTCCGTTTAATGATTCAGGAAAACCAGACATGGACGTCAGGCCCGAATGCATCGGCGCATCACCATCCACCAGTAAATCGATGCAAGGCCCACACGACAAATGCCATCCCCCAAAGTCTGACACCACCAAACAGTTTTATGCATCTTGGTCTGAAGATAGAAACGGCATGAATGACAGAGGACCACGCTATGTCGCTATTGTGTATATTATCACGTCCTTGTGTGTCGCGACCATACAGTACGTGACTTCAGAGCCAGGGAATCGTGTCACGATATCTGCATGCATCAATCGCCGACAACGGTGGACACGTATATAATTTTTTTTGCTACAAGCAGCAAAACAAAGAATTGAGCAACCGGCTCTGTCAAGATCTGTGTGAACCAACAACTCACATTAACTACAACTGCCATGCCCCTCCCGAGAAATTTACCTCCTTTCTCATTTCAAGGATGCCTTACCTCCGTTTTCATTTCAGGGAATGATTTGTGGAGGTCGTGCCACAAGAACACAGAACCATTTGATTTGATTGTTACCTAAGTTCATTCAGAGAGTACGAATGGCCGAGGCATTGCTCCGTACCAAAGTAATATACACTTCAGATGGCAAAGGAACAAGAGAATTTGGTCAGAGCAAAAGAATAAGGATGTTAGGTAAAGTGAGGGCAAGGCAACTGACTGGTCAAATAGAAATTTGACTTGGAAATGGGTAGATTTATGAGCATCTAAGGGGCCCAAGGTAGGCCAAGGACTACTATAGCCTCATCAAGTAGTTCCCACTGAGCAGACCCTAGCACCGGCATTTGACCTGGCAAGAATGGAAACGTGCGTACGGGTAAGACACTTACTAGCAGTGTACTGAGCTTCAATTCTGAAGATGCTTGGAACATGAAATTTGCCTATCAGATTATCACAGCACAAGAATCGTGTTTGCTCGATCTTTCACGTCGGAAAGACTCTTCATTGCTTATCACACGAGGGATGTTCCATGTTCCATATGCATGGCCTGATATTTTTCCGCCTGCAATAGGATGGTAAACATGACAGCGCTCCAAAAATAAAAACAGATCAGATGAAGAAACGAACCTAAAATATCGTTCCTACCTTCCTTTGTAGCTTCCTCACATCTTCTCCAGTAACTGCCTGAGAGACTAGGCTCCAATTTCTTTGAGAAGCTCTCATATTTCTCTTCAGCCTCGCCTATGCACTTGGCCTACAACAGCCATGGCAAGTATTACCATTATAAACATTACTGTTCAACATATGACTAATCAGTATATCCAGTAAACCTATCACAAGACTGTACAAGAGAAATATGCCTTAGGGGCATTTGCTCCCATGCAGTGCACCCATCTCCAAGCACATCCAAGGGCCATGGGAGTGGGAGCGCATGCCCCTAAGGGAAAAAAAAATGTGTCCGTGACCTATCTCTGTAAGGCAAATAGTGGCAATAAGGAATATATTTTTCTAATGTACAATGGCTATCAGCTGCTGGTTCTCAGTTGACATCCAGTGAATTTGAAACTCAACCTCCAAGACATGTTACTTGAGACAAGACAGCAAGTCCAAAATAATTTCATGGAAGTTTCAATCATGGGTGATCGGTGTTTATAGAAACAGTGTGAAGCTTTACATCTTCAAGGGCAAGGCCCCAAGTGTTTCTTCTTGGAAGGAACAATTCAGAAGTGAGCTAATCCTGCATTTACCCAGAATATAAGGAGAGCTCCATCCTCTGATTAACATGGTTCAGTTTTATATAGTTTCTCTTTTAGTGTACCCTTTTTTCTTTCCTTTACACAACCTTGTATTTTGTATATAAAAAAGATCTTGCTGTGGGGAACTCCCCAGTGAAAAATAAAAACAAACAGGACACATCAAACCAAGCTGACAACAAAAAAAAATTGGAAACAAAAACTGTAGTATACTGAATGTTATAGCAACATCTGAAATTTAAAGAGAGGTTTTTTAAAACACTAACTTCTACTTTATTATGCTCATTGCAATATCAGGAATTTTTCATTTGTGCTCATCCTAATTCATAGCGCAGATTAATTTACTTCGAACTTAAAATTCTTTATAGAGGTAGGCTACTCTACTCCACAATCCATTCAAAACCTGTTGTGCTGATTTTAGTGGTTTCATGATTGGATCTAACTTCCAATTTGGCTCAGACAATGCTCCCCCTTTTTATTTTGGTTATTGAGGGTATAAACAGGTACTCGATAATAGTATCTTAAATTTTGAATCAAGATGATTGATACACAAACAAAATATCAAAACGGCACACAATGTGCTTATGCCTACATAACTCACAATTTTGCAAGCAGGAAATAAATTGAATATCTGATAGCATTTGAAATAAAGGAATGAAGGAGTGACATTATCAGGAGAGATATGTGCCATTAGTTAAACATATAGACTGTCTTTTACCCACCAGCATATTTGGTGCCTCTAATGGTCCATATATTGCAGCAAACATGCGAAGGATATTGAAAGTATTGTTCATAACATCATCCTACAAAACAAATTGAACTTCTTCAACAGTTAGACCTACACTGTACAGCTAAGATTAGAGAGACAACATCAGTATTCAGTAGCCCAACTTACCTCATAATCATACCTGCAAGATATTCAAAAACAAGTCACGGTTGAAACAGCTATTTCAATTGATGACATGGCTTGTAAAACAAAAAAAAAAGTCTGAAAGTTATTCATAATTTCTGTTCAACACATGGTGCATCTAGGCCTATATTGGCCCCTGACGACTCTATATATACATTTTTTTTCTCGAACAATGCAGGGGAGCTGCATGTCATTTCATTAACAAGGAAAGAAAGGTACAGGACTGTATATACATTGATATAACAAGGCTACTAATCTGATGATTTTCCCACAAATCATACTAAGGTACACTGTAACAGTACATAAGTTGTTGGGTTCCTATTTCCGCAGATCCTTTAAAAGTTAGGTTACATGATAACTAAACCACAATGTCATTCGAAATAAAATGATTGTTTCAATTTACATACAACACCGACATCTCATATTTACAAAAGTTCCAACAGAAGCACTAGTTCCATCTGAAACCCAAGCACTACCTTGCCTCAGATTTTACAAGTTTGCCAAATCATCAATGACAGATTTTTTAAAAGTAGGCAGCTCTCACCATTTCGATATACTGTTATGCATGTGAGAGTAAGATTCAGAGCATACTCACAGGTCATCAGATATCTCAACCAAAAATTCTGAAACTGACAAGAAGTCCATATGCAATTCATTGACCTAATAAATAAACAAAGAAAATGATGCCATGTTTTAACAACAGAAGTCAGAATAGAATTTAGTAGGTTATTAACAAAGAGGCATGCATACATGCTGACCAGTAAGTTGAAACATCAACAGGTTAAGAACTCGATAGTCAAATGATTTGAGATGGATTGCCTTCATAACATCTTCAATCGAGATCTACAAAAAAACACTAAGCATTATATTTGAGGTTGCCAAGAGGAAATATTGTTTATGTTCAGTTTCAATAGATTTGAACTATAAAATTCAGTAAGTTAATTATTAATGGATTTAATTTTAATTCAAGTACTAATACAGTTTGTTACTTGGCATCCATCGCTTTCTCTTTGAAGTATCAAGAGCGTACAGCTTTTCAAAAGAAAAATGATCAGGTCTGATCAAATTTGATAGATGATCTACCGAAACCATCGCTATTATCAGGATACTTATTTGTTTTAAATTACAAAAAAGAAAAGTCTCTGCATACCTCCCCATTTCTTAGTAATGCTTGGCAGAGCTTCCTCTCTAGAGACCAATACTGAATGCCTGATTTGAGTTCAGTTCGCAATCTATAAACAATAGAAAATAAAGTAACTTAGCTCAAATATTAGTGAATCTACGTATTACATAACAACTACATAGAGGAGAAGCTCCCAACCGATCTGTCATTAATCCTTGACACTGAAGAAGGTCTTCAAGGGGTTCAATCATTTGAGACAAGGATGTTTCATTGACAGCTTCTTCTTTCTTTCCCAACACCTGTATGGTAGATAAGGTGGCTAATGTATACACTATAATACAAGGCCTATGTAGATGAGATTTAGCAAAACTTGCATTCTATATCTATATATCTTATTTCACTATTATGCAGGTCTTACTTTTGAAGTGTTGTCGTCTGGGACTTGATGTAAACAGTCTTCATTTGAAGCATCTAACTGCAACAAGAAATGTTTAGTTTGTCCAATGAAGAACATAAACCATAAGAAGAAAGTTTGAAGCACGTTTCAGGAGAAAAACCTGGTATATATAGCTCTCGGTGAAAGAAAGAATAGGTAGATACTTGAAAATGGCTTGTGGCTTGTTAACATCCAAACCATGAAACATAAAGTACGATCTACACTGTTTTCTCAGGAAGGAAAAAAAAAAAGACTTTAGGAAACATAATTATCTGGAAGTGCCCAAGATAGACTCATGGCCCAAAAAAAAAGACATGTTTGAACAGGGAAAATCGAAATTTAGAACAACATGTGATCCAGTTTCTCTATAAGACTAATAAAGAAACAGCAAAATACATTCGAAGTTAATTTGCTACTTTTGACATGGACTTAATGCCTCTAAGCAGGTTCGACTGTTGTGTAGCACATCCATTGCAGAATCTCAAACAAAAGGCAGTATGACAGTGGTTTTTTTAGCGGAAAAAGTAAGGGAATCCCCTAATGTGGTAAAAATTTAATGATGTAATAAAAGCAAAAGCAAACATGTTCCTCTTGAGAAAATAAAAGAAGAACTAAAGGAGGGCCCAGAAGACCTGGGTCACTCCAGGATTAAGTCACGACAGTGTTTCCATTAAGGATTTTATGGGTACCAACTACAAAGAGTACGTACAAAATCTTCAAGTGTAGACTTAGCTCTTGTCATCGCATCAAAACCAACCATTGGCACAGCCTGAATGGTTGATTTCTCGGCATGCATCTTAAACTTCTTAATTGGCTGGAGTAAACCTCCAGAAGATATATCTTGATTAGCTGCGGTTGAAAGGATCCTATGTCTTATCAGAGTTCCACACCCAATCAACAAGAAAATTTCCAGATAAACTCATAAGGTCAAGGTAAGATCATCATTACTTCACAACTATTACTACCACTACCTTCCAGATGGGTGAGATGCCGCACTTCTTCCAAAGTATCAGGAGTAGCCTAATAAAGAAAGGTCTCCACTATGATTTCTTCATAGAAAACACATGGATAAAAGCGAACAAGTTGAACGGTGTCACTAACATTACCTTTGCTAATAGCTCAGAGACCAAAAGGAACTTATTCTCCACGGTAAGAGAATCAAACGGTTGCACCTGCGCAAAAATTTTCTGATCATAATTTTGAAAGAAGTTCTAGTCTTCTAGATGCACATAGTGTCCCATTTCAAAAGGCACGGGAATACTTGATGTGTCAGCAGGTGACACCGAATTCAGAGGAGCAACGAAAACAAAAAAGCAAACTAGTGTGATGAATCTGATCATCAAAGCAAGGTAATGAAGTAACTGCGTAGCATTATTTTAGTTAAATAGTAATTAAAAAATGATAGCTAACAATAAGCCACAGCAAAATTCAATAGATTATGAAAAGCACCTACACTGCTGTCCGCTCATGACCAATGTGGCAAATCGATGCATATGTAGCTTGTCATTGCCAACAAAACGTCAGACCGGGCGAGAGCTGTGAGCACATGACACCAATCAACGGCAGGCACTGGCGGAGCCAGGGGGGGGAGGGGGGCTGGCAGGGGCCATGGCCCCCCCAACATCACAGCAAAAATTTTTTATGTAATATATAATTTAATAATCTATATTAGAAAGATATAATAAAAGTTTTGTCATATATTTTTTGATGACTTCTGGACAATAAAATCACATAAATTTGCATTTTATCTTTGGATAAGCTCATCTACGGTGCAAAAATCCAAACAAATAAGCTAAACTCGGTTATTTTATGGTTGAAACTCTTCGATCGGCCCCCTCTCGATAATTTCTGGCTCCGCCACCGACGGCAGGTCAATACAACATTCAACATGTCATCAAATCGATCGGAAGTCACACTGCAGCGAGCTCCGTGTGCGCAAATACATTCCTCTAAAAAAAAAGTGTGCGCAAATACACAACCGAAACCGTCCTCATCGACAAACCCATCAAAATGCAAAAACGAACAGCACATACGCTCTTAAACCCGTAGCCTAACCAAAAGCCTCCGCGAGGGACGAAGGCAGGGAGGGGCGGCGGAGGGAGCCGGGGCCCCTATGACATCGTAGACACACTCCATACCATATCAAATCAAAGGAAAATTGAAGTGTAGCCGCCTAGTTAGTCATCTATTTTGCCCTTTCGCCCCTGCGCGAGGCCATCGGCTTCGGCGCACTCGTAAGGATCACGCTCGTACACATCCGAGTCGATTGAATTCGTAGAGACGGAGGAAGAGGGGCGACCCCAAAAACCGTACCATGAAGAGGAGGAATCGGGCGAGGAAGCGGTCGGCAGCAGCGCCGCCGCCGCCGCCGCCGCCGCCGGAGTCGGTGTGGGAGAGTCCGCGTGAACTCATGAGGGAGAGCACCCTCTGCACCTTCTCGAGCTCCAGCAGCGCCTCCATTGCTGCTCCTCCCCTGCCCTCCCCGGCTCGCCGCGGCTCCGCTTCTCGCAGTCTCGCGCTCGGTTTGGTTCGGTTTGGTTCGGTCTCGCGAGACTAGCAAACTTCATTCGGCGAGAAATGGAGAAGGGAAATAAACGGGAAATGAGGCTGAGTTTGATTGTGGGCCTCCAGTTGGGAACTGCAGAGTTGGCCGTTGGGCTCCAATTTCCAAAATCCTAAGGCCGTGAACTCTCCTCGTTTTCTCGAGTTGGTCTTGGGCCAAACGGGCCGTCAGGAAAGAGCAAAAAGCCAGCAATCCTTTTTCATATTTTCGGCTATTTTTAGGGTTTTCTTATTTTCGGCTTAACGAGCACTGTACGTACAACGTGCCGTTATCAATCTGAAATCCACCTGCGAACAGAAGTTCAAATTGTACGTAGCTCTTACAAATATACAAGTAGCTCCCAATTATAATGAGCAACAACATTGTACTTCCTCAGTTTCAAATTATAAGTCACTTTGACTTTTTTTGTTTATCCATTTTGTTATGTATCTAAATTTATTATTATATCTAAATATATAAAAAAATGGATGTAAAAAAAATTAAAACAACTTATAATTTAGAACGGAGGGAGTAAGTATCAGTCCGGGGACACACGTGCAAAATTGGAGTGTGTAGTGTTTCTAGAGACATGTCACATTAGAACGCTGAATTCCATTTACATGCTCTAATGTCTAATGACTAATCCAAACTCACGCAATGTGTGTGAGAGGCACCTATTTCAGACGTCCAACGGCCGACGCCGGTTCGGGAAACGAAGTCCAGCGCCCGAAGGAGTACAAGCCTCATTGCCCCGCCCCCGAGCATGATATTCCGACTTCCGAGCCCAACCTGCCTAATTCCTACAACTACTGAGGGCAACTACAAGGATCGGTGCCGTGCCCTCTCCTTTTCTGCTGGGCAACGCGTTCTTGCAATCTTGCCTTCTTGGGAAGGACGGCCACTCATCATGAGCATCGCCGCATGCGCGTGCCAAACTGGGGATCCCAGCATGGGATTCAGAGTCGCAGATCCGGACTTGCCGGCCCAGAAAGCAACAGCTGACAGGAGCAAGGTGACGACCTGACCGCTAGACTTGCAGCCTGCACATGCTGCTTCTCAATGTTCTCGTCATCGCCTCCGCCTGACATTTGTTGCTTTCTCAGAGAAGGAAATTTGTGTGTGGTGCTCACTGCTGGCCTTCCCGTCAATGTGTGGCATACACTACCAGTTCCAGGACGGCATCGATTGGATTGGAGGTTGGAGACTGGGAGGAAGTGCGATAGGAGGGCAGCAGCAGCGGGACTGACAAGATGTTTTACCAACTTAATAGAGTCCGTTAGATTGGCAATTAAATATGCCGTGTCTAAGAGCACCTCCAGTGTTGCTAAGGATGGTTCGCTTCCACACTGCAGGTACCGAACCTAGGGGATCGAATCTTCAAATCAGCTCTTCGATATGGTTCGAACCGAGCAGAGTAAAAAATTGGTGCGCAGTACTACTATGTCCTTCCCACGGCAGTGCAATGAGAGAACAAGGTCTACTTTTCTATTTTCTAATCTGCCATGGTCCCCACTAGCTGTCCTCCCGAGCGATGCTCACGTTGTAGGTGTCGAACCATCCCAAAATCGATTTTAGAAAGCTGCAGCTGTCAGATTTGGTTCGCTCTCCCGCTGGAGGTGCCCTAAGGGCTTGTTTGATTAGCTAGAGTTAATTTTTAGCCAGCTAAAGATAGAGCTAGTTTTAGCTCAAAATAGCTAGTGTTTCTCCTCAAGTTGGCTAGTCACTAGTTTGAGGTTAGGCTAAAAATTAGCCCATTAATTAGGTTCCTGTTTGGGTGGGCTAGAGCTAATTTAGGCTATTTTTTAGCTGGCTAGTGATTAGCCATGGGATACAAATAAAGTTTAAGATTAGGTGGCCGCAATTTTAATAGTATACACAGTATGGGATACTTGACACAGCTCTTTCTCTGACTTCTTAGCCACCTTACATCCTGATCCATAAAGCATAGACTCTGTTTTCTTATCTAATCTTATATCTTTTTTTTTTTGCCACAAGACTTAAAGTGTGTGTTTGGTAGAGATCTAGGTTAAACTTTTCTAATTTAGTTTCTTCCTACAAATGTTTCTTCCGGTGAATCATAATCGCTTTCTCAAATCGTTTGGCTAGCTGCCTAGATTTTCATTTGTTGGCGGAGATCATTGTTTTACATGAAAAAAAATCATAAAAATAGATGAGTTTTACCACAAAAATGTATTTTTATGGGTGAAGAACAGTTCAAAAGCAATCAAATTTAATTGGTTTCACTTAAAGAAAATCAATAGAAAATATTTCTAGATTAGAGGGAAGGTAGGAATAAGCTACCCTAGATGTGATTTTGATCTCTACAAAAAAGGGAGAATCACTATAAATGTTTTTACCTAAAATCAATATTGTCTTTAACCGCTTGATGAGGTTTCTAGTGATTATAAAGAGAAGCCTAGTTGTTTCTCACGTCCAAACGGCCTACCTACCTTAGTCAAAGATTTGTCGCAAACATATTAGGGCTGTGACCCATGCCCTAAAGAGGAACTAAGGATTCTTAGTCTTAAAAAAGAGTATAGACGATTGCACGTAAGGAACTAAGAAAAAACACTAAACACGAGAAAAAAAAGTTCAAAAAATACTCCTAGCTCCAAAGAGAATAATAAAAAGCAAAAGAAGCAACAACGCATAGGGGTGGGTGAGTTTTGTTATGAGTGAAAGCCATTGTTTGGTTCATCCTGCCATCATGGTACCTCTAGTTGGTTTTCTTAGAGGAACTAAGGATTGCAGTGAGTTTTACTAAAGTTGGCTTTGTAATAGTCTTCTTGTGTGGCGCTTCTAGATCCGGCACATAGTTAAACACACTAAACATGTCCGACGTGTTGCTGACACAGCCTTACTTAACTATGTTTTACTCACCACAAGCCATGTGATGATGAGTTAACAACAATGGAATCATTCGCTTCATTAATGAGACAGAAACAACGCTTAGCTTTGTCTAAAAAATCACATAGGTATCCTTTTAGTTTCTTAAGTCAACACGACATCATTAAAGCATAACTGTTTTATTACCACTATGAAACGCCTATTGCCGTGTGCTTGAGTCGACCGTTATGGATTTTTTTTTTGCTTTTCATGGCTAGAATTTTACCGGAAGACTTCCCTGTACCTAAGCTTAGGCGTCTAAGTTTGGCGAACCTTGTGCTTTTCCTTTTCTTTTGTATCTTGGATGTACTGCTGGGTGTACTTTTGGACAACTATGTATCAATCGATTCAGAGGCTGGAATATCAATTCATATTCCTGTTTCTAAAAAACTGAAATGCCCATTGCATGAAGCAGTGAGAATAGTTACACTAGCTCTTAAATAGGTAACAATTTTGGATCCCAAGTTGATTAAGTTCCTCCATTGTAAGGGCGTCTCTAAGAATTGAACTAGCAAATTAACTCATATTTTTGCTACATCAATTTAAAGATAGTAGTACATAATACAAAGCTTTTCAATAATCTAATTATATAAGCATCTTACCATAGGTTCCACATCATTTCTTTTTCCTCACCCGTGTGGCCGTATCTCACCATGCATGGTCCCAATAACAGCCTCGTAGTTCGTTTGAGCCTAATTGGGGAATGAAAAATAGCTTTTTTCCCCTCTTCTTCACATAAGCAAAATGCTAAGGTGCATTCCTATGAGTTAGTTGAAACATCACTGTTGGAGCTGCCCTAAGAATATTGAGTACTAGATTGTACTGTTGGAGCTATCCTAAGAGTATTGAGTGCTAGGTTGTGAACTTGTGATAAGCCTCTTGTGTTTGTGCATATGCACATGTAAAAAAAACACACTTTACTCGTCGACATGGGAGATAAATGTAAGACCAAGCCCAAAAATAAATGCGGAAATGCCAGTGCTTGTGAATGAAAAATGCAGGAAAATGACAGAGGCTGCCAAAATCGACCCGGCACTTGAGATTTTCCGCCTATAACTGCAGATCGCTACGTCATGTCAGTTCAATACGCCTTGTTCGCTTGAACTTATCAGCCTAGCTTATCAGTTATGGTACAATATTTTTCTCTCATAGCAAAACAGTATCAGCCGCCTTATCAGCCGCAAAAACCATCAGTCGATAAGCCGGCAATTTGCTCGGATATTTCATTCTTTTGCAATAAGGAGGCCATCAACACGTTGGTGCCTCCTACGAGTATCTCAGCACCCAGTCGCATAGCTCAGCTCATCAGCAGTGTTGACAGCTGCGCCTGTAATCCTTCTTCCTTGCACACCTAAAAAGGCGTAATGACTTAGCCTGCTCATTAACTCCTGCTCACGCCCCGAGTTTGATGTTGTGGATGTCGGTTGTCCGTGTCCGGTGTCCTCCTTCCAGCCTCTAACTCCTCACTACTGTTTCAACGCGAATCGATTCTGAGCTGAGCTCCCCTTTGTCTGAACTCTAAAGTGAACGAGTACTCCTCCGTATCGGATTTAGAAATCGTTTAGTACAGCGACACTGTCTCCAAAACACAACTTTGACCTCTTGTTTTTATAAAAAATATTTATGAAAAAAATTATATATGTATATTTTTATGAAAGTATTTTTCAAGACAAATCTATTCATATAATTTTTATATTTGCAAGCTCAATAACTTAAAAGTTATTGATGATTTATATTTTCAATGTTTGACTCAAACCTTGTCCAAAACGACTTCTAAATCCGATACCGAGGGTATGTACTCGTCAAAGTAAGGAATTCTTATGGTCTACCGCATTTAATTTTTGTGATTCTGAATTATTTTGTTTTTGTGAAACTCTGTCATCATTTGATTGACTGATTCACTCATTCACCGGACTTTCAACCGAAAAAAAAAAGAAAGAGAAAGAATACGTGTATGACTTCCGTCACACGGTAGTAATTTTATTTTTATTTGGTAATAATTGTTCAAATATTGATTAATTAGATTTAAAATGTTCGTCTCGTAAAGTATAACAAAACTGTGTAATTAGTTTTTGATTTCATCTATATTTAATACTCCATATATGTGTCGGTATTTTAATGTGACGGGGAATAGAAATTCTGCATAGTGAATTTGGGAGGCAAACTTTGGAATCTAAACAAGGCCCCTGTTTAGATCCCAAATTTTCTCCCAAATTTCACTATGCAAAAAGAAGATTCCCCGTCACATCAAAATGTCGGCACATGCATAGAGTACTAAATGTAGATGAAATTAAAAACTAATTGCACAGTTTTGTAGTACTTTATGAGACGAACATTTTGAGCCTAATTAAACAATGTTTAGACAATTATTACCAAATAAAAACAAAATTGCTACAGTAACCGGGCACTGTTCGGGCCCGAATTCGGGCATCTAAACAGGGCCCAGGGTCCCCGGCGCACGCACGCAGGTAGGAGGACACCGAGCAACCGCACCCCCGCAGAGCCCTCCACGCGCCGGTCGGCCGCCGGCGGACAAACCCTTAATCCTTTTTATTTAATATTTTAATAATAATCGTTCATAAATTTTTTTGCGGATTTAACTCTTTTGGTCGCGCCAGCGCTGACGCAACTAAATAACGTTGTCGCGCCACAAGTAATGGCGCAGCAACATCCGCCATGTTAGACGGCGTTTCCGACAAGGAAAACACCACTCTCGCAAGTTTGACAATATTATTCTGTTGCGCCACCGGATCTTTAAAAAATTATAACTCTTTGATACGACGTCAGATGAAGATGAAGTTTATATGAAAATTGTAGCTCTCGATGAGATCTACGGCTTTGTAATTTTGAGTTTTTTCATTTGAGGATATTAAGATGCTCAAAAAAATAATATAAGCTTTCAGCACCATAATAAACACGTACCGGCGCTTGTCGTATGAGAAAAATAATATCGTTTCTGTATGTTGTCAAACAAAGATACATTTTGCATGAAAGTTCTAGCTCTCAGAGCATCTCCACTAGTTCCCCAATAAAATTCTCCCAATAACTTAGTATTGGGGTAGCCCAATATTTACTTTTTGGGTTATTGGGGGAGATGCTTTTGCAGTTCCCCAATATCTCATCCCCAATATGTGATTTTGGTCCATATTGCAAATTCTGGACCATGTTGGAGCAAATTGACCCATGGATATTTTTCACGTCAAAATAAGTTGTTGATGTCTTATTTGAGGGGAGATGGGTGTTTTTTTGGTGGCCACCAAAAATTGGGTGAGGTATTGGGGCACTGTTGGAGCATGAAAATTGATCTATCTCCCCCAATAATTCTGCTTTATGGGGATGAGGGGTTGTATTGGGGATTTGTTGGAGATGCTCTCAATGAGATCTACAACTTTGTAGTTTTGAGTTTTAACATTTGAAGTCGTTGACACATTTTACATGAAAGTTCTGGCTCTCAATGAGATCTGCAAATTTGTAGTTTTGAGTTTTAACATTTGGAGTCGTTAAGATGCTCAAAAAAATAATGTAAAATTTTAGGAACATAATAATCGTGTACTAGTACTTGTCGCATTAGAAAAATAATATCGTTTCTATATGTTGTCAAATGAAGATAATTTTTACATAAAAGTTGTAGCTCTCAATGAAATCTACAACTTTATAGTTTTGAGTTTTAACATTTGGAGTTGTTAAGATACTCAAAAAATAAATATAAAATTTTAGTAGCATAATAATCGCATACTAGCGTTTGTCGCATTAGAAAAATAATATCGTTTTTTGTATCGTGTCAAATGAAGGTACTTTTTATATCAAAATTGGACCTCCCTATGAGATCTACAATTTTTATTTAAAAAGCAGTTTTATGTGACATCAAATAAGAAATATACGATTTTTCTAAAAAGATAAGTTTTGATACAATATTAATATGCTGCTAAAACTTTATATTAGTTATTAGAGTATGTTAATGATCTCAAATATGAAAACTCAAAACTATAACTTGTAGATCTCATTAAGGGCTACAACTTTGATATAAAATGTGTCTTCATTTGACACCATACAAAAAAGATATTTTTTAAATGCGGCAAGCGCTGGTACGCGATTATTATGGTGCTGAAATTTTATATTATTTTTTGAGCATCTTAACTTCCTCAAGCGAAAAAACTCAGGACTAGAAAGTTGTAGATCTAGTCGAGATCTACAATTTTCATATAAAAATCATCTTCGTCCGACGTCGTATTGAAGAGTTATGATTTTTTCGAAAATTTAGTCTTGTCACGCCACTTCCGGCGGCGCGACAAGACAATACTGTCACGCCACCGGGAGCACTGGCGGAGCTTGGCATCAAACAAAGGAGGGGCTAGTTCAAGTAGCTTCTGACTTACCCTTCCTACTCACTGCTCGTCTCTTTTAGTCTGACGATGGACAAAGGTTGCAGACAGGAGTAGCAGGTGTTGCAGCGCCGAGCAAGGGGGGGCTGAAGCCCAGCTTCGCCTCCACTAAGCTCCGCCACTGACCGGGAGTGGCGCGATAAGCTTTTCCACGTTGAAAACGTCATCCAACATGGCAGATATTGCCGCACCACGTGCGTTGGCATGACAGCATTGTTGGTTGCGCCAACGGGATTGACACGACCAAAAGAGTTAGGTCTGAAAATATTTTTTTGAAGCGGTTATTATTAAAATATTGATTAAAAATGGTTAAAAAAATAAAAAATCTCCGGGGCCCGTCCGCGGTCCGCACCGGAACACACAACAAACGGCCACTCACAGTCGCATCGCAGTGCCCGATCAAAGAAAACCAGCCAAAACCCCGCGCCAACCGAGCCAAAAACCACCGCCGTTGACCCCATCTCGCACGCCCTGTCCGCACTCCGCACCAGGCTCCAAACGCAGGCCCCTCCTCCCGCGCTCCTCCCACCCACGAGTCCACGACCCGCCATTTGCGGCCCTCGCCCGCCGCGACGACGCGCACAATGCTACATGTAAACAAATCCAAGCCGGCAGGCTCCGTTTATTTTTGTTAGGACTATCCGTTTCCATTCCCACGGCCTGCCTCACTTCGCTGTTCGCTTTCGTTCTCTGCTTCCACAATCCACAATCACCCCCGTCGTCCTCGGCGGTGGTGGCCTGGTATTAATTGCGCCATGTTGTGCCAGGCCTTCTTCTAGTCCGTTCCCCTCTGACACGGATTTCTTTTCCCGGCCTCGGAGTCCGCGCCGCCCGCCGCGTGCCCGAGATGCTGTCCGCCAGGCCGAGGTGAGAATTCAGGCAGTGGCACTGGCATCCCCTCTCCCGCCCGGCCGCCCACGCGCGCGCGCGCCTCCCTTCCTTCCCTGCCTATAGATCCTTCTTTCCCGGCTCTGCTCGGGGGTCGGGGATCTCTCCGTTGCCACCACTCCCTGTGTTTGTGCGTTCTTTTATTGTTTGACTATTTAGCCCGGCGATACGGTTTCATGAGCTGGGATTCGCCTCGCAGATCCGGCTCCTTCGAGCCCGGGCTCAGGGGTGCCACCGCCACCGCCACCGCCTCGTCGTCCGTTTCCAGAGACCGCAAGCCGTCGTCCCCTCGCCTCCAGCGCAGCCGCTCATCCGCCGCCGGCGGCGGCGGCTCCAAGGCGTCCCCGTCACCGGAGGTACGTACTGCCCTGCCCTGCCTTTTATTTTGTTGCCATCTCTCACGTTACGTTACGCACGAAGCCGACGACGGCTTTGGAAGGGACTGATCACCGATCAGGGGGCGCCGGCCGGTATATATTAAGCACATTAAAACTTGTTGTTTCTAACGACGGCGGCGGCTCTTGGTGGTCTCCTGTTCAGCAGAGGCGGCGCGGCGTTGGCGCGATGCAGCAGCGGGTGGCGCAGCTGGAGGAGGAGCTCCGGAGGGAGCGGGAGGAGAAGGCGCGGGCCGTGAGGGAGCTCGATGACCTGAGGCGGGACGGCGAGGACGGCGCCAGGGCCGTCGCGGAGAAGGTGCAGCTTCTGGAGCGGGAGGTGGACAAGTCCAAGGAGTCGGAGCGCAAGATGCTGGAGTCGCTGATATACCAGACCAAGCAGCTGGAGCAGACCAAGATCTCGCTCGAGGAGGCCAAGCTGGAGATCGCCACGCTGCAGCAGGCGAACAGGAGCCTCGAGGCCGCGGCCGCGTCCGCGTCCGCGCGGCGCGGCGGCGGCATGGTCGTGGAGCAGAGAACGAGCGTCAGGGACCTCATGTTCGGCGGCGCGGACGAGGAGATCAGGGTCCTGCGCGGCGAGCTCCGGACGGCGATGCAGGGCGAGGAGCGGAGCCGCAAGGCGCTGGACGACCTCTCCGTCGCGCTCTCCGACGTCACCATGGAGGCCAAGCAGGTCAAGGTCTGGCTCGCCGAGGCGCAGGCCGAGCTGGAGGCCGCCAACGCCGAGGCCGAGCGGCTGCGCGCGGCGCTGGCCGCCGCCGAGGCCGAGCTGCGCGCCGTGTCCGCCGAGCGCGACCGGTGCAGGCTCGAGGCCGACGAGTGCGTGGCGGCGTGGGGCGACAAGGAGCGCGTGTTCCTCGACTGCGTGCGCGCGTCCGAGGAGGACGTGAACCGGGCGCGCCAGGAGAACACCAAGCTGGTCGAGTCGCAGCGCGTCATCCGCGACGAGAACGCGCGCCTGCGGGACATCCTCAAGCAGGCCGTCGCCGAGGCCAACGTCGTCAAGGACTCGCTCGAGCTCGCCAGGGCCGAGAACGCTCGCCTCAACGACGCCGTCGCCGACAAGGAGAGCGCGCTGCAGAGCCTCCGCCAGGAGTACGAGAGCATCAAGGTCAGCGAGGCCGCGGCGCAGGGAAGCCTCAAGGAGCTCAACAGCCTCCTAGCCGCCACCACGACGGCGTGCAGCACGCCCGCGTCCGCCAAGACCGCCCCCGCGCCGGACTACAGCTTCGACCAGCGCCTGCCAGCAAATGGTATTGGTAGCAAGAACGGAACGCCGCAGTCGGCGTCGCAGCGGTGGATGGCAGACAAGCCACGGACGCCGAGCCGCCGGAGGTACTCGATCGGCGAGCCGGGCAAGCTGAAGACGGGCCTCTCGCAGTCGGCGCGGATGGGGAACCTGAACCCCAAGGACCGGGTGTTCGCGTCGCTCAGCAACATTGCTGACCTCAAGTCCGCAGCAGACGCGGCGATGGAGGACTTCGACGACGAGTTCGATCACGTCGACGAGAGCCACTACGTTGACATGGAGGATTCCATGAAGCACAAGAAGAAGAGGCCGATATTCCGCAAGTTCGGTGATTTGTTCAGGAGGAAAAGCTTCTACAAGCCAAATTTAGCGCCAGTACACACACTCTAGTTTTTTTTTCCGATATACTGCTTGTAGTTCTGTACTTCTGTTCTGTTCGTCTGAATACACGAGAAATGAAAAGTTGTTGAATCAGATGTGCTTCTTTCTTATGTTGAAATTTCAATTTTTACCAGAACCTGGCATTTTCATGCTGAAAATTCAACAGTTTGTAGTCATACGGCTGACACAATGATTAAAAGGGGTCGAATCTGATCATCTGAAGGTGACATAATGAGATTGGAAGAAGGTGCAACTTTGGATACGTTTCGGCGTAACCTTTTTGACATTTAAACTTCTAGAACTATAACGGAAAGTCAACTGTTGCTAAGGCGGCCATTTGTCAGTGCAGATAATTAGGACGGCATATTCTCTATCATGCAGTGAAGGCGTTTGCTCTGAGCCTTCATCGTAACCGTAAGTCTTCCGCCTAGGCATCTGCTCTGAACCTTCACATAACACGGCTTGGAAATGAAATGAACTTGCACAGCGTTTTTCCCGTTTGCCTAGCACGCAATGCCAAGAAAGGAGCACATAGGCAGGGACGCAGGGTAGGCTCTGCCGATACGCATTCTTAGTCCTACCTAGTGAGCTGTTGTTGCTTTCACTCGCATTCCAGTGCCAAGAAAGAAACAAATATATCGACGTGGTAAAGTCATACTCCTTTCAACATTATGTTTTTTTTAATCTAGTATTATGATTATATGAAGTCGCATGCTTTGATGCCTCGCCAACAATCCCTTCAGTGCAGAAAGCAACCTTTTAAGTTCAGCCGATGTCCATAGCTCCGAAAGAATTTGTCTTCTTATCCATCACCTCACGACCAGTGAAAAATGCCACGTAAATGCTGTTTGCACATAGATGTAAAAGGCGTCCAAAACAGAATGGACGGGGCTAACCTGTTCCTAGCACTGTGGATTGTTTGGTTGTTTAGAACCCATCTGGCTATCAATATCACCATTGACAAGGCAGAACAAAGAGAGCAGACTTTTCAGTCTTTGTCCATGCTTCATTAGATCAGGCAAGCAAATGATCTAGTATCAAGGCTTTCTTAGAATTTCATCTAAAAAGGCATCTTTAATCATTTCCACAATTGCAGAAGGCGCCGGTGGTCACTTCTGCTTGAATAATGATCGAGCAAATCACGGCGCATGGCTCCTGATGACGTAAAACGAGTGAGTTAAGCTTCGTGCCTCCACAGTGCTGCAGCACGAAGTAAAGATGAGCTCCTTTCGGCGTCTGCTGCTACTCATCAATGGCCCTTGCCGGTTTTCTTTCGACTGCTGCCTCCTGCCTGTATGTAAACAAAGTTGCACGGCTGACCATTCTTCCGCAAAAAAAAAAAAAAAAAGGATCAATCAGCGACTGGGATTTGTGACGTGGCTCTTGGTGTCACCGACCCTTCGACAGAAGCTGAGAAAAGCCTTGAAAAAGCTTAGAAAAACAAACAAAGGCCTTGCACTGCATCAGACGTGATCCTAGGCCCATTCCTAAAGAGTCTTGTACTTTCAGTTAGCAGTCCATGTCTCTGGACGCCTGGTGAGAGTGTTACTGCTACAAGAAAAGCCCTCCTAGTCAATGGCATCATGAATCATGAGTGATGGAAAAAAAAACAAAATCTGCGGATATCATATGATGCTGCCTGGCATCGTACTGAATCAATCACCTTTACTTTGTTTCTTGAAAATCGCTGGTAGACATGGTGTTGCCAAGCAATCGAAAGGCATTAATTAAACTCTCCTAGGAGTTAAATGTTGTTGATAGTTGGCACACGCTGAGGGCGTCGATTTTATTTTAGTTTAGTTAACTGAGCACGCCTTTGTCGACCTCTCGGGGACGGGGAATTTGGTCTGTCAGCAGTGCGTGAGCGTGACCAACCGAACACACACACAAATTAATCCAATCTGGGCCACGTTTAGATTCCAAAAAATTTCAAACCGATGAATAGTACCAATTTCGTCTTATTTGATAAATATTGTCCAATCATGGACCAACTAGACTCAAAAGATTCATCTCGTGATTTCCACCTAAACTGTGTAATTAGTTATTTTTATACCTACATTTAATACTTCATGCAAGTGGCTAAAAATTGATGTGATAAAGAGAGTGAAAAAATTCTAATTTTTGGGTGCATCTAAACGAGGCCCTGATCTAAACAGGCTGCTGATCAACGTAGTCGGAACGATTTTTTTCACATCTTTTTCGTGTGTAGTACTATTACGGAAGCTGCCTGAAGGCCGCTGAGTTCAGCCAGGTTAGTCAGACTTGACTTGACCATTCTGATCTCTAAACCAACATCTTGACAGCACCGGGCCATGCCAAATGCCATCATTAGCAGCGCAGCAATCTTCAGCGTCAGGATGCGCCTGTGATGCTTGTGTATGGATTAATCAATTTTGCATATTAGAAATGTAAAAAAAAAATAAAACATAATAGAAACGAATTGGTGCCGATACAGTCAGGATTACAACCCACACTGGCAGAGCTAGGTGTGGTGTGATTCATGGTCGAATCAACAAACGGGTCAAGCTCACACAGGTCAGACATTATAATCATAAGGATTTAAAAGTTAAATCGCGCAATGAGCTTGATGATTTTTGGATTGGCCAGCAGAGGAACCCGTCAATTAGCGAAGCACGATTATGGTGGGGTTGGTCAGTAACGAGTCTGGTACGCGTAAACAATCGGATGGAAGACCGGCCGGTCAGTCAAGGCTGCACGGGTAAAATGTGGGTTGGTCGTGGCGCGTGCCAAAAGGACACCACTTTCGGGTCTTTTTAAACCAAATGCAGCCTTCTTTTTATTTTTATGGGCGACGAATGCAGCCTTCTCGCCTGCTACCCGCGATGCTACTCAGCTGTTTGCCGGCCTCTACTGAAGCATGCAAGCAGAAGTGTACAAAACTGTCCTGGCCTCTACTGAAGCATGCAAGCAGAAATGTGTACAAAACTGTCCTGGCCTCTACGGAAGCATGCAAAAGCAGAAATGTTCATGACTGCTGCCGCCGAAAGATAAAGCGGCACATCGATAGCACAGCAGACAACATGCAGACACGCAAGAACCTCAGCGCAATGCCATGCAACCGTTGCTGACACAATATAACGAAGTTCACAACTTTAACATATCAATTCGAGGTTCAGATAACCCAGGGCAATACCAGACACAATATAACGAAGTTCACAACTTAACATATCAATTCGAGGTTCAGATAACCCATCAGGTTGATGGGCGAAACCAGCACTTAGACAAATAGAGTACTAATCGACAACAATTATAGATTCTAAAGACAGTACGATTGCAGCACTTCCTACCACTACGAATGAACAACATTAGAGTTCAAACACCCACAAATGTTAAGCTCCACAAAAGCAAGCATCGAACAGATGCACACCATACTACCAGAGCCACTCCCAATAACAGAGAAACTAAGCCCTCTCGCCACGGATCCTCCTTGCCAGCTGAATGTCCTTGGGCATGATGGTCACGCGCTTGGCGTGGATGGCGCACAGGTTTGTGTCCTCGAACAGACCCACCAGGTATGCTTCCGCAGCCTCCTGCAGCGCAAGGACCGCGTGGCTCTGGAAACGCAGATCAGTCTGCGCAAAACACAACAGGGTGAGAAATAAGCTTCTATGTTTACTTCAGAATTGCGAGATTACATGACTGAGCACAAGAGACAGTATGAAAACAAATCTCACCTTGAAATCCTGGGCAATTTCCCTGACAAGCCTCTGGAATGGAAGCTTCCTTATGAGCAGCTCAGTGCTCTTCTGATACTTGCGAATTTCACTGCAAAGTCAGGGATAATGATTAGGAATTTTGTCAATATGGCACACTTATTTGAAGTGTGAACAGTAAACAATCAAAGAATTATTTATCGCGCACCGAAGAGCAACAGTTCCAGGGCGGTAACGGTGAGGCTTCTTTACTCCTCCAGTTGTGGGCGCAGACTTACGGGCAGCCTGTCAAATAACAAAACTAAGTTAATGAATGTTTTACAAATAAAACTAAGATGACCTACTGTCCAATTCATACATTTTTATGACCAGCGTATATAGTTTATATAGTTTAAAAAGACTAATGGTTGTATGTACAGCATAACTACAAACAGTTGCAAATAAAATGGTAGCAACAAACCTTGGTGGCAAGTTGCTTCCTAGGAGCCTTTCCTCCAGTGGACTTGCGAGCAGTCTGCTTAGTACGAGCCATGAGTCACAAACTATGGTTTACCTGAAAAGTGAAAACAGCAAAAAAATAAAGGGTAATAAGTAAAAGGTTAGCGAAAATCCTTAGAATACTCCTGACAAATCAATTTCTTAACTAATTCACCATGCAGAGGTTCAAAACCACATCGACTAAGAGTTCTACTGAATGATGAAGCCATGAATAATCTTATTGGAAAACATAAATTCTAAATGATAAACCTCAACCTGATTCTAATCCTAAAGAACAACATTGGGGAGATGATCCAGTATGAACAGTATCATTACAACTATGAATAAGGAACAGACAATCTGAATAGATTGATAACGTAGCCAGATCAATATCCCATCCTATCACAAATATAACAATCCAATGATACAAAATATCATGATCCTGTCTTTCAACAAATTGATTCATCCATAAAATGATAATGTGAACCACCCCAGACGTGAAATATCCATACTAAATTTCATATATTTATGTCACATTAACAGTTGCTATGCAGGTTTGGGCACTTTCTTTTTAATAAAGAACAAAACAATTAACATCAACATTGCTGCTTTCGTGCAGCAATACAGAAACACATATAAATTACACCAAGTACATTAGGTTAAGCATACCGAACATCAGTAGAATTATTGTTGCGCAATAGTTAAAGACAACATTCAAGAGACCCACAAGAACATTCTCACAATCCGATGCCTAACTATAAAAGAACGAGGTTTCTTGAATCCAATGATCAGGCATGATATAACAGTATCTGCTAAATCATGTAACCATCAGCTCTTACGATATGAGTTAGCCGCATCTCAGTAGCATAAGTTATTCTAATGACGACATCTACAAATTACAAATCACATAGAATGCACGCGAATTATTCGCTATAGCTCATGAAATCGAATAGTCGCGGTAAATGATTGATGCCTAAGCCGCGGACCATGTATACTGGGGAAATCATGCGATTGGCAACCGCATATTACCACTGTACTCGCTAAACGCAAAAATCGGCAGCAAATAAGCGCAGCAACCACATGTAGACGAGATTAAGCAAGAGCGAACCGAAAATCCCACCAAACAACCAAACCTAACCCCTAATCATGGAACCCTAATCGCGACAGATATTCGAATTCGCGGCGGCGAGCGCCGCTGGGACAAATTAGCAAGAACCACGAGCGAATCATCAACTACAGGAAGCGAATCGAATCGAAGATTCGAAATACGGTATCGAAAAAGCATGATTACCTCGAGCGCCTGCCAAATCCCAAATCAGCGGAGAGAGCGGTTTGCGACACGCGAGGCTTTTTCCCCAACCTCAGATTAGAACTGGCGATTAAAGGCGGCGGTTGGGTAGGGGATTATATATGGGGCGTCAATACTGGTGATTCAAACGGACGGTGCGGATCGGGCGCTTTTGTGCTTGGCTACGCACGATCGGACGGTCGATGATGCTCGTTTAGCTGTGACACGGATCAGGGAGGGTAAAGCTCGCGCTCCTATTGGCTGGGACCTAGAGGACGGCGATCTTGGATTTGTGTTGATTAGTGGGGTCGCTAATAAGAGGACGCCGTGTACGGCCGAGATTTTTTTTATTTTTTTTTGTACGTACAGGAAGGCTGAAGGCTATGTTCGTCTGTCAGCTGACCTGTGGGGTCACATTTTTTTCGTCGTTTATTTTTTGGTGCAAACGTCACATTTTTTTCCTTTTTTGTTTTTTTGAGTTTTTTTAGGGATTTTTTTTTTGTTTTTTTGAGTGGAAGGTCACATTTTTTTCGTGTGATTGACGAACCGTTGCGGGTGTGGTCGGGGGGCCCAGAGTGCAGCAAGGAGACAGACAAGGTACTGGGCCGGCCTGCTAAGCATATGCACAAGGTAAAAGTCCACTTAAGGTTCAACTTTCGCGAAAATCTATTTTAGGTCTCTGAACTCCAAAACTGGGTAAAACGCATTCCTCAACTTTTAAAACCGTTCATATTATGTCCCTGAGCGGTTTTGGACGGCGGTTTTACTACAGTGACAGTGAGTTGCTACAGTAACGGTGGTTTTGTCTTTTTCTTTTTTATTTATTTCGGCTGAATCTTTGAAAAATCATAGTAAATCACAGAAAAATCATAAAATGGAAAATCTAATTTTTTTGGACTCTACATGAGTAGATCTACACAGTAAATGTATAATATGATATGCTTTAGTACAAATTTTTTGCTTTATTTATTTCGGTTGAATCTTTAAAAAATCATAGTAAATCACAGAAAAATCATAAAATGAAAAAAATCCAATTTTGTTGGACCCCACATGAGTAGATCTACAAAGTGAACATATAATATAGTATGCTTTAGTCCAACAAAATAATTATAGAAGCTGCAGCTATGAATTATGTCAATTAATTACAGAAAACCATAGATCTAAAGCTACAGATTTAGATTTTTGTTGAAAATTTTGTCTGCTTTTTGACCTTGGGTGCCAAATCTATTGTTCAAATCTCTTTCCCCTCTCAACCATATCTTCTTCTCCTTCTTCCCATAGCCACCACTGTGGATGCCCAACCCTAGCGACGTCAAGGCCCTCCTTGAGCACCACCTCCCATTACGCCCCACAAACAACCATCGTGAGCATAGCGACACTGGGTCCTAGTTCCTTGGGCCCACAATCTAGTTCCTTGCTCGCCATACCCTTGGAGAAGACGTGGAACAACGAGTGACCGAGGCATCGACAAGGCTCTCAAAGTAGTCATCATCGTCATAGACTCACTGTTCCTCGGGGGTGGTAGTGAGTATTGTGCCCCCATAGGATTTTACCTAGCCAAAACAGAAGATTTTGCTCTAGTCGAAGTTAACCATAAGACCTGATAATTGTTCAAAAGCACAAAGAAGAAGCTTCATGTTCTTTCCCTGTTCAAAATCATGGTCCATAATGATATCGTGCCATCTGCATGTTGTAAAATGGACATCCATGCTCCACTAGTTGTGACACTAACCATCTCACTTAACCATCTTCTTTTCCCCTAGCTAGGATGATTCCCAACATATCCAATACAATGTTAAACAAGATAGGGGATATTGGTCATGCACAATTATAAGTATTGGACTGTAGATCGTCTTGCTTAGCGGGGTCTTCAACATTACCACAAATGTTTATTGTGTGATCAAGAAGAGGAAATCATCAATGAACTATTGGTCTCTTGTATCTTCTTTAGACAAAAACTTAGGCTACAGAAACTTGCTCCCCAGCCGGCTGAGCTTTCCTTTGAAGTTTGGTGGTGCTGATCTAATGAGATTATCGATGGTCAGGATAGGTAGGGTCTTAATTCTATAATTATTTTTAGGGCCTAGTCTCTTTGGACCCATTGGAATTAGTGTGTCTTTGATCGTGCTTCGCCTAATGTGTACAATATCCTACTTATGGTCTTCAAAGAAGCAAAGTTACGGGGTATAGCGAGTGTCAGGGGCATCACCTTGTTGATCAAACGGATACTTGGTGTTGCCCAATTGTTTTGCTCGTTGGTCGTTCATCCCTTGTTTGTGTGTGTGAGCTTTGTTGTGGCTGTGTGTTGAGGTGTCTTGATCTTTGTTATTTTGGGATTTCTCATACTTTTTTTCTTAGTATAAAAGATATGCAACTCTCATGTGTGTTTGAGAAATAAAGATAGGGGATAGTGGGTTATCTTGCTTAAGGCCCTTTCTATTCTTAAAATAAGATCTCAGTTGATCATTAACCTTAATCCCTACGTTACCACCTTTGACAAAAAGATATAACCAAGCACACTGTTGGGTGGAAAGCCTTCATCTTTAACTCATGGTGTAAGAAATCTCATTTTACCTTGTTGTATGCCTTTTCAAAGTTGTCTAGTTTCCTTTCCTCCGCTAAGAATATATTTCTGATTTTTCAATGACAGTGCTAGAAGGTTGAAGATTAGTTGAGCGTGTGAGGTATCCTGTGATGATTGATGTAGTTTTTCATCAGGTGCGGTGCAACTGCCCATACCATACTTGACGGCTCTGGTCTGGTGGTGTATTTGTGTTTGCCTCAACTCTCCGTATGGCATGGCAGCCTGTTCGTTTGGCTGGTTTATTATGGCTGAAAGTACTGTTCACTGGTTTGTTGCGAGAGAAAAATACTGTTGAATGGCTGTTGTCCTGCTGATTTGGCTAATAGGTTTGTTTTTGCATGCCATCTGGTACAACAGTACAACACCCCATCTGGCAATAATAATCTGCTTGTGGTGCGTGCTGGAAGGCTGACAATGTTGGAGCTGTGTATTCACATTGGTAGCTATATACAATATATATTACAATTGGATTTTGAGATTAAGTTCAATGTTTCTTTGATCACTCTGCTATTAAGCTTGGGACTAATCCTTTATGCCTTTGCTTATGTTGTCAGATGCTTTTGCTGACATTCAGTACATCTTGGTTGTATAATTGTGTCTGTCCATTGGGCTTGTTGAAGTGGCATACAACCAAAAGGAAGCTGTCAGGGAAGACAATGTCAGGCAGATCCATGGATAGCTGTATTATTCTTGAGAACTGATGCCATAGAAAACAATGAGAAGGCTTATTAAAAACAATAAAGTAATCAGCTCATAAAGGACACTTATCCAAACCAAATCCTTGATAATGATCCTTACATTTTGAAAGAATCATGGGCCCTTAGCCATGTCCTAATATAGTTTTAGTGATAATAATGACAACCCAATCACAAGGACTAAAATATGTATTAATATATATTCCTAGATTTTCTAAGGTCTTAGGGATGTAGGAAATAAAAAAGAAAGGAAGAGATTCAAGCCAGGACAAAGAGAGGATTGAGTTGGACATATACCATGAATTTATAGTTGTTAAAATTGTTATTATACCAAGTTCAAACTGTAAATATTCACAAGCTTTCTAACAAGTTCAAAGTTCATCAAAATCAAAGCCTAGAAAAAATACAACCAAAATACCAAAGCATCAACCCATGCATAGATTATTGATGTTCACCATATAATCCGCTAGGTATTTCTATAGATAAAACACAATGTTTTTGAAGAATCTTGTATATCACTTCACACTCTTTCCATCAAGTACAAGATCATCAAAATCAGAGTGAGCTAGGAGAAATGGCCAAAATACGAAGCATTTACACATACACAGATTAATGATGCTCACCGGGTGATCCTATTGGGATTTCTACTGATTTGGGGCAATATTTCTGTAGAATCTTTGTAAGCACTTCATAATGTTTTCCAACAAATACAAGATCATCAAAATCAGAGTTTAGATCTAGGAGATATAGCCAAAATATTAAGCCGATATGTTGGAATCCTATGAGCAGCGGATGATCCGATGCAATTTCCAATCGTTCAGTGCCTTATTTTGTAGGGATTTTTGCAGAGTCTTCTAAATCACTTCACAAGATTTGAATAGACTGAGTACAAGATCATAAAAAGTGGATTTCGAAGCTAGGAGTTATAGCTAAAATACCGATAAGACAGCATGATGAAATAGTGTCACTATATGATCTGATGCTTCTTGTTTTTGGGTTAGCGTATTATTTGGTGCTTACAAAAATTTGTTACCATTAGAGCAATGGTTAGTTGGTTTTATTGGGGCCATATATACTCCTTCAACTGGCTTTTTCATGTGTGTTGGAGATCATAGAAACTAGAGGGACTTGCTACACTTGAAAATACAGTCCAACCATGTATTAGAGCTTAGTGACTATATCAAAAGATTGTTGTTCCATTTTTTTCACTGTTTCTTTTCTCTATAATGTCTATGTCCACCTTGTTGTAAGAGTTCTTCGACATCACTGCAGATTACTTCAAAATCCAATAAGACGCTTCAAGAATGATCGGGAAAATAAAGACAAGAGGGATATGCATACTTGAAACATGTTTGTGTTCAATTACCAACCGAAAACTGCCTCCTGGTCTAGAGGTTTTCTGGACGAAGCGAGCGAGGATAATGCTCAAAGAGATGCCGGGACATCCTGCACTTGGCGTATGCCATGGGCTTGGCGAGGAACCAATCGACTGATAAATCGCCTGAGTAGAATTAACGTGATGGCATTTGGTTAGAGCAAGTCCAATAATAGAGCTAAGTGTTTAGCTATAGGTCAAATTGTAAGAGCTGAGCTATATAATAGTTATCTCTTTTTTTATTTGAGTAAAAACATTTTTATTACTACTTTTACTCATGTTTCAACCCCTTTTTTTTCTAACCATCATCATATTCACATGATGTTTGGGTCATAGGCTCTCATGCTCAGCTTGTTATCTATATCTCTTATAAAGATAAACCCCACTAGCTTATAATATATATATATAATATCATGTTCATGCATATATATACATCTCCTAATTCTTACTGGTTAATATCCTAACCCATTTATATTCCTTCTTCATACCCGCGACAACGCGCGGAGAATCCTCCTAGTTTGTAAGAGAACTAAGTTCTTTTTTCTTCTATATCAGCATCTGTTTGATTACAAAATCATCATTGTACTTACTCTTGCACGCAAAATAGGAGCAATACTTACGAGATGGTCGAGGGCGGGCTTGCCGCCACCTAGATGATGACTCATAACAGTAAGCAGTGTGCTGCCTCTGCCTCTAATCCTTATTCAATGTGTGTGCGCTAGTACTATTACCGGCACGCTGTTTTCCTCTTCATTAGGGATGGTGGGGGTCACAGGAGCAGGCAGACCGGCGTGGCGGTGTCCTCGCCGCCGGCCGCGGGTGGTGGACGAGGTGGGTGGCCGCGGGCAAGACGGGCTCATGTCGCTTCTCTTGGTTAGGGTTGGAGCTCTCCTCCGGCCCTAGATTCATAGCCGGCCCGGCGGCGGTGATGGTTCGAGGGCGGCAAGGCGCGACGGCTGTGGTGGCCCCAGCCGGCTAGGTGGTGGGGGACATCCAGTGGGCGAGATAGGCGGCGGGGATGAGGGCCGGCAAAGTTAGGAAGGGCGGGGGCGAGGGGCGGGAGTGGTTGGTGTGCGGCTCAGGCGGCGGCGTGGAGCCAAATGTTTCAGTTGCACTTGCGTTCGACGCACCCTTGTTTCAGCCATTCATTAACATTCCAAGGTTCGTGCGACATAACGACAGGAGTCTACTAAAACATTCGGCCGCACGTGGATGTCGCCGGCTGGGGGCGACTGCAGGAGGTGGTTATGTGGAGGGTCTAGAGGAAGAAGATGAATAGTGCAGGCGGGGGTGACGCGGGCGGGTGTGCGCTAGGAACCATAGCGGCACGATGAAGAGGGCAGGTCTCTATACATGGCCAAACGAGCCGGCCAGGCACTGGCACGGCTAAGCACGACGGCGCTGTCGTGCCATGCCGCATAGTGCTGCTGTGCCGGCATCCCGGCCCAGCCACGACACTATAGGCTATTAGCCGTGCTGTGCCATGCTGCTAGGCATGGCAACCTGCGCGTGCTCGTGCCGGCCCGCAGCCGCGCCTCACGCCCGAGGACGTCGCACCGCCGCTGCGCTGCCGTCCCGCCTCACCGCGCCGAGGCCGTCCTGCCGCTGTGCCACCGCATCGTTGTTTCCCAACTTCGGCGCCGCGCCAAGGCTTTTGCAGTAGGCGTCGAGGGCGTCACGCCGCCACGCGAGAGCTGCGAGTATGCGGCTGCGGCCGTTGTGCAGGGGCTGGAGGGGCATTAGGGAGAGAGGGAGGCACGGGTGGAGGCGAGGTGCCGCCGTCGGGAGGGAGGGAGATGGAGGCACGGGCGGATGCGAGGTGGCGCCGTCGGGAGGGAGACGGACTAAGAGAGGGACGTTCGGAGGGAGTGAAATTGGGGGTAGAAGTTTGGGTTTCATATTTATATATGGGCATCCAATGACTCTAGTTTATTTGAGGACATCCAACGTTTGAAATTTATCGGGGGCACATCGTGCTGGCCTATTATCCGTGCCGTGCCTGGGCCGGCACTACAGGCCGACATGGCGGCCCAGACATGACACTACGACCGGGCCATGCCTGGGCCGTGCTAGTGCCGGCCCATCATGCCTGGGCCAGATGGCCAAGTATACCGGTCTCTGCCGGGCACTTGCTTCGACTGTCAGTGTCAATGATTATCGGTCGCGCGCAGTGTACAGTCTGCTTACACAAACCAGCAGCTCAACTCCGATCCCGATTCGATCTTTCTGCAGACGCACTGTCAATTCAACCCAGCGTGACAATTTGAGCGAAAACAAAACGCAGTACATCCAAAATATTCCGTGCGACAAAACATCTGAAGTTCTTCTCTCTTGCATCCTTTCCAAAAAGAACATGTACAAGCCGAAATGATCAACCGAACATGTACAAAGCCGCCGGCCGCCGCCATGCTTCGTCGCGTGAATTGGTTTGCTCGGCGAAGAAAGGACCCAGCAGCACGAGGGAAAAAAACAAAGAGATGTGCATTATCAAGGATTCAAGGCTCTATGCACGAAGGAAGTTCAACAGTCAGCACTGCATCATCGTTTCCCTGATGGCCATGGACGCCACGGCCTTGGCCCACGCGACCAGCTCCCGCTTCATCCTCCCCTCGTCGGTCCACAGCGCCGGCACGTCCACGACGGACACCTCCCCCGCGCCCGTCGCGGACGAAACGCCGCCACCGTTCCCGGCTCTCGGCATCCCCGAGCAGACTTCGAGCGCGGCGACGGACACTACCGTCGGAAGGGACCTCGCATCCAGAGCCATGGCGCACAACCGGCGAGTCCGCAAGAGTCGATCGTCGGCAGCACGTTATTGCAAGTTGCAACAGGGGGGCCGCCGGACCGGGGAGAGAAGACTCGATCTACTGCCTGCGGCGCTGCAGCCAACACTGCCTTTCAGTCGTTGGTGCAGCTAGACTGGATGCTTGGCACGCTCTATATACACTGTGTACCACGAGCTCACGAGTGGACACATGTGACGCACGAGTAACACGTGCGTGCCAACATGATCCCGACATGTGAACACGTGTATGCAAAAGCGCCGCCAAATTAGACATGCGATGCGAATGATCGTGAACGCGACGGAGAGCGCGCGTTGACATCGGCATCATCGTGTGCGCCGTGCGCGTGCAAGCGGCGCTTCTCCCTGTCGCCTTCATCCGGCGGGGAGAATAATGCTGCTCACTGCTCGCGCTGAAATCAAACGGATTAGTTGAAAGGCGGGCTAATAAAATACCACCTGTGTGCCGTTAGGTGCAAGGAGCTCGATCGGCCGGCCGGGGCAGCTGCTCGACACCTCAGGCCTCGTGCGATCACATTTCTGCGATGCGAACGAGGCGGGCCGCGGGCGGCGCGCAGGCTCCCATCTTCCGCGTGAGCTGCCGCGGCCCATGGCCGTGCGACCGATGGGCGATGCTCCTAAGCGTGCTCAGCGTTGGGACGAGAGATAAAAGATGGCAATGGGTACCTGCGATCCGAAATGAGATGGATTTTTATCTCATTAGAGTATGGAATGGTTCGTGGGTATAGCTATATATGGTTTAACACTAAACTAATCCATAATCCCATGGATACGTATATATACACGATATCTTCTAAAGATGAAACGCGCGGACAAGCTCCCGCCAGAGAGCGTGCCACATCGCCGGTAAATCCTCGGCCGTTAGATCATGATCGAACGGCTTAGAGCGCTGCAAAAACCACTTTCATGAGCACTGTTCATCTGACAGTATCCACTGTTCATACACTGTTCATCTGACAGTGGTACTGTGTATCGGGCAGCTGAGAAGAGAATTGCTACGTCTACACGATAAACGTACCCAGAAGATTAAAGTAAGCTCTTTTTTTCTTTTCAGAAGATTCCTAAATAAACTAGAACCACTCTAGAGCCTACCCAAATATTTTACACTCCTTCTTCGTCATAAAAAAATCAAAAATAATTTACAAATTCCTCTCATTCATGTTTCGCCTATAAACTTAGAAAGTTTATATCTCATCCATCGTAACTCCGAATCCCGTAATTCTTCCACTAAAAATCTTCTAAAATAAAACCCTACATGTCCTTTCGAACAATTCTATTTGTGGCCTAATCTGCACATACCAAGAATTTCTCTCTTTTCCAGAGAACTTCAACATCTATACTCAGTTATGAGGAAATTTTAAATGTATGAGTAGCCATCTCCTCTTCAATTATAACATAGTATGACGTGGACCCACATTAATATGATTACGATCCTCCTCTATTTTTTTAAAAAAAATCAATAACACTGTTGCTGATGTTACACACATTCAACTGATATATCCTTCATTTTGTGTACTAATGCCAACAATCCTCTTCTGCTAACACAATAAAATATAAAAAAGGAAAAAACATATTTCCAAAAAAACAATACGAAAAAATTCTTATAGTATGCATTATATTCAACTGTAATATTTGAGATATATGTTTTACTATAATCTATAATATATAACTTCATAGAATGGCAACCTCACGGTAGGCGTGGCAACGCCGCGCCCCGATTTTCTAGTATATCAACTATAATACAAGTCATCATGTCCTAACCTAATATACTCCAAAACGTGGTCCAACTAGCACACTTAGAGCAGCTATAACGTTGGTGTTATATATTGACTTTTTTTTGGTTTTTAACCTTTTTTGAAAAAAAAGTATTTACATTTACATCCTTGAGAGACCTATTTCCGAATTTGGGCCTTAGGGGTCGCCGAGGTAACACAATAGACCATGGCGTCAAGACTTGAGGCTTGGTGGCGTGATGGGACCCTAATTTACCATGACTTGGACATCCTAGAATTTTATTCGGAGCCAAATAAAATTCTAGGATATCCAAGTCATGGTAAAATTATTTTAAAATTCAAAACTTGGCGCCACAGATTTTGGCATTAAGCCTTGACGCCTTGCATGGTGGTGTCGAGCTCTAGCCACGTCAGCGCCACGTTGTCCCGTCACGCTACCCAGTCATCGATCGAGGCTAAGTGTCATGGCCTATGGCATCAAGACGTGTTATGTTGGCGCCATGGCTCTTGGCGTCGATGACCCTAGGGTACATATTCATGATAAGGTCGTCCTGGTTGTAAATGTGAATATTTTTCGAGGAAAGGTTAAAAAACAAAAAAAAGTCACTTGGTATTTTAGAGGTGCTAGCAAGAGAGAGGAAAGGCCAAGAAAGGGTGCAATACGCTGGAGTGGGTAGTACTAGCTAGCAAATGCTAGCACTAGTTGCCCGACTTTTCTTTTGTTAGGAAGGACTTGGCTTGTCCAGTTTACACGCTCGAGCGTTATTTGCCAACTAGCAGTCTAGCACCTAGATGATGTGTTCAGGTTTAGAAAATTTGATATTCATATATCCTGCGCTTGCTCTTAGTGTCATATAAGAAATGTCATATAAGAAGGAGCGGCATATATCGTTTTTCGATTACGATTGTTACATATTATTATTCTATTATTATTTGCTCATATAGACCATCCTCCTTATAAATATAAAGAGATCATGGCCTAATGAGGTGCACAACACACAACCAAACAAAAAACCAATTTACTCTCAACCTCTCTTTTACTTTAATCTCTTCCAACCTTCATGTTGTTGTTCATCGCTTGATCCGCCACCAAGGATGATCCTAAAGGCTTACTGACTGACCTAGGGTAACCATCGACGCCCTTATCCCGACAACATCCCTCTCGGGTGGGAGGTTTGACGGCTCCTTTGTTAGTTTGTCCAGAAATTATAGCCATTGTTCTTCGTCATGTAAGTGTGATTGATTATCCTTTACTGGTTTGCTTGTGAATATGTTGTTCTTCACCATGTAAGAATGATATATACTGCTCTCGGGGGTTTCTGGGTAAAACTCGGAAAAAACAGCTAGGCCGATTCGCAAAACCTGCTAATAGAATCACATCAGCTCGATCCATTTACAATCCGAGCATTTTTAGCTCCTTGTAATATGTGACCGACCTTTACGTCAACCATAGTAATAGATTTCACACAGATGGATCAACTCGTCAATTCTGTGCCTATGGTTTTAACCTGGAGTGAATAATACTCCCTGCATTCTAAATTATAAGTCGCTTTGACAATTCCTTTTTGTGTATATATCAAATTTGCTATGTATCCAAACAATTGAATTCAATTTGTATAAAAAGGTCAAAACAACCTATGTAATTTGGAACCGACGGAGTAGGTCCGTATGGCCCAGGGTGTTTGGCTGTTGCATACGTAGTTTTTGTGTGCACTCGTCTCCAGGTCCAAACAATTCAATAATGTCAACAAGAGGATTAAGAACGAACTCATAAGTTTTATCCCAAAATGGTCGTAGGTAATAGCAAAGATGATTAAGAACTCATTCACAAAAAGAAAGAGGATTAAGAACTCTTGCCACCCGAGAGGAGTACGCCGGTCACCAGCTTGGCCCACGAGTGCTCGCGGGATTGCGTCGCGCGCACGGCGGTGTCCCGCCACTCCACCGCCCATTGCCTCCCGTAGTCCCGTATCTTCTCCTCCACGGCCTCCCGCCGCACGTCATGGCCGATCTCCACGCCCACGCCCCACTCCGTGCACTTGTACCAGCAGTTGGTCTGCTGCTCCGCTAAGAAAGGCCAGCACAGCATTGGCACCCCGGCGCAGAGGCTCTCCAGCGTCGAGTTCCATCCAGAGTGCGTCAGGAACACGCCCACCGCCTCGTAACGCAGCACCGCGTCCTGCGGGCACCAGCTCGCCAGCAGGCCGCGCCCTTTGATCGCCTCCAGGAACTCCGGAGGCAGCACGGCGGCGTCGCCGCTGACAAGGTCCGACCGGATGATCCACAGGAAGTCGTGGCCGCTGTTGGCCAGACCGCACGCGAACTCCACCAGCTCCGCGTTGGTCATCGCCGTGACACTGCCGTATTTCTCGAACACCACGGACGTGGGCTTCCTGCCGTCAAGCCAGCGGAAGCAGGAGACGTCCTCCTTCCAAAGGTTAGACCGTTAGAGCCCAGCCTGTCGAGTTGGTCACTGAGGTGTGCCCGTGCGAGAGAGCAAGATTTCAACTACCTTTCAACAAGAAGATGCCCTTGTCGATGAGGTTGCGGAAGTGGCGGTAACCCATGTACCCGCAGGCGCTGGCAGTCCAGAGCAGAGCGCATGGTACGCCGATCTCCCTGGCGGCTTCCAAGGTAAAGCCCATGATGTCGTCGCCGACGACGCAGCTGGCTGGCGGCACGTCAGGGGAGGCGTGGAGAGACCTTGGAGCACAGAAATGCGGGAGACAGGTCTCCTCCGTGGAGCGGTAGAGGGAGGGCACGTCTTGGGTGGCGTCAGTGTCGGCCGGCGGCAGGCCACCATCCGGGATGGTGGCAAAACGGAAGCTTGGGATCCCGTGGAGTGCGCCCGCGCCGCGGGAGCGGAGCAGGCGACGGTGGTTGTACTCGGTGTTAACGAAGGTAACGTGGAAGTCCCAGCAGTGGAGGATCTTTCCTAGCTTCAGCATCGGCGTGACGTGGCCCTGCGCCGGGAACGGCACGAGCACGGCGTGCGGCTTGCCGGGCGTCGGCAGCGACGGAGCTCATGTCGATGTGCGCTTGTGCAAGTATGTAAACTGCACTGGCTCGCTGCTCGCGTTGGGCTGACGGTCGAACAGGGACATTTTAGCAGCATAAAAGAGGAGTCGCATCGCGCGAGGGCGAGGGTGGATGGAGGATCATCAGGGACCAATCATCGTTGGATGTATCTCGAGTATCATGTATTTCCTACCTGAACACGTACGCTCTCTCCCTCTCCAACATGGTGATCACGCGCAGCTTGCTGTGCTGTGGAAAATAACACAGGCTTCTCTACTGTGTTTGGACATCATACTCTATGGTCAAATAATTGTTGACATGAGGAAGTACGAGTATTTCACCCATGCCTACATGAATATGTGGGCCATAGGGGGCCAGATAGATGAGGTCACCTAAAAAAATGAAACAATAAGGTCACCTTAAAATAAAAGGAATTGCTAAAATTAAGATGTCTAAATTTTAGTTTCCTTTCAAGCTATGGTTATTGCATGTTTTATACTAAAATTGTAGATTTCGTTTATTTCAATTTCTGAAGGCACAATCTGTAATTTTCAGTACAGAGAATAAAAACCCGTTAGACAAAACCACGAACCCGACAAAATCTGATTTGTATTGGCACAGAGACAATTAACAATTAACAATTATTCTATAGGTAAACAAAGATAAAAATTTAATATGTTATGACACAAAGACAAATATCACAAAAGTAACAATTTACTTGTACTAGTTGGTGATACAAGAGTATTGTCTGAAATTATCATAAAATTCAGAATATACAGAATATAGGAGAAGTGCAAAATAAAAGCAACATCTACTAGTAACTCGCTCCGTGGAGTACGACCTATAGTTACGCCCTAGCTACTCCGTAGTACTATCAAAAGCATTGACGTTTTTCCCTAAAAAAAAACGTTGACGTTTTAGTTTGGACACCGAAATAAGAGGAAGAAAAAGATGTGTATGTACTTTCTCTATTTGAAAGTAAGTGTCGCTACCAAGTTTATATTGGGTAAATTTTTAAATTTAATTAGGTTTATAGAAAATATTAATTATTATAAAAATATATTCAATGATTTATCTAATGATATTATGCACCATTAATGTTAATATTTCTTATATATATCTGGTGAATATTGAGTCGTTTGATTTCTCGGAAGTGGGAACAACACTTTTTATGAGACGGAGAGTAGAAAATAAGGAGAGATAGAGATATAGATACAGACGTATATGCTACCTCCGTCCGAAAAAAGAATACAACTCTAAATCCATTCTCGATTAAAGTGTCTAAAGTTTAACCAAATATATAGATAAAATATTAATATTTATAATATCAAATATATATTATAAAAATATGTTTCATGACGAATCTAGTGCTATTTCGTACGATAAATATTAGTATTTCTTGATGTAAATTTTGTTGAACTTGAAATACTTGCACAGAGCACTATTCTAAAATTGCATTCTTATCGGGACATAAGAAGTATTAGGAGATGTATATGTTTAAAAAAATTAAAAATGTATTAGGAAGCGAGAAGATCAATTTTTTTATAATAAATTTGAATCATATAAATTTAACTATTTAGGACAGAGAAGTATATGAAGTGATGCTACAACAATATCACCACATCTCATAATTCAAGCCGATCCGGGAGACGGTGCCACAAAGGGAGCAGAGCGTGGCCGGGGAGCAACCAAACAGCGCGGTCGATGTATCTCGATCTGCATCAACGTGGCACAGCATTTATCACGGCGGTAATGCTACAAATAGGATGTCTGATGCCAGCGGCTTTCTCTGGACGGACACGTGGCATGACGTACACCATAACTTTGACTTTTTTATTTCTCGCTCATTTTCATGTCTCTTTTTCTCATCCGGATGCTGCGCCTCACTCCTCTCGCAGCTGCGGCGTTCTCCGACCGTGCCCCCGACCATGCGTCGCTTGCTCGCTCGCTCCTCACTGCCGCGCCGTCACGCACCCCACCTGCGTCGCTTGCTCCTCGCTCCTCACTCCTCTCCCCGCCCGCCGCGTGCCCCACCAGCACCTTGCGCCTCGCTTCGGCTGTGCACCGCGCCGCCCACTCCCTCTCATAGCGTGCGCCACACGCCAGGCTGAGCCAAGGCTGGTGCTAGATGTTGGTGGTGCTCGAGCGCCGTCGCTGGTGCTGGTGCTGGTGCTGGTGCTGATGGTGCTCAAGCGCCGTCGCTCGCCGCCAGATCCCACCCCGATGACCGGAATCGATCAGCCCTAGTCTTCCCCTCCCCTATATTGCAAACGTATGTTTTAAGTGTTTCGGATGTTTCAGAGGTATGTTGCAATTATTACATATGGATGTTGTAAAAGTAAATCAGGATGTTGCATATGTTGCATATTTTTGCAAGTGTTTTCATTGTTATGTTGCAAGGGTTTTGAATGTTTTCAGACGTATGTTGCAACAAGTGTTTAATCAGTATGTTGCATATATTTACACACATGTTGCAAGTGTTTTATTTGGATGTTGCATATGTTTCACATACATGTTGCAAATGTTTTATCTGAATGTTGCATATGTTTCACACATATGTTGCGACAGTATGTTTCAAATGTTTCATTATGTCCGACGTATGTTGCTTCCAAGTGTTTCACATAGGCACAGTGAGTGATGGGCGCACGGCCCAGGCGCTGGGGATGGCGCGCGACAGAGCTAGGGACCCGCGGACGGGGGTGCAGCGAGCTGGGTGTCGGCTCCTGAGTCCCGTCCACACGGAGAGAGAGGAGGGAGGTCCGAGGGAAGGAGTGGGGCGGACCGATGGGGGCTGGGTGCGCGTGCGAGGCGGGGGTGAGGCAGACGAGGACGGGCTACGCGGCCGTCCATCCAGACGCGAGGAGGGACAGGAGCATGTCGCCAGCAGTCCCACGAGCGCCGGCCCCAGATGGGCACGTGAAAAGTAGACACGAGCGGAGACGCAGAGTGAGGGGTGCCCCGGGGAAAGGAATCGGTCTGGTCCACGATACCATCCCATAGATCAATAGCCGATCGGATATCCGGGCGTCGGCACAGTTCCGTTATCACGGCCCAAGCGCCCAGCTGCCAGGAAAAGCTACGCATTTGCTTTTTCTCCATGAATGTCTCTAAGGTCCACAGGTTGGTGCTACCGTACCAAATGTATTAATACTGGAAAAGAACAACACGACTCCCCTGTTAGCTAGAGAGAAAATGCAATGATTACGATTACGATAGTACGGTCTCCATAAGTCAATTCATATAAATTCGTAAGAGTGTAGTACTCCATTGGTAATTACTCTCCATGTCCCAAATAGAAGACATTATCGTTTTCCAATAACTTTGACCAATTATATATAAAAGAATATTAGCGTTTATAATGTATAATAAGTATCGTAGATAGATCATTGAATATACTTTCGTAATAAACTTATTTGGAGATATAAACGTTGTACGTATTTTCTATAAATCTAGTTAAAGTTGACAAAGTTTGACATGTACGCATCCCATGACGTCTTCCTTTCTAGGATAGATGGAGTACTCTGTTGGAGATATGAGGTAAGGTGGTATAGAAAAATCCAAGCCTTTAAATTTTGAAACAGATAATATATTATAATTAATGAACGAAAAACAATTAATTGATTACCATTTGCGCATATAGTCTAGTGGTTACATAAGCCTTAGTAGCATCTCAGGTCCTGAGTTTGACTCCTCGTGGGAGCGATTTTTTTAGAATTTAACGGTGTTGTGCTTTAGTGGTATGCCCATCGATAGCCATGCATACGTGGTGATTACGTCAATTTCGAGGATTTGTCGGCCCAGTCTAGAGAGATGCGCATAAGGGTAAGATTCGCGTGCGTGTGTTTGTAGGGGTGAATGTGCGTGTGTTATGAGTGTCTTCATTGTACTTTGATTACCAGTTATTTTGAAATAACAAGAAGCCAAGATGAAAGGGGAGGTTGGCTGCGAAGTCTTGCGCTCAATCCTAAAGCGTGGGCCTAGATGACGAAGAAACTCTGCATCATCAAGGACAATGAAGTTGTGGGCGAGTCAAGTTGTAAAATATATGCTACTCACTCCATTTCAAATTGTAAGTCGTTTTGGCGAGACAGGTTTGTAAAATATATGCTAATCACTCCATTTTAAATTGTAAGTCATTTTGATTTTTCTAGGCGTATAAATTTTGATATGCATCTAGATATGCAGTATGTTTAGATACATAGTAAAACCTATGAATCTACAAAAGACGCATATAATGCGGGACTCGCTGCGTGGGCTGATGAACTGAAAAAGCATATGCGAACAACCACAGGCTTGTAAACAGTAGTGAACAGTGTATAAAATAATAACAGACTTAGACTACCCGCAGTGGGTACTCTAAAGCTTTAGAGTATGAATATAGAGTAAAAACTGCTGCACTGGGTACTCTAAAATGATACTCTATCCTTTCTCTCACTCTATATTTAGAGTAGTACAGTGCTTACTCTATAGTGAGCAGTGGCGGGCCCTACTAGCTAAACAAAGAAAAAAATGCTATAACTCACAAACCAAAAACCCAAATTAAATTTCGATTGCACCATTAAATTTATCTCAATAAATCCTTTAAAACTAGATCACATATGAATATATTTAGATAAAATGACAAATAGGTCCCACAGTGAATAGAGTGGATAGAGGATGATATAGAGGATGGATGGGTGCGGGAGAATTGAGTATAGAGGAGAGAATCTCGCTGACTAGGACGTATAGAGGATGAATATAGAGGTCCATGAGTGCGGATAGCCTTAGACCTTGTTTAGTTTCTCTCCGAAACTTTACACCGTATCACATCGGATGTTTGGACACATGCATGGAGTATTAAATGTAGACTAAAAAAATAACTAATTGCACAGATTGCGTGTATTTTGTGAGATGAATTTTTTGAGCCTAATTAGTCCGTGATTAGACAATGCCGTGCTACAGTAACATGTGCTAATGACAGATTAATTAGTCTTAATAAATTCGTCTCAGTTTACAGGCGAGTTCTGTAATTTGTTTTATTATTAGTATCCGAACACCCCTTCCGACATCCCATAAAACATCCGATGTGACACCCTAAAACTTTAAACCCCTAGAACTAAAAGTGGCAAACAGTACTGCATACTGAACAGTCGCGGGAGGTCCCCCATTTTATTTGCACATGAGAGAGTACCATATTGACTTTGATTTTATTTTTTTAATGAGATATTGACAGTGTCTATTTCGATTCATAAAGAAGAAAGCAACTAGTAGGTGGCACTAGTACAGAAAGACATGAAAAATAAAACACAACACAAACAAGAAGAGGAACATGTAGCCAACAAAACAATATACACGCTGCGCTCTACACGCCTCCTACTCCTCACAATTGTGCGCACAGAAAAACTCCACGAATCCACACCACATGGTGGACCAAATTATAGAGAACCATATAGAAATCTTTGACATCTCACAGACGGCCTTCACAAAACATCGACGAACAAGGCCAATTGCCGCTTCCAAACTATACAACAGGGATGCACCAATCTTCTCATTGCTAATAACTCTGCCAACATATATATCCATTACTCCAAAACGACTCCGCCTCAGTGTAACTGCAACGCCATTACACAAAGCATCTCTAAAATGAAAAAGGAGGTAGGTAAGGCATCCTTGAAAAATGAGAACGGAGGTAGGCATTGTCTTTTCTTTTCTTTTTTCTGTTTGGTTTTATGTGAGCATGGCACATGTAGCTAGGCCTGCTAATGGGTCGGGTGGAAACGGATTTTATGGGGTGGGTTCTGCTATGGAGTTTATTTGGATGGGTGGAAGCGGGTTTCAATACCTTGCGGGTTGGGGTGGGTTGGGTTGAGGGCAATTGTGGGTTGGGGCGGGTTGGAACGGGTCAATTAGACGCACGACCCTCGCATCGCTCTGTTCCAGCCTCGGCCTCCCGATGCGCCGCCGCCCAGTCGCACCACCTCCCCATCGGCGTCGATCCTCCGAGCCGCGCCGGCATCGGTCACCGCACCCACTGCGACACCCACACCATCCCAGTCCACGCCCACCTCCACCGCCGCTCAATCTGCCCTCCCATCCCGGCATGGCAATGACCTAATCTGGTGGGAGTCGAGCAGATCCTCGGTGGCAGCAGCTCGATCCGCAGCCTAGTGACCCAAGCTCAGGCGCACATCGCTCCAGTCCAGGTACAACCACTCTCCTTCCCCTCCCTTCACCTACCTCGATCCGGCGCCTGCGGGAAGTGCGGCCAGGTGCTCATGGCAGGCCCTGCTCCTGCTGCTGGATACGACGACTTCTTGCCTTGACTGACCGTATTTACCAGGAAGAAGAAGGTTGTCCAGAAGACGGGCACCACGGATGACAAGAGGCTGCAGAGCACGCTCACGCTCAAGAGGGTAGGGGTCAACACCATCCCTGCAATCGAGGAGGTGAACATCTTCAAGGACGACCTTGTCATCCAGTTCTTGAATCCCAAAGGGTATGGGTCTGCCATCCCTGCTCTGTTGTTGCTGGTTACTTTTGCATGTTGTTGAAATGGGGAATCCTGGTATTATTATTGACTGGTTTACATTTGATTGACCAGTCATGTAACTTGTTAGTTGTTACTCTGAGAGCTATAACATTTTCTGACCTGTGGATGTTCTTACCTATATGATTGGTTCATTGGTTGCCCAAGTACAACAGCTAAGCTTTGCTGAATCCTTATGAGATGTTTTGAAATCCGAAATCTGGTTTACTAGTCCTTACACCTACAGAATTGGACACCTGGTTAATCTGAACACAGTTGTAGGTCCTTTTGTTTCTTTCAAAACTACATTTTTTCCCAGTAAGCTCCATCTGAGTGGTTTTTGCACTGTTGGGCAGGACCTTGGCAGATAGAGTGGTTAGCATTCTAGAATTTTTACACATCATTTGCAGTTGCCTGTCGATCATGCTTTCTCAAAGTATTCCAGAATTTTTTTAACATAGTTGAATAATCTGTATGTTTAGCTACCAGCAGATGTTTAGCTACTCTGTCCATACATTTCTGTACTATGGATTTAAACTTACCTCACTGTTGTTTAGGTGCAGTACTGTGGATTTAAACTTACCTCATTGTTGTTTGCGTGCAGGACCTTAGCAGACAGTGTGGTTACCTACCAGCAGTAGTGGATTTGGGAACATATGTCTTCTCATCAGTCTGAACAGATAGGACTGATGTCTCCTCATCGGTCCGAGGGCTCGGGCACCAATGCAAGCAATGATGACCATTCATTAGGAACACCAAATAGGAGGTCGAAAGTTTGGGAACACTAAGACAGATCTGGTTGAGGTAGATGGTGCTCTAAAGGCTGTTTGTAGATACTGTGGCATGAAGATGGCTACTAGAAAATCAGGTACAAACAGTTTGAGAAATCACATCAAAGATTCTTGTCGAAAAATTGGTGAGGATGATAGGCAAAGGTTTATTGCCACAATTCAGAAACAACAATTTGTAGGTCCATTTACCTTCAATTCTCAAAGAAGCCGTGCGTTAATGATAACTTGGTCCATTCGGGCAGAGGTTGCATTTAATAAATTTGAGGACCCAAGTTTTTCACCATGGATGGCGTCGTTGCAACCCACATTTAATTGCATTGGTCGCCAAACAATCCGCAATGATTGTGTTAGAATGTATGAGAGAATGAAGCAAAAATTGGAAAGTGAATTGCAAGGCCATGATTCTCGCATATGCTTCACTTCCGATCTGTGGACATCTAACCAAAAGCTAGGATATATCTGCCTAACAGCCCATTATGTGGATGCTAACTTTGCTTTGCATAAGAAGATAATTTCTTTCAAAGCTGTGAAGTATCCACATAGTGGTCTGGCCATTGAGGAAGCAATTACAAGATGTATGACAGAGTATGGAATAAAGGAAAAGATGTTTACTATCACCCTTGACAATGCAGCCAACAACAAAACGGCTTGTGACCTTTTGCAAGAAAGTGGCAAATCAGATATGTTATTCAATGGTGAACATCTTCGAGTTAGATGCTGCACTCATATTCTGAATATTCTAGTCCAAGATGGTATGACTATTGCTGATGCAACAATAGAGGTGATCCGGGATCTGATTAGGCACATTAATTCCTCACCGAGAATAATGCAAGCTTTTAATGAGATAGCTGAAAGAGAAGGTCTTGCTACAAAGGCTGGTTTGGTTCTTGATATTCCAAACCGTTGGAACTCAACTCATGCAATGATTATTGAGGCCGTTCAGTATAAGATCGTGCTAAGGCGGTATGCTGCATCAAATCAAGAACCTTTTCCATCGGATGATGAGTGGAGAAAAATCAAGGCCATAGGTGAGTACCTTGGTGCTTTTGAAGAGGCTACAAGGGCATTCTCAGCTGATAGATATCCTACTGCACACATATTTTTGGATAATGTTCTCTGCATTCACCAAGCTCTGAAAAATTCAGCATGGCAAACTAATCAAACCATACAGAATTTGGCTAGAGCAATGGAAAGCAAGTTCAGTAAGTATTGGGATGGGAACTATAATATGGCTCTTGTTATTGCCACAATACTTGATCCAAGAAAGAAAATGGACTTCTTAGAATTCTTTTATCAGAGGGTGTGCAACTTCTTTGTTGATATTGACACAAGCATGAGTTTGGCTAGAGAGTGGATGACTAAGTATTTTAGGAAATATGAAGAGATTGTTAGGACAAATGGTGCAGATCCAGTGTTTCATACTACTGTATCTAGGGGCATTGTGGGTTCGCCTGTGCTAGGTAAAAGAAGAATGCACCAGGAGTTTGCTCAGTTTAAAACCCAAAAGAGAGCTAGCAGTATTCAAAAGTCCGAACTTGATGCATATCTGGAAGATGAACATGTGAGAGATGATGAAAACTTCGAGATCTTGAGCTGGTGGAAGACAAATAAGGACAAGTATCCTGTCCTATCAGCTATGGCACGAGACTTTCTTGCAATACCGCTCGGCACCGTAGCTTCTGAGTCTGCGTTTAGTTTGGGTGGTCGGATTCTTGGTGATAATCGAAGCTCAATGACACTTGAAACCCTTGAAGCCCTTGTTTGTGTTAAGGATTGGCTGTACAAGTTCCCAGACAATGAGGACAGCTCTCCGATTGTGGTTTCCTAGCACAGGTCAGTACAATTGTTTCATAAGATTGACATAGTTTTTGTTCTTTGGCCATTTCTAGTAAATACATATGTTTCATTAATGATTTTTCAGAAGTGTTATCATTTAATGGTTTGTCTTACTTTCCTAAATAAGTACAGGATGCTCCACTTACCTCACTGTTTAATGGTTTGTCGACAATCGCTGTAACACCCCGGGTGTTATAGTGCTAATTAATCTGCCATGTCATCATAATGCATTGCAAAGCATCCCTGTTAGGTTAACTTTGTTATGCATCAACTAAAACAAGTTTACTTATTTAGTTTGAATGTGTTTCTCGGTGGTGTGCTCCGAACCCGAAAACCCTAATTTCGAATGCCACCGCAAATACTTAGTCCATGCCCTGCATAATTTGAGGTGTGCGACTGTGTTGCACACTAGTGTCAAGTGTAGGGTATGAACTCAAGTACAACATCTAAAATGAATCTCCAAATTTGAGTTTGAATTGGAGTCCCAAAACTTGGCACGAGTTTTCCGATTCGAATTCGAATTCAAATCTGGGGAGAAATGTAAAAGAATTTCAAAAGCTAAATTGGTCAACCAAGAGTGGCATTTGGTCAACCATGTCATGTTGGTCCAAATGATGCCCTTGGGTGAGGTTTTGATCTCTAAGTAATCACAAATCAAAGTAGCAACAAATTCTAATTGAAAATTCCTCCGAAAACCCTAAATTTCAAAACCCTATTTTACCCCTTTTGAAATAATTCAAAATCTAAGCAAAATTTGGGAAAAAGTTCAAAACCAAGTTTGTAGAACTTTTCAAGGGCTACAACTTTGGTGTTTTGAGTTTTCAAAGTTTTAGTGTAAAATGTGGAGCAATTTTGAAAATAATCAGATTTCAGATTTAACTCATTTTTGTCCCCAAACTAAGATTTCAAAATGGAGGCAGAATTTAAAAAGGTTTTGAACATAAAAGTTGTAGGTCTGGTCAAGATATACAACTTTGATGTTAGGAGATTTTGAAGTTTCAATATAAAATCAAAAGTAACTTCTAAATTACCAAATCTGAAAAATGTGTCACTTTTTGAATTTAAACTCAAATTTCAAAATCCAGTGAGAATTTGAAAAAGTGTTCACCATAAAACTTGTAGAGCTTGAAATTCTGAAGATTTCATACATTGGAAGTTTTTCAAGTTATTACATGAATTTGAAAGTAATTTGAAAAAAAGCAGTTTAAATTTTAGAGTTTTGGGGGAGGGAGCTACAGTGCCGAGCCAATGAACGTCGGCCACCGGCCGGTATGGGCGCCGGCCGATCGCCGCCGTGGCCTTCCATGACCTTCTCGCGCGCGCCAGGATCGCCAGTGCAACGATGCAGCAGTGCCGCTCTGTAGCCGCAATCGCCTGCTATAAATACCGACGTTCACCGTGACCTTCTCCGTTTTCGCCACCGTCGCCACCGCAGCTCCGCCGCTCGCCGCTGCCGCCACCAAGCCGTCTCCGGCCACGCCAACCGCACCACTAGCTCCGCCTCGGCCTCGCGCACCTCCAGCTCTGCCTCGGCCTCGCTCCACCGCACCGCCTGTTCCCGTGCTCGCCTCCGGCGACTGCCCGCCAACCTCGCCTTTCCGTGGCCAGGCCACTCCAGCCGCTCCCCGTCGCCACCAAGAGCTTCACTGCAACCGCGGTGAGCCGCTGATGCTTCCCGACCTTTCAATTTAGCCTCTACTGCTTTGTAGTCGCCGGCGTGCTGCTTCCGTGACCACCGTGCCGCCATCGCCGTCGCTCGCTAGTTGCTAGAGCTCGAGCCAGGATGTTTAGTAGCAAAACGGAGTCGTGAGGTGATGTAGAAGGTGTTGGTCAGTTCGGTTTGTCGACCGGGGCACCGGTCATCGGCCGGCCACCGTGGGAGAGAGCGCGGGTACGCGGGAGAGAGCGGGCGAGCGGGAGGAAGGAGATGACGAGTGGGACCGCGGTGTCAGCGAGAGAGAGAGGGAGAGCAGGCGCGCGCGGGCGGAGGCAGGCCGATGCTGGGCTGGGCCGCTTGCTGGGCCGAGCACGCATGCGGGCGAAGGCGCGGGCACGCGGGCCGTCTGGCTGGGCCGGACCGCAGGAGTAAGGAAGAATCGGCCCGAGTTTGTTTTGTTTTCCTTTTTCAAATAAATGAATAGTGCTATTATTTGTTTACTTCATTAAAAATTGTGTAGAGTTCCAAAATTCATGAAAATTTTTGGGTAAGCTTCTCAATGTATAAATTATCTAGGAAAAATGTTAAATCATGAATTTGATTATTTTGTGCAGTAGAATTAATTAGTTCCATTAAAGATTAAATGCAACTTCCAGGAATTTTAATAATTAATTTATTATCCAAAAATTATGAAATTTATTATGACACTGTTATAAATCATTCTTAACCCATAGAAAAAGCTTGAGCTTGTTTAGGCCAAGTTTGATCAACCGTTAATTATGCCCTAATTATTTAAATAAGTAAATAAATGTTAATTTGAGAACTTTAAGTGTTGTGTGCCCTTTTGATTGAGTGATGTCCTTAGGTCACTACCCTTTGGTGATCTTTGGCACCTTAATTTCATGATTGAGCTCGTTAGTAACTTGTTTAGGTTAAAAGCTAGTATCGTTGGAATCGTCGTTACTAGTTAGTAGGTTTTCTGTTTGCGACTGTACCGTGAAGGGAAGTTGTACTCAAGTCGTAACTCGTAGCATGTTATCATCAAGCATCATGTTTATCATCGAGCATCATGTTAAAGCATGTTATGTATTCGCGTAGTCTCCGCTTTCGAAGAAGCCGAAGTCGTCGAGCAAGCTTCCGGAGAAGAGCGATCGTCAGTGGGTTCCGGACCAGAAGTCGGAGTCTGTGAGTCCGAGTCTTTTGTCTCGTCAGAGCAAGGCAAGCCCCGGTGCATTTAAACCCTACCTTGAGTTTTATAAATATTTTATTATTTATATTATGGTTTACTGCATTAAGTAATTAGGAGTTGAGTGACAACCCAATTGATGCATTATCATCCTTGATTATTGTGATATCACCCTTGATACCTGTTTTATTGAAAATGCGTAGTATGCCTCGCTATGCTTACTGAATTAAGCTTTTTAAATGAGTGTTTATGTAGCCATGACGGCATACTTAATGAATATTGATATATGAGAATGAACTTGTAAGATCGGGCGGGTGGTTTGGCCACTGCTAACATACATTGAGAAAGGAGTCTCAATGTAGTGTTTCCGCCTTGTCGGTTAAGGACCGTTCGTTGTATGGCCCGCTTGTGTTTCGAGACTTTGCAACTAGCCTCATGCCTTGGGTAAGCCCAAAATGTTGGTGATTCCATTTCGAGAACGTCTAACCTCGCACTGGGAGTGGAGAGATGGCGGGAGTAGCGTGTACCCTCGGGGCTAGAATCGGGCCGGGTTCGAGGAGTACTGTACTCTCGGGTGGCGATGGACACGTTCTGGTTTTGGGAGATCTAAATGAGGGTTGATATATGCAAGATTTGGTTCTACATATGTCGTGAGGTTAGGGATCCTCAGCTGGGTATAATCGGTTCGAATCATCGTTGCTCCTCGGTTATGGAGACTCGATCACCTGTCCTGCATCGTAGTTAAGAACTGGAATTGAAAGAAAGAATGAGAAAGGTTTTGATGATAATTACTTTGATCTAGATTAGGATCACCTAGATTTGGTTAATGAACCATCAATGGTAAAAGTAAAATATTGAAGATAAGGACTTACGTTAGTAAGCTTTTCTGCAAAAGAAAACTTGATTCTTGAATACCCGTACCTTGATTCCCTAAAGCTAGCATGCCCTTGGAGTCTTTGTCTTAGTCGGGTAAGTCTTGTTGAGTACTCTCGTACTCAGGGTTTGTTGAACCCCTTGTTGCAGGTGCCGTTCATGAACAAGTCTGCTTCGAGCCTTGTTGCATGACCGTCGTGGTTGAAGAAAGTGACGACGAGTGGAATGTGTGGCCTTTGGGCAAGGCATCTCGTTTGTGTGATGTAATAAAGTTACTACCGATACTTCTCTACTACTGGTTTGTAATAATGTTACATAAGGTTTGAAGTTTGAAAACTGGTTTGTAACTCTAAGTTATTGTAAGACTTCCGCTACTTTACTCTATTGAATATTTTGAATAAACTGTTGTAATATTGCAATACTCCTGTGATTGGATCCTGTTCGGAGGAAAGCAGGCCTTTTAAGTTATGGTGAACATAAGTACGGCTGTCAGACGTCATTATGGCAATGACGGGTGCTTGTGGGCCATCATAATTAGGAGGTTCTGTGACAGCTGGTACCAGAGCATAATCACTTGAGTTATTGTAGTATTACTTTGAAAAACTTCAAAATGATTTGGGTCAAACAAACTTAATATTGATATCTTGGTCCAAATTGCTTTTGCTTATCTTAATCTATTCTATAGTTTCCTTAGCTCATATTTGAAAGCTTCGTAGTGAAGTATTATGCTATAGTGCCCTATGTTATAAATATTGCATGTATTACTTAAATCTTTTCTGTTAGATCGTAAGTACGCTGCATGCATCATGTTTAATTAACCTGCTTAAGTTACCTTCCCTTTTAAAGTGGTTTGGGTTAAGTAAGGTTCAATCCTATTCATGCTAACCTTCAGATCCCTCCTATCTGTTCTCATCGATCTAATTCTATCTTGCTTTAGGATGGCACGTGTGAAGACGACTCCTCGCAAGAAAAGTGGACCGCAAGGAGTGCCGCGTCATCAGTTGGCCGTCAGAGGTGATGGAGCAAGCAGTAGCCATAATCCGAACCCGGATTCGGAATCAGAGGTTGCAAGGCTTACATCAGAGGTAGAGCGACTGAAGCGCAACATGCGTTTTTGGAAGCAGTTTCAGAACGAGTCTCTGGAAAAGGAGACATAGGCCAGGGCTCGTGTTCGTGAGTTGGAGCTATATGTGACACACCTGGAGCAGTACAACACCATTCTGCATGAGAAAGTCTATAGGCTACATGATCTGATGAATCCCAATCATCAGCCCCAGGCAGTAGAAGATGATGTCGGTGCCGTGGTTGTTTCTGATGGAGAGGACAATGAAGAAGATCCGGAAGAAGATGAACCCATGATGGAAAGTGAGGATGATGCAAGTCATGTCACGGGTGCAAGTGCTCCAGAGGTTGAGGATGGAGTGATCGTGATCAGTGATGATGATGAGGAGTGAAGGGTCGACCTGGATGGTTGTGTAATATAGTAGTATTTTCTGCTTTCTAAGAACCTTAGTGGGTAGTTTCTTGCTTGCGAGCAAGTTTGTAATGAAATAATGTAAGATAAGTTTGTGTGTGTACTAGTACTGTACTAACTGCTTTTTAATTCAATAAAGCGATGTAAATAAGCATGGGTTGTGTACAACAGATGGACGGTACTGGAACTTCCCAGGATGGGGACAATGCTCTGAATCCCCCACCGTTTCCACCCACCATGGCAGAAGCTATTGCCGCACTGGTTAATGTCACTACCCGTTGGCTCAGAATCAGAATCAGAATGGAAACCAGGGTCGTCGAGGCCATAACAATGGAGGGAAAACCACTTATGTGGATTTCACCGATACCCGTCCACCAGTGTTTTCAAAGGCAGATGAGCCGCTAGAGGCGGATGACTGGCTCCGCACCATAGAGCAAAAGTTTGACCTTCTACAGTGCACGGAGTACCAGAAACCCGTGTTTGCAGCACAGCAACTTAGAGGTGCCGCAGGGGCGTGGTGGGCGAATCTGGTCGCCGCACAGCCTGCTGGCCACCGTATTACTTGGCAAGAGTTTCATGATGCTTTTAGAGCACACTACATTCCTCATGGTGTCATGGCCATGAAGTTAGAAGAATTTCTCTCGCTGAAGCAAGGGAACCAGACAGTTCTACAGTATGTGGGCAAATTCAATCATCTGTCCCAGTATGCAGCTGAATATGTGAACACCGATGCGAAAAAGAAAAGTTGTTTCATGAGAGGTTTGAGTACCAGAATTCAGGAAGCATTGGTCACCTGCTATAATGCCACGTACCATGAGATAGTCAATGTGGCTATTGCGTCAGAAGAAAAGTCCCGACTACATAAAGAGTCGAAGAAAAAGAAGCAAGTGTTTTCTAGCCCGTCTGGCGGCATTAAGAAGCGCCAGAAGTTTATTTACCACCCTCAGAACCATTTCCGCCCAACTTATCGTCCACCGCAATACCAAGCTCAGCCGCAGACGTTTTTCCGTCCTGCCGCAACCCCGCAATTTACACAACAGCCGAATGCCCCTGGTATTCGAAACCAGATTCCTGTAACCCATAACTTTCCCTGCTACAATTGTGGAAAGCCAGGCCACTTTTCCAAGGACTGCCCGTATCCAAGGCAGTACAATCCCAACTATCCCAGAGCTCCCGTACCACAACAGCAACAACCTCAGAGCAAGAATAACAATCTGAATGTTCAGAAGGGTAAGGGTGAGAAGAAGAAGACCAGACGTGTGTTCTATACTCAAGCAAGTGCAATCCCAGAGGGAGAACCCGTTATGATGGGTATGTTCCCTGTTGCTAATCATCCAGCAGTACTGTTATTTGATTCAGGTGCATCGCATACATTCATAAATTGCACCTTTGTTGTTAAGCATGACATTCCAATTGTGGGAACCCAAGAAGATTTCTTTATCTAGTCGCCCGGGGGACGACTGTGTACTAAGGAGATGGTACATGACGTACCCATAGAACTAGGTGGGCATATATTCCCTACCTCAATGATAATATTACAGAAACAGGATATAGATGTAATCCTGGGTATGAATTGGATGTACCAAAGAGGAGCCCTTATAGATGCACTGCACAGGACTATAAGGTTGAACCTGCCAGATAATAAATCTCATCTTCTTATCCAACTTCCTATTCCCAAGAGAACAGTTGAAAGGATATGTGCAACTTCAGTACAAGAGATTTGTGATATACCGGTAGTCTGTGAATTTCCAGATGTGTTTTCAGATGATCTACCAGGTCTGCCACCAGACAGAGATGTAGAGTTTGTGATTGAGTTAAAACCGGGTACTGCCCCAATATCCCGGAGAGCTTATAGAATGCCACCCAATGAATTGGCAGAACTTAAGGATCAATTGCAAGAGTTACGTGACAAAGGTTTTATCAGACCCAGTTCCTCATCATGGGGATGTCCATCTCTGTTTGTTAAGAAGAAAGATCAGACTTTAAGGATGTGTGTTGACTATCGACCACTGAATGAAGTAACCATTAAGAATAAATATCCGTTGCCGCGCATTGATCTACTCTTTGATCAGCTTGCGGGGGCAAAGGTATTTTCAAAGATTGATCTTCGATCAGGGTACCATCAAATCAAGATTCGACCTGAAGATATCCCAAAGACTGCATTCACCACCAGATATGGACTGTATGAATACCTAGTTATGTCTTTTGGTCTCACCAATGCACCGGCACATTTCATGTATCTGATGAACTCAGTTTTTATGCCGGAACTTGACAAGTTTGTGGTTGTTTTTATTGATGATATTCTGGTATACTCCAAAAGTAAATAAGAGCATGTTGAGCACCTCAGAGTAGTCCTGACTCGTCTGAGAGATCACCAACTGTATGCCAAGTTCAGTAAATGTGAGTTTTGGTTAAGAGAAGTGCAATTCTTAGGACATGTGTTGTCAGCCGAAGGAGTAGCAGTAGATCCTGGCAAAGTGAAAGATATTCTAAATTGGAAACCACCAATCTCAGTTCATGAAGTCCGAAGTTTTCTAGGAATGGCGGGTTATTACCGTCGATTCATACCTGACTTTTCAAAGGTAGCCAAGCCAATCACAGAGTTGTTGAAGAATCAAACTAAGTTCATATGGTCTCCAGAATGTGATAAAGCTTTTAGAATTCTAAAGAAGTCATTGACAACCGCTCCAGTTTTAGCACAGCCAGATATAGAAAAGCCATTTGATGTTTACTGTGATGCCTCGGGTATTGGCCTTGGTTGTGTATTGATGCAAGAAGGCAGAGTCATTGCTTATGCCTCGAGACAGTTGAAGCGCCATGAAGAACATTATCCGACACATGATCTTGAACTAGCAGCTGTAGTTCATGCATTGAAAATCTGGCGTCATTACTTGTTGGGTAATACTTGCCACATGTATACAGATCACAAAAGCTTGAAGTATATCTTTACTCAGTCAGAATTGAATATGAGGCAAAGAAGGTGGCTTGAGTTGATAAAGGATTATGATTTGGAAGTACACTATCACCCTGGAAAAGCAAATGTTGTTGCTGATGCACTCAGTAGAAAGAATCATTGCAATTGTATGACTGTGAAGCCAATGGATTACAGTTTGTGTTATGAATTGGAAAAGTTGAATATTGAAATAGTTCAACAAGGTCAGTTGACTAATGTCACAGTGGAATCAACAATCAAAGATCAGATTGTATCTGCTCAGAGAAATAATTCCGGAATAGCTCACCTCAAAGAAAAAGTTAGAACAGGTCAACAGACAGATTTCAGTATTGATGATGCAGATGTATTGTGGTTTAAGAACCGGCTAGTGGTTCCAAAAGTTCCAGAGTTACGTCAGCTCATTCTTGATGAAGCACATAGTACAAGGTTTTCTATTCATCCAGGGAGTAATAAGATGTATCAGGATTTGAAACAGAGATTCTGGTGGACCAAAATGAAAATTGAGATTGCGAAGTATGTTGCCAGATGTGATACATGTCGAAGAGTAAAGGCTATACGGCTGAAGTCAGCAGGGATGTTGCAACCATTGCCTATTCCGTCTTGGAAGTGGGATGATATCGGCATGGATTTTATTACTGGTTTACCCACAACTTCAAGGGGGTTTGATTCAATCTGGGTCATTATAGATTGACTTACTAAATTAGCACATTTTCTTCCAGTAAAAGTGAAACACTCTACTGTGACACTTGCAAAATTGTACTTTGAGCGAATTCTGAGTCTTCATGGGGTACCAAGAACCATTGTATCTGATAGAGGTCCACAATTCGTCTCCAAATTCTGGATGGAGTTACATAAGTCAATGGGCACCAAAGTTATACATAGCTCAGCCTATCATCCTCAGACTTCGGGACAGACTGAAAGAGTAAATCAAATTCTAGAAGATATGTTGAGATCTTGTGCTCTCACTTTTCAAGATCAATGGGATGAATGTTTACCGTTAGCAGAATTCTCCTATAATAATAGTTATCAAGAGAGTATAAAAATGGCACCGTTTGAAGCGTTGTATGGCCGCAGGTGCAGAACTCCATTGAATTGGTCAGAACCGGGAGAAAGGTGGTTTTTCAGTGTTGATCTTGTGAAACAAACAGAAGAAAAAGTTAGACAGATCCAGAATAATTTGAAAGTTGCTCAGTCCAGACAAAAGAGTTATGCTGATAAAAGGCGTAGACCTTTGGTATTTCAAGTAGGGGATTATGTTTATTTGAAAGTATCACCCATGAAGGGAGTTAACCGATTTGGAGTCAAAGGCAAACTCGCACCACGTTATATTGGCCCATTTCAAATTGTTGAAAAATGTGGACAGGTAGCATATAAGTTAAAGTTGCCTGAACAACTGTCAGCCGTGCACAATGTATTTCATGTATCGCAATTGAAGAAGTGTCTTCAAGTGCCTGATCAAGTTGTTGATGTTGATGGAGTTGAACTTGAGCCTGATTTGACATATTCTGAATATCCTGTCCGAGTTTTGGATCGAAAAGATCGTGTTACCCGAAGTAGAACAACTAAATGGTACAGGATACAATGGAATCAACATTCAGAAGAGGAAGCCACCTGGGAATCGGAGGACTACTTGTTGGAGAATTTCCCGAAGTTCTTTGCTTCTATCTAGGTTGCAATTTCTTCTTTAAACTGTAACCTATCCTTTTAAAAATCTTTGTAATGCAGAAAACCCCTACCTGTTTTGTAGACAAGTCTTGGACGTGTTTGCTTGACACGTTTCCTTTTCCATTACTTAACTCAAGGCTTTAAATCTCGGGACGAGATTTCTTTAAGGGGGAAGGGCTGTAACACCCCGGGTGTTATAGTGCTAATTAATCTGCCATGTCATCATAATGCATTGCAAAGCATCCCTGTTAGGTTAACTTTGTTATGCATCAACTAAAACAAGTTTACTTATTTAGTTTGAATGTGTTTCTCGGTGGTGTGCTCCGAACCCGAAAACCCTAATTTCGAATGCCACCGCAAATACTTAGTCCATGCCCTGCATAATTTGAGGTGTGCGACTGTGTTGCACACTAGTGTCAAGTGTAGGGTATGAACTCAAGTACAACATCTAAAATGAATCTCCAAATTTGAGTTTGAATTGGAGTCCCAAAACTTGGCACGAGTTTTCCGATTCGAATTCGAATTCAAATCTGGGGAGAAATGTAAAAGAATTTCAAAAGCTAAATTGGTCAACCAAGAGTGGCATTTGGTCAACCATGTCATGTTGGTCCAAATGATGCCCTTGGGTGAGGTTTTGATCTCTAAGTAATCACAAATCAAAGTAGCAACAAATTCTAATTGAAAATTCCTCCGAAAACCCTAAATTTCAAAACCCTGTTTTACCCCTTTTGAAATAATTCAAAATCTAAGCAAAATTTGGGAAAAAGTTCAAAACCAAGTTTGTAGAACTTTTCAAGGGCTACAACTTTGGTGTTTTGAGTTTTCAAAGTTTTAGTGTAAAATGTGGAGCAATTTTGAAAATAAACAGATTTCAGATTTAACTCATTTTTGTCCCCAAACTAAGATTTCAAAATGGAGGTAGAATTTAAAAAGGTTTTGAACAGAAAAGTTGTAGGTCTAGTCAAGATATACAACTTTGATGTTTGGAGATTTTGAAGTTTCAATATAAAATCAAAAGTAATTTCTAAATTACCAAATCTGAAAAATGTGTCCCTTTTTGAATTTAAACTCAAATTTCAAAATCCAGTGAGAATTTGAAAAAGTGTTCAACATAAAACTTATAGAGCTTGAAATTCTGAAGATTTCATACATTGGAAGTTTTTCAAGTTATTACATGAATTTGAAAGTAATTTGAAAAAAAGCAGTTTAAATTTTAGAGTTTTGGGGGGGAGCTACAGTGCCGAGCCAATGAACGTCGGCCACCGGCCGGTATGGGCGCCGGCCGACCGCCCGTCGTGGCCTTCCACGACCTTCTCGCGCGCGCCAGGATCGCCAGCGCAACGACGCAGCAGTGCCGCTCTGTAGCCGCAATCGCCTGCTATAAATACCGACGTTCACCGTGACCTTCTCCGTTTTCGCCACCGTCGCCACCGCAGCTCCGCCGCTCGCCGCTGTCGCCACCAAGCCGTCTCCGGCCACGCCAACCGCACCACTAGCTCCGCCTCGGCCTCGCGCACCTCGTGGACCACCGGAGTTCACCGTTCTCGCATCCGAACCACCGCACCGCCTGTTCCCGTGCTCGCCTCCGGCGACTGCCCGCCAACCTCGCCTTCCCGTGGCCAGGCCACTCCAGCCGCTCCCCGTCGCCACCGAGAGCTTCACTGCAACCGCGGTGAGCCGCTGATGCTTCCCAACCTTTCAATTTAGCCTCTACCGCTTTGTAGTCGCCGGCGTGCTGCTTCCGTGACCACCGTGCCGCCATCGCCGTCGCTCGCTAGTTGCTAGAGCTCGAGCCAGGATGTTTAGTAGCAAAACGGAGTCGTGAGGTGATGTAGAAGGTGTTGGTCAGTTCGGTTTGTCGACCGGGGCACCGGTCATTGGCCGGCCATCGTGGGAGAGAGTGCGGGTACGCGGGAGAGAGCGGGCGAGCGGGAGGAAGGAGATGACGAGTGGGACCGCGGTGTCAGCGAGAGAGAGGGAGAGCAGGCGCGCGCGGGCGGAGGCAGGCCGATGCTGGGCTGGGCCGCTTGCTGGGCCGAGCGCGCGTGCGGGCGAAGGCGCGGGCACGCGGGCCGTCTGGCTAGGCCGGACCGCAGGAGTAAGGAAGAATCGGACCGAGTTTGTTTTGTTTTCCTTTTTCAAATAAATAAATAGTGCTATTATTTGTTTACTTCATTAAAAATTGTGTAGAGTTCCAAAATTCATGAAAATTTTTGGGTAAGCTTCTCAATGTATAAATTATCTAGGAAAAATGTTAAATCATGAATTTGATTATTTTGTGCAGTAGAATTAATTAGTTCCATTAAAGATTAAATGCAACTTCCAGGAATTTTAATAATTAATTTATTATCCAAAAATTATGAAATTTATTATGACACTGTTATAAATCATTCTTAACCCATAGAAAAAGTTTGAGCTTGTTTAGGCCAAGTTTGATCAACCGTTAATTATGCCCTAATTATTTAAATAAGTAAATAAATGTTAATTTGAGAACTTTAAGTGTTGTGTGCCCTTTTGATTGAGTGATGTCCTTAGGTCACTACCCTTTGGTGATCTTTGGCACCTTAATTTCATGATTGAGCTCGTTAGTAACTTGTTTAGGTTAAAAGCTGGTATCGTTGGAATCGTCGTTACTAGTTAGTAGGTTTTCTGTTTGCGACTGTACCGTGAAGAGAAGTTGTACTCAAGTCGTAACTCGTAGCATGTTATCATCAAGCATCATGTTTATCATCGAGCATCATGTTAAAGCATGTTATGTATTCGCGTAGTCTCCGCTTTCGAAGAAGCCGAAGTCGTCGAGCAAGCTTCCGGAGAAGAGCGATCGTCAGTGGGTTCCGGACCAGAAGTCGGAGTCTGTGAGTCCGAGTCTTTTGTCTCGTCAGAGCAAGGCAAGCCCCGGTGCATTTAAACCCTACCTTGAGTTTTATAAATATTTTATTATTTATATTATGGTTTACTGCATTAAGTAATTAGGAGTTGAGTGACAACCCAATTGCTGCATTATCATCCTTGATTATTGTGATATCACCCTTGATACATGTTTTACTGAAAATGCGTAGTATGCCTTGCTATGCTTACTGAATTAAGCTTTTTAAATGAGTGTTTATGTAGCCATGACGGCATACTTAATGAGTATTGATATATGAGAATGAACTTGTAAGATCGGGCAGGTGGTTTGGCCACTGCTAACATACATTGAGAAAGGAGTCTCAATGTAGTGTTTCCGCCTTGTCGGTTAAGGACCGTTCGTTGTATGGCCCGCTTGTGTTTCGAGACTTTGCAACTAGCCTCATGCCTTGGGTAAGCCCAAAATGTTGGTGATTCCATTTTGAGAACGTCTAACCTCGCACTGGGAGTGGAGAGATGGCGGGAGTAGCGTGTACCCTCGGGGCTAGAATCGGGCCGGGTTCGAGGAGTACTGTACTCTCGGGTGGCGATGGACACGTTCTGGTTTTGGGAGATCTAAATGAGGGTTGATATATGCAAGATTTGGTTCTACATATGTCGTGAGGTTAGAGATCCTCAGCTGGGTATAATCGGTTCGAATCGTCGTTGCTCCTCGGTTATGGAGACTCGATCACCTGTCCTGCATCGTAGTTAAGAACTGGAATTGAAATAAAGAATGAGAAAGGTTTTGATGATAATTACTTTGATCTAGATTAGGATCACCTAGATTTGGTTAATGAACCATCAATGGTAAAAGTAAAATATTGAAGATAAGGACTTACGTTAGTAAGCATTTCTGCAAAAGAAAACTTGATTCTTGAATACCCGTACCTTGATTCTCTAAAGCTAGCATGCCCTTGGAGTCTTTGTCTTAGTCGGGTAAGTCTTGTTGAGTACTCTCGTACTCAGGGTTTGTTGAACCCCTTGTTGCAGGTGCGGTTCATGAACAAGTCTGCTTCGAGCCTTCTTGCATGACCGTCGTGGTTGAAGAAAGTGATGACGAGTAGAATATGTGGCCTTTGGGCAAGGCATCTCGTTTGTGTGATGTAATAAAGTTACTACCGATACTTCTCTACTACTGGTTTGTAATAATGTTACATAAGGTTTGAAGTTTGAAAACTGGTTTGTAACTCTAAGTTATTGTAAGACTTCCGCTACTTTACTCTGTTGAATATTTTGAATAAACTGTTGTCATATTGCAATACTCCTGTGATTGGATCCTGTTCGGAGGAAAGCAGGCCTTTTAAGTTATGGTGAACATAAGTACGGCTGTCAGAGGTCATTATGGCAATGACGGGTGCTTGTGGGCCATCATAATTAGGAGGTTCCGTGACAATCACTTACCATAATGTTGACATAGTTGAGCATTTGACTGGCTGCAGTGTTTTTTTTATGTTTCATTCTGCATTCTCTGGTAGACATAGTTGCTCTAGAAATTACTAGATAGCTCAACCATCCTTTTCAACATAGTCAATGATCTATCCAGTAATTATCGGTGAAATTGCTGAATGGATTATTACATCATAGGAAGAGCTGTTACAAGAATGTAGACCAGACAACCAAAATAACACATAGTAATGGACACCAGATTCTGGCGTTTCTCTTTCCCCTTCCCGCTGCAGTGAACGAAACAATTTCACCTCTCTGGAATTTTCTTGCTGACTTTTGAGTTTTGATTGCTTGGTAGGAAGGCGGTCCATTACTTGCTGGTTTAGTAGGGCACATCTTGGTATTAATTTAGCATGCCTGTAGAGAACCCTAGCTCACTCTTGTATAAATATTGTTCATGGACCTTGGTCATTTGGCAAAGCAGCCATGCCTACAAAGATATGTGCGCTGCCTAGCTTAGCTAGAGGCACTACTACTGCTAGTGATTTGACGCCAATTCATGGCTGATTTGATCGAATTAATTCTAGTATGAGCGTTGAAACGAGTTTTTTTTCCTATTCTAGTTCTGCTATCGATTACCTTTTCTGTGTCATTCCATTTTCTGTGTTATGAGCTGTGACACTTTGCTTGCCCTGGATGATGATAGATTCTGGATAGTGATTGATTGATTACTTTGCATCACCGGCTGCCAATGCAGTCTCAAGTTTGTGCTATGTAGGCATGACTGCTTTGCCAGATGATGAAAGTGCAATGTAAATATCTTGGAAATTCATTAGATTTGCTTACATGTGAACCAGCTCCAAACAACGATCCAGCCTCTGAATCTGTGTGTTATTTTACAGGTCTTGTCTTCAAGTCTTCCTTCCACAGCTTCTTGCAGTAACTAATTGGCTTCATCAGAGACTGAAATGCTGGTTCTTGCAATTACTATTTGGCTTCGGTGACTGAAATGGTGGCATAGTGGTGTTCATCGGATCCATGTTTGCTTCAGCATGAGACGTTTATCTGGCAAAATTTTGAGGTCAAGTTGTGCTAAAATCTGGAGTATGTAGCAGTGAAGTGTTGCAGCTCATCTAGCAATGAAGAAATTAAATTATCCGTATCACTTCTGTTGAATCATGTAGTAGTTGCTGAATCATATTAACTCTGCAGTAGCCCGTAGATGTTTTATTTTGCAGAAGACGATGGCAGTATGTATTTAACTTTTGCAGTAGACGTTCATCTGCTTCCCATGGGTTTCCGTGGGTGCAACCCACCACGTGGGTTGGGTTGGGCAGTGCAAATGAGTGGGGAGGGATGGGTCAGGTTAATTGTATGATTTTGTGGGGTGGGCTGGTATAGAAAATCAAATACAATTCATTTGGGTTGGGGTGGGAACGGGGTGGGTTCTCGCCCATTAGCAGGGCTAGTAGCTAATGTGAGGTGATGGTTCACACACATCTTGACAAGCCGTTGCTCAATTCTTTGTTCAGCTGCTTGTAGCAAAAAAATTATATCCCCACCGTCGTCAGTGTTTGATGCTTGCAGATAGCCCCGTTCGGCTGGGTTGATAAGTCGGCTGAAAAACACTTTTGACTGATTTGTTGTGAGAGAAAAACATTGTTCCGACTGAAAAAACAAGCTAAAAAGTACGGATTATAAGCCGAATGAACAGGCCGATCGTGACACGATTCGCTGGCTCTCTCAAGTCACATCTGGTCGCGGCACACAGTGACGAGATAATATACAGGAAAAAATATAGGCCAATCAGTGAGATGCCGGTTGTTCTATAAATAGAAGTAGCAGCTCCTATTCGTCACCCTCATCTTAGCCACAAGCTAGGTGTATAGTACACCAGCAACGTGCCGTTTACACTTGCACAAGGCGCAGATCGACATGGGCTCCGCTGCTGCCGACGCCGGCAAGCCGCACGCCGTGCTGGTGCCGTTCCCGGCGCAGGGCCACGTCACGCCGATGCTGAAGCTGGGAAAGATCCTCCACTGCTGGGGCTTCCACGTCACCTTCGTCAACAGCGAGTACAACCACCGCCGCCTGCTCAGGTCCCGCAGCGCTGGCGCGCTCGACGGCCTCCCGGGCTTCCGTTTCGCCACCATCCCGGACGGCCTGCCGCCGTCCGACGCGGACGCCACCCAGGACGTGCCCTCCCTCTGCCGCTCCACGGAGGAGACCTGTCTCCCGCACTTCAGGGCCCTGCTCCAAGGTCTCAACGCCTCCGCCCCTGACGTGCCGCCGGTCACCTGCGTCGTCGGCGACGACATCATGAACTTCACCTTGGAAGCCGCCAGGGAGATCGGCATACCGTGCGCTCTGTTCTGGACTGCCAGCGCCTGCGGATACATGGGCTACCGCTACTACCGCACCCTCATCGACAAGGGCATCTTCCCCTTGAAAGGTGGTTGAAATCTCCCTCGCACGCGACTCAGTGTACGGCAAGTGCTCACATGTATTTGTTTTATGAGCGTGCAGAGGAGCAGCTGACGAACGGGTTCTTGGACACGCCGGTGGAGTGCGCGCCGCCCGGGATGACCAAGCACATGCGGCTCAAGGACTTCCCAAGCTTCATCCGCTCCACGGACCCCGACGAGTTCATGGTCCACTACGCCATCAGGGTGACGGGTCAGATAGCCGGCGCGGACGCCGTCGTCCTCAACACCTTCGACGAGCTCGAGCAGGAGGCACTCGACGCCATGCGCGCCGCGATCCCGCCTGCCGCGTCCATCAACACCATCGGCCCGCTCGCCCTCCTCGCCGAGCAGATCGTGCCCAAGGGCGGCCAGCTCGACTCGCTGGGCTCCAACCTTTGGAAGGAGGACGTCTCCTGCTTCCGCTGGCTCGACGGCAGGAAGCCCAGGTCCGTGGTGTTCGTGAACTACGGCAGCGTCACGGTGATGACCAACGCGGAGCTGGTGGAGTTCGCGTGGGGTCTGGCCAACAGCGGCCACGACTTCCTGTGGATCATCCGGCCGGACCTCGTCAGCGGCGAAGCCGCCGTGCTGCCGCCGGAGTTCCTGGAGGCGGTTAAAGGGCGCGGCCTGCTGGCGAGCTGGTGCCCGCAGGACACGGTGCTGCGTCACGAGGCGGTGGGCGTGTTCCTGACGCACTCTGGATGGAACTCGACGCTGGAGAGCCTCTGCGCCGGGGTGCCAATGCTGTGCTGGCCTTTCTTCGCGGAGCAGCAGACCAACTGCCGGTACAAGTGCACGGAGTGGGGCGTGGGCATGGAGATCGGCCACGACGTGCGGCGGCAGGTGGTGGAGGAGAAGATACGGGAGGCCATGGGCGGGGAGAAAGGAAAGGAGATGCGGCGCCGCGCGGTGGAGTGGCGCGAGACCGCCGTGCGCGCGACGCAGCCTGGCGGGCACTCGTACGCCAACCTGGAGAAGCTGGTGACCGACGTACTCGTCTCAGGTGGCAATGGCAAGAGTTCTTAATTAATCCTCTTTGCTATTACCACTGTTCCATGTGCGTGCATACACATGCCACGACGGCATGACCATTTGTTTTGGGATAAAGCTCAGCTATAGCATGCATCGTTTGAGGTTCTGAACCATGAAATGCACTTATGAGTGCGTACTCATCAAATAATGGTTGTACGTGTTGTTGTACTCTCTAGTATGTGATATGTATTATGCGTCCTCTTGTTGGCATTATTATTGTACTATTTTGGGTCTGGTGTCGAATGGGCACAGCCTTGCTCGCCAGCTGAAAAGTATTGTTCGTTGATTTATTGTGAAAGAAAAACACTGTAGAAATGGCTGATAAGCCGTGCTGATAAGTTCAAGCGAACAGGGCGAATAACTATGTATGGAACAACAACCGAACAAGGTGGGGTGGACAGGACCTAGGTCAAACGGACCTTATTCGCTCCAGTCTAGAACCATAGGCACAAAATAAACGAGTTGATCGATGTATGTGAAACCTATCACTGTTCGTTGTATTCCAGGCGATCTATTACTACGATGGTTTTATATGACGTTCTAGTGTATTTTATTATACGTCTACCTTGCTAATTTGCTATCTTTTTCTGAAACCGTCAAACTTTATGCATTTTGACTAACACTTAGTCATACTACATGCAGTGTATTAAATTAACCATGCAATCATATGTCAAAGTCATAATGCCTTTTCAAAATCACCCATCGTACACTATGGTTTGTATTGGCTTGAGCTCTATCTCTTATGTATGGTTTTCTCATGTGACGGAGATCCGAACTCATTGTAATTGTAGTATATAATCTTGTTGGTGGTGTGATGCATTAATAATATCAAATGTAAAATATTTGACATAAAGCTCTATTTAATTTAATAGTAAAATATATCAACAAAAAATAAGAAATAGGTCACTGCTAGGTTGAAGCAACTAATCCCACAATGAGGATTGTACTATCACTTCTGGATAGAGGATTAACCTAGCAGTGAGCATCATCCTACCATTGCGATTCTTGGAACCGACAGTGATAAGGAAGTCCTTCGTTGCCGATTACTCTCTGTCGGGTCCAATTAGTGAGACCAGTATAAATTCATTTTAACGTGAACAAGTAAATGTGTGTCAGTAGGTGATAGCTTTCATCCGTACATGATGATAGTAAGGTTTGCTTTTATTATATTATAAGAGTATATAGATATACTCCCTCCGTATCGGATTTAGAAGTCGTTTAGAACAGCGACACGGTCTCCAAAACACACTTTGACCTCTTGTTTTTATAAAAAAATATTTATGAAAAAGTGATATATGTATACTTTTATGAAAGTATTTTTCAAGACAAATCTATTCATATAATTTTTACATTTGCAAACTCAACAACTTAAAAGTTATTAATAATTTATATTCCCAATGTTGGACATAAATCTTGTCCAAAACGACTTCTAAATCTGATACGGAGGGAGTATAGGCCAAACCAAAGCATACACAAGGATGATACGATAGGTCAGACCCACGTTGAAGTCCACTTCTCTTTTATTTTTGAATGGGTAGATGTCCACCTCTCTGTGCTATGGAAATCAAATCAACGTGTTCATGCCATGGTTATATCCATCGAGAAAAGCTATTGAATTGCTACCGACAGTTTTTTTTCTCTCTTTTCCTAAACCACTAGCTGATCTTCTTGATTTTGTTTGCATTCACAATGTGGATTAACTATTAAATCATCTCTTAAAGATACATTAATCACTAGGGAAACCCTTTTGGCTTCTAAAAAAGATGGTGATTAGGCCAGTCTCAATGCAACGTTTCATGACACTGTTTCCAATACTAATAGTCTTGGAAACTAGAACATGAAACCCCCTCTTTCAATATGATAGTTTCATTTCGTTGTTTCATAGACTTGTTGTAGCATCTAATTCTTGTGTTTTGCTGTGATCAAATATGCTAGATGACTTTGTAGCCGTTTATTGTGTTCAGATCAAACTTTATCCCCGTATAGCTGCATACTAGGGATCAACCATGTATGAAAAACACACTCGCATAGTCTATCTCAGGCCAAGTGTGGAAGGATGGTTAAATGAAGTACCACCGGTCATGGCGACATGCATACTGTCAACATGGCTGAAAAGCTATATTTGCTGTTCCATTGGGTGCTTCAAATTTACAGAACTCCCATGCAAAGACGAGGCCAATGGTGTGCGTTTTTACAGCAAAGTAACGCGGAGTCAGTACGGCATTGGCACTGGGCATTGGTGTGGGGTGATGGTTTTTTTATTTTATTTTATTTGAGTTCATGGGGTGATGGGTTGGAAAGGAGCAGGAGTAGTATCTATCTGTCACTGTAGCCCGGCATTAATCAGATGCTGACTCGCGTGGCCACAAGTGAGTCCGACAGGCGCACGCAAGGCCGACTTTATTTGTTTTCTTCTCACAGAATGCTAATAATATATCTAACTGTTGGTTGTATGTTATTATCATATCATATATATTGCATAATTATGGATATGTTAGGATACATAGGACTAATTATTGTAAGCTAACTAATTTTTAGCCCTAGCTCATCCAAACATAGAGCTAATATAATAGATGATCTAATTTATTAGCCAAGCCTACAACTAGTTGTTGGTTAACTAGCTAAGCTAAATTGAGTAAATTTTTAGCCCTAGTTGATCTAGACATGCCTATATATGACTTTTAGAGCTTGTGCCAACTTGTTGATGGACTTATACTTTCGATAAGAGAAACTAGTTCAAATTCAACATGGCAAACAAATTTTACAGTGAAAACGGGTTGTCTCATCTGCAGCAAGAAAGAGAAACAAACAAACAAAGTGAAAACGGATTGTCTCATCTTCAGCAAGAAAGAGAAACAAATAAACAAATTGGTCGCGTCTATAACATTATCACCTTTTTAGGTCCTGTTTGGATCAATTAGCTGCTAAGGCCTTCCATAGGTGTGCTTTGAGTGCCCAAAGAGGAGAGATAAAATTTAGGCACCACTCTACACAATGCAACCAATGATACCGTCTTAATGCGATGCTTTAAAGTTTAGGAGCGGTGCATGAACATGGGTCGATGCCCAAATATTAAACAACACTATATTGTAGCATGGACCAACACACACGAGAGAATCAAGTTCGAGAGAAGAGGGAGAAGCAATATTTTATTGTACATGGACCCCCAAACGTAGATAACTTCGGTGCAATATTTTTTAGCACACTGCATCTCTTTGGGCGTGCTCAATCCTGCGCGTGGTGCCCATATATTTTGTGGCATCACTCCCACGCCGCAGAAGGTCTAATAGTTAGCTAGCTAATAGCTCATAACTAGTATTAGTTGCTATTAGCTAGCTTGACCTAATTAGTGAGATAATTTTAGGTTGGATATTAGCTAACAATACCGCTTGGACCCAAATAATCTAAATATTTGCGACAGCATGCGACTAAATAATATTATATATCGTCGTCGTCATTTGCCTTGGCTCGATAAGACCACACGTAGATGATAGACAGATCAATCACGTCAAGTTTTGCACGAGCGTTCATTCTAGCAGTTTCATGTCTCTTTCAATACATGATTCAAAATGTTAGTGAGCTCTATTATATTTTTTTCTATTCCTATATTTAGAATACCGCGTCTCACAGAGGCCGTATATATACCACACATAGACACACGCTGTCACCATCCAGTAGGAGGGATAATATAGCGCTATATAGACACAAGTTGCACGAGCGAGAGCAACGTTGAGCGCTCCGCCGTCCCCATGGCATCTGGGGAAAAAAAAACTAAATCATACAGTATATATACTGCTGCAGCGCGAGATCGGTGCTGCAGCCAAATGGGCGAGCTAGACCCACGCGGACGCAGGCAATTGCGCTAGCTAAATGCCGAGCGAAAATATGTGAAACTTGTTACTTGTGGATTGGCCTCTACCAAGTCTGCGTCGAGCAATGGGCAAGTCCAGGCGGCCATGCCTCGAGGCCCTCATTTTGTGGTCATGTGGACGATACGTCGATACGTAAGATCAACCACGATCGCCAGGACAGCTGCCCATTATTAAAATGCAAAAACAGACACGACTAGTGCCGGGCGCCCACCAGCTTGTCCTTGCACCGTGAATCCAACAAAACCAACTCCAACCACGGTTGCCAGGTTCTTGCATCATCTGCGCCCCCATGCATGCAGTTGCGGATCAGATGCAATCTGCAGCTCCGTTTAATGATTCAGGAAAACCAGACATGGACGTCAGGCCCGAATGCATCGGCGCATCACCATCCACCAGTAAATCGATGCAAGGCCCACACGACAAATGCCATCCCCCAAAGTCTGACACCACCAAACAGTTTATGCATCTTGGTCTGAAGATAGAAACGGCATGAATGACAGAGGACCACGCTATGTCGCTATTGTGTATATTATCACGTCCTTGTGTGTCGCGACCATACAGTACGTGACTTCAGAGCCAGGGAATCGTGTCACGATATCTGCATGCATCAATCGCCGACAACGGTGGACACGTATATAATTTTTTTAGCTACAAGCAGCAAAACAAAGAATTGAGCAACCGGCTCTGTCAAGATCTGTGTGAACCAACAACTCACATTAACTACAACTGCCATGCCCCTCCCGAGAAATTTACCTCCTTTCTCATTTCAAGGATGCCTTGCCTCCGTTTTCATTTCAGGGAATGATTTGTGGAGGTTGTGCCACAAGAACACAGAACCATTTGATTTGATTGTTACCTAAGTTCATTTAGAGAGTACGAATGGCCGAGGCATTGCTCCGTACCAAAGTAATATACACTTCAGATGGCAAGGACACTCGTTGTGTACTGAGTTGGTATGAAATAGCTGTATACTGATCGGTCGGGAAAAGGAACAAGAGAATTTGGTCAGAGCAAAAGAATAAGGATGTTAGGTAAAGTGAGGGCAAGGCAACTGACTGGTCAAATAGAAATTTGACTTGGAAATGGGTAGATTTATGAGCATCTAAGGGGCCCAAGGTAGGCCAAGGACTACTATAGCCTCATCAAGTAGTTCCCACTGAGCAGACCCTAGCACCTTACATCAACGGTTGAAGGTCGTTTCTGCATTTGACCTGGCAAGAATGGAAACGTGCGTACGGGTAAGACACTTACTAGCAGTGTACTGAGCTTCAATTCTGAAGATGCTTGGAACATGAAATTTGCCTATCAGATTATCACAGCACAAGAATCGTGTTTGCTCGATCTTTCACGTCGGAAAGACTCTTCATTGCTTATCACACGAGGGATGTTCCATGTTCCATATGCATGGCCTGATATTTTTCCGCCTGCAATAGGATGGTAAACATGACAGCGCTCCAAAAATAAAAACAGATCAGATGAAGAAACGAACCTAAAATATCTTTCCTACCTTCCTTTGTAGCTTCCTCACATCTTCTCCAGTAACTGCCTGAGAGACTAGGCTCCAATTTCTTTGAGAAGCTCTCATATTTCTCTTCAGCCTCGCCTATGCACTTGGCCTACAACAGCCATGGCAAGTATTACCATTATAAACATTACTGTTCAACATATGACTAATCAGTATATCCAGTAAACCTATCACAAGACTGTACAAGAGAAATATGCCTTAGGGGCATTTGCTCCCATGCAGTGCACCCATCTCCAAGCACATCCAAGGGCCATGGGAGTGGGAGCGCATGCCCCTAAGGGGGGGAAAAATGCGTCCGTGACCTATCTCTGTAAGGCAAATAGTGGCAATAAGGAATATATTTTTCTAATGTACAATGGCTATCAGCTGCTGGTTCTCAGTTGACATCCAGTGAATTTGAAACTCAACCTCCAAGACATGTTACTTGAGACAAGACAGCAAGTCCAAAATAATTTCATGGAAGTTTCAATTATGGGTGATCGGTGTTTATAGAAACAGCGTGAAGCTTTACATCTTCAAGGGCAAGGCCCCAAGTGTTTCTTCTTGGAAGGAACAATTCAGAAGTGAGCTAATCCTGCATTTACCCAGAATATAAGGAGAGCTCCATCCTCTGATTAACATGGTTCAGTTTTATATAGTTTCTCTTTTAGTGTACCCTTTTTTTCTTTCCTTTACACAACCTTGTATTTTGTATAAAAAAAAGATCTTGCTGTGGGGAACTCCCCAGTGAAAAATAAAAACAAACAGGACACATCAAAACAAGCTGACAACAAAAAAAATTGGGGACAAAAACTGTAGTATACTGAATGTTATAGCAACATTTGAAATTTAAAGAGAGAGGTTTTTTAAAACACTAACTTCTACTTTATTATGCTCATTGCAATATCAGGAATTTTTCATTTGTGCTCATCCTAATTCATAGCGCAGATTAATTTACTTCGAACTTAAAATTCTTTATAGAGGTAGGCTACTCTACTCCACAATCCATTCAAAACCTGTTGTGCTGATTTTAGTGGTTTCATGATTGGATCTAACTTCCAATTTGGCTCAGACAATGCTCCCCCTTTTTATTTTGGTTATTGAGGGTATAAACAGGTACTCGATAATAGTATCTTAAATTTTGAATCAAGATGGTTGATACATAAACAAAATACCAAAACGGCACGCAATGTGCTTATGCCTACATAACTCACAATTTTGCAAGCAGGAAATAAATTGAATATCTGATAGCATTTGAAATAAAGGAATGAAGAAGTGACATTATCAGGAGAGATATGTGCCATTAGTCAAACATATAGACTGTCTTTTACCCACCAGCATATTCGGTGCCTCTAATGGTCCATATATTGCAGCAAACATGCGAAGGATATTGAAAGTATTGTTCATAACATCATCCTACAAAACAAATTGAACTTCTTCAACAGTTAGACCTATACTGTGCAGCTAAGATTAGAGAGACAACATCAGTATTCAGTAGCCCAACTTACCTCATAATCATACCTGCAAGATATTCAAAAACAAGTCACGGTTCAAACAGCTATTTCAATTGATGACATGGCTTGTAAAACAAAAAAAAAAGTCTGAAAGTTATTCATAGTTTCTGTTCAGCACATGGTGCATCTAGGCCTATATTGGCCCGAGGACTCTATATACATTTTTTCTCTCGAACAATGCAGGGGAGCTGCATGTCATTTCATTAACAAGGAAAGAAAGGTACAGGACTGTATATACATTGATATAACAAGGCTACTAATCTGATGATTTTCCCACAAATCATACTAAGGTACACTATAACAGTACATAAGTTGTTGGGTTTCTATTTCCGCAGATCCTTTAATAGTTAGGTTACATGATAACTAAAGCACAATGTCATTCGAAATAAAATGATTGTTTCAATTTACATACAACACCGACATCTCATATTTACAAAAGTTCCAACAGAAGCACTAGTTCCATCTGAAACCCATGCACTACCTTGCCTCAGATTTTACAAGTTTGCCAAATTATCAATGACGGATTTTTTAAAAGTAGGCAGCTCTCACCATTTCGATATACTGTTATGCATGTGAGAGTAAGATTCAGAGCATACTCACAGGTCATCAGATATCTCAACCAAAAATTCTGAAACTGACAAGAAGTCCATATGCAATTCATTGACCTAATAAATAAACAACAAAGAAAATGATGCCATGTTTTAACAACAGGAGTCAGAATATAATTTAGTAGGTTATTAACAAAGAGGCATGCATACATGCTGACCAGTAAGTTGAAACATCAACAGGTTAAGAACTCGATAGTCAAATGATTTGAGATGGATTGCCTTCATAACATCTTCAATCGAGATCTACAAAAAAACACTAAGCATTATATTTGAGGTTGCCAAGAGGAAATATTGTTTATGTTCAGTTTCAATAGATTTGAACTATAAAATTCAGTAAGTTAATTATTAATGGATTTAATTTTAATTCAAGTACTAATATAGTTTGTTACTTGGCATCCATTGCTTCCTCTTTGAAGTATCAAGAGCGTACAGCTTTTCAAAAGAAAAATGATCAGGTCTGATCAAATTTGATAGATGATCTACCGAAACCATCGCTATTATCAGGATACTTAGAAAAGTCTCTGCATACCTCCTCATTTCTTAGTAATGCTTGGCAGAGCTTCCTCTCTAGAGACCAATACTGAATGCCTGATTTGAGTTCAGTTTGCAATCTATAAACAATAGAAAATAAAGTAACTTAGCTCAAATATTAGTGAATCTACGTATTACATAACAACTACATAGAGGAGAAGCTTCCAACCGATCTGTCATTAATCCTTGACACCGAAGAAGGTCTTCAAGGGGTTCAATCATTTGAGACAAGGATGTTTCATTGAGAGCTTCTTCTTTCTTTCCCAACACCTGTATGGTAGATAAGGTGGCTAATGTATACACTATAATACAAGGCCTATGTAGATCAGATTTAGCAAAACTTGCATTCTATATCTATATATCTTATTTCACTATTATGCAGGTCTTACTTTTGAAGTGTTGCCATCTGGGACTTGATGTAAACAGTCTTCATTTGAAGCATCTAACTGCAACAAGAAATGTTTAGTTTGTCCAATGAAGAACATAAACCATAAGAAGAAAGTTTGAAGCACGTTTCAGGAGAAAAACCTGATATATATAGCTCTCGGTGAAAGAAAGAACAGGTAGATACTTGAAAATGGCTTGTGGCTTGTTAACATCCAAACCATGAAACATAAAGTACGATCTACACTGTTTTCTCAGGAAGGAAAAAAAAATATGACTTTAGAAAACATAATTATCTGGAAGTGCCCAAGATAGACTCATGGCCCAAAAAAAAGACATGTTTGAACAGGGAAAATCGAAATTTAGAACAACATGTGATCCAGTTTCTCTATAAGACTAATAAAGAAAAAGCAAAATACATTCCAAGTTAATTTGCTACTTTTGACATGGACTTAATGCCTCTAAGCAGGTTCGACTGTTTTGTAGCACATCCATTGCAGAATCTCAAACAAAAGGCAGTATGACAGTGGTTTTTTTAGCGGAAAAAGTAAGGAAATCCCCTAATGTGGTAAAAATTTAATGATGTAATAAAAGCAAAAGCAAACATGTTCCTCTTGAGAAAATAAAAGAAGAACTAAAGGAGGGCCCAGAAGACCTGGGTCACTCCAGGATTAAGTCATGACAGTGTTTCCATTAAGGATTTTATGGGTACCAACTACAAAGAGTACGTACAAAATCTTCAAGTGTAGACTTAGCTCTTGTCATCGCATCAAAACCAACCATTGGCACAGCCTGAATGGTTGATTTCTCGGCATGCATCTTAAACTTCTTAATTGGCTGGAGTAAACCTCCGGAAGATATATCTTGATTAGCTGCAGTTGAAAGGATCCTATGTCTTATCAGAGTTCCAGACCCAATCAACAAGAAAATTTCCAGATAAACTCATAAGGTCAAGGTAAGATCATCATTACTTCACAACTATTACTACCACTACCTTCCAGATGGGTGAGATGCCGCACTTCTTCCAAAATATCAGGAGTAGCCTAATAAAGAAAGGTCTCCACTATGATTTCTTCATAGAAAACACATGGATAAAAGTGAACAAGAAGTTGAACGGTGTCACTAACATTACCTTTGCTAATAGCTCAGAGACCAAAAGGAACTTATTCTCCACGGTAAGAGAATCAAACGGTTGCACCTGCGCAAAAGATTTTCTGATCATAATATTGAAAGAAGTTCTAGTCTTCTAGATGCACCTAGTGTCCCATTACAAAAGGCACGGGAATACTTGATGTGTCATCAGGTGATACTGAATTCAGAGGAGCAACGAAAACAATAAAGCAAACTAGTGTGATGAATCTGATCATCAAAGCAAGGTAATGAAGTAACTGCGTTGCATTATTTTAGTTAAATAGTAATTAAAAAATGTTAACAAAAAGCCACAGCAAAATTCAATAGATTATGCAAAGCACCTACACTGCTGTCCGCTCATGACCAATGTGGCAAATCAATGCATATGTAGCTTGTCATTGCCAACAAAGCGTCAGACCGGGCGAGAGCTGTGAGCACACGACACCAATCAACGGCAGGTCAATACAACATTCAACATGTCATCAAATCGATCGGAAGTCACACTGCAGCGAGCTACGTGTGCGCAAATACATTCCTCGCAAAAAAAAAAAGTGTGCGCAAATACAGAAACCGTCCTCATCGACAAACCCATCAAAATGCAAAAACGAGCAGCACATACGCTCTTAAACCGGTTGCCTAACCAAAAGCCTCCGCGAGGGACGAAGGCAGGGAGGGGCGGCGGAGGGAGCTAGGACCCCTATGATATCGTAGACACACTCCATACCATATCAAATCAAAGGAAAATTGAAGTGTAGCCGCCTAGTTATTCATCTATTTTGCCCTTTCGCCCCTGCTCGAGGCCAAGGATCACGCTCGTACACATCCGAGTCGATTGAATTCGTAGAGACGGAGGAAGAGGGGCGACCCCAAAAACCGTACCATGAAGAGGAGGAATCGGGCGAGGAAGCGGTCGGCAGCAGCGCCGGCGCCGCCGCCGCGGCCGGAGTCGGTGTGGGAGAGGCCGCGTGAACTCATGAGGGAGAGCACCCTCTGCACCTTCTCGAGCTCCAGCAGCGCCTCCATTGCTGCTCCTCCCCCGCCCTCCCCGGCTCGCCGCGGCTCCGCTTCTCGCAGTCTCGTGCTCGGTTTGGTTCGGTCTCGCGAGGCTAGCAAACTTCATTCGGCGAGAAATGGAGAAGGGAAATAAACGGGAAATGAGGCCGAGTTTGATTGTGGGCCTCCAGTTGGGAAATGCAGCGTTGGCCGTTGGGCTCCAATTTTCAAAATCCTAAGGCCGTGAACTCTCCTCATTTTCTCGAGTTGGTCTTGGGCTAAACGGGCCGTCAGGAAAGAGCAAAAAGGCAGCAATCCTTTTTCATATTTTCGGCTATTTTTAGGGTTTTCTTATTTTCGGCTTAACGAGCACTGTACGTACAACGTGCCGTTATCAATCTGAAATCCACCTGCGAGCAGAAGTTCAAATTGTACGTAGCTCTTACAAACATGCAAGTAGCTCCCAATTATAATGAGCAACAATATTGTACTCCCTCAGTTTCGAATTATAAGTCGCTTTGATTTTTTTGGTTTATCCATTTTGCTATGTATCTAAATTTATTATTATATCTAAATGCATAAAAAATAGATGTAAAAAAAAGTTAAAACAACTTATAATTTGGAACGGAGGCAGTAAGTATCAGTCAGGGGACACACGTGCAAAATTGGAGTGTGTAGTGTTTCTAGAGACACGTCACATTAGAACGCTGAATTCCATTTACATGCTCTAATGTCTAATGACTAATCCAAACTCACGCAATGTGTGTGAGAGGCACCTATTTCAGACGTCCAACGGCCGACGCCCGGTTCGGGAAACGAAGTCCAGCGCCCGAAGGAGTACAAGCCTCATTGCCCCGCCCCCGTGCATGATATTCCGACTTCCGAGCCCAACCTGCCTAATTCCTACTACTACTGAGGGCAACTACAAGGATCGGTGCCGTGCCCTCTCCTTTTCTGCTGGGCAACGCGTTCTTGCAATCTTGCCTTGTTGGGAAGGACGGCCACTCATCATGAGCATCGCCGCATGCGCGTGCCAAACTGGGTCCTTGTTTAGATTAAAAAAAATTTCAAACTGATGAATAGTACCACTTTCGTCTTATTTGGCAAATATTGTCCAATCGTGGACCAACTAGGCTCAAAAGATTCATCTCGTGATTTCCAACTAAACTGTGTAATTAGTTATTTTTTACCTATATTTAATACTCTATGCAAGCGGCTAAAAATTGATGTGATGGAGAGAGTGAAAAAACTTGGAATTTTGAGGGGAATTAAACAAGGCCTGGGGGGATCCCAGCATGGGATTCAGAGTCGCAGATCCGGATTTGCCGGCCCAGAAAGCAACAGCTGACAGGAGCAACGGTGACGACCTGACCGCTAGACTTGCAGCCTGCACATGCGGCTTCTCAATGTTCTCGTCCTCGCCTGACATTTGTTGCTTTCTCAGAGAAGGAAATTTGTGTGTGGTGCTCACTGCTGGCCTTCCCGTCAATGTGTGGCATATACTACCAGGCCCTTGTTTAGATTGAAGATTTTTTCAACCTGATGAATAGTACTATTTTCGTCTTATTTGACAAATATTGTCCAATCGTAGACCAACTAGGCTCAAAAGATTCATCTCGTGATTTTGAACTAAACTGTGTAATTAGATATTTTTTTTACCTACATTTAGTACTCCATGCAAGCGACTAAAAATTGATGTGATGGAGAGAGTGAAAAAACTTGGAATTTTGAGGTGATCTAAACATGGGGCTATTCAGTTCCAGGACGGCATCGATTGGATTGGAGGTTGGAGACTGGGAGGAAGTGCGACAGGAGGGCAGCAGCAGCGGGACTGACAAGATGTTTTACCAACTTAGGGGTATTTGGTTTGGGGTGTTAAAGTTTAACAAACACGGTAGTATTTTCGTCTTATTTGACAAAAAGTTTTCAATTTTGGATTAATTAGGCTTAATAGATTCGTCTCGTAAATTACTCCTAATCTGTGCCGACATGCATGCAATTAGTCTATATTTAGTACTCCATGCATTCGAGGGAACATTGATGTGATGGGTGTTAAACTTTAACAAAACGTAACAAACAGGGCCTTAATAGAGTCAGTTAGATTGGCAATTAAATATGCCATGTCTAAGGGCTTGTTTGGATTAGTTAGAGTTAATTTTTAGCCAGCTAAAGACAGAGGGGTTTATCCGCAAGTTGGCTAGTCACTGGTTCGAGGCTTGGCTAAAAATTAGCCCATTAATTAGGTTTCTGTTTGGGTGGGCTAGAGCTAATTTAGGCTATTTTTTAGCTGGCTAGTGATTAGACATGGGACACAAAATAAAGTTTAAGATTAGGTAGCCACAATTTTAATAGTATACGCAGTATGGGATACTTGACACAGCTCTTTCTCTGACTTCTTAGCCACCTGACATCCTGATCCATAAAGCATAGACTCTGTTTTCTTATCTAATCTTATATCGTTTTTCTGCCACAAGACTTAAGTGTGTGTTTGGTAGAGATTTAGGTTAAACTTTTCGAATTTAGTTTCTTCCTAGAAATGTTTCTTCCGGTGAATCATAATCGCTTTTTCAAATCATTTGGCTAGCTGCCTGGATTCTCATTCGTTGGCAGAAATTATTGTTTTACATGAAAAAAATCATAAAAATAGACGAGTTTTACCACAAAAAATGTATTTTTATGGGTTAAGAACATTTCAAAAGCAATCAAATTTAATTGGTTTCACTTAAAGAAAATCAATAGAAAATATTTCTAGATTAGAGGGAAGGTAGGAATAAGCTACCCTAGATGTGATTTTGATCTCTGCAAAAAAGGGAGAATCACTATAAATGTTTTTACCTAAAATCAATATTGTCTTTAACTGCTTGATGAGGTTTCTAGTGATTATAAAGAGAAGCATAGTTGTTTCTCACGTCCAAACGGCCTACCTACCTTAGTTAAAGATTTGTCGCAAACATATTAGGGCTATGACCCATGCCCTAAAGAGGAACTAAGGACTATTAGTCTTAAAAAGGAGTATAGATGATTGCACGTAAGGAACTAAGAAAAAACACTAAACACGAGAAAAAAGTTCAAAAAAATACTCCTAGCTCCAAAGGGAATAATAAAAAGCAAAAGAAGCAACAACGCATAGGGGGTGGGTGAGTTTTGTTATGAGTGAAAGCCATTGTTTGGTTCATCCTGCCACCATTGTTTGGTTCATCTTGCCATCATGGTACCTCTAGTTGGTTTTCCTAGAGGAACTAAGGATTGCAGTGAGTTTTACTAAAGTTGGCTTTGTAATAGTCTTCTTGTGTGGCGCTTCTAGATACGGCACATAGTTAAACATACTAAACATGTCCGACATGTTGCTGACACAACCTTACTTAACTATGTTTTACTCACCACAAGCCATGTGAGGATGAGTTAACAACAATGGAATCATTCACTTCATTAATGAGACAGAAACAACGCTTAGCTTTGTCTAAAAAATCACATAGGTATCCTTTTAGTTTCTTAAGTCAACACGACATCATTAAAGCATAATTGTTTTACTACCACTATGAAATGCCTATTGCCGTGTGCTTGAGTTGACCGTTATAGTTTTTTTTTTTGCTTCTCATGGCTAGAATTTTACCGGAAGGTTTCCCTCTACCTAAGCTTAGGCGTCTAAGTTTGGTGAACCTTGTGCTTTTCCTTTTCTTTTGTATCTTGGACGTACTGTTGGGTGTACTTTTGGATAACTATGTATCAACCGATACAGAGGCTGGAATATCAATTCATATTCCTGTTTCTAAAAAACTGAAACGCCCATTGCGTGAAGCAGTGAGAATAGTTACACTAGCTCTTAAATAGGTAACAATTTTGGATCTCAAGTTGATTAAGTTCCTCCATTGTAAGGGCGTCTCTAAGAATTGAACTAGCAAACTAACTCATATTTTGCTACATCAATTTAAAGATAGTAGTACATAATACAAAGCTTTTCAATAATCTAATTATATAAGCATCTTACCATAGGTTCGACATCATTTCTTTTTCCTCACCCTTGTGGCCGTATCTCACCATGCATGGTCCCAATAACAGTCTCGTAGTTCGTTTGAGCCTAATGGGGTAATGAAAAATAGCTTTTTTCCCCTCTTCTTCACATTAGCAAAATGCTAAGGTGCACTCCTATGAGTTAGTTGAAATATCACTGTTGGAGCTGCCCTAAGAATATTGAGTACTAGATTGTACTGTTGGAGCTGTCCTAAGAGTATTGAGTGCTAGGTTGTGAACTTGTTGTGATAAGCCTCTTGTGTTTGTGCATATGCACATGTCAAAAAAAAAACACTTTACTCCTCGTCAACATGGAGATAAATGTAAAACTAAGCCCAAAATAAATCAGTGTTTTTCTCTCATAACAAAACAGTATCAATCGGCTTATCAGCCACAAAAATCATCAGCCGAATAGCCAGCAATTTGCTCGGATATTTCATTCTTTTGCAATACGGAGGCCATCAACACGTTGGTGCCTCCTACGAGTATCTCAGCACCCAGTCGCATAGCTCAGCTCATCAGCAGTGTTGACAGCTGCGCAGGCGTAATGACTTAGCCTGCTCATTAACTCCTGCTCACGCCCCGAGTTTGATGTTGTGGATGTCGGTTGTCCGTGTCCAGTGTCCCCCTTCCAGCCTCTAACTCCTCACTACTGTTTCAACGCGAATCGATTCTGAGCTGAGCTCCCCTTTGTCTGAACTCTAAAGTAAACGAGTACGTACTCGTCAAAGTAAGGAATTCTTATGGTCTACCGCATTTAATTTTTGTGATTCTGATTTTTTTTTTGTGAAACTCTGTCATCATTTGATTGACTGATTCACTCATTCACCGGACTTTCAACCGAAAAAAAAGAGAGAAAGAGAAAGGATACGTGTATGAACGATGCGCTGAAAAAACTTGGACCTGCCTACCCCGTTCAACAATCAACGATCAGCAGCCCGGGTCGGGCTGCCGTCGACCGCTCATCACCGGTTCACCGCGACGCGATCCACGCCCCCCGCTCCTGAAACGGGCCGCCCTCTCACGTGGCCGCAGCTTCCACGGAATTTTTCCGCAGTCCCGCACCCCACCAAATCCAGAGTCCCCGGCGCACGCACGCAGGTAGGAGGACACCGAGCAACCGCACCCCGGCAGAGCCCTCCACGCGCCGGTCGGCCGCCGGCAGACAACCCACCCGCCCACGCACACGACCGGGGGGCCGTGGATTTTTTTATTTTTAATCCTTTTTATTTAATATTTTAATAATAATCATTCTTAAATTTTTTTGCGGATTTAACTCTTTTCGTCGCGCCAATGCTGACGTGACTAAATAACGTTGTCGCGCCACAAGCAATGGCGCGGCAACATCCGTCATATTAGACGGCGTTTCCGACAAGAAAAACGCTGTCACGCCACTCTCGCAAGTTTGACAGTATTATTCTGTCGCGCCACCGGATCTTTAAAAAATCTTTGAAAAATTATAACTCTTTGATACGACGTCAGATGAAGATGAAATTTATATGAAAATTGTAGTTCTCGATGAGATCTACGGCTTTGTAGTTTCAAGTTTTTTCATTTAGGATATTAAGATGCTCAAAAAAATAATATAAGCTTTCAGCACCATAATAAACGCGTACCAGCGCTTGTCGTATGAGAAAAATAATATTGTTTCTGTATGTTGTCAAACGAAGATACATTTTACATGAAAGCTCTAGCTCTCAATGAGATCTACAACTTTGTAGTTTTGAGTTTTAACATTTGGAGTCGTTGATACATTTTACATGAAAGTTCTAGCTCTCAATGAGATCTACAAATTTATAGTTTTGAGTTTTAACATTTGGAGTCGTTAAGATGCTCAAAAACATAATATAAAATTTCAGGAACATAATAACCGTGTACTAGTACTTGTCGCATTAAAAAAAATAATATCGTTTCTATATGTTGTCAAATGAAGATAATTTTTACATAAAAGTTGTAGCTCTCAATGAGATCTACAACTTTATAGTTTTGAGTTTTAACATTTGGAGTTGTTAAGATACTCAAAAAAAAATAAATATAAAATTTCAGTAGCATAATAATCGCATACTAGCGTTTGTCGCATTAGAAAAATATAATATTGTTTTTGTATCGTGTCAAATGAAGGTACTTTTTATATCAAAATTGGACCTCCCTATGAGAACTACAATTTTTATTTAAAAAGTAGTTTTATGTGACATCAAATAAGAAATATACGATTTTTCTAAAAAGATAAGTTTTGATACACGATTAATATGCTGCTAAAACTTTATATTAGTTATTAGAGTATGTTAATGACCTCAAATATGAAAACTCAAGACTATAACTTGTAGATCTCATTAAAGGCTACAACTTTGATATAAAATGTATCTTCATTTGACATCATACAAAAAGATATTATTTTTTAAATACGGCAAGCGCTGGTACGCGATTATTATGGTGCTAAAATTTTATATTATTTTTTTAATATCTTAACGTTCTCAAGCGAAAAAACTCAAAATTAGAAAGTTGTAGATCTTGTCGAGATCTATAATTTTCATATAAAAATCATCTTCATCCGACGTTGCATCGTAGAGTTACGATTTTTTAAAAATTTATTCTTGCCACGCCACTTCCGGTGGCGCGACAAGCTTTTTCACGTCGGAAACGCCACCGATGGCGCGACAAGCTTTTAAAAATTTAGTCTTTTCACGCCACCTCCGGTGGCGCGATAAAATAATACTGTCACACCACCGGGAGTGGCGCGACAAGCTTTTTCACGTCGGAAACGTCATCCAACGTGGCAGATGTTGCCGCGCCACATGCGTTGGCGCGACAGCGTTGTTTGGTCCGCCAGCGGGATTGGCGCGACCAAAAGGTCAGATCTGAAAATATTTTTTTGAAGCAATTATTATTAAAATATTGATTAAAAATGGTTAAAAAAATAAAAATTCTCCGGGGCCCGTCCGCGCTCAGCGCCGGAACACACAACAAACGGCCACTCACAGTCGCATCGCAGTGCCCGATCAAAGAAAACCAGCCAAAACCCCCCGCCAACCGAGCCAAAAACCACCGCCGTTGACCCCATCTCGCACGTATCCGCACTCCGCACCAGGCTCCAAACGCAGGCCCCTCCTCCCGCGCTCCTCCCACCCACGAGTCCACGACCCGCCATTTGCGGCCCTCGCCTGCCGCGACGACGCGCACAATGCTACATGTAAACAAATCCAAGCCGGCAGGCTCCGTTTATTTTTGCTAGGACTATCCGTTTCCATTCCCACGGCCTGGCCTCACTTCGCTGTTCGCTTTCGTTCTCTGCTTCCACAATCCACGATCACCCCCGTCGTCCTCGGCGGTGGTGGCCTGGTATTAATTGCACCATGTTGTGCCAGGCCTTCTTCTATTCCGTTCCCCTCTGACACGGATTTCTTTTCCCGGCCTCGGAGTCCGCGCCGCCCGCCGCGTGCCCGAGATGCTGTCCGCCAGGCCGAGGTGAGTGGCAGACTGGCTGGTTGGCAGTGGCAGCCCGCCCACGCCCGCCTCCTTCCTTTCTTCCTTGTCTATAGTAGATCCTTCTTTCCCGGCTCGGCTCAGGGAGTCGGGGATCTCTCCGTTGCCTGTGCGTTCTTTTATTGTTTGACTATTTAGCCCGGCGGTACGGTTTCATGAGCTGGGATTCGCCTCGCAGATCCGGCTCCTTCGAGGCCGGGCTCAGGGGTGCCACCGCCACCGCCACCGCCTCGTCGTCCGTTTCCAGAGACCGCAAGCCGTCGTCCCCTCGCCTCCAGCGCAGCCGCTCATCCGCCGCCGGCGGCGGCGGCTCCAAGGCATCCCCGTCACCGGAGGTACTGCACTGCCCTGCCCTGCCTTTTATTTTGTTGCCATCTCTCAGTGGGCGCACAACCCGTTGTGGTTTGTATTTACCGCGTTACGTTACGCACGAAGCCGACGACGGCTTTGGAAGGGAGTGATCACCGATCAGGGGGCGCCGGCCGGTATATATTAAGCACATTAAAACTTGTTGTTTCTAACGACGGCGGCGGCTCTTGGTGGTCTCCTTTTCAGCAGAGGCGGCGCGGCGTTGGCGCGATGCAGCAGCGGGTGGCGCAGCTGGAGGAGGAGCTCCGGAGGGAGCGGGAGGAGAAGGCGCGGGCCGTGAGGGAGCTCGAGGACCTGAGGCGTGACGGCGCCAGGGCCGTCGCGGAGAAGGTGCAGCTTCTGGAGCGGGAGGTGGATAAGTCCAAGGAGTCGGAGCGCAAGATGCTGGAGTCGCTGATATACCAGACCAAGCAGCTGGAGCAGACCAAGATCTCGCTCGAGGAGGCCAAGCTGGAGATCGCCACGCTGCAGCAGGCGAACAGGAGCCTCGAGGCCGCGGCCGCGTCCGCGCGGCGCGGCGGCGGCATGGTCGTGGAGCAGAGGACGAGCGTCAGGGACCTCATGTTCGGCGGCGCGGACGAGGAGATCAGGGTCCTGCGCGGCGAGCTCCGGACGGCGATGCAGGGCGAGGAGCGGAGCCGCAAGGCGCTCGACGACCTCTCCGTCGCGCTCTCCGACGTCACCATGGAGGCCAAGCAGGTCAAGGTCTGGCTCGCCGAGGCGCAGGCCGAGCTGGAGGCCGCCAACGCCGAGGCCGAGCGGCTGCGCGCCGTGTCCGCCGAGCGCGACCGGTGCAGGCTCGAGGCCGACGAGTGCGTGGCGGCGTGGGGCGACAAGGAGCGCGTGTTCCTCGACTGCGTGCGCGCGTCCGAGGAGGACGTGAACCGGGCGCGCCAGGAGAACACCAAGCTGGTCGAGTCGCAGCGCGTCATCCGCGACGAGAACGCGCGCCTGCGGGACATCCTCAAGCAGGCCGTCGCCGAGGCCAACGTCGTCAAGGACTCGCTCGAGCTCGCCAGGGCCGAGAACGCGCGCCTCAACGACGCCGTCGCCGACAAGGAGAGCGCGCTGCAGAGCCTCCGCCAGGAGTACGAGAGCATCAAGGTCAGCGAGGCCGCGGCGCAGGGAAGCCTCAAGGAGCTCAACAGCCTCCTAGCCGCCACCACGACGGCGTGCAGCACGCCCGCGTCCGCCAAGACCGCCCCCGCGCCGGACTACAGCTTCGACCAGCGCCTGCCAGCAAATGGTATTGGTAGCAAGAACGGAACGCCGCAGTCGGCGTCGCAGCGGTGGATGGCAGACAAGCCACGGACGCCGAGCCGCCGGAGGTACTCGATCGGCGAGCCGGGCAAGCTGAAGACGGGCCTCTCGCAGTCGGCGCGGATGGGGAACCTGAACCCCAAGGACCGGGTGTTCGCGTCGCTCAGCAACATTGCTGACCTCAAGTCCGCAGCAGACGCGGCGATGGAGGACTTCGACGACGAGTTCGATCACGTCGACGAGAGCCACTACGTTGACATGGAGGATTCCATGAAGCACAAGAAGAAGAGGCCGATATTCCGCAAGTTCGGTGATTTGTTCAGGAGGAAAAGCTTCTACAAGCCAAATTTAGCGCCAGTACACACACTCTAGTTTTTTTTTCGATATACTGATTGTAGTTCTGTACTTCTGTTCTGTTCGTCTGAATACACGAGAAATGAAAAGTTGTTGAATCAGATGTGCTTCTTTCTTAGTATGTTGAAATTCAATTTTTACCAGAACCTGGCATTTTCATGCTGAAAATTCAACAGTTTATAGTCATACGGCTGACACAATGATTAAAAGGGGTCGAATCTGATCATCTGAAGGTGACATAATGAGATTGGAAGAAGGTGCAACTTTGGATACGTTTCGGCGTAACCTTTTTGACATTTAAACTTCTAGAACTATAACGGAAAGTCAACTGTTGCTAAGGCGGCCATTTGTCAGTGCAGATAATTAGGACGGCATGTTCTCTATCATGCAGTGAAGGCGTTTGCTCTGAACCTTCATCGTAACCATAAATCCTCCGCTTAGGCATCTGCTCTGAACCTTCACATAACACGGCTTGGAAATGAAATGAACTTGCACAGCGTTTTTCTCGTTTGCCTAGCACGCAATGCCAAGAAAGGAGCACATAGGCAGGGACGCAGGGTAGGCTCTGCCGATACGCATTCTTAGTCCTACCTAGTGAGCTGTTGTTGCTTTCATTCGCATTCCAGTGCCAAGAAAGAAACAAATATATCGACGTGGTAAAGTCATACTCCTTTCAACATTATGTTTTTTTTAATCTAGTATTATGATTATATGAAGTCGCATGCTTTGATGCCTCGCCAACAATCGTTTCAGTGCAGAAAGCAACCTTTTAAGTTCAGCCGATGTCCATAGCTCCGAAAGAATTTGTCTTCTTATCCATCACCTCACGACCAGTGAAAAATGCCACGTAAATGCTGTTTGCACATAGATGTAAAAGGCGTCCAAAACAGAATGGACGGGGCTAACCTGTTCCTAGCACTGTGGATTGTTTGGTTGTTTAGAACCCATCTGGCTATCAATATCACCATTGACAAGGCAGGAGAACAAAGAGAGCAGGCTTTTCAGTCTTTCTCCATGCTTCATTAGATCAGGCAAGCAAATCTAGTATCAAGGCTTTCTTAGAATTTTCATCTAAAAAGGCATCTTTGATCATTTCCACGATTGCAAAAGGCGCCGGTGCTCACTTCTGCTTGAATAATGATCGAGCAAATCCCGGCGCATGGCTCCTGATGACGTAAAACGAGTGAGTTAAGCTTCGTGCCTCCACAGTGCTGCAGCACGAAGTAAAGATGAGCTCCTTTCGGCGTCTTCTTGTACTCAATGGCCTACCGAAAAGACGCAAACATATGGCATTTTGCCGGTTTTCATTCGACTGCTGCCTCCTGCCTGTATACAAAGTTGCACGGCTGACCAAGTGACCATTCTCCCGCAAACAAAAAGGATCAGTCAGCGACTGGGGTTTGTGACGTGGATCCTCTTGGTGTCACCGACCATTCGACAGAAGCTGAGAAAAGCCCTGAAAAAGCTTAGAAAAACAAACAAAGCATGCACACACTGCATCAGACGTGATCCTATGCCCATTCCTAAAGAGTCTTGTACTTTCAGTTAGCAGTCCATGTCTCTGGACGCCTGGTGAGAGTGTTACTGCTACAAGAAAAGCCCTCCTAGTCAATGGCATCATGGATCATGAGTGATGGAAAAACAAAATCTGCGGATATCATATGATGCTGCCTGGCATCGTACTGAATCAATCACCTTTACTTTGTTTCTTGAAAATCGCTGGTAGACATGGTGTTGCCAAGCAATCGAAAGGCATTAATTAAACTCTCCTAGGAGTTAAATGTTGTTGATAGCTGGCACACGCTGAGGGCGTCGATTTTATTTTAGTTTAGTTAACTGAGCACGCCTTTGTCGACCTCTCGGGGACGGGGAATTTGGTCTGTCAGCAGTGCGTGAGCGTGACCAACCGAACACACACACAAATTAATCCAATCTGAACTAAACAGGCTGCTGATCAACGTAGTCGGAACGATTTTTTTCACATCTTTTTCGTGTGTAGTACTATTACGGAAGCTGCCTGAAGGCCGCTGAGTTCAGCCAGGTTAGTCAGACTTGACTTGACCATTCTGATCTCTAAACCAACATCTTGACAGCACCGGGCCATGCCAAATGCCATCAGCGCAGCAGTCTTCAGCGTCAGGATGCGCCTGTGATGCTTGGGTATGGATTAATCAATTTTGCATATTAGAAATGTAAAAAAAATAAAACATAATAGAAACGAATTGGTGCCGATACAGTCAGGATTACAACCCACACTGGCAGAGCTAGGTGTGGTGTGATTCATGGTCGAATCAACAAACGGGTCAAGCTCACACAGGTCAGACATTATAATCATAAGGATTTAAAAGTTAAATCGCGCAATGAGCTTGATGATTTTTGGATTGGCCAGGAGAGGAACCCGTCAATTAGCGAAGCACGATTATGGTGGGGTTGGTCAGTAACGAGTCTGGTACGCGTAAACAATCGGATAGAAGACCGGCCGGTCAGTCAAGGCTGCACGGGTAAAATGTGGGTTGGTCGTGGCGCGTGCCAAAAGGACACCACTTTCGGGTCTTTTTAAACCAAATGCAGCCTTCTTTTTATTTTTATGGGCGACGAATGCAGCCTTCTCGCCTGCTACCCGCGATGCTACTCAGCTGTTTGCCGGCCTTTACTGAAGCATGCAAGCAAACGTGTACAAAACTGTCCTGGCCTCTACTGAAGCATGCAAGCAGAAGTGTACAAAACTGTCCTGGCCTCTACGGAAGCATGCAAAAGCAGAAATGTTCATGACTGCTCCCGCCGAAAGATAAAGCGGCACATCGATAACACAGCAGACAACATGCAGACACACAAGAACCTCAGCGCAATGCCATGCAACCATTGCTGACACAATATAACGAAGTTCACAACTTAACATACTATCAATTCGAGGTTCAGATAACCCAGGGCAATACCAGACACAATATAACGAAGTTCACAACTTAACATATCAATTCGAGGTTCAGATAACCCATCAGGTTGATGGGCGAAACCAGCACTTAGACAAATAGAGTACTAATCGACAACAATTATAGATTCTAAAGACAGTACGATTGCAGCACTTCCTACCACTACGAATGAACAACATTAGAGTTCAAACACCCACAAATGTTAAGCTCCACAAAAGCAAGCATCGAACAGATGCACACCATACTACCAGAGCCATTCCCAATAACAGAGAAACTAAGCCCTCTCGCCACGGATCCTCCTTGCCAGCTGAATGTCCTTGGGCATGATGGTCACGCGCTTGGCGTGGATGGCGCACAGGTTTGTGTCCTCGAACAGACCCACCAGGTATGCTTCCGCAGCCTCCTGCAGCGCAAGGACCGCGTGGCTCTGGAAACGCAGATCAGTCTGCGCAAAACACAACAGGGTGAGAAATAAGCTTCTATGTTTACTTCAGAATTGCGAGATTACATGACTGAGCACAAGAGACAGTATGAAAACAAATCTCACCTTGAAATCCTGGGCAATTTCCCTGACAAGCCTCTGGAATGGAAGCTTCCTTATGAGCAGCTCAGTGCTCTTCTGATACTTGCGAATTTCACTGCAAAGTCAGGGATAATGATTAGGAATTTTGTCAATATGGCACACTTATTTGAAGTGTGAACAGTAAACAATCAAAGAATTATTTATCGCGCACCGAAGAGCAACAGTTCCAGGGCGGTAACGGTGAGGCTTCTTTACTCCTCCAGTTGTGGGCGCAGACTTACGGGCAGCCTGTCAAATAACAAAACTAAGTTAATGAATGTTTTACAAATAAAACTAAGATGACCTACTGTCCAATTCATACATTTTTATGACCAGCGTATATAGTTTATATAGTTTAAAAAGACTAATGGTTGTATGTACAGCATAACTACAAACAGTTGCAAATAAAATGGTAGCAACAAACCTTGGTGGCAAGTTGCTTCCTAGGAGCCTTTCCTCCAGTGGACTTGCGAGCAGTCTGCTTAGTACGAGCCATGAGTCACAAACTATGGTTTACCTGAAAAGTGAAAACAGCAAAAAAAAATAAAGGGTAATAAGTAAAAGGTTAGCGAAAATCCTTAGAATACTCCTGACAAATCAATTTCATAACTAATTCACCATGCAGAGGTTCAAAACCACATCGACTAAGAGTTCTACTGAATGAAGCCATAGAATAATCTTATTGGAAAACATAAATTCTAAATGATAAACCTCAACCTGATTCTAATCCTAAAGAACAACATTGGGGAGATGATCCAGTATGAACAGTATCATTACAACTATGAATAAGGAACAGACAATCTGAATAGATTGATAACGTAGCCAGATCAATATCCCATCCTATCACAAATATAACAATCCAATGATACAAAATATCATGATCCTGTCTTTCAACAAATTGATTCATCCATAAAATGATAATGTGAACCACCCCAGACGTGAAATATCCATACTAAATTTCATATATTTATGTCACATTAACAGTTGCTATGCAGGTTTGGGCACTTTCTTTTTAATAAAGAACAAAACAATTAACATCAACATTGCTGTTTTCGTGCAGCAATACAGAAACACATATAAATTACACCAAGTGCATTAGGTTAAGCATACCGAACATCAGTAGAATTATTGTTGCGCAATAGTTAAAGACAACATTCAAGAGACCCACAAGAACATTCTCACAATCCGATGCCTAACTATAAAAGAACGAGGTTTCTTGAATCCAATGATCAGGTATGATATAACAGTATCAGCTAAATCATGTAACCATCAGCTCTTACGATATGAGTTAGCCGCATCTCAGTAGCATAAGTTATTCTAATGACGACATCCACAAATTACAAATCACATAGAATGCATGCGAATTATTCGCTATAGCTCATGAAATCGAATAGTCGCGGTAAATGATTGATGCCTAAGCCGCGGACCATGTATACTGGGGAAATCATGCGATTGGCAACCGCATATTACGACAGTACTCGCTAAACGCAAAAATCGGCAGCAAATAAGCGCAGCAACCACATGTAGACGAGATTAAGCATGAGCGAACCGAAAATCCCACCAAACAACCAAACCTAACCCCTAATCATGGAACCCTAATCGCGACAGATATTCGAATTCGCGGCGGCGAGCGCCGCTGGGACAAATTAGCAAGAACCATGAGCGAATCATCAACTACAGGAATCGAATCAAATCGAATCGAAGATTCGAAATACGGTATCGAAAAAGCATGATTACCTCGAGCGCCTGCCAAATCCCAAATCAGCGGAGAGAGCGGTTTGCGACACGCGAGGCTTTTCCCCAACCTCAGATTAGAACTGGCGATTAAAGGCGGTGGTTGGGTAGGGGATTATATATGGGGCGTCAATACTGGTGATTCAAACGGACGGTGCGGATCGGGCGCTTTTGTGCTTGGCTACGCACGATCGGACGGTCGATGATGCCCGTTTAGCTGTGACACGGATCAGGGAGGGTAAAGCTCGCGCTCCTATTGGCTGGGACCTAGAGGACGGCGATCTTGGATTTGTGTTGATTAGTGGGGTCGCTAATAAGAGGACGCCGTGTACGGCCGAGATTTTTTTTAATTTTTTGTACGTACAGGAAGGCTGAGGGCTATGTTCGTCTGTCAGCTGACCTGTGGGGTCACATTTTTTCGTCGTTTATTTTTTGGTGCAAACGTCACATTTTTTCCCTTTTTTGTTTTTTTTAATTTTTTTTATGGATTTTTTTTTGTTTTTTTGAGTGGAAGGTCACATTTTTTTGTGTGATTGACGAACCGTTGCGGGTGTGGTCGGGGGCCCAGAGTGCAGCAAGGAGACAGACAAGGTACTGGGCCGGCCTGCTAAGCGTATGCACAGGAAAAAGTCCACGTCCTTCAACTTTCGCGAAAGTCTAATTTAGATCTCTGAACTTCAAAACTGGGTAAAAACACATCCTCAACTTTTAAGGGCTCCTTTGGCTCACGGGGGAAGGACAGGAAAAGCAAAGGAAACCACGTGCGCAGGATAGGGAAGCCTTCCTCCGCTCCGCCTCCATCCTACGTCTCTTCGGTGGCGTTTGGATGCATATAGGATTTGGGAAAGGAAAATATGCATGAGTTTGGGTTATCGTGGGACCCACCATTTTTTTATAATAAAAAAAAGGAAGCACCGTTGTCCACACCAGCCTCAGCCTTATCTCTATCGATTCTATCCACACCCACGCACACACGCGGGAGCGACGGGAGCCTGCGCCGGAACGGGCTCGACGGAGCCGATTCCGGCCAGACGGCGGTGAGGGGCGGCGCTGAGGTTCGCCTAGGATAGCGCGCTCCTGTGGAGGGGCGAATCGAGGGCGGAGCCGCGGTGGCGGCCTGTAGCCCCGCAGCCAGGAGCACCGGCGAACTCGAGCTGTGCTGCTCGGCGAGGCGCGCGGCCCCAGCGCGGACGGCGACAGCTTCGGCGAGCAGCAGCCCCGCCGGCGCGCTCGTCTCTCGTTTCGGACCGGAGTAGCAGCCCCGCCGGCGCGCTCGACCACCTCCACTCCATCTCCGCCTGCTCCTCCTCCCTGTCGCGGGCGCCCGCTCCTCCTCCCCGTCGCGCCCGCGGAGCCGGGGCCCGCCGAGCCGGAGCCGGTGGCGGGGACGAGCGCGGCGACCGGTGAAGATCTTGACGGCGCGGGCATGGGCGCGGACGGCGGCGCTCGCCGGAGAGGGAGCACGGCCGCCTTGCCCGCGCTCCTCCTCTCTGCTGCCGCCTTGCCCGGCGCGGGCATTGTTCTCCGGCGGCGCGCGGCCGGAGCGCGGACGGCGGCGCGCGGCCCCGTAGCGGACGGCCCCGGCGTCTGCGGCACCGTGTCGGAGTCGGAGCGGACGAAGGCCGCGAGGTCGAACGCCACGGCGGCGGCGGCCATAAGGGAGGCCAGCGCGGAGGCGAGGCGCGCGAGGGAGGCTACTCCAACGGGGCTCGACCGGACGCCGCAGTGCCGCTGTTCATGCTTCGGCTCGCCCACTCCTCCCGAGCGGCGCGCCGTGCTCTCCCTCCAGGAGCTCGCGATGATGGAGATGCCTCGGACTTCGCACAAACAAGAGCCCGAACCGGATGTTTGCTTTCCCGTATGTCTGTGAGAGAGCGAATCCCATAGGATGGATTCCTCCGGATTTTTTCCTGCATTGCCAAAGGCCACCTGACGTCAGCAAATCCCGTAGGAATGATTCCTACGAATTTCCTGTCCTTGCCCAGTGAGCCAAAGGGGGCCTAAAACCATTCATATTACGGGCTGGTTCGGCGGGTGGAAAAGCCGGCTGGTTTCGGCTGATTCAATAATGTTCTGTGAGAGAGAATAAGCTGAAATAAGCTGAAACAAGCCGAAACCAGACCAGCAAAACAGGGCCTACATCCCTAAGTGGTTTTGGACGGCCGTTTGCTACAGTGACAGGAGGTTGCTACAGTGACATAGTAAATCATAGAAAAATCATAGTAAATCACAGAAAAATTACAGAAAAATCATAGTAAATCACAGAAAAATCATAAAATAGAAAATCTAATTTTGTTGGACTCTACATGAGTAGATATACACAGTAAATGTATAATATGGTATGCTTTAGTACAAAGTTTTTGCTTTATTTATTTCGGATAAATCTTTAAAAAATTATAGTAAATCACAGAAAATCATAAAATGAAAAATCCAATATTGTTGGACTCCACATGAGTAGGCCTACACGGTGAACATATAATATGGTATGCTTTAGTCCAACAAAATAATTATAGAAGTTGCAGCTATGAATTATTTTAATTAATTACAGAAAACCATAGATCTAAAGCTACAGATTTAGTTTTTTGTTGAAAAATTTGTCTGTTTTTGACCTTGGGTGCCAAATCTATTGTTCAAATCTCTTTCCCCTCTCAACCATATCTTCTTCTCCTTCTTCCCATAGCCACCACTGTGGATGCCCAACCCTAGCGACGTCAAGGCCCTCCTTGAGCACCACCTCGCATTACGCCCCACAAACAACCATCATGAGCATAGCGACACTGGGTCTTGGTTCCTCGGGCCCACAATCTAGTTCCTTGCTCGCCATGCCCTTGGAGAAGACGTGGAACAACGAGTGATCAAGGCATCGACAAGGCTCTCAAAGTAGTCATCATCGTCATAGACTCACTGTTCCTCGGGGGTGGTAGTGAGTACTATGCCCCCATAGGATTTTACCTGGCCAAAACAGAAGATTTCGCTCTAGTCGAAGTTAACCATAAGACCTGATAATTGTTCAAAAGCACAAAGAAGAAGCTTCATGTTCTTTCCCTGTTCAAAATCATGGTCCATAATGATATCGTGCCATCTGCATGTTGTAAAATGGACATCCATGCTCCACCAGTTGTGACACTAACCATCTCACTTAACCATCTTCTTTTCCCCTAGCTAGGATGATTCCCAACATATCCAATACAATGTTAAACAAGATAGGGGATATTGGTCATGCACAATTATAAGTATTGGACTGTAGATCATCTTGCTTAGCGGGGTCTTCAACATTACCACAAATGTTTATTGTGTGATCAAGAAGAGGAAATCATCAATGACCTATTGGTCTCTTGTATTGTCGGTGTTCGGTCCCGAGGGGGTCCTAAACCGACTAGTGAATGCTGCGTGTCCCTATCCTGGATGGTGATGCAAGGAGAACACACGGGGGTTTATCCTGGTTCGGGCCGAAGAAGGCCCTACGTCCAGCGGGGGGGAGAGAGTTTTGTATTTCCTTGAACCGAGGTGCTTGTGTAGGGGTTACAAGCTTGCGAGAGAGGGCGGCGAGCCCAAGTCTCAAAGAGAGGAAAAAGAGTACAAGGATGATTGCTTGAGATGTTGATCTCTATCTTGTGTCTTGCCTGTTTTTGTTGTGCTTTGTAGGGTCCTGGCCGGTCCTTTTATAGGGTAAGAGGAGGCCAAGACGCCAGCGAGTCTTGAGACGATGTTTTATCGATCCCTGTTGAGGTGACTGTAGCGACATGCCCTAGGAATGGCCGGCCATCCCTGGACACGATGGTGACGTCAGGGATGAGACGACGAAATGACCCAGAGCACCATGCCATGCCGGCCTTCCCTCCCTGTTGAACTGTGCTGGGCGTCGAGGCCGGGTCGAGGCCGGGTCGAGGTCGAACGGATAAGGCCGAATCCCCGAGATTGTGGAATACGGGTCTTGTCGTATCCTCCCTCGAGGGTGATCGTCGGTAAACAGTGCACGGTAAGGTGTGTATAGTGACAGCTTTCACCTCCCATCACGGGATGGGCAGTAAAACAGTGAAGGCTGACACCGGCATTGCTCACACGTCGATCCTGGTTGCGACCATACCAGTTGGTGGTAGTAGGTAATCTCATTAAATGCTCTGACTTTTGTCCTGGGGTAGGTGAAGTGAGGGGGTCGAGCGCCCGACCCGGGGTCACGCGAGTCGGAGATTTTTCCGTTGGGCCTCATGCGAGTCGGAGTGTGGTCGAGGTGCTTCGCCGTACAGGGCGCGGTCGAGGCGTTCCCGTCGAGGGTGCCTCGTACGAGTCAGAGCCGGAGCGCGGTCGAGGCGCTCCGTCGAGCCGGCCTCGTACGAGACGGACCTGACGTGCGGTTTTGAGGTGGGCTGCGTTTTGCTGTGGCTTAGTTGTCTTGTTTTGTTTTTGTCGTTTATGTGGGTACCCCCATACTGTTGGTACCGACAGTAGCCCCCGAGCCTTTGGTGAGTGTAGGATCACTCTCCCAGAGGTTTGTTATGAACTGGAGTCGTAGCGTCGTAGTTTTTTCCGGTGGGGGCGCACAAGCGCACCCGCAGGGTGTAGCCCCCGAGGCCTCGGTGGAGTGTTGAGACTCCTCCGAGGTCTTTTACGTGTTTTATTTGAGAATGGTTTGTTGCGGTCGAGCCCCCGAGCCTCGTGCGCACGAGGTCGATCAGAGTCCCGGCCGTCTTTCATTGTGCGACCCTCACGCTCCTCCTTCAGAGGGGAGGAGGAGGGGTGGGGAACGCTGTACTACCCCTGTTTGGGCGAGTTCCGACGATCTCCGGCGAGCTGCTAGCGGGGGAATTCAAGTGAGAGCTCGTGCTCCAGTCGTTAGGAGTTGGCTAGTGGCCCGGAGGCGCCCTCAAAAAATGCCAAGGAGTGGTCGTGTGGATGTCGGTTCCCTGCGACGGGATCCGAGGGCTCGGTGCCTCCCTCGAGGGGATTCCTACGTCGACCCCCTTCTTTGGCCTTGAATACGTCTTGAGGTGCCTCGAGAGCGTGGCTTGAGCCCTGGCCATGCACGGGCGCACCCCTAGTCGTCCCTAACTCTGTTGCTCGAGGGCAGCTGTCGAACCCAGGTCGAGGGCCAGCTTCCGTTCCCTCGAGACTTATGGCGGGCTCGGAGCCCATTTACCAGGTATCTAGGAATATCCGTCCGCGGATCTCGCCCCGCCCGTTAGCCAGGCGCGCCTTTTTAGGGCGAGATCGGCGCGGTAGTGGGCAACGTGGCGTTCGGTTACGACGTGGGGGACGGCCACGTGCCCAGCTCCTGCGAGATTGAGGGAAACGGTTAGGTGAGTGCATTAAATGCGGGAAACTGCTCCTACCTTTTCGCGCGGCCGTTGGGCTTCCGCCGGGGCTATAAAAACAAAGCCTAGGGGGTCCGCCTCCCCCACCGGTCTTTTGTGTTCTTGCAATCTCTGCCTCAGACAGCCCTTGCCCCTTGCGCTCTCCGCCCACATCGCCGCCGCCACCGCACCCTCTTCGTTCGTCCGACCTTCCGTAGCGCCAATGGCGGGAAAGAGCCAGATCCTTCCCGCCGACGACTGGGCCGCTTCCTCGGTGACGGAGAGGAGGTTGGAGGAGTTGGTCGAGGATGGGCTGCTGCGGTCGAGGACGAGTCAGTCGCAGCCGGAGTGGATTGCGCCGCCTCCTGCCCACCGGGAGCCGGCGCCCCCCGAGGGGTACGTGGTGAGCTTCATCTGCTTCCACGAGCGAGGATTCGGCGTACCGGCGACCGTCTTCATGTGCGCGCTCCTCCACTACTACCGGGTGGAGCTGCACCACCTCGCCCCCAACGCCGTTGCGCAGGCCGCCATCTTTGCGGCGGTCTGCGAGGGCTACCTGGGGGTGGAGCCGCAGTGGAATCTGTGGCTTCACCTCTTCAAGGCCGAGCTTTTTGCCAAGAAGGCAGGGGAGAACGGGGTCCGGTGCGCGGCTCGAGTAGGGAGCTGCGTCCTATAGGTGAGGTTGAGTTGGGCGGATCTGTATATCCTGGCTCACCTCATCTCCTCGAACAGTGGTTGGCACGAGGGCTGGTTCTACCTCCGCAACGATGAGAATCAGTTGCCGAGGTATACCGGCCGAGTGCTGACCGCTCGAGAGGACAACTGGAACTATAGAGTCCCGGAGGCCGAGAAGCCGCGCTTGGACCCGCTGCTGGCGGTGCTGCAGCAGCTCCGCCTTCGGGGCTTGACGGCGGCGGTGGTGGCCACGATGTTTCACCGACGTAGGGTGATGCCGCTGTGTCAGTGCCGCCTCTGCCTCGACCAGATGACTCCGGAGGCATCCCTGGAGGGGAGCCGGATGTCCCACGAGTCCCTCGTCCTCGAGGAGGTCCTCCGGCGGGCGCGCCAGATGGTGGGAAATTTCAAGGTGGAGGAGGCCGACCGGGTCCCCATGCGACCTACCCAGGGGTTCGAGCCCGTGGTAAGTGTTTTTGGGTCGGTACGTTCGCTTGTTTCGTTTATTTTTGGATTTCGCTGATTTGGTCGAGGCCGACGCGCAGGATCTGTCGGCGTTCCGGGAGACGCGGCCGCCAGTCCCAGAGGACCGGCCCGCCCGGGAGGCTCGACGCCGGCACGCGTCCAAGAAGAAGCAAGTCAAGGAGACGGCCAAGAAGCGGCTGATCCGCAAGGCCTAGGAGGCGGAGGCGCTGAAGAAACTTCGGCGCCAGCAGGCCATCGACGGGGTCCCCCTGGTAGAGTCTCCCTCTGAGACGGTCTCGGGGGAGGACGACGACGACAGCGACGGCGAAGACGACGACGCCCTGTCGCGGTATGAAGCCGCGACCGGCCTGGGGGACCTCCCCGACATTCGCCCCCTGTTGGAGCCAGTCGGGGGGTCGTCCTCCTCGGTCGTTGTGGTCGAGGAGACGGAGGAGGAGGCGGAGAAGGAGGCGGGCCCCTCGACAGGAGGGGCCACCTTACCTCGGGCCCAGCAGGGGGGGTCGACCGAGCCGCCTGCACCGGTTCAGGCCCCGCCAGCTCAGGTGGAGGCTGGAGCAGCGGCCCCGGCGTCGTCATCGGCGGCGCCACCGGTAGGCGTGAGGACCCGGGGCCAGCTGGCCTCGGAGGCACAGAGGACGCAGGGCGGCGTTCCGGCCAGGGCCCCAAGGAGTGCCCGGCCTGTTGGTGGGGCTGTCGCGAGGCCACCGCCGGCCGCCCTGGGAGGTTCAGACCGTCCGGGGTCGAGGCCCTTGGTGCCGATTTCTGGGTAAGTGTTTGTGTTTGATTCTTCTGCCTTTCTCTGGATCCGTTCACTGACGTTCCTCCTCACCTTGTAGGTTAAAGCGGAAGGCGGAGCCGATGGGGCCTACCCCCGTGAAGTCGCTTCGGGCGAGCGCCGTCGTCATTAACCGGACGGTGGCGCAGGATGCCGGCTGGGTCCAGCGGGTTGAAGCCGCGAAGGAGCGGCTGCGGCAGCAGCAGGGGGCGGCCCAGGCAACGGTAGGTGCCTCGGGGGCTGCCGGTTCCGACCCCACTGCGCAGGGGTCAGGACCGGCGGAGGTGGTGGCGCCCAGCACGGGCGAGGCGGAGCCCAGGCCGTCGTCGACGGCCGAGGCTGCCGTCGAGGCCACAATGGCCGAAGCATCTGTCCGCGACGCGGAGCGGGCGGATGCAGACGTGGCTATGGAGGAGGTCCCGACGGCGGCGGGACCATAGTCACAAAGTTTCTGGGTTGATGGGGTCGAGGTACGGGTTCGTGGTACGTGGTACGCTACTTGCGAGAGATTTTTACACTTCGGGTCGAAAGTGAACCCGTGAACCCGGGTCGGGGTCGACGAACCTGGGTCGAGGGTCGAAGGTGGTGAACCCGTTTTATGTGACTATGGGCGGGACAGGAGGCGGCACAGGCGGGAGAGCCGCAGCCGCAGCAAGACCTGCCGGCGGAGCCGGCAGCTACGGTGGAGGGTGGGGCTGCCGAGCCCCTGCCCGAGGCCCCAGAAGAAGAGGCGCCGGCGGTCGAGGCGCCGGCTCCTAAGGTGCCGGCGGTCGAGGGGCCGGCCCTCATAGAAGAGCTGGCGCTCGTGACGGTGGACCTCACCCTCGACGACTCTCCCCTGGACAAGGGGAAACAGGTGGTCGGAGTCGAGGGGGGTGAGGCCGCGGACCAGGCTGGTGCCTCGACGGCGGTCGGAGAGGCGGGAACCGCGGGCGAGGCCGGTCCTTCCGTGGGGCCGGGAGATGCCCCGGCCGGATCATCATCCTCGTGGTCGGACATCGCCGCGCTGGCTATAGCGCGGGCGGAGACGGAGATACCGCAGTGGGGGGGGGTCCGTCCCTCCAGTTCAGGGACGCCGCGAACCCCGACGCCGAGCCCATCTTCACCCTGAACGACAGGGACGAGGTGCACCGCTGGGAGTACCTCGAGGGTCTCCGTCGACACCTCGAGCGAGTGCTTCATGTGGCAACGGAGACCGTGTCGCGAGGTATGCGGGATGCCACCGAGGTATGTTTAACTTGTCAGCCCTTTTCGCGGTTCTCTTGGTGTCATCTTCCCTCGGCTCTTAATCTTTTTTGTTTTTTCGAACTATGATCAGGAGCTCAAGGAGTACTCCCGCCGCAAGTCACTCTTCATCCGGGATGAGACTGGCGTGTGGGCTGCGCTATCCCAGCAACGGGTTCTGGTCGAGGAGAACCAGAAACGGCTTTCCGATCGGAATGCCGAGATGGCTGAGCTGCGCGTCGCCTACGCGGCGGTGAAGGAGGAGGCAATGCAGGCCTGGGCGACTGAGGCCGTGGTGCGTGCAGACGCGGCCAAGGCTCGGGAGGAGGCTGCCCAGGCCCGCAGGGATCTCGAGCCCCTGTCGGCACGGGTGAAGGAGCTCGAGGAGGACGTTTCCCAGGTCAGCCGTCAGCGCGACGCCCTCAACGTCCAGATCGGGCAGGTCACAGCTCGCTTTAGCGCTCTGAAGGACGAGATCACGGCGCTGAACGGAGCCGTCTAGGAGAAGAACGCGGCTCTCCAGACCGCCCGCTAGGAGATCGAGGCGCTGAGGGCGACCGTTCGTGATAGGGACGGCGCTCTTTAAGAGCTCGAGAGGACGCGCGGGGGGCTCCGCGACGAGGTCGTGGGCTTGCAGACCCACACCGAGGGTAAGTGTGGTTGTTGCGGCCATGGCGTCGAGGCCCCGTGTTAGTATTAATTCAGTTTATTATTGTTTCAGAGCTGGAGAGAGAGAATCGGGTGGCCCAGGCGTCTGCCAATTCCTTCCAGAGCCTCCTCGAAGCCGAGACCCAGAGGACCCAGTTGCTCCAGGGCACGATCACCTCCGTGTGTGACGGCCTGGGGGTCGAGCCTGACGCCGACACCGGGGAGGATGCCCCGGGGAACTCCTTCGTCCGCCGGATGGCGGCGCTAGGCCGCCTCGTCCGTGAAAGGATACGGGGCAGCCTTCACCATGGCGTGAAGAGGGTGCTGGCCGTCGTCCGGTCTGGGTTTGTGTTTGACATGCAGCTTGTCGCTGACGGCTTCATCACAGACCCGGATCGGACGGACGAGGAGAACGAGGACGCCTGCCTGGAGCTGATCAGAGCCGCAGAAGAGCCTGGGAGCCGCCTGGCCTCACTTTTCGAGGCCGAGGTGGTTCCGCCTGCCGACGATGAGGGCCTGTGAGCCAAATCTAGGCGCAAAGGCCCATGTAATAAGTTAGTATTTCGTATTTTGGTCGTGGTGGCCTCGGAGGCCTTAAAAACTCAAAACATAAACCGGTGTTTGGTTTTTAAAGATTTGTTCGAGCTTTTCTTCCCTTTATCGCTTGAACCGTGTTCTCTCATGATTTACTTAGCACGCGGTTGCGCCCTTTGGCGTAAGGGAGCGAGTGGAGGTACCGTAGCCTCGGAGGCGTAAGTGATCTCGCGGCTCGACTACCCTCGAGCTTCAAGGTGCCTCTTGCGGCCTTGTAGATCATGTAAGAACCTGATCTAAGCGACAGGGGGTGTATTCCTTTTCAAAGTCGTGAACCGCCATTAGGTCTATTTAACGTGCGGTCGTGTCCCTAGGCGTGAGGGGTGAGCGCAGGTACCGTAGCCTCGGAGGCGTAAGCGATCTCGCGGCTCGAGAGCCCCTTTGAGCCTCAGGGCGCTTTTGCAGCGTTGTTTGACTTAGGAGGTAGTTCTTCAACTTTGAAAAAGAGTACAAGTTTTTTCGAGGACTGGAGAACGAGGACGCCTGCCTGGAGCTGATCGGAGCCGCAGAAGAGCCTGGGAGCCGCCTGGCCTCACTTTTCGAGGCCGAGGTGGTTCCGTCTGCCGACGATGAGGGCCTGTGAGCCAAATCTGGACGCAAAGGCCCGTGTAATAAGTTAGTATTTCGTATTTTGGTCGTGGTGGCCTCGGAGGCCTTAAAAACTCAAAACATAAACCGGTGTTTGGTTTTTAAAGATTTGTTCGAGCTTTTCTTCCCTTTATCGCTTGAACCGTGTTCTCTCACGATTTACTTAGCACGCGGTTGTGCCCTTTGGCGTAAGGGAGCGAGTGGAGGTACCGTAGCCTCGGAGACGTAAGTGATCTCGCGGCTCGACTACCCTCGAGCTTCAGGGTGCCTCTTGTGGCCTTGTAGATCATGTAAGAACCTGATCTAAGCGACAGGGGGTGTATTCCTTTTCAAAGTCGTGAACCGCCATTAGATCTATTTAACGTGCGGTCGTGTCCCTAGGCGTGAGGGGTGAGCGGAGGTACCGTAGCCTCGGAGGCGTAAGCGATCTCGCGGCTCGAGAGCCCCTTTGAGCCTCAGGGCGCTTTTGCAGCGTTGTTTGACTTAGGAGGTAGTTCTTCAACTTTGAAAAAGAGTACAAGTTTTTTCGGGGACTGGGGGTTCCCCCCTTGTAGCCCCCGAGGGAGGGTCGATTCTGGGAGACCAGAGTCGATCCTTCCTCATTGTTTTCAAAATGAAAGTTTGAACATCGCTGTATTCTTTATTGACGAAATTGAAAAGAAGTTACAGAGCCTCGAGGCTTTTTAAGGGAAAAAGCGACGTAGCTGTTCAATGTTCCAAGCATTGGTGAAGATTTCGCCCTTCTCGTTGGATAGCTTGTAGGTGCCCGGCTTTAGCACTTCTGTGATGATGTATGGTCCTTCCCATGGTGGCGTGAGCTTGTGCCATCCCTTGGTGTTCTGGCTCTGTCATAGCACCAGGTCGCTGACGTTAAGGTCACGCTTGCGGACTTGTCTGTTGTGGTAGCACCGGAGACCTTGCTGGTATCTGGTAGAATGCAATAGGGCCACATCTCGGGTTTCCTCGAGCTGGTCGAGGGCGTCCTCTCTTGCGGCATCGTTATTTCTCTCGCTGTAGGCTTTTAGCCTTGGGGACCCATACTCTATGTCAGTGGGGAGCACGGCCTCAGATCCGTAGACTAAGAAGAATGGAGTGAACCCCGTGGCTCGACTCGGCGTTGTTCTTAAGCTCCACAGGACCGAGGGAAGTTCGGCAGCCCATTTCTTGCCATGTTTGTTTAGCTTGTTGAAAATTCTGGGTTTCAGGCCTTGCAGAACCATGCCGTTGGCACGTTCCACTTGGCCATTTGTTTTTGGATGAGCCATGGCTGACCAGAGCACACGGATGTGATGGCTGTCACAGAAATCTAGAAACTTTTTACCAGTGAACTGGGTGCCGTTGTCCGTGATGATACAGTTGGAGACCCCAAAACGATGGATAATGTTGGTGAAAAAGAGCACAGCTTGCTCGGACCTGATGCTGGTGATGGGACGGGCCTCAATCCACTTGGAGAATTTGTCGATTGCGACGAGCAAGTGGGTGAAGCCGCCGGTTGTCCTTTTCAATGGTCCGACAAGGTCGAGCCCCCAAACGGCAAACGGCCACGTGATGGGAATGGTTTGCAGGGCGTGTGCTGGGAGATGGGTCTGTCTCGCATAGTACTGGCAACCTTTACAGGAGCGTACTAGCTTGACAGCGTCGGAGACCGCGGTTGGCCAATAGAATCCTTATCGGAAAGCATTTCCGACAAGGGTTCGAGGCGCTGCGTGGTGACCGCAAGCCCCCGAGTGTAGATCCTCGAGCAAGTTTCTGCCTTCCTCATTTGTGATGCAACGCTGGAGGATGCCAGCAGGGCTGCGGCGGTACAGCTCCCTACTGTCGCCAAAGATCACAAAGGTTTTGGCTCGGCGAGCAATCCGTCGAGCCTCGGTCTTATCCGAGGGGAGGTCCCCTCGGATGAGGTAGTCAAGGTACGGAACGCGCCAGTCAGGCTCGAGGTCAGATGGTGGGGTTGAGCCTTCCACCTGCATGGCTTCAGCCCCGATCGAGGGGGCTTCTGCCTCAGGTGGGGGGTCGAGTGACGTCCCGTCGACCCCTCCGTCTGGCCCAAGGTCGACGGATGGCTGCTGGAGATCTTTTGTGAAAATATCTGGTGGAACCGTAGTTCGACTGGACGTGATTTTTGCCAGTTCATCGGTGGCCTCATTATACCTGCGTGCGATGTGGTTGAGCTCGAGGCCATGAAACTTATCCTCGAGGCGCCGCACCTCTTGGCAATAGGCTTCCATCTTGGGATCACGGCAGCTCGAGCTCTTCATGACCTGATCGATCACGAGCTGGGAGTCGCCTCGAACGTCAAGGTGTCAGACCCCGAGCTCGATGGCAATTCTCAGCCCTGTAACGAGCGCCTCGTATTCGGCGACGTTATTTGACGCAGGAAAATGAAGCCGGATGACGTAGCGCATGTGAACCCCGAGGGGCGAGATGAAGAGGAAACCCGCGCCTGCTCCTGTTTTCATCAACGACCCATCGAAGTACATGGTCCAGAGCTCAGCTTGAAGCTGTGCGGGGGGGAGTTGGGTGTCGGTCCACTCGGCCAGGAAGTCTGCTAATACCTGTGACTTAATAGCTTTGCGCGGCGCATAAGATAGGGTCTCGCCCATGAGCTCGACCGCCCACTTGGCAATTCTACCCGAGGCTTCCCGGTTATGGGCTATCTCTCCCAAGGGGAAAGAAGAAACCACAGTTACCGGGTGACCCTCAAAGTAATGACGAAGCTTGCGCCATGTCAGGACGATGACATATAGCAGTTTCTGGATTTGTGGGTACCGTACCTTGGTTTCCGAAAGCATCTCGCTAATGAAATAGACCGGTCTCTGGACGAGCAAGGTATGGGCTTCTTCGGCCCTCTCGACAACCAGGACCGCGCTGACTACTTGTGATGTCGCAGCGACATAGAGCAGGAGCGGTTCTCCAGGGGTCGGAGGGACGAGGATCGGTGAGTTAGAGAGTGTGGCCTTGAGTTTTGCAAGAGCTTCCTCAGCCTCGAGGGTCCAGGAAAAATGCTCCGATTTCTTCAAGAGGCGGTACAGTGGGAGCGCTTTTTCGCCGAGGCGTGAAATGAAACGGCTGAGTGCCGCCAAGCAGTCTGTGACCCTCTGTACGCCCTTCAGATCTCGGATGGGGCCCATCTTGGTTATTGCTATGATTTTTTCTAGGTTGGCTTCGATGCCACGCTTAGATACGATGAACCCTAAAAGCATACCTCGAGGAACGCTAAAAACGTATTTCTCAGGATTGAGCTTGATGTTTTTCGCTCGGAGACATTTGAATGCGACGTCAAGGTCGTTGACCAGATCGTTGGCTTGTTTTGTTTTGACAACGATGTCATCGACGTAAGCCTCGACGGTCGACCCGATGTGTTCCCCGAAAACGTGCTGCATGCATCGCTGGTACGTAGCCCCTGCGTTCCGGAGACCGAAATGCATCATAACGTAGCAGTACATGCCGAATGGGGTAATGAATGAAGTCGCGAGCTGGTCGGACTCTTTCATTTTAATCTGGTGGTAACCGGAGTATGCATCTAAGAATGAGAGAGTTTCACATCCCGCGGTGGAATCAACGATTTGATCAATGCGTGGTAAAGAAAAGGGAACTTTTGGACATGCTTTATTTAAACTAGTATAGTCTACACACATCCTCCACTTCCCACTCTTTTTCTTAACTAATACAGGATTAGCTAGCCACTCAGGATGGTGAACCTCCTTGATGAATCCGGCCTCCAGCAGCTTGTGTATCTCCTCACCGATGACCCTGCACCTCTCCTCGTCGAAGCGGCGCAGGCGTTGCTTCACCGGTTTGGATCCGGCCCGGATCTCCAAGGCGTGCTCGGCGACTTCCCTGGGTATGCCCGGCATATCCGAGGGACTCCGCGCAAAGATGTCGATGTTTGCGCGGAGAAAGTCGACGAGCACTGCTTCCTATTTGGGATCGAGGGTGGCGCTGATGCTCAGCGCCTTTCCCTTGGGATTGGCAGGGTCGAGGGGCACGAGCTTGACGTCTTCTGCGGGCTCGAAGCTGCCGGCATGGCGCTTTGGGTCGGGAATCTCATTGGCGAGACCGTCGAGGTCTGCAGCCAAGGTCGCTGATTCCAAAACAGCCTCGTCGTGCTCGATGCACTCGACGTCGCACTCGTAGGCATGTTCATATGAGGGCCCCACAGTGATGACACCGTTTGGGCCTGGCATCTTGAGCTTAAGGTAGGTGTAGTTCAGGACCGCCATGAACTTGGCGTAGCATGGGCGCCCGAGGATAGCGTGGTACGTTCCACGGAATCCGACCACTTCGAAAGTGAGCGTTTCCCTTCTGAAGTTGGCTGGTGTGCCAAAGCAAACAGGCAGATCGACCCGTCTGAGGGGTTCTGCCCGTTTCCCTGGCACGACTCCGTGGAAGCCCCCGACGCTGGGTTGGAGGCGCGCTCTCTCGACCCCCAGAAGGTCGAGGGTCTGGGCGTAGATGATGTTGAGGCTACTTCCGCCGTCCATGAGTACCTTGGTGAGGCGTGTGTTGGCGATGACGGGATCAACAACAAGCGGGTAGACTCCCGGACTGGGGACGTGGTCAGGATGATCATCACGATCGAAAGTGATGGCCATCTCAGACCAGTCAAGGAAGCGGGGGACCGCCGTTTGTACGGAGAAAACCTCACGCCGCTCTCGCTTGCACTGGCACGCCGAGAGGCGGGTCGAGGGTCCTCCGTAGATCATGAAGCAGTCATGGATCTCGGGGAATCCCCCATCCTTGTCGTCACCCTTGGGGTCTTCCTTCTTGTCGTCCTTCTTGACGCCTACGCCCTCAAAGTACCTGCGGAGCATGTGACAATCTTCGAGGTTATGGTTAGTGGGTCCCTTGTGGTAGGGACATGGCTCTTTGAGAATTTTGTCGAAGATGCCCCCACCGGGGGGGCCTCGAGGTTTCTTGCGTTCGGCAGCAGCGACAAGCTCGTCGGTCGGGGCCTCGAGCTTGCCTTGCTGGTTCTTCTTCTTCTTCCGGCTATTTCTCTTGGAGCCCCGGGTGGAGCCCGCGGGATCGTCGACCTTTTGTTTCCCTTTGTCCTGGTCACCACCAAAGATGGCACCAACTGCCTCCTCGCCGGCGGCAAAGTTGGTGACGATGTCCATCAATCCGTTGGCAGTGAGTGGGGTGTTACGGCCCAACTCTCGGACCAACTCCTTGCAGGTGGTTCCGGAGAGGAAGGCCATAATTACGTCGGAGTCGGTGACGTTGGGGAGCTCGGTACGCTGCCGGGAGAAGCGCCGGATGTAATCCCGGAGGGATTCACCCGATTTCTGCTTGCAACTCCGGAGGTCCCACGAGTTGTCGGGGCGCATGTAGGTCCCCTTGAAATTTTTCTCGAACACCCTCACGAGATCGTCCCAGTCGTGGATCTGTCGAGGTGGAAGATCCTCGAGCCAGGCTCGGGCGGTGTCGGAGAGGAACTGGGGGAGTTGTCGAATGATGACCCGGTCGTCGGTGGCCCCGCCCAGCTGACACGCCAAGCGGAAATCGGCGAGCCAAAGTTCGGGTTTGGTCTCGCCGTTGTACTTGGTGAGTGTCGTGGGAGGGCGAAACCGAGCCGGGAGCACTGTTTCACGAATAGCCTTACTGAAGACCCGAGGGCCCGGAGGCTCGGGTGAAGGACTATGATCTTCCAAGCTGTCGTAGCGTCCGCCCCTGTGCACGTGGTAGCCTCGAGCCACGCCATCACCGTGCTTGCGTGTGCGGCGCTCGACGATGTTGCCACGGGTGTCTCGAGGTTCGCGGTCGTTGGCGGTGGGCTCAGGGGCAGGAGCTACCCGGTTTCGCCGGGCAGGCTCGGGATGAACCGAAGCCTCTCTCTCTTGTCGGGAGGGCTCGACGAGCCGCTCTGAGGCGGGCTCGCGTCGCCTCGAGGCAGAGCTCTTGGCCTGCTGCATGGCAGCGGTCTCGAGGAGTTCTCGGATTTCATCTCGAGCCCGACGGGCGTCGGGGTTTGATGGCTCGGGCATGTTGCGGAGGAGCATGGCGGCGGCGATGACGTTTTGGCTGGCTCGAGCGAAGACCGGGGGGTCGGCCACCCGGTCCTCGTCGATGCGACGGTTGACGTCGCGGGCCCTCTCGCGAGCCTTCCGCCAAGTGCGCGTTTCGTGCGCTCACGCTCGAGGGTTTGTTGGAGTAGGTGTAGGTTTTCTTGTTCCTCGTCAAGCCTGTCCTGCAACTCACGAATTTGCTCGAGCTGCATTCCTTGATCCATGGGGAACTGAGCCTCGTCCTGCTCAGCAGGGAGCTCGACATGAGGTGGCGTGTGCCTTCCTTCGACTGGCTCTTCGTCCTCCGATTCTGACGTGCTTTCAACGTCGATGTTGAAGCATTCGCGGGTTGGATCGTAGGTGTCATCAGCCGAGTCGGAGTCAGGAGCACCAAAGTAGTAGTATGACGGGGGAATGTGAGGCCGTTGCAGATCGCCTCCGTGATTGCGACGCTGAAAAGCGGTCACACGGGGCTCTGTCTCTGGGGTTACCGTAGAGTCCAGATAATCAGAGGCTGGTGTGGATGCAACGAGGTCCAGAGTGGAGCGTAGATGGTGCCCGAGGAGTTCCTCGTAGGCACTCATGTTGGTGCTTACGGAGGAGGCGTATACCCGGGCAGCCGAGTCTAGCCCAAACGGGAATGGTGATGGAGATGTCGCTGTCCGCGCCGGAATGGTTGATCCGGGCAGTGGTGGTGTCTCACCGGACGGGGGAGCGGCGGAGTTCTCCGTCGACATCATACCCTCAGCCAAGCTCATCCTACCCAGACCCTCAACGAGGAAATCTGGGCTGGTGTCTGGCTGAGAGGCACCGGATCGGGGAATCCCATCACCCTCCGTGAGGCGAAGACGGTGGTTGCGCCGGGCTCGTCGTCGTCGGGCGGCTCGCGCCTGCCTGGAGCGACGGTACCGGCGGATCGCTCCCCCAGGCTGGGAGAGCTCGTAATCCTCGTCGGTTGGGTGCCTGGGCGGGAGGAGGACCATATCGTAGCCATAGCCAAGCGACATGAACTCCAAACTTCCAAACCAGATCACCGTGGCCAACGGGATAGGGCGTTCGGGGTCAGCCATCGAGGAAGAAAGGCGGGAAAGCGACGTTGGCACGCAGTGGTCCCCTACCTGGCGCGCCAACTGTCGGTGTTCGGTCCCGAGGGGGTCCTAAACCGACTAGTGAATGCTGCGTGTCCCTATCCTGGATGGTGATGCAAGGAGAACACACGGGGGTTTATCTTGGTTCGGGCCGAAGAAGGCCCTACGTCCAGCGGGGGGAGAGAGTTTTGTATTTCCTTGCACCGAGGTGCTTGTGTAGGGGTTACAAGCTTGCGAGAGAGGGCGGCGAGCCCAAGTCTCAAAGAGAGGAAAAAGAGTACAAGGATGATTGCTTGAGATGTTGATCTCTATCTTGTGTCTTGCCTATTTTTGTTGTGCTTTGTAGGGTCCTGGCCGGTCCTTTTATAGGGTAAGAGGAGGCCAAGACGCCAGCGAGTCTTGAGACGATGTTTTGTCGATCCCTGTTGAGGTGACTGTAGCGACGTGCCCCAAGAATGGCCGGCCATCCCTGGACACGATGGTGACGTCAGGGATGAGACGACGAAATGACCCGGAGCACCGTGCCATGCCGGCCTTCCCTCCCTGTTGAACTGTGCTGGGCGTCGAGGCCGGGTCGAGGCCGGGTCGAGGTCGAACGGATAAGGCCGAATCCCCGAGATTGTGGAATACGGGTCTTGTCGTATCCTCCCTCGAGGGTGATCGTCGGTAAACAGTGCACGGTAAGGTGTGTATAGTGACAGCTTTCACCTCCCATCACGGGATGGGCAGTAAAACAGTGAAGGCTGACACCGGCATTGCTCACACGTCGATCCTGGTTGCGACCATACCAGTTGGTGGTAGTAGGTAATCTCATTAAATGCTCTGACTTTTGTCCTGGGGTAGGTGAAGTGAGGGGGTCGAGCGCCCGACCCGGGGTCACACGAGTCGGAGATTTTTCCGTTGGGCCTCATGCGAGTCGGAGTGTGGTCGAGGTGCTTCGCCGTACAGGGCGCGGTCGAGGCGTTCCCGTCGAGGGTGCCTCGTACGAGTCGGAGCCGGAGCGTGGTCGAGGCGCTCCGTCGAGCTGGCCTCGTACGAGACGGACCTGACGTGCGGTTTTGAGGTGGGCTGCGTTTTGCTGTGGCTTAGTTGTCTTGTTTTGTTTTTATCGTTTATGTGGGTACCCCCATACTGTTGGTACCGACATGTATCTTCTTTAGACAAAAACTTAGGCTACAGAAACTTGCTCCCCAGCCGGCTGAGCTTTCCTTTGAAGTTTGGTGGTGCTGATCCAATGAGATTATCGATGGTCAGGATAGGTAGGGTCTTAATTCTATAATTATTTTTAGGGCCTAGTCTCTTTGGACCCATTGGAATTAGTGTGTCTTTGATTGTGCTTCGCCTAATGTGTACAATATCTACTTATGGTCTTCAAAGAAGCAAAGTTACGGGGTATAGCGAGTGTCAGGGGCATCACCTTGTTGATCAAACGGATACTTGGTGTTGCCTAATTGTTTTGCTCGTTGGTCGTTCATCCCTTGTTTGTGTGTGTGAGCTTTGTTGTGGCTGTGTGTTGAGGTGTCTTGATCTTTGTTATTTTGGGATTTCTCTTACTTTTTTTTTCTTAATATAAAAGATATGCAGCTCTCATGTGTGTTTGAGAAATAAAGATAGGGGATAGTGGGTTATCTTTCTTAAGGCCCTTTCTATTCTTAAAATAAGATCTCAGTTGATCATTAACCTTAATCCCTACGTTACCACCTTTGACAAAAAGATATAACCAAGCACACTGTTGGGTGGAAAGCCTTCATCTTTAACTCCTGGTGTAAGAAATCTCATTTTACCTTGTTGTATGCCTTTTCAAAGTTGTCTAGTTTCCTTTCCTCCGCTAAGAATATATTTCTGATTTTTCAATGACAGTGCTAGAAGGTTGAAGATTAGTTGAGCGTGAGGTATCCTGTGATGATTGATGTAGTTTTTCATCAGGTGCAGTGCAACTGCCCATACCATACTTGACGGCTCTGGTCTGGTGATGTATTTGTGTTTGCCTCAACTCTCCGTATGGCATGGATAGGTTTGTTTTTGCATGCCATCTGGTACAACAGTACAACACCCCATCTGGCAATAATAATCTGCTTGTTGTTGGAGCTGTGTATTCACATTGGTAGCTATATACAATATATATTACAATTGGATTTTGAGATTAAGTTCAATGTTTCTTTGATCACTCTGCTATTAAGCTTGGGACTAATCCTTTATGCCTTTGCTTATGTTGTCAGATGCTTTTGCTGACATTCAGTACATCTTGGTTGTATAATTGTGTCTGTCCATTGGGCTTGTTGAAGTGGCATACAACCAAAAGGAAGCTGTCAGGGAGACAATGTCAGGCAGATCCATGGATAACTGTATTATTCTTGAGAACTGATGCCATAGAAAACAATGAGAAGGCTTATTAAAAATAATAAAGTAATCAGCTCATAAAGGACACTTACTTTACCACCGAGTATGCAGAGTTGCATCAAAGTGTCATGTATTCACAAAATACATACAGCCTGTTCGTTTCGCTGGTTTATTGTGGCTGAAAGTACTGTTCGCTGGTTTGTTGTGAGAGAAAAATACTACTGGATGGCTGCTAATTCCGCTGAATAGCTCAAAGGTTATAAATGTGGAGTACATGCATGCCTATCTTGTTTCATTTTGATGCCCAAATTAAATTAAAATTGGGCTTTCTTCCAACGGATCTCTCATTGACACGACAGAAAAGGGAGGAGAATCTGATCATTTTTTCCTCTCCCCATTCGGCCACTCTCCTAGCTGTCTCCTCCTCTCTTTCCAATCTTTGCAGACAGCATAGACAGACAGGCGAGGTGTTAAAAGCATCTTTTGAGATGACAGTATTCTCTAAGCAACAACAATGTCTATGGGCTAAATAGTTCGTATGGGTAGTTTTTATGTCAGTGGACTATAGCTATTATTGTCTTCACAATGTTTCAACCAACACGTAGTCTATAAGGTGAGTCCCATATAAGATAAAAATTCTTTCTCTTTATAATCCTGTGCAAAACCAAGAAAGAGAGAGGGGGAGTGAGAAAAGGTAATGTTTTTTTATTTTTTATGGGTAGTTCATAAGCTTATGGGTACTTTTTTGCTATAGACTACCCTATGAACTGGTCTCACAATGTTCTAGCTACCTGATAGCAGATATTTTAATTCTATAGACTGCCTTATTGCAAACATTGCCCCTGTTCGGCTGAGCTTATCAGCACGGCTTATCAGCCGTGGAACAATGTTTTTCTCTCACAGTAAATCAGCCACAGCCGGTTTATAAGAAAAAAACAGCGTGCCGAATAAGCCTATCATTGTGGTTGCTTTATCGCAAACGAACCACATGCGCCAGTGGCGCCGCGCGTACACAGGGGTCCACCCTGGCATGTGGCCGGCCGGCACCATGCCGTTGCCTGAAATCGTGAAATTCTTGACAGCAGCGTGCAGGGCATGCTTGAAGGTAAGGCCCACCGTCCACGGATCAAGTCAGCAGCCACACTTCGGGTGTGTTTAGTTACCCTGTATATTTTTTTTTTTGAAGCACAGTAGCTCTTTCGTTTATATTTGATAATTAGTGTCTAATCATGAACTAATTAGGTTCTAAAAATTCGTCTCGTGATTTACAATCAAACTGTGTAATTAGTTATTTTTTTACCTATATTTAATGCTCCATATATGCGTTGAAAGATTTGATGTGACGGGAAATCTTGTAAAATTTTTAGAAGTTTGATGGAAGTGAACACATTCGTGTGATATTCTGCATGTGATGGAAACTGAACGCTGGCGTTCAGAGTCATCGAGACCGATCAGTCGGTGCTGAATACGATGCAGTGCCAACTGATTGGGCCCTTTGTTTAGATTGAAGATTTTTTCAACCTGATGAATAGTACCACTTTCGTCTTATTTGACAAATATTATCCAATCGTGGACCAACTAGGCTCAAAAGATTCATCTCGTGATTTTGAACTAAACTGTGTAATTAGATATTTTTTTTACCTACATTTAGTACTCCATGCAAGCGGCTAAAAATTGATGTGATGGAGAGAGTGAAAAAACTTAGAATTTTGAGGTGAACTAAACAAGGGGTGGCTTGATTTCAGGTGAAAAGAAAAACCATTCAAGGTTCAGACATTCAGTCAGCCAGCATTGCAGTTCCAACTTCTCATTTCAAGGCTGCCGCCTGCCTTCACCTGCCAAGTGTCAACAAGCAAAGCAACGTGATGGCCAGCTGACAAGCGGGGCCACAACCCCGACGACCCTCATTCCAGAGAGACCCTTGTGGTTAGAGAGCTCATCATTGATCCATTAGTGTATTATTACCAACACCAGCGTACTCCTACGTTTGATCAGACACTCTCTCTCACCAAAGCAAAATTCCAAACGTGAAAGCCTCTCAAAGTCTCAATAATGGAAGCAAGGGACGTGCGAGGCAATCATGCAAGCAGGCAATGGCAGCTGCATCGGCGCTGTCCAGCACAAATGGCCGCTCGCTCAGCCTCAGCTCGGTGCTCGCGCAAAAGCTGCCACCTTTATAAACCCCACGCCTCTGCACGTCCTCTCCCACGCACTCACTCTCGCCGTCGTTTCTCACGGGCTCTCACCGCGGCAGCACAAGGCAGGCAAGAAGCGAGCCAAGACACCCGAGCTGAGCTCTCTCACGGTCTCACCGCAATGGCCGCTTCTCACCTCGCCGTGCTCTCCGTGCTCGCGCTCCTCGCCGTGGCCGCCACGGCGCAGGCGCCCAGCGGCGCTCCCGCGGCGGCGCCCAAGGCTCCCGCGACCCCTCCTCCGGCGATCCCGCCCCCGACACCGGCACCGGTCGCCCCGCCCAAGGCGGCCCCGGCCCCGGCCCCGGCACCGGCACCCAAGGTCGCGCCCACCCCGGCCCCCACGCCGTCCGCGTCCGCGCCGGCGCCCGAGGCTCCCACCGCCTCCCCTCCGGCGCCCGGCCCAGACGCGTCCTCCCCTTCGCCCTCCGCCGAGCCCCCGGCGACCCCGGCTGGCGCCGCCGCCGGCCTCCGCCCCGCCTTCGCCTTCGCCTTCGCCGCCGTCGCCGTGGCCGCGGCCGTCTATGCCTTCTAGATTATCCAGTGCTCCTGATCCCTCCTCTGCTTCTTGACCACTTCGTTTGCTCCCGCTTTTGTTTTCTCTTTCCTTTTTCTTCTCCGTCCTCACACTGGTCTTCCTTCCTTCTTCGTATGAACTGCTGTAATTATGATCATTGATTTAATTTATCCATTTCTCCATTCTTATTCTATGCTACGTGCGTACTCCCTCCGTTACTTTTTTTTTTGTCGTTCGGAAAACGTGACTGTGAGGGAAATACGGTTTTCTAGAAACAAATATTTAGGGATAGAGGGAGTAAGCTCTTAACTTTGGTTCGTAGCTAGCATAATTATACTCTGTTTGACATGGATTATTCTAGCCTAGCTTCCCAATTTTCCTTAGAAGACCTTGGCTCGACTAGGCTCATAGAAATCTAGCTCTGAAAACATGTGTTAACTATATGATCGTGAACAATATGCCCCAAGGATGCGTTCTCTTTGCAATGAATTGATCAGGTGCTATCGACAATAGGGTGTGAAAACCCTCTGTTTCCTAAATGTTAGATAATTAACGGTGAAGCAAGTGTTGCGCTAACCTACTAAAAGAGCAAGCCACCTACTACAATTCTAGTGACTATGATCACTAAGCACACAATTTGTTAAGTCACTATACTAAGTTAGTGAGCTCTCAAAGACTAACTAAAGAGCCTCACTAACCACTAGACTCGACGAAAGCTAGCTCTCAAAACTAATTACACTAAAGAGCTTAGCTTACCCACTAGAAATGTAATACAAGAGAGGATGACGATGATTATACCAACGTGTCGAGGTACGAGTCAATCACAAGATGGAGCCAATCAATTAATCACAAGAGAACCCAATGAAAATCCTCGGACAAGGCGACACAAGATTTTTTTTATCGAGGTTCACTTGCTTGCCGGCAAGCTAGTCCTCGTTGTGGCGATTCACTCATTTGGAAGTTCACGCGCTAATTAGCATCACACGCCAAACCCTCAATAGGGTGCCGCACAACCAACACAAGATGAGGATCACACAAGCCACGAGCAATCCACTAGAGTATCTTTTGGCTCTCCGCTGGGGAAAGGTCAAGAACCCCTCACAATCACCACGATCGGAGCCGGAGACAATCACCAACCTCCGCTCGACGATCCTCGTTGCTTCAAACCGTTTAGGTGGTGGCAACCACCAAGAGTAACAAGCAAATCCCGTAGCGAAACACGATCACCAAAGTGTCTCTAGATGCAAACACTCAAGCAATGCACTTGGATTCTCTCTCAATCTCACAAAGAAGATGAATCAATGATGGCGATGAGTGGGAGGGCTTTGACTAAGCTCACAAGGTTGCTATGTCAATGCAAATGGCCAAGAGAGTGAGCCAGAGTCGGCCATGGGGCTTAAATAGAAGCCCCCACAAAATAGAGTCGTTGAGCACCACAGGCAGCACACCGCGCAGTGACCGAACGTGCCGGTCGGGATGATAGGACGCACGCCACCCAGCGTCCGGTCGCGCGATGCGTGCCACGTGGTCCCTCGGTTCAACGTTATCCGCACGATCTCAACGGTCGAAATTTCCCGCGCCAACGATCAAGTAACGATCGGAACTAGTCGGTCGTGCCCTGACGCTGCGCCACTGCATCCGCTCATGCGTTCCTCGGCGGCCAACATGCCACGACCGGACGTGTTGCTGCCTGCCTCTCCCCCGCGTCCGATCAGATCCAGAGAGAATCCAGAGGCACTCAACCGCGACCTGACGTGTCCGGTCAACGGTGACCTGACGCGGTCAGCGTCTGGTCTCACACTTTCTCCTCTTCGTGCGCCAGAAAGTCACCACATCTCATACGTCAGCATGACCGGACTCGCCCACCTGTGCATCCGGTCGCAACAGTGCGCTAGCGTCCGGTCACTTGGCAGACAGAGACCGAGAGCGCCTCCTCGTTTTATAAATGACCAGACTCTGCACCACCGCGTCAGGTCACTACGTGACCTGCGTCCGGTCACTGTTTTACAATGAAAACCACCTCCTGCACTTCACCAACTTCTCCACCCTTACTCAAATGTGCCAACTACCAAGTGTATCACCCTGTGCACATGTGTTAGCATATTTTCATAAATATTTTTAAGGGTGTTAGCACTCCACTAGATCCTAAATGCATATGCAATGAGTTAGAGCATCTAGTGGCACTTTGACAACAGCATTTCGATACAAATTTCACCCCTCTTAATAGCTATCAATCCTAAATGTAATCACACTCGCTAAGTGTCACCAAACAAAAAACTCCTACCACTTATACCTTTGCCTTGAGCTTTTTGTTTTTCTCTTTCTTCTTTTCCAAGCCGAGCACTTGATCACCATGGCCATCACCACCATGATCTTCATCTATTTGCTCCACCACTTAGAATATCTACCAGCCTATCTCACATACACTTAGAGCACATAGGTTAGTAGCTAGGGTTTAATCAATTCACCAAAACCAGACTAGAGTTTTCACCCGCAACCTCATTCCTCACTCCCTTCGACTCATTCTGTTACGTACTGATGATGCCATTTGTTTTGAAGAACACGAATGCCACCTACCAACGGTGTAAGAAGAAATGCTTCCATGACCCGATATGATGCAACATCGAGGTGTACGTTGACGATATCGCCGTCAAGTCCAAGAAGGTGGGATATTAGTTTGTCGCCGACCTAGAGGAGACCTTCACAAACCTTCAAAGTCAACCCTAAAAAATATGTTTTTGGGTCCCGTCAGGAAAGAAACTCGGATCCATCGTCTTTGAACATGACATTGAGGCCAACCATAAGAAAATTTCAGCAGTCATGAAGATGGGGTTGATAAACAACCTGTAGGAAGCCCCAAAACACACGGGATGCATGGCAATGCTCAGCCATTTCATCTCCTGACTAGGAGAGCGGGGGCCCACATACAAGTTGCCCAAGAAGTCGGAGCAGGCCCACGATCGGTTGAAAAGACGTTCCTGACCACTTCAACGATGATGGTGTCACTGAAAGGACCACAATGCCTACAGGTGCGGTGAATAGGCATAACATGGCCTGGTGAAAGGTGAACGAACTAGGGTTATGAAATTCAGTTTATACACAAATACAAAAATGTTTTTACCACGCATGTAGGGATCGGATATAATATGCTCCATTACGTATACACAATATAGATCGGTTCACCACAACAAATAATACAAGATATGCAATCACAAGATCACAAGCACATTCGGCCATATCACAAAGTTGTTCCTATGTCCCCGTTATTGAGGCGACCACAAAGGTCTTTAGAGTCTCTTGCACCCCCACCCCCCTCTTTCCCTAGCGACAACAAAGATCAAGCCAGGAAATACCACTAGAACTAAGAGGGTAATACAAACTTCCAGGAGCACCTCACAAGCAAGAGATGAGTGCTTCAATGGGAAACACCTAGCCGGCTAGGGTTCAAGAACCTAAGAGTAACAAATTCAAAACCAAATCATGGGCGGGTGTCACAGGTGCTCAAGAGATGGATCTTACTCTTGGTGATAATAAGTTATCACAAAAAAGTGGTACTCCCTCCGTCCCAAGCAGAATGCAATTTTAGCACAGTGTCATGTTTTAGTATCTTAAATTTGATCAATTGTATATTAAAAAGTATCAGTATTTATGATATCAAATAATATCATTAGATTAGTTACGAAATATATTTTTCTAATAAATTGATTTGGAGTTATAAATGTAAATATTATTTAGTAAATGGTTGGTGAAACGTGAACAACTTTAGCTGTCATGCAACATAGAGTTGCATTTTTTTACGGAGTTAGTAGACATCAATTTTATATATATATATATATATATATATATATATATATATATATATATATATATATATATATATATATATATATAACTTTTCAAAAAAAAGACGCGGGAATATTTTTTGCGGGAGCTGTGGGATTGATCGCTGGTTTTAGAACCGGTGGTCGTTTGCTAATTAGTGGGGTTACTAGGTGGCTCAACATTTTTGCTGATGCCCCTAAGATGACCTAGCCCAAATCCCACGTCGTCGGATCACAAACGCCTCGTTTAGTTCCCCGAATCGGGGGTGGCAAACTTTGCACAGTGCCACCCCGAACACTGTAGTATTTTTGTTTTTTATGGTAATAATTGTCCAAATTTTGATTAATTAGGCTTAAAATGTTCGTCTCGCAGAGTACAACAAAACTGTGCAATTAGTTTTTGATTTCATCTACATTTAGTACTCTATATATGTGCCGACATTTTGATGTGATGGGGAATCTTCTTTTTGCATAGTGGAATTTGGGGGTGAATTTTGGAATCTAAACAAGGCCAAAATTCATACGCATCTACTCGAGCCTGGTCCATCGCCCCTTGCTGTAAGGTACAGTACACTGCACAGTAGTTATCCCGGCTCTTTGCGCATATCAGCATATCGCAGCCTGTCCTACACTCTTGACGTCTCGTCCCTCTCGCTCATGAGCTGGCCGGGGCCGGCCAACCCGACCACGGTCCAAACCGCAGCGACGAGCTAACACTGAGAGCTATAGAAAACTCAGCAGGTGGTAGGGCCGTGGCATGTCCAGGCTGCTCGATCGGCCGGATCAGGCGATCGACAGAGCTGAGCTGCTATGATGGATCGACCGAGCGAGACCGGAGAGGGAGAGGTGCATATACGCATGTGCACCGTACCTGCGGGTTGGGCTGGCCTGGCCGGTTGGTCTCGTGGGAACTTCGAAGCACGTGCCAGTAGGACGCGCGGCCGAGGCGTTGCACTCACTGCTCCCATGTGGGAGTGTAGGAAAGTATAGGAGTGGCCGAGCCGGACGTCCGCGCCGAACGCGCCCCACTGGCCCCTCATGCGGGAGCGTAGAAGACCAGGGTCTCTTGATTGGGTTTTTTAACCTGCTTTTATTTTTGTAAAAGCTAAAAGCTAACTAAAAACCACAAAAGCCATAGCTGTTTTGGGCTAAAAGCAGCTTTTGCTCTAGTCAGTGACGGAGCTAGGATGTTTGTGAAGGGTATGCCGAACGAAAATTTATATATGCAAACCGGTAAAATCCATTTAGCAATTCGGTATAGTATCATAAAAATTGCTTCACAATTCGGTACACAATTACTAAATAGCATAATTCCAGTTCTCACTGCCTAATTCCAGTTCTGTATAAGTAGTAATCAATTAATTCGTCCCTATTCCCTAATTCCAGTTCTCATTGCCTACAACAGTACAATTACACAGCTACAGCTACATCAATTGAAGAATTGAACTAATTTGAGGAGAAATTGAACAACAACCAACAGTTAGGGTTAGAGATTTGGGGGGAAATGCTTCAGCGTTTAGTAGACAGCAGTATCTTTGCTTCAGCAGGGAGAGGGAGCCAGGGAGGGGAAGCTAGTCGCCGGACACTGAGAGATGCGACGTAGCGAGAATGCAAGAGGGAGGGGACAGCTCGGACAGGGAACCACCGCGCCAGGCGCCTCCGGGCTCCGGCCAAGCGCGGGCGCTGCTGCGGTAGCCGGCAGCGGCGGGCGTTGGCAGCTGGCGACCGGGGAGGCTGGCCGACGGTGGCGGGGGCTACGCGTGCGCGGCCTGCGCTCGGTTGCCCCTCTCCCGGTCACGACGACGCGACGAGCGAACTCGCGCGGAGCCATTGTCGGGGCTACGGGTCACCCTGGGCACGAAATACCGAAAACCGAATACCGAACCGAAAGTACTGAAAACCGAACCGAAAGTACCGAAAACGAAATTTTCGGTACCCTGTTCGGTTCCCAATTCCCAGGAACCGAATTTACCGAGGTATATTCGGTTCTTTACCTCGGTTTACCGAATTTACCGAAATGTGTTGATTGTGAGTGTTGTTATGTTAATGATTGTACTATTGTAGACTATTATATTATGTAATTGTGGTACTTTACTCTTATAGTCTTGTGGACTTTTATCTGTGTGTATTTGGCACTATAATTCTCTATGGAATCATGAAAAATTATGCCAAAAATGGCTTTTGAAATTGCAATTATATGTCTCTGCGATCAGTTCGGTATTTTTCGGTAAATACCGGAACCGAACCGAATTTACCGAAACCGAATTTCCTCGGTATCGATTTTCTAAGGAACCGATCGGTACCTGTTTTCGAGGAACCGAATTTATCGAGGAACCGAAGTACCGAACCGATCGGTTCGGTAATACCGAATGCCCAGGGCTAGCTACGGGCGACGCGGAAGAAGAGCAGAGCCTCGTTTCATTTTTTTACAGAGGGGTATCCCCATTGTTGTGCTGTGCTTAGGGTATGACATGCCATACCCGGACAGCCCATTAGCTCCGTCCATGGCTCTAGTACAAAATTGAAAGCAGCTCTTCCTCTGCTTTCAGCAGCCTTTGGAGCAAAAAAAATTACCCACTGCCTCCAGTCTGACGGCGCGGCCCCTGTGGCGCGGCGCGTCTCCTCCCCTCGCTGAGCAACGGGCCAAGGCCGGCGGCACCCCTGTTTCTTGCAATGAATAAGTGAACTTAGATAATTTACTTTTCCCTTTCCAAAATAATCATTTTTTAGAATTCCAAAATAATTATTTACATGCAATAAGTGAATAGAATAATTATTTATGAGCAATCTGCATATAAACAGTTTATCAGGCCGTTAGGGACATTACAGATATTTTTTTCACAGCCTACAGTTTCACAACTGCTCTAATCAAACGACCTTATGCTTTTTTCACAGCTGCTTTTCCACAGTCCACAGCTCACACCAGCTTTTCCTAAAGCCACACCTCAACCCATTTCACTGTAGAAGACTGGAGCCACGGAGTGGCCGAGTGGGAAAGAACAGTCTTTTACCAGTTTACCATTTCATTGTAATGGCAGAAATTCAATACAATTTGTCGGCAGAGTCCACAAGTGTCGACCACCCATTTTTTGGATTTCCTAAAAAAAGTCAGTGACTGTACAAGCATGTGACTGAAAACAACTACTGAGGGCACCCGTAATAATCGAGCTAGCATAGTAGCTCATAATATGCCACATCACCTGAGGCCAGTCTAAGTGAATAGTTTCGTGACGTTGTTTCTAAGACTGTCGTATCATGTACAATAAAATAAAACTCGGATGAAAAATCTACTCTCAATGCAAAGTTTTATTCTAGAGTTTCATATACATTTAATTTCATGTCTCATGGAGAGTACTTAATCGTGCCAAGAGAGTTTCATCTAGATGAAATTTTTTCTTCTCTTTTCTTAAACGCACTGCTATGTCATCAAAATTGCCTATGTGGCAACCTATTTAATGTAAATGAAACTCAAATGAAACTCCCACTCAGACTGCCCTAGGAGACAACACAAGAGACATCCTGTTCAACAATTTAACTCTACCCACCCTACCATGGGCCCCACTGGCTCTGTTCGCATTGCTGAAAAGTTAGGCTAAAAGTACTGTTCGTTGATTTGTTATAAGAGGAAACATTATTTCTTCGCTGAAAAAATACGGTTGATAAGCCAAGCGAAGGGCCTTTAATCCTTGACCAGCTACACAGGTGTGGGTGGAAGTGGACCCGCGAGCTCCCTCCTACTTTGTGCGAGCTACGGAGTACTCCCTCCGTCCTAGAATTATAGTCGTTCTGGGAATGGACACGGGTATCAAGGCTAGAGCAAAAATAACAACCTATCCCTACTCTAGTACGGTGGACACAACATTTCTCTCTCACGCTCCACTTTCCCATGCATGGTGCAGCTAGCTGCAGGCTACGGTGAAGAGTGCTGCTGCTGGCAGGCATATGATCTGCACCATAAAACGACATTAGTCATGTTCACTTGTCTTATAATCCGTACTTTTCAGCTTATTTTTTTAGTCGAAATAGTGTTTTTCTCTCACAGCAAATCAACGAACGATACTTTCAGCCATGACTTTTTAGCAAAGCGAACGAACTCATTTTATTGGGACACGGTTTGAATGCTAAAACGTTATTTTTAGTGGAACAGAGGGAGTAGGCGTGAGATGAAGAGCTAGCTCTTCAATTTTTCTCCGGTTCTCTCTTCCGCCTAGGCAAAATGCTGAGCTGTAACTCTAAGAGCTAGCTGACATGGTACTGTTGCGGCTGAGGCAATCAGGCAAACACGGGATCATGTGACACGCGTCATTATGCATCTTCTGCTTACTGCCGAACTAGTGTGTGCTTCTTTCATTTGCCAATTTATTTATCCATTCCTCTCCTCTGGTCCTCTTCTAATTTCTTTTTGTTTTAGCCTTTTGAAATCTAAATTTTGATATGAACACATGAGAACTACATTTTTACAAGTGTTCCGGATGTCTGGTATGCGCGATGTACAAAAAATATTCAAACAAATTATTTTTGAAAAACTTGAGTGCTATTTCTGGATGTCCGATATTGACCAGAGGTTCGATAAGTGTGTCACACCCCATTTTTAAGGAAACAAAATAGGATGTATAAAAGCCTTATGTGCGCCACAGAAACAGTCACACATATAAGTAGACAAATTACAAATAGTATCATCACAGTGCTAATTACATAGCGAACAAATATTCATCACATAGTCTTAACAATGAATGAAGCAACTAAAAATAACTCTCTCGCGGAAGCTCCATCACAGGGACGGTCAACTGGTTGACATCAAGCCTAATACTTATCACAGTAATCCTCATTCCAATCTTGATCTGTTGCCCATCCTGAGGTGTGAGGAAATAGCAAGGGTGAGCACATGTCGTACTTCAACAAATATAGCAAGGGGTTCATGTGGCTTAATTAGCTGACACTAGTTAAACTGCAGATAACTTTTAGGTGTATAGCATATTTAGCAATTAATAGCAATAAGGTAGCAATTATTCCCATAACTATATGATCAAGTGAACATGAATAATGAATAGCACATAAACAACATAATAAGAACATAATTAAATAGTGATCATCTATTCCATAAGTATTTTAAGGTCGCTCGTGTCCGTAAGCACGACTGTTATAACAGTTAATTAAACTCTGCGTAGAGGTGTACACTTTCACTGTGAGTCATGATTTTCAAATGCATGGGTTAGCTATTCCCATAACACCAGAAACCATATAAAGTCATTTAAAAATTCGTCTAACAAGTTAGGGCCGCTAGGTTTTAATGGCAAACAGATGTAGAACTCTCCTTCCGTATGGCACAACGACCGCAGCCTATACACATAAGGATAGAAGCCGCACTATACCCGATTCGGCAAACCCCTTTTTGTGCCCTTTCGGGTAACCTCTAACGAGCTAGAAAAGGTCTATTAAATAACTAGAGCCAGAGTCATGTAGCCCTCAGAGCTGTAGTGTAAGTCCCGGTTAATCACTTATAGATAAGTCCTTACGGAGGGTCAAGAACATCCGGTAAAAGCTAGAGCTCTTCTCACCATTTAATTCATGTTGCTAAAAAACATCTTTTAATGTTTATTGCATATTCTATTATTCAGGTTACAAGATCATGGTTAAAGGTTCAGCAATAGCATAAATACTACCCAAATGCATACACCCCAAGGTGACAAGGTGTTCGGTAATCAATTGCGAGGAAATCCTTAAAAAGGTGACAAGAGAACACATGCATATGAAATTTAATGGTTAAAGGTGTATAGGACAACAAGAAAAATCCCATGCTATACTTGCCTTGATCAAAAGGTTCATGTTGGTCCTACTCGTAGAAGTACTCTTGATCGTTAACGAACTGCTCACCGTCTATACTCGATCAATACACGACATCATACAAGCATTTGAGCAATCATACACGAAGCAAACAAGAGATATAATTAGAACAGTACACCAACAGAGGAAAAAAAAGTTTTTTAAAAGCTTACAAAATTATTCTACACGTTGTTACGAACACACAAATGCAGAGAATCACCGAAATCAGATTTAAACGCGAAAACTATGAATTAAACGGGATTTCCTATAGTAATTTAATAGAGCTAATCTAATCACAAATTTTAACAGTGGAAAACATGACTAACGGTACCATAAGAACATAGATTACTCAATTACAAACCTATCGCAATTTGAACGGATCGAAGCGGAGCTAAAATGAATAAATTATGATGAAAATGGCTCTGGATGGCAATTCTGTTAATATAGCGAACTAATATACGAATTAATAAAATAAATAAAATCCAATAAGCTGAATCTGGTCAAGGATGGCGGACACAAATACTACAGAGCTGAGGGTTTCTTTAACAAAATGACCACGAAGGGGTATTGATGAATCTGAGCTGTTGGATTTGATCTGGACGGTGCTGATTAGAGTTGGGGAAAAGAGATAGATGAACCTGCTGCCAGTACAGGGAGCCCGACGAGCAGCACCATGAACGGCGACACGGAGCTCGCCGGAGTTCATGCTGCGACGCCCCTCGGCCACTGAGACGCGAACCGAGGGCACAGAAAGACAGCGAGCATGAAGACGTCCTCATCCTGGTGCTTAACACGGCCAGGGAAAAACATCAGTGCAGCAGCATCCATGCATGGCCGGCGGCGAGACCTCGCCGGTGCACACGAACTCGGCCCTAGAGGCCGCGATTCGACCCAGGACTTGTACGAGATGGAAGAGGAGAACACGGGGTTCTCACCGCAGACGAAAGATGAAGACGGAGACGAAACGGAGCCGGCAGACTGCTCGGTTCGGCGGACGTCGGCGTTCTACAAGATACGGCGACGGCGTATGAGCGAACGAGAGTAAGAAATAGAAAGAAAACAGCATCCTCGACTTCGTTACCACATCACGGACCTCGTCAACAAGGTGCAGATGACGGAGCGGCGGTGGAGCAACAACCGAACAGCGGTGGCTCCGCGTTCTTCTCGGCGAGATCAGAAGCGAGGGCTGTGTAACACCCTAGGGTTAAGCATGCATTAGCATTTGCAAATCATTAGCATGATCATCATTATGTATTCATAAGCATCACATGAAATATAGACTCGAAACAGGTTTTCGAAACATGCATGTTGCGATATTTTGTTTCAGTAGCTTTAATGTCATGTTATGCTTGTCATGCCTTGTTTGTGCTTGTTTTAGTAAATAAACAACATAGAAATGCTTAGTAAATAATTTGGAGCAAGTTTGGTATTCAAAATTTCTTTAAATTTTGCTTTCAAAAATAACCTATAAAAATAGGATTTTGATTTAAATGAACTTTAAATCTTTATTTCAAAATCTATTTGGAATTTCAACATGAACCCTAAAGCAATGTTGTAGAGAATAAAATTTTGGACAACTTTTGTTTTTGGGTCAACTTGTGAAAATGAATTTTGTTGCTCAAAAATGTAGATTTATTGTTGTCCTTCAGAAAATAAAAAGAAAAATCGTTTTCTTTAGTTAACGGGCCGCGCGTCTCCCTTCTGGCCCGCTCGCGCAAGCCGGCCTGGCCCACCTCCACCCTGCGCTCGCCCCCTCCCACGCCGCGCGCGTCCCGACTACGCGCAGGCCGCGACCACCGCGTGGCCGCCGAACGCCGGCGACGTCGACCGGGTGGCACGCCGGTGGCCCCCCGCGCCCCCCTGCCTCGCCTACATCTCGGCAGTCAACGCTGCCCTGGCCAGGTTTCGCTGACGAGTGGGGTCCCTCTGACCCGAGGGCCCGCCTGTCTGTCCCCCTGTGCCCGCGTGGGTGCACTGCACCGGGTGTACCCAGCATTTTAGATTCGGTTTTAAAAGAAAAATCATTTCCAGAAATTGTGAAAAAGCTTCTAAAATTCATATCTTGAGAAATATAGCTCCAAATTGGTTGAAACAAATTTTGCTAGGTTTCTTATGAGTAGATCTACAGTTTAAAAATATTACATGTCAAATTTGTGATACTTTTACATAGGGCTTTATTTAATTTGTTTAAATGATGTTTTCTTGGAAAATGCATAGTAAATGGAATATAGGTCAGAAAAATGTGAAACTTGTTTTGTTGGTCTAGTAATGTGATGCACATTCTATGAAAAATATATGTCATGCATATTTTGTAGAAAGATATGGCTATCTAATTTATGTGCATTTATTTGCTATTTCTTGTAAACTTGCTAGAGCCAAAAATATGAATAAAACATGTATGTGAAACTTTTTGTACAATGTTTGTAGACTTTGTAGATCATGGAAAAATTTCTAAATCTGTTGTTTGATAGTTTTCATAGTACAAAGTATTTTCATGATCATCATATGTCATCTCACCTGATGCACCAATTGCATACTCACTTATACAAATGCATCATATAGGATCGCAGGAGGAAGTGCAAGTAGCAGTACAAGAGGAGCAGGCCGGGGCCGACCCACAGGAAATCCAGGCACGGGAGGTGCCAGAGGTAGAGGAGCAAGGAGAGGACCTGCCTGAGTGTGTGGACCATCAACCTAGTTCCTTTGAGCGAGACAAGCCCCGAAGCATTCTAAGTCTCCTATTTATAAAAGCAATCTTTTATATATGAGTTTTATATATTATTGCATTAAGTTATAGGGGTTGAGTGAAACCGTTGATGCATTTATTACTATCCTTGACTACTTTATTATACTCTTATCCTGTTAGGTTTAGGATCGAATAACTGCTTAGACAGGTAGCGATCGGTGATTTCCTGTCATATGCAATTATAGGTGGTTACCGGAATACTTTAGCTATGGAATGGATGATATCCTGGAAATAACCAAGTGTTGATGAATAATTGGAGGCTGGACGGAATAGTTGGAGGCAACCAGACAGGGTTCTGGGTGCTCGTAGTTTTCCGTCTGTGTCAGTTAATGACCGATTGTTGCTCGTCCCTCTTGTCATGTTGAACGCATGCCTCATATTCATGTTGAACGCATGCCTCATATTTAGCTGGCCGAATAAATTATCTTTCGACCACGAAGCTAATGACATTATTCGGGCCGGGAACTACATGGGTGCGCGTATTGGTGCTGAAAGGGGGTATGATAGGGGCACGAAGAGTGAGCCCAAGGGCAGGCAAGGCCTGATTCCTGGCAGTCGGGTGGTCCCTGGGTATTGCGGCCCCAGTTTGTCCCGCGACGTTTATCTGGATAGTGTCATTGGTGATCTTTAGCTCAGTTGATCGGTGAGTGTGGTTGGTGCGAGGAATAAATCACTAGCTAGTTAGGAATCGATTTAAATCGCCATCGCTCCTGGATAGTGAGCACTTGACTCGAGTTACGGCATCGTAGTAGTGATGATGGAACACTGATGGTCATATGGATGATGCTGAAAATGCTATCTAAATTGGTAACTGGATGTTAATGGTTAACCAAGTGATTACTATAGCATAGGTGCTTACCTGGATTGATAGGCCATAATAAAGATGATGCAAAATACTTAAATAGTTCATTATGTTAACTTATGCTTTTCATAAATGAGTCAGCTAGTTTACTAAAAGAAAGTCTTACATACTCCTTAGTGTCACTTTATTTTAGTTTAAGACGAGTAAATCTAGCTGAGTACTTTCTCGTACTTAGGACGTTGTTCCCATTGTTGTTACAGATGATCAGATGTACTACAGTTATTGCATCAACTGTCTGGACCCTAAGATGAGCGACAACTAGGACCAAGGGCATGATCCCTCCGTATGTCTTATCTGATGCTTTTGTTAGAAATGACTATCTCTTGGCACTGTATCTGAATTAAACATGTGTGTGGTTTTAAAATTATTTGTTTCCGCTACTTTATTATGAACTTGGTTTGTAATAACTGTATGTTTTAAACTCCGATGTATCTCAATGCTGTTGCGAACTTTATGTAATATGTGACTCAGTGACTGTGGCTGCTAAACTTGTACGATCTTGGTTTGTATGTTGGTTGGTTTGAAATCTGTCATGGTTTCACGGACTACCGGGTTATACGGGCTTAAGTTTGCTAAATTTTCTGCTTTGACAGATGATTTTCTTACTTAATTTCGTATAATTGATCGGTTGTGTTACAATCTGCGGGTTCTGAGCGAGACGGAGACGGCGCATAGATGAGAAAAAAATGCACGGAGCGGCTCCACGAGCTTTATAGGGACGCCCAAATCCCAGGAAACCGGGCTCAATGCAGGATACGGTTCGGATGAGTCCGGCTCGTGTTCAACATGTTGATGAAGGAGGAGACGCTGACGGCGGGCCCTGCTGCTCAATGGAAAAACCGGTGAAGGAAAAAGAAAATGCTTGCTCTTTGGCTTGGCCGTTGATCCACGTCGATGAAGCTGGGCTGCAAGGTTGCGCACACGGCGCTAGAAACAGGCCAGCAGCTTTGGCCGGCACTGGGAAACGGCAGCGGTGCTGCTGGTTACGAGAACAGGGAAACAAGCCAGCGGCCAACACAATCATTTTCCTTTGGTTATTTCTGAAACTGAATTTTCTGAATGATTTTCCAAAGCATGTAAATTCAGTTCGTGTTCCAGTTTAAAACCAATCAGTACAAAAACACCAATGCTCCAGCATGAATGCAACATCATGTGTCTAGCCTTATAATGGATTTTAATTTGGCAAAAATTATAATTTCCTATGTTTGAATGCACTCACAATTACATAATAAATCAATTTAAGCTATTTTTAAGGGATACAAATTTCAGGGTGTTACAAAGTGCCTGATTTTTTCGCTCTAAACTTTATTTTCCGGATGTCATGTTTTGACCTGATGTCCAAAAATTGAAGGATCTGCATCATAACGACTAGTTTTGGGGACTGAGTGTATATATGAAACCCCCTCCACCCCCTCTTCTTGTGTTGCTCTTCTCCAACCTAAGAAACATCTTTTAGAGGCCAAAGAATCTCTCGCCTGTCCCTCTTGGTGAGGCTTGTGTGTTTTGTGAGAAATCTAGAGAGTTGGGTCGAGAGATTGGGTGTTTGAGAGCAAGAGAGAGCAATCTCATTCTTGAGCACTTGTTGAGCTTCACCAATCGTTCTTGAAGCATTTGTTACTCTTGGAGATCCTGAAGCCTCCTAGATGGCTAGGCATCGCCGGTGAGCAACTTAGGTTGTGGTGTGTCATGACAAGTTTGTGAGGGCCTAATCTCGCCTCCGCAGGGTAAGAGATCAAGCTTAGTGGATCAAGGAAAGTGGTTGAAAGAGACCCAGCTAGAGTAGACATTGGTGGGTCACTCATGGCTTCCTCGACGGAGATGTACGACTCATGTGGAGGCCCAGACTTTAGAAAAACAAATCCTCGTGTGTTTACTTTGGTTTGCTTACATTTGAGTTCTTACTTGTTCTTGTGTTCTTATTATGCAAGTTGATTTTTTGGGGATTTGCCTCGATCTACTTGTTCTTGTGTTTATGGTTGTAGATCTTTACAATAATCATCTCACCACATCTCCAACAACCCTTAGTAATAAGTTGAATTGATTGAATGGACAAAATCCCTCTCGATTTGTGTTCTTCATGTCACCAGTATCGAACACCCGGTCCAGACTAGTCATCCAATCCTAGAACAGTTTTGGAAGCTTTATTTTTTAGGAGCGCCTATTTACCCCCTCCCCCAGGTGGCATCTCGTTCCTTTCAAAGGTCACAACCACGACTACGACACGATGCAGGTAAGGCACGCGTACGCGAGCCTAGTAGGCTACCCACTTTAATCTACTGGGCTTCACATGCTAGCGTTTTTAAGCCCACAATACAAAAGCAATAGTTTACATGCATCACTAAGGGTTCCTTTTTGAGGGGCAGACCTTGTGGGTTAACTGAGAGACCCATGGATCCTTAATGTCATGCCGTGTCAGCTTGTGGAGTTGGGTCTCATTTTAATGATTGGTCTCTAAAAATGCAATTAGGACTTCAGACCTAGATGACTACTCCCCTTAGGGTCCATTTGGTTCTGAGGATGGAGCAGGACAGGATGTGACGGTCCTCGTTTGATTAGTGTTTGGTTCTAGGATGTGAGGATAGACTCATTTCCCAGAACAGAATATTCACGTTAGATTCAGGATAATCTTGTCCCTTAGAAACTCGTGGATGAGTTTATCCCTCCTCTATGACGTAATATGTCGTCTCGTGCCTCGTCGTCTCCTATGGCGCCCCATCTTCTTCATCCAGAGGTGAGCTCCGAGCCAACAACGGCGCTCGGGTGAGCTCTAGGATAGCGTGGGTGAGCAAGCTCTAGGACGACATGGGTGAAGTGTGCTCCGCCTTGATGTATGGGACATGCGATGCTAGTGAGGCTGTGGTGGGAGATGTGTTAGATGGGGGCAGCTGTCCAACATAGGGTAGGGGTAGCGCCCGACCCTCAACTGTTGGCAGCAGCATTTGGGGAGCCGCCCTTGGCCCGATGGTGACCATTCTTCTTCTCAGGAGTAGGGATGAAAACGGACGGAATTTTTTCCGTACCGTACCGTTCTGTTTTCTATATTTTTTCGTCCGTTTCCGTATTTGCGAGATTCTGTTTTCGTATTTGCGGAAATAGAAAATGGTGTTTTCCGTCTGTTTCCGAGTAATCCCGTTTTAATATGGAATAGACCCGTATTTATTCCGTTTTTATCCCGTTTTCAATCTATGCTCAACATGTTCAACAATTACATGTCCTTATGTTATGTTAATATAACTACGAATCACCAAATATGCATGTTATGTTCACGTACATAGCATGTAAAATGAATATTAAACTTTAAATATATTATTACATGACTTTATATATGTATACTTTGAGAATATTATATTATGTGATCTTAATTTAATTTTCCGGCTCTCCATCCGTATTTGTTCGTTCCGTATGTTCGCATATTCCGATTCCGTTTTCGAACCCGCATTTTCTGAACCCGATCTCGTTTCCGCCAAAAAATATAGAAACAGAAGTAGAAATAGGGTTTTTCCGTCCGTTTTCATCGCTACTCAGGAGGTGGGAAAGGCGGCAGTCATTCTCCTTCTCTGTGTTCTCACTACTACATTCAGACCTATCACAAGCGGTTCGTAAAGCCCATCACTAGCGCTTTTCGGTCTCGGCAGTAAGCTGTTGGTGGTGATGGCATTCTCATCACAGGCGGTTTGCATTCGGCGGTGATAATAGCTTATCACAGTCAGTTTGTATTACCAGCCGGTGGTGATTTGAATTTTTAAAATTCCCAAAAACGTGCCCAAAAATAGCAAAAAATTTTGTTTTGGAAAGCCCCCCACTAGCTCTAGCTTCATGGTACCGGGAAGCTGGTCCAGCTCTAACTCCACGCTATTTTTCATGGTACGCGATGTTAGGATTCAAACCTGAGACCTTGGTCCTTTGCTACTCTAACCACTCTCCTCTGACCACTCCACCCCTAAGTCACTTATGTCTATATAGCATATTCATTCCCCGAGTATTCATTTTTCAGGATTTAAAATGAATATTTAGAACCCTAAACGGCTTCAGATGAAAAAGTCATAAACTACAAAATTGTTGTTCTAATCGAAATCTACAACTTCGATTTTGGTTGTTTCACCATCCGAGGTCGTTTAACAAATTTGAATTTCAAAACGTCAAAGCTTCAGCCAGACTGACTTTTGGGACCTCAAATGATTTCAAATGAAAAACTCATCAACTACAAAGTTGTTGTTCTCGTCGAGGTCTACAATTTTGGTTTTTGGTCGATTTTCCATCCAAGGTTGTTTGAAAATTTTGGTTTTTAAAATTTTAAAACTTCATATATAAATTTGAGACTATAAATGATTTCTAATGAAATAGTTGTCAACTACAAAGTTGTATATCTCATCGAGATCTACAACTTTAGTTTTGGTCATTTTTCCATCTAAGGTCGTTTGTACAATTCGAAAATTTTGAATTTCAAAATTTGAGTGCTTCAAACGGAACTCTGGGATCATAAATGGTTTCAAATGAAGAAGTCATCAATTACAAAGTTGTCGATCTCATTGAGGTATACAACTTTTATATAAAGTTTGTTTTCATCTGACTTTATTTGAAAAAGTTATGAATTTATTTATACTGCAGCATGGTTATCACCTCCGTATCCTACAACGAGCTGGCAGTGAAAATGTCTTCACCGCTGGTTCATATGACGAGGCGGCAGTGATGAGGAGCACATTATCACCGCCGGTTGGTGGTGCAAAGCAGCTATGATGATGGACTATGATTGCCGGTTGGTAAGACGAAGCGGCGGTGATAGTTATCAACCTGCACGTTCTTACGAACCGGCGGTGATACTCTCATCACCAACGGTTCGTATGGTGATAGCTATCACTAACGGTTTTAATGATACCGGCGGCGATAAAGGTGTTGATGATAGGTCAATCTGTAGTAGCATCTATGTTACCGACATGTGGGGTCCGTGAATGATGGTAACAGACTGGAAAAACGGAGCTCATATCTCCATGTGTCATCCATCCTACCAAACACAAAACAGACACCTCAACTGCTAAACCAAACACAATGTTAATTTCGGCTATATATTTTACTCATGTCATTAACAGGCCTTATCTCGGAGTTTGTAGGAAGCCAATGATTGTATAAGCATGTGACTGATAAACATCGAATGAGATAAACAGGAGATGATACTAGACGCGTCACGTTGCTTCTATAGTTTCTTCTGGTTACCTTCCAAGCAATGTTTGCTCCTTTTAATTCACCGTCTGTTCTCATCCTTCTTGGTTCCCTCTCTAGGATTTATCCTTCACAATCTTGTTGATTATAGGATCCACAATTGAATCCACTTCTTTCTTTATCTCGTCAACCTGCTCATGGTAATAAGCGAGCACAATAGTTATTCACTTTATATTTATATATATAAAGACACCATTTTGTTGACCTTTAGCTCATGGATTTTTTTAAGCTGAGTATTTGTAGCTCTCTATGAAATATTGGTTCTAGAGCTGGAGAAAAGTTGAGTACTTGTACCTGGATGATATCATTGTTTATAGTTTAGATCAAATATATGCTAATATTCAAACCATTTTAAGTTAAACTACAAACTATAGATCTAAACCAGATCCCGGAGGCTAGGCTAGGCTATGCTAATAACTCGGCAAAAGATAACCCATGTATATGCATCCTAAGGGCCAGTTTTGCCAACCACACCAAAGTTGGCTACACGCATACACCTCATCAAGTGTGGTCAGCCGCTGTCTTTCAGCAAGCAAATTATTCAACTCAACGTATAGAAATATTTTACACGAGGGGCTACGAAATTGTGGCACAACTTTTTTTTTAGAAAAATACAAAGTTATACATATAACATTCTACAATACGTGACAACTTATCACCACACAACTTATCATGACAGCTTTTTTTTACTTTCTTTTGTTAGGAAAAACCATTTCTGTAACTTTCTTTTTTATATAGTTACGAAGTTATATGCATAGCTTATCTATACAACTTATTATATTACAACTTATCACCTCAATTTCTCATCATGACTTTTTTTGGCTTTCTTTTTTTTTAAAAAATATTTTCATAATTTTCCTTTTTTAGAAAATTACAAAGTTGTACGCATAACTTATTAGGTGACAACTTATCACCACAATATCTCGTCATAACTTTTTTGACTTTTTTAGGGCAAAAAATTCATGATTTTTTTTAAAAAGTTACAGAGTTATAAGCATAACTTTATTACGTGACAATCTATCACAATAATTTTTTGTCATAACATTCGTAGATTTGTGATCACGAGATTCAACTAGATGAGAAAGAAGAGAAAAAAAATGAAAATAGAGAAAAAAAAATGTAGAAAAAAGGAAAAAGGAAAAGATAACGAAAAAAAAAGTAGCGCACGCTTTCCACGCCACGCCACAGCCCCACCGGAGGGAATCGCGCGGCGCAGAGCGTTCGTTCAGTTCGAAACCGGCCCATGCCCGCCAAACTTGGAATAGTGTTGCATTCAACCTAGACACCCGGACCCACCGCTTCACATGCATGCAAGAAGTCACTATCACGATCACGAGTCGTGATTCACGACGATGCCAGGCACTAGACTACCAGATCAGCACGTACCTCCAACAAGCGAATAAAACAAAGAACATTATGAGGAGTGGTACTGTGGTAGTACAATGAACTTCAAGCAATAGCAGCAGCTGACGTGTAACGAGAGAAAAAAAAAACGCATGCTAACTTGCTACGGACTTGTTTAGTTGACTACACCTCTCCACCTTATATATTAGCCAAGTGTTTCGAGTACTCTCTTCAAATCATATGCCACCTTCGTTTTAACTTGTTTTTTTCTCTCCAATTTTGACCAAGTTTTTTGAAAAATATACCAACATCTACAGCATTAAACTATCAATTTAATATATTTTGATAATTCACTTATGTGAACTTTTAGATGTTATTATATTTTCTTAAATTTGATCAAGTTAGAGAAGTTTAATTTAGAATAAAAATAAAGAGTGTGTTTGGTTTGATGGATATCTCTGGATAGGAGATGGCGTTCCATGAACGAGCCACGTTTAGTTTGCTGACGAGTTAGATATGGATATCCCTTATAGGGGAATATTCTCCTAGATGCTGGATATCTCATTTATGTTTTCTAATCTTTGTCATTGGTAAATAGTTAAGGATTATTTGTATACTCTTGAGGGATGGTGGCGACCCAGCTCAGCTTGATGGACTATGCGCTCGCGTGGTACGGTGCTGCGGCGGCTCGAGATGTCAATGACCAGGTAAATAAGAAAGGGGAATGAGAAAAATTACTACAGCTGTTTTTTTTAGGATGAGAGGAGAGGTTTTAGGGGATTAAGGAAATTTTGCAAGGAAAAGAGGATCAGCTGAAGCTCGTTTTTCACGTTATAGTGAAACAGAATTGCAATTGGTCAATCTTATGAAGATGCTCTTAGTCTTAGCAACTGCCGTAGTCAAAAGCCTAACGTGCTCTGAATCTGATGTAGTAGCAATAGCAACTAGCAATAGATTGCGTAACCAAACTAACCTTCTCGATCAGGGCCTCAGCTTTATCGGCATCTTCCTCGATCACGTCCATGACCTTCTTAATCTTGGAGGCTGCTTTCTTGATATTCTCATTGTCGGGGAACTCGTCCGCAACCTCACCGGCGACCTTCTCCGTCGCCTCTGCCACCTTGTCGATCACCTCGATTGCCACCTCTGCCGTCTTCTCTATCTTATCTACTACCGCGAAAGTTGCAATAAAAAACTATATATGCATGCTAGGAATTGTAGGAAATGATTTCACAAATCGATGAACATATATACGATCCCTGTTTTACCTTCTAATGTTCTGAACCTTCTGTACATAGGCACTGCAAATATGGCGGCACTAAACACCCACTTGGCCCTGAGAAGCGGATGGGTTTGGTGCGGGAGAAGGAAATCGATCAGATGCATTCCGAAACAAGCAATGAACAAGCAACGCACGTATATATTCTTCACTCACAATGGAGGAATCTTGGGTATTGGGAGGTTTCCTCCTGACGGTGACGGATTTGCAGGGCCCGGACCAACTGCAGGAATTCTGAACCAAAACAGGTGACGAAGTAGCTGCATGAAACTTACTGTATCTGCCAAGATACAACCTACTACTAAAACGTAATTAAAGTCTGGAAAAGACTTGCTACATGGTGAATCCTAGGAGGCATTGTTCCTCTGATAGGTAAGGTAATAAGACTACGGCAGCTGATGGCAAGATATGCGTTTACCGTGTAGTAGTTCCTCTGATAGGTAAGGCATTGTTCATGTCTGAAGAATTCATCGCTAAGCCATTAAGACTTCTGTTGATGCAAAAGTAAATCTGCAAATACAAAGGGCTAATACCCGAAATCGATATCAAAGCGTGCCAGTCGATTTGACCTGTTAATCGACAAGGACGAAGATACGAGCACTTTGGTCCTGACAACAGCGATACGCCCGGATGTCACGGCCAAGAGGTACTCACGCGGAACTCGAGGATCGTCGAAGATTGCACTTAGAGCAATGCAACTCGCCGAATCGATGAGAACTCGTAAAAAGGAAAAATATGCAAATTGACGAAGTCGCCGAAAGTAGATGTAAATAAGAGTAAAAGCTGTTTTTTTTATGTATTGATTGATTTATTACATTGCCCTTCACTCTATATTTATATCCTGATCTATAGAAACGTAACCAAATACGACTAGGACATTAAATCCAAATCTAAGGAAAAACATGACTTTGATACAACTCAGACTCTACTAAACGTAAACAAGGAAATTATCTCCTATTTTACTCCATAGTCCGCCTCAATTACGATGGTATTCTCATCGACCTCCTTTTCAACGGCACAGTCCCTGTTCCATCGGCAGCAGCCTTCGAGTTCCTTCCATCGGTACATTCCCTATCGGCAGCAATCTTCATACCCTCCTTCATCGGTACATTCCCTGTCTCATCGGCAGCAGTCTTCAAACCCTCCTTCATCGGCATCAACAATAATATCCTTAACCTCATCGGCAACACTTCAAATTAAATCCATACGCCGCCACCACTCAAAAACAAACTTATTCTCCTTGGCTATCAATCCACACGGTAATCTTTCCTCTGTTGATTAGCCCTTCCTGATCATCTTGACACGTGCTAAAAACGATGTCAACACATGCCCCCCAATTTCGGAGTATAAGATACTGATGCTCCGAAATTTACTCCAGCTGATGCTTGCCATTGCCTATTCTTTTAACCCATTCTCCAAACATAACATGATTTGTTACTAGATTTAATCAAATCTAGATCTAATCCATGCATCTCAACAAATATCGCACATTTTCCAACCTTCTTTACCTTAATTACGGTTGAGATACCAAAATAACAATCCATCAGTAAGATCTTACCACAACGCATCACTTTTTTAGAACCGAAAAATCCTGTATCGAGATATCCTTCAAGTCATGATTACTCGCCGTCAAATCTTCTGTACCATCCCTTGATTGTCGTGCGAACAGTTACCATATCCAACTGAACCACCTCGATCCATCCGCATACGGCATAGAGATAAGTCAAGAATACCCCTATCCCAAATGGCCTATAAACAGATTTCTCCGGACTGTTCATCTTCCACCTTCAAACTCCATCCTTTGGCATTCTCACTCCGACGGCAACCCTAACCAACGACCGCGCATCCTCGACTCACCAGAGCCATCGTCATCTTCAAGTTCCCAGCTCGTGCCCTCATCTGTTCGAAGCAATGGCTGTTAACTTCGACGTCCCTGCGGTTCATTATTCCTCTTATTACTTTTACTTTAACCCTTTTGGTTCCATGCGAGTTCTTACAGTCGACATTTTCCTTTTTCTTCCATTTTCTTGGTCCTCCAAACTCAGGAACTACGCAACACACTGGTGATTCCAACACATCAACCTCCCCTCCATTGCCTAGGTCCAATGGGCGACCCAGATCCAACTGACCTGATTAATGCAGAGGCAAATCGTATTCCCTTCAAATCTCAAAATTTCTCTTTGAATCTGTGGAAAGACACGTTCCGTTCTTGGCCCAAACCCACCAAAGGGTGGAAAAACTGGTTCTTGAGGGTCAACAGATCAATGCAAGTGTTCTGGGCAGAACGAAAGATAGATCAGTGTATCAGGCTATCCATTGCCGATATACAAAAGAATGAATCCATGATGATAGCTGCCGCTCAATTTTGGTCAGACACCACCAACACCTTCATGTTTGGTCATGGCCCATGTGCCCCTACTCTTGCCGATGTATATATGCTCACAGGCTTGGACATCTCAACTGTCGATGAAGGCCATATTTTTGGCAGAAAAGCTGAATACAGAGTAAATACACGCAACATCGGCGGCTGGACGGGATACATCCAAGAGTACCAAAAGACTGGTACCGTCAATCAAAGGGAACACGCCACATTCCTGAACATGTGGCTGGAGAAGTTTATTTTATGTGGCCGATCGGTAGGACCAACCAACGCTTTCCACCCAGCAGCAGAACTCTTAGCCAACGGTGTCAGATTCCCACTTGGCCGATATCTCCTGAGCTCAACCTACCACCTTCTCCACCAAGTATCCCAAAAGCTTATACTTGGCGAACCTATCGGCAATCTGGGAGGCCCATGGTGGTTCATCAATATGTGGTTAAACGCTCACATGCACAAGCGTTTACAGTGGGATCTCTTTGCTCAGGAATTCCCACGAGAGATTCCCGAAGACTACATCCTTGGAGACGATGAATCGGCAACACGACCCCCTCTTAACTTCGGTGAAGCAATAATTGTCCTTCCCGGAACAGAAGCCAATGAGGACCAAATCGGCAGATTTTTTCAGACTTTCTACCATGGCCTCCCTCGTGACCTCAGGGCTTGGGTACCTTACATAGATGAGGATAACAAATTCCCTCTCCTCTTCAATTTCGCCGATAGTGATCTGAACCAAGACAATGATCTTATGATGGCCATTATCACCCCCAGAGCAATCCCAGTCAACACATTTGGTAGCGGGAAAGCTTCTCATATCACTTATGAATCCTACAATCCATCGGCAGTATCTCGTCAGCTGGCCTTTGGGCAACTGCCAATCAAGCTATGCTATGCCGATGTGATTAAGCCCAGAGAAATCATTACCGCTGGAACTGAATGGAGCAGGATAGTAAAACTTGCTCCCGATGCCGATATCTCAAATGTCAATCTCTCCGCCTGGTCACCAGCATCTTTCATAACAGAATCATATAAGCAATGGTGGCAAGAGTGGAAAGAACAGCTATTTTCAACATCTGTTCACACATATCGGCATATGATCGATCCCGATTATGCCATTCCTGATAATGCAGTAAGTTCTTTTTAACTTCTGTCTCTTTCCTTCCTCTCATATGCATATCGGTAACTTAACCCTCCTTGAAACAGGCCGATGATCCAGTTCCACCAATAAGCAAAAGTGGAAAACCCTTCAACCTCTATCCAGCCTCCCCAGTCTCAGTAATCGGCTACAACGCCCCCACCTTAGAAGCCTTAACCTTCCAGAGGACTCACGCCAAAACCATCATTTCCAGACCAAGACTGGGAACATCCAGGGCTTCTCCAAAGGCTGCTGCTTCGAGCCTAATCAAGGCTTTTAAGGTAATAACCTTGCTTGCTCCGTTTTCTGCCGATACACTCTACATTAACATACAACTATCAGGGTGTGCAAGCTGCAGCTGGATCGTCATCGGCAACTTTACCAGGCACCACGACCTCTACCCCTCCTTCAGAGGTATTCTCTTATTTTTACATTTTTCTCTGCTAAATATCCAATCTTATACCCATTTTTGCAGCAACAAACGGGCACATCGGCAAGCACGCCAAGCATGCAGGCTCCCCAACCAATAGATGTCGATGCCCAAACAAAGCGTAAAGCTTCAACCGATGCTGAAACTCAACAAAAACGACAGAAATCTATACCAGCCCCTGCGTCCGCTTCAACACCCGTCAGTCAACCCACCGATGTAACTGAACAAGCTGCCCCTTCTGCACAAGATACATCATCAGCAATTATACCTCAAGGGCCGACCACCGATGTGATCATAGAAAACATACCATCGGCATCCTCTGCCGATCCTTCGTATGATCCTCTACAAGCCGCTCCCTCAAACCAAGCTCAAGAAATCACCCTGAAGCAGGTAAATCAATTAATTGTTTGATTTATAATATCCCCAGATATCACAGATAGGATTTCTAATTCTCCTTATTTCACAGGAACAAGATTCTCCCGATAGCTTATTCTCTTTTGCTATCGATGTCTCCGATGATGACGGAGAGGAGGCGAGTTCTTCCCTGACATTGGGAACAATATCGTCAGACACCTATGGCAAGTTAGAAACCCTCCTAAATCTGCTGCAGCACGACACTGCCCAATTGGTGATCGACTCGGACCCTGCGAGGACTATCTTCAAAGCGATCCGCGGCCAAGTCCCTGCCAATATTGAAGAAACCATCTTTCCAGCAGTCCATCTAGAGAGCAAACAACTTCAATACCAAAGGGCCGTTTATCGTATTGCTGACAGAGCAGCTCAAGCTCAACTTAAAGAAGAAATGCTGCAGCTAAAGCAAATTGCCGATGAGAAGCACAAGAATATCAACAACTTGCAAGCTTCCAGTGCCGATCTTAGGCAGAAAATCTTGGATCTATCGGCAAAGAAGGCAGCCCTGCTAGCTGAATTGGAAAAAGTTGAGACAGCTCTGACTCAAGCTAAACAAGAAGAAGACCAGCTTCCCGACACCATCAAAGCCCTTCAACAGGAACGAGATGCTCAAGCTCGCAAGGCCTTGGTCCTCAAAAAGGAACTCAAGCCTGTGGAGGGAAGTGCCGATGAAGACGCTAAGGAATTGAAAGAAGCCGATGAAATTCGCCTGCGTGCGATATCAGTTATCCAGACTTTGTTAAACTAGCGTATCGGCAACAATTGATACTTTGTTTTAACTCCAGCCGATAGGATTGTTATCGGCAATTATACTCTTATGCATCTATCCAGATATTAGGGCAATATTTCTTTAAATATTTTCCATTTAATGCTCTGGGAAATACAACTCCTTCGAGAGTTTCAAGAATATATGCATTACCAGAAACAGATTGATTTATCCGATATGGACCTTCCCAATTAGGTGACCATTTGCCAAACTTAGAACTTTTAGTCCCAATCGGTAAAATCAATTTCCAGACCAATTCACCATCGACAAATTCCTTTATCTTCACTTTCTTGTCATACCATCTAGCTACCCTTTTCTTATTCTCCTCGATGCTAACTAAAGCTTTTAACTGATGACCTGCTACATCTTCCAATTCATCTTTCATAAGAATATCATAATCATCGGCTGTCAGTTGATCCTGAAAGCGCATTCGCCTAGAGTCAATCTTAATCTCCCAAGGTAATACCGCATCGTGTCCATACACCAATTGATAAGGTGATACCTTGATTGCACCGTGACATGCCATCCGATACGACCACAAAGCTTCATTTAATATTGTATGCCACTTTTTAGGATACTCTTTAATCTTGCACTTAATGAGTTTGATAATTCCTTTATTAGATACTTCAGCCTGACCATTAGCTTGGGCATAGTATGGTGAAGAATTCAAAACTTTAATTCCCATACTTATAGCAAACTCATCAAATTCACCCGATGTAAACATAGTGCCCTGATCGGTAGTGATGGTTTGAGGGATACCAAATCGGTAGACAATATGCTCCTTCACAAAATCAACCATGTTAGCCGATGTTACCTTCTTTAAAGGAATTGCTTCAACCCACTTTGTAAAATAATCGGTAGCAACCAGAATAAACTTATGCCCTTTACTCGATGGTGGATAAATCTGACCGATGAGATCAATAGCCCAACCCCGAAACGGCCAAGGCTTAATTATGGGGTTCATAGCCGATGCGGGTGCCCTTTGAATATTACCAAATTTTTGACATTCCTGACATCCTTTAAAATATTTAAAACAATCCTCAAGAATAGTCGGCCAATAATATCCATTTCTTCTGATCATCCATTTCATCTTGAAAGCTGACTGATGGGCCCCACATACTCCTTCATGAATTTCACTCATCAGGCTTTTTGATTCCTCTATGCTAACACACCTGAGTAAAACTCCATCTATGGTACGGTAATACAATTCATCATCGAGGAGTACATACTTGGTCGCTTGGAACCTTATACGTCTTTCAACCTTTTTAGATGGATTCTTTAAATAATCAATGATTTCCCTTCTCCAGTCATCGGTATCAGCCACCGATATCAATGCTTCTTGAACAGGTTGATATCCTGAAGCATGCTGAGCCAATCGGTTAGCCTCTTCATTATGCATCCGGGAAATATGCTCTAGATGAAAACTCCTAAACCCTTTTAACAATTCCAAACACTTTTCATGATATGAAATTAGAATTTCACTGCGGCATTCATAAACCTCAATCAACTGATTTATAACTAGCATAGAATCACCAAAGACTTCAACAGCATCAGCCTGCACTTCTTTAAGCAATTCTAACCCTTTTATCAGGGCTTGATACTCAGCTTGATTGTTTGTCGATGTAGCAACGATCGGCAATGAGAACTCATACTTCTTCCCCTGAGGGGAAATTAATACGATGCCGATGCCTGCCCCTTCACCACAAGTAGACCCATCAAAGAAAAGTGTCCACGGAGCAACTTCCAGAGAATCCACCGTATTGCAATGTTGAGTAACAAAATCGGCCATAACCTGTCCTCTAACTGCCTTAGCCGATTCATAACGTAGGTCAAACTCTGATAATGCTAAAATCCATTTACCAATCCTACCATTTAATATCGGCATAGATAGCATATATTTGACCACATCATCTTTGCATATGACGGTACATTCAGCCGATAGTAAATAATGCCTCAACTTAATACAAGAGAAGTATAAGCATAAGCATAATTTCTCAATGGCCGAATACCTGGTCTCAGCATCTATTAACCGTCTGCTTAAATAATAGATAACACGCTCCTTTCCTTCAAATTCTTGAATAAGAGCTGAACCGATAACAGTATCCTCAGTTGACAAATACAATCTGAAAGGCTTTCCATGTTGGGGTGGAACTAACACTGGAGGATTTGTTAAATAACTCTTAATCTGATCTAAGGCTAATTGTTGTTCATCCCCCCATTTAAATTCCTGATCGGCTTTCAATTTCAATAATGGACTGAAAGCCTTGATCTTACCCGACAGATTAGATATAAATCTTCTGATGAAATTAATCTTACCGATCAAGGACTGTAATTCAGTTTTATCGGCAGGAGCAACAACCTTGTTGATTGCCTCAATAGATTTTCTACTAATTTCAATGCCCCGCTGATGCACCATAAAACCCAAGAATTGTCCTGCCGATACACCAAATGCACATTTATTGGGATTCATCTTTAACCCATGTTTTCTTGTGCACCCCAATATCCTCCGTAGATCGGTTAGATGCTTTGTGATGTCTCCAGACTTAATCACTATGTCATCAATGTAGATTTCTACCAACGTATCGATATATTCATGGAAAATAAAATTCATAGCTCTTTGATAAGTAGCACCGGCATTTTTCAACCCAAATGTCATAACTATCCACTCAAACAATCCCACATGACCTGGACACCTAAAAGCAGTCTTGGAAATATCTTCTTCAACCATGAATATTTGATTATAACCCGCATTACCATCTATGAAACTAATAATCTGATGCACTGCTGCAGCATCAATCAACAAATCAGCAATCGGCATTGGGTAACCATCCATTGGTGTGGCCTTATTGAGATTCCTAAAATCAATACAAACACGAAGTTTCCCATTTTTCTTATATACAGGAACCACATTAGAAATCCACTCTGCATATCGACACTGCCGAATAAACTTTGCCTCAATTAATTTGGTTATTTCGGCCTTAATATCAGGAAGTATATTAGGATTGCATCGGCGAGCCGGCTGCTGATGTGGCCGAAATCCAGATTTAATAGGCAACCGATGTTCAACTATAGATCGGTCTAATCCAGGCATTTCAGTATAATCCCAAGCAAAACAATCTTTATATTCCTTTAACAAATCAACTAGTTGCTGTTTACACTTGGAATTTAACTTAGAGCTAATAAAAGTAGGCCTTGGCCTATCGCCTTCACCAATATCTACTTCTATTAAATCATCTGCCGATGTAAATCCTTGACCTAATTTTCCATCATCGGCAAATCTATCCATTAAAACTCTTCTTCAGAACCGACTGCTTGGATCGGTAGAATTTCGTAATCGGCAATCGTGAGGAACTCTTTTTCCTAGGCTTCTCCTGATATGCACTTGGTTCGCTCATAAGTGTCTGATTCTGCCGATGCGATGATATAAGAAGAGTCACCAGGAACAACTTCAATCTTATCTCCAATCCATTGTACCAGACTTTGATGCATTGTTGAAGGAACACAGCAATTAGCATGAATCCAATCCCTTCCCAAGAGCAGATTATATGCACCCTTGCCATTAATAACAAAGAAAGTTGTCGGTAAGGTTTTACTACCGATGGTCAACTCAACACATACTGCCCCTTTAGCTAGTGATACATTGCCTTCAAAATCCTTTAGCATCATATCGGTCTTAGTTAAGTCTTGATCTCCCTTACCAAGCTTCCGATACATCACATAAGGCATAATATTAATTGCAGCTCCTCCATCAATAAGTATCTTAGATACAGGCTGCCCATCAACTCTGCCTTTTACAAACAAAGCCTTGAGGTGTTGCCTCTCATCATCGGCAGGCTTCTCAAAAACAGCCATCATTGGATCTAGCGTTAATTGAGCTATTTGGTCAGAGGAAACAGCCTCTTCTTTACTATCAGACAGAGCCAAAAATTCCATCGGCAACATAAACATCATATTGACATCCGCCGATGGACCTTTATTTTTGTGCCTTATCTGCCACTGCTGGTTACCAGATCTCTCGTTGGAGGGACTTTCTTCTTGATATAAATCTTTTTGACGCTCTCGCTGCATTTTTCTTTTTTGTGTCTTTGTCAAACCCTCTGGACACCATTGAGGAAGCTTAGTTTTCCATACTGACTGATAAGTCCTAGTTGTCTCCACACGACGTATATTAGGATCCCTGTAAAATATTTCTTTATCAGGGACTCTTGCATTTGCCATCTCTTCAAGTTCCTCTTGGTTTCTCGGAAAATATGCAACGCGTTTACCAAGCCTTTCATGTACATTGAGCCTGCCCCCCAGCCGATCATGTACTGATGCTCTCCCTCTGATCGGCTCATTAATGAGCAAGCCTTGATTACCAGATTGAAACCTTCTTACAGGATGATTAACTCCATAATAACCATTGCACTCTGGACAATCTTCAACAGTAGGTAACTTAATACCTTCCTCCCAACAATGAATAAAAAACGGACAATTCCAATGATCCTTATGCCGATTCCACTCTTCTTGATGCCTTTCCTCTTGTTGTCGTCGATACCAGTCCCTTCGCTGACGCCAGCCTTCTTGTTGTCTTCGATGAGTAATCACGATGCCAGATCGAGGAGGCCTCCCAGAACCGCCACTTTCCGTCAATAGCCCCTTACCTTTTGCATCATCGGTAGTTATCCGATGTTGGGGATCTATTGATGCATTCTTTTCAGCAGTTTCCGATGTCAACACCTTAATTTTCCCTTCAGCATCCAACATATTTGCTGGAAAAGGATGTTGATCAATTTTCATCGGCTTTTGAATCTTGGAATTGCAAAATTTTATTCTGCCAGACTCAATAGCTAACTGCAATTGTTGTCTAAATACTTTGCACTCATTGGTACTGTGTGAAGTTGCATTATGCCACTTGCAATACAGCATATGTTTCAACTCTTCTGCTGATGGGATCACATGATTAGGTGACAATTTAATCTGGCCCTCCTGAAGCAAAAGATCAAATATCTTATCGGCTTTGGTGACATCAAAAGTAAACTTCTCTGGCTCTTTGTGACCAAAGGGACAAGATATCGGCTTCTTATTCTTAACCCACTCCGCCAAACCGATAACTGGTTCATCATCTGAATCAGAACCTTCTGCCTCTTCAACAAATGAAACTTTCTTGTTCCAATTTCTTTTAGGTTCAAAAACCCTAGTGTCTTGATCAGAAATCCTTTGCACTAGATGACTTAGGCTTTCGAACTCCTGAGAAGCATATCTGTCCTTAAGATGTGGTAACAATCCCTGAAAGGCTAAATCGGCAAGCTGCCGATCATCCAATACTAGGCTATAACATTTGTTCTTTACATCTCGTAGCCTTTGCACAAAGCCTTCTACCGATTCATCATTGCGCTGTTTCATCTTTACCAAATCGGTAAGCTTCTTTTCATGAACTCCAGTAAAGAAATACTTATGAAATTGTTTTTCCAGATCAGCCCATGTGATAATAGAATTTGGCGGTAGTGAAATAAACCATGTAAATGCTGATCCAGATAGAGATGATGAGAACAGACGAACTCTCAATTCATCTCTACAAGCTGCCTCTCCACACTGAATAATAAAACGATTAACATGCTCCATGGTTGATGTATCGTCTTGCCCAGAAAATTTAGTGAAGTCTGGCACCTTGTAACGATTTGGGAGAGGAATTAAATCATATGCCGGAGGATACGGAGTCCGATAAGAATAGGTATTAACTTTGGGCTTGATCCCAAACTGATCCCTCATAATTTCTGCTATCTTATCGGCCCAAAAAGCATCGGCATCTTGCTGACGATACTGTTGAATCTCCACTGGAGGTATTTGCTGATACCCTTCTGCATACCTTTGTGGCCCACGATCTCCAACAATTGGCACATTTGCTACTATCTGTGGTCCATTAACCTGCTGAAAAGGGTTCATCGGCTGAGCTGCCGATGCTTGATTCTGAAAACCAACATGCATGTGACCCTGATGAACACCTGTGGCTTGCTGATTTGGCTGAACTGTATGTTGAGTAGAAAACTGCCCTAACCAATTATTAGTATTCATCGGCACAAAGTTTGCCGATGGCTGGTAGCTTGTTGGCATTGCTGGATAATTACATCCAACTTGAGGTATAACCTGGACTCCAGGTTGACTGGCAATAGGAGCCTTCTGCTGCATCGGTAACAAATTTGCCGATGGACTCGAACTAGATGTTTGACCCAGAGACGCCTGAAAACCTCCCAGACTCGGTTGTACAGTAGTTGTAGTATATTGAGGCGCTTGAGTTATCGGCAAACCAGCCGATGGCATAGGAGTTTTTCCCGCTGCATCAAACACTTGAGATAATCCGTGATTGAAAGTAGATGGCTCCGGAGGCATACCATATCCCCACCAATTAGCAGGAGTTTGATTATTCTGTGGTACAGGACCTGATAAAGCTGATGCTGATAGATCTGTACCAAGCTGAACTCGTCCTGATAATGCTGAATCCGGACGCACCGGAGTAGACTGTACATTAGATAAACCTGCTGATACTGGAGGAGAAGAAATCTCTATACCCGCAACGGCTGGAGGAGCCGATGGAGCAACAGCAGATGCTGCTTCTGGTTGATGATAAGCAGGCCCAACGTAACAGGGTGACGCTTGCCCTTCTTTGAAAATTCGAATCACAGCATTATGAACAGTATTGGACAGCACATTAGAGTGATTAATTAAAGCATGATTCACCGCAGAATTAATCATCTCTTGAAGTTTACCCGGATTAGGATCAAAGGTAACCTGCCGAGGCAACGGCAAGTCCTGCTTCTGGATGACTTGTCCACTTTTGTTCAAGCTGAATGACTTCAAGCAAAGCTGTCTGTATTCTTCAATAGCCCTCTCCATAGCCTGCTTCTGATCGTCCTTAAGATCTTCTTCTGTTACTGCGATGATATTCCCAGCATCGATCTCATGATTAGGCATCTTGACTAGATCTGTCCCACTGGGCGTGCCAAAAGATGTGTTGATGCAAAAGTAAATCTGCAAACACAAAGGGCTAATACCCGAAATCGATATCCAAAGCGTGCCAGTCGATTTGACCTGTTAATCGACAAGGACGAAGATACGAGCACTTTGGTCCTGACAACAGCGATACGCCCGGATGTCACGGCCAAGAGGTACTCACGCGGAACTCGAGGATCGTCGAAGATTGCACTTAGAGCAATGCAACTCGCCGAATCGATGAGAACTCGTAAAAAGGAAAAATATGCAAATTGACGAAGTCGCCGAAAGTATATGTAAATAAGAGTAAAAGCTGTTTTTTTTATGTATTGATTGATTTATTACATTGCCCTTCACTCTATATTTATATCCTGATCTATAGAAACGTAACCAAATACGACTAGGACATTAAATCCAAATCTAAGGAAAAACATGACTTTGATACAACTCAGACTCTACTAAACGTAAACAAGGAAATTATCTCCTATTTTACTCCATAGTCCGCCTCAATCACGATGGTATTCTCATCGACCTCCTTTTCAACGGCACAGTCCCTGTTCCATCGGCAGCAGCCTTCGAGTTCCTTCCATCGGTACATTCCCTATCGGCAGCAATCTTCATACCCTCCTTCATCGGTACATTCCCTGTCTCATCGGCAGCAGTCTTCAAACCCTCCTTCATCGGCATCAACAATAATATCCTTAACCTCATCGGCAACACTTCAAATTAAATCCATACGCCGCCACCACTCAAAAACAAACTTATTCTCCTTGGCTATCAATCCACACGGTAATATTTTCTCTGTTGATTAGCCCTTCCTGACCATCTTGACACGTGCTAAAAACGATGTCAACAACTTCGTTGGTGATGAGAGGATGCCGAGACCACTGGATTCCCGAGGCGACGATGAAGAATCACAGAGGTGTGAAGTGTCAAGCCTGTGGAGGTAACAGAAGAACCGAGCGCAGCCATGGGATTTGAAGGGCTGAAGCTTGAAGCAATAAGCTTGTGTTGCTTCTTGCTTGTCTTCTATGTAGTGGATGTTGTCCTTGCCGTGAGATCTCTCTGTGAGCCAACTAGCACTATATATTAGAGGCTGGGACTTTTTTCATTCGCTTAATGAAATATTTCCCTTAAAAAAAACTAGCAGTATATATTAAAAAGGAGAACGTAGTCAGTCAGAACGTGGCCATTTTTCCCCCCCAAACTATGGTTATGATGTGGCCATTTATACAGAAAAAGACCACAAAGTAATAAAAATAGGCACGCGGAAACTGGAATGGGTAGTAGAATAAAAGTTCTCGCAATAAAAAAACTACCAGCTCTTGTGTTCTTACATCTATCTCTGTACCCGCGGCCTCTATAAATGATTGTACTTTCACATGCGGTTGGTAACTCTAGCCACTTCTAAGGCCTTATTTAGTTCGTGGGTGAAAAATTTTTAGGTGTCACATCGGATGTTTCATAGGATGTCAGAAGGGGTGTTCGGATACTAATAAAAAAAACTAATTACATAACTCACCTGGAAACCGCAAGATGAATTTATTAAACCTAATTAATCCATCATTAGCACATGTGTTAGTGTAGCAATTATGGCTAATCATGGACTAATTAAGCTTAAAAGATTCGTCTCGCGGTTTTCATGCAAACTGTGCAATTAATTTTTTTTATCTACATTTAATGCTCCATGCATGTGTCTAAACATTCGATGTGATGGGGTGAAAAGTTTTTAGGTGGGAACTAAACAGGGCCTATGCATTTCTATATTCTAATAAATGAAATCTAGGCACAGTCTATTGAGCGGTCCTCGCACACTCTGGCTCCTCTCCCAAACCCTCGCCACTCCTCTCTCAAACCCCATTGGTGCCACCTCCTCTCCTAAACCCTCGCCGCCACCGCTTCCATCGCCCCTTGAGCTCGCAACAATGTCCGGTGGCCGCCGCGGCTTCAAGGCCAAGACGTGGGCACGCAACGAGCGCGACCAGTTCGCCCCCTCAGGCGGTCGCAATGGAGGGGGATAGATCCCGGTGCACAACGACGTCTTCTACCTCATCGACTTCGACGAGGAGGTGAAGTCGTCCATCATGCGCCTCGCCTTGCAGAGCGGGGCAGGGGGGGTGCTATGCCAGATGGGGCAAAGTCATGGTGGCGTCGGCCACTGATGGGCAGGGCAATGGTGCGGCGGCGGTGACCCCTATCGCCGGGCAGGGCAAAGGCTCGACGGAGTCGATCATCTCCAAGAAGAAGGGTCTGTGCGCAAGCACGAAGCGAGTCAAAGGGTTGGCAGTGTCAACACCAGCAACGAAGATGACATCGTAGTCAGGGAAGAAGAAGGTTAGACCATTCCCCCCTTTGGTAGGGTTAGGGTTTTAGACTTCGAACGCTGTTCACGAGACAGGTTTTCGCACCGGGTTTTTTCCCATTTTCTTTGCAGCTTTAAGTTGCAGCCTCGAACATGGATGCTCTACAATGATCAAGATGTCGTGTTTGTGCCATGTGTATGTCTTTAGGTATAGGTGTAGATCTGCCTTGCGCACAATGTACGTGGTGTGGTGAGTTTATGTTTAAGTTTAGATACAACAACTTGTACATGCAGTATTGAGGCATAGAAAATATCGTCTAATTTACCCTTTCTCTCGTACTAGTTCGTATGGAAACCAGTGATAGATTGTACAGGCATGTGGCTAGAAAACATCAAATGAGATAAACATGAAAATGATATGAGATACGTCATGTTTGCTTCCGTAGTTTCTTCTGGCAACCACCACCCAACCAACCAATGTTTACACCTTCAATTCACCGCCTGTTATTGTCTCCTCTTTGGTCCCTTATCTATGTTTCTTTGTCCTTCACAACCTTGTCGATTATAGGATCAACAATTGAATCAACTTGTTCCTTTATCTCGTCAACCTGATCAATATAAGCGATCGCAATAGTTATCCTCTTCATATTTATACATACAATAACCACATGTAGATGTATTCTAATAAGGGCTATTTTCGCCAGCCACATACACCTCGTCTTAGCTAAAAATGGTAATTGTCTGAACACATTGCCAAACGAAGTCGAACGACCCCACTCCTAGTCTGTGATCTGTGATTAATTGTACCAATCGTACCGAGTCACTTGTCTTCTAACACTAACCAGCATAAATACAATTTTCCTCTCTTATAAATATAAATGGTTTCCCCACGTGGCCCCACCCACCGAACTGACAACGTGCTAGTCACTTTAACAATCCTAGGCAGACAAGACAACCAGATCGTTTAGACCAGCACGTATCTCCAGCTTCCGAACAGATCGAGCAAAAAAACTCGCTGGCAGTAACTTGCAAGACTGTACCATGAGCTTTACGTAGTAGCAACACTAGCAGCTGCCGTAATCAAAGCAAAGGCATAGCGTACTCTGTGTGTAGCAATCAATAGCTTGCGTTTTTTCTTCGCTGAGAAAAATGGATTGCGTAACTAAACTGACCTTCTCGATTAGGGCCTCGGCTTTCTCGGCATCTTCCTCGATCGCATCCGTGACCGTCTTAATCCTCGAGGCTGCTTCCTTGAGATTTTCGTTGCCGGGGAATGCATCAGCGACCTCGCCGGCGACCTTCTCCGTCGCCTCCGCCACCGTGTCGATCACCTCGATCGCCACCTCTGCCGCCTTCTCTATCTTATCTGTTACCGCAAAAAAAAAGCTGCAGTTACAATCAAAATATGCATATGCTAGCAGACGATTAATGTCAGAAATCTCTGTTTATATACCTTCTAATGTTCTGAACCTCCTGTAGATAGGTATCGCAACTATGACGGCACCGACCAGCCACTTGGCCCTGAGAAGCGGATAGATTTGGACCGCGAGAAGGAAATCAATCCGATACATTTGGAAACATTTGAACGATGAACAAGAAATGCATATATCTGTTCTTCACTCACCATGGAGGCATGTTATTGGGTATTGGGAGGTTTCCTCCTGACGGATTTGCAGAACCAGGACCAACTGCAGGAGTTCTGAACCAAAACAGGTGAAACTTTATAAAACAAAGCTGTTGTGCAGTAGCTGCATGAAACTTACTGTGTATACCAAGATACAAGCTAGCACTACAAAAAGGTGAAGTATGGAGAAGACATGCTACATAGTGAATCCAAGGATCTATGAGGAGTAAGAAAGAGATGCATTTACCGTGTAGTTCCTTTGATAGGGAAGGCATTGTTCAGGCCTGAAGAATTCATCCTTAAGCCAGTAAGACTTCGTTGGTGATGAGATGATGCGGAGATCACTGGATTCCCGTGGTGACGATGGAAAACCACAGACACAGAGGTATGAAGTGCCAAGCCTCTGGAGGTCACAGAAGAACCGAGCGCGGCCATGGGATTTAAAGGGCTCAAGTTTCTTCTACGTCGAAGCTACTCTTCGGTGATATCTAGCAAGTTTGTTGCTTGGGGGCAATGAGCTTGTGTTTGCTGTCCTCTACTTCGTCCTTCCGTGGAATCTATCGCTCTGAGCCAATTATCACTTATCAGTGTATTTTAAAGGAGAACGCGGCCATTTGTACAGAGCAAGAAGCTATACAGCAACCTTGACTAGTAGGTTTTTTTAGTTGAACCTTCAACCTTGACTAGTTGGTTGCTTTGTAAAGAAGAGACAAGAGGTTGACTTTGAAAGAGGTTGAACAAAACGTTACAAATCAATCAAAACCACTAGAAATAAAAATCTAGATCGTCAGAGGAAAATTTCATGTTTTGAGATGACAAGTCTAGGCGGTACTTCCAGACAAAGTCGAGAATGAAGAAAAAGAGCACGAAGTAATAAAAATAGGCACGTGGAAATGTGGAATGGGTAGTAGTAGAACAAAAGCTCTGGCAGTTAAAACTTTTCAGTCAGGTTACAGTTAAGACTGAGTTTTCAAATAACCAAATGACCATGTACAGTATTTCCTGATATTTCATTAGAATCTGCCATCTAGAACTGTAGTTTCACGGAATAGTGGCTGAAGCAAGCTAATGGCAAGAATTGGAATAACGTGAATGAAAGGGCATATCTGTAGCATATCAGAGTATCAGATGCGGAGAAATGGTTACAGAAAACATGCTTCTGTAAGAAGCCTCAAACTAAAAGATAGAAAGTTGTTGGGAGATAAAAGTCTGGAGTATGTACGAAGCCTGAAACTAAGGAAGTTGTTGAAAGATGATGAATCGGCATATACCTACCAAAAAATGAAAAGCAGCTAGAGATGTAGCCAGCTCCTTTGCCTTAAAAAGTTTTGCACCTCAAGTCCTCAACCATCCCTTTTTTTGTGAGGGGATGGGATTCTATTTAATTGAGAGTATAATTATATCCCTGTATACACTAGAGTAACTCTAGAGCACCCTAATGACATTCTTCGCCTCTAATTTATGATCTTAACGATTGCCCAGTTCCAATATGTCGAAACTTAGTGATGTCAACGATTACCGTCGGAGCTTCACCCTCAAATCATCCACAATGACAAGACCCGAACTTTGGAACACCGTGGATACTTCTGGAATATCATCCACAATGATGCATTTGACACACTGACAGAGCATCAGCCACTTTATCATCGAAGATGATGACAACAATCTGGCACTACCAGTATTAAATCAGAAGTCTGAATAACTTTCTGGCCATTCTGAGATCGGAATACAGCGATCCAGTAACACAAAGATACAAATGAGGAACATGAATATACCCACCAATCACATAAATCCTGCAAAAACAAATTACATGAACCCTGCAAAAACAAAAACAACGTGAAGACTAGCCTGATAGGCATTCACATCAGAATTCTCTACGATAAACAAGATCCGATGAGGAATTGACGTGGATGATACCATCCAGTAGCCCACAGGGATAATTTATTCAATCTTAGATCCTAACTACTACGACTAGACTGGACGATAGGGTCCACGCTCCTCTCACCACCGGCAAGGCCACCACACAGAGAGGAGGGAGACCAGCGGTGGTGGTGCAGGAGGACCCTAAGGACAGCAGACACAGGAGAGGCGGCGGCAGGCTATCTGTTGCCGTCTGTTTCCACTGCCTCATCAAACAAAGATGGCCCCTAGCCATCCTCTTGTTAGCATGAGGAATGAACCAACAAGTTAATTTGGCACATGCACCGGCTCATCCTCATGTCATTGGTCGAGTAAAAATCTTAATGTCAGTTTTTAATAAATCTTTCAACCACAACAATCCGCTACTTAGTGCTGGAAAAGCCTTTAGAGTTTAAGGATAGTGCTGTGCTGCAGCTAACTGCTAACCATGCTGTCATCGAAGTAAAAGAAAAAAAAAACTTCAGTGCAAACATTACAGCAATAAATGAAATTACCTGTTTCTGAAAAAAGAACTTTCAGATCTCTACCATCATAGTACTGCATCACCCTTTCTTCTATGCTACTCCTGAGTCATGACTGCATATTTCATATTGTATATGTGCAAATGCCAATTTTCAGTGGGCTCCAAGATTAGTAATAAAATGAGTTAGATACAAGTTGAACCATATTCATGCTAAGTCCAAATCTGATGATTCTGCCACCCAAACCAAGTTCCTGTGTAGGACAGTATGTCAGCAAGATTTCAATTAATGCAATGACCAAGGAACTTCTCTTGTGGGAACAAAAAGCTTTTGTGTTTTTCTAGAAAAAAATCGAGTTGGTTCAACTTAAACCATGTGTTGCATGAAAAATTGCTATCTCATGGTATTGGCATTGTCAAATAAATCAATTCAAAACGTCCATCCTCAACATTCTTCTCAGGGTTGACTGAAATCTGGAAGCAGAAGGGACTGTTGTTGCCTTGGCTCAGCAGACATTTGATCAGAATAAGCCAAATAAGATAGAAATTAGGCTTTTGTTCGGTTTTTCTCCTTTTTGCTATCTCTTTGTTGCCAGAATCATCTATCATACCAGAATTGCTCAAGTTACACGACTCATAGGTTTCTGACAGCATGTGGCTTTTGTGGCATTCAGATACATCATCTGCAATGATATTGGCAAATAAGGTCTCCGCAGCTCTATTCCTCACAAGCAAAGGAAATTGTCCAGATTGGTCATAGATATATATCTGCATACGATGATAAGATAGTTTTACAAATATACTTAACTAGAAAAATAAAAACTCAGGCTGTAGGAAGTCTTACCAGAAACGGCTTGTATATCTGGCCAGGAACATGAAGATATTTTGGGTTATTAGGACAATCAAGTGCAAACGTGTTTTCCCCATGAAGATTTCTGCATATACATTCATTACATCACAAGAAGAGCAATACTGTTTATGTATAAGCAGATGTCAACATGGTATTAAGATGCGTACTTGTGATATAGTGGTGAACCACATAACTTGCATCCAGCAGTAACCAAATCTCTGACAATATCATTGTGCTCTTTGAAAGAATGTCTGTCGATCACTGACAAGTTTGCCTTAAGGGGGGAGGTCAGAGAACTCACTAAAACCATCTTGCTGATGCATGCATAAATGTTTATATTACATAATTTTCTCTGAGAGAGTAGCTCTGATATAGACAAAAAATGCGTTGATTCATTTTCTTTTGTTTGTTTCCAGTTCTTCAATACCACCTGCATCTGCAGCATAATACTTTTAAGAGTGAGTATCTCAATGCTATATGGCACGGAGAAGACAAATTAACTGTAATACCCAACTTCTTTCATACTCAATTGTGAACTTATCTACTAAGAATCATCAATGCCTGAAGTCGTGGTTTTTTCCTTTCACTCATAATCATTGTAATCCAAGGTGAGATGATGCAAAACACGAAAGTCAAATACAAAGCACTTGAAAATTGCAATGCCAATGTAGATGGTCAAAACTCAGCAGTTGAGCCCCTAAGTGAAAAGGCAAGTGCAGGTCCATACTCCAGTTAAACTGAATTGGATCATTCCAGTAGATACCTGATGATGACTTTCCGCAAGACCACCTTTAGTGCGTATGTTCCATTCTGCCACTCTTGTTAGCTTTGATTTTGTAGTATTCCCGACTTTGCAACTTCTTATTAGTTCATGTATTCCTATAAAAGAGGACATGCTAAGTTACAACCAGAGTGCTGAAAATGCTATTTTATTAGGCATGTTTTCCTGCTGAGAAACTCTTAAAAGAAAAGGTGTCAATATAAACAGTGAACGCCTGATACCAAGTTACCCCATAGTTTAGATAATTAACTTGGTAGGAAAAGTTTTGCAAAGAAGGAACAACCCAGGCACCCAGACGAAGTAAAAATAACAAATTAGCACACAATATAAGGGGAAAAAATTCCAGCAACCTGAAGCCATTAATAATTGTCAGTAATAAGCAGAATGATGTCTCCACTCAACCAACAATAATGTCCTCAACGCCCTTATTGTTACTAGCCAATGTATGTTTTCATATGCACTATATGGTATAGATTGGAAAACCAAGCTACAATTTGCTTTGCAAATAGAACATTGTATCATTGAAGAACCAAAAGAAACATTTGCCAGACTGCAACTTAATACCTTCAGGTTCAGGGTTCAGCAAGTTTTTAGAGTTCAACAATACTTGGACTGAAGACATCTGAGAAGCTCTTCCCTCCAGGCCATTTCTAAATTGCACTATCTTAATATCTGACAAAATAATGATAAGCCGACAGTAAGCAGCAGAGAGCAGCAAATGTGCCGGCACAAGCAAATACCAGATGAATTTCCTAGGGTCATATTGAAATCTAAAACAAAATGGAAACCATTCTTCCAAGAATTGCGTCAAGTTACAGCGGCAGCTTTGTAGAAACAATTTAGTGTAGGTTTTTCATTTTTTTGTATATATATATAAAAAAACTTGTAGCATTTTCAGTACAAGTGAAAGCGCACTACATGAAAAATGTGACTGCACAACGGACACTGGACAGTTATGATCCTCACTTTGCAGCAGTAACACATCGCCAGCGATTATGGTCGAATTATGCTTGGAGGACCACAGGGAGACAGAGAAGCTGGACCGCGTATCGTCGCCGACTTCAGCAATGGTTTTCTGATACGTCCTTCCGGTTGCAGCATTGTGCTCCTAGGAACAGAGAGAAAAGAGATCGCTCCTCAAGGACATGTCACAATACACGCACCCCCCCCCCCCCCCCCCCCCCCCCCCCCCCAAAAAAAAAAAATCCAAATGCTCTCCCCAGCTAGGCTAGCGCCGCCGCACAGCCGGATGTCGGATTTAGGATTGCGCATTACCTGGTGGGGAAGGATGCGGCGAACGACCGCCAGTAGCTGCACGAATCCGCCGACATGGCTGGCGGCCGCCGAGAGGTCGATCAGTGGCCCGTACCAGCTCACAACTGCCGCCATGAGATGAGGCCGCCACCGCCGCTGGCAACGGCCAGTGGGTTTAGCGGTAGAACAGATGGGGCCTCTGGAACCCACCTCCCAGGCTACCACCACTGACGGCGGCGGGATGCAGGGAAGAGCGTGGGCTGGTTGACTGGTTGGAAACGCCTACGCCTGCGCGCGTGTGCCGTGCCCGTGCCGCGCGGCCGCCGGCCCGCCGCTCTGCCAGGATGGGTTACAAGGAGAGCGAGCGAGAAGAGGCAGACGTTTGGGCCGGCAGAAACACGTTTCTCGGCCCAGCGAACATGCGAAACCGGGCTGGAAGCAGGAAAACTACTCGGCCGTGTGACGAGGCTTTCTCGTTGAGAACTAAGCCCATGGACCACCTGGGCGAATCGTTCACGTAGACGGACGTCGTTGACTCGAGCACTCGACGCGAGCCCTCCCATAGACGGACGTCGTTGACTCGAGCACTCGACGCTAGCACTCGACGCTAGGGTTGGAGTCCCTTATAAGCACGGCCTACGCCGCTCACTCCGCTAGGGTTCCACTTCATCCTCTCCGCTCCTTACTCCCTCTTGCTCTCCACTCTCCTCGGTGTGCTCCTCGTCCTCCCTCGTCCGGCGGTGCGTGGTGGCGACGGAGTCATAGACGGGCCTCGCATGGCTCGCGTTGGCTGCTCCTCCTTCGTCTTGCCCGCACATGGGTGGTGGTGATCCTCGTCATCTTCTTCCTCGAGACGAGCGGGTGCTGCTGCGGGTGGCCGTGTTTGTTTGCCTGGACTTGGGCTTGCGGTGGACGCTGCTTCGTCTTCCCCAAGCCGTCGCCTGCTTCCTCTCCAGATTTGCTTCCTCCCCAAACCGCCGGCTTGTTCCTTCTCTCCGTCCCCAAAGCAAGGTGAAATCTTCAAATGTTGGTTACACTTGGCCCGATTTTGACAGTCAAAGTGCTCGTAGCGTTGTGAAGTATTTATACTTGACCCAATTTCGGCGGTCTATGTGCTCATAGCGTTGTTTCTGTAGCTGATCTGTGAGTTCTGGCTCCCAATCCATAATGTTTCCATGTTTATGCTGCACTTGATGATACATATGAGCTAGGGTTTACTGTTTCACATGGTTTAAGATTGGGATCCCTTGGTTGACGGTTTATTGGGTCGATCTGTGAGTTCTTGGTCCCAATCCATGATATTTTCATGTTTTTATTTAACTGTGATGATACATATGAGTTAGGATTTACTGTTTCACATGGTTTAAGATTGGGATCTTAGTGTTGCTGGGTTATTGGTTGATGATGTTGGGATAGAGCCTCTAAGAGGCTGTGCTCTGCACATTGCAACCGAGGCCATGAAAGCCCTTAGGTGTCCATTAGTTTTTTATGTCTACAATGATGTGCACTTAGAGGCTAGCAAGGCATGTCTTAACCTAAAATCAATCTTTCATTCATGCATGTAGATGGATTTTCAGTAGCAGAGATCTGCCATGGCATCCGAGGCTGCCTCCATGGTAGTTGTGATGGTTGCCCTGGTTTCTTCTAAACTGAAAAAGGGCTAGAGAAGAGGATGATCCCATTTGTTATGGTCCTAGGTTAAAAGCAGATGAGCACAGAGAGAAGAACCATTCTCTCGTTTACAACTCAACTGATGCTAAGTGCATAGCCATGCTTAGGATGAGTAGAGCACCTTTTTTCTCACTGCGCAACTTGTTTAGGCAGAGAGATTTAGTTGTGGACTCAATTAATTCCTCAGTTGAGGAACAGATAGCCATGTTTCTCCATATTGTTGGGCACAATCAGAGGTTTAGAGTTGTCCACCAGAGCTTTAGAAGATCCATAGAGACAGTTAGCAGACACTTTCACCAGGTGTTATATGCTATTGGGGAACTGAGGGATGAGCTGATCAAACCACCATCTGGTTCAACACATGTCAAAATTCTGGATGGAACTCTTATTTCAAGGTAATTGTTGGCTACCTTGGTTCCATTATCATGGGTTTAGGACTGCACTTTCATACTTATGTTTTAATCTTCATTTTAGGACTGTATTGGTGCCATTGATGGCACCCATATGTTGGCAAGGGTGCCTAGGCACATGCAAGGGCCATTCAGGGGTAGGAAACAAAGCTGCACACAAAATGTGATGACAGCTGTTGATTTTGATCTGAAGTTCACATATGTGTTGGCTAGGTTGGAGGGTTCTGCACACGATGCGTTGGTTCTAGCTGATACCATAGAGAGAGATGGGGGTCTAAGTGTTCCTGAAGATAACAAATTATCTCATAGCTAAATTATTCTTAAGCCTTTATGATCTGTCTTATAAGCCAATCCACCACTACCTTGTAGGAAAGTTCTATCTAGTGGATGTTGGTTATGCTTGCAGACCAGGGTTCCTACCTCCATACAGGGGTGTCAGGTATCACCTGTCTGAATATGGTCCTAGGCATAACCCTACTAATGCCAAGGAGTTGTACAAACTGAGGCACATCTCCCGTAGAGTGACCATTGAAAGGGCCTTTGGTGCTTTGAAGAATAATTTTTGAATCATAGACAACAAGCCCTTCCATAAGTACAAGACTCAAGTAAAGCTTGTTCAGGCCTGTTGCATTTCATATAATTGGATCCTAGGATTTGGGGTTGATCATGTGGTCCCAACTGAAGCAGAGTGGGTTGCAAACCCTGCTTCTCCTTCCTATGATGGTCCACCTGTCAATGCTATGTAGTCACAAGAGGCGCCTACCATGGCATCAGTTAGGGATAGGATCTCTGATGCAATGTGGGCATCTAGGAGTGCTTCTAGGACTTAGCCATGAATTCCATGTTTTAATGTTGGACATGTGTAATAAATTATGGTTGTCTTGTATGGAACTAGTGCTACATTGTTAGACATGTGTAATCTTTTATTTGTGGACACCAGCTGAGACTTGTATTGATGATGCTTATATGTTTTCTCTACTACTCAGTATTATGTGTTTGGATCATGACAAGTGCAATGTATCTTGGGTATTAGATGGCTGGGAATGGTGGTGCTGCTGGTGGGTTTGTGGCAGCCACTGCAGTGCTGCCTGGTGGGTCTGCCTTTGCCCCAGCTAGTGCAAGTGCTGCTCCTCCTCCTACTGTTGCTATTCCTACTGATGCTGCTACTCTTCCTGCTGATGATGTTGCTCTTCCTGCTTATGGTGCAGCTGTTGCAACAACTAGGCCAGCTATGAGGTGGGAATCAACCCTCAGGCTTTATCCTTAGGAGGATGAGCCAACTAATTGAGAGTGGGGCTAGAGCTGATAAGGGCTTCAAGGAGGAGGTGAACCAGGTTGCTAAGCACCTGAGGGAGTACAGTGGTGAGAAAGTGGCCTCCACCCAGGTGTACAACCACCTGAGGAAGTGGAGACAGAGGTGGGGTAGAATCTGCAAGCTTAAGGACCTTAGTGGTGCCCTATAGGATAAGGATGTGAGGGCAATCATGCTAGATCCTGAGCATTACATCGGCCATATCAAGGTACTTCTTCATTAGTAACATGCATGTCTTCTCCTCTGTCTTGTTCACTGTATGGACTAATAACTTAGGAAATAATAAATGCAGGACCATCCAAAAGATGTTGAGCTTCTAAATTGTCCCATCAGGTTCTATGATGAGATGCAAACTATCTTTGGTAGTGGCCACTGGTAGGTTTATTATTGGCTCAAATGATCCCTTAGGTGTGAACTCCTACCAGGCTGACAGTGGCTTAGGAAAAGTGGAAGGTTCACATGGCAATCATGCTAGTAAGGACAAGCCTGATCAAGGAGAAGGCAGCAAGGCAACTGAGCTGCTTACCTCTGATGGTGGTAGGAAGAGGAAGAAGCCCTATTTTAGTGAGGAGGAGGTCCTCATCATGATCAACATGACAGATGCAGTGAACAATGTCACCAATGCCCTAAGAGAGACTGGCCCTGCTCATGTGAATGCTGACTTGTATCATGCTGTGATGGACATACCTGGCTTTACTGAGGAAGCCCTTATTGTTGCCTTCTCCCACTTGTTGGACAACAAGGCCCAGGTGTAGGGTCGAGATGGCGGACTAAAAGGGGTGAATAGTCCTTTCTAAAATTAAACACGCCGGCTAACCGAAATAAATACGGAATTAAAACTATCGGTCTAGCCAAGACTACACTCTTCTAAGTTTCAAGCACCTTATAAAGATCCTAAATAGACAACAAAGGTGTCAGGCTAGCTAGAGCTCACTTAACAATTCTAGCTTACAAGGTCACACAAACCTATGCAACTAGTACTTCAAGCAACCGGAGATCTCCTACACAACTAGTGAAGCAAAAGCACAAAAGTCATCTAAGCTCACTAGCAATGCTCAATAACAAGGCAACTAATGCTAAATTAGTGAGCTCAAATAATTTAGCTTCACAAACTAAGCAATGTGACTAACAAGGTTACTAAAACCAAAATAGCCATGCAAGGAAGCTACTCTATGCTACATAAACAAGAATGTAACTAGCAAGCTACACAAGCTAACTAATTACAAGAGCAACACAAGCACAATGTATGAAAAGAAAGTACAAGCTTGTGTAATGGAGATGCAAATCATCGGGAAGAACAATGTTGACATGGTAATTTTTCTCCTGAAGTTCACGTGTTTGCCAACACGCTAGTCCCCATTGTGTCGACCGCTCACTTGGTGGTTCAATGGGTAATTGGCATCACCCGTCAAGCCCACACGTTGGGCACCATAAGAACCTACCCACAAGTGAGGGTAGCTCAATGACACGCTCTACTAGAGTTGCTCTTCGCGATCCCCACAGGGTGAGCATAATCCCCCTCACAAATCCTCCTCCGGAGCACTGCATAATCTTCTCGCGTGCTTCAACGGAGTTACAAGCCACCAAGCCATCTAGGAGGTTCCAACCTACAAGAGTAACAAGCACCACTGGCTTGCGACACGATCACCTAGTGTCACTCGATGCAACCTCATGATACAATCGCACTAGAATCACTAACTCACATGATCAGATGAACACTATCAAGCACAAGTGAGTTAGAGGACTCCCAAGCACACCTACACAATCCACCAAGGCTTAAAGGTGCTCAATAACCAGCCAAAGGCCGAACTCTACCTCTATTTCTAGCCCCTAAGCTAAATAGAGCCATTGGAGCCAAGTAGCACATATCTGCGCGGTCACCGGATAGCAACGTGTAGGCACCAGACAAGGGGTGGCGGTGCCCCAACGGTCAAATTGCAACGGCCATTTCAAACTAGCCGTTGGACAAGCGAGCATCGGACAAGGGGTGGCAGTGCACCACCCTATGGGTGGCGGTGCCACCTGCCGGCCATAACCTAAACCCCGCGCTCTGTGGAAAAATATGGCGATGCTAGGCACCGGACTGTCCGGTGACCATGGCAGTGCTGCTTTAGCTCAAAACCAAAAACTACCACTTCAATCTTGTAGAGCATTTCATTAGATTTCCAAAAAGTCCTAGATCATCGAAATCGGAGTTCAGAGCTAAGAGCTATGCCCAAAATACGAAAGGGTGGTAGTGCTAATTTGGGCACGTTGCAGAGGGTGGTGGTGCACCATGCAAGGAGTGGCGGTGCACCGCCACCGCCCCGCCCTGTCCGGTGCACACCGAAAAGGGTGGTGCCACCCCCCAGGAAGGGTTGCGCGTTGCCTATAAGTTCGGTTGTGTTTTTCTTATTGTGGTTGGCTTACTTCTTCTCTTAATCAATGCTTGCATGAGAGAACTATTTAGAATACCACTTGAACTATCATGACTAGCTCTCTTTTGGGTGTTGCCTGCTTTCTTAATCAATCCCTTTGGATTTGCTTCAACTAAGCATCTCAAATGTTCCTTAGATCATCACTTCCATGTTAGCCTTTCAAGTACCACACTTGGTTTACCTAAAACAGACGGCAAGCCCCTACGCTATAGAGAAGTAACCTCTCTCTAAAGAACCATTGTTGATACCCAATTGAAATGACTTGATTGATTGATCAAGAGATGGACTTAATTTGATGAGTAACCTTAAATTCTTTTTTAAGTCCTTTTCTTTCTACCTGTTTAAGTCATTTTCTTTCTACCAAATGATCTTCAATTGTCACTAGAACTTAAACATCATCTTCATCTTGAGTTTGGTCTTGATCTTCAATTTGAGTACCAAATATGTGCCAAGTGCACACCATAATCTAATGCCTTGTACTATTTGCTTCTCATGCTTCTAGCTCAATCAAAATCAAACTTAGGTATCTTAACCACTTATAAATATGTTTCCAACTTGAGGATCTTTCAATCAAAGTGACTCTTGATCAATCCAATAATTATCACTTTTCTGGTAGATTATATACCCTTCAAAGATTAACTCATAACTCCCAATGTATAGATCCAAATACCACAAAATTTGGTGAAGATGTGCTTTACTAAGTTTTCTAGCAGCTGTAAAAATTTAGGCTTCATTTGACTCATAGATTGCTACCAGATTTTAACTCTTCCACCATTGCTTCATTTGACTCCTAGATTGGTACCAGATTTCAACTCTTCCACCATTGCTCCATGCTAAAACTGCTGCACTATAGCTAACAAGATTCACTCCAAAACTGAAGTATCTCTTATCCAATTCTCATGAAATTTGTACAGCATCTAATAACATAAGTCTAGAGAATGTATACCAAATTTGAAGCCAATTCAAATAGATTTGATCACTCAAACTCAGACTTGAACTCAGCTAGCTCAGATTTTTAATAATGGACAGATTTCAATCACTTGAGCTATACTTCATCAAATGTGAATCAAACTTGAAACTAACTTGTTTGAATACTTTCACAAGACATAGATCCATTCAATCTACTTACTAAAAGTCATCCTATGAATTTATCCATTCAAACCAACTCAAATTTGATTACTAAGCAATTAATCCATTCAATTTTCTCATAGCAAGCAATAAATGCACATATATCCAATTTAATCAACTCATATGCACCCTAATAAATGAGATCGACTAAGGATATACCTTGGTTAGCTAATGATCATGTCTCATATGCAATGAGCTCCATCACATGTGTGAGCCTTGCAACAAATCCAGGCCATCTTCACCGTCATGGCATGAGTTGCTGAAGGGTCGAGATGGCGGACTAGAGGGGGGGGTGAATAGTCCTTTCTAAAATTAATCGCGTCGGCAAACCGAAACAAATGCGGAATTAAAACTATCGGTCTAGCCAAGACTACACCCCTCTATCTAAGTTTACAAGCACCTCACAAAGATCCTAATTAAGTAACTAAGGTGCTTTCCTTAGCAAGAGCTCTCCTAAACAATTCTAGAGCAAGGTCACACAAACCTATGCACTAGTACTTTAGCAAAGCCGGGGAGCTCCTACACAATTCTAGTAAGCAAAAGCACACAGCCACATATGCTCACTAGCAATGCTCAATAGCAAGGCAACTAATGCCAAACTAGAGAGCGCAAATTACTTAGCTACACAAACTAAGCAATGTGACTAACAAGGTTACACAAACCAAATTAGCCACGCAACGGGTGCTACTTCTATGCTACACAAGCAAGAAGGTAACTAGCAAACTACACAAACAAACTAGTTACAAGAGCAACTACACAAGCACAAGTATATGAATGTAAATACAAGCTTGTGAATCAAAAGCAAACCACCGAGAAGATGTACACAATGTTGACACGGCGGTTTTTCACCGAGGTTCACTTGGTTGCCACCAAGCTAGTCCCCGTTGTGGCGATACACCCACTTGATGGATCACGAGCTAATTGACTATCAAGAGTCAAACCCTCAGCGGGTGCCGCACATCCACTCTCAAGATGGAGATCCTCCAAGCCACGAGCTTTACTGGAGTTGCTCTTCATGATCCCCGCGGGGTGAGCACAATCCCCCTCACAAATCCTCTCCGGAGCCTCGCACAATCTTCTTGCGAGCTTCGATGGAGCCACAAGCCACCAAGCCGTCTAGGAGGTGGCAACCTCCAAGAGTAACAAGCACCACCGGCTTGCAACACGAACACCTAGTGCCACTCGATGCAACCTCACAATGCAATCGCACTAGAATCGCTCTCTCACTCGATCCGATGAACACTATCAAGCATGAGTGAGTTAGAGGGCTTCCAAGCACTACCACATAAGCCACCAAGGCCAAAGTGTGCTCAGCTACCGGCCATGGCCGGCCACAACGTCTATTTATAACCCCACGGTCAAATAGAGCCGTTACCCCTTCACTGGGCAAAAAATCGGGACGACCGGACGCGCCGGTCGAAACTGACCGGACGCGCTCAACCGCGTCCGGTCGCCCTGCGCCGTCCACGTGTCCCTCGAATTCAAACGCGACCGTTAGATCCTCCAACGGTCACTGCGCACCAACGGTCAAACGCAATGACCGGACGCGTCGGTCGCACAGTACCGCGCGCCCGTGAAGCAACGACCGGACGCGCTCCATGCAACGACCGGACGCGCCGATGCGCACAGCACCCGTGCCCGCGAAGCAACGACCGGACGCGCTCCTCGCAACGACCGGACGCGACAGTGCCAGCGTCCGGTCGGAGTCCAGTAAGCTCCTTTGACAACCGGACGCGTCCGATCGTGTGTGACCGGACGCGCCCCGCGTCCGATCGTCACTCCGCTTCGCTCTGCTCCTCTGGGTGCCTGACCGGACGCGCCGGTCCCGCGAGTGACCGGACGCGCCGGTTGCAAACCCTAGCCCGCGCGCCTGACTGTTGCGCTGTACTGACCGGACGCGTCCGGTCACACCGTAACCGCGTCCGGTGCAGCGTCCGGTCACCACTGTGACCTCCGTTCGCCTCCGTTTCTTTTCCGACTTCCGGCGTAGTGGAAAATAGGCATTTCACTTCCCCAAAATGCGCCGAATCTCGCCTCGCAAGCTCGGCGGGAGGGAGAGAAGAACCCAAACCCCTCTCTACCGCTTAAACTCCACCGCCTTTGCAAATGTGCTAACACCACCAAGTGTACACCATCATGTACAAGTGTGTTAGCATTTCACAAACATTTTCTCGAAGAAGTTAACCACTCAACTTGCCACGCCACTCGATCCTAGCAACGATGCATAGTTAGATCACTCGAGTGGCACTAGATGACCGATATGCAAACAAGTTTGCCCCTCTTGATAGTACGGCCATCTATTCTAAACCCGGTCATCAACTTCTCTACACACCTATGACCGGTGAAATGGAAATGCCCTAGGTTATACCTTTGCCTTGCGCATTCCACTCCATCTCCTCCGACGTTGATGCAACACATGCACCAACCATATCACAAATGATATGATCCACTTCACATCATCATGTGACCTTGGTCCATCGATCTTGACCTAACTTGCTCTTCACCGTTGCGTCGGTCCATCGGTGCCAAGTCTTGCTCAAGCTTCACCGCCTCACGGTCCATCGCTCCAAAGCCTCCGACTTGCCCTTCACACTTGCAACCGGTCCGTCGAGCCAAGCCTCATCTTGATCTTTGCCACCTTGGCCACATGACTCCATGTCATGTCTCATATGCAATGAGCTCCTTCATGACATCATTACCTGTGGACTAATTCCCTGTGTATCTCACTTTAAACACAATTAGTCCACCTAAGGTTGTCACTCAATTACCAAAACCAAACAAGGACCTTTCAATCTCTCCCTTTTTGGTAATTGATGACAACTCTACAAAGATATGGAAATTAAGTTCTTTTGGACTTTATGCCACTTATCCGACATTTAAGCTCTATGTTAGGATTTGGATAAGCACCATAAAATTCAACTTGGTAGTGATAACTCCTCCTACATATGTGCTCAAATGGTTTGGTTTCAAGCTCACACATATGCATGAATATGAAATTTGTGGGAGGGTTAGCACTACTAAGTGATGCTAAGGTGTATAGAATAAACCTTTGTAGCTTGATACCAATTAGTAGCTTGATACCATTTGAAAATCATAAGTTTGCCATCATCCTTAGCATCATGAGTAGCTAGACATCAAAAATACTAGAAACCCCGTGAAATCAACATTATAAGCAAGGTTCTAGTTTTTCATGATAAACACAAGTCTAGCTATCATCCTATGCATGCTAGTTATCATATCATCATTTAAGTTCTATAACTAGCAAACACCACACAAGCATGCATGTTAAATATAAAAACTTATGCAATGCTAGCAAGCACATGAATATGCACAAGTCAAATGCAACCAATCAATGTTCATGAGCTTGCTCCCCCTACTTGTGTGCTTCTCTTGTCCAAGAATTTTGATCCTTTTGATCCTTCTCTTTTCTTCATTGTTGCTCCCTCTTTGTCCATTTCCATGTCCAAACCCATCTTCTCATGATATCTTTGTTCAATCTCTTCCCAAACCTCTCTTTCTTGGTGCATTGGCATATCTTTGTTCCAACTTCTCCCCCTTTGTCATCAATTTTCATAAAGGGTGTACTTCTCATTGATGCAAAGGCTTGCATTGGGGTAGATGGTTGAGGCTTGAATATTGCGTTGTTGATGGACATCACCGCACATGTTGGAATGACATTACTTGTATGTTGCTCTTGAGATACTACTTAGGATCTTTGACCTTGATACCATTAGGTGGGGCTCCTCCCCCTATGTCATAGCATGGGTCATTCACTTGATAATCTTGAGCTCTTGTGTGTGAGGAAACTTCCTTCATTTGATGATCACTTAAAGTTGAGGATCACTTGTGGAACCACCGTCTTGTATAAATAATATCATGTGTAGAAATACCACGAATAAGTGTGTGATACCAATTTGAAGAATCCTCTATCATGGAACCACTTGTAGGATTTGTCAATATGATCTTTTCTTGAACATTTGCTATCTTTATGAGTACCACTTGTAGGATATCACTTGTAGATCATGATCTAGACACCACTTGTAAATACCACTTGAAGAAATACTTTGAGTCTAGATACCATTTGAAACACCCTAGATATCCATTTGCATTGTTGTCTTGTGCTTGTACCCATATCATTGTCATGAGCTTCTAGTATGACTTGAACTAAGTTGATTTGTCTAAGATTCTAAGTCCGGTTTGATCCAATGACAAACTTCTTCACTCCTCATACTAAGGGTTATCTTGCCAATGTTGTACTTGTCACTTGTTAGCAATCCAAACTAGATCAAGTACTTGGGTTTACTAGCTCATGAACAAATTCATACACATACCACTAGATCATTTAAACAATTTAAGCAATAGTGGTAGGCTATGAATTTTAAACATTTCATTTGTTATGCATGATCCTTAGTAAGCATGTACTATATGCACTAAACGCATACTAGTAAGGGATGAAATGATTATGCACATTGCAATGATACCTTTGTTATATTGGAGTAGAGGATAGTCACATAGATTCCAATTCATTACTCCAATAGCAATGTGAAGTCTAATTTATAAGCTTGGTGAAGACCAATCATTATAGAGAAATCCATTCTTCACCCATATGAAATGAGAACCACTAATAATCAAGTGCATTATCTCTTGTTGTGGTTGGCTTGCTTTTTCTCTTTGATCAATGCTTGTATGAGAGAAGTACTTATGATACCAATTTTATAACCATGACTAGCTCTCTTTTGGGTGTTGCTTGCTTTTCTTGATCAACCCTATTGATTGCTTCAATTAAGCATCTCAAATGTCCCTTGAATACATCACTTCCATGTTAGCCTTCCAAGCCGGTGCTCGGTTTACCCACCCATGGGCGGCAAGCCCCCTCACCAGGGAGAAGTGACCTCTCTCCAAAGAACCATCCTTGACACTTGCTTGAATTGCATTTGATTGATTGATCTATGGACTTAACTTGATGAGTAACCTTAAATTATTCTTTAAGTCCTTTTCTTTCTACCAAATGATCTCCAATCATTACTAGAACTTGAACCTCATCTTCATCTTGAGTTTGATCTTCATTTTCAAATTTGAGTACCAAATTTATACACTAAGTACATTCCACAATCAATGCCCTTGTACTCATTTCTTGTCATGCTTCTAGATCAATTCAAAACCAAACTTAGGTACCTCAAACACTTATAAATATGTTTCCAACTTGAGGACCTTTCACTTAAAGTGACTCTAGATCAATCCAATAATTGTCACTTTTCTGGCAGATTCTGTACCCTTCAAAGAATAATTCATATCTCCCAATGTACAGATTCAAATGCTATGAAATTTGGTGGAGATGTGACTTACTAAGTCATATAGCAACTGTAAAAAATTGAGCTTCATTTGACTTCTAGATTGCTACCAGATTTCAAATCTTCCACCACTGCTACATGCTGAAAAACTGCTGCACTATAACTGACAAGATGCACTCCAAAACCGAAGCATCTCTTATCCAATTCTCATGAAATTTCTACAGCATATTCTTTCATAAGTGTAGAGCATGTATACCAAATTTCAAGCTAATCCAATATGATTTGGTCACTCAAACTCAGACTTAATCTCAGCTAGCTTAGATTTTCAATAATGGACAGATTTCAATACATTGAGCTATACTTCACCAAATTGAATCAAACTTGAAACTAACTTGTTTGAACACTTTCATAAGACATATATCCATTCAATCATCTCATAGCAAGTAACATTGCATATATATCCAATTCAATCAACTCATATGCACCCAAATAAAATGATCAACTAGAGATATACCTTGGTTATCACATGATCATCCTCATAGCAAGCTCCAACTCAAATATTTACAAGTCATCAAATATATCCAATAAATCACCACAATCTTAGTGTTGCACTTGTATGTTGTAGCATTTGAACTCCACTTATTTTGACTTGGCATTGTGATAGAATATGCACTAAGCTTTAAAAACTTGATTCACCATATGATGACCAATATGAATCCAAATGAATCAAGCCTCCAATGCCGATGGTACCTACAACCAATCATCCACTTTTTGATGGTACCCAAACAAATTTGGGTCCTCTCAAGTTAGGAGCAACATACTTAGGCAAAGCCTTAGTATGGGTAGCGGGATATTTTGCAATTCCAACCAATGAGGTACCATTGCCATCCTTTCTAAGCATGTTAGTATCATTAATTGAACTAGGCTTAGAATTATTACCTAGGGGACATGAATGAGCCATGTGTCCCCTTTCCCGGCATGAATAGCATCTTCTCTTTGGTTGAGCCTTTTCTTCCTTGCTCATGTGATGCTCTTCATTGCCTTGCCTCTCATGAGTTGCTTGAGCCTTCTTCTCAAGCTTAGTAGGACACCCCGAGGCAAAGTGTCTCATATCTCCACACTTGAAGCACTTGATGTGAGCCAAATTTCTTTTCTCAATTTGATTCTTGCTCATCATCTTGGTATCTTGGATTTGCATTGGATGCCTTCCTCTTCCACCCCTTCTTGTTTTCTTTTTCTTCTTCTCATGCTCAACGTGTGGCTTTGGTTGAGGCTCTTCTTGTTGCTTCACTAGTTTCTTGCTTGGGCACATTGAGGTGTAGTGTCCCCATGTATGGCACTTGAAGCACTTGCGTTTGAGCCTTTCTTCTTCTTTCTTCAACTTGAGCTTCTCTAAGTTGGGGCATGTTTGGTGAAGATGACCCACTTCATGGCATCGGTAGCACATGAAATGAGAGAGCTTCTCTCGAGCTAGCTTCTTCATCTTCCTTTCTCTTTTCTTTTCCCTTTTGGTCATATTCTTCTTGCTCTTGTTGAAACCAAGGCCACTCTTGTCACCAAAGTTTCTTTGAGTTTTCAACATATGCTCAAAGGTGACTTTTGAGTTGTAGCACCTCTCTAACTTGTTGCTCAATTTCTTCACTTCACTTTTGAGCTCATTGTTCTCCTTCAAAATGTTAGTCTCACAAGACATAGAAGTAGAACAAGCATATATATGTGAAGAACATGGCATATCTAATAAGTCATCACAAGAGGTGGATACATGCTTTCTCCCTACATCACATGGGTTAGTCACATTTTGCAATTGATCATTTGATCCATGTGATGAGCTCTCATTAATTTTAATTTTCTTTAATAACATCTTAAAGAGAGAAGCATGTTCTTGTACCAAAATATCATGAGCAACACCAAGTTCCTCATGAGCCAATTTTAGCTCCTCATGTGAACAAGTAGTAACATAAAGTAGATGCTTTTGTTGTTCACATGTGGTTTTTAGAAATGAGTTTTCATTTTCCAATTTCATGGTTTTAGCTTTCTCATTTTCTAAAGACGTGGTCATGCTAGTAAGTCTACTAACAAGCTCATCATATGAATCAACATGATCAATCACATTATCATTTGATACCTTTGTGTCACCTTGTGACATGAAGCAATGTGATGTAGTGGATGGGCTTGTAGTAGCATCATCAAGGCCCGAGCATGAACCAACGTTGTCACCATCAAGTGTGCTTGGGGTAGAAACATCACTTGCAACACTTGATGCGTCATCGCAACCCTTGTCAAGTGAACTTGTGGTAGATCGATCATCATCATCACTTGACCATGAGATGGAGCAATCCTCCACAACCACCGTGTTGTGGTCATGCTCAACATCATCATGTGCAACCTCCTTAGTCTTGACATCATCATCATTGGTGATAGCTCTATACTTTTCATTGAGATAGGCCCATATCTCATGAGCGGATTTGAGGTCCATGATCTTACCAAAGATGCTATCATCCAAAGATCTATACATGATGTTAGTAGCTTGGATGTCAAGATCTAGGCATTTCTCTTGTGCTTGAGTTAGATTATCTTCATCCAACACATGAGAAAAGCCTACATCTACCATCCACCACATTTGAGGGCAAATAAACTTAAAATTGCATATCATCCAATTTTTCCATCGTGCAAAGTATGTGCCATCAAACATGTGTGGACACTCAACATCTAGCCCATATTCCGCCATCCTCTCGGGTCGGTGAAGACCACAAAAGAGAGACCCAGCTCCGATACCAATTGAAGGGTCGAGATGGCGGACTAGAGGGGGGGTGAATAGTCCTTTCTAAAATTAATCGCGTCGGCAAACCGAAACAAATGCGGAATTAAAACTATCGGTCTAGCCAAGACTACACCCCTCTATCTAAGTTTACAAGCACCTCACAAAGATCCTAATTAAGTAACTAAGGTGCTTTCCTTAGCAAGAGCTCTCCTAAACAATTCTAGAGCAAGGTCACACAAACCTATGCACTAGTACTTTAGCAAAGCCGGGGAGCTCCTACACAATTCTAGTAAGCAAAAGCACACAGCCACATATGCTCACTAGCAATGCTCAATAGCAAGGCAACTAATGCCAAACTAGAGAGCGCAAATTACTTAGCTACACAAACTAAGCAATGTGACTAACAAGGTTACACAAACCAAATTAGCCACGCAACGGGTGCTACTTCTATGCTACACAAGCAAGAAGGTAACTAGCAAACTACACAAACAAACTAGTTACAAGAGCAACTACACAAGCACAAGTATATGAATGTAAATACAAGCTTGTGAATCAAAAGCAAACCACCGAGAAGATGTACACAATGTTGACACGGCGGTTTTTCACCGAGGTTCACTTGGTTGCCACCAAGCTAGTCCCCGTTGTGGCGATACACCCACTTGATGGATCACGAGCTAATTGACTATCAAGAGTCAAACCCTCAGCGGGTGCCGCACATCCACTCTCAAGATGGAGATCCTCCAAGCCACGAGCTTTACTGGAGTTGCTCTTCATGATCCCCGCGGGGTGAGCATAATCCCCCTCACAAATCCTCTCCGGAGCCTCGCACAATCTTCTTGCGAGCTTCGATGGAGCCACAAGCCACCAAGCCGTCTAGGAGGTGGCAACCTCCAAGAGTAACAAGCACCACCGGCTTGCAACACGAACACCTAGTGCCACTCGATGCAACCTCACAATGCAATCGCACTAGAATCGCTCTCTCACTCGATCCGATGAACACTATCAAGCATGAGTGAGTTAGAGGGCTTCCAAGCACTACCACATAAGCCACCAAGGCCAAAGTGTGCTCAGCTACCGGCCATGGCCGGCCACAACGTCTATTTATAACCCCACGGTCAAATAGAGCCGTTACCCCTTCACTGGGCAAAAAATCGGGACGACCGGACGCGCCGGTCGAAACTGACCGGACGCGCTCAACCGCGTCCAGTCGCCCTGCGCCGTCCACGTGTCCCTCGAATTCAAACGCGACCGTTAGATCCTCCAACGGTCACTGCGCACCAACGGTCAAACGCAATGACCGGACGCGTCGGTCGCACAGTACCGTGCGCCCTTGAAGCAACGACCGGACGCGCTCCATGCAACGACCGGACGCGCCGATGCGCACAGCACCCGCGCCCACGAAGCAACGACCGGACGCGCTCCTCGCAACGACCGGACGCGACAGTGCCAGCGTCCGGTCGGAGTCCAGTAAGCTCCTTTGACAACCGGACGCGTCCGATCGTGTGTGACCGGACGCGCCCCGCGTCCAATCGTCACTCCGCTTCGCTCTGCTCCTCTGGGTGCCTGACCGGACGCGCCGGTCCCGCGAGTGACCGGACGCGCCGGTTGCAAACCCTAGCCCGCGCGCCTGACTGTTGCGCTGTACTGACCGGACGCGTCCGGTCACACCGTAACCGCGTCCGGTGCAGCGTCCGGTCACCACTGTGACCTCCGTTCGCCTCCGTTTCTTTTCCGACTTCCGGCGTAGTGGAAAATAGGCATTTCACTTCCCCAAAATGCGCCGAATCCCGCCTCGCAAGCTCGGCGGGAGGGAGAGAAGAACCCAAACCCCTCTCTACCGCTTAAACTCCACCGCCTTTGCAAATGTGCTAACACCACCAAGTGTACACCATCATGTACAAGTGTGTTAGCATTTCACAAACATTTTCTCGAAGAAGTTAACCACTCAACTTGCCACGCCACTCGATCCTAGCAACGATGCATAGTTAGATCACTCGAGTGGCACTAGATGACCGATATGCAAACAAGTTTGCCCCTCTTGATAGTACGGCCATCTATTCTAAACCCGGTCATCAACTTCTCTACACACCTATGACCGGTGAAATGGAAATGCCCTAGGTTATACCTTTGCCTTGCGCATTCCACTCCATCTCCTCCGACGTTGATGCAACACATGCACCAACCATATCACAAATGATATGATCCACTTCACATCATCATGTGACCTTGGTCCATCGATCTTGACCTAACTTGCTCTTCACCGTTGCGTCGGTCCATCGGTGCCAAGTCTTGCTCAAGCTTCACCGCCTCACGGTCCATCGCTCCAAAGCCTCCGACTTGCCCTTCACACTTGCAACCGGTCCGTCGAGCCAAGCCTCATCTTGATCTTTGCCACCTTGGCCACATGACTCCATGTCATGTCTCATATGCAATGAGCTCCTTCATGACATCATTACCTGTGGACTAATTCCCTGTGTATCTCACTTTAAACACAATTAGTCCACCTAAGGTTGTCACTCAATTACCAAAACCAAACAAGGACCTTTCAGTTGCTCACACAAGTGTATCTATAGACTAATCACCTGTGTATCTCATATTTAAACACACTAGTCCACCTAGATTGTCACTAAATTATCAAAACCAAACAAGGACCTTTCACCAGGCCACTGCCTATGTCAACATGGTTGACAGTCATAGGGTTCTATGGCTAAGGACCTTCTTGGTCAAGCACTACTAAATGTAGATGCTTTAGGGCTTGCCCTGGACTTGGAGGGAAGCAGTTGAGGATTATATATGTAGTCCTCCACCCTTTACCACTCTCCTTGACTGACTTTTGCTCCTGTGTTCTAGCTGTGCAACACTGACGGCCTAACACACTACTTTTGGGTTTGTGGTTCTTTTATGATTGAGGAGGTGGGTAACTATAGCTGACATGTAATGGAAACTTATTTGGGGATGTTCCATGGACCCCTGACATTTGAACATTTGAACAATTCGGTGGCTACATGCCATGTAATTTGTAATATAAGTAGTTGGACCTAATATTATTGTTGTTTTCTTGCTGGTTCTTTTGACTTTGATGGGTTTCTTGCATCTGTCCTGATTATGTTTTTTAAGGCCGATGGTGACACAATCTTGTATATAGGTGGCACTGCTTATGCTCAGCTGTATATATTTCTCATGGCTATCATTAAACCGTGAGATACATCCATACCCAAGCAAAAGCCCCTACTATTCTTTGCTGATGGCTCAGGTTGGACGTGTCTCATTATGGCAGAACCGCCCAAAATAACACACTAACGGAGGTACTTGCCTTCCTCTAGGCACTAAGTACTCCGCCAGCGGCTATTCTAGCCGTTTCTGTCGAGCACACCCAATGGGAGAACTCGAAACCATCCACATTTTCATCCAGGATCCAATAATGAAAATGAGTACAATACTTAGTTTATTTCATACAACATAGTCTTCAGAAATAAGTTATTACAATACCAAGTTCAAAGTGCGGAATTAAAACAGCGGAAGTAAATATCTAGCGAGCGTAGCAAAGATCCATCTGAGCCCAGCAGACGATCCTCCACACAAAGCCTCAAGCAGCACCTGCAACAGGGGTAAAATAAACCCTGAGTACACAATGTACTCGCAAGACTTACCCGACTGGGAATAATTTCCCGACTCCAAGGATCATGATAGGCTTTTTGGCTGCTGGTTCAAGTTTGCAGAAAAGCATTACTACTATTGGATCCTTATTGCAGTTCTTTTATTTGCCATCTTTTAGTTTATCAGCTAACCATCTATGTAAGCACTTATGCTATTTTCAAACAAGAGTTGGTCAATACAAATCCATCCTTATTCACCTTTTCTCTTTTAGTTCTTACTACGATGCTCGGATCAAGTCATATCGGACCGCTTACGCAGCGATTCGTGAATCAATGTAGCCCAGCTAGGTACCCCGAAAAACACACGTCCCGCCCGTACCGAGGTACAAACGGGACCAACCCATTATCCTCCTGTCAAGAGAACCGAGTCCCCGTCCATACTGGGACTCCAAGCCCTCGCCCTCTCGCGGTGCTTAGACCTCCTAATATCCATATATAATCCACCTTCAGTTGGTCCGGATGGAGCCGAAACCCATGACAAGAGAATAACAAGTCTTTCTAGCCCCCATCTGCTAGTATATGCTCGGGATAAGGAGATCTGTGACCTAACAACCATCCAAATGCAACGATCGGTCCTTAACCGACTCGGACAGGGAAACAATGTAACCCAGTGATGCCCTGTTGGCCGCAGGACACCCCTTGTCACATCCACTACTACCAAACCACATCCCTGCCCGGTCACCGTTTCACCTGCCTTTATTTCCATGTTAACCATAGTGATAATAATGATCACCTATCGTGAACAACACCATGTTGTTCACGCTAACGAAACCTAAGCATGGCACTACACGGCCTAAACTAGTAAGACTCTTGTGTAGTAATATCTATGCAAGTGGGTTTCAACAGAACTCCTGAAACGTAAATGCACATATAACATAGATATCCTAGTATCATTTCAAAATAAAGGTTATGCACCGGGGCTTGCCTTGGGCATCCTGGTGTGCAGCAAAGTTAGTGGTTGACGGCTCCGGGGCTCCTTCCTACACGGGGACCTCCTCCTCGTACACCTCCACGATCTCCTCGTACTCTGGCTCCTCCGCAACCACGTACTCCACTATCTCGTGATCTATATGCAAGAAATGATGACATGACTTAATGCAATGACAACAGCAGCTCTTAAAATAACAACAACTATTACTAAGCTACTAAGCTAGCTCTAATAACTAACATACCAGGCTGTCTACTATTCTTACTAAGCAAGAGTAAACTGATCCAATTAATCTTTACTCATTAAATTGCATACTCTTTATTTGTTTCTGATTTAATATTTACTACGGCTAGGAAAACTTAGCTATCACATCTAGTAAGCTTTTCAAAGACTACAAAACTATAGCAAGCACCTAATAAAACCATGACGCTACCGCAAAAGTTTCAAAGCTAAAGCTATTACCCATTTGCCACAAAAATTTATACAAGATTTATCATATTAATATTAAGCGCTTTTGATTGATTTAATAGACTTTAGCATCACCACATATAGGTATGAGCTAACTATACTAACAGGTAGATAATGATTTTAGGAAGAAGAATCGAGTGATTCAGAGATCGTATGGTGAAGATATTGATCGCACAAGGTGGCTGTTTAATTAATTCCGAAATAAACAAGGAATTAATTAGCTCTTGGCCTGGTCTCCTGAGACTTGCTCAAGAATGTGAGGCTTTGGCCTTCTGACTTGTCAAGTGGGGCTGGTGGAATGAATTATCAAGAAGAAGCAAGCAATGAACCATGAACGCGGAAAGCGTATGTTCGAGTTTGTTATTTCATGATTAGCTCCTAGCTCCAGAGCAAGTACGATACTGACAAGGAGAATAAAGGAATTCGTATAGATTAGTTTCCTCGATCGATTACAGCTCGGAGAGAAATCGATAGACGCAACTTTCTCAGGCAAGATCAGAGGAAGTTGATTTTGGAGAAGCGAACGATCAGCTGAATGACTCGATGGCTCGGTTTAAAAGACAGGAGACGCGGCTGGAGGCAGCGCTCTAAATAAACTTGTAGCGTACCGGCGACAAAAATTTCTTCGGATGAACAGTATCCCGAGCTGCTACAGTGCTGACTACAGTACTTTCCACGCATGTACAGTGATCCTTCGTGCTACAGTATTCATGCATGTTAAATGCTGCACTGCGTATGCTCTGGTTCGCTTCTGGCACGACGTGTAAGCAGAGCTGCGTTGATTTTGTAGAGTGTGATTATGTAGTAACTGATGCGTATGCTGTGCGTGATGTCTGCCGCCGCGGTCGGTCGTCGCCGTGCGCGTGCTGCGCGGGCATGCTCTGCGAGTGTGCGAGCACGATCAGAGAATTAGGAAGAAGATAAATTACGAGCGATGGAGTTGGATCAGGATGACAATAGTTAGTTGAGCTGTACTGGGGAATATTTGAATATGGAAAAAAATCATAGCTCAAATTGAGAATTAGTGCAATAAAATTTAATTTCTTACTTTGCCATCTACAATAATACATAACATGATGCTCATGACATGGTTTAGTGATTTATTAACGCGGTAACACCGAGGGTGTTACACTCATGATTCCATGACTGTTATGAACTTGGTTCTGGTTTCTTGGTTCTCATGGTTGTCATCAAAACATGTGAGACGTCCATACCCAAGCAACTGCTTTCACTGATGCTTTGATGGATTGGGTTGGACGTCTCTCATGCTTCCATGGCTGTCATGATCTTGGTTTTCATTTGGCTTCTCTAGGCAAACAAACACACCCTCCTCTGTTTTGTTCTATTTGCTACTTCATCAGTGCCACCGGTGATTATTATGAGAAGGTATGAAATCATGATATAGTCTGAGGCCACATACTTTTTATTTTTTGCCTATGATGCACTAGATGTACAGCTGAGGCATTTGTAAAGCTGCCTGTGATGTCAACTGCACCTTTACCATGTGCATTTCAATAGTTTGTTTCTTGAGTTTGTCTACCACTTCAACTGGACTAGACAACCTCATTGAACAAACCAATGGCTTACACCTGACACTTTTTTGATTGAGGCTTTTCTATGCAGAACCATGTGTGCTTGGTATGTTGTTTTCGTTGGAAAGCAACCTGATGTGTACACCAGTTGGGCTGAGTGCAGTGAGCATGTACTGGGTGTTTGTGGAGCTGTTCATAAGAAGTACAGCTCTTATGCCAAAGCGATGACTGCTTTCAACTCAACAATCAACTCAATGTCTTCCTCTAAACCTTCTTCTTCTTTAAGTGTCACTAAAAATGGAGCAACAACCTCTCCAATGAGTTACAGAAATGTGACCATACTCTTCCTTTGTGCTTTGGTTGCTATGATGTGGATGAGGCTAAATAGATGCAATAGCTGTTGAGTATGAGTTATCAGTGGCGGAGGACGGAAAAATTTTTAGGTATGGTGAAATTGATAATGTAGATATGTTAATAATAAAATGGTTAAAATTTTAGACTGATTAAGGATCCATCTTTACTTAACTAATTTCACTCGTGCACAAATTAATAAACCAAATTCAGTAATTAACCAACGAAAAAGTAAATTAAACAAACAAAAAATTAAAAAAGAACAAGCAATCGGTGATTTAAAAGAACAAATAATTTACCTTATAACTCATGCTGATAGGATGATTGCTTGATGCAGTGTTGAATTAGCATGCACCATGATCTGCTTCGGCGCATCGTGGTGCCGCAGATTGTGCAGACTGCCGTGCCGCCGGCCGCTGGCCGCCGGGCGTGGTGGTGTCTTGCCTTGCCGCCTACCAAGTCGCCGCATTGGCTATCAAATCCCACCCGCCGGCGATCAGAACCTAGGGCATGAAGAGTCGCATACTGGAGTCTAGAGCACAGAACATTCGGACAGGATCACGAGAAGTCGCCAAGTTGGGAACTCAAGCGTCGATGTGGCCAGATGAATACGTTGCCTACACACGTGACACAACCCATGTGTGGATGGATGTGCCAGCCCAAAGGATATAAAGGCCCAAGATACCGGTTGGCGGATGTTCAAAGCTCAGCGTTTATCGTCTATCGCGGATTAGCGAAAAGGGTGACTAGACGACGATTTAGGAGAGGAGATTCATGGGGAATCAAGGTATGGCACCCGCCATACCTTGCCCTACCGAGTCCTCCGCCACTGTGAGTTATTGGATGTATCACATTTAGTAATTGTAATATGTGATTTATCATGTTGTAATGTCACTGAACTTGTGTACACTGTGATCTAATTGCTACTGTTAAACTTCTTTGCCATGTCTATTTGTTGAAATGTTGCAACACCTCCTCTATTGTCTTGTGTATGAAAAACTGTCAACTTGGGCCGCATGGGGAGCTGTCCAGACAATCAAACACACTCCTAGCCGGGCAGTTGGGAGGTGGTTGGGAACACTAACAGCAAAACCAGACAAACAAACATACTCCGCGTGAGCTTAACCCAGTTGGAAAAAACAACCAATTATCAAAGAAGGTGCTGCTGCACCTGTTGAGCCTGGCCTTACCTAACTTTGCTGGGTGGTACATGCAGGCTGGAACGTCCAGCCAAGCAAACACGCCCTCGGTTTCCGGTGCTTGCAACTGCAAAGGTCGAACACGGGGCGCATCGGCAGCTGGTTTGCTTGCTGTTTGGCCATAATTTGCCAGGGCAAGCTGCTCTGAACAGGTCAGACGAAGTGAGGAACCACATCACAATCACCATATCCTCGGCAACGTCACTCTTCCAGTCATCGTCCCGTCAGGCCTATCGTATCCCTCCCCCAACCCCACACCAAGTCAGCCGGGTAAACGGAGGATGAAAGCAAAAAACGAGGAAAAAAAAAGAGAAAAGGTTACTCCATGCCAACAGTGACAAGCCACTGGCCGCCGCGCGGGGCAAGTTTTTCTACGCGCTAGTCCAACTTGGCCACCAACCAAAAGCCCCGAGCTGCGGCGAGCCAGCGGGCAGCCCTCCCCCAGTCCACGGCTCCACGCACCGCCACAGGCCCACAGTCGTGCCGTCCCCGTCCAGTCCACGCACTCACGTTAAGGAACCGAGCCCCCGCACCCGCACGCTTCCCACGATCTTCCCAGCACTTTCCTCTCCGCCTCCCGCGCCTGGTCTCCGCCTCCACCAGCAGCGCGGCCGATGCAGATGCCGCCGTCGCGGGCGATCTGACGCCATCGATCGCCGGCCATGAGGCCTCACCGCCGGGCCCTCTTCCCGGTGCACAGCTCCGGCGCCGGGGACTGCGAGGATCCCTGGTCCAGCTGCCACACGCCACCTCCGGTTCCCAGCTCCCCTGATTTCGGCCCTGGCCCTTCCCCATCGCTGCCTCCCGTTGGGGGGATCCCACCGTCCCCTCAAGTTTTCCCGCCGTCGCCTGCTCCCGCGCATAACGGTAGGAGGGACCAGGGAGGGGGGATGCACGGATACGGGCCCCCACCACCCGGCGTCGGCGGTGCAGGCGACCACGACCGACGGCACTTTGTCAAGTACGTGCTCATCGCCGCCGGGGTCATCGCCTTCATCTCGCTGATCCTGCTCGGCGTCTCCGTCGCCGTGCGGCGCCGGCAGGTCCGGCGGAGGCGGCAGGCGCTCCTCGCGCCGTCTATCAACGCCGGAGGCGCGGCGAACGTCGACGACGGCGGCGGCGGGCACGACCACGAGTGGGGCGGCGGCGGAGGCGGAGTGGTGCACCACGTCTGGAACATCCGGACCGTGGGGCTCGACGAGGCGTCCATCAGCTCCATCGCCGTCACGCGGTACCGCGCCGGGGCGGGGCTCCTGGGCGCGGCGGACTGCTCCGTCTGCCTCGGCGAGTTCCAGGACGGCGAGCTCGTGCGCCTGCTGCCCAAGTGCGCGCACGCGTTCCACGTCCCCTGCATCGACACCTGGCTCCGCGCGCACGTCAACTGCCCGATCTGCCGCTCCGACGTGCTCGACCCCGCCGTCACAGCCGCCTCCTCCTCCTCCGGAGGAGGCAGCGAGAGCGTTGGGTCCAGCTCCAGCCCGCCGCCAGCTGATCCAGATGCGAATGCCAACGCCGCAGCAGATCAAGCTGGTGCGGCGAGCGACGCAGCCCCGGATCACGAAGAAGAGAGCGACGGCCGAGACGCTTCACCCGCACAAGAGGACCAGCAAGAGCAGTCCAGCTCCGCACAGCCGCCGCCGCAGGAACTCTTGTGTCCGCTGCCGCGTAACGTGCGGCGCGCGGCGTCCATGGACGCTGTGGCAGTGTCAACTGCGGCGGACGTCTCGGAGCTAGACCGGCTGCCGGAGGAAGCTCCTGAAGAGGAGCAGATCGGTGGGAGGCGGAAGCGCTGCACTGGCCGCTCCCGCGCGAAGCCATCGGGTTCGGGTCATCGGAGCAACCTCAGCACCGACAGGCTGGCTCCCAGCGGCGTCCCGAGGTCATTCTTCTCGCGCCATTGCCGCGCTCGGAGCTCGGTGCTGCCATTGTAAGTTATGGCGGTCACATACTCGAGCTGAATTTTGCTCGCTGAAATAATGTTGCTGCTGTTGTTGGATCGACGGCCGCGATCTGTACACCCTTATGCTTGTGATCTCAAAGAGGTTAGAAGTTGGAACTCGGATCCAGAAATTGGATGTTTGCAAATCGAGAAATGTATACTGTACAGCCCTGTTCTTCTCTGCAGCTTCGATTCACGAATACTCGTGATGATAACCTCATTCTCTCTCGTTCTCTTTCGAGGGAAATTAAATACGGGGACTAACACAAAATAACGTACTATAATTAATTATAATTAAGTGAGACATGGACTACCTGTGTTGTTAGGGCACTTCCAATAAAAAATTAATAATAGTTTCTATCCCTATTAAATGACGCTAATCAAATTGCTGAGGTGGCAACCTAGTTAACGAGGAAAAAGATGAAAATCTGATGAAACCGTTTCCTACAGAGGAAACGACGTCGGTCCTCGCACCGAGGCAGGAAGAAACGGCGATTTCACCGTTGGGAAGAAACCAGTCGTTTCTACGGCTCGCAGGCCGCCGCTGCGCGCACTCGCGACGGCCATCGCGCTCGCCCATGACACTCTTGCGTGCACTCGTCGGCGCCGCCACTGCCCACGCGCTCGCGACGGACACCATGCTCACCGACGGCCACCGCGCTCCGCCGGCCGCCGCTGTGCGCTCCCTCGAGCAGGCCGCGCACTCGCCTCGTTGGCCACGCACTCGCCGCCCGCCGCCGCTGTGCGCGCTCGCTCGAGCAGGCCACGCGCTCGCCGCCCGTCACCACGCCTGCTGGATGCTTCACCGTACGGCCACCGCGTTCTGCTTCTTGTGAGACCGGAGCCGCGTTCGCTCGCCGGAGCCGCGCCAAGCTCGCCTGCCACATCCGCTCGCCCGCTCTGCGCGTTCGCGTGCCGGCATGCGCTCGCCCGACGGCCGCCGCGCTCGCTCGCTCGCGTGCTAGTGCTGATTCTCCGCTGCCGCGCCATGCTCACTCGCTCGCGTGCTGGTGCTGATTCTCCGCTGCCGTGTGCGCTCGCCCCGGTGTGCTGCTTGTCTGGTGCTCTGGTGGGTACGAACGAACAGAGGCAGAGGGAAGCAGAGAACGAGAGGAGAGAGGGGAAGGATAAGTGAGGAAAAGAAAAAAAAAAGTATAATATTTATTACGCGAAGACTCTGTCTATAAGATAGGCTGTGTTTAGATTTAAATTTTGGAGTGTCAAAATACACTGTAGCATTTCGTTTGTATTAGGTAATAATTGTTCAACCATTGACTAATTAGGCTCAAAACGTTCGTCTCGCAAAGTACAACCAAACTGTGCAATTAGTTTTTGATTTTATCCACATTTAGTACACATATATGTATCGCAAGTTTGATGTGACGAGAAATTTTTTTTATAGTGTACTTTTCAATGGATCTAAACACTACCATAGTTTCTATAAATGATTTTTTGCTGACATGATCTTCTTAAATATCGTGCATAGTTTCTATCGTTGGGACTGCCTTAGCTGGCATTGGCGCTGCATTCTGTCGGTTCCGTCTTTGCTTTTAGGTTCGTTTTGTCAGAGGAGCATCCGCACGCGGAAATCATTGGTTTGTCATAAATGTTTCGGAGAAAATTGCATCTCCTCGTCTGCTTTAGGTTAGACTATCTCTAACCGTGGAGACCCAAATACGAGATCCATCTCCCGGTTTGGGTCACCTACAGCAAAAGGCTGCGGCACCCAATCCTTTCATTCTCCAATAGCGAACCCATCCCCTTCTCCCCGATCTCATCCCTTCGCTCCAGACGTGACGCAAAAGGCTGCGCCTCCCTGCATGCTCTACCCAGCCACCAAACTCCGCCCGCTGGCCATGTCCGGCCTCGCCGCCTCCACCATCAAGGTGCGCGGCGCGCTCAGCCTCGGGAACGGCGTCGCCACCGCGGACTCTTGCTTTTCTTCTTTTCGCGGACTCGCTGTTGGCTTCTGGGCGGCGGCTCCCTTCCCCAGGGCTCTGGAGCACCGGTGCTGCGCGCGGGCCACAGGGCGAGCAACCGGCGTGCAGCGGGTGGCGGTGCCCCGAGCAGAGCGGGCGGCGGTGGCGAGCAGCGCCTAGGCACGCCCGCGGCGAGCGGCGGGCAAGGAGCGGCACCGGACAAATCCTACGGGCCCACCATGGTCGACGGCACCAGAGATTTGGGTCGTGGGGGAGGACGACACATATTTGCCTCTCCTCTCTCCTCACACCCAAAATAGCTACTCGTTTTGCCTATTCCATTGGAGGAGGTTTTTTCACTGTGTATCACCTATTTTGGGTTTGGGTAATGATATGGGTAGTCTGTTGGAGACAATCTTAGGCAGGTCTGATGGGCATCGCGCACGGTCCAGAAGGTGCCGGACGCCCAAGTTGGGCTTCCTCCGTAGATCTATTCCGTCATTTGCCATGAAAAACGTCTTGAAAGTACTTGCATTTCCTCTCCTATAATCTAATGTACCTGCAACTGTCGCCCTCATAAATAGGTTTAGGCCTTGTTTAGATGCTGGGCATTCCGAATGCACTGTAGTGCACTACGTGGCACTGTAGTATTTTTGTTTTTATTTGATAATAATTGTTCAAACATTGATTAATTAGGTTCAAAATATTCGTTTCACAAAGTACAACAAAACTGTATAATTAGTTTTTGATTTCATCTATATTTAGTACTTCATGCATGTACCAGCATTTTGATGTGATGGAGAATCTTCTTTTTGTATAGTGAAATTTGAGGGTGAATTTTGATATGACGTGGAATCTTCTTTTTACATAGGCTGTGTTTAGATCCAAATTTTGGAGTGCCAAAATACACTGTAACATTTCGTTTGTATTTGGTAATAATTGTTCAATCATTGACTAATTAGGCTCAAAACATTCGTCTCGCAAAGTACAACCAAACTGTACAATTAGTTTTTGATTTTATCCATATTTAATACTCCATACATATATCGCAAGTTTGATGTGATGAGGAATCTTTTTTTACATAGTACACTTTTCAAGTGATCTAAACACAGTCATAGTGGAATTTATAGGTGAATTTGTTTCCTGCATTTGGCACTGGAGCCAACGTCTGAACGGCAAGATGAACAATGCGGCAGCCAGCAGGTTTCAGAAATCCAGAGCCAGATCCTGACAGTAGCTGGCTCACATCGGACATTATCGGATGGGAAACGGCTTCGTCAATTACTTATTCATCCTGTTCCAAGATTAGTACTCCCTCCGGCTCTAATTGTACGTCGTTTCTGGTTTTTTTTTTGTGCCCGCAAGTTTGACTCGATTTATATAAAATGCGTGTAATATTTGTATCTCCAAATAAATTTATTAAAAAATTAGATTCAAAGACCTTTCCAATGATACTAATTATATACCATAAATATTAATATTTTTAATATATATTTAATTAAAGTTATTTCTCGGGAAGCGTAAAGCGACAGACATTTAGGGACGGAGGGAGTACTAGGTACCGTTTAGATGCCAAAAATTTTGCCAAATTTTTCAGATTCCCCGTCACATCGAATCTTTGGACGCATGCATGAAGCATTAAATATAGATAAAAAAATAAAACTAATTACACAGTTTAGACGAAATGGACGAAACAAATATTTTAAGCCTAATTATACTATGATTGAACACTAATTATCAAATAATAACGAAACTGCTACAGTTATATTTCGCCAAAAAATTTGCAACTAAACGCAGCCCTAGTATACACATCACCTACCGCCTGCATTAAGAATCTGCAGGCCAAGGCGGTTTCTCTGTGGCCAACTGTCCGTGGCCACACGGATAAGCTTGGAGCCGGTCGATCGACTGCCGGTGCCGGATCTCATCCCTCAACGTCAATTCGGCTGCTCAGTGCCTCGCCCTGACACTTCGCAGTGATGCTTCCGCGCTGCGTCCTACCCTGCAACGTGCGCACCCATGATTCGGATTCGATCGTGCCAGCTCGTTTCCGGTTTCGGGGCTGTTTAGTTCCCAAGATATTTGGTAAAATTTTTCAGATTCTCCGTCACATCGAATCTTTGACATATGTATAAAGTATTAAATATAGATAAAAAATAAAATTAATTACACAGTTTAGACGAAATGGACGAGACGAATCTTTTAAGCCTAATTAGACCATAATTGGACACTAATTGCCAAATAACAACGAAAGTGGTTACAGTGCCATTTTACCAAATTTTTGGCAAGTAAACGCTACCTTCCTCAGAACAGACATAAAATACAGGCAGAATCCGGCAGCGGACACCAGCCGCTGCCTTCGCCAACACCATGTCCGCTCGCGCGGTCCTGCACTCCTGCCTTCCTGGCGCCCGACTCGCGGCCCATGAGTATATATCAGGGGAAGCTTGCGGCACCGCGAGCTTTCGCGGCTCCATTTTGTCACGGCGACACCGCGAGCTTTCGCGCCTCCATTTTAATAATAAACCCTAAACCTTTAGGAAGATAAGTACTGTACGCTCCTTATAAAGAAAAGGTACTGCACGCTGAACTCAGCCGCGTACCTCAGGTATCTGACTATTTATTCCCTGCAATCATGCTCCCGAAAATGGATTTAGAGTCTGCACAGAACGCTCTTTTGAAACTAATACTTATTATAGGGGTATCCAGACGGCCACGGCCCACGGCATGTTCTTGGTCGGGATTACAGCCAAGGCGGTGTTTTCAGCTATCAGTGGTCCGCATCGTCAGGGACGGCGCCTTGGCAGTTGGCCCGGGGCGTCGCTGTGTTCCTACCTGCTCGGTGCATGTGAACTGTGGAACATAACAAAGTCTCGTTGCCAGACGCTAATCGTTGTGGTCACCAACTCACCACTCATCACCAAGAGTCCGGGACGTCGCGGGGGCTCCAGTATAGCCTCCAGGCCACGATCGGCTCCGTCGTCGTCTTTTGAAGGCTGACTGATGATGCAAGTGGTATCTAATCGTGTTCTTTGAGTCAGTTGATTAATTGCGATCAAACGTTATTCTAGTTTTTTTTTTCTCTCACTCAGATTCTAAGAAATACCATTTTAGTTTACCCCCTCCGTCTATAAAAAATGCAATTATCACTTTTTAAGCAGTCAAACAGTTTAAGTTTTGACTAAATTTAAATAAAAAATAATAACATGCATGATACAAAATAAGTATCGATTAGTTATAGAATATATTTTCTTAATGAATTTATTTTGGAGACACAATGCTAGAATGGGACATCAAGACACGTAGATGAAGACTGCCATAAAAAAAACACATGTCAAAGACACATCAACTCACATCCACCACTACTGTACATTGATGAGCTAGCCCTCGGACAACTTTCCATATAGCTAGTGGATTGCCACACACATCGCCTAACGATAAAATTGTCAAGACGAAACACCAAAGTCACCACTTGCACCATTGTTCCCGACATTGTGTCCCGTACCGAGGTAGCCTCTGCCAAGTAGAACTAGTCACCGCAATCCACTGCAAGCCGTGTAATTGTCACGTTATCAGATCCGCTTGTGCCGCCTCATGACGCTGTCCTCTACACCAGACTATAGACACTCCCATGCAAGGCTAGCTGCCATAGTCAGCCACAAGCCGTCACTCCAATACGTGAGCAACGGCCTCTGGGCGACGTCATGCCAACTTCGTCCACCGAGATCTAGTAGCTCACAACATCTCTGCCGCTTTATCGAAAATAACCAAAATGCACATAAGGACCCCATCTATCATAAAAGAAGACCTCTTGCATTGGGACAGCCGTCGCAACATGAGACCGCCCGCTGCCCAGCAGTGCACCTCTGCCCGCCACCTCTTTCTATGTTGGTCTTGTACCAACTTCGCGGTCACCACTAACACACAATTCTACTATCACTTCTCAACTGCAAGACATAGGCCATACCCTCAAATCGCTGCGCCAACGCCTTCTTTCTCACTGTCTACCACCACCACGGACCTCTGCTCCTCTGAGTCCTCAACCTATTCCTCCAGTTTAGACTTCTCCGCCGTTATCATCGCACGAAGATTGCCGCTTCACCGGCCTCGGGCGAACCCCACACAGTCGTCGTCGCTGCTCGTGCAGCCAATGTCCCTGACCGATGCACCAAACGATAGTTCGAGTGTGCTGTTAGCCGGTTACCTACGTGTGTCACATAACTTCACAAAATATAGCTGGCTACTACGGCGCCTTCAATGATGCTGTCAGTTTGTTGTTGTAGCACATTTTAGATTTTGCGGACGTTGGATCTGTAACAGACATTTCCATAAATTTGGAAAAAAAAAAGAAGACACGTAAGCAGAGAAAAGAGTATATGCATGGATCGTGTCATGAGTGGGCGAGTCCTAGATGCGTGGTGTGTGGCACGAAGACTTCACAAGATGACAAGATCCCCTAGTTTCGTTGGCGATGACAACCCCTAGTTTCGTTGCCGATGACAAGATCCCCTAGCTGCAGTGGTTTTGGGCAGAGACGTGTACCACCTGTTTTGGTTTGGGGATTCACTTGAGCTGTCAGTGGTCTGGCATGAACTCGTACTGGCTTATCCAAGCTCTACGAGGAATGTACGTATTGATGACGGATGGCTGCAGTCAAACCAAATGGATGTTATCGGCGGCGTTTCTGTCCGGCACACACAACTCTTTTCGCGATGCGTCCGGCACCTGCACCTCGCCACTGGACCGGTGACGGTTCATAGCCTCGCTCGTTTCGCACATCAAAATCCTTTCGACATTCTCTTTATAATTGGAGGTGTTTAGTTTCTCTCTCCAAAAATTTTCACCCCGTCACATCAGATGTTTAGACACATGCACGGAGTATTAAATATAGACGAAAAAATAACTAATTACACAAATTGTGATAAATTTGCGAGATGAATTTTTTAAGCCTAATTAATTCATGATTTGACAATGTTATGCTACAGTAAACATGTGCTAATGACGGGTTAATTAGGCTTAATAAATTTGTCTCGCGGTTTCCAGACGAGTTATATAATTAGTTTTTTTTATTAGTAATCACCTCTTCCGATATTTTATAAAATATTTGATGTGACACCTTAAAATTTTTCGTAAACACCCGCATAGTAGTAGAAAATACTTGCTAAAATCTCTGCACGGCAGTGCAGTGTGCAGGAGAAGGCACGCCCGGGCGCTGCCGCAAAGATACACCGTCGTCCTGGTCCTGGCGACGCCAACCGTAGCCAGGAGCCGCGCTAGGCGACGCAAACGCCTTTGGACATGTGGCGACGGCCACCTTATCCTACATGGTTTCTTTACCGTTTCTTTATGCCAGTAGTCACTACCCAGTACACGAACCTTCCCCGTTGTTTGTGCAAAGCAATTTATATGGTCGCATTTGCCTTTGCCCCCACATGAATTTTTCAAAGTCAGATTGACACGTGCACAACCACAACCAAAAGGAGACCAAAAAAGAGAGAATGGGAGGGAACTGCATGATTTGCAAAAAGTCCCATTACTGAGAGAACAGTACCTCGTAAAGAATGATGGTAAACAGTTCTTCAGGATGAAATGATGATTAACGAGCGCAGATCATCTAGCGCCTTGTTTAGTTCCCCGAATCGGGGGTGGCAAACTTTGCACAGTGCCACCCCCGAACACTGTAGCATTTTTGTTTTTTTGGGTAATAATTGTCCAAATCTTGATTAATTAGGCTCAAAATGTTCGTCTCGCAGAGTACAACAAAACTGTGCAATTAGTTTTTGATTTCATCTACATTTAGTACTCCATGCATTTGTTGGCATTTTGATGTGATGGAGAATCTTCTTTTTGCATAGTGGAATTTGGGGGTGAAATCTGAAATCTAAACCAGGCCTAGCTTAAAGCTGACGCTCGCAGCATAATGCTTCTCCCACTCACGTCGATTCGTGACAGCAAAAAAGAGAGGCTACCGTCTCCAAATCAAAAGGAGGATGGACACGAGGTGTAGCTAAAGAACGGCCGGGAAACCAAAGAGAGAGAACCCCCGCCGCGGTTCTCTGAATTCTCTTCTCTTGTCGTCAGTTATCACTCCCACAAAAGCTAAAAAAAAGTTTAGAAAATCAAGCCACTATAACGAAATATTCCTAATAATAAACACAGCTCGTCAAACTTTACAGGGCAGCATTCCGGCCGCCGCGGTGGCGCCGCCGCCAAGAGTGGCCTCGATCACGGCCGGCCCGCCGGCAGCGGCGAGGCCGTGCCCTTCCTGCTGGACTCGCCGTCGTCCCTTCCCCTCCTCGTGGACCCGTCCCACCCCCTCCGCACCGAGCCGCCGTCGCCGCCGCCTCGCGCCCAAGAGACCGTCCTGGCTAGGAACGACTGCCACCGCCGCCCGCCGTTGCCGTTGCCGAAGCCTCCTGCTCCCGCCACGCACCGTCCGCCTCGGGAGCTCCCCTCGGAGCTCAGCTCCGAGAGGTCGAGCAGGCTGGTGGCGTGGCGCAGGCGGCGGGACCGGAGCACCTGCTCCCGCACGTGCTCCGGCAGCCGCAGCGTGAACCTCTCGTGGTCGCCCTCCTCCGCGGCGGCGGCGGCCGCCGCGAAGAGCGAGTGCCCCGTCGAGTGCGACCGCGGCATCCTGGAGGCGCGCCGCGCGCTGCGCAGCATCTCCAGCTCCATGGCCTCCTCCTTCCTGTCGTCCTCGTCGCTGTCCTCCTCCTCTGATTCCTCGTCCAATACCAGTATCGCCACGGCCTCCGGCGGCGGCGAAGGCGAAGGCTGCTGGCGCGGCGATAGCGCCACCGCCGGCGGCGACGGCGACGGGGGCGCCACCGCCGGCAGCGGCAACGGCACCGGCACCGGAGCCGGCTTCTCGAGGTTTGCGCGGCAGAGCGGGCACGTGACCCGCGACTGCAGCCAGGGGTCGATGCACTCCGGGTGGAACGCGTGGGAGCAGTGCGGCAGCAGGCGGAGGTCGTCGTCGTCCTCGAACGACGTGAGGCACACCGCGCACTCCAGCACGCCCTTGCCGATCTTGTGCTCCACGACCTCCCTGTAGGACACGATGGGGAACGTGGCGACAACCGCGGGGTCCAGCCCGCGCTTCCCCCTCCTGGACGGGCCCCCGGCCCCGGCCCCGGCTGCCCCGGCTGCTGCCGCCGCCGCCGCCGCCGCCCCGGGGTCGGCGAGGCGGCACTGGTTGACGTACGCGCAGATGAAGAGCAAGAAGAAGAACACGCTGATGGCCACCGTGATGAAGGTCGACATGGTGCGCCCGAACGGCGTTGGCTGCCACGGCGCAGGAGGCGTCCGCTGAGGCACCGGTGGCGGCGAGGACGAGGACGGCGACGGCGACGAAGACGACTGCGCGTCGACGACGGCCATGCCGGCGCGGAGGAGGCAGAGCACGAGGAGGAGCTCCCGCGTCCCCATCGCTCCTCGCGAAGCACGCACGCAGAGGCACAGAATTGGGGAAAACGGCACAACTAGTGCCGCCGGCCTGTCTGCGCTCTGCTGTGGAGCGATTCTGCTTGACGACACGAGAAAGTGAGAAACCGATTGGTGTTGCTAGACGCTAGTGGTTCTGCGGATGCCTACTAGTACATCCCACGTCAGAGTTGGGCGAATTGCCTGCCCCCAACAGCCCTGCTCGGTTGCCCCTCTCTTTCTTGCCGTCCCTGCGCTTTGCTCTCTCCAAACTCGCCTTCCCCTTCCCAAATTCCCTGCATCTGGAATTCTGGATGGATCTTTTTGACCACTGCTCCTTCAGTCATGTAATACAGTACTTCCTCCATCCCAAATTATAAGGCATTCCAAGAATCTTGGAGAGTCAACGGATCTCAAGTTTGACCAAATTTATATGATAAGATAATAATATTTATGACACCAATTAAGTATTATTAGATTCCTCGTTAATTATATTTTCATAGTATACCTATTTAATGTTATAAATTTTTGTAATTTTCTCTATAATTTTGATCAAACTTAAGATGCTTTGACTCTCCAAGATTCTTAGAATGCCTTATAAATTGGAATGGAGGGAGTACGTTCTAAAAATTCTAAGGGCTTTAGTTCTCAGGCTAAAAATTCTAAGGGCTTATTTAGTTCCCAGAAAATTTTGTAAAATTTTTCAGATTCTCCGTCACATCGAATCTTTGGACACATGCATGAAACATTAAATATAGATAAAAAATAAAACTAATTACACAGTTTAGACGAAAATGGATGAGACGAATCTTTTAAGCCTAATTAGACCATGATTGGACACTAATTACCAAATAACAACAAAAGTGGCTACAGTGCCATTTTGCTAAATTTTTGGCAACTAAACCGGCCCTAAGACAACTTCAAATGACGCATGTACCCATAGATTATTCCAATTATAGAGTTTCTCCTCAAATCAAGGCTTCCTTTTTAACAAACTTTGCCAAATCTAAACATAGTCATTATATAGAATGCATTGTATTTCAATACAAATTTTAGAAGTCACAATGCACTCTATTTCAGGACGGGGAAGTAGGTCACTCTGATGTGTGCGACTGTGGCCTCGTTTAGTTCATGATTTTTTTTGAAAAAACTACTGTAGTATTTTTGTTTTTATTTGACAATTAGTGTCCAATTATAGACTAATTAGGCTTAAAACATTCGTCTCGTGATTTCCAACTAAACTGTGTAATTAGTTTTTTTTTGTCTACATTTAATATTCTATGTATGTATCGCAAGATTCAATGTGATGGATACTGTAGCACTTTTTGGGAAACTTTTTGAAACTAAACCAGGGCCTTGTTTAAATGCCACCCAAATTCCAAGTTTTTTCACTCTGTCCATCACATCAATTTTTGACGTATGTTTGGAGCATTAAATGTTGGTAAAAAAACTAATTACACAGTTTTGTAGTAAATCATGAGACAAATCTTTTAAGTCTAATTAGTCTATGATTGGACACTAATTATCAAATACAAACGAAAGTGCTAAAGTAGCTAGAGTTGAAAATTTTTTCCATCTAAACAAGGCACAACCTGTACCGAAGTAGCGGCGGATGTCAGGCAGGCGTTGTTGAATGTTTGACAGCGTGAATATTCTGAGGTTTCGGGGGTTATCAAAGCAGCTGTGGAAGGTGGTGATAGGCACTGCATGAAAGGACCCGAAATACTTGAAAAAACTCCTGTGGATTGCAACCGGTCTCTTTCTGCGCACAATCATGAAACCACTCGCCCCATCACCATCCTCGTGGCGAGAATGTGGAGCGTAGGACAAACAGTATGGAACAGCATCGTCTCCGCCAGCGTGCAGCCGCTGTACCTGTCGGTCTTGATGAGAAACTAAACAAAAGCTGCATGTAAGGTAGTTAGGCCAGGAACACGAAGATCACAAGAACATACCGATGAGCATACATTAGTTCTCAATCAATGTGCTTCATCATGCCACGGACCTGACAATATATAATCAAATATGCATCTTGCCAGAATAACGTGCAGATTGCTTGGGTATGTCCATCATTTATTCCTTCACATTACACAAACAACAAGAAGTCGAAAGAAACTCATAATCACTCAGCCACAGTTGCCCTGCTAGTCAGTATACAACTCTTTTGCAGCATCAGTTCCCTAAACCTATCTGCCGTGTCGGTAAGACCGGCACCCAGAGGTAGGAGGAGAGCACGCAGATGTAGTTCCGGCTCGTCATGCGCTGCGAAGTCATTACCATGGATTTCCAAATGTCCTTGATCCTCCCTTGGTTGCCAAGGCCTGTGTGTAAGATGACGAGGAAGTCATAGGTTATCCACTCCCTCTGGCTAATCTTGGCCTCGGCCTCCACCAGCGAATTTCCAGAGCCCACAAGCTGGCTTGCATCAACGTATACAGAGGCGAGGTTTCGGTACAGTGTCCACCCTTCTTTGGAGTTTGGATCTTTGGACATCTCATCAAGAATTCCTTTGAAGCCCTCGAGATCCATGGACGCAGCCGCTGCGCTGACCCGGAGATTGTAAGTGAAGAGATCTGGAGAAACGTTTTGCCTTTTTAGTTCTTCTGCAATGATCTCCACTTTATCAAGCTCCCCAACAGAAATATACAAGGTCATCATTTCATTGTAAACAAGGGCATCCAAAGACAGGTTTGCATCTTTCATTCTCTCAAACAGCCTTTCAGCTTTATCTGTCATCTTTGATCGGCCATAAGAATGGAGAAGAGCTGTGTAGGCTTCTAGCGATTTGGCTCCAGGAGGAAGCTTCTCAAAGAAATCTTCAGCAGCACTAGCACCAAAAACTTTGGTAATCAAGTCAATGCGCATTCCATAGTCACTCTCAGATAAATCAGACTCATGATGTGTCTTCATCCAGTCTGCTACCTGTAAAATGTGTAGTTAATAGCTGGTGCTGCAATTTGCAATTGTTTTCTAGAAGGGGAAAGGTATCAACCACCATCAACAAAATGTAACCCTTGCTAGAGTATTCAGCATAAACAAGCAAATAAAATAAGGGGATAGGAACATGTGCTATAAGTCTATATGTTTCACCAATGTAAAAGTCTGGTAGACGGCTTCTTTCAGGGTTAGCGATAGTTCTCATACAAGATTATCCAATCTCAATGACACAAGCCCATTTGGCAAAAGAATGCAAAGATAAGATGGCTCATCATGTTGTAAATATAGAAACATAATAGCTAGTATCAGTTAGGAATAAAATGGCACAAAAAGGAATACTTGAGACAAATTCAATTGACGAAATGTTAATTACTAACTACAAGATCATAGCTGCAACCTTTGCCATCATGCAAGTCTTAAAACTAGATGAGCATCTTCATAGGCACCCTAATCAATAACAGCCAATAAGCAACAAAGCTACAGCACATGAATACAGTTCAGTTGCTACATACTTAGAATAAAGCTTCCTAGAGTAAGATTGCCCAGTGTTAACATTATGTCCTATCAAATGTTCGGATTAACCCACAACAAAACCTACTTAAAAAAAGCTAGACCTGTTTATGGAGCCAGAAGCATCTGCAGCGGCATTGGAAGCCAGTAAACAGGCAACCAAACCATCTTAATTATTCAGCTAGATAAACCTACACTGCGTGCACATATTAAGTTCTTTTTATACAGGTTTTACTCAGAGGGACTCATAGCATAGCCTGCCACGCTTTGGAGACAACAGCGATGCAAATTTTTCGCCTAACATGGGTGGAGCATTATTAATAGAATAGCTCAATAATTTAGAACTTTTTCATTTATGCTTTTCTTGTTTTTGGCCTTGTGCTAGTTTGCTACATTAAGAACTAATAATTTTGGACTCATGCCTTTTTATTGAGGAGGTTCAAGATAGAACTTTCTATTATTTTATACAAAAAATAACCATTTCCTCAACGAAAAAGAACAGATCAGAATTCAGAAGCGGCATAGGTTCTGCAGGTGACCGAACCTCGAGTGCGTGCTTGTAGCGACGGACGCGGCTGAGGTCGCGCGCGATGCGGCGGAGCTCCGCCGCGGGTGCGACCCGTCCTTCACTGGACCACTTCTCGAGCGCCGCCGTCGCGCTTCGCTTCGCCAGGCCCAGCCGGAAGATGCGGCTGCGCAGGTCGTCCCCATCCTCCTCGCCCGTGGCCGCGACTGCGCGGTCGTCCACGGCGGCCGCAGGAGCCGCAGTCGTCGCGGCTTCAGATGAGAAGGGCCCGTGCCCCGCGAGGACGGAGCGGAGGTGGAAGCCGGAGCCGGATCGCTTGGCGCGGGCGCCGGCTCGGGTAAGCACCGCCGCCATCTCGTTGCCCTGTGTGGCTGTGCCCCCGTTCGAGCAAAACCGTGCCAGCTGCGAGATGCACAGTGTTGCTGTCTTGCAGGGCCGAGCCGTTGTATGGGCTGAGCCGTGCTTTACAAACTTGGTCAGTGTGGGCCGCAAACTTGGGCTGGACTCCAACAACAGTTTCGGCACACTCAGTCACTTGGCGCAGAACCAAAATCCCTGAACTCTGCACCCTCCGTCAATGAAAGTTTATCCAAAGTAAAATCATGATAATTTTAATTAAAATTGCTAAAAATAAAAACATAGGACATTAAATTAGCATTGTTATATACATCATGAAATATATTTTCATAATTTACATTTTTGGTATAATATATATGAATACTCTTCTCTATAAATTTGGTCAAACTAGTTTGACTTAAAACAAACTTTTTTTTAATAAACTTGGATCCACCATATGTCAGTATAGAGTGAGTATGTAAAACAAGTGATTCCAGGCTGGAAGTGAACAAAAATAAGTTAGCTTCCATCTTTGGGGCCCATAATTACTCTAGATAATCAGTCTATAACCATGTTTCGAATATTGTTTGGTAGAACTCCTATTTGAATTGGCCTAGGAGCCACTCTAGTGCGGTCAGACTAAAAAATTTGACTTAAGGCAACTCTAGAAGTTTATTTATTCAGATATGAGGAGAGTAATCAGGGAGTATGTGCTAAGGAGGTGTAAAAATGAGAGAGAGAAAAGAAAATAAAGTGCAATACATTGGACAACAGGTGCTTGCTTAGAACCTTTTTGCATCCGTTGCTTACTTTTGCACCTGGTGCAAGGATAAACAAATAATATTTGCCACCAATCATTCTCTCTCCACCCACCATCTATGTCAAGTTAGAGAAAGTTAATATAGTATACACTTTATTACATGCAGAGTCCACCTTAGTATGAACTCACTGATTTATATACTAGAGCTTGTTTAACTAGCAGAACACCTTATTGTGAGATGGCTAACCATGTATTCACAACCAGAATCTCCAACTTCTCCTAGTGATGAGGGTTCTCCTGGTGTTTTAGCATTCAACATTTAGTATATGGAGTCCTAGTGAGGATTCTCATGTGCTATGACTAGTGTTAGTATTTTATTACTACTTAAAAATGAGAACTTTACCATCTTGCTAGTGATTATATGGAGTCCAAGATTTCCCACGCTCTGCGACATGCTTATGGTCTTGTACTCTTGTGTATAGTGCATATCAAGTGTCATGTTTGTTTACCAAATAGACCAAGTTGACGATGATTAGAGTAATTTGGACTTTGAGTGCCACACGCACATCTAACAAGTCTAGAGATTAGATGTGCATTTTGAGAGTACAAAGACATGTTAACAAGTTTAAGGGTCTGTGTATTTTAATCTATAATTAATTGCTAAACTAGCGAAATATCATAATAAAAATGAAGTAAGAAAGGAAAACATGTTAACTTGCCCTTCTAGCTTATTCATGCATACTACTACAATTTCTATCCCCATAAATCTTCTTTTTTGTTTTTCAAAGATCCGTTACTGGCTTTCACATGTGAAGAAAAGAACTGTTACATACATACGTTAAAAGCGGATGCTAGTTTTTTCTACTAAACCCTCTTTATCATTGGTTAGAAAAAAAAGATTTTGAATTTTTTCAATCTGGTGGAGATACTCTAAGAGCGCAAAGAAATATTTATGGGTTCTTCATGTCACAGCCTGAGTCACTCGTCAACCCGGCCTGATTCTAGATACCATGATTCTCGGTTAAAAGGAAGACACAGCACGCAACGCTAGGCACACAGATGACGCTCACACATCACTAGCTAGTTGCAGGTGCAGCAGCCAAACGTTCTCAACACTGAACGCACTCATTCCTGTATGCTTGTGCAAATACATGGAGCATCCTAACAATGATTTTGGTTCATTTCCAAGACCAATGAAACAAGATGGCAGGTTCATGCATGCTATGAGGGAGTTTAAGTAGGAAAAAGTTCCCAGAGATGAGAAATTGCGAAGAAGAACTCGAACTCTTATTAAACTTTCTGATTGTTTAGAACATGCTGTAAATTCGTGGATTTTGTCATTACTGCAGCATGTTTAATTTGAGCCCATGATCTCAGTATCAGTTGAGGAATGTTCCCATATTTCCCTCTCAATCCTGTCAAGGTAAGTGAGCGTAGTTTGGAGACCCTTCTCATCTGCGAGTACAAGCATACAGAGATTTATCAGAAAGCAAAATAATAAGAAAAATCATCTAGGCTTATAAACAAAGTCTAATCATTCACCGACGTCTTAATGCTGAGACTGCTTATCTGAATTTGTGGTATTTGGACTGAGCATTATCTGAAATCCTTAGAAGGCAGCACTACTAGCTGATCTCACCAAGTTTAGGAACAGTGTGGCCGCAGGGATGACGTATAACAAGTGGATCCGCAAATGCTTGTACAAGCTCTTCGCTGTGAGCCTTCACGAAGTCCCTCGTCACCTGCACACAGTTATTCCTGTGTTAGAAAGAGAGGATGCTTGGAACATATGAATTTTACACCAAACGATTCAGACATTCCTACAGAAACCAGTCAAAAAGTTCAGTCCGGCGTTCACGATCGGTTTTCGTTTCCCCATATCTCGATTTAACAACGCTAGAGACCACAAAAATGTACGAAGACAGATTTGTGATCTTCTACATACACAGAGTATGAAGAAGATTGAAGACGTACCGATGAAGTGGAGCGATGGGCACGTAATCTTGCTGTCAAACGCCCTCGCGACCGCCACCGGCGCCCTGATCTTGGCCCCGGCTATAACTATCACGCACTTCACCTTAGCAACCCCGGTGAAGGCCAACCCCTGCCGGAAAACGGAAGACAGTGTGTGCAAATGAAAATGAAGTCGTGACAGGCAACAGCCACCACTTGCTTTACCTGCTGCTGGAGCCCTGCAAGCGCGCCAGACAGGCCGGCGCCCTGGGAGAAGCCCAGCAGCCCGTCGAACGGCCCATCTCTGGCCATCAGCTCCTCGAGGTAGGCGAAGCACCCGTCCAGGTTCCTGCAGCTGAGGAAATCCTCGCCGACGAACTGGCACCACTCGTAGTAGGGCGGGTCGAGTCGAGGACGCCGGCCACGGGACGCGCCCTCGGCCGAGAACGGCCCGTCCGCGAAGACGAGGTCCAGGCGCGAGGTCACCTCGGGCGCCCATCTGCCCACCACCTGCCGCCGCATGATCTCCCCGCTGGTGCGGAACCCATGCAGGCACAGGAACAGCGGCCGCGGCCGCGACGCCTCCCGGCGGTCCCCGCCCGACGAGACGCGAGCCGCGCGGCCGCGTCCGTCAGACTGGAGCGGCGGCGGCCCTCGTGGTGGCCGCCAGGTCGGCCTGAATGCAGGCGCGTCGGCGGACTCGGAGGCCCTGGCGGCTGGCGCCGCGCTGCACGCGGCGGTGACTGTCGCGCAAGGGACAGGACGACGTGGCGAAGGCGGGTAGGTGCCGGGGCAGCGTTGACTGTGGAGCAAGAACGGATGGAGCCTTGGATGAGCCGAGCTGCCGCAGCTGGCATCTCCTTGGAGTTGGGATTGAAGCTGCCGCTTCCATTGGAAGAGGGAGCTCTCACTCTCAGTGTTCTACCTTCTACATGATTGATGAGCACGGCATTAATCAGCCATAATTGGGGTGGAGGTGGATCTTAAACTGGCAGGCACGGCGACGATGCTAGTTCATTCGTTGTTGAGGACGGTTCCATCCAACACCAAACCAGAGTAAATGATTCCAAGATGTGGACCGTCCAAACCCAACATAAAGACATACTGCTCCTCCGACTAGAAATTACGTGCAACATTTATATCTCAAAAAAGTATATTATAAAAGTATATTCAATGATCTACCTAATGATACTAATTATATACCATAAATGTTAATATTTGGTTAAATATATTTGGTCAAAATTAAAAGTTGTTGACTTTTTGAAAAGCGAGAATGGTTCTTTTTTTTTAAGGACGGAGGGAGTACTCGTCAACTCGTATAAACACTACACAAAGAAATAGTAACTATGTTTGATAATCAATAAAGTGCGCCGAATGACTTCCCTAAAAAAAAAAGAAATAGTAATATTATGAATAGACTTTTGTCCAATTATAAGTCTTCTCGGTGTCATCCGTCTATCGAATCTTTTTACTTTCAACGAATCTCATACTTTCTTCTTCATCATAGTCATAGTACATCAGCCGTCAAGCTCTCGCTTGCCCTTTACTTTCATTTAGTACCTCAAAATCCTTTCCTTGTTATCTTCATCCTATCAAGCCATTTTGAATCACAATAGGTCTTGAATCAACATTAGACATATATTGAATTCCACTTCCTCAGTATCATAACTCTTGCTTGATTGTCATTCTTGATGTGATTTGGAAAACCCTTCACATGAGACAAATCCATATGCAATCACTTACATCTCAATTTTCATTTAATATACTTGCCATTTGATCAATTTTGTAAGAACAATTCTATCAAACCACAATATAGATAAGCTTCACATCAGAGACCAATAAATATTCATCAAACTCCATCTCCTTTGTCATTTCCACAATATGCTTGTCGATTCTTCATTTCAGCAAATTAATCTTAGACTCAATTCAAATTTGCATATCATTTGCCTTATTTGAGTCTAACTCAATAAATAACCTGGACTAAACACCTGCACACGATCTCATCAATTATTTTAGTCTCTTAGTCATGTTTTCATTCAATCCACTAAAATCGACTTTGGGCCTATATGCATTTTTTTATTTGTCATGGTGAAGAAGAAAAACATGTTCCATCAGAAGAGATAATGATAGTAGCAACATGATTTATAGTACTCTCTCCATCTGGAAATAAAAAGGGTTTGAGGTTTGCTCTAACTCCTAAGTCAAACTATTGTAACCTTAACCAAATTTATAGAAAAGAAAAATAAACATTTGCCATACCAAATTAGCATCATTAGATACATTATGAAAAATACTAATTTCAAAATCATTAGTCCTCAAGAATAATTTTTAGACTCTAAATATTTTCAAATGAAAATGTAGTCAACTATAAAGTTGTAGATCTTTTTTAGTACTACAACTTTAGTTTGTCATTTCTCCATTCGATATCATTTCAGAAAATAAAAAATAATTTCAAATCATTTGTACGGGCGGCTGGTAAGAAAACCACCAGTGTAAGCACATCTATATTGGAGGACTTTCTTAAGGTTAAGGCCAGTACAAATCCTCTATTTTACATTGGCGGTAGGCTTACGATAACCGCCAGTTTAAATAGACAATTTCTACTTGCGTCAATCTTAAGAAAATCGCTAGTAGAGTTGTATCTCCACTAATGATTCATAGTCATAGATAGGCCCACAGTTCTATTTCAACTGATGCCTATTATTTATGAACCGCCAAATCTCTTGTATCGACAAAAACCATTTATGTACTAGTGGATGTGGTAGATATTAATAATATTCTTTATAAACTTAGTCAAAATTAAGATAATTTGACTTAGGATAAATGTCAATCCTTATTTATACTCCATGATGGAAGGAGCAACATATACAACATAAACATCACCTCCTTTTAGTTGGGGCCTCTCCTTTTAAAAACAATGCACAGAGAGATGAAAAGGTTGTTATTTTTGTTCAGGAAAAAAAAAGAAATAGGAGCTTATTATTAAACTTAGGAGGGTATAAAGGCGAGTGCGCAAGCTGAGCATTATTATGTAATATAAGCTTGCATTGTAGCACTAGCACACCATCGTTAGAGGTGCACTACTTTAGTGGTGTGGTGCAATGCAAAAGAAGGGTTGCACAAAATTCATTTCCTATTTGGGGCCCTGAAAAGAAAATGTTGTCTATATAGGAAGTAGGAGGAATTTGTCATATGAATATATATGTGAGACCTGGCCCTTGGGTCTTTTCCTATCGAACTTGGGACACTCCAATAAAGGGAAATTGCAACCGCCACTTATATGCATGCATGGTGCATCGATAGTTGATTAGTTGTACCATATTGTCAACATGGTAGGTTCTAAAACTTTTTTTTTGTTTTTCCAACGTGGTGGAAATAAACAAACAAAAAGCTGGAAACTGAAGTTTGTGTGCGGTTGGAAAAAAAAAAGTTTCCATTCATGGCTGACTTCTTTTTTTTTAATATATGGGTGACTTCTTGTTGGGAGCAGCGACCCAGCAGCGACAAAAGTCGATGTACATAGGAGCACGCATACGATCGATATGATGTGTGTGGAAATGCAGTACCAGTCATGAATGTTCCAGTGGACGGCGACTTGACATAGATGTTTTCTCATATTATATCATCGATCGTCTTCGGTCGCGGACCACATACAGTCCCAACCGTGCAGCTATAGCTAGCTTTGACGTCAAGGCGACGTGTGTCATTGCTTATAGATCGATGTGAACAGAACAGCGTGTGTGTGTGTGTGTGTGTGTGTGTGTGTGTGTGTGTGTATATATATATATATATATATATATATATAATGTAACCTTTCCATGATCATTCGTAATCGGACGCTGATTTACTACTAGTGATCGAGCAGTGTAACCATGAAGCTTTTGTCTGTAGAGTTTCTCCCTTGTAAGTATGCATATATATCTACGTGCTGTTAGCTTTACGTTTTTCCACACTTGCTTGACGCCTTCGGAGACCTCCAAACGTGCCTGTTACATCTTGTCGAGATCAGCTCGTCTCCATCTCCGTCATCCATCGGCGTCGGTCCAAAAGTAATGGGGCGCCTCCGTTGTGGGTCGTTGGCCGAACCCTCTCCGCTTGCTCCATTTCCACTCGCCTTTTCCACCTCGACGGGGCCTACTTACCTTCACGCCTCCACTTCCATGGAGCCTATAAAACGAGAGCGCACCCCCGGCGACCATTGCTAACCACCAGTCCACTCACCATCACTAGCTACTCTTCTTTTGCTCGCTTGCCGCTTGCTCTCTATATATACATACATACCACCAGCACCAGAAGTTGCTCTCTGTGCGGTGTGCCGGCCGGTCGTCTGAGCATCTTCCAGCTGGTGAGGTGAGTAGGCAGCTAGCAATGGCGGCGCAGCAGCAGGGAAGAGGCAGTGGAGCTGTGGTCCTTGCGGCGGCGGTGCTCCTCTGCGTGCTCCTCCATGCCCACGTCGCGGAGTCGGCCGTGTTCACCGTCGGCGACCGTGGCGGGTGGAGCTTCAACACCAACACCTGGACCAACGGCAAGCGCTTCAAGGCTGGGGACGTCCTAGGTACGACGACGACTGTGACCTGTCACCTAGCAGCCTCTTCTTCCTTCCTTTCTCACCGATCGATATATCCAAAGGGCGATATATACTATGCAGCAGAGAGATTAATTCTTGGCCGATCGATCGAACCGAACGGACGTAAGCTTTTTAAATGCTCATAAACATATGCCGGTGCAGTGTTCAAGTACGACTCGACGGCGCACAACGTGGTGGCGGTGAACGCCGCCGGCTACAAAGGCTGCTCCGCGCCCGGGGGCGCCAAGGTGTACAAGTCCGGCAACGACCGCGTCACGCTCGCCCGCGGCACCAACTACTTCATCTGCAGCATCCCCGGCCACTGCCAGGCCGGCATGAAGATCGCCGTCACCGCCGCCTGAGTCCTGACCAATCGTTGCCGTCGCCGCCGCCGCGTGATATATACATCTATCTATCGACTACCTAATTGTCAGTTCGAGTGACTCATATGGACTTTTCTTATTACCATCGTCAGTCTCATAGATACTCCTACAGAGTCGTGCATGCTTCATGGATCGTCGCTACAGCATGCACGCGCCGCGTGTATGATTGATGTGAATTCCTATATGAATAAACCGCACCGTCATGATTCTGTTTCATGGTGTAATCTGTCAAGGACGGAGTAACAATGTGTGTGCTGAGTGTTTTTGTTGTTTATACGGTCCGCAAAAAGTTTACGAAAAACCTGCCTTGCATCGTCTATAACTCAATATGCAGCACCTATGTAAACGGGACATTAATATTGGACATGGGCGGGAACCAAGGAATTTAGAAAGTTAGGCCTTGTTTGAATCAAAAAAACTATTTACGAAAAACTACAGTAACGAATCTTACGGCACTTGCATGGAGCATTAAATATAGACGAAAAAAACTAATTGCACAATTTGATTGGAAATCGCGAGATGAACGTTTTGAGCCTAATTAGTCCGTGATTTGACACTAAAGTGCTACAGTAACAAATGTGCTAATGACGGATTAATTAGGCTTAATAAATTCGTCTTGCGGTTTCCAGACAAGCTATGTAATTAGTTTTTTTTATTAGTATCTGAAAACCCCTTTCGACATCGCACGGAACATCCGATGTGATATTTTCACCAAAAACTTTTCGCATCTCAACAAGGCCTTACTAACATTTTATTACAGGTAAAGCACAAAATGGCATAATGGTAACATAACAAAACGTCCAGTTCGTTCAAGTTCTTATAATTCTCTGCGGTCTCGTTCAGTCGACACCAACTTAGCTACTTTGACCGGCGTTTTTTCTCTCTTTATTTATAAAAAAACCATTTTTGATGCTTCAAATACCCTTCATATGACTTGTAGTTAAGAACACTTTGATAGTCTCAAACATTTTGGAGTATATACTTGTAGAAAGAAAAAAAAACAGAGGACAAAAGATGCTACAGTAAATCATCATCATATACGAGTGAACGAAAACAGATCCAAGTACCATCAGATTTAATCCAACCACGACGAAGATACAAAACCAGCTCTATTATATTTGTGAAATGAAGTATCTAAGCAGGATTAGTGACAAAGTTCTATCAAGCAGCTGCCTCAGGTTAGGTGTAGCTTCTGAATCTGAAGATAACAGGAAAGATGGGTACATAAATTTCAAATGGACCAAAATCCCACCAAAAGTCACAATGATTTTCTGGCCTCAGAAAGACAACTTCCACACGCTTAGTATGACGACGAACAGAAAAAAAACACAAAATGATACTGGCATCACTTTTTCTTTTTCCCGCCTTTTGTGTTCTTTGAACTGCCGCCGGCTGAAGAACTGGTCGCTGCCTCCTGCTTCTTTGTCCTTCCATGATGCTTGGGAACTAGCTCTGCTATTTGGATCATCAGCTGCTTCTCTGTAATATGTGAAGGCGTGTCAGTAAGATACAACTGCACAAATATATCCCCTAAAAAAGACCAAATCTTGGGAAGTGCATAAATTAACTAATGGTGGAGGTCCCACATCTACGACTGGAAGCTGCAGAGTTTCATACTTCAATTTTACAAAATGAAAAAGAAAAAAAGAACATGCTAAAGCAAAATAAATATGGCATCAAATTTCAAGGTATGCAATTGGAATAAAGCATCATATCAGTGCAAGCCCAAGTCTTTCTTGTAGTCCATAAACACCTATTCAGATCAGCATAAACCCCCTCTAGGTGTAAGATAGATGTAGCCAAGTCGCCATAAACACAGGTATTGAAAAAACATCCGACCACTCATTCACACAACTGTACTTAACAAAGGCTGGTCTACTGATTGTTCGACAGCAGTACAGCAATATTAGGAATTCATATCGAGTTCAGTATCAGGAACATGCAGCATCCAAGAAGAGTTCAGAGATGATTATTTCAGCTCATGGTAGAGCACCAGGAGTCTAGGACAATAATTAATGAGAAATGAAGCAGAATTTGGAAGAGTATTACATGCTCAGTCTCCCATGTTCATGCTCATGCCTTAACCAAAAATTGAAGTCAAGTTAGAAAAAAAATCTTTTATAAATATTTAACATAGTTCCAAAGAAGGTGTAAACAAGACAGTAAGGTAGTATACAAGACAAATTAGGTGTAAACAGTTAGCTACTGATTCCAAATAGGCTGCATAGTACTTGTTAAATAGGAAAAAGATTCACTAATACAAAAGATGCTTTCATAAATAAATAGGCTTGGCCTCATAATACTGCAACAACTGCTTCTCCAGCAAACCCAAAATGTTTAGTAATTTAATCAAAGTAGATTCTTTTTTCTAAATGGCATAGCAGTGGCTTCAATGCACCAAAGACTCTACCATGATAACAATGCCCTAAATTTCATTGGGTATTCACTAACAGCGATTCTAGAATGTCAAAACAGGCTCTTCTGAACTTAAAAAGAAGTATAGTTGAATGTAACAATATTTTGCTTACATGCACAAAAGAACCAAGTCACAGACAAAGAAGATTCAGTAAATTCTAGTGTCAAAAGTATGAAGACCCTGAATTACTTAATATGAATAAACACAAGAAGAACCCTAGAAGGACATGAAGATTGTAGCAATTGAAGTCTACCCAACTAAAGGGAGGCTGACAGTTGAAGTATTCAAGGACCCAGACTCAGGGAGTTCACCCAACAAGGTGGAAAGTGATGAGGTAATTGCCCCAATCTCTAAAATTATTATTGTTAGCCCTAGTGAATAACAATTAAAATAATCCCATTATAGAAACCTGGAGTTTAGTAGACAAAAGAAAATCTGGAAAAAAAAGTAAAGGAAACATAAAGCTAATCCAACGTGAAATAGTCAGCTGGACGTGATTCTGAAAGGCTGAAACATAGATGTACCACCCACCAAGTATCCAGTTAGGGAATCATTTATGATTGATTCAAAGTACAAACAAGAGGCTGCTAATTGAGGGGTTGCCGCACATGCAAAACCTCATACTTTGAAAAAGAAATAGGCCCATATCGTTGACAAACATTCGAATGTGGACGAAGCTCTGTGATGTAGAATAAAAACCTCAAAGTGTTCAATACATCTAAGCTGATTTTGAGGTTAATAGAAAGGCAATACAAATTGAAGCGTCAGGGAGAAGCAGACACATAGGTTTGCCTGATTTGTGATTCAAACATGAGTAATGCAAAACCAAACAAAGTGCAGCAATAAAATTGGTTTCAAAAGGAAAATCATGCATAGATAACGCAGTAAGCAATTCTTGGCAATCATAAAGCTGCTGTTGATAGTCAACATACATAAAAGTTGAGGCATCAAACAAAGCAGCAACATAAATTTTCCTGATAGCATTCACACGAGTTTGACACAAATCAGATCAAACTAAGAACAGATGTATACATCCATAAACAACAGCATCAAGGTATGGGCATAATGATAAAAACATGTATATCTCAACACAAAATATATTACTAATCTAAGGCTTTGTTGTTGTTGTTGTATCAAACTAATATAACACTGATGGAAGATGTAATAGTCTGGGAGTTAGCTTCTTTTTCATTTCAGAATAGACTCACACCTTGGTTCCTTGTTACTTATTTTATGATTAGCCAGATCCGTGCTATTCTTCCTTCAAAAAGGAAGTAATTACACTTCCAAAATCTTAGATGGGTGCCGCTACAACATTGCACATATTAATGCAACTGCAGCTAAGGGCCCTATTTCAGGCATTAGCGGCGCTAAACGGTTTAGCGGTGACTTAATTTAGCAGCGCTAAATGTCCAACCGGCCAACCTGCCAAGAAATGAGGCCCAAAAAAATTGCACTGCCCCAAATCTAGCCCATCTATACATGGTATATAAGCATGCTCACAACCCTAGTATTTCAAGTGCTCCCCTCTCCATTCTGGGCAACTCAGTTCTGAAACTTTTGCGGCGGCTCAGCAGTGCGGTAACAGCTGTGAACTGCGAGTGGCAGCTGCGAATGACCATGAATGACTGCAAGCGGCGACTGTGTGTCATGGCTGCCTGCGGTGGCCTCAGAGGGCTGCGGCCGTGGCCCTTCACCTGTGCTTTCTTAACCCCTGTTTTGTTTTGTTTTTTTTGTTTTTTTTTGGTAATGAAGCCAAATGATGGCTAAATCATGGTAGAAGTGCACCAAACCTTAGGGAATTGGTTGCAAGGATTCTAGGTTTGACATGTAGCTCCTCAGTTTGTGAGAGGAATTGGAGTAAATTTGAGCAAGTATAACAAAGGAATAAATATGTAGAATATTTTACATGCATCTGTCATTGTTATATTTTCCTTGCACGTGAACATTTCTGCCATTTTGTTCACTTTCACTTTACCTACAGGTTCACACAAATAGACGCAACAAACAACTTCATGACAGGATGAAGGATCTTGCATTTGTCAATTCAACTCTAAACTCAAACAGAGGGAGCACAAGACAAAGGGACCATTGAAAAACCAATCACCAACGTTCTTGAGGATGAGGAAAATGAGTGGATCACTGGTATTGTGCACATTGCTGAACCAGAACAGCAGCCGGAAGGTGTACAAGTTGGAGAAAGGGCATCATCATCATAAGGAGCAACAACACAAAACAAAAGAGAGGTACCCAGCTTAGAAAGAGAAGGAAGCTGATTCCTGATGACGAAGAAATGCAATCAGCTGCTTCCTCTACAGATTCAGAAGATGAGAATCACCATTTTGACATGCATTCACCATCTGCATCATCTTCTATGACTTTGTTCAGATCTTTAGATTGCAATTATCAAGTGATTGATCATTATTTATGCTGCCCAATGTCATGTGGCCATGTGGCAGTAGACACTTATGTCTTACGCTAGCTATTCTACACTAATTTGGTTGGCTATTCGACTATTTGCTTATGTACTAGATGGCTGGACAAGTCTTCTAAACTACTTATTGTTTAAACTTTAGCTTGATAAATTCTTATGTACTGTGTGACTATGTGAGTGGCCAGGTGTCACCCACTCACTACCTATGTGTTATGTGTATTGTCACTACTGTCTACTATGTGACTCCTTATTGCTTCCTGCTGAAAATCCCTTACATTTTTTTGGCAATAATTTGCTTTTTTTTTGTGAAAATGCTATATGCCTTAGCGCTTCTATAGCAGCCACTATAGCGTGCTTAGCGTTTTTTTCCGAAGGCGCCACTAAATGCTATAGCCCGCAATTTAAAACACTGCAACAGAGATACACATTTCATGGGTTTGTACTTCAAATGTTAAGTTCTCTAGCTAATAAGTGGAGTAAAAATATGAACAATAACCCACTACCAGTTTGCCATCTTCCTTCCTAGATGCAATCATCAATAAGCAAAAACTATTTCATATTTACACAAAGGAAACGCTTGAATACTGCATACTTGTTCGTCCCAGCTGAATCACTAGCAATTCACACATGCTTCGGAATTGAGTATAATATGTATGCAGTCCCATTCTAAATCCAGCTCAGGTGAAAGCAAGTGTGCAGTTCGGGAACTTACTTGTTTTAATAGCAGGATTGACGGGGGAGCCGTCATCTTTCTTGAGTTGCACCCTGACCCTCCCCACCTGGAAGAAATCCCTTGGGTACGCCTTATCCAGCTACACATAGCAACAATTGGCCAGTCAGATGTGCAAACCAACGAACGATACTGTCAATCCTGAACTGGAAAAGGAAACGATCGGGGAAGGAATCAGGGCGGGTACCTCGACGGCGTGGGGGATCTTGAGGTGCGAACAGCAATCGGCGATCTCGACGCAGGTGGGGTCCGGGCAGGCCTTGGCGGCGGCGATGCGGCGGCCCTCGGCGACGGTCTTCTTGGAGTTGAGGTAGACAGGGTAGATGACGTTCCACTTCTTGATGGTGCTCCGCAGGTCGCCGCCGCCGCCGTCCATCCGCGTACCGTTCGGCGTCGCCACCGCGGCACAGATCCTGTCGGAGGTTCTTCTGATCTGGAAAAGAGAGTTCACGAAGAAGAGGAGACGGATCGGTTTGGCGTTCACGGGATGACGGGAGAGAGAGAAGGCAACTCCCCCTCACGCTGAGTGGATTTACTGGCAAACTGCCCTGTTGGCCTGATCATGTTTGATTTTGATCCCTCGGCTCGTCAGTACAGAAAAACACTGCAACGAACTTGCAGTTGCAGCGAGATCTCTGGTAGCGTTTAGTTGCAAAAATTTGGTAAAATGGCACTGTAGCCACTTTTGTTGTTATTTAGCAATTAGTGTCCAATTATGCTCGAATTAGGTTTAAAAGATTCGTCTCGTCCATTTCGTCTAAACTGTGTAATTAGTTTTATTTTTTATCTATATTTAATGTTTCATGCATGTATCTAAAGATTCGATGTGACGGAAAATCTGAAAAATTTTGCAAAATTTCTTGCGAACTAAACAGCCCCTCTGTATCGACGTAAGCACATTCTTTTTCTTTTTCTAATTTAGAACCTACAGAGGTGAACTTGTCGCCGAACGCCCAGCTATGCCACGATAGCAAAATTATTTCCGATCGTTCCGTCTCACGTTTAACGTCCTGATGTTTCCCGGCCTCCCGTTTACATCGTGCTGGACGCCTCCGGTTTACTCTACCAAACCTTGCTTTCGAATCTTCGTGTCTTCTCCCGAACCCAGACATCAAAGAAAAAAACGCCCCTCCTCTCTCTCTCCGCTCTCTCCCTCTTCCTTCCGACGTGCGGCCAGCGGCGACGGCGGCGGCCAGCGGCGAGGCCGACGGCGGCCGTCCTCCTCCTTCTCCTCCCTCCCTCCACTTGCCCTCTCTCTCTTCCCTTCCCTCCCAATGCAGCAGCAGGCGGCGCAGCCGACTCCTCGCGTTGCGTGCGCTTCGCCCGAGGCGGCGCGCCGGCGCCTCCGCTGCTCCCTCCCCCACCTTCACGTGCTCTCCCTTTCTCTCTCCCGACGACGGCGGCTGCGTCTGCTCCGAGGAAACCCTAGGTACCAGTCTTCATCTCTTCCCCTCTCTCCCTCTCCCTCCGGCACGAACCCAGACCTAGCACCGGCGGCGCAGCCTCCCTCTCCCTCTCCCCATGTCGCGTCGCACCGGCCAGAACCCTGCGGCCGCAACACACCGGCGCGGTCGGCCTCTGGTGGTGGGCACCAGCGTGGGCGGCGGCGGCCCCGGTGCAGGTAGCACACCGGCGATGAACCGGCCCGGCCCCCGAATCGGGGACACGCCAGCGCGTGTGGTCGTGCATCGGCTTCCAGCCCCGATGCAGCACAGTGCGTTGCGGTTTGCTTCCTCTCTGTGCTAGGTCCGTGCTCCTCTCTAGGGTGATGCAGCGTAGAATTTAGATTTAGATGGTTCCCTTCTCCTCTCTTTTGCTTTAACAAAATTGATTTCTTTTTGCTAGATTCAGGTTTTGTGGATGAAAAAAACAGAGAGCAACTGCCTACAGTCACAATACATTGCAGCCTCATTGATGACCAGGTACTTCGTTTCTATGTTTTTTTAGTTGTTGGATCACACATACCATCTGTACTCATGCTCTGTATTAGTCTGGGCAAAGGAGATGCTTTCAGACCTCCACAGCTATTGATTTCTTTTTGCTACATTCAGGTTTTGTGGATGCAAAAAACAAAGACCAACTGCCTACAGTCACAATACATTGCAGGCTCATTGATGACCAGGTGCTTCGTTTCTATGTTTTTTTTAGTGGTTGCATCACACATACCATCTGTACTCATGCTCTGTTTTAGTCTGGGCAAACGAGATGCTTTTGGACCTCCACAGCTGTAGCCTGTAGGTAAGGATGGGCAGCCTAGAAGAACAGCTGCTTGCATCCTGCCCAATAGTGAAGTATAAATCCTCAAATGAAACGTGTTGTGTGGTACTTTCGTTCTGGTTTTACTTAGTTAGCCAATGCTTCCATCTAGAATAAGTTAACTGAGAAGGTGCTGCCAGGTATGCATCATTGGTATATAATCTTCCTGCTTTTCCTACCTCAATATCCAGGTTAGTTGTTTGCATTACCGTTTATGCGATAAAAGGTTACGGATTGGGAGATCTCAACTAAATGATATTAGTTAGCCTCTGCTATCTTTTGTTTGTTAATAACACCTTCTGAATTTATTCTTTGGGAACTGCGCTTCATCAGATTCTTTAGAGGTGCTAATGCAGGATTTTAACTACATTGAAAATCCTCCTTTGGACAGTTTGCCCTTGAATGCCAGTGCATCTCAGTTTGCTCCTATTTAACCCAATGGATTGTGTTTATAGGTCTCAGTTCACAAATATTTATTAGAATACCTTGTTTAATTCATACTGAAAATTGGCCCTTACTTATTGCAGGACTGTTTTTAGTTGATACAAACCATGGCTATGGTGGCTGGTCATTGTCGACCTGCCATTGGCTTCGAGTATAGCAGCCACACCTGCGATGCCCAAACGTCCATCGCCTGCTCCGCTCCATCAAAAAAAAGGGAGGGTCCTTTTCTCCATGCCATCCTTGCTTTTCCTCCCTTTTCCTCTACAGTGTGTGCTCTCCTTGCAAGCGCCCGGGCCGGGTGTGTGTGTGCATCTAGCTCACCACCCTTCCTCACTGGAGGAGCCCCGCGCCAATGCATCTGGCCCGTTGCGCATGGCAAAGGTGCGCTCTCTCCCCTTCTCCCCCTTCCTTTCCCTCATCTCCCTCTCTTCACTGTGATTTGCAGCCCCCACCCACCCCCCTAGGAGGCCGTTTGCTCCTGCAACTTCTCTTGTTTTCAAACGTGTGGATGATGTGCACAACTGACACCCTCCATTGCACGGTGATGATTGTTTGTTCCATTCTTGGTGTTATCTACTGATGTTTGGGGGTTGTACAGTGATGAACTACTTTTAGACTGAGGCAATGGAATTGTGCAATGATGATTAGTTATTTCACCCTTCCATGATTCTTGCTATCTGCATTAGTTTTGTGATGACAGTGTCATTATATCTTAGCAATTCTTGTTTTCATGTGTTATTCTGTTTGCGTTGGTAGCTACGTTTTGTGCGTTCGTTACTGAGCATGATGTCTTTGCTTGACATAATCTGTTGGTTGTTCTATTACTAAACACACCCCATTGCAGATGATGTATTTATTCCTATTCATCTCGCTCCACTTTCTTCCAATTTCCAGTTAAATCTACCAATTTTGCCATTCTGTTAGAATAGCCCCTACTCACCCTTAGTTAGGATCAGAAATGTTTGTTTGTTTCCGGCTTTCTACCTCCCGATGGCTGCCTTTCAATTCGATACAGGTAGTAAGATTATAAGACTTGGTGAAAGAACATGGCAATCAGATAAACAATTGGAGTCCGCTGATAAGCTTTAATTTTAGCTTCTGAATTTCACGTACAATGACAACCCCACAAACTGAGGTCTATGATCCTACCTGCCATTAGGTTGGGATTAAGAAATGAGATGATTCTTTCAATTGATTTTCAAGTGATGCTAACAGATTTAATTTAACCAGATCAGTGTTCATCTATTGCAGGAGTGTATGTGTGATGCCTAATGCTAAGATGTTTTTTTTTGCTCATACCCTGTACTCCTGGAAGTAATGGTCCTTCCATTAATTTGTGATGTTTTCTGAACCTTTATCCACTTATAGAATGATGATAGGCTCCAAATCATGTATTTGTTTATTTTATGGAAACAGAAGAACATAGGTCTACAACTTATCAGTTTGAACATGCTATGCATAAAGGTAAACTTATCTTTTATGTGAGATATGGTGAATCTATTGGTAGTACCTGCATTTTACTCAAAAGAGAGCTTGTGCTGCACCACTTATTCTAGCAAGAGCTTTTTTAGTTCTGTACTATGCTGGACCACTGATTCTAGCATTTTGCTGGAAAGATTTTGCTTATTCATGCCAGTGTCATATCTGTACTATGCTGGAACACTCATTCTAACATTTTACTGGAAAGATTTTGCTTATCAAATTGTGCCCTTATTCAGTGATGCCTTTATTAAAACAGGGCTAAAGGGCATTACAATGTTACCAATTCATTGTGCAGGCTGCGTATGTAGTATGTCTGCTGCACAGGGAGCACCAAAAAGTAAATGAAACTAAGAGCACCAAACTATCAGCGGAATTGTTATGTTCATTCACCTGCCATATTTCTATCTACATCATCAAGCACGCATCATGTAACATAGTTGTTCAGGTATTATAGTGAGCAAAGTAAAGAATAGTGAGGAAAGGCTAATAACCTAAATTCAGCCACCCTTCTATAATTTTTTTTGCTATGACTTTAGAATTGTGCTAATAGCATTTTTGCCTACCCACTGATTCGTGATTTGTGGGACCGTACAAAATAGTCAGTGCTTTCATTACCCTATGAGGACATGATTGTATCTTATTTAGTTTGCTCAGATTATGTAACTTGCTGTATGACATCTTAGTTTAATAGCACTTTCTTTGCTGTGTGTTAACTGAATTTTATAGCAGAACATTAACGATTTTTTTTTTGATCCTCCAATGTTGTTCTGTTTTGGAAATCGTTCTCCACAGCTACTCTTCTAGGTGATCTATGAATGTGACTTTGAAATATTCAGTTCCATGAGCAATGCTTCATGCATATATGTTCCTATCTGATTTTTTAAGGCAACAACAGTGTTTATATTGATAGGACCTAATACTATGAAAGATAGGTTGATAGGCTGCATGCTTGCTGCCTAAATTTTACCTTCTCAATTCCTGTTGGTCTTGGTTCACCTTTCTTGTCTTCAAGGTCTCAGGTGACATGTGGCTAGATTTTTCTGACATGTGGTTAGATTTTTGTCAAGTGATACCTGCCAAGCCAGGCCTCTCCATGACAAAGTTTGTTGGTGCCAGTTTCCATTATATAATTTGATGATTTCATAAGAAAATTCATCATGTTCCTTAGTGATTGCTATGTTCACATCCCTCTTCTTTCTCAGTCCTCCCTATTTTCCAAGGCATTTGAAAATTTTAGGTTCTATGGAAACGATTCCTGTCTAAGATGATGCAATGAAATTGACTGACTGGACGATGTGCATATATTGTCCAAAAAAAAGGCAGTGATAAAATGTACATGCCATTGGTTCTTTGGTTTATTGTGTGCCTCAAAAATGAGCATAGTGAAATCAAAAGAGATTTATTGCTTCATGATATTTTCAGAGCCAATAATAATGCCGCTGTATTTTCTAGGTTGAGATCCCTTGCTGATCTATGGGCAACGCTTTCTCAATCCTGGGGAGAGCACCTTCTCAAGTTCAGTTCATCGTTTTGGTGAGTTATCCTCTCCCTGTGCCCTTCTTAGATGTTAGATTAGATTATTTCATAATAGATCGATCTGAATGTTGGATACCGATGTCCTGTTGCATGACCTGCTCTATATACATACCTTTGTTCTCTGCGATACTCTCTCTGTATAACCTACTTTGATATCCAACCATAGACAGAATGCACATATATATCAGCAAATGCATCATACAGATACACATATCCATAGTTTTACCCTCTACATCTTCTCCGAGCAACAATCATCATTATCCTTTCCAATCGCGCGCAGGGGCGCGCGTTTGCCACTAGTGTCATCAAATTTGCATACACTTGTACATCACTCGGCTAGTGGGCTGAAATCCAACCCCTAACCACACCAATCCATACTAGAATTCATTAAAAAATAAATCCACTTCAATCCTATCCGTAATCTGCAGAAGCCAACCCTCAGCCCCCGACTTCTTCTTCTTTCAGCCCGTACTGTACAAAATAAACTCAATCCATTTGGCAACCCATGGGTATAGCCAATTTCCTAACCCACGGTTGCATACGTACGTGTATAAACTTGCTCTGCAGACTGCAGACGGAAGGAAGCAAAGGCCTTGTTTAGATACCCAAATTCACCCCCAAATTTCACTATGCAAAAAGAAGATTCCCCCTCACGTTAAAATGTCGGCACATATATGGAGTACTAAATGTAGATGAAATCAAAAACTAATTGCACAGTTTTGTTGTACTTTGCGAGACGAACGTTTTGAACCTAATTAATCAATGTTTGGACAATTATTACCAAATAAAAACAAAATTGCTATAGTGTGATGGGACACTTACTATGCAAACTTTGCCTCCAAAGTTTGGAATCTAAACGAGGCCAAATAAACAACAAGCAAAGTTAAATAACGTACACAGACGGAAGGGCCGCTCTGTACACAGGGAAGCAAGCTAAATAACAGCAGCAAAACTAATAATAGCCAAAGAGAACGGATTATACAATTCCAAATTAGGTGAAAGAAGAATTTGACAAATTAAGAAACAAAAATTACATCTCCAAACAAATTAGGAAACTAGACAATAATTTATACATCATTTTTTTTTCTTTTGAGAATGGTGCTAATGAAAAAAAGACTCAACATGCCAAGCATAACTCCATCCAGCTAAAGCTTCATTGAAAGTTCACTGATCTGCTTCCTGAATTGAGATTGAAACACAGCAAGATAACTAGGCAGGTACAAATTAAACATTTGCTAGTTAACATATAACAGAGGAATGCGCATCAGCCAAAACTGTCTTGCATCAATGGTCAGATGTCATGATCCAGTGGACAGAAAAAAGACTAGCTTTCAAATCCCTCTTTGAAATATCCACCACATCGCAAAGCCGTTAAGAAAGGACATGACCAGCTTCTAAACAGCATCAGGAATGTGATATGACCTTCTTCAATTGACAAAAGAGACGTCTCAGTAAACCTCTTTGAGTGCCAATATACTTTGGAGTGCTTTGACAAGCAGGTAAGCAGTGAGTTCTAAACTTCACTGGATTAAACTCCGAAGAGAACTGCACATTGAGTTCTACCAATTAGAACATTACTGGTACGACATATTAGCTGAAATTTTAAGAAAACGAGATGATAGCCTAAGGATGGATAACTCTATATCATGCCTACTACAAAGAACAACCTACCCTCACTACTACTGATAACCTCCAACTAAGTCAGATCAGAAATCATTAAACGACATATTAACTGAGACTGAAGTTTCAGTTTCTGTGTAATATGTAATGAACAGTTTCTATGCAAATGCAAGGTTCTGAATTTGAACTTTTGCTACCACAACATCAAACCTGAAATCTAAACTATTGCTACCACCGCGCAGTCCTCTAGAATTGCAGACAATGTAATGTATAGCTGATTACAGCAATTTCCATTTCTATCCTGAAACTAACTCCAGTGGGCACTGACCAAGGTGAACATTCAGTCAACACAAGAGTAAAAGAAATAGAGACACACAAAAGTGAAATAAATAAACACTGTCCTGCTGCAATGTCAGTTTTCAGAACAGCAATAGCAATGTGTATATGGCTCAGCTCTAGTACTACTTAAAATGCCAACGCTAAATGAAAGAACCTACTGAGCTTAACTCATAGTGAACAATCAGTGTTGAACTAATAGTGAGATAAACAACAGTGAGGTAACTGGAGCATCCTGTACTTATTTATGCAACTAAGACAAACCATTAAATGATATACACTTCTAAAAAATCATTAATAAAATCTGCTGCAGGTAGTAATCACCATGAAGTTGCAGGTAGTAATCAGTATACAATATACTTATTAAATCTAAATTATGCATAGCACAAGTGAACTGCACTTAAAAAAGGGATGCATGTATAAAATTTCAGAAGAGAACTCTTTACCATTCTTGACTACAGATTTGTGCCAACACCTTCAAGGTTAAGGCCCCGCCGGCTCAGCTAGTTCCACCTATTTAAGAGGCTTTTAGTAAAAATAGAACAGACCTATATGCTACAAATAAATACAAAAAAAAGGTGAACCAATGTTGTACCTGATTATCCATACCCACATCTTTTTCCAGGAACAACCAATCTTTTCCACAAACAAGAGCTTCCAACATTTCAGGGGTTAGTGAACTCCTTGCCTCTCCAAGTATCCTACCTCCAAGGCTAAAGGCAGATTCAGAAGATACAGTGCTAAGAGGAATCGCAAGGAAATCCCGTGCCATAGTTGAAAGCACAGGATACTTTTCAGCATGTGTCTTCCACCAGACCAAAATATCAAAACTGTTGCTGTCCGCCACATATTCTTCTTCGAAGTAGGTGTCAATTTCAGATTTTGGTGCACAAGCCCTTCTCCGACTTGACCTGAAGTTTTCAAACTCTTCTTCGATTTGTCTTTTCCCAAGAACCGGTGAGCCCACAAGGCTGCTGCTAGCCGTGGATGAATATGTCATGTAGTATGAACCATCTTGCATCACACGTCTCTCATACACTGAAAAATATTGCCTCATCCACTCAAGAGCAGCTTGAAAAATAGTTCGAACTATAAAAGCATGAAAGCCAAATGGCCAGCCAGGTACTAATCTAGTAGTATCAAAGTACAGCTATTAGCTAGTGGACAGTTATAAGACTGAAACAAATATCCCTCTTTACAAATACAGTGGCTTTCTATTCGTTCATGTAGGGTCTAAGAAAAGTTCGTGAAAGATCAGACTATGCAGTTCTAATAACTTACCAGTCAAAGGCGAAGAATGATATCCACCACATGCTACTTGGATTACACGGATACTTTTCAGACTAGGGACAAGCTGTGGCCTCCAATCACTGAAATTGCTTCCTCTACCCAGTTCAAAGTTTGAATTTGCTGGAAATGATACACGAAATGCAAATATTCAGCACATCAGTAAATTAATCACAGTCATAAGGGAAAACTGAAGCTGATAAGAAATTAAATGAGAGCTCCGGCTCCTTAGCAAGAAACACAAGCATTTCATTGTTCCCAGTCCATTCAGAGTGAAGGGCACAACTATGCAACATAATATTGAAACACGGCAGCAATGGACTCAATTTAAGATAAATAAGGACTGGCCTGGACAGAGGCATCCATCCATCTAGCAGCCTACTACACCACACACACTACCATGCCATTGACCATTCCTATGGATGCTGCTCTCATTAATTGGCTCTTCATATCTGCTGTGGCGAACTAACTGCTAGCAATACAGGCAAACTAGAGAACAGAGCTAATAAGGAAGCTTGCAAATTCTAGGAATTTAGAACTACTGCAAGTGCACTTGTTCATACAATAGGAAATGAATTAATCCTTCAAATATTTGTTAAGGATTGCTTGACTAAAATATTTACAATTATGAAAGCGACACAACAGAGAAAGATGCAAAACTTTGAACTGCACTGAAGCAGAAAAACTCTGAACTTTCTGAAGAAACAGATACAGAAAGATTGCATTTCAACATGCAGTACACAGTAGGAAAATGCCAACCTAATTAACAAAGCAGTAACAAGATGGAAGTGCACCTATTGTAAACAATCTAATTTAGCAGGCACAGAACCATCGGATTGCAGATATTTCATCAAACAAAAAAAGTCATGTAGATATATGAGGGAGATTTACCAAGGCAAGGCATATGCTTGGTTGCAGTCTTGGAGGCGTCCAACTCATCCAACCGCGCAAGAATGCCGACCGTCACCCTGTACACCACCCTGGTCCCCGGCCACTCGGTGGACGCCCACACCCAGGAGCCAAACCTAGATAAGAGATCAAAGTCAGTTTGGGAGAAAGGCAAAAGGGAAATGGGAGAGGAGACAACGAGTAATGAAGGCGAACGCGCCTCCACGATGACTGTGAATGGGAGGGGAGCATGCACCACCAGGTCTGAGAGCCGCCGTCAGGTCAGGGATGGAGTGGCCGCCGCCAGGTCAGGGACGAAGCGCGCAGCGCTTGGTCGGGGATGGTTAGCCGCACCGCCGGGGACGGGGACGGGGACGACGGCGCCCCACTAGTGGATGCGGATTGCTGGTTGTTCCCCCTACTGCCGGGGACAGGGACGGGGACGGTGGCGACGGCGATGCACTCGTGAAAGAAGTGTGAGTCGAGACGACGAGACCAGAGGCAAACCCTTCACCAAAAACCATAGCATCCATGGGTTGGGGACTACTCTAACCAAACCAGAGCCCAATCCACTGCCTCCTTGACCCCAAGCCAATCCAGCCCACGAGGCATTTGAAACCTGTTGTCCCAATCCAGAGTCAATTTGGGTAAGATCCAAATTGGTGAACCCATTTGAGCCCAATCCACTAGCAGGGTGACTTGTACACGCACGAAGTCTTATGAGCACATAGAAAGACCGGGCGGATAAATCGTTTTACGGAGCCACCACATTCGTGCTATTGGTTGCTGTTACGGATGATTGCTTTGGAACACAACATTTTTTTCTCTTACGTTTTTCTGTGAAATTGGATGTGCAAACCCTATAAATTCTTATGTTCCAAACTAGCTCTAAAGTTATTGTGTGACATTATAGAAAGAGTACTTGGTACTGTATTTGAAAATAGATATCATCAAGTTTCAATTTGTTGATGGATATTATAATTTTGTGCGTATTTACTACTAAACACCAAGTAAAACAAAAAATATTCATTTCATACCAGAGATGGGATGGGAGAGAGAAAGTGACCACATGTCACTTCTCCATCTCTTCTCGTTCTTTCCATCCGCTCTTGAATTGGTGCCGTTCTTTGTGTGGCCAGAGCTTCTCAGCCACAGCAAGATCGTTTCGTCATCAAGTCGTTACTTGGACATAGAAGTGTTTGGCCCTTAGATCCTATATAGGACACTACAGGGTCAGTTTGGTTGGAGAGAGAGAGGAAGGGAATAGTTCTATCTTTGGTTTTAGGGATGCAATTTGTTTCATGCTAATGTTTGTTTAGAAGGATGGGGGTTGTACTTTTGTGTTTGATTGGAGGGAGAACAGATGAGATGGTAAATTTGTTAACCACGTTTGATATGAGGCCCACATGTCATACAAAACATACCTCTTTCTTCGTTGGCTCTATGCGATCGGCCACACGCTACTGCTTCCACCCTGAATGCACAGCCTCGTTCGCCGGTTTCACCCACCCCCGGCTACGCCCATCTCGACTCAACCACCGCTCCGGCTACACCAGATCCATCCGCCCCAGCCATGCTGTGGCCCCACTACTCCACTAGCCCACGTCTCCTTCCCAAAAAACGACGGATCCGCCCACCCCCATCCACGCTGGCTCCTTCCTCGCCCCAGTTTAGTCGTGCGTGCGTGTGCAAAGAGACAACGCTCACGCACATCTGAGTGGAATAAAAGTTTTTGGAGTGAGCTAAGAGTTACATTATCGTGATAAATATAGAACACCATACCACTGACATTAGCATTATCGTTCTTCACTTCTTCACCACTGAGTTGCTTATGCTTTGCGATAGATAAGAAATTGTCACAGACCTAGAGCTTTTCCTCGGAATACAACAACGTTTCAACGCTTCCACAACTACCACTAGGGGTGGAGCTAGAGCAAATCCGAGGGGGTGCGCTTGCCTTGTGGGTGTGAGGATAAATAATATCTTGGTGCAAATATGGTGAAAATTAGCCATTTCTACTTTTTTTATTTTTTGTGTGGGTGACTAGCTCCGCCCATGACTACCACTAGCAAAGTGCAATGAACATGCTGAAATGTTTCTCAGGGGCTAGCACTTGTTGATTAATCGTCGTGGAGAACGGATCCAACCGACACCAACCCAACCAAACTAAATTAAAGCAAACCATTCCAACTTCCAATGGAGAGTGACGCTGCGATGCCAAGTAATGATAATGGCGCAGTTGTGAAAGTCCCTAGTTTGGTTTTGGCTAATTGATGAAACCTAGGACTAACCTTTTTATCTAAGTGGATGATTTAGATAAAGGTGGTCATTGAATATGAGACATGACATTGACTCATGTGACCAAGATGGTGAAGATCAAGATGAGGCTTGGCTTGGTGGACCAGTTGTGAAGGTGAAGGGCAAGTCGAGGCTTCGAAGCGAAGGACCATGCAATGGTGAAGCTTGAGCAAGACTTGGCGTCGATGGGCCGATGCAACAGTAAAGAGCAAGTGAAGTCAAGGTCGATGGATCGAGACGGTCATGTGATGATATGAAGTGGATCATATCATTTGGAGAAACAAAATGGGCTCAAGGCAAAGGTATAACCATAGGGCCATTTTGTTTTACACTCAAGACACCATAGAGGGTGTGAGTGGTTTAGGGTCGATAGCCGAACTATTAAGAGGGGAAGTCTTATCGGTTATTCGACACACGGGTGCCACTAGGTGAATTCATGAAGTGCATTGCATGTAGGACCTAGTGAGCTAACTGGAAAACATTTAAAAATGATTGAGAAAAAGCTAACACACAAGCACATTGAGATGTACACTTGATGGTGTTGGCACATTTGCAAAGGTGGCGTTGGTCGCGCTGTGGTTTGCGGGTAGAGAGGGGTTTGGGTTCCTCTCTCCCTCCCGCCGAGCGTGCGAGCACGGGATTCAGGCGATTTCGGGGAAATGAAATGCCTATTTTCCACTACGTCGGAAGTCGGAAAAGTAACGGAGGCGAACGGAGGTCACCAGCGTAATCGGACGCTGGACCGGACGCGGTCACGGTTTGACCGGACGCGTCCGGTCAGTACAGCGCAGCAGTCAGGCGCGCGGGCTAGGGTTTGCAACCGGCGCGTCCGGTCACTCGCGGGACCGGAGCATCCGGTCGGGCACCCAGAGGAACAGTGCGTGGCGAAGGGTTGAGCGGACACGTGGCGCGTCCGGTCACACGCGATCGGACGCGTCCGGTCGCGAAGGGTGCTTACTAGACTCCAACCGGACGCTGGCACTGTCGTGTCCGGTCGTTGCGTGGAGCGCGTCCGGTCGATGCGTCGCGTGCGCAGGCGCTGTGCGATCGGCGCGTCCGGTCGTTTGAGCTGCGCGTCCGGTCGTCGTGTTTGACCGTTGGCGCGCAGTGACCGTTGGAAGATCTGGTAGCCGCGTTTGAATTCGAGGGACACGTGGACGGCGCAGGGCGATCGGACGCGGTGAAGCGCGTCTGGTCAGTTTCGACCGGCGCGTCCGGTCGTCCCGAAAAACGCTCAGTGGAGTGGCAACGGCTCTATTTGTATGGGATGCTTATAAATACTCATTGGCCGGCCCTTGGGGAGGTGGCTTGGCATTTCTAACACTCTTGTGCATCCTTTGAGCTAAAGCTTCTCCTCCCACTCATTTCTCTTGCTTGATTGCAAATCAAAAGTGAGATTGAGTGATCCCAAAGTGCATTGCATAGCTTGAGGGCATCTAGTGGCACTTGTGGGTGGTTTAGCCAGTGGATTTCTTGTTACTCTTGGGGAGTACCGCTCCTAGCCGGCTTGGAGATTGTTGGAGGCGTTGGCAAGAGAAGGTGATTGTTCTTGGCCATCTCCGGTTGATTGTGAGAGGTTCTTGTGCTTTCCTCGGCGGGACGCCAAAAGCAACTCTAGTGGAATGCGCGTGTCATTGAGTTACCTCACTTGAGAATGGTGTCTTGCGGTGCCTTGCGGGGTGTGCCTTGAGGGGCAAGTGACTTGAGGGTCACACCGGAAAACCATCTAAGTGTTGGTCGACACAACCGGTGACGTAGCTTGTTGGTGCACAAGTGAACACCGGGTGAACAAAAATATTGTGTCTCTTGTCTCCCGGTGATTGGTCTTCATATTGTGTTGTTGTCAATATTGATTGATTGTATATCATCTTGGTGATTGGCAACATCTTCACTCCACCGTCGGTATAAGAATCACAATCCTCTCTCTTGCATTTACATTCACTAGATTATCTTGTGTAGCTCTAGTGGTACCTTTGCTAGTAGTGTTGTTAGCTTGTTCTCTAGTGTAAAATTAGTGACATAGCTCTTGTGTGAACTAGAGATCATAATCTACTAGACTTGTGGATAGGAGGCTTGCATCACAACCTTTGGCTAAGCAAAACTCGCTTTACGCCGTTTGTTATTCTAACAAGTTTACTTAGTGGTATTTGTTGAATTTTTTTTATAGGCTATTCACCCCCCTCTAGCCATCTAGGACCTTACAAGTTGTTACGTAAACGTGAGCTAATAGCTAATCCCACCTCAAACATCTATATTCGGAGATAGCGGCAGCTACAATAAGAGATTTCAACCCTGATGTTTTGTATTCGTTTGTTTGAAATTATAGGTCACTTAAATCTCATTGTAAATCAAATTTCTCTAACTTTGAACAATGTTTATAAAAAATATATTAATATCTACAAGTTCAAATAAACACATTATTAAGATATTTAATGAATTGTTTCAAAAAAAGATATTTAATGAAGAATTTGATATAACAAATTTGATGTTGTAAAGGCGGTCAATGTATCTTTTTTAAAAAAATTGGTCAAACTTATGAGAAAGCTATAGCTGCATGCAATTTGAAACAAAAAGGGAGTAGTTATTTACTTGCACTTCTCAATGTACAATTCCTCTGGACAAACATAAGTGGTGACCCACCATTCGTCATCTTTCACGTGGCAAACAAGTACAAGCGTCTCTTTCACCTTTGGCCATGTTCGCTTGTCTTATAATCCGTACTTTTCAACTTATTTTTTCAGCCGGAACAGTATTTTTCTTTCACAACAAATCAGCGAACAGTACTTTTAGCCATGACTTTTCAACGAATCGAACGGGCTCTGTCACCTCCTATCCTACACACCACCTAAACCCGACAAGCAGCGTTTCCAATTTCATGTTGTTGATCCATCCACCTCACCTCTACTCCCCTTCAATGAGCCTCATCTCTATCTCTATCTCTATCTCTACTCTCTACCACATCTCTACTCTCTATCTCTACCACATATAATGCACCGATAAAAATTTTCTAAACCCACACACAAATTGTCCACCACAGTCATTAACTCTCCTAAGTGCACCCAAAAAATACACCCAAAGTCAGCCCACCTTTCAAATAAAGGGACGAGATCCACTCTAACCTCTTCTTTTCTCTCACTCACTTAAATCCAACGGACCAGATTGCTTGGGCCAAACCTCATCACTCATCCCACCCCGCGCCCACCTCCCACGCGACTCGCTTCCTCCCTCGATGCTGCCTCTCGAGCGAATCCCTCTCTCTCCTGATGCCTCCTCTCCCACACGCGCGTAGCGGCCTAGATCCCCTACCCCTCCCCTTCTCATCCTCCTCCCCCGCCAGCCTGTTGACCACGGCGGCCGCTCTCGCCGCCACAGCCCGCCCAGCCGTGGTTCTCGGCGCGCGGGCTGGCTACGGCGCCCAACTGCGGGCTCTTCACACTGCACCGCCCTACAGGGAGGTGGAGAAGTCTCGGGCTCTTGTTGATCCGTGCCTGCAGCTAACCCTAACCGTGAGCATTGAGGGATTCGAGGTCGAGGTAGAGAGCTATGGAGGCCTGGAGGCGCAGATCGAGCGTCGGCACGAGCGTAGCATCAGCAACCAGCATTGGCATCACTGCATCGAGGCGGAGGCACCACCAGGCACGGCCGCCGGGCACCAGGCGCGGCCACCGGCCACCAAGGTCAGGCGCTTCTTCCCCTCCTCTGTGGCTGGCGGCGCATCTTCCCCTCCTCCATGGCCGGCCGCCACAATCTGGAGTCGGCCCAACTCCCTTGCTCTCGCACAGGCAGTTTGGGTGTCGCTCCAAACCCTAGCAGCCATCATATCCCATCTGCATTGACGTGTCTACACCAGATGAGGTTCTCTTCATTTTTTCTAAATTTTATTTGAATGAACTCTGATCTGAATTTAGGGTATGTAGGCATATGATTCATGAATCCTTAAGCAAGGCAACAATACCGATTTATTGATATAGATGTTTAATTTCTGCAATTTTATGAAACAATACCAATTTTATTTAATTTCTGCAGATTGGAGCCACCGACCCTGTGAGTTTCCCTTCCCATGCCTCCTTGCTGACTGAGGCTTTTATAGATTCATTGATAATCAAGGCGTTGCTCTAATTTGCGTTATGTGCCGCTGCAAGTCTTGGTTGTGGCGAGCGTGGTGAGTACCTGTTGCTGGTCCTCAATCACCTGGTTTCAAGTCTGAGGCCTCTCCTGCAGCAGGGCTCCTCTCTTCCTGGCTGTGAAGGTGAGTACAACCTCTCTTCTCGCCGGACTAAAAATAGACTCTAATTTTTGTGTACTGAAATAGACTAATTTCAACTGTGATAATTTTTATCATGCTTTAATATTTGTGAATAAGACCATGCCCATTTACAGGAGCTTGGCCTCAAAGCCAAGTGAAAGGTCCTAATGGCTAGAAGACGGTAAATAGCCTATTAAAAATTTCTACAACAACACTTATCAAATATGTTAGACGATTAAATGGCAAAGCGAGTGTTGCGCTAGCCTACTAAAAGAGCAAGCCACCTACCACAATTCTAGTGATTATGATCACTAAGCACACAATTTGCTAAGTCACTACACTAAGTTAGTGAGCTCTCAAAGGCTAACTAAAGAGCCTCACTAACTACTAGACTTGACGAAAACTAGCTCTCAAAACTAATTACACTAAAGAGCTTAGCTTACACACAAAGAAAGCTTACACACAAAGAATGTAATACAAGTGGGAATGGAGATGATTATACCGATGTGTAGAGGTATGAGCCAATCACAATATGATGAAGCCAATCAATCAATCACAATAAAACCAATGAAATCCTCGGACAAGGTGACACAAGATTTTTACCAAGGTTCACTTGCTTACCGGTAAGCTAGTCCTCGTTGTGGCGATTCATCCACTTGGAGGTTCACGTGCTAATTGACATCACACGCCAAACCCACAACCGAGTGCCGCACAACTAACACAAGATGGGGATCACACAAGCCACGAGCAATCCACTAGAGTACCTTCTAGCTCTCCACCAGAGAAAGGTCAAGAACCCCTCACAATCACCTCGATCGGAGCCAAAGACAATCACTAACCTCAGCTCGACGATCCTCGCCGCTCTAAGCATCTAGGTTGCGGCAACCACCAAGAGTAACAACCGAATCCCGCAGCGAAACACAATCACCAAGTGCCTCTAGATGCAAACACTCAAGCAATGCACTTGGATTCTCTCCTAATCTCACAAAGATGATGAATCAATGATGGAGATGAGTGAGAGGGCTTTGGCTAAGCTCACAAGGTTGCTATGTCAATGCAAATGGTCAATAGAGTAAGCTAGATCCAGCCATGGGCTTAAATAGAAGCCCCTACGAAATAGAGCCATTGGCTCCTCAGTCCACTGAAAATTGGGGCTACCGGACATGCACGTTCGACCGACCGGACGCAGCCAACCAGCATCCGGTCAGTGGATGACTGTCATGTGTCACCTGCTTTGAACCTCTGCCGCAGATTTCCAATGGTCAGTTCCCATGCGATTAAGTTACGACCGGACGCGTGCCCCAGCAGGACTGGACTGTTCGCCCGCGTGCACGATCGCCTGACCTTCTGATCGGACACGCAGCTCATCACCACTGTGCAGCGTTAGGTCGACTCCAGTAAGCTCCCCGAGCGACAAAAAAACGACCGAACATGTCCGATTTCCCACAATCGGACGCACACTGACGTCAGGACAACACAATGCTCGCCAAGTCACCCAGGTCAGCGTACGTCACCTGTGATCAGACGCAGGCCTTGCGAGTCCAGTCACAAACACTGTGCAGTGTCCAGTCAGAGCCAAAGAGTGCCCGACACTGCGCACACTGATCGGACTCAGGCTTCTGAGTCTGATCACCACCTAGGCAGCGTCCGGTCACCTCGGGAAGCCTCCTCCACTTCACCAACTTCTCCACCCTTACTCAAATGTGCTAACCACAAAGTGTAACACCTTGTGCACGTGTGTTAGCATATTTTCACAAATATTTTCAAGGGTGCTAGTACTCCACTAGATCCTAAATGCATATGCAATGAGTTAGAGCATCTAGTGGCACTTTGATAACCGCATTTCGATACGAGTTTCACCCCTCTTAATAGTACGGCTATCAATCCTAAATGTGATCACACTCGCTAAGTGTCCCGATCACCAAACCAAAAAGCTCCTACCACTTATATCTTTGCCTTGAGCTTTTTGTTTTTCTCTTTCTTTTCCAAGCCGAGCACTTGTCACCATGGCCATCACCACCATGATCTTCATCCATTTGCTCCACCACTTGGAATATCTACCAACCTATCTCACATACACTTAGAGCATATAGGTTAGTAGCTAGGGTTTCATCAATTCACCAAAACCAAACTAGAGCTTTCACCAAGTGAGGTGACAATGCACATATGGACCTGGGTTCATGCTAAATAAGATAGCCTTTCCTTGGCAGTCACTTGCCAGCTGTGATGGTTTTATTTCCTTTCGAGAAAATTTGCTTGCAATTGAGGGCTTGTTTCCTGAAGAAAAGGGTAAGAATGCCTCTTCTTCTTGCTCTTAAGTTCTCTCTTGCATGGTATGATTTTTACCACTACCTTTTCAACTTGTATCATTTTCAAGATCCCCACTGTGAAATCTTGTCACACCTCTACCATTGCAAGTATTATCCATTTACTGCAGTAATGCAGTAAAATTTAGGGGTTCTATTGAGATTTTTTGAGTATGTGAACCCCTATACGTACATGGCTTATAAGTTCAAATATCAAGGGGTGTCCTCAGAGTTAAGAATTAATTTCAATTACTTTAGAGCCATTCCTATCTTTAGTGTTGTCCTACATTTCTTTTGCACTGATAGCCCTTCATACTTCTCTGCAAGTTCTTTTGATTTATGGCCATAGCCAAGGGTGACAACTCTCTGTGGAAGCTATTCCTGCAATTCTGTCTTGAACTTCTAAAGTATTTCATTTTCTACTGCACTATTTTCTGTCTTGAACTATTTTATGTTATACTGCATCCTGTAGGCATATGCTTGTCTTGAAGCGCACACACAGAACCAAGGGAAAATATGTGTGAAGATATTGTCATTGTCAGGGATAATCTTAACATATTCGGGATGTCTTCCTGTGAGCTGCCATGATGGTGTTTCTGGCTTGCTGCTTCAATAGCAAAGTTACAAGAATGATCTGGTAACATTGAACAAAGGTAGGCATGCACTTTATTAATGAATCTGTAAGTTTGATTGGCCCAAATGTTTGGGTGGTACATATTTCTCAATTTTTCAATATTACTTGGTGTTTAAGAATATCTGATAGGGTGAGGAAGACACTAAAATTAATTGCAAGGTTTACATTTGTTAGAGAATCTTCCATAATATAAATTGCAATAACAAAACAACTTTTTTTGCCATATCCGAGAGCCTTGTATACTGATTTCATGCAAATATAGCCATATTTGTAGCCTTTTTCTTTTAAAGCGACCACCAGAGCTGGTAATTAAGTTCATGATTTGGAATAATTTAGGAAGAAGAGAGGATAAAGGATGAAGGTTGGCACTTGGCAAATCACCGGCATGAAAAAGCACCATAGAAGACCACAAACTTAAGTGGAAGAGGCTTTAAGTGTTGTGATCTAATCATTTGTTTGTGCACGACATTTCCACATGGGAATTTCATGAAGCACAAATAATTCTTTGCAATAAATATACTGAAATAAATTAATAATGAAGGTATTCTTGGTGAGGTTTTTATCATGGATTTTTCGGTACCATGGTAAGAATAATACAATATGTGATTAGATGAGTTTTTTGTTATGCTTTTTGTTAGCCGAGTTATTATGTTTCTTAGGTTCATCTCACTTTCAACAATATGCTTATTATAGAAGAGGTGAGGAAGAACAAGAACTGGCTGTGCCCTCACTGCGTTGTGTTTGTCCTTTGAGTAGAGCATAGATTTATCAAATGATTTTGTCTCGGTTCCTTTATAAGTTTAGTGTGCAATGGTATGATCAGAGTTTAGGTCAAAACTTTCGACCAAGGATTTTTCCCTGAATCTTTTACACCTTGTACAGGAAGGCTAGCATATACAATGGATCGCCCTTGAATACTATACTAATTACTAAGTTCTCCTGCTACAAATCAGGTTTCTCATCAGGAAATATAGGAATGCTCGTTATGGATGATCAGCACCATAGATTCATTGTTTTGTACTTTTAATGAAAGTGGAGACTGTTCGGCTGCTGAGCAACTTGAGGCAGTCTTCACTGCAAGGTTGTCATTATCAAGTTTCATCAACAGTGGCAAGGTGCTTAGTGACATCTTCACTATCAGATTCAGAATTGGAGGAAGCGTAGAGTTGTTCATATGATTACAATGTGTATATAAATTTTGGATTAATGTGTATATAAGAATTTCAAGTTTCATCAATAATGCCAAGCCTGACTTTTTTATTAATGCGTATATATACAATTCAAGTTTTTATGTGCATCCCTAAAATGACGCCGTGGCGTTGTACGGGCACTGTACTAGTAGACTAAGTCGATTCCCTCACCCACTCTCCTACCTCATATTCGGCGGCTCTTGTCATTAGATAGGCCACCATAGGCCCATCCTTGGTAACCTGAGAGGTGTCGTCACTTCTACCCCCGACCTTTCCCATCTAGGCACTCCCAACAACTGGTTCGTTGGCACTTTATGTCAGCTTGACCCCCAACACCATCTTGTTGTCAATGGCTCCATCAGCGTTATAATTGCACCCTTATCCTGGACACTATGTACTTAAATCCCCCCACCCTACCAACAATGTCGTCTCAATTTCTCAAAACCTAAGACACTGAATCCTAAATCCTAACCCTAGATATAAACCAAAGACTAACCAGAGGTAGAGACCAATCTCATTGTGGATCATAGCTTGGGTCAAGTGAAAATAAGAGTAAAAATATATTGGCAATCCCTAGTTTAAAAATAAACATGTAGGTCTCTAATCTTTAGTAATTGTATCACTTGAGATCCATATCCTCATAGCCATTGTAGCTATCATGTCTGCCTGCCACATAGACAATTTTGTGTTAATTAGAGTGAACAAGACATGGAGCGCCATTTATAAGTATGTGTGTTTTGCAATTTACGTACTAGATAACCGTGGAAGAAGTTTAAGGACCGCTTATATAAGCGTGGAACAAGGACTGCTTATATAACCGTGGAACAACTTTAAGGACCGCTTATATGTACTCAAAAATAAAATTAATATGATGGGGAGTACAACACCAAAATTGATTTGCCTTCCGCGTTGTTTTAAACTTAGCTAAGAACTTTTATTGTATCTTCAAATCCCACATTAGGGCGTGGGATTAAAAGTGCTGAACTTCGAAGCAGCGTTATGAACCAAATAAAGTTACATAGATATTCTGATTCAAGTAATATTTAAGTACACAATGATTATTCTGCATTCTCATAATCATGCCTCATGAAAATCGAGGTTACATCGTATGTTTATATTCTATAAATAAATACCAGCATAGCTTTTTCGCCAACATCAGGTACTAATGGTCTAAAGTCTTTATCACAAGCACACTTCTTCATTTTCGTTGACATCTTTGGATGAATACTCAAGTACCTCCCCCTCAATCTTCTCAAGGAAACGGAGCATGACCACTAGGCTCTTGTCATCTGCACGACATGGAACAGTCATACATAGTGGGCTGACTGGCGTTCATATCGAGGCAAAAAGGAAAAAAAAAACAGTTTGTTGCTAGATGACCCGGTTGGTTCATAGATTCATGGTTTCTCGTTTGACTGAAGAAGGGTCTCAAACACGGGATGAGACTGAAGAAGAGGAGCTTACCGAGCCTTGGAACTGTGTGGCCCTTTGGGTGACGAATGACGAATGGGTCCACGCATGATTCTATGAGCTTTTCACCGTGTACTTTCAAGAAGTCATTGTCACCTGCATCAAGAAAAATAAAAAACGTGTTCAGACTTTCAGTGGTGCTTCGTTGTCTGCTGACCACCGGTTCGCCTATATATAAATATAAAAGATACTAAAACAAATAATGATGAGAATTTTTTTTAAAAAGGCGGCAAAAGTTTTGCCGATTTTTTATTTTATTAGACGAGGAAAAGAAAAAACAAAACAGATTTACAGATATTTACATGACGACTAGACTCTGGCACCCCGTTCGTTTGAGCTATTCAGCGGAATCAGCAATCATCCAGCAGTGTTTTTCTCTCACAATAAACCAGCGAACCATACTTTCAGCTCCAATAAACCAGCGAAACAAACAGGCTGCAAACTACTACTCCACTGAACTAACAGAAACAGAAACAGAGTCCGAACCACTAAACTAGTACCACGTGCATCTTGTAAACTGTCAAAGCATTCTAGAACAGACATGATGGAGCGCCAAATGGCAACATTAATTTCCATAATGGAATCAAAGTCGGCATATATTCATTTGAGTTTTTTTAATGATGAACGCAGCTTTCTTGAAAGCGTTATGCAGTGCAGCTCATTGCCGAAAGCATCAAACCCTGTCTCTTTCAATTAACAAGAGACGCCGGCAAGAGGCAAGAGCAACCAGATATAGAGGGTAGTACGCCATAACGTTCCCACCAATGCAACGCCTTGACGCAACGGACAAACAAACTGGCATGACAATGGAATGATGCGCGATGCCATTGACGTACCAATGAAGTGAAGCGAGGGGCATGCCACCTTGTTGGCGTACGCCTTCTCGGCCACCGTCCGGGACTGGAACTTGGCGCCACCGATGATGATGAGGTACTTGATCTTCGGGACTCTAGTCAGGGCCAGTCCCTGCCATGAAAACACAAATCAACACTAAGAACTACTAGCAGCAAAGATGAACTTGCTCTGCTTCGAGTCTTGTATGAACCATGATCTATCTCACTTGTTCTTGGAGGCCCGGAAGCGCCGCAGATAGAATGGAACCCTGGAATCAACGTCAGTGCATTACAAATTACAATCCGCAGCCGTTAATCGAACAGCTGGTTCATCACCAGTTCACTACAGAATTTGAAGAAGTGATCTCAAACTTTGCTGCTTGCTTACCTGGGAGAAACCCAACAATCCATCGAAGGGGCCATCTTTTGTCATCAGCTCTTCGATGTAGGCCAGGCACTTGTCGAAATTCCTGTACTCCATAAAACTCTGTTTTGTATTGTACAGTACATAAGGAAGTTGGTAAGTGCGTCGCACGAGTCAGTATTGTATAAAGAAAGTTGGAAAGTGCGTCGCACGAGTCAGGTCAGCGACACGTGCAGGAAAAAAAAATAATTTGACGAAATAAGCAGGGATGATGGGATGGGAGGACCAGCCGAGATCAGGGAGGAGAGGGTAATGGATGGATGGATGGACGCGCGTGCGCGGCGGGCGGACCTTGTCGAACTGGAACCACTCGTAGTAGGGCGGGTCGAAGATGCCGTCGACGTCGGACTTGCCCTCGGCGGGGAACGGCGCGTCGGCGAAGACGAGGTCGAGGCGCGCGGTGACGTCGGCGGGCCACTTGCCGAGCACCTGCTTGCGCATGATCTCGGCGCTGGTGCGGAACCCGTGCAGGCACAGGAACCGCGGCCGCCGCCCCGCGCCCTGCGGCTGGGGCTCCGCGTCGCCGCCGAGGCTACCCATCGCGGCGGATCCTGGAGGATCGGAGGAACCGAGGCGCGCGGGCGGGCCCGGGCGTGGGCTCTTCGGAGGTGGTGGGCGGTGTCTCGAGGCGGCTGCTCTGGCTGGCCGTGGGCGTGGGCCGTGGCGTGGAAGCGGAACGGGTATATATGATGGTTCCACTCCGCGGTGTGGTGGGGACGGATGGGTGACCGCTCGTTTCCTGCGTGCAGTACTGCAGTTGGGTGTGGACGGACCGCGTGCGCCCTGTCGCTGTTGGCACGCCCTTGCCTACTGGCCGTGGCTGGAGCGCCCGTGTCGTGGCGCCTGCGGGAACCGCGTGGTGTGGTGGCCCACTGGCGGACTGGCCACGACCAGTAGCGCTCGAGGCTTGCGAAGGTACGCCATGACGTTCGCTGGGCGGCCGGGCCCGCGGGGTTCGTTGGTACGTACGTCACCCGGTGCCCGGGGGAAGGTAGATCGGACGGCTGGGTTTCGCTGCGGTAGGTGGCTTGGCTTGCTAGTTTGGCTAGGCGCACAACTGAGGAGGAACCAGCACAGTCGCACGTGCGCGCTCCAACGCCCTTGCGGGCTGCGGCGGCATTCGGGTCGCCGGTTCGCCGTCATGCAGATGCGGAGGAGCTGTCAGTCTCCGGTGGACGAGCAGCCGATGGCTCAAGATTTCATTTCAAGAACCATCCAACGTACCTGTACCCCTCCATGTGCGTTTCTCGGAAGTGAACGGGGCACCTACTTCATCATCAGGAAGAATATAAAGAAAAGTCAAGGAGCTATAGCTTTGACCACCTGTGGCTGCTCGACGGTTAAATTTGGTGAGAGCGGTTGGCAGCTCCACGATCTACTGGCCAAGTGGCGCGGATCGGGCGACCGACCCCACTCTTCGCAGATCCACGTACGTGTCGTAGTAGCAAGTGCACGTGACTGCCATGCGACGCATCAGGCATGGTGGGTTCTTCTCGATCGAGCTCAGCGGAATTGTGCTGCTCCAAGCGAAGATTATATTTCCGCTGGCCGACTGCCCGTGTGCTGAAAAGCTGTCAAAGAACGACGGTGCATGCTGTTGCTGCCACGGCGCCCAGTGGCTGCAGCTCGCATGGTCCTGAGGCCGTCCTGACGCCCGTGCTGCCGTGGTGGTGGCGCAAGAATGAAGTCGTTGCCTGGACTACGAGCGTAGTACTCCACTACGGATGCTCGTGAGTCGTCGTAAAGTAAACCACGAGGTCGGTCGTCCACCACAAAGCCGTGTCACGAAGTAGAATAGGAGTGCTAGCTACACACTAGAATACGGGGTGCGTTTTCTAGAAGCTCGGAACCAATTTTTCTTTTTGTTCTCTAGCCTTTTCTTAAAAATATTTTGACACATTTCCACTCTTATCTTAATATATAATCCCTCTGTCCTAAAAAAATGTAAATCTCGTTTCCGAGGAGTCAAACAATATTAAGGTTTGACCACATATGTATAAAATTATACTAGCATTTAAGATGTGCAATAAGTATAATTAGGCTAAGCATGGAATATAGTTCTATAGTAAATGTATTTCAAAATATAAATATTTATATATTTTTATATAAACTTGATCAAACCTGATATTCTTGATTTCTCGATAAATGAGATTTACAATTTTTTTTGACATTCCTCCGTACCGCAAGCATATCATATCGCGGTCGTTCGTTAGGAAGGTGGCAGGGCGAATATTTGGCCGGCACTGGCGATCTGTCACTACTGCTCGCCCCAGCGTCCCGTCGGTCCGTCTGATGCTTCACTCACTTCCTCGGCCAATCTATCTATACTATAATGCACCAATCAAAATTATGTTAGGTCTCCCCAGAAAAACGTCCCCCACTGAGAGCTTTTAACCATTGTGCACACAGAAAAATGTACACATGAATCCATCTTCATTAAAATCAAAGGCTACTAAAACACCTAAATCAAATTCGATGGCCACGATTCGATGTGTGATGCCAGGCTTCTCACCCCGCCTTCTCACCCCCGCTTCCTCACACGCCGTGACCTCAAACGCGCATGTGCGATCTCCCCACGTCCATGGACGACGCGGGTTCGATTCCCCTCCCCCTCCTATTGTTTCATTGCTTTTTACCGTGAGAGATGAGAGAAGAAAAAAATCACCAGCAGACCAAACGTCGCACGCAAGGCAGCCCACCCCGCCGGCCGTGTTGGCCATCAGGCCAGTGCTGGCCCCGCCGCCAGGGCGCCAGGGAGCCGGCCACGAGGCCGCAGGCCGCCGGCTACCAGGGCGCTAGGGAAGGGGAGCGAGATGTGAGGAAACCCTCGCCTCCGGATCCGCCACGATGGGCTGCCTCGGCGACGACGCGGAGCAGCAGTGCGCGAGTGAGAGCCGTGGTTCCTGTGCCCACTCTCCGACGAAAGCGGTGGCGCCCCATCCTGCAGCTCCGCGAGGACCAGATCCGGCAGCGCCCTCCTCGACGTCAACTACGAAGACAGCGTTCTCCATGCGGCGGCGCCCCATACCCACTCCCCACCTGCGGCAGCACCCCCTTCTCCAACGAACGGCAGCGTCTTCTCCCCCAACTGGCGGTGGCGCCCATCCCAGCCGCCGGCCGCCAACACCACCAGGTATTCACACCCCTTCTCTTCCCCTACTGCTGTCCGAACCGAGCACCCGAACCCGGCCTATTCAGATCTGATCTAATGCAAGTTTGTATATGTATTTGCCTAATGAATACGATACTTTTCTTTTGCAAAATTTATTGGGTGTACATGTGTACTGTCCTTTGCTGGATCTGCCCCTGGTTGCGATGATGGGTGTTGATTCTTTCAGGTTCATAGATGGCACAGACAGTGTTCACCCCCTCTTTGGAAGGGATGGAGCATGTCAAGGCAGAGAACATAGTCATTCTTACCAAGCCCTTCCTTGATGTCTGCAAGAAAATCTTGCCTGTCCTGGGTAACCTCATTTGCTTCGCTGTCAGCTGCACATAAGAGTTTTGGATGGTTGCAAACAGTTATGTGTTCCTTTATGTTCTGTTTGGGGTGGAATACATAGGGCACAATAGTACTCTTTTTTGTTCTTTTGTTTACTTAGATTAGATGAACAAATTAAAATACTTGACATCAGTTTTATGAATGAAATTACTCTGCACTTTAACTGGACAAACAATCATCAGCAAGTGTCGCAAGCACGTGGTTATCACAAGGCCCACATCCTTTATTCAGATTGTGACAATGAACAATGCTAATTATTTTCTTTTGTAAAATTAATTGCCACCGTTTTGGTCCATCCTTTTATTTGATGCTTCATTTGCCATAGCCTTTTTATTTTTTGTTCTTTCTGTTAAATTATATTTGTTGTGCAACTAGATTTTAATGTGAAGTGGTGCATATATGAGTTTGTTAAGCTCTTTATTTTCTGATTGGCAGGAACAAAGGTTGGTCTTTACTTAACATACAAATGAAAAGAAAATCAAATCTCCACACAAACCTAATTCTTATGTTTAGCCTTACCTACTGGTCTGCTACATTTTGTAATGTTCAGCCTTCTTTGCAGTGGTTTCATGCATTGCAGACTTGCAGCTCCCAGGGATGCATAAGAAAGGGATCACCTGTCTTGCTGGAAGGGTGGTGTCTGATATCCGGTACGCCCTCCACTATAGTTAGCCCTCATGTATTTGTAGGTTGAAATCCCATCTGTTCTGAAGGTCTATTCCTGTGCAAAATTGCATTTAAATGTTTTTTAAGCCATTTTCACTTTAGTTTTACATTCCACTTTTCTCTTTAGCATTGACAAACTCCAGTTTATCATTCCACTTTTCTCTTGAGCTGACTATTTAATATAAGATCGTGTAAAAGAATCATACCTCAGTAAAATGACTTGACTGGGAATAGACTCTAAAGTGGTCAGACAGTGAACTTAGCTATTGCCTAATTAGATTTGCTGGCAAACTGTCATAGAGAATAATATGAAACTGCCACAGATTTGGAAAGGAAAAGAAAGAACAACAGGAGGACGGCAGATGAAAGCAACCAGTCACAAAGCACAATTTGTAAGCCAAATTTCTATTCTGTTGCTTCACTTCTTGCAGCAACAAAGGTCAGCATTTATAAAGTTGCAATAACAGAGCTCTAGCTTTGGCTATTGTTTCTTTAGTGACATGATTGTACCATCTTTCATCCCAATTATCTGTAATTGGTACAATGCAATTTGATTGCAACCTAAACATTTAGGAACACTGATGTGGTGGTCATGCAGGGCTTGACATCTCTCTGCCGGAATGGCATCTAACACCTTCTTTACTTCTTTATTTTTAATAACTTGTGCAGGCTCATACTAATGCCAAAAAAGTTTAATGCAATGTCTTGTCATATTAGCTTTGGACTTAATATGGTCCGTAACTTCGAACTTTTTTATTTAACCTTATAAATAAGATGCCTTCCTGCTTTACTCCCCCAAGGGCCTCCCGCCCATGCTGGTGAACGGAACATGCCACTCGGACTTGCTCGGCCGCCACTCCGTGCTGCTCTCGGCCGCCACATCCTTTTTTAGATTTGTTTTCTTTGGTCAGGTTTTGCGTGAGCATCTAAGAATAATTGCTTGTTTTCTTGTATCCATGTGTTTTGAAAGTTCGATCTCACAGAATACTAGAGTTGTTACTTTACCAAGGTTTTTTTTTCTATTAGATAGATCTACCACTGTTTTGGTTTCCTCTGTGATTTAGTAACTATATTTTTTAATCACGTCATAACCTGGACACATTTTTTCATATATACTAGATGCTTCTTGTTAATTATTTATCATAAATTTTTATTTTGTAAATCTAAAGTTCAGTTTCTTGTGCCATCAAATATGTCTCAATTATACCAGCGCTATCAAATATTTGTCTCAACTATACCATAACCTGGTGAGTTACTATAGTATTTTTTTTCTAGGCGACAGGGGAAGGAAGGGGCAGTAGAGATTCTTGTGTGCTTCTTCAATGAGAGTTTGCTTAATTATCCAGTCTGATGAGCTCCTGCCGTGCTTGAGGAGGCAAATCATTCCAGAACTCAGAAAATTCAATTCACAGTCATAAAGCGATCGGATGTTTTTTTTTCTGCACTGAAGCTATAACTGGAGTCCAAAATGCCAATCTAAAGCTTAACACTACTCAAATAGGAATTTTGGTTTATTTCCAACTGATAGTCACAAAAAAAAACATCCGGTAGAATAATATGTAAAGTCCCTGCTGTTAGGGCTATTAAGAGTAAATGTGTTACATGGTTCAGTACTCCTTAGGTTTTCACCATGTGTTGGTTGATTCGGTAAGAAAATGTATATTATTGGGTACACAGTTTTTTTTGCAGTAATTAATGTAGGAGAAGCGGCTATGGTGCGGCGGCGAGGGAGGAGGGGATGGGCACACAAGCAGCCTCAAGGGGGGTCAGCTGCTGAACTTGTGGCGCTCGCCGTCACTGTCAAGGGCATCCAAGGCCACCGGTGCGCTCTACGGGGTGTAGGAGGCTAAGGGCAGTGCCGACATTTTCGAGGGCATTAGGAAGAGCATCGGCTGGTGAGTAAAGCGCCACCCAAATTCTCAGGATTCGAGTTCATGTCGTTCTGCCCATATCCTTTTGTTGAAATTCAGTTGAACAAGAAATAGGCCAACAATTTTTTTTCTTCTGATGGAAGGGGTCTCTATTCTGCACATATGCATAGGTCCAGATGTAGATTCAGAAAACAATATAATAGAGCTTATTTCATTACTTTGTTTCTGTGAAATGCTATCAGGTTAGATGAGCCCTCAACTAATTTGTGAAACAAGATCACAACTAATATCTGGGCTTCCGGCGCATGTCCTCCTGATTTGGCAGCATGGCCAAGCGGTAAGGGAAGGGAGTGCAAGGTGTCACTGCTCTCTGCTTGTCGACACGACCAAGGTGAGTGGGAAATATGGAATGGTGTCTGAAGGTTTTCATCATCTTTGAAGTATATTTTCTCATGTAAATGGTGTCTGGGGCTTCTGTTTGCTTAACCCTTTCCTGGTTGAATATTGATATGAAGTGACTAAAGAACTAGGACACTGCTTGGGCAGTTAAAAGAACTTACTTTTAGAGATGCTTCATGTTTTCTCTTGTTCCTGAGAACAAACACTTGTTTTCTGTACCTGATACATAGACTGATAGACACCTAAATGCAGGCAAAACTGTTAAGAATTCTCCTCTTATTAAACTGGTATTAGTTTATGCAATGCATTGTTGTATTAGCAAAACATTGAACTTGTGCTCACTTCAATGCTATGAAAACAGCATTGACAAAGCACAATTAGCTAAGTACTTCTAATTTGATAGAATTAATTTTGGATTTAATGTGGACTGTAGCATTAGCACGGGTAATATACTTATTATCTTCCATGCACAGCTATCAACTTCATTGAGCATGAAATTCTTGACGGATATTTTGAAGAGCTGTGCAAACGAATGTCTTAACAGCTTCCCTGAAGATCTCTATGTCTTCTTATGCAAAAGTGTTTCCCGGATTGTATACATGCTCTACAATTGTGTAAAAGTTGAACTATAGAAAAAAAATTATCATTTTTTTTCATGTGCATCCCAAGATAAAGCCGTGACGTTAGCACGGGCATTATACTAGTACCCAATAACCGGACGATTAGGCGTAGGCATTATTGCCATCCGATAGCGATTAGCTGCGGCACTAAGGGCACGTACAACGCGTCCTCTCGATCCGTCTCTATGTTTGTTTTTTTTTTTTTGCAAAAACGTCCCTGGTTTGGCTTGCGGACGGCTGCTCCGTTGTCTCGCGAGGCGACGAGCGTGGCGCGTGCTCCCAGGCTCACGCGACGGGAGAAGGAGCGTTGTACGAACGTCGTCTACTGGCGAGGCGGGCGGAGGATCTTGTAACACCCCGGTGTTATGCATGCATTTAGCATTGCAAAGCATACGTATGATGCATCATTTGCATTCATAATCACATGTAAAGTAAAGTATAGCTTTGAGTTGAAACATGTGAAACGTCGCTTTGAAACATAAATGTTGCATATACTTGTTAGATTTATTTTTGCCCTAATTATGCTAGCTAGATCAATAAAACATGTTTGGTGATAAATGCAAATCACTTAGAAATATTTATCATACAATTTGGAGCAAAGTTTGTATTTAAACTTTTGGCAAAATATGCTTTTAAAAATATTCTTGAAAATAATAAAAAACCCTGCATATTTAGCTTTTGCATTCCAATTCAAAATCTATGCAGAATTTTTAGTTGGTCCCTAAAGCAAAGTTGTAGAGGATTAAATTCCAAGCAATTTTTATTTTTGGGCCATTTCAAAAAAAGTCATCTTCTTGCTCAAAATGTGATTTGAAACTATTGTTTGAAATTTATTTGAAAATAGAATTTTGAAAACAGTTTTCTCACCCTAACGGGCCGCCGCCTCCTATCCGGCCCGCTGGCCAAAGCCGGCCTGGTCCAGCCTCCGCGCGCCACGCGCCGCTCGCCGCGCCCGCGCTCCCCACTCCGCAGCCCAAGCCCACACTGCGCCGCGTCATCCCCTCCCGCGTGCGGACGCGCCCGACCACGCTCAGGCACCCCGCGCTCAGTCCCCACGAACGCGCACTCGCCCGTCTCCAAGATAGCCGCAGCGCCCCGCCTCCCTCACTCCTCCATTCGCTTCTGTCCCCCACGCACACAGCAGCTGCAGCTCCGCCTCCGCCACCACGCGCCCTCGCCGGAGACGCGCGTTCCGGCCACCCACCGCACCAGCAGAGCCTCCATCTTCGATACAACTTCGTTTCTCCCTCGCGCATCCGGTGCTCGCACCTGCTCGCCGTGGTAAGGCCTCCTCCGACAACCATTGCTCGTCGGAGTTGGGCACTCTTTGCCGGAGCGCACTGCTCCGCGGACCTCACTCTCCCGCTCCTCCTCTCGCCTCGATTTAGAGCGCATTCGAACCCTCTCGCTCTCCCGGTGCTCAGACGTCGCTTCCCCCGCCACCCCGTGGCCGGAGGCGTGCTCCCGCCGGTGAGTCGCGCCGCCGAGCCGCCATGGTCGTGGGTGAGCTCGATTGCGAGCTCCTCCGGCCTCGCCACTTGCACCAACGTGTTTGCCTTGGCACGGTGGTCACAGTGGTGGTGACCTCGTCGCCGGCGACCTCGCCGTCGGCAAGATCCCGCGAACCCGCCGCCGCCTCTGCCTCTTCCCGCTGACGGGTGGGGTCGGGTTCCCCCGCGAGCCTGCTTGTCTGCCTCTCCCCGCACGCGCGTGTGCACAGCCCTAGGTGTACTTAGCATTTCCGATCGGTTGGGTTTAAAATGATTTTGAAAATAGATTTCCAGAAAATGAGAAAATGATTCCAAAAATCATATCTTGAGATTTATGGCTCCAAAAATTGTGAAACAAATTTTTGTAGACTTCTTAGAAGTAGATCTATGGTTTAAAAATATTGTATGTTGAAATTGTGACATTTTTTGTGGAGCTTTATTTAATTATTGAAATTGCTGTTTTCTTGAGAAATGCATAATAAATCATAGAAAGCTCAGAAAAATATGGTTATAATTTTGTTAATCTTCTTTAGTGATGTAATTTACACAAAAAAATATATTGCATGCATGTCCTATAGAAAAATTATGATGTGTAGTTCAAGTGCTTTTATTAGCTGATTTTTGTTATTTTTGATGGAGAGAAAAATATGTATAACACATGGGCATGATAATTTTTGTACAATGATTATTTACTGTGTAGAACATAGGGAAAATACTAAATCTGCTATTTGATACTTTTCATAGTACAAAGTATTTTCATATGCATTTCTGTCCTGTTATTTGTCATTTTTGTGTAGGCTATTTCATTTATCCAAATGCAGTGAAATTTTTGTGGCATGCTATGTTAGGTACCAGAAAGCTACTAGAATTTTTATAGATTTTTTTGTAACTACTAAATAAGGGTTGCTGTTCAACTATATTTCTAATTAGGGTTTAATTGTGATTTGTTTGTGCATGATTAGTGAAGTAGTAAATCTTTGGTGTATATTTGAGACACTTTATACTTGCTGGAACTGTAGCATAGGTTGATGTTCTATATTTTGCCATGTTATGTATATATATGTTATGAGAATTCCTTTTATTATATGCAACTTACTGCATCTATATTTCATGGCACATTGTTAGTTCATGTCATCATCTTTTCGCTGATGCACTATCCCATTTGCACTTATGCACTTGCATCATATATGATCAAATGAGGAGAACCCGGTAGCAGTTCCCGAGGAGCAGGAAGAGCAGCTCGAGGTGCCCGAGGCCGCCGAGGGGGACGTTGAAGAGCTTTAGGAGTGCCCTGATCATCGCCCGAGTTCCTTCGAGAGAGGCAAGCCCCGGAGCATTTCTCCCTCGGTTTGTAAATATTTAATTAATGTTTTACTTTAATTGATGCATTACGTTCAGAAATTATTTACAACCGTTGCTGCATTATACCTTGTTTACCTTTGTTATACTATATCCTTGTTACCCTGGTATTCGTAGTCAAGTCAATACTTAGCTGGCTTAGACCGGTAGAAGTCGGGTGATTTCCTATCACCTGCGAGCTATAGGTGGTTACCTGGATCTGCTTGGATAATTATGTCATCATGGGATAACTAAGTGTTAATTTGAAGTTGAGACCAGACGGAAACTTACAGGGTTTCGGACTGTAGTGATTTCTGTCTGTGTCGATTAATGACCGACCATTGTTGGGCCTCGGGTCATGTTGAACGCATGCCTCACATTTAGCTGGTCGGATAAAGTACCTTCCGACCGTGAAACTCGGAGATTATTCGGACTGAGTAAATTGCCCGCAGCGCACTGTACCGGAGAAGGTGTGGTAGGACACGGGGGCGCGATGATAAGACCAAAGGGCAGTCGGTCGGTTTTCTGGCAAACTCGAGATTTTACCTAGATAGTTGACTCGGTGACCAATATCTTACTTTAGCGGGTGAGTGAGGTTTGTGTGAGGAATAAATTACTAGCTGGTTAATAATCGATTCGAATCGCCATCGTTCACTGGATAGTGAACACTTGACTTGAGTTACTTCATCATAGTAATGTTGATGGAACACTTGGATAGTTATAATGGATATGACATTATGGAAGCGCTAATGATCATTGGTTACCATTAATTGCTTAATCACATGCTTGCTCTAGTATAGGTGCAAATATAGCCGACAGGTTAATAATGATTAACTTGATATAATGTTTTTGGAAAATGTTCTTGAAATGCTAAAAATGTTTTTTTAAATGAGTCAGCTACCCCACTATAAAGCCCTTCATAATCCTTGGTGTCGCTTTATTTTTGGTTATGTCGGGTAAGTCTAGCTGAGTACCTTCTCGTACTCAGGGTTTTGTTCCCACTTGTTGCAGATGGGCAGATGTATTACGGCTACTGTATCAACTGTCTTTATCCTGCGATGGGTGATGCTTAGGACCATGGGCAGTGGTCGTTCCTTACGTCTCATCTAATGCTTTTGTTGGAGATGATCATCAGCTGGCACTTTATTTCGCACTCCGTGTGAGTGTGTGTGGATTTGAACTAAATGCTTCTGCTACTTTCTATTCAAACTCGGTTTGTAATAACTATGCTTAAACTCTGTGTGATGCGAACTTTTATGTAATATGTGATGGTGACCACTAAACTTATTACGATCTTGGCTGATATGTGAGTTGGTTTGAAATCCTTCGTGATTTCACGGACTACCGGGTTATACGGGCTTAAGTTTGCTAAATCGTCTACTCCGACTGGTGATTTTCTTACTTAATTTCGTATAATTGGTTGGTTCTGTTACAGATCTAGCTGCGGCGTGCTCAGGATGGGTGTTCCATGGTGTCAAAATCCATCCCCGTCAGCTTCCGTTCTCACCCCGGCAAGTCGAGCACGGCGGCAATGGAGGAAGAGCGAAGGGCGCGGCGCTGGCAACGAACAGCAAGGGTGCAGCGCCGAGTAGGAAGCAAGGGTGCGGCATCGGCAGCGGGGTCCCAACCTCTAGGGATGGCGGCGGCTTCCTCCATACCTGCATCAGGTGAGGTATTCTTCCATGCCTTCCAAGCGCCCTAGGGTTTGATCTCTCCCCAATCTGATTCGATCTCTCCCTCAATCTGATTTGGTAGCATCTAATCAGCGAGCTGGTGACATTGGATACCTCCAGGAGGGGAGGCCAAGGAGAATCTCGTCAAGAAGAAGGTCGAGAAAGGTAGGTTGAGGAAGGTGACTCCCGCATCCTCCCATGTATGCTTCTGAGGCTTGATGAAGCCTACTGGTTACACCTGAATATTAAAGCATTCCTTTTTACTGTATCGGAATGAATATCACTATTATCAGAATGGAGCTTTCTCATAGATGTGTACAACATATATCCCATGCCTGGGCACTTCTGAACTAATTATTTGCAAATTCATAGAGCACAAGCACTTTATCTAGAGAATGAAAAGTGACAATACGGAATTCAGTTCATAGATGAATAAAGAAATTATCACCAATTAGCTTATTCTGTGATTGTTGACCTAGCTGCATTGATCTAGACTGAATGAATCCCTGAAGGCAAACCACAATGCTGCATTGATCTAGAGTGAATCCCTGAAGGCAAATCATATGATATTTCACCTACCCAGTGGAAAGGCTCAGGAATCACATGATGCTGAGTTGACCAATGGAAAGGCTCAACAATCACAGTTTTGGATTGTGCTTGTTAGGAGAACCTTCTTGCTTATGTTTGAGAAAAGACAAGTGTGTTGCAGATTTATCAATTACAATGCCTGAAGCCTGATACATAATGCTTGATCACTGTTTCTTACAAAGTGGAACAAGGAGGTACATACCAAGAAATCAAGAAAAAGGTCATGATGATCTTGTTGCTAATTATTTTTCCACGAATCCAATCTACACCGATAAGATGTTCCGTAGAAGATTTAGGATGACTAAGTCATTGTTCCTACGCATCATGGACAATCTTAAGGGTGGTCTCCTTATTTTACCTAAAGAAAATTAGATAGTACGTTGCAATTATATATAATATAGAATATATATTATTTTGGTGGTTTTAAAATATTGTAATTTTGTTCATCTTATTTATGCTAGAACTTGTCTTCCATCAAACGGCCACACAATAGTATATAAGTTGATATTCATAATTGATCCTAGCTACGTGCAAAGCATTAAACAGTTTAGAGATGGACCCACGTCTGTGGGTTGTATGATCTGTCTGTATAATAGATTTGAGGCGCTTAGAGTCGGAACCTATCTATGGTTGTACATGCCCTATACAAATGGCGTGGTCCAATGCCTTTTTCGTTTCTATGCAGAGTAATATAATCTCCCACCGCATCGTGTGCCCCCTGCTCCCCTAGGGAAGAGATGATTAAGCCCGTGCACGGTGCACGTACTACGTACGAACTGCATACATATATACGTTTGTTTATTAGCTACTTGGCTGAATGTATGTGCAGCCATGTGTTCGAGTTGAATAAAGAAAAGAAGGATCATGCGCACACTACGGAATCAGGCGCTTTGCCGAGTGTCCAGGACACTCGGCAAAGCCATAAATACACTCGATAAAGGCTTTGCCGAGTGCCGCATTCGGCAAAGAGTACACGGTAAAAAATTCGTCGGCAAAGACCTCTTTGCCGAGTGTTTTTTGTCGGGCACTCGACAAAGGCTTTGCCGAGTGCCACGACAGCACTCGGCAAAGAAAAGTTGCCGTGACGGGGGAGATAACGTTAACGGGTGCTTTGCTGAGTGTCCCACAGGTGGGCACTCGGCAAAGATTTTTTTTAAAAAAAAAATTCTTTGCCGAGTGTCCCACAGCTCGGCACTCGGCAAAGAATTTTTTTAAAAAAAATTCTTTGCCGAGTGCCATCTGAGTGGCACTCGGCAAAGAAAAAAAAAATTTAAAAAAAATTTTTTGCCGAGTGCCCTCTGACTAGCACTCGGCAAAGAAAACAATTTTTTTTTGAAAATTCTTTGCCGAGTGCCTTCCGAGTGGCACTCGGCAAAGAAAAAAAAATTTGAAAATTCTTTGCCGAGTGCCATCTGAGTGGCACTCGGTAAAGAAAAAAATTTTAAAAAATTCTTTGCCGAGTGCCCTCTTACTAGCACTCGGCAAAGATAACAATTTTTTTTGAAAATTCTTTGCCGAGTGCCCTCCGAGTGACACTCGGCAAAGAAATTTTTTTTTGAAAATTCTTTGCCGAGTGCCATCTGAGTGGCATTCGGTAAAGAAAAAAAATTTTAAAAAAATTCTTTGCCGAGTGCCCTATGACTGGCACTCGGCAAAGAAAACAATTTTTTTTGAAAATTCTTTGTCGAGTATCCTCTGCTTGGCACTCGGCAAAGCAAAAAAAATTTTAAAAATCTTTGCCGAGTGCCCTCTTCTCTGGCACTCGGCAAAGTTGGGAAATTTACAAAATTGGCTTGCTTTTCCCAGCTTTGCCGAGTGTTTTTGTGATTGCACTCGCAAAGGCTTCCTTTGCCGAGTGTTACACTCGGCAAAGTGACCATAACCGCCCCATTTTTTTGAATTTTTACATTCCATCGCGACAAAAATAATATTTCACATATATATCAAATTCATCACATATATCTCACATACATCATAAATATCTCATATAGATCAGATGCATCACAACATATATAACATAAGTGCATCGTAAGTCCAAATAGCTAACACAAGTTCATCACAAGTCCAAATAACTAACACTAGTGTATCACAAGTCCATCACCAAGTGAACAACAACTAGAAAGATAACTACCCAGATCCCCAAGCTCCCCACTGAGACTGTGGTGTACCATGAACTGGATCATTCGAGGGCCCGAGAGGTAGATTATTCGAACCCGCCGATTGAGGCTGCACAAAGGAGAAGACATTGCATATGTGAGACAATAATCCACTAAGCTACAAGTAGTGTTACAGTTTGGCCCTAAGCATGAACATACAAACTTAAACAATCATATTCATACTTACAGGAGTAGCATGCCCTAAAGGTGGAGGTGGCGGTGAAACGAATAGCATGCAACCTGTCTCAGCTCGCCACTGATAGACGCATCGATTTGGGCCTGCAAGCTCGAGCAGAATAGATCATTATATTATTTCAACGTACGAGCAACTTGGAAGGTCGAACTAAGTATGAGCTACATTCGAAAGTACCTTGTTTTTGAACCAAGAAATAAAATCGGGCCTCCCTGGTCCCGCACCTTTTGAAAGAAGGGTATCAGCTTCCTGCGGGGTAGGATCCCTTGATTGATTCCAGAAGTGATGAATAAATTCCTTGTACCAACGTAAAATAAGGGGTTGGATGAGGAACAGTGATGGCGTATTGAAACAAGTTCGTTGAGAACTTACCCAATGTATGGCGCCACCTCGTATGAAGAAGCCGGGTGGGAAGATCTTCTCCAACTTACAGAGCAACACAGGTGCCTCGTTTTCCAAGTCATCAATTATGGTCCGAGATAACTCCTTAGCACAAAGCTGGCGGAAGAAGTAGCTTAACTCTGCCAGCGCTAGCCACACATGCTCAGGGACATAGCCTCGAACCATTGCCGGAAGAAGCCGCTCAAGCCATATGTGGTAGTCATGACTCTTCATCCCGTTGACTCGCAGAGTAGATAAGTTCACTCCCCTCCTCAGATTCGCTGCATACCCATCAGGAAACATTAGCGTCTGCATCCATTCAAGTACTTCCCTCATGTATTTCCTAGCCAAGACGAAATCGGTCTTAGGCCTTTTCCATGTCTTGCCGGCTCGAGGAGGCTGCATCTCTTGTTTTGATCTATCGCATAACGTTGCCAAGTCCACATTAGCCTTAGGGTTGTCTTTTGACTTTTTAGTTTCCATGATGGTTCCCCAAAGTGCCTCGACGATATTCTTTTCAGTGTGCATTACATCAATGTTATGTGGGAGAAGGAGGTCATCAAAATACGGGAGCCTCGTCAACCCCGACTTATGAGTCCACATGTGTTCCTCACCATACCCCACAAAACCACCGCCTTCTTGATTGGGCACGAGAGCATCTATCTGAGCATGAATCTCGGCACTAGTCATCATTTGCAGTGGAGGGTCTTTCACTACGACACCTTTCATAAAGTTCTTGATGTCTTGTCTGAATGGATGGTCAAGAGGGAGGAATTGACGATATTTGTCGAACGACGAATACTTGACACCCTTCTGTAACCAAATGAACCTCAGACGTTCCTTGCATATTGGACATGGAAACTTCCCGTGAACACACCAGGTGCAGAATATCCCATAGGCCAGGAAGTCATGCAGAGAGTAGTGGTACCAAACGTATATTTTGAAGCTTGTCTTTGTAGCTCGGTCGTATGTCCATACGCCTTCCTCCCAAGCACTGACCAATTCATCAATCACAGGCTCCATGTACACACCCATATTACTCCCTGGGTGTCCAGGAATTATCAATGACAAGAATATATTCTATCTTTGAAAGCATATGTCGGGGGGAGATTGAGGGGATAATGAACACGGGCCAACATGTGTATGGGGCAGCCATCAATCCATAAGGATTGAACCCATCTGTTGCCAGCGCAACACGTACATTACGAGCCTCATCTGCTTTCTCACGATAAATGCAATCAAAGCGGGTCCATGCTTCACCAACAGATGGATGTACCAGTTTGTCAGCATTGTATCATTTTCCCTTTTTGTGCCATGTCATCTGTTTCGCGGATTCCTCAGTCATGTATAGCCGTTGGATCCTTGGTACGAACGGGAGGTACCATAGGATCTTCACAGGGATCGTAAGCTGCCTCTTCTAGCCATCACCAGAGTCCACCTCTAGGTACCTGGATGATTTACACTTTGGACAATAATTTGTATCCTTGTGTTCTTTTCTAAATAGGACGCACCCCTTCGGATAAACATGTATCTGATCATATGGCATCTTGAGTGCACGAAGGAGTTTCTGTGACTCGTACATGCTCTTTGGCAGAATGTGGCCATCCGGAAGCAGGCTGCCAATCACGGTCAACATACTATCGAAGTGTTCTCGACTCATGCTACACTCAGACTTCAACCCCATTAAACGTCCAATGGCATCCAGTTGAGAAACTGTTGTGTGGTCGTGAAGGGGTTTCTGTGCTGAAGACATCATGTCATAAAACGCCTTTGTCGTTTCCTCCATCTCCTCCTCCGTACGTCCTTTAGTGTATTGTGCTTCATGAAAGTCATCTAACATATCTGCTACCCCGGCAGCAGGATCAAAATCCTCGACGCGGGGTCTCACCACCTCCTCTCTTAGACGATGGGCTTCACCATGGTGGACCCACCGAGTATAGTCCGGCGTAAATCCATTCTTCAAAAGATGTTTACCCATATCCACCTTATTTTTTCTTTTTCTATTTGCACATCTCTTGCAGGGACACAAAACTAGAAACGCTCCTTTAGCAGACACGCCAAATGCTAGTTCTAAGAAATCATTGGTCTTCATCATCCATTCAGTGGTGAAATTACTCTGACTTGAGTGACCCGTGTACATCCACTCACGGTCATCCATCCTCTAACATATATACCAGCGAGCAAAGTAACCATCAATTGCAGCTACATGTCGTTCGTACTATCTAATAGGTGAGGATAGGTCCTAATCCCACCCGCGGATGCGTAGATGAGGTTACTTTCCATGCTCTACTCCTATCAGAGACAGAATTTCGGCAGCACCTCCCCGCTGTTCTCCTGATACACGTCCTAACAGGGAGAGTGTGTATCCGGAGAACAACAGGGAGATGATGCCGAAACCCTGTCTCGAATCAGAGCAGACCAAGGAAACTAACTCATCTACGCATCCACGGGCTGTCCAAAATACATGGACAATCTGAAATAGATACGGTCATAGATATACAAAGATCTGCATACCAATAACTGTATCTCTTTCGAACGGGAGACGCCTAACCGAGTTACGCGAGCTACGACTATGATAAGAAAAGGGGTTATACCTAGGGTGCCGGTGGAGTCAGGATAGCGGAGCCGTGGCGAGTCGGTGCAGTGGCGAGGCGACGCGGTGCAGGCAGACCCGCAACACCGAGGAAGACGATCGACGTACTCCGACTCCGCTTCAACGGGCTCTTCTCTGCAAAAAAAGAAAGAAAAATAATACTGTTAATTAAAAATTTCGGCAGAACCTCCCCTGCACGGGAAGTTTCGAATACCTGCAAAAAACAACGGCACAATGGCTGACATTCACATATGACAGCTCGATGGCCGACATCCACATACAACGGCTCGATGGCCGATATCCACATACAACGGCTCAATATCCGAAAACCACATACAACGACAACACATACAACAACAATTACTACTGACACGACTATTTCACGCATTACACGAATTGCATAAAAAAGGAATGAACGAACCTATTGTGTGCTCGTCGGCGGTGCGGCGGCGCGGGCGGCCAGCGCGGCGGGCGCGGGCGCGGCTCGGCGGGCGGGCGCATGTGCGAGGCGGGTCAGGCGGGCGGGCGCGGCGCGGGCGGCGCGGCACGGCGCGGGGGGCGGGCGGGCGGGCGGCGTGTGGGGCGGGCGGCTGAGGTGGGCGGGTATATAAACATGCTTTGTCGAGTGCCCGTGATTCGGCAGTCGGCAAAGATTTTATTTTTTTTAAATGCTTTGCCGAGTGCCGACGATCTGGCACTCGGCAAAGCCGCCGGCACTCGGCAAATTTTTTGATTTTTTTTTAAAAAATCTTTGCCGAGTGCCGGCGATCTGGCACTCGACAAAGAATTTATTTATTATTTTTTTTGGCCCAAATTTTTTTTAAAATTTTCAGCATTTTTTAAATTTCTTTGCCGAGTGCCAGATCACCGGCACTCGACAAAGAATTTATTATTATTTTTTGCCAAATTTTTTTAAAAAATTTTCAGATTTTTTTTAATTTCTTTGCCGAGTGCCAGATCGTCGGCACTCGACAAAGTTTTTGATTTTTTTTAAAAAATTCTTTGCCGAGTGCCGGCGATCTAGCACTCGGCAAAGAATTTATTTTTTTTGGCCCAATTTTTTTAAAAAAAATTTCAGCATTTTTTAAATTTCTTTGCCGAGTGCCAGATCGCAGGCACTCGGCAAAGAATTAAAAAAAATTCCGCCAAATTTTTTTAAAATTACTTTGCCGAGTGCCCACGACTTGGCACTCGGCAAAGAATTTTCAGCATTTTATTTTTTTTAATTCTTTGCCGAGTGCCAGGATGCTGGCACTCGACAAAGAATTTAAATTTTTTTTGCACCCAAATTTTTTTTGCAGCCCTAATATAATATTAGGAGCTACATTTTAAATTTTGGTATATTTTTTATGTTTTTTGCTGCACTTAGTTAATTTGTATCATTTACTTGAATTTTTTCGTAAAAAGCAAATTTGAACTGCAGGTGCATGGAATAATGGAATTTAGCCATTCAAAAAATAATATTCATGCTTTTGAGTGTATTATGAGGCGCTATCTAGGAACACACCCGAAATTTCGAACATCATGTTCACGAAACATGGACACCGACTTGCGGGCGATTTGTTTTTAAATTCTATTAAATACAAACGAAGTCCGAAAATCACAAAAATTGCCAAGATGTCATGATATCGCATGTAGATGCTATGATAAAAAATTAAGAATGTTTTGAGGAAGTTGTGACGTACGTTGCTTGAAACCCAGACATCTACACATGTGTTATCACAATATCACATGTGGTTTGTCTGTTGCTAGCCAAGAACAGAACTTGAAGCCCATCTCTGTGCCCACGTACGGCCCACCGTCTCCTACACAATACTCCGTGCTGCTACGAGTCTACTCTACGACAACTGCCTTGCACAGCAAACGCTCTGACCAATGACCATTTGCCAATCCGGGCAGATCGCCATGGAATCGCGCTGCATCGACCTGGCAGACACGGAAGATCAGCTCGATCGCGGAAGCAAAAGGCACGGAGGATCTCGGCAGTCGGCCCAGCTCTGCGCGACAAGATCGCCGAGCTAACTGCACGCTGCTGCTCTCGTACACGGCCCAGCCTATCATTCGTTCCACCAACCAAACCTCGTGATCGCCACCGTATTCCGGTCAAGGAAGTCGGTCCCATGCCGTGCGCCGATGCCAACTGCCGGTCGCCGATGCGATCTATACCGAGATCCTATACGAGCTGGCACTGCGTTGAGATAGCCGATAGCTAGCTCGCACGGCGCCAGCTGCTCCTACCTGCGAAGTGCGAACTGCCGGAATGATTCTCTGGAGAAAGATCGCGGAAGCACCTCACCCTCAGCTCGCCTGCCAGCAGCGCGTTTCCGTCGTCTGTTTCCCGTGTGGGGCAGGGGCAGCGCCCCCAGCAGGTAACAGCCAGTGCCCAGTAGTACGTACACGGTCCTACGTGCACGCCGATCCGGTTGTTCAGCTCTTCAGTCGTCCACACGTACACGTACGTACGCCACCGGATACGAACCTAATATTCAACTGTTCCTAGGTTCTTGTGATTATTTATATCTGCTCCCTCTGTCCCAAAATAGAAATTATTCTCGCTTCCCGAGAAGTCAGCTTTTTAAAACTTTAACCAATTATATATAAAAAGAATATTAATATTTATAATACATAATTAGTATTATTAGATAGATCGTTGAATATACTTTCATAATAAACTTATTTGGAGATATAAATGTTATACGTATTTTCTACAAACCTAGTCAAAGTTGAGAAAGTTTGACCTGCACGCATCCTATAACGTCATTTATTCTGGGACGGAGGGAGTACCTCTCTGGCACGAAACTCGAAATGACGAGTTTACTCTCAAATGAAGTCATTCCGTTTAATTAGGTCGGATGATTAGAATTATCCATTACTTACTAGAGATAATAGGTGCAATGTATGTTTATTTTCATTTTTAATTTTGTAAAATAAAATAAACAAAGAAAGTTTATATATATATATATAATTGATGCATACGGGATCTATGTGGTAAATCTTTTTATTTTTGCAACTTTGAACATGACATAACTTAATAGTATAAATCCTATTTTTTATGCACGTAACCGTGCCCAATGTACGTGGAACTTTACGTGCGTATGTGTCCAATGTACGTGAAACTTCACGTTTGTTTGTCACCAAGATAATTCTCATATTATCATATTGAATCAAAACTTCACTAAAAATGATGCATATCTCCATTAGAGAAATGTAGGCTAGACTAGAAACTTTAAATGGCTTCAAGTCCGTGAACGCAAATGAATGTTGAATTATTACCATGCTTAATTTATTTCTTTGGGCATATATACATTGCAACAAACTTGATTACGTCTTTGGTGCACACCAAAGGAAGGGGCCGCGCGCTCGCTCGTACCGTGATGAGGAGATTTAGGAATATTTTATTTCTTTTCTTAGGTTAATTGACTTAAAAAATCTAAACAAACAATTAATGTCTTAGATTTGTTTGAGGTATATTGTTTTCTTGTAAGTAAAGGAAGTAAGGTACCATTGCCCTAACATGATACATAAAGCTCGGTTTGCGCACGGGCATGTGTGGAAATTCCGCACGTAGGTGAGCATTCTGATCAAGTAATAGCTAAATGGGGAGCAACTAACTATATAGACGACGTTTATTTTGAGTTCAATGTTTGCTGGTCGTGCGTGATCTTTGATTTCGGAATCCGGAACAAGCATTTTGGACGTAGAGACCCTGTTTGGAAAATTTCATTTCAGCCACGACTCCGCGCCGCTACAGCCCGGGTTATCCGAGCTCACCTTCAACCGCTCGGCCCTGAGGCCTGAGCAGCTGGGCTAGATTTGTATTTTGGGAATGAGTCACGAACTCACGATGCAATTAAAGCAACACGAAGAGGAAGGAATATGAGAGAAGATGGTAGAAGACGACACAATAGTAGTAGTAGTAGGTAGTTGACTGTCTCAGATGGCATTGGCATTGTAGGAAAAAGATGCTTAAAACAAGCTCTTAAATTAACCTGACAATTTAAGCGCCCTTAAAATGAATTTTCCATTGTAGGTTTAGCTCCCGTAGAGACGCTTGCTGACATAATTTTCTCCCATCCCCTCTAAGCGCCTCCATAGGAGCCCGTCCATTGTAAAGGGACGAGAATCGCTTTTTCTCACTGAAATCGGACACAGGATCAGCTGCCCCCAAACACGACGGTAATACACTGACTCGTGACTTTCCGAATAGGGCAACTCTAAACTTGTCCACTCACTATAGCAGCAGCACCGTGCACGATACATGCATGCTGCTTGTTATTACGTACAAACTCTATCGGTGTATGTACACATCGACCGACCATTCGTTCATCGTCTTCCTGTACATGATTATTTATTTCTCGATGCTAATTTGTCGGTAGGAGTAGCTTAATTAGCAGCTGATGACCTCAGCCAGGAGCTTGTACCGCTGCACCCTGACCCTGCTCACCCGCGCCTTCGTCCCCGCCCTCATCGCCCCCTCGTCCTTGCCGCTGCCGCCGCTGGCATCAGTGCTAACCATCTCCTTCTTTCCCACGGCCGCCGCCGGCTGCGGCGTCTTCTTCTCCTCGGCCCTGTGCTTCTTCACCGGGTAGTGGCCGAGCTCCGCGGTCGGCAACCGCGACCTCCTCCTCGGGGAGCAGTACCCCTCGTGGCGCTGCCGCCGCTCCTCGTCCGACGCCGACGCCGACGCGGTCGTCTTCCGCTTCTCCTCGTGCTTGTTGTTATTATTAGACGCCGCCGCCACCGCGGCCGAGGCTCGCCCGCCCTGTTGGTCGGGCGCCGGCGGCGCCCGCAGGCACCAGTTGCAGCGCCTGTACGCGGCCGCCCTCGGGTACAGGTCGCTGCAGTACCTGTGCTGCAGCCGGGTGCGGCAGCACCTGCACCGGAACAGCTCGTCCGCCAGGCCGTGGTCGCCGCACATGCAGCACACGGCGCCGGCGCTCATCATTGCGCCGCCCTCGCCATCCGCCGGCGACGACGCCATGGCGCGCAGAGATCGAGAGGTTGTTGGATGGCTCACCGGCTGGCAGTGGTGGCTGTGACGAGGGAGAAAGCGGACTGGAGCTAGCAAGGCATACTGGCGCTTTGATGGTGGCTCGATCGGTCCGGTAGCTGTCGACCGTGAGGCACGGGGGAAGGAGAAGGAGAAGAGACGGGGGTCTATTTATGCAGCCGAGAGAGAGGGACGGAGTTTTGTATGTGATGTGAACATGGTTGTCGTGGACAGGGACGGGGGAGTCAGAGAGAGCATCATTTCTTTGTTGTAGCATCAGCAGCCAAGGAGAGGGACCCATGCATATCACCTCCCTAGGACCTCTGTCATCGGTCCCGGCACGCTTGTCCTGACTCCGCCGTGGCGCCGTGCGATCCTGACGGTACGTTTGTTCCGTCCAGCACGGCCGGCCCCGGTTTTCGACGTGGACGACACGATTCGGCCCTTCCATCCATCACTGATGCCAAAGTAACGATCATTAGTGCCACATTAATTCCATCATACGTACGTATATATCAGGGGGGAAAACGTGCTCGCCGGCTCTTTTCTTGCTTTACATGTGCATGCATGACGCATCAGATGAGACCGTTTTTTTTGCAGCCTGTTTTATTTGTAACCCATCCATGGACGAGCATGAACCGTGCGTGCGTCGCCGTCGAAGTGGCGGCAGGCAGAGGCACAGGCAGGCCGGCGATCAACGGCGAAGAATGTTTCCTCGCCGGGCAAAATCTCAGGTGCTAAGCCTGCACTGTTGTTGCACATCGACAGCCCGGCCTCCTGGCTTTTTTATTTTTTTCGGGCTAAAGATTGGCAGCCTAGCCCCCTGCAACAGCAAGCGCGTGCGGCGTGACGATGACGATGGATGTGCCGTACAAGGCATTGCCGAGAGGCACACGGCACGACTTGGAAGCACGACCTCGACTTTTTTGCGCGCCGTCTTCAGGTCTTCCTTACGCACTAAGGAGCGATGGCTTGCGATTGGCACTCTCCCTACTTTCGTAGGCTATCAGTGTCCTATTTGACGCCATCTATCTGGTTTTTAAACTTTAAACGGTGTGAACTGGAGGAACGGTTGGGTTGCTTGCTTACTTGCTTAAATCGATCCGGTCGGGGGCCGGGCATGAATAGCTTACCTTCATTGTCCACCAGTGCTAGGCTGCTAACGCTAGACCGTTCAACGCATGATGTCATGGTACGGTGTCTCAAGACTCCGTCCAAAAGTCTATGGACCCGGCAAAGGAGCGAATGAACTTATCAGCTATGAAACAGCGTTTTTCTCTCACAACAAATCAGTTTCAGTCGCCTTATCAGACATAGAAACTATCAGCCGAACAGCCCGTAGAGATGTGTTGGTCATTTCATGGGGGGCAAGTTAACAATGGCCGCCGTGACACTTTCTGAGCAGAGCGATTACCCATTTACCCCTTCCTCGTCTAGGCAAAGCGCGGCTGCGGTGCCGCGGACGAGTACGCGTATGCGCGGCGGCGACGAGCCGACGAAGCGGAAGCTGCGTGGTATTTGCCTCTTCTTGGCTGTGGATCCGTCATGAAATCGCTGTTTTCGGCAGGGGCGAGCCCGTCCATATTTTTGGCACATATATATAACTCTAGTACTAGTATACTCCCTCCTTATCGGATTTAGAAGTCGTTTAGGACAGTGACACGGTCTCCAAAACACAACTTTGACCTCTTGTTTTTATAAAAAATATTTATGAAAAAGTGATATATGTATACTTTTATAAAAGTATTTTTCAAGACAAATCTATTCATATAATTTTTACATTTGCAAACTCAACAACTTAAAAGTTATTGATGATTTATATTCTCAATGTTTGACTCAAACCTTATCCAAAACGACTTCTAAATCCAATACGGAGGGAGTATATACTCCCTCCGTACTGGTATTAGAAGTCGTTCTGGCGGAGGATCGATCTCGACTAAAAGAAGTCGTTCTAGCGGAGACTAAAAACTTTGGACGCCGCTGCCCCTTGCTCTTCGTATCCCACGCCGTGCACGCCCCTCGCGTTAATATGCCACCACATGCGCGTTAGTAGATTGATTGCTTCGCTTCCCTCGCCCCGCGCGTTCATTGGCCACCGCACGGCGCTCGATGGCCCTTCAATTTAATCGCGTGCCTCTCGCCGCTCTAGTATGGCATGCTCTGTTACAAGAAAAAAGAATCACGTTCTGGTACTCATTCATGCAATACTTATTCACGGCATGTTCTAATTATAGAGAAAAAAACAAACAATTCCATGGAGTACCTAGACATGTTCTAATTATAGGAGAAAAAAAGCATGTTCTGCATGTTCAAGCTTCACCGGAGAAAAAAAATAGCTTGGCCACGGCATGTTCTATTTATAGGGAAAAAATAAACACATTCATGGATTACCTAGACATGGCATGTTGTATTTTTAGGAAAAGACAAACACGTTCATGAGCCCTGACGGCCAAAACGCGCGCACACGCCATGCAAAATGCACTACAGCCAACAAAAAAAAATCGCGGGGGCAAGGACTCGAACCGATGATCTCATACCTCCGGTCGTGCAGGCCTAGCCACTTGGGCTATGCATCGGTGTTGTGAAGATAGCAACCGCAGCCCTATTTAATAAGGGCAGATTGGGAAAAAATACCCCATAATTAATTACTCTTTGGCCCTCCTTGGTAAGCGTAATCATATCCTAAACGACTTCTAATACCAGTACGGAGGGAGTATATAAAAAAGATATATATATATATATATATATATATATATATATATATATATATAACTCGGCTACTGTATAATCTATTTGCTTTCCGTGTCGGCAGTTGAGAGAGATTAAGCAATCAATATAATCCACCCCCGAATCACACGGCATTCCCCGTAGTTTCGTCACACAAACCAAGGTACCCCTAAAAGTCAATGGAACAAACGTCGTATCGACCATTTTCGCTTTCTATATTATATACCGTGTTCGTTTGTCTAAATTTAACCAAAAATAAAAAAAAAGTTATCATTTTCAGTTAGTTTTACAATCATTTTTTGTACTCATTAATTACTAAAATATAGAAAAATCTCGTATCGAGCGTTTTCGATTTCTATATTGTAATACTATTTTTGACCGTTTTTTACTATTTTCACCCCCTAATCCCACTGGCCGAGACTGCGGCAGCGGGGAAGCACAGAAGCCCAGACAACCACATAGGAGTAGTATATATTAACAGATCCATAGAGCCATGGAGGTTCAAACACACAGGCTCTGATTGGAGCCAATCCAACATTACAGCACTGATTACTCGCTATGCATCATAGTGATAGGTCATGCTTGGGTGCCTTTAACTTGCATGAGATTAAACAGTTGTTTGCACAAAAAGGGTATGGAAAATGTTGTCGTCATTTTGTCCAAGCTTGTCAAACTTGTCAGCAAGCAAAACTTGATAAGTCCAAATTGCCTAGTCTTCTTCAGCCTTTATCGGCGTGTCTACTTTGCAATTTATTTATTTACATTTCATGGAAGAACACTAGCGCTGCAAACTTTGTTTTGGTGGTCGTGGATCTCTACACCAAATAAGTTCACTTTATTATCTCCACCACACACCACCACCCCCCCCCCCCCCCCCCCAACCGCATCATCCTTTCCCCATTGCTGGTGTGACCAAAGCAATTCTTATGATGTTCCTAAGTTACACGGGCTCCCTTCAACCATTGTGTACGACAGGGACCCAATTTTCGCTAGTTACCTATGGACAAAGCTCCTTTAAATTGCCTGATGTACATTAAAGATGGGTTCTGCTTATCAACCTCAGTTGGATGGTCAGACTAAGAAGGTGAACCAATATATGGAGAAGTTCATGTCTTACTTTGTTAATGCTTGCCCTTCCAAAGGGATTCACCGGTTGTTGTTACATGAGTTTTGGTACAACTCCATCTAGGCCCCGAGAAGGTAAAACCTCAACTCTTATCTTCTGAATATAAGTGTTGTCATCAATCACCAAAAAGGGGGAGATTGAAAGCATCTAGGCCCCACGAGTTGGTTTCAGAAATTGATGACAACGCTCTATTACCATGACTAACGTGTGTTTTGCAGAAACTTTGGTAAGTTAGGTCATGGGGTTGATAACTGCTTTGGGCACTATGGTATTCATGCCCCTTGATGGAAATCGTTTCGGTTTTCAAATGATTGACGTCAAGATTAAGGACGGTTAGTTCCGGATGTCAAGGTGTTAAGTTACATTCGGAATAGTCGTTAGGATCTTCGCTTTTTCCTTTGGCCGTACTATAAAGGGGGGCATGAGCGAGTAGCTTGACCTAGGTGAGTCTTTTGTTTAGGTGTGGTGTACACTTGTCAAACTTAGCACTAGGTAGCTCAAGAATAGCTCAAAGTTCAGTTGGAAGCAACTTGGTTCAAGTTGCGTCGTGTTTCGGAGTTTTTTAGAGACGTTTTCCCTTGACCGGACGCGGTCTCTGGCTTGACCGGACACGTCCGGTCAGTACTAAACAGTTACCGTGTTTCAGCGCTATTGACCAGACGCGGTCCTTGCGAGGACCGGACGCGGTGTTCAGGCTGACACGTGTCACAGAAGGGAATTCACCTAATCGGACGCGACTGGGAAGTGATCGGCGCGTCCGGTCACGTTCCAGTAAGGTACTCTGATGATCGGACGCGCCCGGTCATCACTGATCGGACGCGGTCGCGCGTCAGGTCAAAGTACAGTAAGCTCCCAGCACGACCGGACGCGTCTGGTCACCCTTGATCGGTGCGTCCGGTCACTCAGCCAGTGTTTCAGTTTTTCGACCGTTACGATCGACCGGCGCGTCCGGTCATCGCGTGTTTTGCTGAGTTGGCAGGTAACGGTTGGATTTGATTGTGGGTGTATAAATACATCCCCTCCACCTCTTTTAGAGGTCTCTTGCTCATTTGTTCAGCTGAGAAACACCTTTGGAGTGCAAGGGAGTGCAAGAGCTCTAGTGAGGGTAGTGATTTGAGAATCAAAGTTTGAGAGTCCCTCACTAGTGACTAGGGAGTAGCAAGTGTGCATCCATCTTCTCATTAGGCTCGTTGTGGTCAAGTGAGAGTTCTAGCTTGTTACTCTTGGTGATCGCCATCACCTAGACGGCTTTGTGGTGATTGGGAGTTTGGTGATCATCCGACGGAGCTTGTGGATGACCCAACTCATCTTGTGAGCGGTTTTAGACGATTCACTGCGATGGAGTGTCGAAGAATCAGCCCGTAGAGAGCACTTGATCCTTGCGTGGATCAAGGGGGAGCTACACCCTTGCGCGGGTGCTCCAACGAGGACTAGTGGGGAGTGGAGACTCTTCGATACCTCAGGAAAACATCGTCGTGTTCCTTGCCCTTACTTTCAAGCATTTACTTTCTTGTATTACTTTCATTGCTGGGTTTACTTTCCTAGAATTGCCATGCTAGACTAGGATTGGAACTTAGGGTGCAAAACTTTTACCGGTAGAATCACAAGGAACACAAGTAGGCACTAGGGGTGAACTTTGGCTTGTAGGATTTAATTCTTGCAATTAATTTTTAGAAAAGCCCAATTCACCCCCCCTCTTGGGCATCTTGATCCTTTCAATTGGTATCAGAGCCGAGTTGCTCCTAATTTAGGCTTCACCGCCTAGAGCAAGATGTCTAACGGGGAAGGACCACCTCCCACCTTTGAGGGGGACGATTTTTCATATTGAAAAATCCACATGGAGGCGTACCTCGAAGCCATAGATGTGGGGTGTCTTAGAGCCACCACCCAAGGGCTTCCCGCTATCAAGGATCCCGCCAACCCAAGTGGCGAGGAGAAGTACGACTGGTGGAATGCAAAGGCCAAAAATACACTCTACCGGGGCTTAGGCAAGGATATCTTCAATCGTGTGCGTAATGCAAAAAACGCTCATGAATTGTGGGAAAACCTTTGTGCTCTCCATGAGGGAACTAAGAGTGAGCGTGAGGAACGCTATCATATTGTTTTAAAGAAAATTAATTCTTTTGAGATACTTCCTAAAGAAAGTGCTAATGACATGTACACTCGATTGAATGTTCTTGTAGAAGATCTCAATGCTCTTGGGCTCACTCAAATGAGTCAATCGGATGTTGCAAGGAGGATCTTGAGCGTTCTTTCCGTTGAGAAGTATGGTCACATTGTCACCGTGCTTCATCAAAGTGATCTCTCCACCGCAACACCAACACAAGTATTGGGGAAGATCAATGCACATGAGATGTACATGCACATCACTCCGAAAGAGGGCTCATCATCTTCTAAGAAGAAGGACTTGGCCTTTAAAGCTAGTCATGACAAGAAGAAGAAGAAGAGCCAAGCCATGATGGTGCAAGAAAGCTCAAGTGAAAGTGATATTGATGATGCATCACTTGCACTCATGGTGAGGAAGACCACCAAGATGCTAAAGAAGCTCAACAAGAGTGGCATCAAGTTCGACGGCAAGAAGAAGTTCTTCACAAGTAGCAAAAGGAAGCCAATATCCGAGATGGATTGCTACAATTATGGAGAACTTGGCCACCTAGCTCATCAATGCCCTAGGCCTCCAACAGACAAGTATAAGAACAAGAACAAGGGCAAGAAAAATGACTCAAGTGATGAAGAAGATGAGAAGAAGAAGAAAAGTCATATAAGAAGAAGGATGGCAAGAGAAAAGAGTTCTACAAGAAGAAGAAGGGAGGCAAAGCCTACATTATTGGTGATTGGCTCACCGACATTGAATCATCATGTGAGTCCTTCAGTGATGAGAGCGATGATGAGAAAGAGAAGGTTGCCACATTTGTGATTGGGCCATCATCTTCACCGACATCTTCATCACCACCTTCACCGCCACCTTCACCATCATCGTCCACAACTCACCTATGCCTTATGGCCAAGGGTGAACGAAAGGTACAAAACCATGATAGCGATGATGATGATAGTGATAGTGATGATGAATATGATACACCTTCTTATGATGAACTTGTAAAATTGTTGAACAAATACTCTAAAGTCATAAGAAGAACTAGAAATGAAAATGATGAGCTCCAAAATGAAAATGAATCACTCTCATCTAAGCTTGAAAGTGCACAAAAGGCTAGTGATGAGCTCAAAGATCAAAATGAAATTATGTCTTCTACTCTCAATGAACTCAAAACTTCTAACAAAGAGCTTAGAGATCAACATGATAAACTTGAGAAGAAGCATGATGAGCTCAACACTAGGCACAACTCTCTAAAAGACAAATATACTACATTGAAAATCGACTATGATAGTCTTGTTGTTGCTAATGAGCTTTCTCTTGAGACATATGATGCTACTAACCAAGTTGTTAAGATTGATATAGCTACATCATGTGATGATTTGGTCATTGAAAGCATTGAGCAAGGCTCTAGTGGCAAAGGCAAGAGTGGTTGAGTCCAACAACTATGGTGATTATGCCAAGATTAAGAGTGAGAATGAGATGCTTACAAATGAGAACAAGAAGCTAAAAGGGTTGATGGCTCTTGAGAAGCAAACTTTAAATGAGTCACTTATTGAAGAGAATAAAAAGCTCAAGCAAGAGAAAGAACATCTCAAGACCAGCCTAAGCAAGTTCACAAGAGGCCAATATTTACAAAGTGAGCTACTCATGAACACCGTCATGAAGTTGGATAGGAGTGGCATTGGTTACTTGGCAAACCAAGAGAAGAAGGCTAAAGCTCAACAACAACAAAGCAAGTCAAAGCCTAAGCCAAAAAGATGTGTTGAGTGTGGACAAGAAGGCCATTTTACTCATGAGTGCAAAACTCCACCACCACAACCCTTGCCCAAGCATGCTAGACCATTTGCCTTCAATGCTCATTACATGCTTAGAAAAGATTCAAGTGGAAAGATGAAAGTCATGTTCTTGGGTCCCCCAAACAAGAATAGGCCTAAGAAAATATGGGTTGCCAAGTCACTAGTAGAGAAAGTCAAGGGTCCCTCTCAAGTTTGGGTCCCTAAACAAAAAGCTTGATCTCTTGTGTGTAGGTGAACTACAAGACCGATGGATCTCATTGAGTTATTAATAGTTGTTGCACTCAACATATGACCGGTGATCCTCGTATGTTCACCTCACTTGAAGAGAATGGGGTATGTCAAGAGAAGATCACATTTGGAGATAATTCAAAGAGCAAAGTCAAGGGTATAGGCAAGATTGCAATATCAAATGATCACTCTCTCTCAAATGTGCTCTATGTTGCTTCATTGAGTTTCAACTTGCTATCCGTTGGGCAACTTTGTGACCTTGGCTACCAATACTTGTTCACACCAAATGAAGTGGTAGTTTCAAAGATAGATGACAAGCAAATGATATTCAAAGGCTTTAGATATAATAATCTTTATCTTGTTGACTTCACCTCCGAAGATGCAAACTTGATGACATGCTTGTTCACCAAGACCTCGCTTGGATGGCTTTGGCATAGGAGGCTTGCTTATGTTGGAATGAACACTCTCAACAAGCTATTGAAGAAAGAATTAGTGAGAGGCTTAAATGATGTAAAGTTTGAAAAGGACAAACCTTGTAGTGCATGTCAAGCCGGCAAACAAGTTGCAAACACTCATCCAACTTCAAGAGTGCTAGAACTTCTACACATGGATTTGTTTGGTCCTACAACTTATAAGAGCTTGGGTGGAAATCTCTATTGTCTTGTGATATTGGATGACTACTCAAGATACACTTGGACTTTCTTCCTTCATGACAAATCTGAAGTGGCCAATTGCTTCAAGAAGTTTGCAAAGAGAGCTCAAAATGAATTTGAAGTCAAGATAAAGAAGATTAGAAGTGACAATGGGAAATATTTTGACAACACAAACATTGAAGCTTAATGTGATGAGATTGAAATCAAGCATGAAGTTTCATCAACCTACACTCCTCAACAAAATAGTGTAGTTGAGAGAAAGAATCGGACTTTGATCACCCTTGCAAGAACAATGTTAGATGAGTACAACACTCCGGAGAAATTATGGGCCGAGGCAATCAACACCGCATGCTATGCTTCAAATCGCCTCTTCCTACAAAAGTTCCTTGACAAGACCCCCTATGAGTTGCTAAATAGGAAGAAGCCGGACGTCTCATTCTTCCGGGTGTTTGGTTGCAAATGCTACATCTACAAGAAGCGTCAATACCTAGGGAAGTTTCAAAGACGTTGTGATATTGGTTTTCTTGTTGGTTACTCATCAAAGTCCAAAGCATATAGAGTATTTAACCATGCCACCGGTTTGGTTGAAGAAACATATGATGTGGAATTTGATGAATCTAACGGCTCCCAAGGAGCAATTAAGAATTGTGATGATGTAGGTGATGAACCATTGAGGGAGGCAATGAAGAACATGCCGGTGGGAGACATCAAGCCAAAAGATGATGAAGATGATGTACAAATTGTCGATCCACCATCTTCATCAAATGTGCCTCAAGATGATGACAAGAATGAGAGAGTTGAAAATAAAGATACTCATGTCTCTCTTGAACAAGCTGAGGCACAAGCTCAAGATGTTGATGCTCCCCAACCCTCTCCTCAAGTGGTTGATAGAAGAAACTCGCCTCTACTTCAAGCACATCCACAAGATCTCATCATAGGGAGTCCTACAAAGGGAGTAATGACTCGATCTTAAAAGCTTGCTTCTTTTGTTGAACATCACTCTTTTGTCTCTTGTGTTGAACCTAAGAATGTAGAAGAAGCTCTTCAAGATCCGGATTGGGTGAATGCTATGCACGAAGAATTGAACAACTTCACCCGCAATCAAGTTTGGACACTTGAAGAGCATCCAAAAGGTGCAAGAGTCATTGGAACCAAGTTGGTGTTCCGCAACAAGCAAGATGACCAAGGCGTAGTCGTGAGGAATAAGGCAAGACTAGTTGCAAAGGGGTTCTCTCAAGTTGAAGGTCTTGATTTTGAAGAGACCTTTGCACCCGTTGCAAGACTTGAAGCCATTCGTATCCTTCTTGCATATGCATCACATCATGATATGAAACTATATCAAATGGATGTGAAAAGTGCATTCTTAAATGGCTTCATAAATGAACTAGTCTATGTTGATCAACCTCCCGGGTTTGAAGACCCTAGATATCCTAATCATGTTTATAGGTTGTCCAAGGCGCTATATGGGCTCAAGCAAGCCCCTAGAGCGTGGTATGAGCGCCTCCGGGACTTCCTCATTGAGAAGGGCTTCACCATTGGGAAGGTCGACACCACACTATTCACCAAGAAGCTTAATGGGGAGATCTTCATTTGTCAAGTCTATGTTGATGATATCATCTTCGGATCGACAAATGAAGATTATTGCAAGGAATTTGGTGAATTGATGTTAAAGGAGTTCGAGATGTCTATGATTGGTGAGCTCACATTCTTCCTTGGTTTTCAAGTCAAGCAAATGAAAGAAGAGATTTTCATCTCTCAAGAAAAGTATACCAAGGATCTTCTCAAGAGATTCAAGATGGAAGAATGTAAGCCAATCAAGACCCCAATGTCATCTAATGGACATCTCGACCTAGATGAGGGAGGTAAATCGGTTGATCAAACTCTCTACCGTTCTATGATTGGTAGCTTGTTGTACCTTACCGCATCTAGGGCCGATATCATGTTTAGTGTGTGCATGTGTGCTCGCTTTCAAGCGTACCCTAAAGAACCTCACTTAAGTGCCGTAAAAAGAATTTTAAGATATCTTAAGCACACCCCAAGCATTGGTCTTTGGTATCCCAAAGGAGCTAGATTCCAACTAGTTGGCTATTCCGATTCGGATTATGCTGGTTGCAAAATTGATAGAAAAAGCACATCCGGAGGGTGCCATTTGCTTGGGAGGTCTTTAGTATCTTGGTCATCTAAGAAGCAAAATAGTATGGCTTTGTCCACCGCCGAGGCGGAATACATTGCCGCGGGGGCTTGTTGTGCACAAATCTTATACATGAAACAAACCCTCCTAGACTATGGAGTTGTTCTTGAAAAGGTGCCACTTTTGTGTGACAATAAAAGTGCCGTTAAAATTGCTAATAATCCGGTACAACACTCACGCACCAAGCACATTGATATCCGCCACCATTTTCTAAGAGATCATGTTGCTAAAAATAATATATCACTAGAAGGTGTAAGAAGTGAAAATCGATTAGCGGATATCTTCACTAAACCTTTGGATGAGGCTACCTTTTGTAGGTTGAGAAGTGAACTTAATGTGCTTGACTCTAGTAACTTTAAAAAATGAGCTTGTGTTGTCCCTTGCATTGCATTGTATTATATGTCATGTTTAATTTCCCGCAATGCATATAGGACTTGCCTAACACGGTTACGATAACCCTCCTTTGGAGGAGTGAAGAAGCCTAACCGTGGATCAAACTTGACAAGCAACCTAGTCTTTCTTACTTGTTTTTGCATTGCATATGCATGGTTGTTGCTTTGTCGTTTCTTTTCAGTTTGGTTTTGAGCAACCTCTGTGTTCGTCCATGAATAGAGAGAGCATTTGACGCTCCTAAGGGTTCATAAACTCTATTGCATGGCCATACGTTGCTCCTCGGGTGTTTATTGCTTATTTTCCTAAAAACAATACTAGCCTAAGGCAAATTATTTTGAAAAACTTGAGGGTTTGAGTGAGGTCACTCATATCAGGTTTCAATTGGTGTTTATTTGAGTCTCTTTGAATTGGAACTTGATTGGGAGAAGTCGCGTTGAAGATCGGTTTGAAGAAAGGCGTTAAACAGTGACCGGACGCTGAACCGGACGCGGTGCTGCTTCACCACTGCGTCCGGTCTCGGCGACCACCAGCGCATCTGGTCATCCCGAAGACTTTCTCTTGGATCTGTGACCGGACGCTCGACCGGACGCGTCATTGTTGACCACCGCGTCCGGTCCCGGATACCACCACCGCGTCCGGTCATGCGCGATGAGTTTCCCGGATGACCTCCGACCGGACTCTGTCAGCGTCCGATCAGCCCTAACCGGACGCGTCCGGTCGCTCCAGGAGCTTACTGGACTCTGACCGGACGCTGCCCCACCACATCCGGTCATGCGACCACCGTGTCCGGTCAGTGCGCAGCAAGCGGATCTGAGCCCTCATATAACCTTTCGTTCTCGATCTATTTTTTCTTCAACCGCCGTACGCCGCGCCGCTCCCGAACCCTAGCTCGCCGTTTCGCCGCGTCGCCGTACTCCTCCACCGCGACCTCTCCTCCGCCGTGCCGCACCCTGCCAAGCTCGCCCCTCTGCTCGCCGACGGCCACACTGCGCCCACCTTGCTCACGCCCGCGCCACCGCGCCTTGCCGCGGCACCGCGTCTCGCCTGCGTCTTGCCGCACCTCCGTGCCTCGCCGCCGCGCCTGCTTCACCTCCGCTGCGCCGCCGTACTCTGCTGTTGCCACGTCTCACCAAACCCTAGGCCGAGCTCTCTCTCCCTGCTCCATCACGGCCACCGAGACCACCTCCGTTTTTGCCCTAGCCCTAGGTCTCACGCGATTTCGTCTCGGCCGTTCGTCGTCGAGGTTTCTCCGCGCGACGTCTTCTCTGCGAGTTTCTTTCGCGTCACCTTGATCTTCTCCTTAGGGTTTACCGTAATCTTTTCATTGAAATTCTAACTCACTATCGCTTGTCTCGGCAAATCAGCGCTCATCCGGTGCTTTCGGGGAACTCTCGCGAATCAAGGTCGTCTCATCCCTTCACCGGGTTCTCGTCGATCCGAGGTAGCCATCGCTATTCTATTCATATCTTATCTCATATGCTTGCTACCTTTAGGGTTTCTTATCTATTAGAAAATATATGTTGCTTACAGTAGATCCATCTATTCCATCTTTTCAGCGAGTTCTGTCGGTGTGTTGGGTGACAGTTGGTCAGTGTTTGAATCCGAGGCCAAGCCTGAGGATACGGATTGAGGCCAAGCCTCTTGAGTGTCAGTTCACCATCTGTCAGGGTTTCTCAGCAGTTGGTCTGTATGGTTCGCTGCAAGAATGCTAGGGGTGCACCTAGTGACGGGGACGAGAGTCCTCCCAGACTGACAGAGGTTGCGCGTGGTAAGCGCAAGAAGACCATGGCCAGGAAGAAGAAGAAAACACTTATAGATGCAGAGATTGCTCAGGCAGTTGCAGACGTAGCAGAGCTAGCAGAGAGGGGAGGCAGGAGTAGTGGGATTCACATTGGCGAGCGTCACTTTCATCTTGAAGGTCGACAGCTCGGTACTGAGGCCACCGAGGGGACAGAGGATATGTCTGTTGATCCACCCACAGAGGATCCAGAGGAGACAGAGGAGCAGCTAGTTCAGACTCCACCGCGTCGTCGCTCAAGACGTACGCGAGCTCAGGTGACTCCTAGGCCAGAGGGCCAGCGTCGTGGAGGACGTCCACCTCCCAGGGCTCGAGGACACCCCCCAGTCGAGCACTTTGACTTGAGGGGAGCTACAGCACGCCAGGTGCAGGCCCTGAGGTTTGTTGAGGTTAGTCAGTGGTTCCCACCTCAGCGGGACCCCCGAGCGTCAGAGGGCTTCTACACACCTCTGCACGAGGACTTCTACAGAGCGTACGTCGACAGTGGGATTGCTTTTAGACCTCAGAGGGTCTGTCGTCTTGAGGCTCTAGTTGAGGTTGTTGGTGAACAGCTTAGTCCGCACCTGTCTTTTCTTCCGGGCTTGTCAGATTTTCTTGGACGGACGGGAGCATATTGCGGCACTTGGGTCAGGGAGTTCTATTCTTCACTTTGGATTGACCCGGCACATGAGTTCATTCACTATGCATTCCGAGGCCGTGACCGCAGACTCTACAGCACCAGGGCACGGGAGATTCTCAGACTCCCAGCTTCAGATATGAAGATACACCAGCTGTGTTTTGGTTAGACTGCTCCACCGAGACGCCCTCACGGCGGTACAGTGCCCCCTACTGATATGATCCGACCCTATTTTTGTGAGCCTTTTGGCGAAGAGTCCAGACGCACACCAGCTAGCTTGACACCCCTCGCCAGAGTCTTGGATGCTATTGTCAGACGCACACTCCTTTCGAGGCTGGGGTACAGAGAGGGATTGACTCGTATGCAGCTATGGGTGGTGCATCACCTCCTCTCACAGACACCATTTGACATCTGGGATCTTATGTTGTGTGAGATGGAGGATACTTTGGCAGAAGGTTTCAAGGGTCACCGTCAGCTGTCCTATGCACATTGGATATGCTTTATCATCAGATCTGCATGTGAGCTGCCTCCTGAGATTAGAGCTGAGATATCAGATACCACCACTGCTTTTCTAGAGTATGATATTCGTCAGCTATGGGTTTCTGTTACCAGAGAGCAGGCACCCGTGCCAGGACAGCGCGAGAGACCAGAGGTACCCGAGACAGCAGCTGAGCAGGACGCGACCGTTCAGGGTCTTGCTGAAGCAGAGCTTGTAGATTTAGATGCTCAGCCTACTGATCTAGTTGAGGATGAGGCCTCCGACAGCACTGATGAGGACTACCAGCCCATCCCCCGGTACCGCTCTCCTCGGTCTCACGACCATGAGGCCGGTGGTTCAGGCTCAGCCTCCCGCTCAGACCCAGCCATGGTGGCTATACTTGAGAGGCTGACCTAGGCCTAGGAGAGGCAGGAGATACAGATGCAGCGTCAGGCTCAGGACACAGCAGCTGCATTTGCTCAGATACAGGCTCGTCAGGACGAGTTCCAGAGGCAGCAGCTTGAGCTACAGCGACAGCAGTTTGAGATGCAGCGACAGCAGGCAGCAAACCAGCAGCAGTACCTTGAGCTCCTGCGTCACTTGGTTACAGTTGGGGTTCCTCCTCCTACATCTGTCCTGACTCCAGCGCTACAGTCCAGTGGACCTCAGAGTCAGGGACAGGGACAGCCGAGCTTCCAGTTCACCTCTCCACAGCAGCAGGTTCCCTAGACCTTCTAGTCCCCGAGCTACACGCCTATTCAGACGGGGTTCACTCCTTCAGACCAGCCTCGCCCTCACCTTCTGACAGACACTCCGTTTGCTGACTTGAGTGCCTCCTACAGCGAGTTGACTGGTCAGCCGACGCCCTCGCACACCACTCTTATGACTTCTTCAGGGTTGTCAGCTTCAGCGATAGTGGCTCCTCCAGTGACTGGGACTGGCACCACAGAGACTGTGCCCTCGTCCGTAGCTTCTACAGACCCCCCAGCAGTTGGCTCGCTTCAGGCTCAGGTGACAGAGACTGCTCCGATTGTTGCTACATCTTCATCAGTACCTGCTCCTGTTGTTCAGACCCAGACCACTTCACAGCCACGTGCTTCTTCAGAGGGTCAGCCTGACAGCTCAGAGTCTGAGGAGGATACTTCCCAGTTCGTGATCACTCCGCGCTCCTCGGCACCCGACACGACTGCTTCTGTTCCCCCATTGGATCCTTAGATTAGTTTTTGGCGGTTGATGCCAAAGGGGGAGAGAGAGTAGATTCAGGGGGAGTTTTGATAGAGGGGTTTTTTCATTTTTCTTTGTGTGCTACATTCATGCATCATGTTTACTTTCCCGTACTTGCATTTTGTGACATGTGTGCTTGTGAGATACTTTGAGTCATATGTGGTCTATCTTGTCTCTTTTTTATATCATGTCACTTAATTGGTTCTAGCTCATAAGGTTGTGCTTCCGTGCATTACTCCGATTTTATATGAGCTATGTTTTATGTGTACTAACGCTTCATATTTTATCTTATGAGTACACCCTGTTGGCTTGGGGCACATAAGCAATTCCTTACCCCTTGTGCATATTGCTTTTTGCTTATGTGAACCAAGCATGTTCGAAAACCTCAACTCTTATCTTCTGAATCTAAGTGTTGTCATCAATCACCAAAAAGGGGGAGATTGAAAGCATCTAGGCCCCGAGAGTTGGTTTCAGAAATTGATGACAACGCTCTATTACCATGACTAACGTGTGTTTTGCAGAAACTTTGGTAAGTTAGGTCATGGGGTTGATAACTGCTTTGGGCACTATGGTATTCATGCCCCTTGGTGGAAATCGTTTCGGTTTTCAAAGGATTGACGTCAAGATTAAGGACGATTAGTTCCGGATGTCAAGGTGTTGAGTTACATTCGGAATAGTCGTTAGGATCTTCGCTTTTTCCTTTGGTCGTACTATAAAGGGGGGCATGAGCGAGTAGCTTGACCTAGGTGAGTCTTTTGTTTAGGTGTGGTGCACACTTGTCAAACTTAGCACTAGGTAGCTCAAGAATAGCTCAAAGTTCAGTTGGAAGCAACTTGGTTCAAGTTGCGTCGCGTTTCGGAGTTTTTTAGAGATGTTTTCCCTTGACCGAACGCGGTCTCTGGCTTGACCGGACGCGTCCGGTTAGTACTAAACAGTTACCGTGTTTCAGCGCTGTTGACCGAACGCGGTCCTTGCGAGGACCGGACGCTGTGTTCAGGCTGACACGTGTCACAGAAGGGAATTCACCTAATCGGACGCGACTGGGAAGTGATCGGCGCGTCCGGTCACGTTCCAGTAAGGTACTCTGACGATCGGACGCATCCGGTGATCACTGATCGGACGTGGTCGCGTGTCAGGTCAAAGTACAGTAAGCTCCCTGCACGACCGGACGCGTCCGGTCACCCTTGATCGGTGCGTCCGGTCACTCAGCCAGTGTTTCAGTTTTTCGACCGTTACGATCGACCGGCGCGTCCGGTCACGTCGACCGGCGTGTCCGGTCATCGCGTGTTTTGCTGAGTTGGCAGGTAACGGTTGGATTTGACTGTAGGGTGTATAAATACATCCCCTCCACCTCTTTTAGAGGTCTCTTACTCATTTGTTCAGCTGAGAAACACCTTTGGAGTGCAAGGGAGTGCAAGAGCTCTAGTGAGGGTAGTGATTTGAGAATCAAAGTTTGAGAGTCCCTCACTAGTGACTAGGGAGTAGCAAGTGTGCATCCATCTTCTCATTAGGCTCGTTGTGGTCAAGTGAGAGTTCTAGCTTGTTACTCTTGGTGATCGCCATCACCTAGACGGCTTGGTGGTGATTGGGAGTTTGGTGATCCTTCGACGGAGCTTGTGGATGACCCAACTCATCTTGTGAGCGGTTTTGGGAGATTCACCGCGACGGAGTGTCGAAGAATCAGCCCGTAGAGAGCACTTGATCCTTGCGCGGATCAAGGGGGAGCTACACCCTTGCGCGGGTGCTCCAACGAGGACTAGTGGGGAGTGGTGACTCTCCGATACCTCGGGAAAACATCACCGTATTTCTTGCCCTTACTTTCAAGCATTTACTTTCTCGTATTACTTTCATTGCTTGGTTTACTTTCCTAGAATTGCCATGCTAGAGTAGTATTGGAGCTTTGGGTGCAAAACTTTTACCGGTAGAATCACAAGGAACACAAGTAGGCACTAGGGGTGAACTTTGGCTTGTAGGATTTAATTCTTGCAATTAATTTTTAGAAAAGCCCAATTCACCCCCCCTCTTGGGCATCTTGATCCTTTCACCGGATTCTAGCTGAAGTGGGACAAGTCAATTATAAGTTGGAGCTTCCTTTTCTTCATCTTCCATCCACTCGGTGTTCCACCACATCTCATCTGAAGCCTTGTTTGTCCTAACAAGTAAAAACGTGTGATTGGTTCTATCCCTGATGACATTAAGCCAGCCCTTACACAGTTACACGTTCCTAAACATGTCTTGTAGAAGGGGGCTGCTAGCGCCCGGACGCCTGGCTCCCGTGGGGCGTCCGGACGCACCACCAGCTCGACCCGCCCCACCCACCCGCACGGAAGAGAAGACGGAGGAGGAAAAGTAGACCGAAGACGCCTCGCCCTACCCCAACCCCAAACGCACGGAAATCCGCCCCCCTGCTCCCACTCGCCGGGCTCTGCACCTCTGCCAGTCACCTGCTCGCCCCCACACAGTCCGCCCCCTGTTCCCCTCTGCTTGTTGCTGCAACAGATAGGATGAGCAGCTGAAACACGGTGAACATGTTACTGAAGCAACATCGAACAAACTACTGAAACATAGGAGACTATCCATTGAAACATGGGGATCCATGAAAAAAATACAACATCGAATAGATAGTATTAGTTACCGAAACACCAAAATTGTTACAACAACACTGAAGAAAAGCTGCTGCACCGACGATGGAACACCTACTGCAACATGAGATTGAAGAACACAAATCTAAAACAATGAAAAGAGTATGAAACACCAGGGGCGTATTATTACAACACACACCTAACAACTATTGCAACAACATGCAACACACTACTGCAACATGCATGCTGACCCCCCTAGCCTACTGCAACAGCAACTGAAACCTTGCTGCAACAACCAGAGAGAACCATTGAAACATGTGCGAGCTGAGCCACCCGAGAGCTCGTCGGAACCCTAGCAACCAACACATCCCTTAGATCCAGACGTGGGAGGAGGAGCAGGATGAGGAGGAGGAGGCGGAGGAAGTCCAGATCTAGAGGGAGAGGGGGAGAAAGGGAGGAAGAAGAAGGCTGAGATCCAGACCGAGGACCTCACCTACCTCGCCGGAAGCCGCCGCCATGCATGGAGCTCATGGACTGCGAGCAAGAGAGAGCAGGGAGGGAGGGAGCCGCGAGGCTTGCCGGAAACCCGCCGCCGTCGCCCCCCAAATCCGGTGGCATAGGAGGAAAAGTGGCGCGTTGAGGGAGGGGGAAGGGAGGGAGCAGCAGCTCACGCGGCTGTCGCGCATGGAGGGAGGGAGCGCGGAGCAGAGAGTGGAGGAGCGGGAGAGGAGCGTGGTGGCGTGGAGGGAGAGAGCCGCGGCGCAGTAGAAGAAGCAGAGAGAGAGAGGGAGCGGGAGGAGGAAGAAGGAAGGCAGGCGACGGATAAGGAAGGAGCCTGCAGTCGAGTCGGGTCGTGCCGCTCAGGTCCGTGCGGTCGAGCCGGATCATGCCGCTCGGGTGCGTCCGACGTCGTCCGGACGTCCTCACCCAATCAATTCCGCTTGTAGAAACGTGTAGCACATCATTGGTTATTTCCGGTTTAAGTGTTGATCAAGTGGTCCAGTGGAGATCTGGAGGTTGTGTAGCAACAGTTCTCTTTTGTGCCCACTTAGGGTCAAGCGATGTCTCGAAACGGGGGAATGTCAGCAGTTTTGAGCATGAAGAGGCAAGTCAAGGCATGCGGGATGGTTCGGCGCCGGGGACTAGTTTCATGAAGAGGAGGCCCAACAATCATGTCTTGGGTTCCCACTTCCCAGTGGTTTAATAGTGTGCTTGCATGCATGGACAGAGCAAGACCCATGTAATTGAGGTGTCGTAGCTGTTAAATAGTAGGGCGAGTTTAGACAGAAGGCATTGGATGCTTCAATCCTTCCTTAGTTCTTCAAACTATCCCCCATCTTTTGCTATGCCCTTCCTTTCTCCCTTCTTCCAAATCCTAGTACACCTCTCCCCTCAAAAAAAAAAATCCTAGTACACCTCTGATTGTAACATTGAATGAATGATGAATATGATTCCTAGTACCTCTGATTCTAACATTGAGTAAATGATGAATGTGGTATGTTCCCACCATGAAGTCTGCTCTGTGGAGTGAGGTCCTCCTACCCCGACGTCTCGTAGGCACTTTGTTGGCTGGGCCGCCTCCGTGCTCTCTGTTGACGTCGTGTTTCCTGTGGAATATATGCTATTCATTCATGTACTATACGTATCTAGGAAAAAAAAAGCATCTTATAATTTGAAATAGAACAGAGCAAGTAGAAAATATCAGAACCCGATACTAAAGAACAAAACCACATCAAGGGCTGCCTGCACAATTGGCTAAACTTTAAGAATCATACGGGTTCGATCTCACACATTTTTCAAAACCGAGGTTCGAGCCCAATATCTAAAATAAAACGAAAAACAGAAGGGAAACCGAATCCAATATATCTGGATCAAACTCTAATCACTTAATCAGGACCAAACAGCCATAGATCATCATTGTAACTCAGATGACTCAGCCGTATGGATAACAATCTTCCTTTTGATTCCTATACAAGCATTTTCTAGTTGTAGACGAGTTGCACAAGCAGATTGTAGGCAGCAACAGTACTGATTTGTGCCCCAAATTTAGAATCCAAACAGAAAAATCACATACCAGGGTCCAGGGGGTACAAAAATAGTACAAGTTATATGTAACCAAGAGCATGAACATGATTGCCAACCCACAATCGAGAGGTTAAAATGGACGCACAAACAATAGTTTAATTTATTACCAAGTCAAAATTTCTTGAAAGAATACCGACATGACTCCCTGGTGTACTACAAGCCACGAGTTCCATCCAATTCTTGCGACGCACACACACACACACACACACAACAGCTACAGGCACCATACCATCCGTTCAACAACATATCTCGCCCACTTTTTAGGACAACCTATAACCTTCTCACCTGACGCTACTATGCTCACCGGACCAAAACCTTTGTTTCCCGTCAGAGGGGACACATCGGAGGGGAGCTCTCTAGCTCACTAGCTGCTGGTTGCCATACATCGGGTACGCGCCATACGCTGCAGCGTACATGTTTGGGTGTGGCACCGGGGAGGCATAGCCATATCCGCCATAGAACGGTGTGCCAAAGTACATGTTGTTCCTCCTGTTGCCGGAGTCACCCCTCGACTGGAAACAGAAAAGGAAATGGGTGTAAGGGGAGCAAGGAAGCAAATGGTTTCACAAAAGCATTATACCTTTCACCGTTGTGAGGAATTATAAATATGTCAAAAAAAATATGCAATGCTAAACAGAAAAAGTATCAACTCATGCTTTGGTATATATAGATGGATGGTATTAAATACACATACACCTGTGCTGTCAGAAAACAATTATTCTGTGCAAGAGATCAGAATGCCCAGGGCTACCTTATTGCTGCTTAAAATGTGCTGCAAGATGCAACCATATTTAACCTTTTGTTTCCGTTAGGATTGTAGGAACATAATTGTGTACTCACATACAACTGTGGTAAGCTAGTTGCAATCAAGGTTACAATTTTTCAGACAACTGGTTTTAGTCTTAAAGGTAAAAAGAGAATTATGCAGCAGATTGATCAAGTTAGTTTGTTCGAGAGATAATAAGTGGAGAGTGGAACAACATCCAGCAAACTCCTGAGAGTTAGCTTATTCCTCCACCCAACCCAATAAATGAAACTGATGGTGGTGAGAGCAAATGCAAAGGCTAATGAACATTATGGTGAACACAATCTTACATGTGAGAAGGTTAGTTTTGAGGCACATCCAAAGTTAGGGTACTCATTAATTTACTGAATTGTAGTTAAGTTAGCAAACCTAACTATTGCAACGCTACAATTTAACAAAAACTGATTGGGTCAGCGGAAACTGATACTATAACAAGCAACTACAGAGGACGGGTGGATAACCCGGTAGCTAACAGAGATAGAGTTGGAGCTAGTCAGCTAGTGCCTTGGGTCCGAATCTCATTGGCCACGCAATCATTAGAGTTGTGGGCAGGCCGGATGGGGAGTTCAAACCTTGGTTCCCATATTTCAAGGTAGGGCTGGGGGTGAGTGCAATCTAGCTTCTGGCCCCTATAACAAGTGATTACACAGAAAAAATAGTCCTCACCAAAGGAGGGGGGGAAGGGGGGGGGGGGGGTGCGCGGGGGCGTGGGCGGCAAGAAAACAGAGGAAGGCAATGTCAAGCATAACCTGCTTATGCGACGGGCTGCGGCCCCATGAAAGGCGAACTGCCTGCTTTCCAATGAGTGATCCATTTAATCCTTGTAGTGCTTCTTCAGCATCAGTTCTAGAAGAATAGTCGCACGGGTTAAACATCACTTCAGCAAAGTTATGGACAAAAATAAATAGGAAATCATGTAAATGCTTCAGGTACATACCTGCTAACAAATTGAACAAAGCCACATTGCTTTCCTAGAGGAATTTTCACAGAGGCAAGATCACCATATTTGGCAAAGGCTTTTCTAAGCTCATCTTCACTGACATTGGGGTCAAGCCCACCAACATATACCTAAAGAAGGGTGACAACTACAGATTAAAAACTATCAACTTAAAGGTGACAAACACCACAGGAAAAGAGTACCACGAACCGTTCTATTAGAAGAATCTCCATCTGAATGACCAGGAGTCGAGGAGCCAGAATCTCCTGAGTACAGTAGTCATCAAGTTTAGAAAAACTAGAGATTACATGAAAGAACATGAGCAATGTCATGGTACATCACACATAACATGCTCTTGGAACATTAACTAGGTTTAGATTGACTATCCAGGGAATAACATATAGTTATTCAAGGAGTAACTGACTAACTGTAGAGGGTTTGTGCCAGTTTAGTACATGCAGTGCTAGCTCCACACTGAAAATTTTTCATGCACTAGGTTGTTTTCCTGATACTATTCATCAATTTCAACAGGCTACATATTTGGCACTCAAAAGAACAAAGTACGCATAGATAAATCGCAGAGCGGTAAATTGGAGGAAAACATGGCTCTATGGTTAAGAGGTGAACAAAATACAGGATATCTAGCCTTGCAGGCTTGTGACACAAAACCACAGGATTCATGGTCCGAATGTATCAAGATGCATCAACTATATGAAATCCACCTGAGGTAAGAAAAGGATCACACAAGTAACAACCGTATCAGCAGGCCAAGGAAGAGAATGAGCACTTAGTAGACTGGTGCTAGAGATGAGGCCACAGCCATCCAATCAGATAGTGGGATTTGCCTAAGAATCGGATATTTTTTCAGAACACTATAGCCATAGAAACCAGGGTCACATACCACAAGCCAATATACCGGAAGTTTTTTTATAGTTACAACCATAAAACATGTGTTTGAGTAATTCACTTTTTAATATCATCAGAACTTTGGGAAGTACAAACAAGTTAGGACTCAGGAGGATGAAACAGATGATTTGGCAACTTTAGTCTCCTAGGAAGTGAAAAGGAAAAAAGAAGCAAAGTGAATTTCGAGTGTGTTAGCAGTGGTTTTTTTGCCAAAATGCAGTCATGAATTCAGTCATCAATAAAATAAAACCCAGATCATCAGTGTACCCAGAATGAAAGATGGTTAGACACCTCCTCTGGTCAGGTACATGCTGCTGAGTCGTTCGGGCAATCTGTTTGGCCCATACTCTTGCAGACACTAACAAAAATACATGACGGCTAGCATTCAGCTTGCATATGCAGCCTTGCATAAAGGGACTATTCTAGCCAACTGGATGGATGAGGGTAAAGAGTTGTCTATACTTAAAAGAGAACAACTTAATAATGGTTAGAACCTCTTAATCAGAGAAGGTTGGTATGCAATATGTATAGAATTATTCAAATGATTCCTATAAAATACAGTTCAACAAATGACATGGTGACACGAGAACTTGACTGGATTGGTGACCAGGAAGGTCAGAATCATTGCATTCCATAAAAAATCAAATTGAGTAATACTCCCGCAAGTCGAGTTTTTAACGCGTGACAGGTACAAAAACGAATACCAATACGGGGCAATCAATCGTCGTGGATACCAGTAACTCCCTAACTGGTGTTGGTTTCAAGTGCCACATTGTACTCCACAGCGGTTAGCGTCCAGCAATTTCACATGGATGCATGCACGGCTAAAGGATTCAGTTTCCTTTTAATTGCAACTCCATAGTGATCGCCATGCAAACAGTCCTTTTATCATGACCCCATCTCAAACGGCATGCAACCGCCTGTTCGGTTTCCGTCCTGCGAACTAACCATGCCTCGGTATCCAAGCTACGCTTAATATTATGGACTTTAGCAAAAAAAAAAAACCCTCAAAGACACATTAGAAACTGGACAGCAGTCACAAAGATTCCAGATTGAGGGGGTCAAAAAACAGGGTCGACGAATGTGGTACGGTACTTGTGAGAGGTTTTTACATGCCGGGGTCGAAAATGACCCCGCGTACCAAGGTCAGGGTCAACGTTCCCAGGTCGAGGGTCGATGACTTCAACCCTAGGGTCTAGGGAGTAGCTAAACCATTCATAGCATAAAATATTTGACAATCTATGGTTGAATGAAAAGATGCTACAGCATTTTAGATTGTGGAACAACAATAGAAGATGGGGATACCTGAAGATCTTCTGGGAGTCGCGGGTCCTATACGAATTGGCCTAGTAGAGCAATATACACCATTCATTTCAGACATTGCATGAGATTTGTCGTTGTCATCTCCAAACCTAACAAATCCATAGCCCCTAGAACGGCCTGTGTTTGCATCAATAATAACTTTAGCTCCTTTCACCGAGCGGTACTTGCTAGAGAAAAGCTCCAGCAGCATTTCATCAGTAACATCAGCAGCTAGATCACCAACAAATATCGAGTGATCAGAAGCTACTTCAGATCGCTTTTCACCCATGCTATATGATGCCCAGTTCAACTTAAATGCCCGGTCAGTGTTTGGCATCACATGACCAGTAAAACTCTGAAGAGCCTTTTCTGCTGATGCATGAGAAAAGAACTCAACAAATCCATACCCCTCTGACTGTCCTGTTTGCCTATTGCGGATAACTTTTATTGTAACCACCTACAAAAATGTAAGGTAGCAAAAGACAATAAGATTACTAGTTAAAAAGTTCTGGAAGCACAAACACACAAAAAACAGAAAGAAGAAATAATAAGTCATGCCTGATTGGCAGTTAACCTCATCTGTATCTGATAAACATACTTTCAACTATGTTTGAAGAAAGGTTCCTGGTAGCTACTACTACTAGCTAGTACAAAAAAAAGAATAGATACAAGTCACTTTGTCCATTTATCTCTGCTCCTGAAGAGGCATTGTATCAGTACCCCATCACAGGGACCTATAATCAGGCATCTTTTCTCTTCCTGTCAACATCAGTGAGCATATCTTCACACACACACACACACACACACACACACACACACACACACACACACACACACAAAAAAACCATCAGTGAGCATACCCCGAAAGGGATAATTGGCCCAAGGCTGAAATTATTGCTTCCTTTTGCTCCTCTAAAAGTTATTCTACTGATACAGGATCCACCAAAGTGAAGAAGCTAACTTGGCCCATTCAAAATGTTTATTACTTATCAAGAATCAAGACCGTTTCCTCCAAGTAAGTTATATGCATAAATCCTACAGGAGGTCGGCACGTTTGTCACCTCGCATACACCAATTCCAAGGGAATAAGATGACCCCTTCATCTATAGAAAAAAAAAGGCATACCCAAAAAAAAACATTTTAAAGCTATTACACGGCTCTAAACCAAAACAGGAGATACTAAATGACCCAACAACAAGAGCATTCCGTCCGTACGGCATTGAATGACCTCGAACTTGGCGCCTTAAGCAACTTTGCAACGTCTAAATTCTAAAAATATGGCACCTTTATGCACCATGCAAAAATCAAGCGCAGTTTAAGCTTCTATATCAATCTGAGGCAAAAACACACAAATCAACGCAAGGAAATGGTACAAATCTAGCTGTATTCATGAGATCCAGTACGGAGGAGTCCGGATCGGGAGAGAAAGCAAACCTCGCCGCTGGGCCCGAAGCAGCTGTGGAGGTAGTTCTCGTCCATCCAGTACTGGAGGTCGCCGACCCAAATGGTCTTATTCTCCTCGCACCCGTTCCCGCCGGATCCGGCCGCGGGCGGGGTCGGCGTGCGGCGCCCGGCCGCGGCTTGGGGCGGCCCAGCAGCGAAGTGCTTGGCAAACTGCGGCGGCGGCGGCGGTGGCGCGGCCACCATGGGCGGCGGCGGCGGGTACGGGATGACGACCCACCGTGGCTGCGGCATGTGGTGGTGCGGGTGAGCATGCTGCGGGGGAACGTGGGGGTGGGCGTGCGGGTGGTGAGGCGGCACGGCCGCCTGGGAGTCGGTGGTGGTCGCCGCCATCTGCATCGCCGCCGCAGCCGAGGAGGAGGGTCGTGTGGGGTTGGAGGGCTCGCGAGGGGTGGAGGGCGGAAAAGAGAGGGAGCTCGTGGTTGGGGTGAGCTGAATATATACGGGGTTAGAAACGGATCTGCGCCGTCAGATCTCGGAGTTCGTTATGGTCTTGGCCGTCTGATCGCCAGGGTGGGTGGCTGACGCGTGGGCCGGCGGCATCTGGTCTGCGATTTCGTGGTGAGTGCGTGAGGAAGAGATATCAGTTTGGGGTGTGTTCACTTACCAGGTAAACCCAAAATATTTCCTCTTTCACCTATCACATCGAATCTTTAAACGTATGTATAGAGCATTAAGTATAGATAAAAAAGATAACTAATTACATAGTTTGTCTGTAAATATCGAGACGAATCTTTTAAGCCTAGTTAATCCATGGTTAGACAAATTTTGCCAAATAACAACGAATGTGCTACAGTAACTTTTCACCCATTTTTCACCAACTGAACACACCCTTGCTTTTTGTTCGTGTGCTTTTGGTCTGGCTATTTATTACCACCACTGGTCCTAAATACAGTACTAAAATGAATTATTAGAGTTGTCTAAGTCAATTTTTATAAATTAACTAAATTTATAAAAAAAATATTTATATTTATGCGTCCAGCTGGCGGATGTCTATGACCGGCCATAACGTGCGTTCATGCTCGTGAAGAAGGAGGATGGGTAAATTAGAGAAAACACAGGTTAGAAAGGAGTAAGAGACAAAAAAAATATACTCCTCTGTATCGGATTTAGAAGTCGTTTAAGACAGCGACACGGTCTCCAAAACACAACTTTGACCTCTTGTTTTTATAAAAAATTATTTATGGAAAAGTGATATATGTATACTTTTATGAAAGTATTTTTCAAGACAAATCTATTCATATAATTTTTACATTTGCAAACTCAACAACTTAAAAGTTATTGATGATTTATATTTCCAATGTTTGACTCAAACCTTGTCCGAAACGACTTCTAAATCCGAGGTTTCAAAAGGGTTCGGTTGGTTTCAAAAATGGTTCAAGGTTTCCAATGGAAAAATGTTTAGAAAATTAGGATAGAAAACACATGGAGATGGAGAAAATTTAGGGTTGTTATTTATTTTGTTAAGTTTAGCAAGTAAATTATAGGAAACACTTGGAGATGCTAAGGTTGCTTTGAAGAACAAAAAGAAATTATTCCCTTACTTTTACAAAAACTCTTGTTTTGGGTCGAGGTGTCTGACCAATTTTATATTTAATTCTGGGAATATTTTTCCTCTAAAACTAGAGTATTTTCCTTAAGCGGAACATTAATAAAATTGAATCGTATGAACATTTTTTGGCATGGTATTTACAAAATTATCTTTTTTTCTTAACCAAACGTTTATTTTTCTCGTTAAGAAGACCATTTGATACTGTGAACGATGGATACACAAAATATCAATTACCTTACGTGGCTAAGTTTGATTTCAAGTTGAGTATTATACTTCCAACCTATCAATTTTGTAGGACACTTTGTGCGTGGTTTACAATTAACTAAGGTTAGTGTAGTATTTACTTGTATTAAACTATTGATATTTACTCGTAGTGACAATCTGTATTGTAGGTTCTGGTTAGAGAAAGTGAGGAGTGTTTGGATTCCATTCATATAATAACTATTGCACCTCTAAATAATAATTCTGGGTAGATAGTTGGATCCGAATCCAAGTGTTTTGATCTCGTTCTAATTTTTTACCTCATTCTGGTTTTTCTTATGCGATCAAAACAAAAACTTATAACGATGTATGCTCTGTTCGCTTGAACTTATCAGTCTGGCTTATCAGCCATGGTACAATGTTTTTCTCTCACAACAAATCAGCCAACAGTACTTTCGGCCATGGCTTATCAGCCAAGCGAACAGGGCAGTAATTCGTGATGAATCACTACATAGAAACTCTTAATTAGGTGGGAACATTGTATCAAATTTGCTAGCAAAACTGCATAATCACAGCTCTTATCTCTTTGTGCTTCATTATTTTTGTACCTTTTGTATCTCTACCATTGTCAGTTATCAGTATTGGTTTTGTATTTCTTCTTTCATTTGCTTTTCGTTAACACTACTATATATATATATATATATATATATATATATATATATATATATATATATATATATATATATATATATATATATATTTGTCGGGGTTGGCTTGCTTAGTTTGTTAATTAGAAGTGGATAAAGGCTTGATTTGGAAGTACATGACGTAAATGAGTTCTATGCTACTTCTTATTTATACCTTGTCGTTCTTTTAACCAATAAAAGAGGGGGTACATTTACTTCAATAAAGGAAGTCCACGATTTCTGGTCTGTGTATTTGTAAAATGCATATGTACCCAAGAGAAGAATATAGTATCTCTATATGACTTTATTTAGCAATACGCTCCTATGCTGTAGTATTTAGTGTTGTAGTAGGAGTAGTAGCATTTGACCAACCAATTTGATGATTTTCTCATTATCTTCAAATCGTTATTAACCGCTAAAAATAAATGGTTAATAATAGCATGAGGATATATGTAATTAATCCAATATTGTGTGATGCCACATCGACTTTTGTGTGTACTCTCTCCGTCCCCCCCCCCCCCCCCCCCCCCCCCCCCCCCCCCCCCCCCCCCCCCCCCCCCAAAATGCAATACTCACTTTTCGGAAAATCGAGCATTAAGTTATGCACAGAAAAGAAACACTTTTGATACTAAATAAGTACCATAGATTAATTATGGAATGTATCTTACTTTAATAACAAAGCTAGTTGGAGACATAAATGTTAACACTATTCAATACAAATATGGTCAGACTCAAGCTAGCTTGGCTGATACCAATCTCATAATTGCATTCTTTTTAGGAGGAAGGAAGTATAGATTTTTGTTCTTTCCAAGTAATCTTAAGAAAAAACTACCAAGTAAACCTGGAAAAATTAATGGTTCTAGTTAAACGGTATGAAATCACCCTGTGTTATTAACTCGTTTTAAAAGTTAGAGCAAAAAAAAATCCCTTTCACCTACTAGACGTGGTCTTCCATTATACGAGATCAACACAGCTACACAGAAAAGAAAAATAGGGCGTGTTTGATGGTGACAGCCAGATCGCGCTTTTCCATTCGGCAGCCCCGGCGATGCATGGATGGAACAAGCAAACGTGCGCTTTGCTTCTGCCGTCCGTGTTGCTTGACTTTTATGCGAAGGCTTCTTCTGGCTCTCCCTGTAGTAGGCCAGCTGTTGGTGTTGGAAACTTCTCTTCTTCCCCTGCTGGTCCACGGCCACTTTTCGCGTTCCTCCGAGCGTTTTGGACCGAACCGAACCCACAGGCGGGCGACAGGCCACGGCCAAACGTCCTCTTCGATCGGTGCTGGCCGCGGACGCGGAGCCTTTGCCCCGTTCGTTCGGCCGTTCCGAATCCACCAACCGCGATCACGTCGTCGGCAGTCAGCTGCGCAACCACCTCTGACCTCGGGATCCAGTCCGCTGGCTTTACCTCGATTCCGCAGCCGATCACGGGCTCGTGAATCATGCCGCGCCGCTGCCCCTGTCTGTCCCTGCCGCTTCCCCCAACTGGACAGGCTGCTGGAGCGGAGACGTTTCACGACGGGACGAACTGGGAGCGGTTTGACCTGACCCGGCCGGGCCAGCCGCTGCGCCGCGCGGCAGGAGGCGGAGGAGGAGAGGGCGTCCACGTAGTACCACGTCTGGAACTCCGTACTACACTGATTCTCTGCCCGACGTGTCCCGGTGCCGTGTCGGGGGACCTGCAGCTGCAGTGCAGGATTTGATTCCGCGCGGCGCGAGAGTCAAATCTAGCTAGGCATCCTTGTGGTCCGAGGTTCGCGGCCAATGAACGTGCAAGTGCAAGTGCGAGCCTAGCCTACCGACTACGCAGATCCTCAGATTCTGCGTGTAGGCACGCACGACGCGGGTGGATCTTGTTGGTTTGCTCTTTGCGAACGATAGATGCTGCCGCGGTCTCGAGCTGGCGCCCAAAGGCCACGCTTGCGATTGCGAGATGCGATGGCGTGTGCGCCCAAGGCCGGCGATGCCCTCACCACCCTGTTGCCAGTCCGTGCCCAGCTGCCGCACCTGGCCACCTCAGCAGCACGGCACACGGGATTCCTGTAGCAACAGCTAGTATCTGCTGCCCTTCAATTTTTCAGAGAAATATAATATTTTTGTTCTTCCTTCCTTTCCCTCTTTCCTTGGAAAGAAGAAAATAGTTTTCTTCTCTCCCATACGGCTATCCTGCCCTCACGGCCCAGTTAACGTTGCATAGGCCATCGGTTGACCCCTCTCCACGGGCCCGTGGAGAGGGGCCCGGGGAAAGGAGGAAGATGAGTTGCAACTCGCAAGAACTGCTGTGGTACTGGGCCGTGGGCCAATTGATCTTGTGGTACTACGTATAATTTGGTGGACTGACCGAGCCGCCCCTTTTTAATTATTTTTTAAATTGTGCCGTCCTTTTTTTTAAGATTGACCCATCCTTTTTTTTCGCGAGCGTGTCTTTGCGACACGTAATTCATTAAGCAGAAGCAGAGTTTGACTAGTTACAACATCCCCCAAGTAATCCATAGATTACCGTGGGATGATGGAAGCCAACATGACCCGAAAAGACTAACTTAAAAAGACATTACATGAAAGTTGAGCAACCAATTGGGCGGGTGGCGATGAGACTAGCAAGCCTCCTCAAACCCTTCAAACTCAAACCCCGACACGTCGAACTTCAAGAGCGCTCGAAGTGCTTCCCTTTTTGCGGAGTCGAGCGGGCCCTGTAGTCCCTTCTTGAAATCCGCCACAACCTGGGTATCCGACCGCTGTGAGGCGGAAGGCTCCCACTTGGACACAAGCACCTTCTGCGCTTGAAGGGTGGCGTTAGGTGCCCGCGAGGCATACTTTGCCACCAGACGCGTGCTACGACGGATGGAGACCGAGGATGGGGAGTGACGGGTTCGACGACGTGGTGGCGCCTTGAGGATGGGCGTCTTGAGCGGGACGGAGACGCGCCTAGCAAACTCCTCGGCGAGGGCGAGGGGGAAGTCGGCAAAGGAGTTCACCGAACATCCACCCCCGAAGCCTCGGCATCCGCGAAGCTAAGCTGAACCATCCGTGGTGGCGAACGGGTGTCCGCCAACAAAGCCTGAGCCCCCAGAGGGGCCGCAGGCGGGGTAGATGGGCGCCCAAGCAGCGAAGCATCAACTGAACGACTGACGATGAGCGGTGCGGCGAGCTGAAGCGAGGCAGCGAGCTCATCGAACATCGGGTCAACCCAAACGGGAGGCTTAGTGCCCTCGCACAACGCCAGCACGAGCGGATCCGGCTCCTGGGGGCAGCAAGCAACAGACGAAGAGGCGACGTTGCCCATTACGGCAACGTTGATATCCTCTGGCAGCTTTGTCCGCCGCCGCCGCCGACGTCGAAGACGGGAGCCGTTGGTGCCCCCACAGCCACCCGCGTAGCTCCGTCCGAAAGATTGACCCATCCTGGTTGGGACAAGGGCTGCGCTGCGCACCTTCACGACGGCCTTGTTTATACCTGATTTCACCTCTAAATTCCACTATGCAAAAAGAAGATTCCCCGTCACATCAAAATGCCGCACATGTTTGAAGTACTAAATATAGATGAAATAAAAAACTAATTACACAGTTTTGTTGTACTTTGCGAGACGAACATTTTAAGCCTAATTAATCAATATTTAGACAATTATTACCAAATAAAAACAAAATTACTACAGTATTGCACAATATTTACTGTGCGAAGTTCGTGCACCAAACTATGGTATCTAACCAAGCCCGACATTCAATGGTTCTTGCATGCAAGTTCGTGGCCTCACGTCCTCGCCCATACGCTGGTGTTAATCCAAGCGGACAGCGGCGCACAGTGCAGTCTTGAGATGGATGAGTCAGCACGCCACCTGTTCGAAGCTTGTCACAGAGGAGTAACACAGCGCATGCACTGAAAGCAAGCGGCAAACCATGGAATTCAGGGCAGGGCGTGATATTCACCTTCACCACATCACATGACACGTACCACGCGGTTACATTCAAGCGTCGGACCAACGACTCCTGCTACTATGATTCACTGGTCCTCACGTAGGAGTACGCACACATTTTTTAGGTAAGACTACTAGTACACACACATGCCCGTCTCTATTAACGTTACGTACAGGCAGGCGTGCATGCAATGCAATGCGTGCATCTTCGCTCCTGCTCGAAGCCGGTTCATCACTTCGCACTGACAAACGCCGCGATCCTGCCGAGGAGCTCCTTGGCCTCCTCCATCTCGGGATCCAGGAGGAAGAAGACGTGACCGACCCCCTCCGACTCCAGCATCTCCACCGCCGCCGGCTGGCCGCCACCGTTCACGCACGCCACCGCCGCCGTATCGGCCAACAACTCCGCTCGTGCCACACCCTTCTTCGCCTGCGCCACGGCCTCGGCGTACGCCTTACCGCGCCACCGCAGGTGGTCTCCCTCGGCCACGCACACCATCACCTTCTCGCACGCCAGGCTCTCCAGCCCCGGGGCGCCCGGTGCCGTCGGGTTCATCCGGGGGTCGTCAACGCCGTCGACCGCGCCGGGGCACACGAACTCCCACAGGTGCTTCTTCCTCCCGCGGCCCTCCGCCTCCGCGCGCTTCGCCCGGGGCCTCCTGTGCTCCTGCTCCCCGCCGATGGGCTCCTTGCCCCAGAACCACGGGTGGATGAGCACGACGCCCCTCAGTCCCGCGCCCTGCTTGACGTCCGGGTGCATGGCCAGGTGGTGGCAGATGTTGCCGCCGGCGCTGTCGCCGACCAGGAACACGCGGCCGAGGTCGCCGTGCGTGGCCAGCCACGTGTCCGTGGCCAGGGATGAAAACGGAACAGAAATATTCCGAATTGACCGTTTTCGTTTTCTATATTATAAACCGTTTTTTAACATGAAAAATTGTCAGTTTTAATTGGTTTCACAACCATTTTCAACCATTTTTTTGTACTCTTTAATTGCTAAATGTAGAAATATCCCGAACCGACCGTTTTCGTTTTTCCATATCGTAAGTCCGTTTCCGACCGTTTCCGACCGTTTTCATCCTTATCCGTGGCCGAGAGCACCCACTTGAGAGCCGCCAGGGAGTCCTCGTACGCGGCGGGGAGCATGTGCTCCGGCGCGAGGCGGTAGTCGACGGAGACGGCCACGGCGGGGCAAGCGGCGACGAGGTCGTTGACGAAGCGGTGGTACACGCAGGAGCCCGCCGACCCCATCACGAAGCCGCCGCCGTGGAAGTAGACGACCACGGGGAGCTTGTTGGCCTTCTTCTTCTCACCGCCGTCGTCGCCTGAGCTGGTGGCGTCGGGCGGGAGGTACAGCCGCACGAAGGTGGAGGGCGAGAGGGGCACGTCCTTGGACTCGACGCCTGTGGCGGCGTCGTGGCCGGGCAGGTCGAACCGCATGATGAGGGGCCGCTCCAGGCGCCCGCTCCTGTACACCAGGAGGAGCGGGGAGAAGTCGTGGACGACCTCGTTGTCGCCGTTGGTTCCCGTGGCGCCCGGCATTGTGTGTGCAAGGGTGACAACTCGCCGGAGTGTCTGCTGGTTTGTTTCGTGGCTTCAGACTTTCTCCAGTGACCGCTACTTGTAAGCTGAGAAGAGAGATATGGGTGCCCTTCATGGCGACGCATGTGCTGGGTGGGCGGGCGGCTGTCGTGGGACTGGTGTGCCATGAATGTCCTCAATTCGTCGGGTCCATTTCCATGTCAGGCTGCTGTCAGCCCGCGAGCGGACGTGTATATATTCTGATTTACAGTAGTTGTCATTTGCATTTTGTTGCTGGATGTAGATATATATGCACATACATCCTAACAAACATATACACGTACACTATAGGCTCGTCCCTTACATGCAAATACACTATACCATACTCTTTGAGACTGATATTCTTTGAGAGTTAGGCCAAAAGTCTTGAGATTAACTAAGTTAACACAAGTGTCTTGCTATTGAGGACACATCAGCTCTACTACTAGAAAGTTCTAGATTCCATTTAACATGGGTTTTCACTTTGTTATTGAATTCCATGTTTACGAATATAAATATTTATTACGAGTTTGTTTTAATTCAAGGTATTACAATTGTAACCTTTAAGTTATGTCAAACGATTGAGCCCCAATTTTAACAAAATTCATATAGAACAATCATATCATCTCTACCACATCATATCAAAGAAACTAAACTATATATGAGACTCGTTTTCATGTAGTTGTAATGACGACGCTAATATTATCTCTTTTATCTGATTTTACTCAAACTTGGATTGTTTGACGTAGAAGTTAGAACTTACTCCGTTCTTTGAGCTTGTATATATACCTCAAAAAATAGATGGAGGATACCGTACTCGAAACTTGGTACAGTTCCCACAGCGGTGGCATTAACTACGACCCATCTATATATATATAGGGTGTGATTAGTTGGTGAAAAGTAGGTGAAAAGTTACTGTAGCACCTTTTATTTTTATTTGATAAATATTATTCAACTATGAAGTAACTAGGCTCAAAAGATTTGTCTCGACATTTACAGACAAACTATGCAATTAGTTATTTTTTTACCTACATTTAATACTCCATGCATGTATCTAAAGATTTGATGTAATGGATGAAAGATGAAATATTTTGGGTTTGCATGGGAAGTGAACACACCCGTAGCGTCCACGAGTTGGTAAATTCTCAATGCTAATAACGGTTGCGATCCTTTCACAAGGACACAACCTCTGTCTGCTCGTAAATTCGTATGCATGTGATGTGATGTCACTGTCACCGGTGCTGTGAACTGTGTGATGGTACGTGTGACGTACCTCTAGTAACATGCACACATTGAGCCGTCCTTTATTTCTCTTGCCGTTCCATATATCGTACGTGCATGCATTTTTATCCTAATCCGCGTACGTAAAACACACACCGCTCGCGTGTACCGTGTGTATGTAGTAGCAGTATACGTAACGCTACGTTCGGAGTACGTATATACCACACTAACTACACGATGTCCACCACTAACGCGTCATCCTCCTCATTCCGTACTGACAAACGCCGCGATCCTGTCCAGCAGCTCCCTGGCCTTCTCTTGCGCGGGCTCCAGCAGGTAGAACACATGCCCGACTCCTTGGGATTCGAACAGCTCCACGTCCTTTCTGGCCCGCGCCGGGTTTTAATGTCTTCAAATTATTTTATGATTTTGTTATTCTTGATGCTTTTAAATATCTCCTTTTTAGTGTAGCATATCATTAAGTCATTGAGCCATTCATCACCCATTTTATTACGCAAATCTATCTTTACAATAGACATAGCAGAAAATATCATCTGAACTGAAGCTGTTGCCACTGGAAGAATTAATGTTGAGATATCATTGTGCAATTTTTTGCACCTTTATCATATGCATCCTTAACGGTCTCAACTTTATCTTTCTACCGATCAACCATCTCTCTGAATGTACCCTTGTTGTTAGAAGTAGAGGACTCATCATGTCCACGGAAAGCGTCACCTTGCATTTTGAGAAATCTTGTTACATCTAGAGAATATGTCAAGCGGATCTCATATCTTTTCTCTTCCTCCTTGCTAATTGCATTAATTTTTCTAGCCACATTTGTTCTTTGGTTCATAAAGTCATCACACTTTAGTCTACCATCATTGTGAGTCTTGCAAGTAGTGTGACGATTAAAAGCTTCCTTAGCTTTTTTCTAATTATTATAACCTTTTATTGCAAACATAGAACTACCAAATTTTTCAGGCTTTCCTGGATCAAAGAAAATATAACAATATAAGCAATAAGATGCATCCTTAGACTCACTATACTCAAACTAATTAAACTCGTCAAACCAAGTTTGTTGAAATGATCTCCATTGACAATTTTGCCATTTAAAAACAAAAGGTAAGATTACGAGGTTGGGTTGTTGGACCTCTCAAAGCATATGCCCATCTTACTTGGTCTCTAATTTTATGTACATATTCTTCAATTGGTTTGCGATTTCCAGGATCAGCAACTACATCGGATCGACTAAACTCCACTCTACGTATCTTTGGTTGATTTGTGTTGTCATTAGTGCTTAGAGTTGTTGATGTACCACTTGAACTACAAAAATATGTGTGCAATGTTGTTTTGGACATTTTGAACAAGGAAAAAGTCTACTTAACCCCCTGAACTATCAGCTAGTGTCTAACCTACACCCCCAACTATAAAACCGTCTGTTTTACACCTTGAACTTTTCAAAACCGTTCAAATTACACCCTGGAACGGTTTTAGACGGCGTTTTGCTACAGTAATTAATTGGAATAATTCAAGCATGTAATAATAACCCCATCATAAACATAAATAAATCTATAACTAAGTTATATATGATCCAATGAGTATAAAATTTTTACTATAGTTCAAGCATATAATAATAACCCCATCATAAAAATTTCACCACAATTGGACCATAGAAACTGTAGCTATGAATTATTCCAATTAATTACAGACAAAATTTGATTTTCTAACTAATTTAAAGCTACAGAAAAAATTTGTACTAAAGCATACTATATTATATGTTCATTGTGTAGATCTACTCATGTAGAGTTCAACAAAATTAGATTTTCTATTTTATGATTTTTCTGTGATTTACAATGCTTTTTTAAAGGTTCAGCGAAAATAAATAGAAAAACAAAAACAAAAAACTGCTGCTACTGTAGCAACTATGGTTACTGTAGTAAAACCGCCGTCCAAAACCGCTCCAGGGTGTACTTTGAACGGTTTTGAAAAGTTCAGAGTGTAAAACAGACGGTTTTATAGTTGGGGGTGTAGGTTAGACACTAGCTGATAGTTTAAGGGGTTAAGTAGACTTTTTCCTTTTGAACAATCTGCAATTTATCCTTAATCAAATTTTGAACAATTAATTATGTGTAAAAAAATCAAATCTAAAGATCAGAAAATCAAAATATACCTTCTGGGCTACTGCCTTTTGTTACCTGGTGCCAGCCTGCGCCCTGTGGGCTGCGACTGTGGCCCCTGGCCTACTTGCTGCCTAGTGCCTGCCTGCGCCATGTGGGCGGTGGCTGTGGACTCTGGCCTGCTTGCTACCTGGATCACGGTAATCATGTCAACACACCTTATTGTTGATAATCTGTGGGCAACCACAACTGTCGTCTTGCCGACCATCAATCGAATCAAGGGCTTCTTGAACGATACTCTCTAAACCAGCATCGAGTGCACTCGTGGCCTCATGTCGTAGCAGGAGTTTTGGATTCTTCAGCATGGCACGGGCAATGGCAATACTTTGCTTCTGACCACCAGAGAGTTGAAGTCCCCTCTATTTGCATTCGAGAAGTCAGTATTAGCTACCATAAACACAGAGGCGTAACTAGAGGGCTAGTAGGGGCCGTGGCACCCCCAAGCACTGTAGATTTAGTTAATACCTATATAAATATTTAAATTTACAGCACAAAAAATATCAATTTGCATCCACTTTTTATTAAAATATTATGATTTTGATTATAAATAGTGTAAAAAAATTTAAAAATTGTTGAAACATATAATTATGTATATTTTATCACACTAAAAAATGTGATCATATTTGTCCGGCCACCCTTAATTAAAATTGCTGGTTCCGCCTCTGCATAAACAAAATAGCGATAAAAGAAGATAAAACCAACAGGACTATTTTGTTATAGGAAAAAAATGCAAAAGTGTTTAAGAGAATTGCAAAACAATAAATGAAGTGCAAATGTCATTACAAATTAGAATATAAATAGAATTAGAACCCACATGAGTGTTGTAGAGCCATTAGGAAGAAGAGCAATGAAGCTATGGGCATTGGCTGAAGTAGCCGCAGCCTCAACCTCCGCCATTGTGGCATCAGGCTTGCCATAAAATGTTCTCAAGAATTGTAGTTGCAAAAAGTGCAGGTTCCTGATTCACCAAACCAATCTGGTCCCTGAGCCACTTCAATTGCAGCATCTTGATGTCCACATTATCCAACAAAACTTGCCCTACACCAACAATCATGACCACTTATTAAAAATTAAATAGACTGACAAGTGACAACAACATAAGGTGAACAATTCATTTGCTCAGCCTGAATAGGATCGTAAAACCACACAATGAGAGCAACACCCGTGCTCTTTCCAGACCCACTGCCTCCATCGACCGCTACGATCTTCCCAGCGGCAAAGAAGAGAGAAAAATCGTGGAAAATCATGACATCTGGGCAGGAAGGATAGCTGAAGGCCACTTCGTTGAATTTTATGTTGCCATGAACTTCATCAAGGCACCTCCCATCAGTCGTGTGTCCTGAACTATTGTTGGCCCCTGCCTTTATCACCTCCAGCAGCTTGTAGCCAGCCGTTTGAAAATGACTACAACCTGCTGGACACGTATTCTCATGGGGGGCTCTACAGTCGTGGCCAGGGTAGGGGGGCTCGAGCCCCCCCAGCCCCGGTGGCAGATCTGCCCCCGCTTCTGAACTACACTTTCTCCTTCCTTCTGCCCTATGAGACATGGGAAATATACTGAGCTCCTTAAACATCAATGTGCCAGCAGCGATTACTATTGTCTGTGGTGTAGTCTGTGTCAAAGCACTGGTCATCATCGCTCTCTGCACCTGGCGTGGGAGAGTCGACAAGGGGCTAGGTCAGATCCGTGACCTGGAGGCATGCCAGCACCGACCGCGAGAGGCAGTGCGGTGCCGGCAGCCGGCGTTGTCCATGTGGTGCACGAAGTGGGCAGGGTGAACAAGCACTGGAACCCGAAGATGAGGGCTATTTGGGCGCAGATCCCTCCACCGACCGCGGTCGACAACAAGGTTGGCAGCGACGGCGACGAGGTCAGCGCCGAGCTCTGCGACAAGGTCCACGTGTCCTTGTATTAGTACTTTTTTGGCTGATTGGAAGGGGGAGGATCCAATGTTGTGTTTTTGAACGTAACGGCAGGAGCTCTGCCCTTCAATTAAGATAGAGAAAAGATAGTTTTATGTGCAAGGAAAATAGCCCTCGTGAGCAAACAAAACACAGTCAAGGCCCCATTCTCAACAAGTGGGCTTTATTCCCTCTCTAAGCTGGCTCTCTTTCTTTGCACAATATCCTCCCTTACTCTGGAGGCCGCCTGCATTAGTGACTCTGAAGTGTTGTTGAATATGATCCAATGTTGTGTTGGTGTGTAATCTTTCTGGACTAATGCCCTTTTCCATAAAAGGTTCGAGAACTTCTCTATTACTAGACATATGCTCATGCGTTGCACCGAGGTGTTAATTTCTTGGTCTGAACCTCAGTAATCGGAGACGGACGTGTGTGCTCCGAGGATTTCGTCTTGAACGCGGAAGTGGATCCGGTTTTCAAATCGGAACTTGGTAGGACGCGGGACTGGAGGATGATTCGTATTGGTCACGGACAGGGACCAAGATTTGGTATCACCAGGTAGATGATGACGTTAGAATCTTTTTAGGCGTAGAAGAAGAGATAGATATTATCTCTAAAAAATTATGTCTATTTCTAACAGTAGCGTTGATGAAGCCGTGATTTTGTTCAAGCCTATCTCCCAGAACCGAGGTCCATGGACTAGGCTGGAGAATAAGGACCAGGACTTTCGCTTCTAATTTTGAGGATGTTTGGTTTGCCGCCGCAAACCGCCACGCCACGATGTGGCGAGCCACGCCCAATGCACCTGCTTTTTGGTTGCAACTTTATCTGCGGCAGTCACGGAATCTTACGTAGAGAAACTCGCCACAGAGCGTGGCGGTGGTTTTGTTCGCCACAAAGTGTGGCCGCCGCACATGGGGCGTGGCAGGCTAGGCTATGGCCTTCAAGCAAACAGCCCCTTTGTGCCTCGATTATTTCGCTCGTGCCACGTTTCCCTCATGTGTGTCAGTTTTGGTTCGTCTGCGAAGTCGGCGATGACTCTTCTGCATGACCCAGACAGGAGTTGCCTGCTCGGTTGCACACACCTGCTACCAGGTGGCGTACAGTGACCCTCTGATGACCGTGCGTTCTCTCCACCGCACAGACAACCGGTTGGTGCACACCCTCACACCCGTGTTCGTTCTCACCTCTCTCCATCGATCGGGCGGCCGGCGGCGTGTGTATTGCAATTGCAAACAACGTTCACCTTATGTTACATGACACGTACGCACGCACGCAACCACGGGGAGTGCACGTCGTCTCTCTTGCAGCTGACAACCACGTTCACCTTATCTTTCCTGCAGTGACACGGTGACAGTGACATCCACCCAATTCGGCTGCTACCTGCATCACCACAGTGCCACGTCAGCGTCGAGACGCGCGTTAAGGAATAATCGTGTGGGCCGTTGAAGAGACCGACCACCTGTGACCCGTGAACAGACCCTTCATCGCCTAATTCATGGACGACATCTCGATGGGCCACTTCTCGTGTTCCACTGGCCCTCACCTGCGCCCCGAAACTCCCGCCATTCCCCCTGTCACGGGGCCATGCATGGTGCATCCTCTCTTCTTCTTCTCAGGGCTGGTTTAGATGAAAAAAAATTACAAAACGGCACTGTAGCTCTTTTCGTTGTTATTTAACAAATATTGTCCAATCATGGTCTAATTAGGCTTAAAAGATTCGTCTCGTCCATTTCGTCTAAACTGTGTAATTAGTTTTATTTTTTATCTATATTTAATGCTTCATGTATGTGTTTAAAGATTCGATGCGACGGAAAATCTGAAAATTTTACAAATTTTTCTGGAAACTAAACAGGACCTCAATTGTGATTGACGGATCGACCAGGATCACCGATCACGGCATCCCCCACGCATGCATGCTTTCTGCCTTTCTCCATCGCACGCAGTCGCCGGGCGGCCAAGCAGGAGCTGCCAGGTAGAGGTACGGACGTACGGTAGTGATCCATCTGGCGTGGTCGAGTTGGCAACCTGTGCCTGTCGTCGCAGCCAGCGGTCTAGCTAGCCATGGAATGGAATGAATGGACCGGCCGATGGAGAGGGAAGGCTCGATGGGCCTGCATGCAGGCCCACCAGTTAACCCGCCTGTCCCTCCGTCTAAAAAAGAAACATGTAATTTTAGGATTCAAATCTTATCTCTATAAACTTGTAATTCTGGCTTGTGATCAGCTGTCTCGAGTGGACCTCACCAAATAAAAAAACATGGGAAAACAACCACCGCATGCCAGTGTATCGCCAGGTGTTGACGGAAAAGTACTCCAGGCCCCAGAGCCATCCCTCGGTTATTCTCGTCCACACAATCCCATCCCGGTCTCCTGCGACGGAAAAGCGCGAGAAGCGCTCGCTCACCACCACACCTGGCCCCTTCCACCCTCCAGAATATTCGTTTGAGGTCTGACGTGGGGACCCAAGGGTGCAGGAGGAGCATAATCGTAATTTCACATGTCTACTAATTTGGCTTTGAAAAACGAGATTCACACGTTCTGTGAGACAGAGGGAGTATTGTTTTACGTCTAATCTGTCTACGCGTGTGTGATGCGCAGTTTGTCCCCCACAACGATCTTCTTCAGCTGATCACAATTCGATCCATGCATTTACTGACTTTCCCGCAAGGGAATTCCCTTTTATAATTCGGTTCGTTGTGTAATTAATTCGCTTGGTGACGGTAGCGATAATTTGAGCAGCAATAGAAAAAAAAGGCAGACACCGGATGGTATGATCAGCAGCAGCAAGCCAGCAAATCTGCATATATATACTCGTAAAAGATAACAGAAGATAACCAACCAGGTTCGTTCTGTGCCAATCCCCGACGCGGACGGCGGATCCATATGGAGTTGGAGAGTGCATGCAATGCTGTCTGAACTGACCATTCAATTTGAACCCCTCTCCTAAATCCCAACTGCTGATGCTTGGATGGATGCCAATGGAGTTGTTTAATGCCTGGAGGCTGTTGTAGAGTGCGTAGCAAGGCAGCCTCGTCAAGTCATCCCACGACATGACGACTGCCTTCTCCATCATGGGCTTGTTTAGTTATCTTCCAAATTTCAAATTTTTACATTCTTTCTCCATCACATCAAATCTAGATGTATACATGAAGCACTAAATATAGGTAAAAAAATAACTAATTGCACAGTTTATCTGTAATTTATGAGACGGATCTTTTAAGCCTAATTAGTTCATGATTGGACATTAATTGCCAAATACAAACGAAAGTACTACAGTAATCTACTCCCTTCGTCTTAATTTAACTCAACGTCTATGGTTCAAAAAAAATCTTAAAATGAAGGGCTCCATGCATCTGAACCATAGCAGTGCTAGCCTGTTGGAACCTAAAGCTGCCAGTTTAGCAGCTGCAGCAATAAAATAAAAAAAATGGCCATAGTAAAAACAGAGAAGAGACGGGAGCACGTGGAAGCATGTGGACCACTCGTTTGTTCATACCGAGGCCCCAGTGTCCTCTATTTCCCTTACTTGTAGACCGCACAGCAGGCGCGCGTGAAGACGTGTGGGGTCCATAGGTGAAAAGCCTGTGGCTGATTTCTATTGAGGTAGGGGCAATTTTATAAATTCACATGTAACATTGGTTTACGTGCACACACCTAGACGTGCAAATATTATGAGACGGAGGAAGTAGATTAAAAAAGTTACAATCTAAATAAGGTCATGGCCTGAAGCTCTGAGCGTATGACTCGCATACGCGCGTCAACCAGAGCGAGTTTAGCATGCATGGGATCGTCTCAACTCTCAACATGCGAAACTGCCAAGGGAATGGATAACTGTACTCTTCACAAAGGTTTTATTTATCTCACATTCTCAACCAAACCCAACAAATAAAGTCAGCAGCGGCAGGCTGCGACCGCGAGAGCTCTCCCCCTCTTCTCTTCATCATTCATTCATTTGCGTCTCAAGTTTCTGCGTGCAGGGCGAATCAGGAGGTGTTTCCGTGGAAGCTTCTCCGCAATTGGGAGATTTCTTCCTGCCTGGGAGTTGTGACAGGGAGCAGCAGCCGGAGAAAATTCCAATTGGTCGGTCTCGGTCTACTAGTGCTACGTACTCCTATCCGTTAATTTGTTGGTTACGCGAGCGAGCGAACCGTTGGTTGTTGTTGGGGCTCATTCTCTGTGCTGTCGCAGCCGGCAGTTTATTTTATCCGGAGCTGACTCTGGTGGTTACGCATCATTGGTTCTACTTCTAGAACGGGTACGGTGACGCTGCGGTGTCTTGACTTCCACGGAGGGAGAGAAAAAAAAAAAGGCTGTGGCCAGTAGGCAATAGCACATGTGAGTTGTGACTACGTGAGATATGACGATCACATACTCTGACGGCACACAGGATATATGTGTGTTTACTTGCGCTTTTTCTATGAGGGGATGTTACCTGTGGTTTTGAGAGAATGCTTGGTTGCTGCCCTTAACGCACCATGCCACATCCATGACTGTCACACCTTATCGATGCTCCTGTTTATTTGTTGATGGCGCATGTTCGACGGCCGTAGGAAAGTTCGCTACGAGTGTGGCACCGCCATAATTACTTATAGCAAGGCGAGGCTAGAACCAAAGAAACTCTGAGTTTAGCGTTTTGCAATAAAACCTATCGAGGTTCCAATCGGCGTTGGGTCCCCTAGTTTATGCAGCTTGATGACCAGGCATAGCCCCCGCGGTACTCCTAGTCCTAGCTTAGTTAGTGTTTGAATCTATAGGGATTTTAAGAATCCGGATAGAAAAAAATCTCAAAATCCTATAATCCCATCCAAACACCGTACGTATTCTAGAGGATTATAGCACCAGGCACAGAATCCAAGAGATTATTTTTATCTAGAATTTGAATTTTAGAATCCTACTGGTATCAAACATGCCCATCGTAGTACTCCAAGTATCTCCGTCGTGACGGAGGCATGCTGCAGCTCCGGCTCGGCAGGACTGCAGGCACAGCGGCACGGAGCCACGGACGCGCCATGTTCCAGGACACGGTTGTCGTTTGCACGTGTCAGCCGCTTGTGGGAGTGTACTACTAGGCCGTAGCAGGACTTGCAGAGGTCGAGGAGCACTGCACTGGCCACGCACCAGCACCTGGTAGCGGAAGCGGAGGCTGACACACAGCCAGAGTCCAGGGAAGCGAACAAGAAAGCGTGTCAGGCCAGGACAAATCGGGCTTGTATAGATGCCCAAATTCACCTTAAATTTTACTATGTAAAAAGAAGATTCCTCATCTCGATATATATATGGAGTACTAAATGTAGATGAAATCAAAAACTAATTACACAGTTTTGTTGTACTTTGCGAGACGAATATTTTAAGCCTAATTAATCAATATTTAGATAATTATTACTAAATAAAAACAAAATTACTATAGTATAACAGGACATTTACTATACGAAGTTTGGATCTCAAATTTAGAATCTAAACGAGGCCTCGATCTCCATTCTCCAAGGACGCGGGCGCGGGGGCGGGGTGGCGAGCCGGCCGGACGTGCCGCCCGACGCCGTTACCCGCCACCGCCGGCGCGCTGATGAGGTTGCCCCGGGCCCCGGGCTGCGGTAATGACAAAGCAACCACTCTCTATTATCAACTGATGATTGTGATTGATGAGGGCATTCTGCCATCTACTGCTGCGCTGGAGTAGTTCGATCGGGCGATGTATTTGACGGGCTGACGGTTGATCAGGTATAAACGAGACAAATACATGAGTCGAGAGCAGCTGGCCAACTGGCGGCCAAGTCAATGTAACGTAAAGATTGAAAATGTACGGATAGCAAAAAAATAGTACTGGTAGTACTGCCCTATTTTGGCAACTATACTCGAATACTAATTTAGGTAATTGATTATACGCGCCAACAGTTGGCATAAAATGACTAGATAGGTAAGTGATGGTGGTGTGGTACTCGAGACTACTCCCCCTAACAACAGGAATGACAAACGTTTGATGACAGCATCTGGGACGAGTTTTCAAGGCAAAAGTAGTAGCTGCCTATGCTTCGTATCACACTCCACGTACATATAAGTTACATATAGTCACCCATTAGGTCATTAGTGGTAAATAAGTCGGATATACTCGGTACTTTTAGTAATAATGGTGTTGCGGTGATTTTCAAGCTCTTTAAATTATTGTTAGTTCAGATTATTTTTAGGACATGTCTATAAAATAATATAATAATAAGTAAGAATCACGTGTGTCCTTTCAACCTAGAGGCTTCTTTTAGCGAGCTATGATTCCGTTTCTATAGACCGAAATAATTATTTTCTTGCCAGTACAAAAAGAAAGAGCCCCATTTCGACTGGAAAATGTGAGTACTATGTTTTAGACAGTTTATTATCCAACTCCCTCTATGAAAAGATCAAAAGTCATTTAAGAAGCTTTTCACTCCCATGGTGTAGACATTTGCTACCTGCTATATTCCTCAAAGCATGAGGGAAAAGGCTATGCCTCAATGCCTTAACACATGCTCCTTGAAGTTCTTGGTTCCGTAGCTCAGCTATCTACTCCCTCCATCCTAAAACACAAGACATTCGAACAATTTAAGGACCAACTAAAGATTATGATAAAAGATTAGCTTGTCTCTCACTAATTTGGCTATCAACTTATTGCTTAATTTCCTAGTAACACATAACTTAAAAAGGCATGCATATATGTCACTGTTTTCGGCTACCAATTACAAGAGTCATTTTGCACAAAATGTTGTTTAAAATACATGCATGTATTAGGTTTAGTTGTTTAAGAGACAAACACATATAGGTTGAGCAATATAGAATACCTTATGATTTTAGATAGAATTGTATTTTCTGATAGTAGGATTCTAGTGGGATGTTTTATGCACTTGGATCTTGTTTAGATTGGATAGGGAATTTGAGAACTACTATCTAGATTCTCTTGAATTTTGAGATTTTCAAGTCTATCCATTGGAATACACTATAGAATATAATATACTCCCTCTATCCCAAAATAATTGCACATGTTGTTCCTTAAAAAGTCTTCTTTTAAAATAAAAAATGACTAGATATATAGAAAATAATATCAACATTTGTATCCCCAAATAAGTTCATTATGAAAAGTATATTCTACAATCAATCTAGTGATACTTATCACGTATCAGAAATATTAGTATATTTGGTTAAACTTCCAAACATTCAACTACTTGAGAATGAGATACTCCGTACACTTATTTTAGAGGTGAGAGTATTGGATTAGATAGGGATTTTTTTAATAAAATCATTAGAATTTGCTTCGATAATTTAATGTCAATTTTGGCAGAAAATATGTATGCATGAATGCGTTAAAAAGAAAATACGTATGCATGCACGTACGTGTGCTTGGAGACACCCATACAGGTACTAGTATGTGCGATAGTGTGTATATCTACACTGGTGTGCATGGTTATTATAAAGAAAATTTCCCACTTTCGTCAACGCTCTAGAGGCAGTGAAAATGATCAGGAGAATCCCAGCCCGCTTTATGAGAATGCCTGTCAATTCACCCATCGCTTACGGTTGTGGATAAACCCTGGCGATCGTGTCATGTCAACCTTTACCTGCCGTGCCGTGCCGTTAACTCTGACCCCTCTTGGTCTCGCTGAACGCCGTCAGGCGTCAGCCCGTCACTCACCCAGGGCCCACCGAAGGCACAGACGAAAAAACTAGCCAGCCCAAGCCAAAAGGCTCTGCTTGCAGCTTGCCAGTTACTCCCTCCGTACAAGAAAGAATACGATTCTAACACAGTGTTATGATTTTGTATTTTAAATTTGATCAATTATAGATAAAAAGTATCAATATTTATGATATCAAATAAATATCATTAGATTAATTATGAAATATATTTTTATAATAAATTATTTTGGAGCTGTAAATGTGAATAGTATTTACTAGAAATTTAGTTAAACGTGATCTGCTTTTGCTGGCACACAACACGTAGTCTTTTTTTTTTGGACGGAGGTAATACAACAACAGAAAAATAATCCCATAAAAAAAAGGAGAGGCAAAAGCGAAAACCCCTCCCCTTCCGGCTTCCGCCGCCCTCCCCCTCCTCCTCCCGCAAGAACTCGAGCGGGAGCGTGGCCGCGGCAGCCGGGTTGACCCGCCCGCGAGCTTATAAGCGGTTTCTCCGGGAACGTCTTATCGCGCAAGTTTTCCCGCGCCGGCCACCTCCGCCTGCTTGCTCGGTCTCAGATTCCCGCGCACGAAAGCGAGGACCGGACGGCCCGGCGGAGTACGCTTCTTTCTTTCATTCCCTGTCCTTGTCTCTCGTGCTCTCCGTCCGTTCCGGCAAAAGCGGCGCGCTAAGATAGTCTGGGAATCGCTGAGCGTTTCTTGATTCCCGCGGCGGAAAGGAGGTGCGGGTTTCGTTCCTTGGGCCGTGCATGTGAGGGAGGCGCCGCGCGCGGCCTCGGATTCGGACAGAGCGTCCGTCGCCCGTCGCCCGACGGCGGCCGACCGATGGAGTCGGTGAAGGGGTGGGTGGCGGCCAACTACGCGGAGACCATGGCGTCGATGCAGCACTCGCTGCGCGTCGCCTACGTGGTCTTCTCCTTCTGCGCCGCCTTCTTCCTCGGCGGCATCAAAGGCACGCCCTTTCTTGTAATCAGTCGCGTCTTGCCATGTTCTGATTTTGGAGCCTTGCTTTGCTTTGCTTGAGGGGTTCTGCACCCGGCCGCGTGTTCTTATTTTTGTTGCCGCCGCCTCAATGGATGTGCAGCGATGGTGGTCGGACCCGTTGCCGCCGCGCTGATGATAGTGGGCAACGTCGGCGTCATACTCGTGCTCTTCCCGGCGCACGTCTGGTGGACAATCTACTCGCTCATCAAGTAAGCCGCCCAACAACTAGTCCTTGTGTTCTTGCTTTGATTATCTACTCCATTCCATTCCAGCAAAATCCGTTGTTTTTTTTTTCTGTTCGATACTTCTTCTGAATAATAAATTTGATCTTCTTGCACTTTTATTACTTTCCAAAATTCCTTCTGTCGCCAATTGCATCTTCTCGAGACCGATAGATGGTCATACTGTTTGACTGGTCGTTGTTGCCCTGCAATCTGCATTCGCAATCCAGGACTGACCGTGTCAACGCGGGCCTGAAATTAGCCGTGCTCTTCGCGCTGCCCGTGCTGTTCGGCCTCTGGCTGGGGCTCGGCATCTTCGGCAGCGCGCTGGTGGCTCTCGGGTACGGCTTCTTCACGCCGTGGATCTCCACCTTCGAGGCGTTCCGGCAGGAAAGCGAGGCCAAGAAGTTCGTGCACGGCATTGTGGTAAGACAGATCAGAGCATCTCCTGCACGACGCAGGTCAAAAGATTCTGGTCCCCGCAGATGTTGACCATGCCTCCCAACAACACTGTCTGAGATGGTTCTGGTTTGAGCAGGACGGGACGTGGGGCACGATCAAGGGCAGCTGCACGGTGGTTAGGGACTTCGCTGACATATGCTTCCACTCCTACCCGGTCTACCTCAAGGAGCTGCGCGAGAGCTGCCAGAATCGTGAGCCCCATTCGATAAGGTATCTGTCCTCCTACTAGCTACCATTCTTTCGGTTGTTTTAGGATTAGCTCTGCGCTGTGTAATCCTTGTGACAAGGATGGGATTGTCATGACAAGGACGTTATTAGCCTTTTGCCGTAAAATACCCTGCTCTGGCAGTGTGTCATGTGTCCTGATAGTGTTACTTAAGTATATTCTCTACAAATTCCATCATTATGAATCTTTTTTTTTTGGCATGATCTCACACTGCAGTTGCTTGAAATTGAAACTTAACATTGTAATTGTTAGATTACCAAAATAAAATAAAATGTACTGCTGGTTGTGGATGCTATTTTTTCAAAAGGATGGCAAGAGATCACTGTGAATTATATTAGAGTCTTATGGGTATAACAATCTTCTTAATGTTGTTCTTGTAGGTTGCTTGATGTGCCCTCATGTATAGTTGTTGCTCTCCTGGGGCTAGTCGTTGACATACCGCTTTACACAGTGATTGCGCTGATCAAGAGCCCCTATATGCTCTTCAAAGGCTGGCAGAGGCTGCTGCATGACCTTATAAGCCGAGAAGGCCCGTTCCTTGAAACAGTTTGTGTGCCAATCGCTGGCCTGGCTATCCTTTTCTGGCCACTGGTGGTGGTTGGGAGCGTTCTGTTGGCTATCGTCTCAAGCATTTTCGTGGGGCTCTACGGAGCAGTCATTGTTTTCCAGGTTGCTAGATTATTAACAATTTGCTAAACTCACAATGTTTGTGTGAATGATTTTATGATGCAAGTACTTACAATTTTTGTACCTTACTGTCGCAGGAGAAGTCCTTCCAAAGGGGAGTTTCATATGTTGTGGCCATGGTTGCGGAGTTTGATGAGTACACCAATGACTGGCTTTACCTCCGCGAAGGAACAATTCTCCCAAAGTACTGCATTTCCCCTTGATTGTTCCAATTTGACAATCCTGATGTCCTTTATCATGTGCTGCTTCCTCGCTGTGCAATTGTTTAACCTTTTGTGTTTTGGAAAAAAAACAGGCCGTCCTATAGAAAGAGAAAATCATCCAACTCCACAGAATTCTCAGTCAGAACAAATGCCTCTGTCAAAGGAACTGGTCCCAGTGAAGCACCGGCAATGTTGGTTCCGAATTTGGCTCCTGCAAGATCAGTAAGAGAGGCTATACAGGAAGTCAAAATGGTCCAGGTATGTTCCTTTGATGTCATTCCATTTCCTAGCTTGTCTACAGTGTGCATGAAAATTTTTCAGACACATCCTTGATTCGCACTTTCACCTTAGAAAAAATTGTAGTACTCACTGCAAACTTGGAAAAAACGCATGTTCCATGTCCTCCTGTGTAACTATCCGGTAGTTGTATTTCAGTCATTTTATGACTAGTGAGTTAACATATTCAGTAGCCCTCCAGCGTATTTTGAAGAGGGAAATGCTCCAACCCTTTCAATGTTTCCCTTGTCTTCAGAGTAAAGACAGTGCTGACAGATTTCAAAGGGCACATTCCTTATTTCCTTCTGCAGTACTTTATGTGTGTTAACGACACAAAATAAAGACACCCTTTTTTCTAGCTGTGTCCATGCTATCTTCTGTATCCAAGAAAGTTATTTTCATGAATGGAACTATAATGCTCCAAGTAGGGGATAGCAAGACAAATTTGCATTGCTGTTGTCACGCTTTCTTCGGTAGGTGAGCCAGTTCTAGTTCAGGAAATGGGATAAATGGTATGGGCATGCAAAGAGTAGGTACAGGTAGACAGTTTAATTGTTGCATTGATGGTACCATAGAGTATAGATTAGGCGAGCTAGTTCTAAGTGAAGCAATATCATGATTCACCAATGAAAGGAACCTCACAAGAGATGCAACTGCTGTGCATTTTATATGCATGTTTGCTTTATACTGTAGCTAACTGGAAAGAACTGTAACAAGCACTTTGGCTTACTCTACATAAAGATAGACAATCACACAGTCAATCTACAATTCCACGCCGTGCTTCGCCTGGAATTTCATCGAGTTAAAAGACGCCTGAAGTCCTAATTTGGTTCCTTGCTTTGCAGATATGGGAAAACATGATGAAGTCATGCGAACAGAGGGGCAGGGACCTTCTGAACCTGAATGTCATAACAACCGCCGACCTGACCGAGTGGTTAAGGGCAAAGGAGAGCAGCCACGAGACCATAAGTCTGGGCCTGCCTTCGTACAGCCTGCTGTGCACCGTGCTGCAATCGATCAAGGCCGGCTCCGGTGGGCTGGTGCTGGGCAACTTCGAGGTCAACCAGCACAACAGGCCCCAGGACCGGCTGCTGGACTGGTTCTTCCACCCCGTGCTGGTCCTGAAAGAGCAGATACAGGCGCTGAAGATGACCGAGGAGGAAGTGAGGTTCCTGGAGAACCTGACCGTTTTCGTTGGCAACGCCGCGAGCGCTGGTGGGTGGGATAATGGCGCCGAGATGCCCCAGGATCCTGTGAGGCTGGCACAGATTCAGGCCATCAGTAGAAGGTATGCATGCTGCATCTTCTTCCTATGCGTGCTGAATGAGGACAATGGTTTCTGCTCATTTCAGTAGAACTGTTCACATTCACTTCTTCATGGCATGTGTGCTGAAGTCTGTGCCATTTTTTTTTCTCCTTGTTGTTCTAATGCTGCCGTTTTGTTTTTTGGCAGGCTGGTTGGAATTTTGAGGAGCCTGTCGAAGTTCCCGACCTACAGGAGGAGATACAGGCACGTCGTGAAGCTGCTCATCGCCTACTCCATCGAGAGGGAAAGCTCGTCGGCTTCAGGGCACTCGGCTTCTTACTTTGAGATAACACAGCTGGACGTGTAATTTGGGAAGCAAGCAATCTCCAATTGTAATTAAGCTGTTTCTAGAATCAGGTAGCTCCAGTTCCTTTTGTTTTTCACCTCCTTCAGTAAATATATCTTTCGCACACCGTTGTCAGTGCCTTCGTGTGTTTCACTAGTGAGGTTTTTGTAGAACACTAGTCGTTGCAGGAGATAGGCGCTCCATTGTCCATTGCAGATGCTGATCAGGCGTGTTCACGTGCCAAAGCTTCAGAGTTCAGACATACTGTATTAAGTCAGCCGCTGCACTGCACAATTGTACACATTTTCTTTTGTATGTATATATAGCTTGTCGATCCAATGCACATGTGTTGTTCAATTATATGTCTTCCAAAGCTGGGCAGCTTTTGTCACACGGTTCATTCTTTATACTACTCCTTATTCGAGAAAAGTGTTAATCGAGTCCCTGTCGAAAGCTGGCACGGTGGCACCTGGCATTACAGCAGCAAGCGAGAATTCGTAGTAGTCGTAGAGTCTGCTGTCTGCCGGCTGCCGGTGCTGAAACCAAATAAAAATCTTGGGCATGTGCAAGCGTACCCCGACTTGGAAGTGATCCAGCTGAGCTGCCATCCAGAACCAACAGCAGGATCAGCCAGCCTCATCCGTTCCTGGCTATAAAGTATAAACACCCGGATTTTCTCCTCCGCTCGGCTAATCCCGGCGAGATTCACGGGGGATTAAGCCTCGTCTGTCCTTGACTCGGCTCGTCTGGTAGCAGAATTTTCTTGTGTGCCCCGGCCCGGCCATTTGGAGGTGTCAGGTGTGTACCAGCTGGACATCTCGGATTTGTCGTTGAAATTGGGGCCTGAAACTGTGATTATTCTGATCACACATAGTTCTCGGTAAGGTCCGGCCTGCTGTCACTAATAAATTTCAGTCGAGACCGCACGTCGCCCGGAAACTCCAACGAAATTCCAAGTGCATAGCGTTATCAATAGCAGGGTGACAGTAGGCGACGAGGTCTCGTGACTCTCGTCGGTCGTCACATCCATCGTCCATCGGAGCAAGGTGGCAGCAGCGCGACTCCCAAATGTTTGCCCATACCGCCGCAGAAACGTTCCGCGTGGTTGCAGTCGGCGGCCGGCCTCGCACTGGCTCCGTCCGTCGTCTGTCCACCCACCACGGGCATGGAGAACAACCACAAGTCATAAACAGAGACGCTAACAAGAACTAGTAGTAGTATATAAAACACAGCAGGGCCCTTTCATCTTGGAAGAACATACAAGAGGGTTTTAATCAGTCCCGACCTCGAAAGTGAGGTGACAGGATCACAGGAATAGCACAAGAAAGCGTTGCTGTTTTGGATCGAGTCATGGAGGCAGCAGCTCGCGTCGATCCCGCCAAATTGACGCGAGGCAGGAAACAAGGAGTCAGTCTCGGTAGGTTGCATCCACGCAAACTATGGCAGCGGTCCCATTACAACATGTGCAATACCAGATCTATTTTTATAATATCTATATAAAATACTTGCAACATACGTCCAAAACAGTTGAAATACTGGCAACAGATGTCTGAAACACTTGCAAAACACCTGAAGACACTTGAAAACTATTGCAAACTCATGCAACATCGAGATCTACTTTTGCAACATATAGTATGAAACGTCTGAAACACTTGATATATACACTTGCAACATGCATGTTATGCAATATCTATATATACTTCTGCAATATCCAGATAAAACACTTGAAACATACGTATGAAACCACCAAAACACTTGAAAGATATACTTGCAACATGCATATATAGCCATTGCAACATAGGCAATGACCAGATAAAACACTTGAAAACATACTTCTGAAACACCTAAAAACATTTAGCACGGCGTCGCGCGACCACAACCTACCTGGTAGGGAACTGTAGTAGCCAGCAAACAACGCTCGGGTGCAGTGGAGAGGGAGGATGGTGGTATGCAAGTGGTTGACGTGGTGAAGAACGCCGTGGACCACGCTGCGTTGGCTCGAAGAACTCGGTGGTGAGTGGTGAATGGCGGCGGGGAGATAGGAAGGTAGGCGACGGTGCTCGGGTGCGGTGCTACACGCTGCTGCGTTCGGCCGCCGGTAGCGTGGTCGCGGTAGAGCACGCCACAGCGGTGCGGGCACGTTGGCGATTCGAGAGTGGGTTCAAGAATGGATGCGGGCGCAGTGGTGATTTGAGAGGAAAGTGGCAGAGATTTTTTATTTTGAGCAACGCGAGATGGCCAGATGGGTGCGTCCGTGCGGATGGCGGGCCGTTCGGGCAGGTGTTGAGGCCCACCAACAGACGCTCTACCTACATTATTTCCATTATAGTTTTTCCCTTTCTATGGCTCCTCCGGTGTGTTGACATATGTTTAGTTGAATTTTTAGTTTGAGCTATGTGTTTTTTCTTTTATGAAAACCAATATGCACTGTTTCATGCATACACATGTATACAAGGACGTTGTCGCAAGCATCAAGCACGTACACTTTGTACTTTGTAGGCCAATGCATATTGACGGTACGTGCACATGTATATTAGGACAGATTGTTTCAATCTACAACCAATTTGTTTCATTTGGCAGATTGTAACAACCTGCAAAGTGCAAATATGCAAAATAAAACAACAAAGGTCTAATAATGGCCAGATCCCGTTAATTTCGAAGTGTATATAGAGAGTACTTTGGATTATTTTTTAACAGTGGCATATGTGAGTAATTTACATACAAAATTTAGAAGTCACTTTATATTATTTTTCATAATGATAAATGTTAGGAATTTAGATCCAGATATAAAAAAAATTACTTTAAGTTGCTTTTCATAATGGGATATGAGTGTGATTTAATGCAATTTATGGTTAGTTTAAGCTACATTTCCTAATGACAGAATGAGTACATAATTTATGCCCTGTTCGCTTGAACTTATCGACCCGGCTTATCAACCATGGTATAGTATTTTTTCTCTCACAACAAAACAGCATCAGTCGACTTATCAGCCGCAAAAACCATCAGCCGAACAATTAGATGCTGATTTGGGATTTACCTTTAAATTGATTTTCAATGGTTTAGATACAAGTTAGAGCTGCTTTAGGTTATTTTTATGATGGAAAACAATCTAGATCCAAATTTAGGAAATTAGTTTAAATTAATTTTAATAATAACATATGTGTGTAATTTAAATACAAGTTAGAGCGTTACTAAGTTAATGACAGTGGCACTAACAATAGTGGCGAACGATAGTGAATATGCACGCATGTATATGAGTATCTACGGTCCCAAATCATTTAGTGTGTTACTGGTTCAGCACTATAAGTCACCTTAATATTTGTCCAACGATCTTGCATCCATGGTGGTGCAATGACTGTCAAGGGGAGAGACAACTTTGTAATAAAAAAAGAGAGTCGACTCATAAACCACTAGCACTGTGGTATCCACGGGAAAAAACACACACATGACTCTTTCAACAGCCCAGCTAGGGATGAAAACGGACGGAATTTTTCCCGTACCGTCCCGTTCCGTTTTCTATATTTTCCGTCCGTTTCCGTATTTGCGAGATCCCGTTTTCATATTTGCGGAAGTAGAAAATGGTGTTTTCCGTCCGTTTCCGAGTAATCCCGTTTTAATATGGAATAGACCCGTATTTATTCCCTTTTTATCCCGTTTTCAATCTATGCTCAACTTGTTCAACAATTACATATCCTTATGCTATGTTAATATAACTACGAATCACCAAATATATATGTTATGTTCACGTACATAGTATGTAAATGAATATTAAACTTTGTATATATTATTACATGACTTTATATATGTATACTTTGAGAATATTATATTATGTGATCTTAATTTAATTTTCCGGCTCTCTATCTGTATTTGTTCGTTTCCGTATGTCCGCATATTCCGATTCCGTTTTCGAACCCGTATTTTCCGAACCCGATCCCGTTTCCGCCAAAAAATATAGAAACGGAAGTAGAAATAGGGTTTTTCCGTCCGTTTCCGTCCGTTTTCATCGCTAAGCCCAGCCACATTTCTTTAGCACTCATCTCATCTGTCCTCGTCGCTCGCCCTTTCTTCCGCCATTGCGCCACAACCACAACAATCTTTCGCTTCTTCCACTTCAACCAATCCGGAGACTAGCCGCGTTCCTGGTTAGTTTTAGGATACACCCTGTTGTGACAACGAAGGTACACACTCTCCTAGACTAGATGGCCAAGCTAAGACTCATCGTGTGTCATCGCAACGACCATCTGCTAACCTAAATCCACTGCGCTGTCGTGCCAAAGATCTATAGCTCCTCTGTTGATTTTGGATCTGCGTTGGCAGCTACCTCAATGGTGATGAGCAACGATCATGGTGACAGACGCAACAACTTCTAGTAGGTAGGGCTGACATTTTTTAATTCACTAAAATGGCGTTTTGTTTTGGTGGCTGGACATGAACGAAGTGGGATATCCCGCTCTATCTGAATGTGTGATTGTGAGACACAAAAAGATCATCTTGTAAGGGAATATTCCCTCAACACGTGGGACAATTTGGTAACAAAAAAACAAGGGGCAATTTGGGGTGAGCAAGAACGAGCCAGGTGCGAGTGCAAGGACCTCGAGCGGGGGGGAGTGCATGAGCCTTTGGGGCATCATCCTTGAAGGTACAGGTGACGACCACTGGGTACGAGTGCACCGCCCTCAAATGTGGTGACCACGGATTAGGACCAGCAGTTGCTAGCGCACCGGCTGCGCGCCCCATAGCGACTGGGGCGGTCAATGTCGGTGTCTAGAGAACTGGGGGTCCAAACAGAGCGACGAGTAAATTTGTATCTGCGCGTCTAGGTCCGGATGATGTGCAAAGCGGACACAATGATGTATACTGGTTCGGGCATGAACGACCCTACGTTCAGTGGGTTTTGCTGCTGCTCGTGTTGCCTTGCACCGGAGTGCTCGTAGTAGGGGTTACAAGCTTTCGAGAGAGGGAACGGATCCCAGGTCTCTTTCTTGGGGTGGTGCGTGAGCGTTGATGTCTTAGCGGGGTGTGTGTGGGTTGTTTCTCCCCTCGATTGTGTGTCTGTGTTCTTGATTGCCCTAGATGTGGCCCATGCCTCCCCTTTTATAGCTTATAAGGAGAGGGCTCGGGTTACATTCGTGGTAAAGAGGTGAAAATGAAAGAGAAGAACAAAAAAGGTGGCATCGGGCGTGACCGTCTTCCTCCTTATCCGGTGTGAACAGTTTTCCTGTAGCGCAAAGATGCAACAGGCGTTGATCTTTTGGCCTCTCCGTCTGCTGGTGCTGCGCGTTGTGGCCATGCTTCGTCCTGTGCGCCTCTGTGCCGTCGAGGCCGGACGACATGGACGCCCGGATTTGCGTAGAGAGGGGGTTAGGTGGTATAGTGGTTGTTACCCCCATCGCTGTAGAGGTATGGATGTCATCGTGGTGGAATGACCGGGGTCATGTTGGGTCAGGGCGTGGTTCCCGTGCTCCTGTTGACTGTGCACGGTCACGTTCGTCCATCGGTGGAAGCGGGTGCCACGGTTGGGAGCCCCGTGGCTCCCCGTCTTACCAGAGGGTTCCACGTGTCCCTCGGACGAGGCGGGAGTAAGATGAGGGGTCGGGCGCTTTTGATGACGTCACGGGGGACTCGGGCGAGGTGGAAGAATGCCGCCCGAGGCACCTATCTCGCCCGAAACCTTTCCGCAAGGCTCGCCCGAAACCTTTCCGCAAGGCCCGAGGCACCTATCTCGCCCGAAACCTGTCAGCGCCTTTGGCGGGTCGGTTTTACTAGGGCCCCTACGATGGGGCTTTAGCGATTGTGCATATTTTGCCGTCTGTTGGATACCCTGGTATTTTGATACCCGACCGTCACCGTTGCTTTTCTTTTCTGATGGGAGCAAGAAGCGTGTGATAGATGATGATAAATATATCATGCTGACATCTAGGTCCACTTGTTAGGAATATCCTTTGCTTTTATGGTGTGTTTGGTAGGGATCCGGATTCTTTTAGAAACGTTTTCAAATTCAAATTCTCTCTAAAAAGGTTGCTCTATTGAAATAGAATCGCTTGGCAAGAATAAATGAAACCATTTGGCTACTGACCAAGATTCTTCTTGAATTGGACTATAATCACTGCAAAACACCTGTTTAGGTAATTCTCGTTCCTAGTTCAAAACAGAGAAACATTTATACAATGTGTGTTCAACAAAGAATCGCTTCACTAAATAGAGTATTTGGAAAACTTGCATGTTTCATGAGTTTTTCTGTAAAAATGAATTGGTTCTTATGAAATATCTATATAATTTTGACGAAATTTCTGCGCACCTAAACATAACCCAAGAGTCGGTTCTCAAATGTAAATCGGTTTTTCTTTGTCCTCAGCTTACGTCGGCTTCTCCAGTGATGTTGGGGGTGGGGGGTTGAGGCTATCCGCACTGGATACTGGAAACGGTCCGCTACGCCACCACGTAGGACCATATCGCGTAAAAAACACCTGCACCGCAGTCTGCAAAGCTGAACGCTACGCAGCGCCGTCCTGTATTTGTGGCGGGATGGCGGATACACGCTCAGCATGGTGGACCCACCACGAGCGCAAAGGACGGCGCAGAAATCACGAGCGCGCGCATGCCATTGGTCGGACAGGGGAGAGGACAGACGCGGGCCCCGCTGCTGCTACTAACAAAAAAAATATTATAATTCACAAACCAAAAAATCAAATTAAATTCCGATTGCACCATTAAATTCGTTTCAATAAATTCTTCAAAACTAGATCTCACATGGATATATTTAGATAAAGTGATAAGCAGACCCCATAGTGGATATAGGATGATATAGAGGATGGATGAGTGTGGAAGAATTGAGTATAGATGAGAGAATCTTAATGACTAGGATGTATAGAGGTTGAATTTAGAGTACCCTGAGGATGCCATGTCAGTTGGTCTGTGCATCGGCCAGTGCCCAGTGGAGAAGGCCCACGCCAACGCTATCGTTGGACTTTGGAAAAATGGTTCCGGGAATCTAAATGCACATCTGATCCTGCCACGTAGGACAGTAATGCTTTCGCAACCACATGCAGGGAGGCAGAAAATTCTTGTTGATGTACAGCTACATGACACTGCCGAAGACCTGGACGACTGGATGAATGAAGAGCCTTAAAAAAAAAACCACGACTTCGTCCACGGTGAAGACCAACAAGACGACCGGTGCTGCGCCCGCGCTCCCACTGCCCGGTCAGGTCAGGTGCCACCCCACCTGAGCTGCCTGACCCACACGCCTGCCGCGTCCCGGCGTTAAAAACGCACGCGCCCCCGCCGTGTCATTAGTGCGCCGCGGCCGCGCGCTCCCTCCCTCTTCCGGTCTTCCCTCCTGCCTCAAGATGGCAACGGGTACGTACCCGACGGGTAGTGCCCACCCGTACCCGTACCCGCACCCGCAAAATTTTACCCGTCGGGTTATCCGTACCCGCACGCGGGTAAAAAAATAGTTCCATACCCGTACCCGCCGGGTAACCCGTACCCGATAGCATACCCAAAAATTACCTAAAAATATCAAATAGTCACATGCAAAAATAAATCATTCTAAGCATCCAACAAGTTACAAATATGCTAACAAATATTATTAGCATCATTACAACAAAGACAATCTACTAGAAATATAGTAGATGTCTCAATGGACCAAATTCATGACTTATATGCGCTAAAATAACTGAGGTTAGCTAGTTATTTTTGCGGGTATGTCTTACCCGCGGGTATGCGGGTATGGGTAGCATACACCCGCACCCGTACCCGCCATACCCGATGGGTATAAGATTTTGCCCAATAACGTACCCACGGGTAGAAAATTCATCCCATACCTGCCTCTTTATCGGGTAATACCCGTCGGGTACTCGGGTTTCGGGTACCCGTTGCCATCTCTACTCCTGCCGCTCGCTTTTGGGGATTTCATTTCGGGAGCGGGGCAGCGGGCTGGATTTGCGCGTCCTGTACCGAGCGCCCCATGTGACAGGTCGCTCGCTTGCCCCCGCCGCTCCCTCCCTCGTCGGTCGTCCCGCAAAGCAACCGCAACGCGCCGAGCGGGGTCCTCGGCCAGCCAAACCCTCCCTCCCACCCCAAAAAGCCGAGGCCGCGAGCGCGCGGGCGGAAAAGGCTAGTGCGCGCTCGTGCTCCCCGACCAGACTAGACCAGCGCGCTAGCCGCTAGCGCCAGCAAGGCGAAGAGTGGCGATGCTCGCCCGCCGATCTACTACTACAGCCGCTGCTGGGATCTGGCTGTGATTAATAAGGATGTCGTCGGCATCGCGGAGCGGGAGGCGGCGGACCGGGAGCGTGGCGCTCGGGGACCTTCTGCGGCGGGAGGCGTCGGCGGAGCGGGCCGCGTTGGGAGGCGGCGAGCGGGAGCGGCCCTCGGTCGCCGCGGGGCAGGCCTGCCGGGCGAAGAAGGGCGAGGACTTCGCGCTGCTCAAGCCCGCCTGCGAGCGACGCCCCGGCGCGCCGTCCACCTCCTTCTCCGCCTTCGCTGTAAGCGCCCTCCCTCCTCGACCCGTCTTCGATGTCCCAATGAATGGTAGTAGGATGCTACTATGCCCCGGCTTCGTTCTGAGAGGGCGCCCCCCGCCGGCGCCGGTGTCTGGTCTCGTTCGCTCTCGCAGCTGTTCGATGGGCACAACGGGAGCGCCGCCGCGGTGTACGCCAAGGAGCACCTCCTCGGCAACGTGCTCGGCTGCGTCCCGACCGATCTGAGCAGGGACGAGTGGCTCACCGCGCTCCCGAGGGCGCTCGTCGCGGGGTTCGTCAAGACCGACAAGGATTTCCAAACCAAAGGTAACGGGAATTCCTTCCATTCATGGAACTAAATTGATTGGTGCCTGCCCTCCCAAGCAAGTACTACGCCGCCGTACTGCTAGTTGAGTAGAGTACCAGCACATCTGTTGCCCAACCTGGCATCTCTATGGCCAGGCGTTTGGTGATTGTTTCATTCAAATTGACCGTGTAAATAATGGTTTGGTGGTACACCCTGCAGTAAGATGGTACAAGAGCTGAGCCCCGTTTGCCTGTTCCTTGTACATTTTTTCAGCTCATTCTTCGGGGACAACCGTGACGCTTGCCATAATTGATGGCTCCGTTGTAACTGTTGCGTCCGTTGGTGATTCACGCTGTGTCCTCGAAGCTGAGAGTTCCATCTACTATTTGTCGGCTGACCATCGCTTTGACGCTAATGAAGAGGAGTAAGACCGCTTTCTCATGGTGTACTGTTGCTGTTGTTCAATAGTTGGTTACACGTTTGGCTCTTCTGACTTGTTAGTTCTTTGATTTGTAGGGTTGGACGTGTAACCGAATGCGGAGGTGAAGTTGGAAGGCTAAATGTCGTTGGTGGTGCTGAGGTTGCTCTTTGCCTTTTCACTCACCCCAAAGTTTTCCATCTAATTTATGCAGTTGGTAGCAAGAGAGAGAGATAGAGAGAGAGATTTCTTCATTATTGAAAAACAGCTAATGTGCTTTTATTTTTTTGTCTTTTGGTGAAATATTTAATACTCTTTTTTTTTGTTAAAGTTCCTGAGGCAGGTAACTGTTTTTTAAAGGTGTTTTTGTGTTCTGAAAAAAAGGCTTTGGCAGTTTGCTTCCTGTCAGTGACTGATTAGGTGTATAGCAAGCTATTAGACGTATAGTATTTTCATTGGGTAACTGGGGCTTTAAGTCGTGCTAGGTGGTAGCTTAGCTGGATGGAGCTCTTGGATTGACTGAGAAAAATATGGTTGTGCAACTAGCCACCAACTCTCAATTCTGCTTATTTTTATTATTTTAATCTATGTGACTGATGTATCAAACTGTATGTGAGTACCGGCTTGAACATTTTAATACCTGTAGTATGTTTTACATGTTCCATAGGTTTTCCTCTAGAGTCCTATCTTTTGGTTTGTAAATGTGATTCACACCCCCTTTTGATCCTTAATTCCTTTTTTTTATCCATCCAGATTGGTCCCCTTAGATGTTGGCCAGGTGGTCTATGCCTCTCAAGATCGATTGGTGATCAGGACGTAGGTGAATTTATCATTCCGGTTCCTTATGTGAAGCAAATTAAGGTACACTGCTGGAAAGTCACTTTACACCATTTCTGGAGAAAACTGAATTGTAAACTCTCACTCTAGTGATATCACATTCAAGTACCAGAAGTTCTGCTGGTTGGATATTCTCATTATCATTATCATCTGAATTTTCTGTCGTTATATGAACCTATCCTTGTAAATTAACTGTAATGTTTGAGGCCAAGCTGTATTCTATCCTGTACCTGTTACCTGACTATTCAGATGATACATCACTTTGTCTAGACATATATTTTCCAATATTTATAAACTGACTGCCAGATTTCGTTCGTATTTCTTTGTCTGCAAAGTTTGCTCATTGTTATATGCAATATGTTTTCTTTTCTGAGAGGATTATTCTGTGATTTTCTCTGAAGTGATTCTTTGTTCATTTTAATCTGATCATATTTTGAAAAATAATGGTGTATTGCAATGCTTGTAGCTGTCTAATGCTGGAGGCCGTCTTATTATTTCAAGTGACGGTGTTTGGGATGCTTTAACTGCGGACATGGCTTTTAGATGTGCACGAGGGCTTCCTCCTGAGGCTGCAGCTGAGCAAATTGTTAAAGTACAATACTAATACCCTTCCCCACCCATCTTAACACAAGGTCTGAAATCCTCAGTTGTACTGTTCCTAACTGGTGTACTGTTTGCAGGAAGCAGTTGAATCAAAAGGATTGAGAGATGATACAACTTGCATTGTCATTGACATAATACCACCAGAGAAACCAAAATGCACTATAGAATCTCCAAAAACGCCAGGAAAAGGCCTTGTACTTCTAAAAAAATTCTTTTTAAGGAAAACGGCATCTGACTCGTTGTCTCTCGCTGATACGGATAATTATCCTGAGCCAGATTTAGTGGAGGAGGTCTTTGAGGACGGATGCCCATCCCTTTCAAGGAGGTTTGTACCCCTACCTCATCTTGATTATGGATGCATAATAGCTGGCGAATAATTATACTGTAAACTTATGCTTTCCAATAAAGAAGTATGATGTTTCCTGCTGCTAAAATGATTCCACTTGACCTGGAAGTATTTTTTGATAGTGCTGGATACCATACCTTGTCTACAAAAGTTTAATTCCTGATAGAGCATAATGAATGCTGTTGTCAAGTAGGAGTATATAACTCCTCCACAAGATATTAAAAAAAACCAGGGTAATGCATTCTTGGGCTGAATTTCTAAAGGGAAGTCAATAGTATTACAGTTTGTGACTGTGCTATGCTTGTCTTCATTAATTAAGTGCATGCTGTTATGTTAACACTTAATCAACCGTGTAGTTCCTCACACAGTAATCAATTACTCTAGTCACAAATAAGTGACATTTTGGACATTGACCTGGTCTCCAAAACAATACTTTTACTAGTGTCCTTTCTTACAAAAATATTTATATTCAACATAGTAAAAGTAACTAAACCACATTTCTGAGACAATACTCATCATTTTTTCAAATATCCAAACTCAACACATAGAAAGTAATATTCAATCAAATTTTGAAATGGTTGACTTAGGACAACCCAAAAGCGTAACTGCTTTCAGTAGTGTTTTCATTTCACGTCTCAAAGTAGAAGTAGATGTTTGTTGGAAGGAACTGTATCTCATCAAGAACTATCGACGACGACGACAACAACAACATAGCCTTTTGTCCCAAGCAAGTTGGGGTAGGCTAGAGATGAAACCCAAAAGAGACGAGAAACAGGGAGACATCAAGAACTATCGATCATGGCAATATTGTGAGAAAGCCATGACATCATGAAATGTTGAAAACAAGCTTGTTTTATCAAAATGTGGAGTTGGATTCTAGAAGCATCCAAAACTTTAATCATGATGCCATGTCTGACATTTGATTTCCGATGAATGCAGGCTTAATGCTGAATATCCTGTCCGAGATATGTTCAAACTTTTTGCATGTGCAATTTGTCAAATTGACTTGGAATCTGGTCAAGGCATATCCATACACGAGGGTTTGTCAAAGCCAGGAAAGCTGCGTCCCTGGGATGGCCCTTTCCTTTGTCACAGTTGCCAGGAAAAGAAAGAGGCGATGGAGGGGAAGCGTCACTCACGAGGTATAAACTGTCCTAGTTCTATTTCTATAAACTGCCCTAGTTCTTTTTCATACAGCTTACCAAATCCATAGTGCGTTAGCGCCAAATCAAAACCTTACATTCTTACATCTGCAGATTCCTCGTCAAGAAATAGCGGGTCAAGTGAATAGTGACTGAAGCCAAGAGTCATCTTGAGGCAACCACCTAGCCGTGTGACGAGCTAATTCTTGTTGCAGCTGTCATTCTTGCAGCATTTCGTCTGTTACATGGATTACCATTGGATAGAGACAGATGTTGGAAGGTGTCATGCCTACATATGTTGGAGTTATACGGTACTGGACCGTAGACCAAATTCAATCGCCTCTAGATACCACACCAGCGTCGTCGGCAGGGCTTGTGGCAGTAGCTCATGCAGGTAATGATGACACGAGATTGTTAGTGAATGTCGACAGTGGCCAATAGTCATGTAAATTATTCATCGTATAGAGGTGCAAGTGACAAATAGCCACGGTTTTGTAATTCTCGACTAGGATTAGGTATTGAGACCCTGTAATTCGTCTGGGCAGACCTCTCAAACTAAAGGTCAACAACGTAGCCTGGCCTATTGTAGAATGTATCTTGCCCTACAATCTTCATGATTCGACGCTGTAATTAAATCTAAGATCTTTGCAGACCGCCGTGATTCTTCTTCGGTGGGATAAGCTATTACATGTGACAGCTATTATATTATATATACACTACAGTGTTAAAAAAGCCTCACGTTTATCGAGAGGCTAGAAATTGCAAGGTAAACCAAAAAGAAAAAAAAAATGCACTGATCGATTTTATAATGATCTAACGGTTTAGATTAGCCTAAAGAATCCATAAAAAGATATGCTAACATATAACTAAATTTGAAAAAAAAGGGATTATGAAAACTTTGTAGTTTGATTACCATACAAATAGCAAAGTAAAATATCTGAACAAACAACAAAGTATGTATATCAGATACAAATAAATAGCTAAAATTGCAATAAGAATGTATTTATGGTAATTGGTGGTAAAGGATCATGCACTCTCATATATACGTTCACGTAACCTCATTTACGAGTCTCGGTGTAGCAATCTGCACGCATACAAATTTAGAAAGCAATATAAAGAGTCCCCGTATCAAGCAACCTCGTATACTGCGTTTGTACCTACACAAGTTCCCGTATATTTAAGAAGCCAGCACAATTAATAATTTGGAACAGAGGGAGTGTTTTACTTAATTTTAGCAATGATGCGTGGCTAGCTAATCACTGTATCCTTGGATGGCTAGCTACTGCAAATTACCATTTAAGGTTTAAAAAGGTAGCAACTGAATAAGGCCAATCTCAGTGGGAGTTTTATAAAGTTTCATAGACATTAAATACGCTAACATGACACTATATTGATGAAGAAAGAGATGATGAAAGTTTCATGCGAGTAGAGATAGTTTTCTTGCAATTAAATACGCTAACATGTCACTATAGGCCCCGTTCGGTTGGGCTGATAAGCCGGCTGAAAAACACTGTTGGCTGATTTGTTGTGAGAGAAAAATACTGTTCCGGTTAAAAAAACAAGCTGAAAAAGATGGATTATAAGCAGGGGGAACATGCTCATATTGATGAAGAGATGATGAAAGTTTCCTTGCAACCATTGCTGCTGCCTGCTACTCCCATCGTCATCCCCACTCAACACCTGCACCCAGTTGAGCTGCCTGCCGATGGAAACGCCACCTCTGGGCATGCACATAGCCATCACTTTCTTTCTTTTAAAGTTTTCCCGTCCAAAAAAGACAGGACAATTTGTGTGTCAGTATCACCTTTCATGACCTCGCGGCCTGAACACAGTAACAGTGTTATTAATTAATTATTATTAGCCCCTACAAAGCGCAGCTTCACCGAGGCATGAGAGCCTAGCCACGTCGCCCTAAATTCCCACATGTGTCCACGTCGCCCTAAATTCCCAAAAACCTCAGCCACAGGTTTGCACGGAAAGCTCGTGGCCAGCAAGGATCCACGTCGCCCTCATCCACAAAAATATCACGCCGCTCTCCCCTTCCTCATCGGGAAAGAAAAGAAAACCCCACGACTCCCCCACACCCCCTCTATCTCTCGGTCTTTCCCGAGACGGCGGCGGGCGGGGCGACGGCGCCTCCCACGGGCGGCGCACCGACGGCCCCCTCCCCCTTCGTTCCCTGCGCGGGTAAGTCCGCACTGCTCCTCCTCTGTACAGGGCCACCTCGCTCTCCTTTCTCTCTCCCTCTCCCTTAGTCTCGATCTAGCGCCGCGCCCCAGCGTGCCTGCCCTCTAGCGCCACGTCGTGACGACGTGCCCGCCGGCCGGTGGTGGCCACAGCTGCGGGCCTGCGCCCGCTATCCGCTCCCCCCATCTGAAGGGTCGACATGGCGGACTAGAGGGGGGTGAATAGTCCTTTGTAAAATTAATCGCGTCGGTAAACCGAAACAAATACGGAATTAAAACTATCGGTCTAGCCAAGACTACACTCCTCTATCTAAGTTCACAAGCATCTCACAAAGATCCTAATTATATAACTAAGGTGCTTTTTCTTAGCAAGAGCTCTCCTAAACAATTCTAGAGCAAGGTCACACAAACCTATGCACTAGTACTTTAGCAATGCCGGGAAACTCCTACACAATTCTAGTAAGCAAAAGCACGAAGCCACCTATGCTCACTAGCAATGCTCAATAGCAAGGCAACTAATGCCAAACTAGAGAGCGCAAATTACTTAGCTACACAAACTAAGCAATATGACTAACAAGGTTACACAAACCAAATTAGCCACGCAATGAGAGCTACTTCTATGCTACACAAGCAAGAAGGTAACTAGCTAACTACACAAGCAAACTAGTTACAAGAGCAACTACACAAGCACAAGTATATGAATGTAAATACAAGCTTGTGAATCAAAAGCAAACCACCGAGAAGATGTACACAAATGTTGACACGGCGGTTTTTCACCGAGGTTCACTTGGTTGCCACCAAGCTAGTCCCCATTGTGGCGATACACCCACTTGATGGATCACGAGCTAATTGACTATCAAGAGTCAAACCCTCAGCGGGTGCCGCACATCCACTCTCAAGATGGGGATCCTCCAAGCCACGAGCTTTACTAGAGTTGCTCTTCACGATCCCCGTGGGGTGAGCACAATCCCCCTCACAAATCCTCCTCCGGAGCCACGCACAATCTCCACGCATGCTTCAACGGAGTCGCAAGCCACCAAGCCGTCTAGGAGGTGGCAACCTCAAGAGTAACAAGCACCACCGGCTTGCAACTCGATCACCTAGTGCCACTCGATGCAATTCTCACGATGCAACGCACTAGAATCGCTCTCACTCGATCGGATGATCACTATCAAGCTCAAGTGAGTTAGAGGGCTCCCAAGCACACCAACACAAGCCACCAAGGCCTAAGGGTGCTCAGCTGCCGGCCATGGCCGGCCACAACATCTATTTATAGCTCCACAATGAAATAGTGCCGTTAGTCCCCTCACTGGGCAAGTTTCGGGTCGACCGGACGCGCAGGTCAGTAGCGTGCTCCAACGGCTAGTTTTCACGCGTATAAACTTGTATTGACCGGACGCGTAGGTCACTAACGGGACCGGACGCGCAGGTCGCAGCGAAACAGCGAACAAAGAGGTTCCAGTAAGCTCCCGAAGCGACCGGACGTGTCCGGTCATCACTGACCGGACTCGCTGCAGCGTCCGGTCACTTTCGCCCGCGAAAAACACTGACCGGACGCGCAGGTGCTGACCGGACGCGTCCGGTCACGAGTCCGGTCACAGACCACTCTTCGGTAAAACAACGATAACTCTTAGCTCCGAACTCCGATTTTGATGATCTTAGACATTTTGGAAAGCTTACTCAGAGGGCTACACAACCCACTAAAGCACTTGATCCAATTCACAATGGATCAAAGCTGTATTCCACTCCAAGAGTCATCCTAGTGTCCGGAGAACACCGAAAAACCTTTCTCTCTTCTCCAAGTTGATCAACATCAACTCCAACACCTTCTCCTTTGCAAATGTGCCAACACCACATGTGTAAAACACCATGTGCATGTGTTTTAGCATTTTCACAATTATTTTCTCGAAGAAGTTAGGCACTCAACTTGCCTCGCCACTCGATCCTAACACGTATGCAAAGTTAGATCGCTCAAGTGGCACTAGATGACCAATATGTAAACAAGTTTGCCCCTCTTAATAGTACGGCCATCTATCCTAAACCTAGTCATCAACTTCTCTACACACCTATGACCGGTGAAATGGAAATGCCCTAGGTTATACCTTTGCCTTGCGCATTCCACTCCATCTCCTCCGACGTTGATGCAACACATGCACCAACCATATCACAAATGATATGATCCACTTCATATCATCACGTGACCGTATTGGTTCATCGATCTTGACCTCACTTGCTCTTCACCGTTGCGTCGGTCCATCGGCGCCAAGTCTTGCTCAAGCTTCACCGCCTCATGGCCCATAGCTCCAAAGCCTCCGACTTGCCCTTCACACTTACAACCGGTCCGTCGAGCCAAGCCTCATCTTGATCTTTGCCACCTTGGTCACATGACTCCATATCATGTCTCATATGCAATGAGCTCCTTCATGACACCATTACCTATAGACTAATCCCTGTGTATCTCACATTAAACACAATTAGTCCACATAAGGTTGTCACTCAATTACCAAAACCAAACAAGGACCTTTCACCATCGTGCATCTCTCTCTCTCTCCCCCTCTCTCGAGCGTGGCGGCACCGGCCTAGGGTTTCGCCAATGCGTCACCAACCATACCGGATCGGGCGGCCAGTGGCGCAGCAGGCACCACGCGTGCGGCGGCCCTAGCACGGGTGGCGCACGCGATGAATCCGTACACAGGTTATTGTCCTATCACTATTTATCAGCTACCTCATGCCCTTCCATAATGCCTATTCACATTTGGTTGGTGCCTTGCGCTGAGTTTAGCTTCTTAGTCAATTCTTCTAGATAGGACTTTCAGGTCACCCATTATGACATTTTGTATTGGATATACGTAGTTTCTTTAGGTGTTAGTCTGCATGCTTGTTTTTGAAGATTGAAAAAAAACATAGCTGCCTTGATGTTAGTATGCGCTTCGGCTGTAGGTGTTCATTGTCCAACTGTGTTGCGTTGTTTCCTTCCAGTTGGTTCCTTTCTCCAGAAACACATTGATGCTGCATCTGCATGCTTTGTTGTGTGGGTGTAGTTCACTAAAACTATTACACGAACTAGCAAGTCGGCTCCAGCAGGAGCACACGCTACCATCGTCGCCTGTTTGAAGGACGTTGTGTGAAGAATTTAGAGTCCGTTTGGCACAGCTCCGGCTTCACTACTGGTGCGTTACTGTAGCAAGAAGCTGGTGGAGTTAGGGACTGAGGTTTCACCGGCTCCGGTTCTTCCTGGTTCTTTTTCTGCTTTGGGAATCAAAACAACTCTTGCTACACAGTAGTTTTGAAGAGGAGCCAGAGCCCTGCCAAAGAGGGTCTTAATTTGACACTTTAAGTGCTAGAAGGCCAAAACCTTACTGAGGGTGTGTTTAGATCAAAAAGTTTTCACGAAAAACTACAGTAACGAATCTTGCGGCACATGTATGGAACATTAAATATAGACGAAAAAAACTAATTACACAGTTTGGTTGGAAAATTACGAGATGAACGTTTTGAGCCTAATTAGTCCGTGATTTGACACTAAAGTGCTACAGTACAATGTGCCAATAACGGATTAATTAAGCTTAATAGATTCGTCTCGCAGTTTTCAGGCAAGCTATGTAATTAGTTTTTTTATTAGTATCCGAAAACCCCTTCCGACATTGCACGAATCATGCGACGTGATATGTTTTCAAAAACTTTTTACCAAGTAAACCCACCCTGACATTCCTTCCTTTATATAAATACTCCGTACAGCTGGCGGGGAAACTATTCTCTATTTCACCTGACGTGGTAGTTTTTCAAGCATTGAACCCCGGGCCTTGTTTAGATGCTATCCAAATTCTAAGTTTTTTTACTCTCTTCATCACATCAATTTTTAGCCGTTTACATGGAGTATTAAATGTAGGTAAAAAATAACTAATTACACAGTTTAGTTGAAAATCACGAGATGAATTTTTTGAGCCTAATTGGTCTACGATTGGACAATATCTTACTATATAAAGAAGAAAGTGTCTGTCCCATCTGCCAAATGTTTTTCGTCCGACTCCACAATAGTTTTCGTCGGTCACCTCCAACCTCCGTGATATTTTTTTCCGCACATGCCGCCCACGATCTGCCCCCAACACCCACGCTCCTATTTCGCTCAGAAAAAAAATCGCTCAGAAAAGAAAGAAACGAAAACTGATGCAAATCCCCCACGCCGATCCTCTTGATTTCTGCATTGTCCTCGACGGGGGAACTGAATCACCGTTGCTGCCGGGTCCCTGCGTGCTGCCGCCCACGTTGTTCCTCGCCCTCGTCCGAGAGGGTGACCAGAACACGACGCTCTCCGTCCTTCCTCCATGGACTGCAGGTGAACGTGGGTGGCTATGAAGGTGCAACGCAAATGGGTTGTGGTCTGCAGACGCGAGGCAGCCGGTTTGTGGACATGCAGCGGACCAGCTGCAAACAACAACAAGAGATTGCACGGTCCTTGCTCAATGGCCTGCGGATCAGCGACGAAGAAGCTGCACAAGAGGGCCACGACCAACGTGCTGTCGGTGATGTTCCACTCCATTCTCCAGGTGGTGGCACTCGGCTATTGGGCCTTGGCCTCGCCTATTTCTCTTAGAAAAGGAACACGCGATGACCAGGCGTCCAGGGGCAAGATGCAGACTCGATTTCAGCGGCACCAGCACCATCGAAGTCAGCTCATGTAAGCATTGATGTTGGTTGTATTTCAGATCGTTGCCACCACTTGATGTATGGTAAATTATTGAAACCAAAAGGAATCATTTTCACTAAAAGTAAAAATGATTCCATCTGCTCATAATATTGATAGGTTATAATGATTAAGAGAGTTCTAAAAAGGTCATCTTGCAGTACAAATAGTTAGATGTACTAAGCAGGTGCAAATAAAAGCAGTTCGTATTATGGTGATATCTAAAGTCTAATCTCATAGAGGCATGTTAATTCTTGGAACTCTGGTAGAATGAGTACAAAGCTTCATTTGAAAAACTGAAGTATTATTTTTCAGTTCATTGATGCCCATCCAGTTGAAAAATTGAGGTATTATCTTCAGGCGTATGTAGTATATAGGGGAACAGGGGAGGTGTAAAGGAAAACCAAAACTTAATCTTCCTTAGTTCTGTTCTGCAACTGGATGGACATCAATGAACTGGAAATAACGCTGACGAAGCATTCGGGGTCGAGCTGGTTGTGCTATGTCGATATAGAAAGGGGCTTGGGGGAGGCAGGTTGTTCAGGGCCACCGCCGCCCGCAAATGGAAGAGGATGCGGCTGGGCTAGGGAGTGGTGGGGAAGCCATAGTGACAGCTCAGCGAAACTAGGTTAGCGTGGCAGGGGGAGTGGGGCCAGACACAGCAACCGAGAGGCCACCAAGGACAGAGGGACCGCTATCCATGGAGGCACATGAACTATTTGAGACTGGTGTTGAAGAACAACTTAAGGTAGAAGATCAACAGGAACCATCTGATCTAAATTAACGGTCGCAATGCGTCGCTTGAAAAAAAACGAAAAATTAGGACTACATTATAGCAATTCCCTTGCTAAGATCGAACTCAAAACATCATATTATGTTATTGTCATAAGACAATGCACTATGGTATTTGTGGGTTGGCTACCAAATGTCTCATACAATTTTTAGTTGCCCCCGTTGCAATGCACGGGTAATCACCTAGTTTGTTAAATAAGACGAAAACGGTACTATTCATCAGGTTCAAATTTTTTGCAAAGTAAACGAGCCCAGGTCTTCAGAGCCCAGTGCAGAACTGCAGACCCCTCCAGCCGCCGAGCGGCCGCATCCCCTGCGCCTGCGGCGCTACGCCTACGCGCGACCGTGACCGCGCCCGGCGCCTCCGCCCTCTCCTGCGGTGCTGCCCCACTCGCCCTCTCGCTGCCCTCCGCGGCTCCGCCGGCGGCCGGCGCGCTCCGAGTCGCCGAAGTCCGACGGCCCCGTCCTCGGCCCTCCGCCGGGGCGCCCCGTCCTCTGCTGCCCCCGCGCCTCCGCGGACAGCGGCTCCGCCGGGCGCCGGCGGTCGGCGTTCACCGCACACCGGCCTGCCGGCGTGCTGGCCCCTGGCCCCTGCTGCTGCGGTGCTGCCCCTTTCCTCAGTACAGGGACAGTCAGGAGTGAGGTATACTGCTGCCCTTGTCCTGTTCTAATATTTTCTTTTGAATATTCAGTGATCCGATTCCGATAGTTTTACTTTCATACTTTGTAGGGTATAATCAGTAGTACTATAGTAGACTAGAATGGAGAGATATTATGCTAAGAAAGATGCTTCAACTTGGAAGATTGCAACTAATCCGATTCCGGTTGTTCTAGGCAGGTGGGAAGGCGGGAAGGATGTTCGCGTTGAGCCAGATCGAGCACGACCTGCCGATGCCGCCACACCTGCTGAGCCGCCCCCTCCCCGACGCCATCAAGGCCGAGCTCGAGAGGCTCTTCTTGGACAAGGTAACGCGGATGTTGGTTCCGTTTAGCCGTGGCATTAGCATTGCTGGGAAAATTTTGCTCGGAAGTGCCAGCAATACTCGGACTAAACCCCTTTCGCTCACAGCATTGGTGGGTTCCAAAATGTGTGTATCTGTTTGCGTTTCGCGTATGATGCAGGTAATAGCAAACCTTGGGCTGTGCGTTTCTGTCTATGATATCCGATCCATTGAAGGTGGTTCCATCCATCCAGGAGAGGGCTGCTCGACCTATAAAGTAACGCATGCCTTTCGTAACTCTTATGTAGTTGGTATAGTAATATGCTTGCATTAAATGTTTTATTGAAGGTAAATTTGTGGAAGTATCATGTTTCCCATATAACGTGACCTTCCAAATCATGCGACACGGGTGCTGCCATGTTGCCTGTTTTACACTCTTTAATTTGTGATCAATTGAAGCAAGATGTGAAATCTAATAGGCTGCTTGGTTTGAGGAGTCACCCAATCCTAGATGAGGTGGTGCATCGTGGGTTCATTCCTCAAATTTGGTGGGATGACCCCATTCCTCGTACCAGTACTAATTATTAGCTTGTGAGGAATGAGGTGATGATGCACCAACCTATTCCATTCCACAAACCAAACAAAAAAAGTGGGGAATGAGTAGATGATGGATCACCTCGTTCCCCAAACCAAACACACCATAAGTTAATATTTATCTTTTGTCCAGTTTCCTTCTCATTGGTGCTCACTAAGTACTTAAAACTGTTTCTAAAAGTGCTTAGCATTTGGTTGCTGTGCTAGAGCGGAAATATTAGCTTTTGTGATTTAGCCTAAAAATGTGTTGCTATGCCGGTTACTTATCCTATTGTTGTTTTTTCTTCTCTTCATGTATGAGTATGATAGCTATTTGCCCATCACTTGAAAGGCAAAATCTGCATATTTTCCCAGCATTTTTCTCTTCCCAATGGCCTTGCAACCAAGGCACTTAGCAATTTAGTTCAAATCGTGATGGTTCCCAGGCTGTATTTTCTAATTGATTATTTTTAGTTATGATGCTAAGATTCAGTTCTTCCATTTGTCAAAAAAACAATGCTAATTAGTTTGTTGACATGAATTTGTAACAGAGTGTTGCTACCTAGTAATGAGTTGGTTTCAGTATAACAAGTTACAATACATGGTTATTGTAATTTCTTTGCTGAATGGTAATGAATTTTGGGTTACCCGTTGTAGAGAAAAAAGTTATCATACACAAAGAACCCTTTCTAACTAGAATTACACACCTTTTTAACAGAGAGGCCCTTTCTTCCAGTATTGTATTAGTATAATATATCTGATCTCTGCAAAGTTATTTATTTCAATTCTGGGGCTTCCTACACTTTGCAAATTATGCTCAAGATTTCCTTGTTCCTGTTTTGGATAGGTTTCATTTCGTTTGCTGATGTTCAAGCCTTTTAATGGGGAGGTTCTTGTTGGGAGGATTAGTGGATATGATGATAAGGGATTGCAGGGTGAGTTCATTTGGAGAACTGCTTCAGTAGAAACTTCTTGATTCCTGCCCTCATGTGAACTGTCCATGGTCCTTTCTGGTGCTGTATTTTAGCTTTCTATAATAACTTTGCATGGCATTTATTCATATTTTCACCATTGTATGCCCTAACTTTTAAATGAAAGGTCCAAATGGTTTGGTCATGTCTAATCCGTTCATGCATGAATAAATTTTAAGCCTATTATCTTAACACTTCCAAACTAAATGTTTTTATTGGAAATATTAATTTCATTTTTACAAGCATGGTGCATCACCTGGTTGAATTGGTTGTTACAAAATTTAAATGCTCCATTCCTGTTCTCAGAATTAAATAAAACATCAAATACGTATGATATTGTTGTAACTACATTTCTTTTAGCTAATAGACCTGCTTCTTTTGCAGTTTCACTTGATTTCTTCAGTGACATTTGCATACCTGGACACTTGATGCAGTATGGCACAGTAAGGTTGTGCACCACCTGTTTTGTTAATTTATTGTTGCAGTATATAAATCGCTAGTATTGTTTAAAGTTGATATGTCATATGTGATTCTGGAGTTATACTGTACAATGCTTCTGGTGTTATATTGTACGATTTTGTTTTGATTTGTCTTGGAGTAGCATTTCAACCACACTTCCTTTTACATCTGAAGTATGACCTAAATTATTTTAGTTATCATGTCAGTGTACAGTGTACTCCAATCGACTATGATTGTTATGGGACTGTAAAACCATAACATAGTCCGCGAGAAACTAAAATGAAATCTGACTCGGGAAAAAATTACGGAAAAAGATTGCTCTCTCCAGCAAGTAGGTAGCACTTTCGAAGCAGTTAAAAGAACCTTAGTTTAACTTATTGCATTGATGGAACACTGATCTTTTCCTCTGTTTCTGAATAAAGTATTTTCTGCATAAAGTTCAGTCTATTTTCTTTAGTTCTCATCTTTGTTCAATGTTCATTGAATTTCCAGGGGACCAGATGGTAGGTGGATACTGAAGACTGAAGATGGTGATGAGCTTTATCTAGATCTAGATGACGAGGTACTTTAAATTTGTGCTTTCGATTAGTTTTTGTTTATTGCAAAACGTTGACTACTTTCTATGGTTGCTGCCCTAACCAAACTCATGATCAATCCAATCATTGTACAGATAAGGTTCTTGGTTTCTAGCACAAAATACCCGCCTATCCCAATTGATCAAAAGGAGGATGACCCACCATTTGCTCCAATGCAGATTGTTGTAAGCATCTACATCTATCCTCATTCTGTATGGTAGATTCTTGAGCATCGCTTCAAGTTGTACTTGCATAAGTTTTTTGTTGTATCTTATAAGTTGTGCCAGTTATTGGTGGCTGGATAGTTGATATTTTATAATGTTGGAGTGAAGCCCATGTGGGCCTTGGATAACAAAAAAAAAATTCTAACGACGACAAATCCCATAATATGGATTTTGTTTTTCTTTGATTCCCTTATTTTGTCAAATGTAACCTCTTTGCATATGCCTTTTGAGAGAATTATTCTCTTGATATGCTGAATGTTGTCCTTTCATTTTTTTTTGCACTTCCCTGTATGCATATTGTTGTGCGTATGCAGCCTAACTCTCTTTATATTCATCATGTATGGTGATTTCTAATTAATATCATGCTTTGGCAAATGAAGTCCGTGTTGGATCTACAAATTGTAAACCATTATTGTGCTTATATGGCATTTTTTCATTTTATATCTTACAAGCTGAGCCAGTTATTTTGTTGTGATGTGTTGTATCCAGTGTTTGGGGAAAGTAACTCTATTGATTTTGGCTAACCCTAGAAGGGTAGCTATATAGTAACCATACATGGGCCACATGGGCCTTAGGCACATGGGCCTAATACATACTCCAACACCCCCCTGCAGTCTGAACTACCGGAGCAGCGGAGTTCCAAGCTGAACAAGAAAGAACACACGCGACCCCCCCACAGACGCAACTAGCCACCAGTGATGTTGAGGCTGGAGCGAAACTCGGCGAAGGTCGAGGACGGGAGGCCTTTGGTGAAGATGTCCGCGAACTAGGAGGTAGTCGGAACATGGAGGACCCGCACCTCGCCCATGGCCACCCGATCACGGACAAAGTGGAGGTCGATCTCCACATGCTTCGTCCGCTGGTGCTGGATGGGGTTGGTGGAGAGGTAGACCGCACTGACATTGTCGCAGTAGACCATTGTGCTCCGGGAGGGCGAAGTGTGTAGCTCAGCAAGAAGCTGCCTGAGCCAGGAGGCCTCCGCCACACCGTTGGCAACAGCGCGGTATTCCGCCTCAGCACTGGACCGGGAGACCACCGGCTGGCGCTTGGACGACCAGGACACCAGGTTGCCGCCCAGGAAGACGGCGTAGCCGGAGGTGGAGCGGCGAGTGTCCGGGCACCCCGCCCAGTCAGCGTCGGTGTAGACGACGAGGTCGGTGGAGGAGGCCCGGTGAAAGAGAAGGCCGTAGTCGAGCGTGCCCCGGAGGTAGCGGAGGAGGCGCTTGAGAGCCGTGAGGTGAGGCTCCCGGGGATCATGCATATGAAGGCAGACCTGCTGAACTGCATAGGTGATGTCTGGCCGGGTGAAGGTGAGGTACTGAAGGGCCCCAGCGAGACTCCTGTATGCAGTGGGATCAGACACCAGGGGTCCCTCAACCTCGGATAGCTTGCCCTGAGTATCGACCGGAGTGGAGCAGGGATTGCAGTCAGTCATCCCAGCCCGCTCCAGGATATCCCGAGTATACTGTCGCTGGTGAAGAAGTAACCCGGCAGGGCGGTGCTCAACAGTGACCCCGAGGAAATGGTGGAGCTCACCCAGATCCTTCATCGCAAACTCTTGCTGGAGAGCGGCAATGATCCGGCGGAGAAGTGGCTCACTGGAGGCGGTGAGGACAATGTCATCAACATAGAGCAGCAAGTACGCAGTGTCAGCCCCATGGTGGTAGACGAACAGTGATGTATCAGACTTGGCCTCCACGAACCCCAGTGTCAGCAAGAAAGTCGCAAACCGGTGGTTCCACGCCCGAGGTGCCTGCTTGAGGCCGTAGAGAGACCTGTTGAGCCGGCAGACCATGTCAGGACGGGTGGAATCAACGAACCCCGCCGGCTGACTGCAGTATACTGTCTCGGTGAGAAGGCCGTGCAGGAAGGCATTCTTGACGTCCAGCTGATGGACAGGCCATGACCGAGCAAGGGCCAGCGAGAGCACGGTACGGACGGTGGCCGGCTTGACCACCGGGCTGAAGGTCTCATCATAGTCGACTCCCGGGCGCTGAGTGAAGCCCCGGAGGACCCATCGAGCCTTGTAGCGCTCGAGAGTGCCATCAGCCCGCCGCTTGTGGGTCCAGATCCACTTGCCGGTGACGACGTTGGAGCCTGGCGGCCGGGGCACCAACTCCCACGTCTGGTTGGCAAGTAGCATGGTGTACTCCTCTTCCATCGCACGGCGCCAGTGAGGATCCAACAGGGCGTCGCGGACGGAAGAGGGTACCGGGGAGACCACCGTGTCGTCGGTCGAAGCCGCAAGGGCACGAGGCGGCAGTGTGCCAGCCGTGTGCCGTGTCACCATCGGGTGAACATGCCGCGGGTGCCGGTGAAGAAGTGGCGGGTGGTAGACCGGCGGTGCACCACGAGTCGACGGGGACTGCTGTGGTGGTGTCGGTGTCCCCGGCGGAGAAGGGACCGCGAGCAGCGGCGGCCGCGCCCTGCGCTGGTACACCCGTACCGGCGCGGCGAACCTCGACGGCGGTGCCGGGGCAGGTGCCGGGGCAGGATCCGGCGACGGCGACCGGCACGGCCCCCCAGGGGCAGAAGCGGGGGACGAAGGCCCCGGGTCTGCGCCTACCGGAGAGGGCAGGGCCGCGCTAGAGGACGACGGGTCCAGACCCACCGGGGAGCCTGGACAGGAGGCCGGCAGGGAGCTCGGCGAAGCGGTACCTGCAGGAGACCACGGAAAAGGTGGCTGGACCACCATGTCAGCGGGAAAAAGGGAGGGGGGGTCAGGAACCGGAGGGGTGGTGGTGCTGGAGAAAGGAAAAACGGACTCATCGAACACCACATGGCGAGAGATGAGGATCCGTCGGAAGGTAAGATCAAAGCACCGGTACCCCTTGTGATCCGGGGAGTACCCGAGGAAGACACAGAGCGTGGAGCGAGGGTCCAGCTTGTGGGAAGAAGTGGCAGCGGTGTTGGGGTAACACGCACACCCAAACACGCGGAGGTGATCGTACCGAGGAGGGGTACCGAAGAGGGCGTGGTGTGGTGTGGGAGCGGGACAGGCAGCAGAAGGAAGACGGTTGAGGAGGTAGGTGGAGGTGTGCAGGCCCTCAGCCCAGAAGCGAGCATGAAGAGAGGCCTGAAACAGAAGGGTGCGCACGGTGTCGTTGGTGGTGCGAATCATCCGCTCAGCCTTGCCATTCTGCGATGAGGTATATGGACAAGACATGCGCAACTGAACACCGTGAGAGAGAAAGAATGCTCGGGAGGTGGAGTTATCAAACTCGCGACCATTGTCACACTGGACGGCCTTGATGGTGAGGCCGAACTGTGTAGACACCCAAGTGAAGAAGTGAAGGAGCGTGGTAAACGTATCAGACTTCGCACGGAGGGGAAAAGTCCACGAATAATGCGAAAAATCATCAACCACCACAAGATAGTACTTATACCCAGAAATACTTAGAACAGAAGATGTCCATAGGTCGCAATGTACAAGATCAAAAATGCGGGCCGCATGGGAAGTAGAACTAGAAAAAGGAAGACGAACATGTCGGCCCAATTGGCACGCATGACACAGTTGCTCATCATGAGCTCGAGTACATGGAAGACCAGAGCTACGACTGAGCTGTATCAGGGCATCACGTCCAGGATGGCCGAGGCGCCAGTGCCAAGTAGTAGAGGAAGTAGAGGTGGCGAAGGCAGCTGACAAAACGGGCGGCGAAGAAGACGAAGGAGCCGCCGGGAAGCGAAGGGTGTAAAGGGGTCTGGTGCTGTCACATCGGAGCAGAGGACGCCGGGAAGCCAAATCCTTTACAGTAAGACCAGAAGAGTCAAATTCTACAGAACAAGAATTGTCAGCTGTAAAACGACGAATAGAAAGAAGGTTGTGAACCATAGAAGGAGCAACAAGAACATCAGGAAGACGGAAGGAGCCATGAATACCGGCGGTACCCACAGACGTGACTGGAAGACAAGAACCATTTGCGACCATAATGGACGAAGGAAGAGAGGAAGAGGGAGAGTGGAGCGACGAAAGTATACCGGGGTCAGGAGTGGTGTGGTAGGTGGCTCCCGAATCAGCGATCCACTCTCGGGTCCGACCGGAGGTGTCAGGCCCATGGTGCTGAACGAGCAAGCCAGGGCCGTCTGGTCCCAGCCGGCGACCCCCGGTGGAGTCCCGGTGGGTGGAGTCCACGGCGTAGCAGGGAAAGCGCCGGGTGGAGGACCAGCAGGAGGAGCTCCGGTGAGCATGGTCACCGGTGGACGAGTGTCGATCCCGGGGGCGTGGTAGGGCCACATGGAGATGCGCCCGGACCACGGGTTCTGAAAGGAAGGCCATGGTGCCCCCCCTGCGGCCCACCCGGTGCCGGAGCCTGGGTGAGGCCACCCCGGCCGCCCCCGCGACCCCCTTCGCGGCGACGACGACCGCCACGACCCCCCCCGCCTCCGCTCGACCCGGAGGGAGGTGGACCCAGGAGAGACTGTGGCGGCGGAGCGGACGACCGTGGTGGAGCAGACGGGCGCGGCGGAGTAGCAGCCAGAGCCGTCGAGGAGGCCGAGGACCCCGGAGAAGCGGTGGATCCCGGCTGGATGCCCTGCGTGAGCTCCTCCATGACGAGATCGTCACGGACCTCCAGGAAGGTGGGGAAGGGCCTCTGACGGGTGATCCACGTCCTGAGGTGGGCGTAGCGGTCGCTGAGCCCGCGGAGGACGTTGAGGACCAAGATGCGATCCTCCACAGGCCACCCGAGGTCCCCCAGGGAGTCCGCCATGCCCTTCATCCGACGGCAGAACTCGCCGACGGAGAGGTCACCCTGGACGAAGGTCCGGAAGCTCGCGTCGAGGCGCAGAGCCCGGGCCTCGGCGTTGCCTAGGAACTGGCCCTCCAAGGCGAGCCATGCCCGGCGCGCGTCAGGGGAGGTGCGGACGAGGTCGTGGAGGTCCAGAGAGATCGTCCCCAGGATCCAGGAGAGGACGATGCTGTCGAGACGAAGCCACGACGGGGTCTGGACGGCGACCGAAGCGTCAACGAGGACGTGGTCGTCGAGGGCGTAACGGCGAAGAGTGAGAAGCACCAGGTCCCGCCAGCGGGCGTAGGAGGGCGACTCCGGCTCGAGGACGACCGGGACGAGGAGGCGAATGTTCTGGACCCCCCCGGCCTGGTAGTGAAGCTGAGCCACGAGCGGGTCAGCCGGGTCGTGCCAGAGGACGGCGGTGTGGGAGCCGCGGCGTCCCGACGAGACGGAGGAAGTGGCCCCAGCGGCGGCGGGAGAGGCGCCGAGGAGTTGCTCCGCCTCGGCGATCTGGCGGGCCAGGGCATCGGTCGCATCGCGCTCCCGCTCCCACACGAGTGCAGCCGCGCGCACACGGGCCTGCCCCTTTGCGGCGGCAGCCCGGGCAGCGACGAGAGCGGCGGCGAGTGCGGAGTCGGGGCGGTTTCCGGGGACGGGCAGTGAAGACGGAGCGGGGAAGAGGAAGGCCGCGCCTTGAGAAGTGATCCCCGCGCCCCCATGCTGTGAACCGGCCGCCGCGGCGAGAGCACCAGCAAGAGCGGCGGCATCTCCGGCGCCCAGGGGAAGGAGAGGAGCCACCGGAGTGGTGACTGGAGCCGCTGGAGTGGGGAGGGCGGCAGTAGCCCTAGAGGCGGCCACCACCGCATCCCCCCCGCTGTCCGGCTGGACAGGAGCGGCCGCCCCAGGGGCGTGCGTGCCTGCAGCCGCCAGGGCCCCTGCGAGCGCCGCACCCAGCAGAGGAGGGGGCGCGCCGGTGGGGTGCGGCGTGGGGAGGACAGGCGGACAGGAGCCGCTGCCCCCAGCGGCGGCTGGAAGAACCGCGGCGCCCGACCCAGGCGGGCCCACGGCGGCTCCAGTAGCGGCAGCAGGGGAGGGAGACCGAAGGAGATCGGCCCAGGAAGGGGAGGAGAGGGGAGGGAACACGGTGAAGTAAGAAGGAGGGGGAGGAGGGCCACCGGCGGCAGAAGAGGCTGGCGGCGGGTGGGAGGGAAGAAATCAGGCTGCTGATACCATGTTTGGGGAAAGTAACTCTATTGATTTTGGCTAACCCTAGAAGGGTAGCTATATAGTAACCATACATGGGCCACATGGGTCTTAGGCACATGGGCCTTAGGCACATAGGCCTAATACATACTCCAACATCCAGTTTGGCGGTTTGATATGTTATAGAACCTATGTTGAAGTGAAGACCATTGGGTCTTAGTGGCTTAGCCCTTAGTCCCATTAACATGTCTAGTGTCGTTCAGTTTGTACGAGAAATGTTAATTCCATGTTGTCAATGCATGACTGCGTGTTTACATATGGGAAGTGGAGACGTCATGTGAAGCTTGTGATAGAGGGCTAGGCAAAAGCTGCGAGGTCATGTGAAGCTGGTATTTTTTGGGTGCATAATGCTTTACTTGTGTCTGTGTCTGCATGAGCATCGCAACTTGTCATTGCTTGCCACCGTGCCATGTCAATGTCAAGCACACTTAATACATGATTCCTTGCATAGTCTATGCACAAAAGTAATATTATTCGCTATGCGTTCCATGCATCATGGGTGGTGTCAAATCTAGAACGCCGAACACATAATTCCTTGCATTAATAAACTGCATAAATAGACAAATCTCATAATCTGGATCGTATTATGCTTTGAATCCCTTATTCTGTCAAACATAACATCTCTGTATGCCTCTTGAGAGAATTATATTCTCCTTATATGCTGAATTTTGTCAGTTCATGTTTTGGTGAGTAATTGTGGTTATGTCTCTGCAGGGAAGTATTAAAGGGGATGGTCTTGGTCTTCTTGCTTGGTGGGTAGCTGATGAAGAGGGGGAGGAGGCGGCAGAGCAAGAGCAATAACATCGTGTTGCTTTAGGGCTCACTTGGTGTAGTTTACAAAATCAGCCTGGTAGCATGTGTAAGGTCTGATTCCTAGGAGAAATTATGTCTGTATGTATCCCCTGAAATTTTCTAAATATCTGTCAGCTATATAATCAGATAGCGCAGAGATCTCTCCCTGTAAGGGCATTTCAGCAGGCCGGCACCATGGAAGTTCACTTCTAACCAGTGCTTGGTGTCACCCCCCAGCAAACAGCTGGGTAAAAGATCTGGGAGTGGCGAAAGCAACATCTGATGTATAATTTCCTATGAAGTGTAAAACTGGTGGACACTGTTGATATTTTTCCAGCAGTCATGGTTGGCGCACTTTATTGTCCTTTGCAGCTTGGTGCCTGAAAAAAAATGCATGTTTGCGATATTTTCAGACCTAGTTGGGTTTGACAAATGATTGGTGAACCTGGTCTCTTTTTGAGCGGTTCTTTTGTTGTATGTGGATTCCACCGTAGGTATTTCGTGGTATGGAAATTGGCTCTGTTGTAACTGTTGCGTTGGTTGGTGATTCACGCTGTGTCCTTGAAGCTGAGGGATCCATCTACTATTTGCCGGCTGACTATCGCTTTGACGCTAATGAAAGGAGTAAGACTGCTTTCTCATGGTGTACTGTTGTTCTATAATTGGTTACACGTTTGTCTCTTCTGACCTGTTAGTTTTTGATTTGTAGGGTTGGACGTGTAACCGAATGCGGAGGTGAAGTTGGAAGGCTAAATGTCATCGGTGGTGCTAAGGTTGCTCTTTGCCTTTTCACTCACTCCAAAGTTTTCCATTTAATTTATGCAGCTGGTAGCCAAACAAAAAAGAGATTTCTTTATTATTGAAAAACAGCTAACGTGCTTTTCCCCCCTTGTTTTTCGGTGCAATATTTAATACTATTTTTGTTAAAGTTCCTGAGGCTGTTAACTAAAGGTGTTTTTTTTGTTCCAAAAAAAGGCTTTGGCAGTTTGTTGCCTGTCAGTGACTGATTTGGTGTATAGCAAGCTATTTGACGTATAGTATTTTCATTTGGTAAGTGGGGCTTTAAGTCGTGCTAGATGGTAGCTTAGCTGGATGGAGCTCTTGGAATTACTGAGAAATTATGCTTGTGCAACTAGCCACCAACTCCTAGTTCTGCTTGTTTTTATTATTTTAAAATCTATGTGACTGATGTATCAAACTGCATGTGGGTACCGGCTTGAACATTTTAATACCTGTTGTATGTTGGACATCTTCCATAGGTTTTCCTTTGGAGTCCTATCTTTTGGTTTGTAGATGTGATTCACACCCTCTTTTGATCCTTAATTCTTTTTTTTATCCATCCAGATTGGTCCCCAGGTGGTCTATGCCTCTCAAGATCGATTGGTGATCAGGATGTAGGTGAATTTATCATTCCGGTTCCTTATGTGAAGCAAATTAAGGTACACTGCTGGAAAGTCACTTTACACCATTTCTGGAGAAAACTGAATTGTAAACTCTCACTCTAGTGATATCACATTCAAGTACCAGAAGTTCTGCTGTTTGGATATTCTCATTATCATTATCATCTGAATTTTCTGTTGTTATATGAACCTATCCTTGTAAATTAGCTCTAATGTTTGAGGTCAAACTGTATTCTATCCTGTACCTGTTACCTTACTATTCTGATGATACAACACTTTGTCAAGAGAGATATTTTCCAGTACTTATAAACTAACTGCCAGATTTCGTTCTTATTTCCTTTGTTTTCAAAGTTTGCTCATTGTTGTATGCAACTATAGTTATGTTTTCTTTTTCTGAGAGGATTATTCTGTGATTTTCTCTGAAGTGTTTCTTTGTTCATTTTAACCTGATCATATTTTGAAAAACAATGTTGTATTGCAATGCTTGTAGCTGTCTAATGCTGGAGGCCGTCTTATTATTTCAAGTGACGGTGTTTGGGATGCTTTGACTGTGGAAATAGCTTTTAGATGTGCACGAGGGCTTCCTCCTGAGGCTGCAGCTGAGCAAATTGTTAAAGTACAATACTAATACCCTTCCCCACCCATCTTAAGACAAGGTCTGAAATCCTCAGTTGTACTGTTCCTTACTGGTGTACTGTTTGCAGGAAGCAGTTGAATCAAAATGATTGAGAGATGATACAACTTGCATTGTTATTGACATAATACCACCAGAGAAACCAAAATGCACTAAAGAATCTCCAAAAACGCCAGGAAAAGGTCTTGTACTTCTAAAAAAAAATTCTTTTTAAGGAAAACAGCGTCTGACTCATTGTCTCTCGCTGATAAGGATACTTATCCTGAGCCAAATTTGGTGGAGGAAGTCTTTGAGGACGGATGCCCATCCCTTTCAAGGAGGTTTGTACGCTACCTCATCTTGATTAGGGATGCATTACAGCTGGCAAATAATTATACTTTAAACTTAAGCTTTCCAATTAATAAATGTGCTATCATTTCTGGAGCACTGTTTCAATACTGGTTCTAAGATACTTGTTACTACTACAATAGAGAAGTATGATGCTTGCTGCTACTAACGTGATGCCACTTGAGCTGGAAGTATTTTACCTTCATGCAGAAGTTGTATGTGCTGAAATACAAAATACATTAGATTCTTTGATAGTGCCAGATACCATACGTTGTCTACAAAAGTTTAATTCCTGATAGAGCAGAATGAATGCTGTTGTCAAGTAGGAGTATATAACACCTTCACAAAATATTGAAAAAAAACCAGGGTATTGCATTCTTGGGCTAAATTTCTAAAGGGAAGTCAATAGTATTACAGTTTGTGACTGTGCTATGCTTGTCCTTCATTAAGTGCATGCTATTATGTTAACAGTTAACACTTAATCAACCATGTAGTTCCTCACACAGTAATCAATTACTCTAGTCACAAATAAGTGACATTTTGGACATTGACCTGGTCTCCAAAACAATACTTTTACTAGTGTCCTTCACATTTCGAGACAATACTCATCATTTTTCCAAATATCCAAACTCAACACATAGAAAGTAATATTCAATCAAATTTTGAAATGGTTGACTTAGGAAAACCCCAAAGCGTAACTGCTTTCAGTAGTGTTTTCATTTCACGTGTCGAAGTAGAAGTAGATGTTTGTTGGAAGGAACAGTATCTCATCAAGAACTATGGATCATGGCAATATTGTGAGAAAGCCATGACATCATAAAATGTTGAAAACAAGCTTGTTTTATCAAAATGTGGAGTTGGATTCTAGAAGCATCCAAAACTTTAGATCATGATGCCATGTCTGACATTTGATTTCCGATGAATGCAGGCTTAATTCTGAATATCCTGTCCGAGATATGTTCAAACTTTTTGCATGTGCATTTTGTCAAATTGACCTGGAATCTGGTCAAGGCATATCCATACACGAGGGTTTGTCAAAGCCAGGAAAGCTGCGTCCCTGGGATGGCCCTTTCCTTTGTCACAGTTGCCAGGAAAAGAAAGAGGCGATGGAGGGGAAGCGTCACTCACGAGGTATAAACTGTCCTAGTTCTATTTATATAAACTGTCCTATTTCTTTTTCATACAGCTTACCAAACCCATAGTGTTTTAGTGACAAATCAAACATTATGTCCTTACATCTGCAGATTCCTCGTCAAGAAATAGCGAGTCAAGTGAATAGTGACTGAAGCCAAGAGTCATCTTGAGGCAACCACCTAGTGGTGTGACGAGCTAATTCTTGTTGCAGTTGTCATTCTTGCAGCACTTCCTCTATTACATCGAATTACCATTGGATAGAGACAGATGTTGGAAGGTGCCATGCCTAAATATGCTGGAGTTATACGGTACTGGACCGTAGACCAAATTCAATCGCCTCTAGATACCACACCAGCGTCTTCGGCAGGGCTTGTAGCAGTATCTCATGCAGGTAATAATGGCAATAGATTGTTAGTGAAGAATGTCGACAGTGGCCAATAGTCATGTAAATTATTCATCGTATAGAGGTGCAATTGACAAATAGCCACGGTTTTGTAATTCTCAACTAGAGGATTAGGTATTGAGACCCCGTGATTCGTCCGGACAGACCTCAAACTAAAGGTCAACCACGTAGCCTGGCCTATTGTAGAATGTATCTTGCCCAACAATCTTCATGGTTCAACGCTGTAATTAAATCTAAGATCTTTGCAGACCGCCATGATTCTTCGGTGGGATAGGCTATTACATGCGACACTTCCTGACTGCACCGGCACCTTTAGCTTAGGGTGTACTGCTGGTTTGATTGTGTGGTCGTCCTTTTATGTTTAGCAGGCGAGAATGTAATCTAAAGCTTTAGTTTTGCATGTGTAGAGTGTGTGTGTGTTTGGGTTCTTGTCCCGTGTTATCTTAATGTAATGAAGTGCAACTCTTCTGCATTTTTGAGAAAAAATATTATATATATACTAAGTGTTAAAAGAAGCCTCACGGTTTAGATTAGCCTAAAGAATCCATAAAAAAATATGCTATCATCATATAACTAATTTTGAAAAAGGGATTATGAAAACTTTGTAGTTTGATTACCATACAGATAGCAAAGTAAAATATCTGAACAAATAATCTATATCAGATACAAGTAAATAGCTAAAATTGCAACAAGAATGTATTTACGGTAACTGGTGGTAAAGGATCATGCAACCTCATATACTCTCCGTGTTGCAATCTGCTCGCATACAAATTTAGAAACAATATAAAGGAGTCCCCGTGTCATGCAACCTCATTTACTGTGTTTGTACCTACACAAGAGCTAGGTCTCTAAAGAGCACGTATAATAGTGGGCTGTAAGTTGGCTAAATGTTGATGTTGAGGAGAGAAGAGAGGAGAGAGAAGAGAAGCAGATTGTACAACCAACTTAGGCATAAGAACCTATACTTTGTGAGAGAGACAGGCGGACCATATATGGCTGTGTTTGTTTCCTCTGGGAAAAAGTTTAGCCCTGTCACATCGAATTTTTGATACCAACTAGGAGTATTAAACATAGGCTAATTACAAAACTAATTACACAGATTGAGGTTAATTTGTGAGACAAATCTATTATGTCTAATTAGTCCATGATTTGACAATGTGGTGCAACAATAAACATTTATAAATTATGGATTAATTAGGCTTAATAGATTTGTCTCTCTAATTAGTCTACTCCTGTGTAATTAGTTTTATAATTAACTCATGTTTAGTCCTCCTAGTTAGCATCCGAACGTCTGACATGACACGGCTAAACTTTAGCTCCTGAATCCGAACGTCTTATAGTGAAGAGCTAACTATTATTTGGGTAGGCTGAGAGAAGGCTGTAAAGAAACCTTACAGCCAGCAGCTGGCTGTATTATTAACCTTGCTATAAGAGTCTAGCGTTTATTTACTTTAAAATTTAGTCTCCAATGTTCTTTTATGAAATGGAACACTTATTGCATTTGGTCTCGTGGAAGTGACGCGCCCCCTCAGAGAAGACTTTTGTCATCAAGCTGTGAATACTGTGGGTGGCCAACCATATGGAGCATACAGAGCCACATGGTGAGCATATACTTTCATTGTTGACATGGTTGAGCTCTCCGGTCCTTTCTCCAATTTGGCTCTCCCTGACATCATTGATCCTCGCCTCTATTAAGGAAATTCACATAGACGAACAAGAGGATGCTTGACACAAAACTTAACCAAAAGATTTCCATGGAGCATGCCCTTGAGGTGGTCTCTAGGACCTCCACTGTTCAGATGATCAAACATATTCTATCACATGGGTAACCTTTGTTGAGGATGTTGTTCTAGTGGAGGGTGTACCTGATGATGAAGAAGATGCCTCAGATACACATGTGACAATTGAGGACCCCATCTTTCTCATCATAATTGAGGAATACTAACCGTTCCTACAGCTCCGGTCAAGGCATAAAAGCCGTGTATGATTAAGGGTCCACTGCTAGAGGCATCATTTCACTGGACAACACATCTAGGAAGGGTGAGGACCTTACACGTCCTCCTATACACCTCCTATTCGCTAACGATCACCACAACAAGGCGTTGATGTGCCTGCCTTGCATGATGCAGTGTTTGCTGCCGTACCTCCTCAAGCCACTCATAGTTTCAAAAGTCATGCCTTCTTGGACTTACTATTTGAGGTTTCTTTGCCTCTTCGCTAGGTTTTGTCTTCAATGTTGTTGGCGCATGTTGAGAGCGCATTGTTGGTACTAGACTTGTCTCAGTTAGTCATGCTAGATGTTGTTTGTCCATTCTTAACTTTTTCGAGGTTGTTGTTAGTCCAATTTAAAAAATTTTCTTGATCGACATACTCCAGCTTAGTTTGTTAAAAAATTGTGTAGCTTCCCATTGCATTTGTCGGCAGCTATCAAAGAATCTGATCGACTTGATCATCAAATTTCCATAGAAGATGACTTGAGGTAGGAAGGTCAGTTTGTAGGCCACGACAACAAGCATATATTATCTTAGTATTTGCCCAACAAAAAAAGCAATAATGGCTTAAAAAATCATGGGATCAATTGAAAAAACATGCTACACCGTTGGATTTCATGATAATCTATCATCTTAGATGAAATTGAATAGTCCATGCCTAATATAACTGTAAGATTATAATAATAGAAAGACCCTACATTGTTGGATTTTATGATGGTATAACAGTTTAGATTAAATCAAAGAATCCATGCCATTGTGAGATTAATCCGAAATAGAGAAGAAGAAAAGACCCTAGATCATTGGATTTTATGATGATTTAACACCTTAGATCAATCAAAGAGTCGATGCCTAATACAATTACGGGACTAATCGGAAATATAATTACCTATGTTGTTATATTTTAATCTTTTATGATGTTTTGACGGCTTAGATTAATAAAAAAAGTTCATGCGTAATATGATTAATAGAAAATAATTTCAAAAGAATAAACAAATTAATAAAAGTAATAACTTGATTTATGTACGAGTTGAAAAGAAAAATACCTAAATATAGATTCATATAAAACATATTCGCTAAAGGTAAAAATTATAAAAATTATAAAAAGTTAATGTTTTGATTTTCAAATGAACATAGAGAAAAAAGAGTCTACATAAATTATAATGACTAATATAGCTAAACTGAAAACTAAAATTTGTAGGAAAAAATAATTTTCATATGTGAAAAAGTACCTAAATAAAAAATAATTTATTAATAAGTAAAATTATTAGTCTACCACATTGATTTTTATTGACATGGACAAATGAGAAACAACCAAACATAATAACGTGTCAATTCTAGCAATCGTTACTCAAATCTCACAACTCTAATGGCAGTTACCTAGGGGCTTATGTGTGATTGTCATATCGATTATATGATGCGTATGCGTGAGAAGCTTATAATAGAGAAATTAACATTATTTGGTTTTTCAAGAAACTAGTCACAAGCGGAAATAAATATGGTCATATTATGATTGATAATGAGATGTTAGAGTGGCATGGGTAGTACACATGAAATCAACACATCACCAGTGGTACAAAGGTGATCCAAAAATTAAATTCTAAAGAGACCAAGGAGCTAAACAATTCTTGAGCCTTGGACAGCAATTTTCTTTACTGAGAATGAGTAGAAACTGAAACCTACATTGATTTGGCGGCTGTAGAAATTGTATGACCACATGGTAATATTGGGAAAAAAGAAGATAAGAGAGAGACAGAAATAGCTTTAATCTAAGAAATTCATTGACAAACATGGAGCCGTGCACTACTGGAAACACATGCTCTGGGCACTCGGCAAAGCCCATTTTACCCTCGGCAAAGGCTTTGCCGAGTGCCGGCAAAGATTTTTTTTTATTTTTTTTTAATTTTGCCGAGTGTCTCTATGTATGGCACTCGGCAAAGAAAATTTTCTTTGCCGAGTGCTCACCACTCTGGCACTCGGCAAAGAATTTTTTTTCCCTCTGCATGACACTCGGCAAAGATTTTTTTTTTGAAAAAATTGCCGAGTGCTCACCACTCTGGCACTCGGCAAAGAATTTTTCCCCTCTGCATGACACTCGGCAAAGAAATTTTTTTTTGAAAAAATCTTTGTTGAGTGCTCACCACTCTAGCACTCGGCAAATTTTTTTTTTTGAAAATTTCTTTGCCGAGTGTCCCTCTGCATGGCACTCGGCAAAGAATTTTTTTTTGAAAAATGCTTAGCCGAATGCTCACCATCCTGCACTCGACAAAGAAAAAAGTTTTTTTTTGAAAATTTGTTTGCCGAGTGCCCCTCTGCATGGCACTCGGCAAAGAAAAAAGATTTTTTTTGAAAAATTCTTTGCCGAGTGCCCATCTGCTTCCCCGGCACTCGGCAAAGCTGGGAAACTGGCTAAAATTGTCTTCGTTTTTCCAGCTTTGCCGAGTGTTTTTTGGCATTGCACTCGGCAAAGGAGGCTTTGCCGAGTGTTGCTCTCAGCAAAGTAATCATAACCGACCTATTTTTTTGAATTTTTACATTCCATCACGACAAAAATAATATTTCACATATATATCACATATATCTCACATAGATCAGATGCATCACAATATATATCATATATATAACCATAAGTGCATCACAAGTCCAAATAGCTAACACAAGTCCACAAGTCTATCACAAGTCCAAATAACTAACACAAGTGCATCACAAGTCCATCACTAAGTGAACAACAAATGCAAAGACAACTACCCCAAGCTCTCCACTGAGACTGTGGTGTACCATGAACTGGATCATTCGAGGGTGAAAGGTCCTTGTTTGGTTTTGGTAATTGAGTGACAACTTAGGTGGACTAATATGTGGTTATGTGAGATACACAGGAGATTGGTCCACATGTGATGGTGTCATGAAGGAGCTCATTGCATATGAGACATGACATTGAGTCATGTGACCAAGGTGGAGAAGATCAAGATGAGGCTTGGCTTGATGGACCGGTTGCTAGGGTGAAGGGCAAGTTGTGTGATGGCTTGGCGCCGAAGGACCGAGGCAACGGTGAAGAGCAAGTGAGGTCAAGATCGATGAACCAATACGGTCACGTGATGATATGAAGTGGATCATATCATTTGGTGAATGGTTGGTGCATGTGTTGCATCAACGTCGGAGGAGATGGAGTGGAATGCGCAAGGCAAAGGTATAACCTAGGGCATTTCCATTTCACCGGTCATAGGTGTGTAGAGAAGTTGATGACCGGGTTTAGGATAGATGGCCGTACTATTAAGAGGGGCAAACTTGTTTGCATATCGGTCATCTAGTGCCACTCGAGTGATCTAACTATGCATCGTTGCTAGGATCGAGTGGCGTGGCAAGTTGAGTGGTTAACTCCTTCGGTAAAATGATTGTGAAAATGCTAACACACGTACACAAGGTAGTGATCACTTGTTGGTGTTGGCATATTTGCGAAGGCGGTGGAGTTTAAGCGGTAGAGAGGGATTTGGGTTCCTCTCTCCCTCCCGCCGAGCTTGCGAGGCGGGATTCAGGCGTATTCGAGGAGTTGAAACGACTATTTTTCCACTACGCCGGAAGTCGGAAAAGAAACGGAGGCGAACGGAGGTCACTGGAGTGACCGGACGCTGCACCGGACGCGGTCTGTGTTTGACCGGACGCGTCCGGTCAGTGTTCAGCGTGTGCGCGTTTTTCGGTTTGTTGATCGGACGCGTGGCGCGTCCGGTCACAGTCGACCGGACGCGTCCGGTCGTTCAGGGAGCTTACTGGACTCTAACCGGACGCTGGCACTGTGGCGTCCGGTCAGTTCTAACAGCGCGTCCGGTCATTGTTTCGTTGTGCGCGACTCAGTCTTGACCAGCGCGTCCGGTCAGTTACGGGACCGGCGCGTCCGGTCGATCCCGGCGCGTCCGGTCGTTGCGACCGGCGCGTCCGGTCAGTGCTTCGCGAAACTAGCCGTTGCGCGATCGGTGCGTCCGGTCGTTGCGACCGGCGCGTCCGGTCAGTGTTTCGCGAAAGAGCCGTTGTGTGACCGGCGCGTCCGGTCGTCCCGATTTTCTGCCCAGTGAAGGAGTAACAGCTCTATTTGACTTTGGGGTTATAAATAGATGCCTTGGCCGGCCTTGGCCGGTAGCTGAGCACACTTTGGCCTTGGTGGCTTATGTGGTAGTGCTTGGAAGCCCTCTAACTCACTCATGCTTGATAGTGTTCATCGGATCGAGTGAGAGAGCGATTCTAGTGCGTTGCTTTGAGAGATTGCATCGTGTGGCACTAGGTGATCGTGTTGCAAGCCGGTGGTGCTTGTTACTCTTGGAGGTTGCCACCTCCTAGACGGCTTGGTGGCTTGTGGCTCCGTCGAAGCTCGCAAGAAGATTGTGCGAGGCTCTGGAGAAGCTTTGTGAGGGGAATTGTGCTCACCCCGCGGGGATCGCGAAGAGCAACTCTAGTTGAGCGTGTCATTGAGCTACCACACTTGATGGTGGGTTCTTGCGGTGCCTTTTGAGAGGCTCGGTGTGTGACCGATTAGCTGCCGAACCACGAAGTGTTGGTCGACACAACGGGGACGTAGCTTGGTGGCAACCAAGTGAACCTCGGGAGAAAATCACCGTGTCAACATTGTCTACTCTTCTCGGTGGTTTGCCTTCGTGCAACACAAGCTTGTATTTACTTTCTTATATACTTGTGCTTGTGTAGTTGCTCTCTTAACTAGTTTGCTTGTGTAGCTTGCTAGTTGTCTTCTTGCTTGTGTAGCTAGAAGCTTCCCCTTGCGTGACTAATTTGGTTTGTGTAACCTTGTTAGTCACATTGCTTAGTTTGTGTAGCTAAGTGACTTGCGCTCTCTAATTTGACATTAGTTGCCTTGTTATTGAGCTTTGCTAGTGAGCTTAGGAGCTTTGTGCTTTTGCTTCACTAGTTGTATAGGAGCTCCTTCGGTTGACAAAGTACTAGTGCATAGGTTTGTGTGACCTTGCTCTAGATTTGAGTAGGTGAGCTCTTGGTAAGCTTAGCACCTTAGTTGCTTAATTAGGATCTTTGCAAGGTGCTAGAGAACTTAGATAGAGGGGTGTAGTCTTGGCTAGACCGATAAGTTTAATTCCGCATTTGTTTTGGTTAGCCAACGCGTTTAAGTTTTAGAAAGGACTATTCACCCCCCTCTAGTCCGCCATCTTGACTCTTCAAGTGGTATCGGAGCCGGGTCTCTCATTTGCGGTCTTCACCGACCCGAGAGGATGGCGGCTTATGGGCTAGATGATTGTGTGGAACACATTTTTGATGGCACTCACTATGTACGGTGGAAAAATCACATGCTTGATCATTTTCGTGCTCTTGGCCCTAAGTTTTGGTGGATCATAGTTGTTGGCTTTTCTCATAACTTGGATGGGTGTGGTAACCGTACCCAAGCTCAAAAGGATTGCCGAACACTTGATGCACAAGCTAAGTTTTATCTAATCAAAGCTTTGAATGATGAGATTTTTGATAAGGTGAGGGGTCTCTCGAGTGCACATAGCATGTGGACGGCGCTCAAGCATCACTATTGTGGCTCCTCAATTTGGGATGATGGAAAATTCAAGAAGGATGATCACATAGTGATGGAGGTACATGAGGATGTTGAGCATGACCACAACGAGGTGGTTGTGGAGGATTGCTCCACCTCAATGTCAAGTGATGATGATGATGATGATGATCATGCCACAAGATCACTTGACAAGAATGATGATAATGCCACAAGTGATGCAAGCAATGATTCTACTCCATGCACACTTGATGGTGAAGATGATGGCTATGAGAGTGATGCTTCAACAAGCTCTTCAACATCACCACATTGTTCTATGTCACATAGTGACACTAAGGTATCTATTGGTGGTTTTGTTGTTGATTGTGATGGTCCAAATTTTGAGCTTCTATATAAACTCTCAAAGGCCCTAAGAAATGAGATGGCAAAAACAAGTAAATTGAAAAATGAAAACTCATTTCTAAAAACCACATGTGAACAACAAAAGCATCTACTTTATGTTACTACTTGTTTACATGAGGAGCTAAAATTGGCTCATGGGGAACTTAGTGTTGCTCATGATAATTTGGTACAAGAACATGCTTTACTCACTAAAAGGCTTTCTAATGATGAAAATAAAACTAGTGAGAGCTCATCATTTGGGTCAAATGATCAATCACATATTACTAACCCTTGTGATGTAGGCAAGAAGCATGTATCCACCTCTTGTGATGATTTATTAGATATGCCATGTTCTTCACAATTAAATGCTTGTTCTACTTCTATGTCTTGTGAGACTAACCTTTTAAAGGAGAACAATGAGCTTAAAAGTGAAGTGAAGAATTTGAGCAACAAGTTAGAGAGGTGCTACAACTCAAAAGTCACCTTTGAGAACATAATGAAGACTCAAAGAAACCTTGGTGACAAAAGTGGCCTTGGCTTCAAGAAGAAAATGACAAGGGGCGAAAGAAAGCAAGAAAAGAGGATGAAGAGGCTACTCCAAAAGAAGCTCTCGCATTCCATGTGCTATCGATGCCATGAAGCGGAACATCTTGCTAATGGTTGCCCAAACATTGAGAAGCTCAAGAAGATGAAAGAAGAAGAGAGGCTAAAGCATGTCAAGTGCTTCAAGTGCCGCACTTGGGGTCATCTCACCTCAATGTGCCCAACCAAGCAATTGGTGAAGCAACAAGTAAAGCCTCAACCAAAGCCACTAGTTGAGCAAGAGAAGACACCCCAAGAACAAATCAAGATCAACCATGGAGATGATGGTGACTTGATAAAGAAGAAAAAGAAAACAAGAAGGGGTGGTAGAGCAAGGCATCCAATGCAAATTCAAGATGCCAAGATGATGAGCAAGAATCAAAATGAGAAGAAAGTACATGCTCACATCAAGTGCTTCAAATGTGGAGATATGAGACACTTTGCCTCGGGGTGTCCTACCAAGCTTGAGAAGAAGGCTCAAGCAACCCATGAGAGGTTAGGCAATGAGAAGCACAACATGATCAAGGAAGAAAAGGCTCCAGCAAAGAGAATGTGCTACTTATGCCGGGAAAGGGGACACATGACACATTCATGTCCCCTAGGTGAGAATTCCAAGCCTATTTCAATTGATAATACTAATATGCTTAGAAAGGATGGCAATGGTACCTCATTGGTTGGAATTGCAAAACATCCCGCTACTCATACTAAGGCTTTGCCTAAGTATGTTGCACCTAACTTGAGAGGACCCAAACTAGTTTGGGTACTATCAAAAAGTGGATGAATGATTGTAGGTACCATCGGCATTGGAGGCTTGATTCAATTGGTTTCATCTTGTTCATCATATATTGAGTCAAGTTATGAAGCTCAATGCATATCCAATCCCAATGCCAAGTCAAAATAAGTGAAGTCCAAAGTGCTACAATATAAAGTGTCATGATCAAGTTGTGGATGATTTATTGGAATTATTTGATGGCTTGCAATTTATTTGAGTAAAAGCTTGCTATGAATAATCATGATCTAACCAAGGAATATCTCTTATTGATCATTTCATTTGGGTGCATATGAGTTGATTGAATTGGATAAATGTGCAATGTTGCTTGCTACGAGATGATTGAATGGATTAAATGCTTAGTAATCAAGTTTGGATTGGTTTGTGTTGGATAAATTCATGAGATGACATTTAGTGAGTGATTGAATGGATATATATCTTGTGAAAGTGTTCAAACAAGTTAATCTCAAGTTTGATTCACATTTGATGAAGAATAGCTCAAGTGGTGAAATCTGTCCATTATTTAAAATCTGAGCTAGCTGTGATCTTAGCCATGTTTGAGTAATCAAATCTATTTGGATTGACTTGAAATTTGGTATACATGCTCTACACTTATGAAAGAAGATGCTGTAGAAATTTCATGAGAATTGGATAAGAGATGCTTCAGTTTTGGAGTGCATCTTGTTAGCTATAGTGCAGCAGTTTTCAGCATGTAGCAGTGGTGGAAGATTTGAAATCTGGTAGCAATCTAAAAGTCAAATAAAGCTCAAATTTTTACAGCTGCTAGATGACTTTGTAATGCACATCTTCACCAAATTTCATGGCATTTGGATTCGTACATTGGGAGATATGAATTATCCTTTGAAGGATACAGAATCTGCCAGAAAAGTGACAATCATTGGATTAATCTAGAGTCACTTTGATTGAAAGGTCCTCAAGTTGGAAACATGTTTATAAGTGGTTGAGGTACCTAAGTTTGTTTTTGGTTTGATCTAGAAGCATGAAAAGCAATGAGTACAAGAACATTTGGTTGTGGAATGTACTTGGTGTACATATTCGGTACTCAAATTGGAAGATCAAGATCAAACTCAAGATGAAGGTGAAGTTTAAGTTCTAGTGATAATTGGAGATCATTTGGTAGAAAGAAAAGGACTTAAACAAGTAGAAAGAGTTGGACTCAAATGTAGATTCAAGGATTATTCATCAAGATTGAGTTCATCATTTGGATCAATCAAACTATATCATTTCAAGTGAGTATCAAGAGTGGTTCTTTGGAGAAAGGTCACTTCTCCCTAGTGAGGGGCTTGCCGCCGTGTGTAGGTGAAACCAAGTTTGGGACTTGGAAGGCTAACATGGAAGTAGTGATCCAAGGAACCTGTGATGCTTAGTTGAAGCAATCAAAAGGATTGATCTAAAGAGCAAGCAACACCCAAAAGAGAGTTAGTCATTGCAATTCAATTGATATTCTAAGTAGTTCTCTCATGCAAGTATTGATATAAAAAAATGAAGCAAGCCAACCATAACTCAAGAGATAGTGCACTTGATCTTAAGTGGTTTTCATTTTATATGGGTGAAGAATGGTTTTATCTATGATGATTGGTCTTCACCAAGCTTATAAATTGGACTTCACATTGCTATTGGAGTAATGAATTGGAATCTATGTGACAATCCTCTACTCCAACATAGCAAAGGTATCATTGTAATGTGCATGATCATTTCATCCCTTACTAGTATGCGGTTAGTGCATATAGTACATGTTTATTAGGATCATGCATAACAAATGAAAAGTTTTAAATTCATAACCAACCACTATTGCTTGATTGATTAATTGATCTAGTAGTATGGATATGAGTTTGTTCATGAGACTAGTGAACCCAAGTATTTGATCTAGTTTGGATTGCTAACAAGTGACAAGTACAACATTGGCAAGATAACCCTTATCATGAGGTGTGAAGAAGCTTGTCATTGGTTCAAACCGGACTTGGAATCTTAGGCAAATCAACATAGTTCAAGTCATACAAGAAACTCATGACAATGATAAGAGTACAAGCACAAGACAACAATGAAAATGGATATCTAGTTTGTTTCAAGTGGTATCTAGACTCAAATTGATCTTCCAAATGATATTCACTAGTGGTGTCTAGATCATGATCTACAAGTGATATCTTACAAGTGGTACTCATGAAGATAGCAAATGTTCAAGAAGTGAATATTATTGTCAAATCCTTCAAAGTGGATCCATACTAGAAAATTCTTTCAAATGGTATCACATTCCTACTCATGGTATCTTCACGTGGTATCATTCATGCAAGACGATGGTTTCACAAGTGATCCTCAACTTTAAGTGATCAACTCAAGAAATGCTACCCTCATCTTCAAGTGGTATCTCAAGTGAATGACACATGCTATGACATAGGGGGAGGAGCCCCACCGATTGGTATCAAGGTCAAAGATCCTATGTGGAATCTCAAGAGCAACCATAAAGTTTGTCATTCCAACATATGTGGTAATGTCCATCAAAAATGCAAGATTCAAGTCTCAACCATCTACCCCAATGCTAGCCTTTACATCAATGAGAAGCACATCTTTTATGGAAATTGATGACAAAGGGGGAGAGATTGGACAAAGATATGCAAGATTTCCTTTGGGAGAGAGATTGCTTCGGGGAGAGATAGATGATATTGGACATGGATATGGACAAAGAGGGAGCAACATTGAAGAATGTAAGGGGATCAAAATTCTTGGACAAAGAAAGCACACAAGTAGGGGGAGCAAGCTCATGAACTTTGATTGATTACATTTGATATGTGCATAATTCATGTGCTTGCTTGCATTGCATAAGTTCTTAAATTCAATATGCATGCTTGTGTGGTGTATGCTAGTTATAGAACTTGAATGATGCTTTGATGACTAGCATGCATAGGATGTTAGCTAGACTTGTGATTATCATACAAAAACTAGAACCATGCTTATAATGTTGATCTCACGGGGTTTCTAGTGTTTTTGATGTCTAGCTACTCATGATGCTAAGGATGATGGCAAACTTGTGATTTTCAAATGGTATCAAGCTACTAATTGGTATCGAGCTACAAAGGTTTACTCTATACACCTTAGCATCACTTAGTAGTGCTAACCCTCCCACAAATTTCATATTTATGTATATGTGCAAGCTTGAAACCAAACCATTTGAGCACATATGCAGGGGGAGTTATCACTACCAAGTCGGATTTTATGATGCTTATCCAATTCTTGACATAGAGCTTAAATGTTGGATAAGTAGTATAAAATCCAAAACAAGTTAGCAATTTACACTTGTGTAAAGTGCTAGCTTGAAAAAAAGCTTAATTTCCATATCTTTGTAGAGTTGTCATCAATTACCAAAAAGGGGGAGATTGAAAGGTCCTTGTTTGGTTTTGGTAATTGAGTGACAACTTAGGTGGACTAATATATGGTTATGTGAGATACACAGGAGATTAGTCCACATGTGATGGTGTCATGAAGGAGCTCATTGCATATGAGACATGACATTGAGTCATGTGACCAAGGTGGAGAAGATCAAGATGAGGCTTGGCTTGATGGACCGGTTGCTAGGGTGAAGGGCAAGTTGTGTGATGGCTTGACGCCGAAGGACCGAGGCAACGGTGAAGAGCAAGTGAGGTCAAGATCGATGAACCAATACGGTCACGTGATGATATGAAGTGGATCATATCATTTGGTGAATGGTTGGTGCATGTGTTGCATCAACGTCGGAGGAGATGGAGTGGAATGCGCAAGGCAAAGGTATAACCTAGGGCATTTCCATTTCACCGGTCATAGGTGTGTAGAGAAGTTGATGACCGGGTTTAGGATAGATGGCCGTACTATTAAGAGGGGCAAACTTGTTTGCATATCGGTCATCTAGTGCCACTCGAGTGATCTAACTATGCATCGTTGCTAGGATCGAGTGGCGTGGCAAGTTGAGTGGTTAACTCCTTCGGTAAAATGATTGTGAAAATGCTAACACACGTACACAAGGTAGTGATCACTTGTTGGTGTTGGCACATTTGCGAAGGCGGTGGAGTTTAAGCGGTAGAGAGGGATTTGGGTTCCTCTCTCCCTCCCGCCGAGCTTGCGAGGCGGGATTCAGGCATTTTCGAGGAGTTGAAACGACTATTTTTCCACTACGCCGGAAGTCGGAAAAGAAACGGAGGTGAACGGAGGTCACTGGAGTGACCGGACGCTGCACCGGACGCGGTCTGTGTTTGACCGGACGCGTCCGGTCAGTGTTCAGCGTGTGCGCGTTTTTCGGTTTGTTGATCGGACGCGTGGCGCGTCCGGTCACAGTCGACCGGACGCGTCCGATCGTTCAGGGAGCTTACTGGACTCTAACCGGATGCTGGCACTGTGGCGTCCGGTCAGTTCTAACAGCGCGTCCGGTCATTGTTTCGTTGTGCGCGACTCAGTCTTGACCAGCGCGTCCGGTCAGTTACGGGACCGGCGCGTCCGGTCGTTGCGACCGGCGCGTCCGGTCAGTGCTTCGCGAAACTAGCCGTTGCGCGATCGGTGCGTCCGGTCGTTGCGACTGGCGCGTCCGATCAGTGTTTCGCGAAAGAGCCGTTGTGTGACCGGCGCGTCCGGTCAGTTCGACCGGCGCGTCCGGTCGTCCCGATTTTCTGTCCAGTGAAGGAGTAACGGCTCTATTTGACTTTGGGGTTATAAATAGATGCCTTGGCCGGCCTTGGCCGGTAGCTGAGCACACTTTGGCCTTGGTGGCTTATGTGGTAGTGCTTGGAAGCCCTCTAACTCACTCATGCTTGATAGTGTTCATCGGATCGAGTGAGAGAGCGATTCTAGTGCGTTGCTTTGAGAGATTGCATCGTGTGGCACTAGGTGATCGTGTTGCAAGCCGGTGGTGCTTGTTACTCTTGGAGGTTGCCACCTCCTAGACGGCTTGGTGGCTTGTGGCTCCGTCGAAGCTCGCAAGAAGATTGTGCGAGGCTCCGGAGAAGCTTTGTGAGGGGGATTGTGCTCACCCCGCGGGGATCGCGAAGAGCAACTCTAGTTGAGCGTGTCATTGAGCTACCACACTTGATGGTGGGTTCTTGCGGTGCCTTTTGAGAGGCTCGGTGTGTGACCGATTAGCCGCCGAACCACGAAGTGTTGGTCGACACAACGGGGACGTAGCTTGGTGGCAACCAAGTAAACCTCGGGAGAAAATCATCGTGTCAATATTGTCTACTCTTCTCGGTGGTTTGCCTTCGTGCAACACAAGCTTGTATTTACTTTCTTATATACTTGTGCTTGTGTAGTTGCTCTCTTAACTAGTTTGCTTGTGTAGCTTGCTAGTTGTCTTCTTGCTTGTGTAGCTAGAAGCTTCCCCTTGCGTGACTAATTTGGTTTGTGTAACCTTGTTAGTCACATTGCTTAGTTTGTGTAGCTAAGTGACTTGCGCTCTCTAATTTGGCATTAGTTGCCTTGTTATTAAGCTTTGCTAGTGACTTAGGAGCTTTGTGCTTTTGCTTCACTAGTTGTATAGGAGCTCCTTCGGTTGGCAAAGTACTAGTGCATAGGTTTGTGTGACCTTGCTCTAGATTTGAGTAGGTGAGCTCTTGGTAAGCTTAGCACCTTAGTTGCTTAATTAGGATCTTTGCAAGGTGCTAGAGAACTTAGATAGAGGGGTGTAGTCTTGGCTAGACCGATAAGTTTAATTCCGCATTTGTTTTGGTTAGCCAACGCGTTTAAGTTTTAGAAAGGACTATTCACACCCCCTCTAGTCCGCCATCTCGACCCTTCAGAGGGCCCGGGAGGTGGATTATTCAAACCCACCGATTGAGGCTGCATAAAGGAGAAGACATTGCATGTGTCAGACAATAAATCCACTAGGCTACAAGTAGTGTTGCGGTTTGACCCTAAGCATGAACATACAAACTTAAACAATCATACTCATATTTACAGGAGTAGCGTGCCCGAGAGGTGGAGGTAGCGGTGTAACGAATAGTGAAGCTGGCGGAGCTACGTCCGTCTTTTGCCTAAGAGCTTGCATGTACTGGAGAACCTCCGCCATCTGTTGCTGCTGCCTCTGCTCCATCGCCACGCGCTGGGCCTCCAAAGCCTCCATCCTCTGCCGATCGACCTCTCGCAGGGCCTCCAATTGCTCGACCTGGGCTTACAACATTTCACCACAATGTTTGAATAATGCAAAGATAAGGTATGTAAATATCAATGTACGATGAATAAAACAGGAATCACCTGGAGTGACAGAATCCGCTGCTGTGAAGTGTCTGGCCATGGGCGTATGGGAATGCTTGCATCCGTGCTCCGTGCTCGGATCTAGGAGAGGGAGGGAGTAGAGGTCACGTCGATGACACCATCACCAAGATAGTACCGCCCATGCTTCTTGCCTCCTCCAATCCTCATGACGACCTCTAGATCAAAGTCCTGAGAGCTCGGGTCATAGTCGTCTCCATAGAGAGACCTTGCCGCCGACGTGTACTCATTGATGTGGGTGTAGATGGTCTGGTTGTTGTACGCCTCGGGTGGGTCCTCCGGGTTGTAGGAGATGTCAGACGTCGCATTGCCCTTGTGGGCCATAGCATATGCCATGAACGTGGTGCACTCCTGACCCGCATGTGACGCTGACTGCGAGAAAGACAACAAGATGATTAGAAATCAGGTAGAATTGACCGTTAGAATAGAGAAATAAATTCGAGTACCCATGCTTGTCCGTATGCGGCGAGGCTGCGGCTGCCTTGATGATGCGGTACACTTGGCATCAGCAATCGCCGCTCCTAGGCAGCGTTGTGCGCTTCAGCCCACTTGGGGCCACACCACCTGTCCACTATCATCTCCCAGCACTTGGGATATGCGGTGCACCACTAGGGACACATCTGCACGTCATCAAGTATTTGACATATAAGAGGAACAAATTAAGACTACTTAATCTCAAAAGGAATCAATATTAATATTCTTTATCTACCTGTTGGTCCCGGGTCAGCTCATGCTTCTTGCTTGTGGCTTCTTAACATCCTTTCCAAGGATCAACCTGTGGTAAGTGATGATGGTCTGGACGCACGCCTCATAATGGATGTCCATGACGAGCTTTTTGCAGGCTTTGGTAAGCACCGCCTTCGCCCTGGCCTCAAATCCCTCCTCGCATCTATAATAAAGCTGCATACAGACACGATGTATCCATTTATTATTTCAAGAAAAGTCCAATAAATGCGATGTATTGAGCAATGTGGTGTGATGAAGACTTACCCAAAAGTCCTGCTTCACCCACACCATCTTGTTCTCAGCCTCCGCGTCGGGGGCATTGGCGTAGTGGTCAAAGGTGTAGGTCGGCTCCCTCTTCCCAGCTTAGTCAACCAGGCCAGGGAAGTGGGTCTTGCACAGAAGACCTAGGATGCCATTGACATGGTGTGCGAGACCACCACTTGACACAACGGTCCAGTTCCTGCATAAGTGATTAAGAAAAAAATATTAGTTTCTACTTCAATTTTCAACATATCATATGAAGAAGTATCGATAACATCTTAAGTTACTTACTTTTGCCCTTCGGGGTGAATCACCGGGCGTCGATGAGTTGTCGACGGAGGAGGGAGGCTCGCGGGACCTTGCAAGTAGACACTCGACGAACTAGAGGAAGCGAAACTCGTGCCTACTGCCTCCTCCTCCTCGTCCGAGTCCCCACCCCCCTCCTCGTTCGTCTGCCGAGCCTACTCCTCCTCGTCCCCGTCCCCGTCCCCGGCCACCACCTCCTCCTCCACCTCGTCCTCCACCGATGTGGGAGGACGAGCCTGCCTCCTGCTCCTCCTCCTCCTCCTCCTATCTGACGGCTCCTCTTCTGCAGCCGGCGTAGGGCGTGTCCTTCCGTAAATTGAGAACACGTTCCTCTGACGGTTGCCCACCATCTTTGTTCAATCACCTGCAATTGGAAATAATAAACAAGAGCTAATTAGAAATTAGAAAGAATAAACAAGAAGTAATTAGAAATAGATGCAAAATAAACAAAACATAATTACAAAATAACATAGTATTACATGTATTAGAAATAATCTGCATGATCAGGATTAGCTGGATCATAAGTCTCATCATCACTATCAACCATGTCAAAATAATCAACACTATCCGAAGGAGGAATGTTGTCTTCATTGTCATTGCCTAAACGTAATTGCTCAAGCATTTGTAAGTCCTTCACATCTTGCACGTCATCTCCATCGACCTCGTCATCAACCCAATCATTGTCTACATCCATTCCTATCGCTTCGGTTAAGTCTATCTTGAACCTCCCTTGTAGCCCCTCTTTTTGATAGAACTCTCCATCATATATGTTTGTGTTGAAGTTGTAATCTTCATCATTTGGGACAGGTAGTTTATAGTTTACCGTGTGGCGATACCTTGTGCACAATAGCCCGACCCTTAAGATGCTCTTTGGTTTGACATGCGTATGAGGTATAATAAACCTGCGTGGCCTGTTGAGCCACAATATAGACATTATCTCCTGGATAGACGGAATCTTGTCGAATTTTGACTAGCCCAAGATGAGGGGTCCATCTCGTTACTCCAGGATCAAACCAATGGCATTTGAATATGACAGGACTAAGAGGTTTGCAACCGATGGCATTTGCAAATGAAAGTCCGTATATTCGTTCAATTCTTCCATAATAGTCGAGGCCATCAGTGCCGGGGGTAAAAACTCCGCTATTTGTGGTTCTTTAGTTGGGCCGACTCTGCTCGTAGCTTGCTGTGTGAAAGCGATATCCATTCACGTCATAACCGGTAAATGACTTGACCCTATAGGCACAGCCGTTTGCAACCTGTCTCAACTCGCCACTGATAGACACATCAGTTTGGGCCTGCAAGCTCGAGTAGGATAGATCATTATATTATTTGAACGTACGAGCAACTTGGAAGGTCACACTAAATACGAGCTAAATTGGAAAGTACCTTATTTTTGAACCAAAAAATGAAATCGGGCCTCCCTGGTCCCGCACCCTTTGAAAGAAGGGTATCAGCTCCTGCGGGGTAGGATCCCTTGATTGATTCCAGAAGTGATGAAGAAATTCCCTGTACCAACGTGAAACAAGGGGTTGGATGAGGAACAATGATGGCATATTGAAACAAGTTCGTTGAGAGCTTACCCAATGTATGGCGCCACCTCGTCAAGGTTGTTCAACACATATAGCATGATGCAGCACCACTCTTCATGTGTCAAGGTCTTAGTGGTTGATGCACTTGCGCTTCCGAGTTGCCCTCGGAGGTTCGATTCATTTTCGCCAACATTGTAACGAGGGGTGTATTATGCACGCTAGGAAGGTTTTTGACATAGTATTTTTATGTGAAGTTTGACACCTCCTCCAGAATGTATGCCTCTGCAATGGAAGCCTCAATTTTGCCTTTATTTCTACATTTTTTACAAAGAACGGGCCTGCAAGGGCCCCCCCCATTCGTGCCTCATACGGGAGGTGCAATATCAAATGCTGCATCGGATTGAAGAAGCCGGGTGGGAAGATCTTCTCCAACTTATAGAGCAACACATGTGCCACGTTTTCCAAGTCATCAATCACGGTCCGAGATAACTCATTGGCACAAAGCTGATGGAAGAAGTAGCTTAACTCTGCCAGCGCTAGCCACCCATGCTCAGGGACACAGTCTTGAACCATCGCCAAAAGAAGCCACTCAATCCATATGTGGTAGTCATGACTCTTCATCCCGTTGACTCGCAGAGTAGATAAGTTCACTTCCCTCCTTAGATTCACTACATACCCATCAGGGAACATTAGCGTCTGCATCCATTCAAGTACTTCCCTCGTGTGTTTCCTGGCCAAGACGAAATCAACCTTAGGACTTTTCCATGTCTTGCCGCCTCTAGGAGGCTGCATCTCTTGCTTTGGTCTATCGCATAACGTTGCCAATCCACTCTAGCCTTAGGGTTGTCCTTTGACTTTTTAGTTTCCATAATGGTTTCCTAAAGTGCCTCGGCGACATTCTTTTTAGTGTGCATTACATCAATGTTATGTGGGAGAAGGAGGTCATCAAAATAGGGGAGCCTCGTCAAGCCTGACTTATGAGTCCACATGTGTTCCTCACCATACCCCACAAAACCACCACCTTATTGATTGGCCACGAGAGCATCTATCTGAGCATGAACCTCGACACCAGTCATCATCTGCGGTGGAGGGTCTTTTACTACGACACCTTTCATAAAGTTATTGATGTCTTGTCTGAATGGATGGTCAAGAGGGAGGAATTGACGATGTTTGTCGAACGATGAATACTTGCCACCCTTCTGCAACCAAATGAACCTCAAACGTTCCTTGCATATTGGGCATGGGAACTTCCCGTGAACACACCAGGCGCAGAATATCCCATAGGCTAGGAAGTCATGCAGGGAGTAGTGGTACCAAACATGTATTTTTAAGCTTGTCTTTGTAGCTCGGTCATATGTCCATACGCCTTTCTCCCAAGCACTGATCAATTCATCAATCACAGGCTCCATGTACACACCCATATCACTCCCTGGGTGTTCAAGAATTATCAATGATAAGAATATATTATGTCTTTGAAAGCATACGCCAGGGGGGAGATTAAGGGGGATAACGAACACGGGCCAACATGTGTATGGGGGCAGCCATCAATCTATAAGGATTGAACCCATCTGTTGCCAGCGCAACACGTACATTACGAGCCTCATCTGCTTTCTCATGATGAATGCCATCAAAGCGGGTCCATGCTTCACCATCGGATGGATGTACTAGTTTGTCAGCATTGTATCATTTCCCCTTTTTGTGCCATGTCATCTGTTTCACGGATTCCTCAGTCATGTATAGCCGTTGGATCCTCGGTACGAACGGGAGGTGCTGTAGGATCTTCACGGGGATCGTAAGCTACCTCTTCTGGCCATCACCAGAGTCTACCTCCAGGTACCTGGAGGATTTACACTTTGGACAGTAATTTACATCATTGTGTTCTTTCCTAAATAGGACGCACCCCTTCGGACAAACATGTATCTGATCATACGGCATCTTGAGTGCACGAAGGAGTTTCTGTGACTCATACATGCTCTTTGGCAGAATGTGGCCATCCGGAAGCAGGCTGCCAATCACGGTCAACATACCATCGAAGTGTTCTCGACTCATGCTACACTCGGACTTGAACCCCACTAAGCGTCCAATGGCATCCAGTTGAGAAACCATTGTCCGATCGTGAAGGGGTTTCTGTGCTGAAGACATCGTGTCGTAGAATGCCTTTGCAGTTGCCTCCATCTCCTCCTCCGTACGTCCTTCAGCGTATTGTCCTTCGTGAAAGTCATCTAACATGTCTGCTACCCCGGCACCAGCATCAAAATCTTCAACGCGGGGCCTCACCACCTCCTCTCTCAGACGATGGGCTTCACCATGGTGGACCCACTGAGTATAGTCTGACGTAAATCCATTCTTCAAAAGATATTTACCCATGTCCACCTTGTTTTTCCTTTTTCTGTTTGCACATCTCTTGTAGGGACACAAAACTAGAATCGCTCCTTTAGCAGACTCGTCAAATGCTAGTTCCAAGAAATCATTGGTCTTCATCATCCATTCAGTGGTGAAATCACTCTGACTTGAGTGGCCTGTGTACATCCACTAACGGTCATCCATTCTCTAACATATATACCAGCGAGCAAAGTAACCATCAATTGCATCTACGTGTCGTTCCTACTGTCTAATAGATGAGGATAGGTCCTAATCCCACCCGTGGATGCGTAAATGAGGTTTATTTCCATGCTCTACTCCTATCCGAGACAGAATTTCGGCAGCACCTCTCCGCTGTTCTCTCGATACACGTCCTGAAGGGAAAGTGTGTATCCGGAGAAAAACAGGGAGGTGATGCCAAAACTCTATCTTGAATCGGAGCAGACCAAGAAAACTAACTCATCTACGCATCCGCGGGATGTCCAAAATACGTGGACAATCCGAAACAGATACGGTCGTAGATATGCAAAGATCTGCATACCTCCAGTCGTATCTCTTTCGAACGGGAGACACCTAACTGGGTTACGCGAGCTACGACTATGATAAGGAAAGGGGGGTTATACGTAGGGTGCCGGTGGAGTCAGGCTAGCGGGGCCATGGCGAGTCGGTGCAGTGACGAGGCGATGCGGTGAAGGCAGACCCGCAACGCCGAGGAAGACGATCGTGGTACTCCGGCTCCACTCCAACAGGTCCTCTCCTGAAAAAAAGATACATAATGGTGAGAACTCAAAATTTCGGCAGCACCTCCCCTACACGGTGAGGTTTCCAAAACATGCAAGAAAACAACGACACGATGGCCGACCACCACATATATATCTAGGGAAGCCATGTAGTTTCATTGTCATTCTGTGCATAAGAATATTTCCAAGTAGTACAACAACTACTACTTACTACAATACTACTACTGCTACAACTCTACTACTACTAACACTACTCCCACCACTAAAACTACCACCACCTCAACTACTACTACTAGTATCACTACTACTACTAATACTAGCAACAAAAGAAGGGGAAGGGAAGGGAAGGGCATACTATTGGCGTGGACGCGCCGGTGAGGGGGCAGCGACGGTCGCGGGAACGCCGGGGACGCGACAACGGCGCCGGGGACGGCTGCGGTCGGTGGGGACCTCCTCCCTCCTCTTCCTCCTCCTCTCCTCCTCCTCCTCCGCGGGGCGGCGCGGGGCCAAGAGCCGCCGTCGGGCCACGGTGGGCTCGCGGGGCGGGCGCGAGGGCCGCGGTGGGCGCGCGGGTGCGGGCGCGGGGCCGCGCAGGCGCGCGAGGCCGGCGGGGGTCGTGCGGCGGCGGCGGCGCTCTGTGTGTGTGGCGTGTGTGTGTGGTGTGGGCGCGGGCGAACCGTTAAGTCCCGGACGGGCTCTTTGTCAAGTGCCCGCGATCTGGCACTCGGCAAAGTTTTTTATTTTTTTAAAAAATTTGCTTTGCCGAGTGCCCACGATCTGGCACTCGGCAAAGTTTTTATTTTTTTAAAAAAATTTGCTTTGTCGAGTGCCCGCGATCTGGCACTCGGCAAAGTTTTTATTTTTTTAAAAATTTGCTTTGCCGAGTGCCCGCAATCTGGCATTCGGCAAAGACTTTTTTTTTAAATTTGCTTTGTCGAGTGCCCGCGATCCGGCACTCAGCAAAGACTTTTATTTTTTTAAAATTTGCTTTGCCGAGTGCCCTAAATCCGGCACTCGACAAAGACTTTTATTTTTCTTTTTTTTAAAAAAAAATTCTTCTTTTAAATTAAATCAGAAAACAGTTCAGCTTTTTTAAAAAATCTTTGCCGAGCGCCGGCGAGCGAGCACTCGGCAAAGATAATTTTTAAAAAATAAGATTTGAGTCTCTACCGAGTGCCGCGGAGCAGACACTCGGCAAAGACATATTTTGCCGAGTGTCACCCCTCGAGATATCTAGTTTGTAAGCTTCGTGCATGTAAACGTCCACGAAACCTTCTTAAATTTTTATCACAGCCTCCACATGTGATAAGATGACATCTTGACAAGTTTCGTGATTTTCCGACTTCGTCTGCATTTTAAATAATTTAAAAACCATTCGCTCGCAAGTTGGTGGCCATGTTTCCTAAACAAGACGTTTGAAATTTCGGGTCTATCCCTGCATACGGCCTCGAAATACACTCATCAACAGGAATATCATTTTTTGAATCACTAAATTCCATTATTCCATGCACTTGCAGTTCAAATTTGTTTTTTTTCGAAAAAATTCAATTCAATAAAACAAATTAACTAAAAATAGCAAAAAACCTCAAAAATGTACCAATATTGAACATGTAGTTGCATGTCCTGTAGGAGGGCTACAGAAAAATTTTGGGTGCAAAAAGAGAAAAAATAAAAATCTTTGCCGAGTGCCGTGCCTGGCAGTCGGCAAAGAATGTCTTTGCCGAGCGTCAGGACAACGGCACTCGGCAAAGAAATTAAAAAAAATTCTTTGCCGAGTGCCAAACGTTCGACACTCGGCAAAGAGTGACAGTGGGTGACCGCCGTCACATATGACCGTCTTTGCCGAGCGCCCGACACTCGACAAATAGTGGCTTTGCCGAGTGTCTTTCTTTACCGAGTGCGGCACTCGGCAAAGCATTTTGCACTCGGCAAAGTTGCTCTGTCTGATAGTGGTGCGGATGGATGCAACATTGGTGCATGAAGAGAGAATCAATATAATCAAACAAAGAAACACAATTACTGCAAATGATATTTTCAAGTAAGAAAAACACTAATTCTATAATGAGAAAATGCTAGCTAGCTACTACCTATGCTATTTGGCTAGTTGTAAATACTATAGTGATATTCCAGGCCGTAGTGATATGGCTTTGTGTAGTTAAGCCGTGCGAGTTCAGCAAAGGTGCTGCTCCTTACCGGATTCTTTGACTGCAGACGATCTGCAGTTCATCGTTATCTATCATCTCTTCCTCTATTTTCCCTTGACGTCCTACTGTTACGTTTGAGTATGAATCTGAGCTTCCGGGAGGCTTGACAGTATGCAGCAGTTAACTTTGGTATATAAAACGACGAAGAGGTCTCCGTGCCTCTTTACTGACTCGCCAAGCTGCTTCATTCGGAAGGTCAAATTGCGCCGAACCCACTGGTTTTTGTTTTACGGTCTTGCATTGTATGGAAAGCCAAAGCCTACACGACAGTAGGATAGTGTGCCTCCATTCATGCCCAGCTGACTGGCTAGCGCCATGGACGACTTTGGCACGATCGTCGAAGCATTGACCCACCAAGTCTGTCCTACTTGTTGCGGTTGCGTCTTCAAGCTGCAAGCTATCGCGCTTCATAAGCATATGCCCGTCTCTAGCTAGCTATCAGCAATTCAGCACGCAGTAAGCCGGATCAGGCCGCGAGACACACATATAGCTAGCCCTAGCCAGCAAAGTTCGTTCCTGCCTAGCTTAGTCCTAGGCAGCCAATCCAGTGATGGATCAGAAGAAGGTGATGAGGTCTCAGTCTCACTTGTCACCGTGGCGTGGATCGGCGGCGCGACGGCGGTGGTGCCAAGCGGCCGCGCGGCCGACGACGGTTCTTGTGATCGCGGTGACCGTGTTTGCCCCGCTGCTCCTGGCCGTCGTCCTCTTCGGCTTCCGGGTGACGCCCTCGGGCGCCAACAGTACCTGGGTCTCGGCCGGAGTACGCGTCGTCCTGAAAGCCGGTACGTACGTACGTACTCCCAAGGTGTCATGCATGCATGCATGCATGGCTCGCTAGCTTATTAGTCACATTTCTAGTTATTATAGCATTGCAACCACATACATGACAAGCACTTGGTAATCACATTACTATAATCGTATCCCTGTCAGCATTAATATACATGTGCTCATGGTTACTGCTTTTCTGCACGACGCATGGCAGTGTCCGACCAAGGCACCAGTGGTCCTGGTCCATTGGCGACGGTGCCGGATCCCAGCGACCGGCTGCTGGGCGGCCTCCTCTCGCCGGACTTCGACGACAGCTCCTGCCTCAGCCGATACAGCGCCGCGCTGTACCGCCGGCCGTCACTGCACGCCGTTTCCTCCTACCTCGTCTCCGCTCTGCGCCGCTACGAGTCGCTGCACCGCCGCTGCGGCCCGGGCACTCCAGCCTACGCGCGCGCCGTCGAGCTCCTGCGCGCGAACGCCTCCTTCGCTACTTCGTCGTCCTCCGCCGCCTCCGGCGGATCGTGCAGTTACGCCGTGTGGACCCCGATCGAGGGCCTCGGCAACCGCATCCTCTCCATCACCTCCACCTTCCTCTACGCGCTGCTCACCGACCGCGTCCTGCTCCTCCACAGCAGTGGCGACGACCTCCACGGCCTCTTCTGCGAGCCGTTCCCGGGCTCCACGTGGATCCTGCCGGCGGCGGACAAGGACAACAAGGACGACTTCCCTATCCGCGGCATCGAGAAGCTCACCGACTGGTGGCACCACGACAGCCTGGGCTCCGTGCTGCGGCGCGGCGAGGATCCCGGCATGGCGCCGTGGCTGTACGTGCACCTGCGGCACGACTACACCAAGGACAACCGCGACCAGCAGTTCTTCTGCGACGACGTGCAGGCCAAGCTGGGCACCGTGCCGTGGCTTGTGTTCCGGTCGGACAACTACTTCGTGCCGGGCTTGTTCCTGATGCCACGGCACGAGGCGGAGCTGGCGCGCATGTTCCCGCGCCGCGACGTCGTGTTCCACCACCTCGGCCGCTACCTGTTCCACCCGAGCGACACGGTGTGGGGCATGGTGACCCGGTACCACGACTCCTATTTCGCCAAGGCGGACGAGCGTGTGGGCATCCAGGTGCGCAGGTTCTACTGGGCGCCCATCTCCACCGACGACCTCTTCGTCCAGATCCTCAACTGCACGCAACGCGAGGACATCCTGCCCGGTGCGGCTGCCGGCGGCGTTCCCGAGGCGGCCAAAGGCGGCAGCACCGCCGGCGGCCAGCCTGGGAAACAGAAGGCCGTGCTCGTCGTGTCCCTGCACGGCGAGTACTCCGAGAAGCTCAGGGACCTGTACCACGAGCACGGCGCGGCGGGCGGGGAGGCGGTGAGCGTGTACCAGCCCACGCACCTGGGCTCGCAGCGCTCCGGCGAGCAGCAGCACAACCAGAAGGCGCTCGCGGAGATGGTGCTGCTCAGCTTCTCGGATGCGGTGGTCACCTCCGCCGTCTCCACGTTTGGGTACGTCGGGCAGGGGCTCGCGGGGCTGAGACCTTGGGTGCTTACGAGCCCCGTCGACAAAAAGGCGCCCGCCGACACACCGTGCCGGCGCGCCGCTACCATCGAGCCGTGCTTCCATGCGCCGCTCGACTACGATTGTCGGGCCAAAGCAAAAGGTGACGCCGGCAGGAGGGTGCGGCACATCCGACACTGCGAGGACTTCCCGCGGGGTGTGCAGTTGGTGGAATGATGAAGTTACATCGGCGGTTAGGAAGCCACCAGGCACCACCAGTTCTCGTTATATTATGATTAATTGTGAGAATAAATACAGCATTCAATCTAAGAGAGGTTACTGTAAAAAAACAATTAAGTCAGCTGACCCACGCAAATGGCGTGGGAAGCTACAATTTTCTACTACACCATTTGTATTTTTTTTATTAAAAATACCTTTTGTCAATAGTGTTGTTTCTTTGTCTTGCGTGGGAAGCTACATTTTTCTACTATACCATTTGTATTTTTATATTAAAAATACCTTTTGTTAATAGTTTTGTTTCTTTAATTTGTCTCATTATATGGGTTCTTACTCCATGCCTTTCTGTTATACTTATAGGCACAAACTTCATATAGCTATTGCCGATCAAGACCTTCGCTTAAACCTATTATCGTCTCTCTTGTCTTCCTTTTTCCCCACTCCAATCACACGGTTGTGCGATTTATGTTGATGCCGCGCGCCGGCCAAATGAAGGTAGTATTTATTTTCGTTTTGGTGTGCTCTGGTACTTAAGAAAACCACGGCCTAAGTCACTTAGAATCTGTTCAATTTCTTAGCTTCTTCTAAATTAAAATTTTAGAACATTTTGCACATTCGATTGTGAATTCATAATTGCCTTTTTGATCTAAAACATAGTTTTTTGTGATAAGATCTAAAACATAGTTGGATCCATCACAATGCTACTCATGCCTGTTGGAGCAACCATTGCCTCAAGCAGCCACTGACCAAGCTTTCATCGTGCCAACATCCATCGATGTGTCTCAAGTCTTCTCAAAGAAATCATGAGCCATCACAGGTGATTTGATATTAGGTCTGCCCGTACCACTACATCGCATTGTTTTTAGACATGACATGACCACATTTGTTTCCACTTGTGATATCTTCTTGTGAAGAAAAAAAAGGACGGTACTTGTTGCATTGTCCTCAAACTTTCAAACTTTTCACACATATATGTGCACTAGGAATCAATGGAGCAATATCACATAAAACATCAAATGTTGGTACGATTTTTGTGATTTGGTCTAAATGCTAGCCGTTGAAACCTATTACTCTTCCAGGTCACTTCCAAATTTAAATCTAGATCGTTGAAATTAACATGTTCCATTTGGTTGTTTCCCTTATATAAACGTCAGTATGCAAAACTTTCAAGCTAAAACAACGGGTAAAGAGCAACTAGACAAGAAGACACGTTGGGATGGGAAGGTGTAGAGCATCGGAAGTGAAGAGGGTAATGGGAGTGGGAGTGTCCAATCTTATGTTAGGTGAAGGTAAGTCATGATTGGGAGGAAACTTGACACACACGATCCAACTTCCGATGCAAAGACCCGAACCCTATAACCGCAACACCACTTCTCTAATTAGCAATCGTGCACTGCCAGGTTGACTTCGCCACGAAAGCTAATCCTTGCCTACGAATCAAGAACAAAGGAAACACACAATCTAGAAATATTGCCAATTAATATAGATGAAACTTATAAGTTGGGGTCTCACAGACTGATGGACAACGAAACTATTTGATAACAGATCAATCTAAGCAAAATTCAAATCCCAACTTGGATGACGACCACTGAATATATAGTCTAAGTGGTGTCCAAGGACCTCTTAACGCGTCCCTAACGAACTGCGACATGATACGCAACCCAACAGCTCAAAAGACAGTTACATAACACAATGACAGATTCTGGACGCTAACTTGTTCGACGATTTCGGTTAACTCTAAAGGGATTTTTGATGTGTGATGAGTGGCGTTGGAAAGCTTAACTCCTTAGCTTTCTATGCGTTTGTATAATGTCAAACTTGTAATTCGTATACCACCTAGGCATTTGTTTTAGTGTGATCCACTCCTAGAGTCTGATCCAAGATGGACTAAATCTTGGTATGGATTGGGCCTCCATCTTACTTGGAGTTCAAGAGTTATCTTCACATGTGAAAGATCAGGTACTCCTATTCCATTAGGGGGTGAAGGTAGGGCATGGGGATTTGAAGTGCTTCGAAGGTTTCTCATGGATGTGCCAAAACAGTAGTGTCATTTTAGAAATTTGTTATTTTTATATCTCACAAACGAAGTCGAGTTTGTACAAGATATTTTACAAGGTTGTATATCATCATATCATCTACATATGTGATTTTTTTGGTGAATTTAGACGACTTTTTTGTCGTGGTTTGCACGGGTTTTCACGAAGGGTGTGGTTTCCACCTGATACGTTGCAATAGATCTTTGGGATGCGTACATGCAATCCTTCTCATAGATGTTCTATGTACTTTTATTGTTTTTAATTACCATTGCAAAAACCCAGTTAAAACATACACTATTAACCAGACAGACAGCCCATGTGAACCAACACTTACACTATTTTTGCTAAGTCCAGACTGACCATTCGACCGACCTGACGCCCGACCTAACGGACGATCCGTGGTGCCCAACAATTTTACCACATCCTTGAAAAGCCATAACTACAAGCTCCATCCAAATCAGTGACTAGAATCGTCCAGAATCAAATCGGGTGGCCTCTTGGGGTGTTGGTTGTGCCCCGTCCGACGATCCGCGACCCCGGACGAACCATCCATGATCTCTCTCTGTTCAACGGGTCTATTTTGGTCAGCCATGTCAGACCACCATTGCACAATAAGCTTTCCATATGAATGAGGCAAGGAGGAAACTGATGATGCTCTCGTCGGTCACGACGAGGACAATTTGGGCCTTCTGACGATATATAAGAAGCTTGACGTGTGGTTAGGCTAAGAACATCGCACCAGCGGAGGACTTGAATTGCAACACTTCCCTTGTGTTCCATGAACGCTAGAACAGATCTCCTGATGAGGTTTGTCCTTTAGATATTCGATGTCCTTGACTTTGATGATAGTGTATCTTGTGTTATTTCTCATATCTTCATTTTGGCAATGGCGAGGGTTCTCTAAAAAGACTAAACATCGGATTTTTGTTTTACTCGTACCGATGTCCATACATTACAATCGAATGCACATCGCAGTCACTTGAACGACTTACGAGAGTCAGAGATTTATGCAATGATTTACGAGAGTCAGAGATTTATGCAATGATCGTGTCATATGTTTCAATATGTCTTAGAATTAGATTTTGTAATTTGTATGAGCACGGGTTGTAAGTCCGGATCATGAACAAGAAAGTAAGATCGCTAGAACCGATCTGCCGATGTGCACAATGTAAAATATGCTGATATGGATTGTGCTAACCTGCCTGTTGCTGCTTCACTAAAGTTGGGGACGGTTGATCCATGGAGCGAACTGTAGCAGAACTATCGATCTATCTAATTAGTACAGGAGCATCAGTTACTCCATTTCTATTAGCTGCTGACCCGGGTCGCAACTTGCTAGGCAACAAACAACGAAGCTTTGCTGATAAAAAAAAAAGCAACAAAGCTTTGCCATGAGAGAGGTACGAGTAGAAGAAGAGAGAGGATGGACGGATCTCGCATTCTCGCTAGTGACCGGGCCCATTTGCGCGGCCTTCCCAGAGCCGAAGTCCAGGTCCACCAGCCCCAGCCGCGTCCACGCCTAGATCACCAGGCTCGCCACCAGGTCCGGCCGGGCGCCGCGCCGCGCCGCTCCTCCAGGAGTTCCACCATTGAGCGGACGTAGTCATCGTCCACACACTCCTTGGCCTCCTGCACCAGCCGTACCCCGTAGCGAGCGGCCGAGGAGGACGAAGAGGTCAGCTGGACCACCGTGGACTCAGCGCACCCGAGCACGAAGCCGTTCCGTTCCCGTCGTAGCCCCGGGGCAGCTCGGGCTCCACGCGCCGCCGCGCGCCGCACGTCCACGGAGAAGAGCAGTTTCACGCTGAGGCTCGGCGCCTCGTTCGCGTTCCTGTTGCCGTTGGTGACGGCGCTGGTGCCGCGGCTGCTGTGCTCTGGGTGCATGAAAACGACGCGCAGGACGCGGCGCCGGCAGGGGAGGGTCGTTGTCGCCGGCGTCCGGTGCGTCGTGGCGGCCTCGCGCGGCGCGCGGCGAGGTGTGGTGGAACTGCGCGGTGCCGATCGATGCCATCGCAGAGCAGTGGTTGTTGGCTGTGCAGATGACCGTGCCGCCGTCTGACGGCTCCATCCCAAGACGGAGTGAGCGCGAACGGTGAAGGCGTGTGCGGAGGGAGGGTCGTCCTCGCCTCGGGTAATTCGGGAGAGGAATGCCGGAACGGGGGACGGCACAAGGCTCGGGTGACAGGGCCGGCGCCGCCGCCGCTGCCGGACGAAGGGAAGGGGTGGACTGAACTGCTTGACCCTGAGCTGCTATCTAGGTATTATGGCTCGGTTCGATGGACCAATATATGGGCTAAAACGAATCACGCCCGTCTTTATGCTTCACCAAGCATTTGGTATGCAACTATGCAAGGCAGGGCAGTGAAAGTTCAGTAAAGGTGCATTGTTCACGAGCGAAGAAGATTCGTCGAGCTCTTGCCTTCATTTTCAAGGTTTCAAGGCTCTCGAGGTTTGACAATATAGACGAGACATAGAACAATGATGATAAGACGAGGAAATGGTTTACGTGTTTCTTTGCCGATTCGGCAAGCTGCTAAAATTACGCTCACATAGCGTAACTTTACAGTCCAGTAGGCCTGTAGTTCCACCGGCTTTGCCACGATCGAAGCATTGACCCTGCAACCCTGCTACGCTCCCCTGTTTCACTCCAGCGTGCGGCATCACCTTGCGTCATGAAGCTGCAAACTACAGTCGTCGTCGTCGCACTTCAATAATTAAGCAAGCTGATGGCTTGGCCGCTCGCCGCGGCAGTAAGCTCGGAACTGCCGGAGCCACACGTTCCTCCTAGTGGACCAGAGGTCCAGTCGTGGCAGCATGGTGGCACGGTGGCAGCTCGGCGGCAAGATCCCGACGATGCTGGTGGCCGCGGCGAGCGTGGCGGCCGTCCTTCTCACGGCCGCCGTCCTCTTCGGAACCCGGTGGACGCCATCCAGCGACGCCCAGACATGGGTCTCGGCCGGAGTCCGCGTCGTCATGAGCGCCAGTATGTTGTCGCACAGTTCCGTGACTATAGTTGTTAACTTGTTATCCCTTCTCGTAATGATAATGATCGACAGTTTCTTTGTGCGCGGCAGTGTCTGACAAGGGCGGCGGCATCCCGTTGGCGACGGTGCCGAACCCCGGCGACCGGCTCCTGGGCGGTCTCCTCTCGCCGGACTTCGACGACAGCTCCTGCCTGAGCCGGTACCGAGCCTCGCTCTACCGCCAGGCGTCACTGCACGCGCTCTCACCGCACCTCGTCTCCGTGCTCCGCCGGTACGAGTCCCTCCACCGCCTCTGCGCCCCCGGCACCCCCGCCTACGCGCGCGCCATCGAACGCCGCCTACGCGCCTCTCCCAACAACGCCTCCGCCGGCGACGGCGGCGCTGACCCCTCTGGCACGCGGTGCAACTACCTCGTGTGGACACCGAACGCCGGCCTCGGCAACCGCATCCTCTCCATCGCCTCCGGCTTCCTCTACGCGCTGCTCACCGACCGCGTGCTGCTCCTCCACAGCGGCAGCCGCCGCGACCTGGAGGACCTCTTCTGCGAGCCTTTCCCGGGGTCCACGTGGATCCTGCCGGAGAAAGACCTCCCCGTCCACGAGGGGCTCGGCATCCGCACCAACGAGAGCCTCGGGAACACGCTGAGGCGTGGGGAGGCGCTCGGCGGGGCGCCGTGGCTGTACCTGCACCTGCTGCACAACTACTACGCCCAGGACAAGCTCTTCTTCTGCGACGACGTGCAGGCCGAGCTGGCGCGCGTGCCCTGGCTAGTGTTCCAGGCGGACAACTACTTCGCGCCGGCGCTGTTCCTGCTCCCGCGGCACGAGCGGGAGCTGGCGCGCATGTTCCCGCGCCGCGACGCCGTGTTCCACCACCTCGGCCGCTACCTCTTCCACCCCAGCGACGCGGTGTGGGGCATGGTGACGCGGTACCACGGCTCCTCGTACTTCGCCCAGGCGGACGAGCGCGTCGGCATCCAGGTGCGCGTCTTCAAGCGGGCGCCCATCTCCGTCGACGAGCTCTACGGGCAGATCCTCAAGTGCGCGCAGCAGGAGAACGTCCTGCCCGGCGTCAGCGTGCCCACCAGAGCCAACACCACCGCCGCCGTGGGCTCCGGCACCCAGCAGCCGGCCAAACGCAAGGCGGTGGTGGTCGTTTCCCTATACAACGAGTACTCTGAGAAGCTCAGGGAACTGTACCACGAGCATGGTGGCGCGGCAGGCGGGGAGGCGGTGAGCGTGTTCCAGCCGACGCACCTGGGCGAGCAACGCTTCGGGGACCGGCAGCAGGACCAGAAGGCGCTCGCGGAGATGGTGCTGCTCAGCTTTGCGGACGTGCTGGTCACCACCGGCGTTTCGACGTTCGGGTACGTCAGCCAGGGGATCGCCGGGCTGAGACCGTGGGTGCTGATGCCCCCTAACCATGGAAAGGCGCCCGACACACCGTGCCGGCTGGCCCCCACAATTGAGCCGTGTTTTCACTCGCCGCCGAACTACGACTGCCGGGCGAAGGCCAGTGGTGACACCGGCAGGATGGTCCGGCACATCCGGCACTGCGAGGACTTCCCACACGGCGTCCAGTTGCTGCAGTCATGAGCTACTATTATTTAGTTCGTATACATCACATATTCATATCTTTTTTTTCCTCCTTATACTGTGATTAAAAAGTTCTGAATAAAGACTTATTGATGACAAATTTTGGACGACATATATAACTTCTCACGTGAGCCAACAAGTCACACAAATGTAGCTTGGGCAAGCAATTTTGTTAGGGAACAAGGGAGCATGGATGAGAGTGTTCAGTTTTCTGTGGAGTGAGTCTTGTATATTGTCAAATTACAATGTGAGGCATACCAACTTCATCTGTGTTTTCCCTTGGAAACAACAAAGAATAAAAGCCCACGGTCAAGTAAATGAACATAAAAAGGGTTCTATCCCTATATGAAGCCACAATGAAGTTGCAGAAATGAACATTTCCGTAATCTAAAAGCCTCTCGAATGGAACACACCCTCCGTTATCAAAATGATGAAATACCTGATGCTTGGCGCAGTTTCTCGTAGGAAACCCAGAACACAAACTGCCATGGGCCAAGCCTTGCCCATGTAGGCAAGAAACCCTTCAACAGTGCCGTTACGCCCTCATGTCTGACAGTCTTGACCAAGCAATCGTAAGAACTCCTGTACATGGCTTTACCCTCCTTCCCTTGGTTCATCATCCTTGTTTTGATTACATCCGCGGGGCAGCTCAAAGTTGTCGCAGACAGCCCTGACGCGATAGAGGCCAATGTGTGAGCATAAAGATTATCATCGCAAATCTGCTTGCGAATGATGAGACGCTTTGCCTGATCGTAGCACGTCAGTTCGCCCATGTTGACAAGAAATGCCCTCTGTGCATTTGGAACAACCCCCTTCCAAAGTCCCCGAAAGCCCTCCGCTCGTATGATTTTAGTGAAAGCATCTGCGATTCCAGTGTACCGTGGTTGAATGCCTTGGTTCAACATCCTGCTGTCTGCTTGCATCCTTACCTTCATGAGATCAGCAGGGCTTGACACCACCTGCACTGCAAAGTAGCAGGAACAAAATTACCTCTGGTGTTACATAGCAATACAATGGGCTAAGAAATACTGTACTAGTTACTTCAGCATAAAAAAGAATTAATTTGGGAACATCAATGCCATGCCATATTGATTTTAGAACATCACCTTATAGTACCATTTTATACCATTGAAAAATTTGAGTATGCTGATTGTTCCAGTAGCTTAGCAAGGAACTGTGGAAAAGCCTACTCAGGCATAGATGTCTTGTGGATATGCTGATCAGCAGGCCTATCTATTCTCAATGAATCAAAAGACAGATCCCCACATATTGGACCTATTTTAGGATGTCTAATTTGATTTCCTTGTCCATTTGTAAATCTGGTAGGTCTGAACAAAAGTGTTAGTCAACCAACCTTCTGTATTTTGTGTAATCATATTTGCCCACCAAAATGGGCGTCACCAGCCACTCCAGTATCATCCCATCCAACAGTATGTATGATTCACGTTGGTGCATAGCTTAAGTCTAGATCTAGATCCTGAGTTTTTTTTTTTTTTTTTTTTTTTTTTGCGAATATCTAGATCCTGAGTTCCTGACACCCCTTAGTGCTATTACATGTTTTGATCTAGATCTGATAGTTCATCAGCGCCTTGTCAGCAGTGGACAAGGACATCATTCAGATAAGTGTTTTTTTTTTGCCACGTGGCCCTATCAGCAACTGCAACTGTTAAGGAAGATCAGACGTGTTGGAAGCAAATGGTCATGCTATGGGGGTGAAGAATAGAAGCACAGATAGACAGCGATATGCCGATATAATTTGAGCATATACTGAAGTTGGCGTCTCACTGTTGCTGCTGCTCAATGAAGCCATTGGCTCATCATGCCATGCAACAACTGAACCCAAAAAAAGAAAAAGAAAAAGGCTTTGTGTTGCTCTATCATCCACCACACTACTTAGCGCATATTTGGATACCATGGGCTAATTGTTAGCTAGCTAATTTTTAGCTCAAATTAGCTCTAGTGCATCCAAACAGGAGGGGCAATAGATGGGCTAACTTTTTAGCCAAGTCTTCAACTAGTTGTTAGCCAACTAGCTAATTTGGGCTAATATTTAGCCCCAACTAGTTACTAGCCATGTGTATCCAAACAGTCCCTTAAATATTGAGACTAATGATGAATAGATGACAGATCAATTAAAAGGGCCTCTCTCATTTTTGGATAAGATGCTTGTCCATGTGCAATTTAATAGGTAGACCAACAAAAGAGTAGATTCATAACTCGAAATATACAGCTTGAAATTAATCAGAAGCATGTAAATCAAGTATCGTTTGGATCAACATTTTGCCAACCTAGCCCAAAATAAGTTCTAAATTTCGCACTAATTAGTAATTACACTGTGAGAGTGATGCATCACAACCTATCTGCAAATCTTCATGTTGACTTACAGATTTGTTATTCATAACTCGCTTGGTATATTTTATCAAGTCCAAGTCACATTTGTGACCACTGTATTTGCATGTAGATCAATGGGTTGCTTAATTGGGCGCTGATCTAACCAAAAAAAAAAGCAAAAGGTTACTTGTGCCTAAGAAAATTTTACCTGCGCGGCAACGCCGGAGAGTCCCCCAGCGATCGCCTTCTCAAAAAGGCCAACCTCCCGCCCCTCGCTAGCGAGGGTGGACCGGAGATGCTCGTACCCCACGATGCGAAGCGGGGTGTACATCAGGTGGCGGAGGACGGCGGGGGAGAAGCCCCGGTAAACCCCGCCATCGCGGACGAGCTCAGCCGCGACCCGGACTACGCCGCGCCCGCCCGAGCCGCCGGGGTTGCGGTGGAGCTGGAGGCGCGTCTTGACTGCGTCTAAGGGGTAGGTGGAGGCCTCCGCCATGGCGGCCGAGACCGACGAGAGGGAGACCTTGGCAAGGGTCCCGCGGCGGCCGCCGGCGGCCTCGGCGTCGGCTGACATATCGGCCTGGGACTTGGGAAGCTAGTGGTCTGCGTGGCCTCCGTTTTCTAAAAGCCTAATCTGTGTCAATCTGGACCGAGCAAAAGTGATCCAACGGACTCCCCATGCTGGAGGACGGGAAGGCGCGGCGGCGGCCCCTGACGCACGGCGATCGGGCGATGGCCCCCGACTCCCGGTGGCCCGGTGGGTGATTTCGTAGTTCAAAATGCCGCACGGGGTGCCGGAGTCGCATCTCTTACAGCCTCGCAGGCAACCGCCCGTCCCTCCAAAACGTTTGGAACGTAGAAATTTCATGTGGATCCTGAAATAGTTTTATAGGAACATTTTTTTTTTCAATTCCTGCTTAAATTTCAAAGAAATTCTAGCAGTTCGAGGAGCTGGCGCTGGTGGAAGAACAAATCATATCTTATCTGAATCAGAGCTAAATAACTATACACAATATTACATGATCAAAGTGTTACTGTGCTCGTGCCGTAATTACAATATGGCTTCTTAGTAGTGTACAATATTTTCGGTGATGGTACAACAATGTACACAGTCCGACAACAGCTAGGTTGCCTATCCCTATTGTACAACTCAGTTCTTCTCGTAGAACTTCAGTTTCATCATTTCGATCCGTTAGGTGCTAGTACTCAAAATCCTGTTTGGCATCCGCATGGATGCAAAAATCACATCTGCTTTGACGTATCTTCTATATCCTTTCTGTGATGCAGAGTCGCGTCTTTACCGGATGATGTACAGTACAGTGTGGCTGATGATAGGAGTGGTGGCTGGTGTCTCCATTCATGCTGCCTGAAGGACTTGCTGTTGCTGCTGCCGCCCCTGCTTCTTCCCACTTCTTGCGGATTCATATGGGAGCGTGTTCAGCACCTTCACCCGGAACATAGCCTGTAGGTTTTGCACAAGTTGATCATAATTCAGAAGAAAAGGTTTCATAAAAATTCAGGGATGAAAGCCATAAGATGAACAATTGGCTAAATAACAGGAACAAACCAAATGTGAAGAAAAAATAAAAGGCAAGGGACGGTAGTATAGCTACCTTCTTATCGGAACCAAACTCAATGACATCAGAGGGACGGAAACGAACTGGAAAGTTTGGTGGCACGCGATAACGTCTACCTTCATTGCTGGACAATCACATAAAGGTCAGTGAGTAAAATTTTGATGCTGAAAATCTCGAGGAAGGGCATAGATCCATGGTTCTTTCAGGGCTTACTCGGTAATCCAGGTACCATGTTCACTCCCGAGATCAGTCAAATAGAAAGCCTTATTCTTGCATGTGATAGTAGCATGCCTTTCTGATATCTGCAATGAAGTTCAGAAAACTGAAGACTGGTACAAGCAGTTTATGGATAGAAGGCCTTGTACAATGCAACACATGAGAAGTTCGTTAAAGCCCTGTCATCATTTCGATTAACTAACCTGTGGAAAGGGCAATGATAGGGAAGAATCTGTGTCATTAGGATCTGACCGGCTTCTGCAAAAGAAAATTCATTTGTTTTGTTCCATAAATAAAGCCTTGATTGAGTGCAATTAGGGCAGAAATGAATTTGCTATTTAGACATACCCAACAGAGAGTGACCTCTGCTCGTCCCTAATTAAACGAAATGGCTGCAAGCTATTGCTGTTTCCTTCACTTGTTGGGAAGAGGTACCATCTGCAAAAAGTATATGAATCATTTTTTTGTCCAAAAATGCTGAAATAAAGTAATAAATCAAACACTTTGTTTAACCAAATGAAATGAAATTAAAGAAGAAACAAAGAACGTACTCTCCACCCATAGCTTCTTCCAGCGCGTCATCATCCTCAAACCATCGATAAAGCTGGTCATTTGCCTTCAGAAAGATGCTAGATGTCAGTAAATATTAAATGCTGGTACCAAATCAAATTCACAGTTACTATGACAACGTACCTTATCAGAAAGTCGGCACCTTAAAGGTCTTCCTTGTAGCTTTGAGCTGTACACAATGAAAAGTTTCGTTTGCATGATGAGTACGGATATGGTAATTGGGAACTAACAAGGGAGCCTGGGTGGTGTTTATTTCTTTGCGTGGGACATTTAAACTAATGGGAGTATGTGCTTGAAATGGGAACACAAGACAGTAATTAATAATTTTGGTATGCACCTGTTGCCACCAAGCACCCAGCTCAGCATCGCAGGCATTCCATACTTGATGAAGAATCTGCCACCAACTCTTCCAGGGTGTGGTATCCGCAACTTGGTCAAAAACTACAGGTAAATAATTTTAGTATGCAGTTCAAGTAGTTTCAGTATAGAGTTCTTCAGTAATGCTCTTAGGAGGATGGTAATGAGATAATACAGTTCTGATTTCCGAACCTTATTTCAGAAATCCAATAAAATTGATGGTGGCATACTTTAATTTTAAATCTTGCTGAAAAGAGAATGAGATCTGTGCATTGAATAACAAAAAAAATGTGTGTGTTTATCACATACCGATAAAGGTCCTAGACCAACACCCAAATACGGTCTATAGGTGGTAGCCATGATTGCTGCCATTCTTGCCAGTCCATGTATAATAGCAACACGCAGCCTTCTCTCTTTCTCATAACTGCAGGCCCAATATGCAAACGAATATTTTGCTTGTCAGCCAACTTACTATATAGTATGTACCAGAGTTTAAAATCCATGCAAGAACAGGATTGCTTTGAAGTTGGAGCCAATTCAAGCATTCAAATAAAATCCAGTGGATGTTTCAAGAAACACTATCTTTATACTACTAAACATGCTAGAAAAACTTACCGCCTCAAGGAGGAAACTATGTCCATAGGAGTTTCAGTCTTGACACTCTCTTGCCAGGCATTCTCTAGCTCTACAGCCAGCTGGTAACCATCCTACGGAAACAAATACAAGGTTGTTATAGTGTTACGTAATAGATATCAACACCAGAACATATCCATGGTAGGATAAGAAATTGCATACCTCAATAGCCATGCAGCCACCTTGACCCAGATTTGGCTGCATAGCATGCACAGAATCACCAAGCAAGGTGACACGACCTTTCCCCCAATTAATAGTAGGTGGGCGGTCGTATATATCCCGGCGAAGAACTGCTTCTTCATCAGTTGCATTTATCAAATCAACGACATTATCACACCATCCGTCAAATATCTCGAGCAATCTTTTCTTTTTGCCTGTTAACATTAAGCAGATGATAAGCTTGTGGGGGGCATATCAGAAGTATTGTTCTCATTTTGATCACAACTTACAATGAGGCAGTATCTATTTCACGAATTAAGCACAAAAACTTCTCTAAGGACTCACCATTTTCAGGGTCAGTGCCACCAGCCTCTTCATTGTGAAAAGCATACCATTGCATTTTACCAGCACCGACATCTGAAGATACGAAGTATTGTTTGTGACCAAGAAATACTCGGTACCTTCAACAGAGGAAAATGGAGGACATGGTTATGGCACGACGAAATTTCAGTCAATCTGAAAATCACACCCATCATTCCATGATCCATGTAACATACCCAACTGTATCGATATCAGGTGGCACAAAATCTGCAATTCCAGTGTAGCAAGTGTAACCTGAATAGGTGGCGTCTGAATGCCCGAATAGTGTCTTCCTCACCTATCCAGAAAAGGAAACTTCAAGCAAATCAGGTTCCGTTGGTGTTTGTTTCTAACCAAAAGGAGAATTAACTGTATTACCTTTGACCTTATTCCATCGGCACCAACCAAAAGGTCACCTTCAAATTTTCTACCGTCCTCCAATATGGCAGTAACCTACACTCAACCGACAAAAACTGCAAGTTTAGAGACAGGCAATGGCAACTCTTGCAGCCAAATTTAAGCTGACATGGCCACAAAAACATGTTTGCTCATTCACCTTACTGCCATCATCTATAAAATCAACTACATGGCTTCCATTCAATATAGCATCATCGCCAACTGCTCGAGCAAGGATTTGTTGCAGCGTCATGCGGCTAATGACCCTTGTGACTGGGAGCCCCCGCTCAGCCGCAGGAGTAAACGTATCAAACTTGATGTACCTGAATCCAACTCGGCATTGTCAAATGGCTGCCTCCAGCAAAGGAATATCTGTCTTAAAGCTAACCAGCAAACACTACATGGAAATTTGCAAACAAAAACTGTAAAATAAGCACCAAAAAAAATTCGGCAGCTATATATCTTTAGATCTAGTAGTAATAAGAGACTTGCGTGTTAACGATAGTATCTAACGATCAACTGAAACAGGCGAGCATAACGACTAGCCAACCACCAATTGGTTCATACTAACTGCCAATACTGCAGACAAATGAACCCTTGTCGCACTAAATTCCACTAGCACCGGCCAAAGGAAGTCAAAATTTTCTCCAGGTAGCGTCAAAAACAATCAAATTCATGGTGACTTGGTGCAAGAATTTTGCTCTGGCGCGGGAACGACCCCCACTGCCTCCCTTACCAGGAGCCAGAGACGCCGTCGACGATGCCGTTGACGCGGTCCCCCGTGACGCAGCCGGCGTCCATGATCTCGTCGGCCGCGGCGGCGTCGACGGCCTCGAGCGCGGCGAGCGCGTTGCTCTGCAGCTGGATCGGGCCGCGGTACCTCCCTTCCCCGCGGACGGCGCTCATGTCCCGCTCCAGCACCAGCACCTCGAACCCCTTCCGCCTGGCGGCGAGCGCGAAGACCAGGCCGCCGATGCCGCCGCCGGCCACCAGGACCCGCGCCTTGGGCTCCGGCGCCGCAGGCATTGCCGCGGTGGCGACGAGCCCCGCGCGGGCTGGAGGAAGGCCGGGCCTACTACGCCTCTGCCGCGGCGCGGACGGGGTGGGAAGCGCGAGAAGGCGGAGCGTCCGGTTGCGGCGGGAGACGGGGTGGAGCGGGATCGCCGACTGAGAGGCCCGAGAGGAGGGGAGGGAGATCGGCTTCGGCGATGCCCGCGCTGTGCTCAGCGTGGTCGGCATGGTGGTGGACTGATGGTATGGAAGCTTTGCACTGATTGAGCAGCTGGTATGCTGTGCTACACTGCTACTGCTTTATCGCCGGTCAGTCAGTGAGGCAGTAGCTGGAGTCAAACCTCAGCTCAGCTGAGGACTCTGCTAGCTCGTTGTCTCTGTGAAGCTCTAGATCAGAACTTCAGAAGGGTGCTTCAATGGACGCGCCTGCCAAGATAGCGAATTTTATGGGGGTGGCAGGGCCGGTGCCGGAGAAGAATGGAATTTGCAGCTGAGTGGAGAGGAGACCGAAACTGCGGTCGGTGTCGCTTTCGGCCTCTAGTGCAGGAAGGAAGGAGGGGTGGTGGATTGGTGGAAGCTTTGCCTCGGTGCGGTTGGGCGGTCGGTTGGACGTGGCGGGCGTGGGTTGCCTGCCGCGCGGCGCAGACCGCGCGGGGTGGGGTCCCCCGGATAGAAAACGAAACGGGCTCCATTTTACCGGCCGACCAGGCCGCGCCAGCGCCATGCTCCATAGTCCCATGCTCCTACGGCAACTAGCCGGAAGCTGCAGGCAACTCGATGGTTTGGTCCGTCGGGCGGGTCCGGTCGGCTCGCCTCTCCCGCCGTGGGCGGCACGGCGCTTCCTCCCTGGCCCTGGTTGCTGGTAGACCAGATTATTGGCCTTGTGCGCCGCGCGCACCACGGGCGGCGATCGTGCCGAGGTCGGCAGCGTGCTGGCACAGGTGACGTGGTCGGATGAGATTGCCGCGGCAGCGAATTGATTTTGCTGCGCGGCATGCTCGTGCGTACAATCTGGTCAGGATAACCGAATTTGGAGTACCACGTTTCCAAGGCGCTGCACTGTGTAGAGTACTAGTAGCGTAGCGGTGCCGGTGCGCACCAGACGCCCGGCGCTAGGGCGGCAGATGCAAAGACGCGAGCACAGCGGACGCAGAAACAGAGCAAGCCATCCGAATCCGAGACACAGTACAGGGCAAGTTGCAGGGAGGAAAGGAAGGAAATGGGCGTACCAGGAGCCGGACATGCCGTCGACGAGGCCGTTGATGCGGTCGCCGGTGACGCAGCCGACGCGCATGACCTCCTCGGCGACGGACATGTCGATGGCCTCCAGCGCGGCCAGCGCGTTGCTCTGGATCTGGATGGGCCCGCGGTACTGCCCTTCCCCGCGCACCGCGCTCATGTCGCGCTCGAACACCGTCACGTCGTACCCCTTGCGCCGCGCCGCCAGCGCGAACACCAGCCCGCCGATGCCGCCGCCGGCCACCAGCACCCGGGGCTTCTTCTTCCGCCGCGCCTCGCCGGCCGCGGGCGCGGGTGCGGGTGCGGGAGCGACGGACGCGTCGGGAGGCCGCATTGACGCCGCGCACCTGCCCCGCGCCCGCTGCCTGACCTTGTTACCGCCGCCGAAGCACTGCGAGTGCTGGTGCGGGGCCGGGAGCGCGTGCTGGTGCTGCTGCGGCTCGTCGTGGCAGAAGAGGAGCGCCGAGAAGTGCGCCATGGCGGGTGAAGTGGCGGAGAGCAGCGCCATGGGCGCGCGAGCACGGCGACCTGCGGCTGACTGAGCTGAACAGGAAGCTTGCTTTGCGAAGGAGAAGACGTTGGGCGAGCGGAACTGGATCAGTGGAGGGAAGTGTTATGCCGTGCTGCCCGTGCAACTCTGGTTCTAGAACTTCGCCATTGGGCTGAGGCTGTGAAAGGAGGAGAGCAGAGGGGAGCTGGAGGGGACTGGTGGTGCTGAGGGGAGGAGGAATTGGAGCCAATCACCTGATCCCATTTGGAAGAAGGATCTTGCGGGACCAGGATTTTATCTTGCCATGTCCTCACCAACCTCTGCGGACACGTTGTGGCGGCAACTCTGTAGCTGACCGTGCAATAGTAGATAGCACAGGGCTACACGGGTTAACGCTAACTCCGTTTCAAATTACTAGATGTTTTACAAGTATTTTATTTTTTATGCCATTGGCTTATGCAAATCTACATAATCTAATACGAAAAAAAATTAGCATACTAGTTAATGTTGCATTGATATGCTTTGAGCATTATGCAAGCCTGCAAAATAGTCTATGCAAGTAACTAAACAAGAGCATACTGCACTACACAAGTCTGGATACAGACTAATGTAGCTAATGATGCATTGACATGCTTTGATCATTATGCAAGTCTGCAAAAGAGCCTCTACAAGTAACTAAATATGGGCAAACCGCACCGCACAAGCCTAGATACAGACTAATGCAAACGATCAATCAGACCCTTAGTGAGTGGTACTATTGTAGTTTACTGTGTAAAATTAGTAAGTAGTGATTGGTTGAGTACTAGCTGGTGCAATCTTAGAGCATGCCTTTTTTAGGTAGGAGTTTAAGGACCTTGAGAGGGTCCATTGGAGCGAGAGCTTAATGGGATTTTTGAGGGGCTAGGTTAAGGCGTGATTGGTAATGCGATTGAGAAACGTGCAACCTTGTCTTCCTCTGTAGCGATGCCTTTGCCCTCGCCGCCTTGCCAATGCTCCTATTATCCGTGACTGGTCTCAAGGCCTCCTAGGTGCCTCAACTGTCTCGGTCTCGCAGACCCTTTCCCTCCCTCCACTAGCGACCAATGGCTCTTGTTGCCGCCACCTTGACCCCGACATCCCATAAGCACTTGCTCCCCTCTAACTAGTCGAGGAGCGACGCTCCCACCACCAGCCTTGTCTACCATCCCAGCCAATCCTCCTGCCACCCGCGGCTCTGGCAGTGTCCTTGCTACCTCACTATACCGTCGGGTCACCACTGTGTCGCAGACGCCTCTCCCAAACCTGCTTTTAGGTCCACCGAGTAGAACTAGAACCCTAACCTTTACCCTTATCTTCTTCTCCAATGGGGTCGGGGATAGAAGTTAAGGCCGCACGGGCAACTGAGCACAATAGAGATTGTGATTTTAGAGTCACCTATTTTTTAAGATGGAGTAGAGATTTTGCTAGAGATTGGTTCCCCCCCCCCCCAGCTTTTATAATAACAAATGGGCCTTCCGCGTATGTGCTATTTGGTTGAGTTTTTAGATTCGCTTTCTCGTACGTAAAAGAGAAAAATAGTTAATGATAGGAACACAAATTCAAACCAACCAAACTCTTTTGGTTCTCGCATTATAAGTGAGAGAAACAGCCAAATCTTACAGTAGCTTCTAGCATTTCAAGCGACATTTCTTGGAAGAGACAGTTTTCCAAAGAAACTGAAACCCTACCAAATTTTTCATGCAACCTTTAGGCCCCCTTTAGAACGTAAGTATTTCGTGTGAAAAACTAATTCCTGTTAAATTTCTATACAATTTCGATAAAATTTCTGCATTCTAAAGAGAGCCTTGCTGAGAGATGCTTTTAACTGCCACAAACATTTATGTAGCATTGAGCTTCCACAAAAGATCGGCCATACAACTAGAGAAGCACGCGCTGAGACGTGGCAAGTTGCTACGTCATAGGCGAGCTTTGATCTTTGTCTTTCGCCCCTCTGAAGCCCTGATGTTAGACTCGGTTGCTGAGAGCGACCGTTCGAAGATATTTACAATGAGAACTTGAACTTTCCTCGTCATGATCTAAAAACAGCTAAAAAGACTTGCAGCAATAGTGCAATACCATCTAAATTCTTAAGACCTTCATAAATCTGCTTGACATCGATGACAAAGCATAGGCATAATCCAAACAAAAAGGCAAGAGGAATATGTTTGTTCAGTACACAAGAAGGGATGTTGCCATCAACAGCAATGAACAAGCAGCATATATTAGACAGCAAGAACTTCACGCTCTGCCACAGAGGTCTCATTTACTTACCCTAAAATACACCGGAGAAAATTACACAAATCGAACCAGCAAAATATTAGCTTTAACCATCGTCCATGGGCGAGTATATAGTTATGTACTTCCACAATCATAAATTGAAAAAAAAAGATGCCATGGTTTCCAGTTATATGAGGCACTTGATTATCTAGTAAACATGTTCCAGATTTTTTTTGTATTCTAATTAGCATGGATGAAGATGCCATGGTTTCCAGGCATCGTGAACCACTTGATTATCTAGTGAACATCTTCCTAAATTTCTTGCATTCTAATTAGCATGGATGAGCTTGAGACTCATCTGAGATTTTATCATTTTAGAGTTCCTAAAAGAATAAAAGAATTGCTCCTAAGAAAGAGGAGCTATTTGGTCATCAAGGGTGGCGCCAGTTTTTGTCTGAAGTTTGGCTGTGTGGAATCAGGCCTTAGTGGCAGCAGGTGTTGGAGCAGCGCCTCCAGTAGTCGGCCTGGAGGATTGAAAAATAGCCCCCATTAAGTGATAATGAACAAAAATCCTACAGGTTAATGTGGACAAGGGACCAGAATCAGCAAATAGAAATACTTACAATCCAACCATGACTTTAAAAGCATCATAGATACCCCACTGGGCACCGGTGAGGGTACCAATCATCACGATACGCAACGGGAGCCCACGCGTAAATAGCCCCACTAGACCAATCTTCTTCACAGCCTGAGCAAGCATTACACAAATGGTAAGTGCAAAAAACAAGGTAAACAAAGAAAATAATATCTAATTGTCTAGAAAACATACATCGCCGACCGTTGCCCCCTTGGCATTGTTGAGGAAGGAAACAAGGTTGTCAGCTGGGTGAGAAACAATTGCACAGAACACCCCAGCGATGTAGCCACCAGCAAAGCTCACTCCAAGCTGGAGATTCTTGCTGCATTCGTTTTTGGGGGCAGGGATGGCATACTTGTAGATCATCTCAACAACAGTCTCGAAAGAGGCAAATTTCATCATAGTGTCTGCATTTAGTAAAACCATAAGATGCTGGACAGTCCTTCAGGTTAAATATCAAAGCAAAATAAAAGAATAAACTTGGTACAAAGCAAGCTCATGTGTTCCAAAATTAGTTCACACCGTACACGTGAAGGAGATCTAATATATTATAGTCATTGATGTAGCAACGCAAGCAAAATAGGGGCTTAATAATAAAAATTCCCATGTCCATTCCCCACAAGTAATTATAGTTTAGCTCCCACTGTAATGGAGACAAGCAGACTAAATAATATCACTATGAGCATAGAGGCATCCACAACAACCAGTACCCAAGAATCATGTGTGCAGTATGGTCACGTTTTCCCTTTGGGGGGTATGCACTCGGGAAGTACTAGCTGTAAGCATTTGATTAATGAACTAATGTACACCCCTTCATTGGAGTCTAGCTCCATAGCAACAGAGATAGCTCAAGCAGTGTGGTAAATTAATATACGCACACATAAAATCTTGAAAATCATAGTGTGATTTCAAGAAGAACTATGTGCATGAAAATGCATGTCTTAGCATGCAGGTACATAAGTTAAACACAACAAGAGATTATGTATAAAGAAAATACGTGATATTAGATGGTTATAAGCGCCAAATGCTCATAGCTGATTCTCAAATACACAAATTTAAAACTAATTAGTGTCAAATCCTCTATCCTCTACAACATAAACCTGATATGTTTTTTAATGTGCACAAAATTGGAGTCTAGCTCTGGTTTCAAAAAAAAATGGAGTCCAGCTCTAGAATGGCAGAGAAAACACAAGCAGTGCGGATAATTTAACTGCACACATTGATTCTTGAAACCATACACAATTTCAAGAACTATGTGCATCAAAACTAATATTATAGTGACCATATTTTATACATAATTAAAAAGAGATATAAACAATTGAGTGCCGACAAGACTTGTCATCCTAAAGAAATGATATTATTATTTACAGCTGATAGTCAATGATTTCAAATGCATGAAAATCCTTTGAGCAACTAACCAAATCTCATTGGAGTCTAGGTCCAGTTATAATGGAGATGACTCAAGCAGTGTGGAAATATCTATATATGCACACATAAAATCTTGGAAATCATTACACGATCTCAAGAAGAACTATGTGCACCAGAACTACATTCTAGTAAAACTAACATTTACACCATAATAAGAAACGAAATGTAAACAAGTGAGATTATAAGACTTATGATGAGTAAGAAAGGGCACCATTTTCAAAGCTGATGGTCAGTGTGACTCCAAAAGCATAAAATCCATTTAGTAATTAAGAAATATACGCCATCTCATTGGAGTCTAGGTCCATGTCACAGTGGAGATGACTCAAGCAGCGTGGAATATCAATATATGCACACATAAAATCTTGAAAATCATTATACGATTTCAAGAAGAACTATGTGCACCAGAACTAATATTCTAGCAAAACTAAATTTTTGTGCTAATAAAAAAAACAAAGATATCAACAAGTATGAATGATAATGAAGATTGTCATCAGTGAGAAATTAGACCAGTATCCATAGCCGTTCCATGAATTCTACAACAACAACAACAACAACAACAACAACAACAACAACAACATAGCCTTTTGTCCCAAGCAAGTTGGGGTAGGCTAGAGATGAAACCCAAAAGAGACGAGAAACAGGGAGACACATAAAGGGACATAAAGGGAGACAAAAAGAGGTCACGGTTCCGGCACGTTGATTGCCAATCTCCAAGCGCTCCTATCCATAGCTAAGTCCTTGGAGATATTCCACTCCTTAAGATCTCTCTTAACGGACTCGTCCCAAGTTAGTTTAGGTCGACATCTACCGCTCTTTACATTATCGGCCCGCTTTAGAACTCCACTACGCACCGGCGCCTTAGGAGGCCTCCGTTGGACATGTCCAAACCATCTCAACCGATGTTGAATCAATTTCTCCTCAATTGGTGCCACCCCAACCCTATCCCGAATATCGTCGTTCCGGACTCTATCCCTCCTTGTGTGCCCACAACACCAACGCAACATACGCATCTCTGCTACACTCAATTGATGGACATGTCGCCTTTTGTAGGCCAACACTCAGCACCGTATAACATTGCCGGACGAATCGCCGTCCTATAGAACTTACCTTTCAGCTTCTGAGGCACCGTTCCATGAATTCTACAACACTAAATTTGTTGCACACTCGGTGAGTTAAATATGTACACGAATCACGTAGCATGAGTGATGTTGCATCACCAATAATAAAGAAGATACCATACATTTATTTCATTGCATCATTAACATCACAGTTGAGATTACAAACACAAAACATGCTTATTGCTAGAGTGGCAACCCTTTTGAAAAACAAGATAAGTTTGATCATCATCTTTTGATCATCATCTTAGCAATACAAAATCTACTTTTTCAAAGCTTACATACCATTTATTTCAACAGTTGATTCTTAAGGGGCACAAACATAGTATATAGTAAAAAAATAGGAAAGCGATTCAAATTCATGTGACAGTTGACAACAAGCAGGAAATAGGTACTTACAAGGAATTTGTCGGCCCCAGAGTGGAACAATTCCTTTATACAGTCTGGAAAATTTGACAGTGTTAAAAAAAGTGAAGACATGGATACAGAAATAAAGTAGGCAAACCTCAACTCACCCAGAATAGCCTTCAGCTTTCACAAACTTCGGAAGGCCATCTGATAAACCTCTTGCAAAGCCAGGCTGCGTCTGCACACGGACCTTAACAGCTTCCATGGGGCAGAGGGCAATATCTGCAATCACTTCAGCCGAAGCGGAACCCGCAAGGTAAATCAAAGTCTTGTACTTGGCGGCATACTCAGGGCCAGCAATGTCCGAGTAATACTTCTTGAAGAACTCATAGAAACCGAACTTGCATGCTCCCTGAGCACTGTATCCAAGTAGGGTAGGTACCCAGCCCCTGAAAAAGCCCTTGGGCCCTTGCTCTTTTAACAAAACACCAAAACCAGATGAGATGCTCTTGTACTTGGCTGGATCGATCTGAGAAATCAGACAATAGAAGTTTTCATTAGCAATCAGCTCATAACGACAACTATTCATTGGAAATGAATATAAACAAGTAGCAAGAATGTAATCATTGAGGTTTAGCTCTTTCAGCGCAGGCTACCACGACAATGAAAATGTGATAGCATATTTATAGAGCATTACACAAAATGTACGGTAGCAGCTGGTTGCCTGGTTCGAGTATGATGTACTCGCATCAAACAACCGTCTAATAACTCTAAAAAATAGAGATTACATCACGAATAATCGTACCAATCGAAATGGGTAACGTCGCACAAATAACTCATCTATCCAAATCGAGCCAGCATCGAGACGCTCACCTGCATGTTGCACTTGACAAGGTCGAGGGGCGTGACGGTCATGTGCGTGAGCCCGCAGCTGGCGACGCCGCCGGCCGTGCACGCCGCGTAGAATGCCGGCGAGTACATCTCAATCCTCCGGCCGGGCTCGCTCGGCGCCCGCGCCCAAATAGCGGGCCGCGCTGCCGCCGCCGCAGACGGCGCGGCGACCGTGTGCCCGCCCACGCTAGCGGCGGCGGCGGCAGCAAAGGGAGAGGCAGCGGCCGGGGCCGCGTAAAGGAAGCTAGGGAGCAGCGCATTCCGCGAGCTCTCGGAGACCGCCATGGCGCCGGGGCAGTCTCAGAGCTCGGTTCGAGCGATTTCCTTACGGCTAGGGGCACGGCTAAGCCTGGGGGCTCGGTGAGATGGATGCTCATCGCGGCAGCGCGAGCGAGCGCGGCGTTTGTTGTACGTGCGGGCGTGAGGCCCGCCGCCACACGCTCCAGGGAGGGAGACATCCGGTGGCTGCCCGGGTTGTTAGGGCAACCCCCACCTCTCCGCCCCCAGAGAGGGGCGGGCTTTTATCACGAGACGCGGATGAAAATGTGTTTCGATGGGCCCGAGTTGGCTAGCCCAATATTGAGCCGAAACGTAACTCATCCAGCCCAGTTAAAATGCCAGGCCTAGAGGACAAATGGTGCATCACACGAAGGATGAGCATGAAGTATATTTCATAATAAACTTATTTGGAAATACAAATATTGATACTATTTTTTTATATTTCTAATTAAATTTTAAAAAATAATTTTTCGATAAGCGAGATGTGTATTTATTTTGGAACGGATGAAGTAGGTCCTTTTTAAAAGGTGACAAACTTCGAGAAACAATCATTGTCTCTGCTTCGGTTTGCTTTTCCTCTAGCTCTTGCTTTGTGCGTATTGTTCAATCTGCTTATGCAAAAGGTTCAATGTGCAAGTAACTTGTGGCATACCTTAAAAACAATCCAAAGGTCACTAGTATTTTATGAATTTGATTTGATCCACATTGCTCACAACTTAATAAATTGTGTCTTTGCTTATTTCTGTGAAACTTATATAGATTTTTACTTTGAATAGTTAACAGTCCACTGCATTTTGAACTATGGAATTTACAATAAACATCTATTTGCCACGGTATTTAAAAAAAACAAAGTCAAGCGGATAAACCACCATGGAGAAAAACCTGATTAGTACCCCCCCCCCTAATATCTATAACAGACAGTTATATCGACTTCACTAATTAGTGAATGTTCAATTGATTTAAAAGACAAACCTCCATGATTTTTTAGAAAAATTGTTTCTGCAACTTTCTAATTTTAGAAATTTATAAAGTCATACACTTATATTCGCAACTCATGTATATAATATTTTGTAGAACAAAATGTATCAGCAAAACTTTTTATCAATGACAAAAATGATATGCATGTTGCAGAAAGGACGTCTCGGGTGACTCCTGCCCTAGCGCTGCCGCCGCACCCCGCCATCCACCACCTCTGGTCCCCCTCTCTTCCCCTCCGGCATCTTGCCGGGGGCTGAAGGGAGTGGGATCCATTATTTTTAATAAGTTTTTCTTAGTAGATCGAGTCATCAGGGTTAGTGTTTCTCCATGCTAAATTTTTTGGTACTGGAATTTTATCTCCTCCTCTCCGGCGACGGTGAAGGAAAAGGGTGGAATCGTCTTCTCCATGGCGGCTCTGTTGAAGATGAGGGCAACAACTTCGGCGTAGCATCTTCATCGACATGACGACATGGAGACTTTTATTTTCGAACGGCGACATCAAGGCGGAGATGATGTCGCCGTCATGGAATAATTTTCTCCGGTCTCTTCTCTGTTTTGTTGTGGTTAGATCTAGCCACGATAAAGGACTAGGGAGAATAATTTTTAGATCAGTCTCCTCACTCTTCGATGGCAGAAACAAGAAGAAGGAAGACACCAAAAAGAAAAGTTCCTCAATTCTGCCTACAGGAATGTTGGTCGTCGTTCGTTGGGCATTTGTTCTCAGGCCATTTGCCGAGTGTTTGCCTGTGCAGTTATCCATACTGCAAAGCATCTAACAGGTTAGGTTTTAAGTTGTGCTATTCACAGCGTGGGTACCATTTTGTAATCCAGAGTGCTTTGTAACGTGTTAATGTAACCAGCTATCATATAATATAATTCTTCTTTCATCGCAAAAAAAACTTTTTATCAATGACTTTTTAATGTAATTTTCTAAGTAATTCTATAGATAACTTACCATAACAAATTTTTGACAAGACCTTTGTAACCTATTTTTATTATGAACATAAGTTTTCTAGCTATATTTTTATGTAACAGATTTCTATAAATAGTGTACATTATACTCACAGCTTTTGTTGTTTAATGTTTTAAAAATACACAACTTGTCCCGATCAAATAATAGTTATTCATAGTATATAGAAGACGATGGGTAGTTTAATATAAAAAGGTTAAAAAAGAAAGGAAAAGGAAAAAAGAGTGAGAAACAAGACAAACCTATTGGATCTGATACCACGACTGTAGAATTGTTGTAGAAAAATTGAGCTCCAAAGGTTATGCGAAAAGTTGTCACAATAAGTTGTTTACAAAATCTCAAAAAAAAATATATTGAAAAATTATGATTAGAAGTTGTGGAGATAAGTTATGCTATATAAACTATATTACACAAAAATTATGAATATAATTTTATGTTATTAAAAAAATACAAGAACAGTGTATTCAAAAAGAAAATTTGTATGGTTACTTTCGTTGGCTGGTTTAAGTTCAGTGAACGATTGCTAATTTAGGCTTCGCTTGGCATAATTCAACTTCACCGATGAATTAGTTTTTTTTTTTTTTGCTTTAGCTCTATGAGCAACTTTACCGATAAAGCTAAAGCTGTTTGGGTGAATTATTTAACAAAGCAGCTCTGTATGTAGATTTCCTTAAACACATGCTCTTACAAAATCACATACAGGACCCACAAGTGTGAAGTGAAACTGTAAAAAGCTACTATTTTCAACTTATCTCATCCTATTTCTACGTGAGAGCATAATTTAAGGAGCCATTGGTGAAGCTATTTACAATAGACCAGTTTGGCAAAAAAAAACAGCTTTAAACGGCTCACGAAGTTGTGCCAACATGCCCATATAATTAGACAACTAGGGCCTTGTTTAGATGCGAAAAGTTTTTAGTGAAAATATCACATCGGATGTTTCGTGCAATGTCGGAAGGGGTTTTCGGATACTAATAAAAAAACTAATTACATAGCTTGCCTAGAAACCGCGAGACGAATTTATTAAGCTTAATTAATCCATCATTAGCACATTTGTTACTGTAGCACTTTAGTGTTAAATCATGGACTAATTTGGCTCAAAACGTTCGTCTCGCAATTTGCACGCAAACTGTGTAATTAGTTTTTTATTTCGTCTATATTTAATATTCCATACATGTGCCGCAAGATTCGATGTGATAGTTTTGGATGAAAAATTTTTGATCTAAACAAGGCCTAGATTCAAATTCCCTTCCATGCATTAAGGAGGCCAACGACATTGAAAATTGTGTCGTCTCTGTTCTGCCCGCTCTTGTAGTAGAGATCAAGGCAAACTCAGAGAGGCTTTTTTTAGTCTTTGACGACCTCACGTGATTTGAACCCACCTCTAAGCGAGATGTTAGCTGTTACTCCATCTGTTTTTTTAAGATGTCTTAATACAGAGTTTAAATACATGCTTATTACGAGTGCAACATTAACTTTACAAGTGAATCAAATAGTCTATCTCAATGCATAGTTTCGTGACACGGTTTTATTAGGTAGCCACATTACTTAACTGTTATATGGTGTTATGATCAAATATGTCATATAAAATATATAGCCTTGTAATTGCATAAAATCTTTGCTTATCCCATCGCGAAAGATCCTCAAGAGTGTGGGAGAGTAAAACAAATCAGTCTCAGTAAAGGTTTCATTGTGTTTTATTGTATTGGTAAATGTGATAGATGATTTTATCCTAATAAAACTCTATTTCTCTGTTTTCTTATAAATACCATACCAACTAAGTAGACTAGAAGAACATTCCGTGCGTTGCTATGGGAATACGGATTTGGAATGAAATTTAACTATTTATACAATTCTTAGGAAGAGATTAACTACATAAATTAATGTTAGTGGATGATGTGTCTCGCTAACGTGGATATCATAATTGCTTGTGCTAGTGAACTTTAATTGCAAGTGATAGTGGACTGCTGAGGTAGACATCTCGCATATTAAGAAAAATTGTTTGTGGGGTTTTGCTTTATAAGAGTATAGAATAGGATGTGTTGTAGCTTTAAATAAGAATAAAACCCCTGTGAAACATCCATGGTCTAAGAGCAACTCCAACGGTTTTGCATTTTTTGTTTGGTAAAAGATGGAGTTTGCCAACTCTCAAATTAATATGGAGAGGAGAAAAAAAGTTATCTCCAACGATTTGGCAAAATTGACTTGCCAAAATCCAAAAAAGAAAACCCGGCGGCGCGGGAGGGAAGAGCGCACGCGGGAGTAGTGCGTGAGACGGAATGCCAAGCCGATCGCGAGCTTGCATATATGTCAATCCATCCCAGGATTTTGCCAAGTTAACAAAAATGCAAAGCCCATTTGCCAAACCGTTGGATAGAAGTTTTGTAGACTTTTTTGCAAAAACAGGAATGCAAAGCCCATTTGTAAAACTGTTGGAGTTGCTCTAAGGCATATATGCATATCAAGATTTCAACTTTAAAACCTTTGATGACAATTTAGCTCGAGTTAGTAATAGCATCTCCAAGAATTTTGAAAACCCACTCCTAACCTCAAGTCTCCAACTCCAACCGCCCGATGAGGCACGCCGCACGCGTGATTCACCCATTCCTCCGCAGCACGAAGCTGGTGTAGTCCGTGAGCTCAGCCTGGTTATAAAGGCTAGCAGCCTAGCTCCTTCGCTTCTCGTCTCCTCTCCTTCAGACAGAAAACCCCCGTCCCTTCCCCTCCCTCCCCTCCCCCAATTCCCAAAAAGGAAAACCCCAAGGTGTTGTGCCTGGCCGGCGGCGATCACCGGACATGAAGCGCAAAAACCCAAAATTCTGGGGCAGCTTCAGCGGAGGAGTAGGCCAGGGGTGGAAGGCGAAGAGGGCGAGGCCTGACGGCGGCTCGCGCGGCGGGGGAGCGCCCGTGGTCAGGTGGTCACACGCGGAGGCCATGAAGAAGAAGCCCTCCGGTGCAGGCGACGCTGTCGTCGCTGGTGGTGGAGGAGGGGGGGGTCAAGGGGGATCCTGGGTCCGGGAAAGGCGGGGCTTTGTAGCCTAAGCTGCGGGAGCGGAGGAGGGTTTTGGACGAGCTGGTCGGAGGCGGCTGCGCCGGTGGCGAAGGAGGCGGGTACGTCCGCCGCCGGCGGGGGAAAGAGAGCGCAGGTGTGGGACTGGCCTGAGCCAGAAGCGAAAAGGGCGAGGCCTCGCGGCGACGACGGGGAAGGAGACGCGGGAGGCGAGGAGGAGGAGGAGGTGGCGTACGAGTGGAGGTGGACGGAGGCGGTGAGCCCGGAGATCCTGGTGTAACACTCCGGTGTTACGCAATGCATTTTTGCATAACAATCATATTGCACAACATTCATATCATTATAATCATGTGTGATAATTTATAATTTGATTAAAATAAAAGCTTGAAAATAATGTATGTGATGAATTATATTAATATGATAATCACATTGTACCAAAAATCTTGCAACTATAAATTTTTACATCACTTGGAACCCTAGTTCAATTGTTGAAGCAACTAGATGACTCAAATCTTTGTCAAAACTTGTTCAAAAATATTTATGAAAAATATTCAAAAATATCCCCTATTTTAGCATTTATTCTGCCATTCAAAATCTATCAAGAATTTTCAGTTGGCCCCTTAATCAAAGTTGTAGATAATTTAATTCTGAGCAACTTTTGTTTTTGGGTCAATTCCAGAAAATGTCTTCTTCTTGTTCAAAATGTAGTTTGAAGTTTGAAATTCATTTGAATTGAATTTGGAAAATCAAAAAAATCAGTTTTGCCTTAACAGGCCGCCGCCTCCTGTTCGGCCCACAGCCAGAAGCGGCCCGCGCCACTCCCACGCGCGCGCCCGCACCGCCTCCGCAGCGGCCCGGCCCAGCCGGCCCCCCCCTCCCTCTTCTTCCCGCCCGCGCCCGCGCGCGCTGGCGCCCCGGCAGAACGCGCCCGCCGCGTGGCGGCCGCATGCCGGCGACGCCCCGCGTGGCCGTCCGTGGACCCCGCGCTCGCGCTCCACTTCAAATCACCCAGGCGCCTGGTCTCCATCCCGCACACCCCTCACTTGCTCCCCCTCCTCCTCCCTCCGGCGCCCTCCACCGCGGAACGCCGCTCGCCACCGCGCACCGCCTCCACCTCCGCCTTGTTCCGGCACCGGTAGACCGTCTCCTTTCGATTGCCTGTGCCCGAAGCTCCGCCCCGTCCTCCTCTCCTCCGAACGAGCATCGACGTCCCCTCGTTTGGATCGGTAAGGCTCAATCGAGCTTTCCTCGCCGCGCCACCGCGTCGGAGCCATTGAGCCCGTGCTCCTTCACCACTCGCTCGCTCCCTCTTCGTCTTCCCAAGCCTCCCTCTCGAGTTCGCGAGTTCGTGGCGAACGTTGTGCGCTCGCTCGGTGGTCGGGACATGGCCGGAAATGGCCGGTTGGCCGCGACCGCCGCCGCGACGTCGAGCTCGTGGACGCCGGCGACCGCGCTCGGTTTCCCTCGGGGAACTAGGCCGCGCCTATGGGCCGCGCCCCGAGCGGGCCGGCTCGGCTGTCCCCCGCGCGCGCGAAGCAGGCCGGGAACGGCCACGGGCCGGTTGTTTTTCCCGGGCCGGCCCAGCGCCAGTTAAAGAAATCCCTTTTTCATTTTCTTTTTATTATTCTTGATGGAAAACACTTTGGAAAATGTTTTCTTGGTCATTTTAGCTCCAAAAATGGTGAAATAAATTTCTATGTACTCATTTGAATCAGATCTACAATATAAAAATGTTGCATGCCAATATTTCATTACTTTTATGTAGTGTTTTATTTAATCCTTGAAATTGGTGTTTTCTTGAAAAATTGATAAGAAAATGTAGAAAAATCAGAAAAATGTGGTTCCAAGTTTGTTAATCTTTATGTGCCCTCTATTTGCTAGGGAAAATTTTATATCATGTCTGTTCTGTAGAAAATTGTATAGTTGTAGTTCAAATGCTTTCTATCACTAATATTTGTTATTTTTGTTATTTAAATAAATTTGAATAAAACATGCAAGTGATAATTTTTCTATAGTGATTGTTTAGGGAGTAGATAGTAGGAAAATTCCTAAATCTGTTGTTTGATACTTTTCATAATGCAAAGTATTTTAAATCTCCATTTTGGGCCTTAGTTTGTTATTTTTGTTTAGTTAGTTCTAGTAATCCAAAAGCAGTAAAAATCTTGTGTCAGGCTATTCTTGATATTAGTAATCCACTGTAATTTTCTAAGATTTTTCTGAGCTACTAAAATATGTGTTGCTGTTCAACCATAGGGCTAATTAGGGTTTCCATTCATTCTTAATGAAAAGATAGTTAGTAAAATATACTTTGGTGTATCTTTGAAGCATCTTGAGTGTTCAAGTGCTCTTGCATGGTAGAGAATAGTGGTGGTAGTTTTCGAGTACATGTTCTTGGATGACGTAGACTACCTTGTAGAAGAATCATAAGTTCCACGTAATCCGATAACGTAACATACTCATTACATCGCATGCATTCCGCATCATCATCATCTCATGTCACCTCTGCAATGCATCTATGCATGTTGCACTCATATTTCTGCATCATACAGGATCGCAGGAAGTGGTTCCGGCAGTAGTTCCCGAGGACGCAGAGGAACAGCCCGAGGTGCCGGAGCCGGAGCCAGCAGAAGCAGAAGAGGAGTCCGGTGAAGAGCTTCCGGAGTGCCCTGACCATCGTCCCAGCTCCTTTGAGCGAGGCAAGCCCCGGAGCATTTCTCCCCCGGTTTGCGAATAATTATTTATTAATTTTACTTAATCTGATGCATTAAGTTTAGGAGTTGTTTGCAAACGTTGCTGCATTATACCTTGTTTCACCTTGTTTTACCCGATCCTTGTCACCCTGGTGTCCACGGTCAATAATTGCTTAGCTTGCTTAGACCGGTAGAAGTCGGGTGATTGCCTGTCATCCGCGAGCTATAAGGGATTACCTGGTTTTATGTGAAAGAATGTCATGTGGGAATAACTAAGTGTGGAAATGAATTTGAGACCGGGCGGAAGCTTGCAGGGTTCTGGACTGTAGTGTCTTCCGTCTGTGTCGGTTAAGGACCGTCCGATGTCGGGCCTCGGGTCATGTTGAACGCATGCCTCACATTTAGCTGGCCGAATAAAGTACCTTTCGACCGCGAAGCCGGGAGATTATTCGGGCCGAGTGGATTGCCCGCAACGCACTGTACCGGAGCAGTAGTGGCAGGAAACGGGGGCGCGATGATAAGGCCAAAGAGCAGTCGGGCGGCCCCCGGGTACATGTGGTTCCTGGCAAGCTCGCGACTTTACCTGAATGGTTGACTCGGTGACCAATACCTCACTTTAGCGGGTGAGTGAGGTTTGTGTGAGGAATAAATTACCAGCTGGTCAATAATCGATTCGAATCGCCATCGTTCACTGGATAGTGAACACTTGACTTGAGTTACTTCATCGTAGTAATATTGATGAAACACTTGGATAGTTATGTGGAAAATGACTTGGTAATTATTGTTAATTATCAATGGTAATCCTTGCTTGCCTAATTACATGGTTACTTTAGCATAAGTGCAAACATAGTTGACAGGGGAATAAAGAATTAACATATTACATGCTTTTGTAAAAGAACTGCTAAGCTAAAAATGCTTTTCTTGCAAATGAGTCAGCTACCCCACCAAAAAGCCTATCATGATCCTTGGTGTCATTTTATTTTAGTTCTGTCGGGTAAGTCTAGCTGAGTACCTTCTCGTACTCAGGGCTTTGTTCCCACTTGTTGCAGATGGACAGATGTACTATGGTTATTGTATCAACTGTCTCTACCCTGCGATGGGCGAAGCCTAGGACCATGGGCAATGGTCACTCACTACTCCTCGCCTGATGCTTTTGTGGGAGATGATCGCGAGCTGGCACTTTATTTTGGAAAGTCGTGTGTGTACTTTGAACTAATGCTTCCGCTACTTTTATTTGAAGCTGGTTTGTAATAACTATATTTAAACTCCGATATATTTTGTGCCACGAACTTCTATGTAACTTATGACGGTAATCGCTAAACTTAGTACGATCTTGGCTGTGATGTGAAATGGTTTGAAATCCGTCGAGATTTCACGGACTACCGGGTTATACGGGCTTAAGTTTGGTAAATTGTCCGTCCGTTGGATGATTTTCTTACTTAATCTCGTATAATTGGGCGGTTCTGTTACACCTGGCATCGGAGCAAGGTTTAGCGTAATTACTGTTTATAAGTGTATTTAAAACAAAATTCTGTTTAAAAAGTGTGATTTTCAAACTAAAAGTGTGCCAGTGGTCATATCCTGTATGCCCAGTTAAGGACTCTAGGTGGCTATTTAAGTACTAACTTGGGGTTCTTGCACCATATTTCTTTTTCGTTGCTCATACGGCGTGCTATTGTATGAGTGCCACTTAATTGAGTGGTAATGTATGGATCAGTTACCTCTACGCTTCGGTAAGTGTGAGCTGTGAGAGCATGATCGGATACACCGCCGATCTAGGGAGAGTGCTTATATGATACTTGGATAATTACATGTTCTACACATGTTTTTATGAAAGTATCGCATGTGTGGGTGTTCCGTCCGTTGAGGCGATGCCGTCAATAGGACGATGTGTTTGGGTAGTTACTACCGTTGTACACGCATCTGGGGATTCGTGTAAAGCGTGTAGGTAGATTTACTGCTTTCATGCATTCATGGGGAATGGGCTGAAATGAATTTTCTGCAGGTACATAACAGCGTTATCGTGTAGATCGAATTAGTGACGTATATGAGAGATCGTTGTATGCCACCGAATTCACCGTTAGATGTCTTTATTCCCTAAGTTTGTGAGAACGTAAGACTCGTGCATGTATCATATTGTCTGTGCATTCCATTCATGTCATGCATTCCTCCTCTTATAAAAGGATTATCCCATTTTGATAAAAGCGACCTCAACTAAAATATGTTCTCACCGGGTAATTAAAACTTGTGCTACAGATGGCCCGCACGAAGCAGACTGCCCGTAAGTCCACTGGCGGAAGAGCACCCCGTCGTCAGCTGGCCCCGCGGGAACACCGCAACACGGACACTTTTCTAAGCGAGTTTGGCATGCCCACCTTGCTTTGGAGAGTGCTCCATGATGTGGGATACCCGGAGGGTCAAGAACCGGTATACTCTTGGAGCGAGAGCCAGTTAGCTGAGGATGGACTTGCTGTTGTGGAAATCACCGTCCCTGCTCTTGGTGATGCGCCAGAATGGGATGGTTGGCATCTGGAGTTTGAAGGACGCACTCCATCCGAGGGTGCAGAGGGCGCAGCCTTTCGCGTCATCCGAGACATCATGAGCAGGTTCCCCAATGAGCTGGCAGCAGCTTTGGCCGGTACTTTCCCGAGAGATGATCCTCGCGACGCCATTTGGGTACAGCCGCAAGGAAGTGCCCTGGTTAGAGGCCCCTGTGAAGGACGGGCTAGCGACAACCACACCATGAGTGCCATGTATGCAGCCATCAGAGCATACCAAGGTCTGGAGAATACCTATTGGACTTTGACTGGCCTACGTGGTGATGATCGGCTTGAAGCAAGGAAGCTGAAGAAAAAGCAAGCACGTGCCATAGCTAGCTTGCAGGAGCAGTTGGCTGACATGAGTTTGCAGTGGGACCGAGCTCTCGAGAGAGGCGAGAGTTCCATGCAGCAGGTACAGAGGTTGACTCAGGCCAACAGAAATGCAGACCGCATGATGGAACAGCTAGTACAAGAAAGGAATGAAGCCTGGAACGAGAGGGACCTTCTGAGGCAGAGGGTCGAGGAGCTAGAAGAGTACAATGCCAACTTGCATGAAGAGTTCCACGCCCTCTACAACGGGATGGGCCCGTATGCTCCTCCGGACGCCGCTCAGATGGACATCGACGACGACGCTGCTGCTGAAGGTAGCGATGGCGATGCCTCCGACCTCGACGACGGCCCCGAGGAGTAGGATAGTGTCCTGCGTTAGTAGCTAGGCTCGACGCGATGGCCTTCTTTTGGTTTCCATGTATCATGTTGTATCCTGTTCGACCTTGAGACTGACGATCTTTTGGAGTTTGGTTGTGTATGCGATACCCGAACGCATAAAAATCCAGTGTGTGTATGCTGGCAACATGGTTGTATGGAACGCGATGTTGCATTTGAAGTAGCTTAATTGGTGCTGTTGTTTAATTGGAATGAAATTATTGCGCCTCTGTTTTCTTGTATGACTTGTTCTCTCCAATGAATTCAGTATGGCATGATTGTTCATTCGAACACAATTCTACAACTTCGCTCAATTATTGCTTGTTGCTGAAATCTGCAGATGGCCAACACTCGCCGTGCCACGTATGAAGCCGCTGAAACTGGTGGCAACGGTGCAGGAGCTGGTGGAAGTGGTGCAAACAACGTCAACCACCAGGAACCACAGCCAGAGCCACATTTGCCCCCTCCTCCGCCGCTCACTACAGAGATGTTCTTCACACAGTTTCTTGGAAGTCAACGCAGTGCTGAACAGTCACAGAGGAATATGGAAGATTTTCTGCGTACCATCGCTGAAAATGTTCAAAGAGGTAATAATCAAGGTGGTGGCCATGGAGTGAACCAGTACAGCAGTTTCAAGGATTTCATGGATACTAGGCCACCTATTTTCAAGGAAGCAGCAGAGCCACTCGATGCCGAAGAATGGATCAACACTATGGAAGATAAGTTCCGTGTGTTGAGGCTGACAGAAGTTCGAAAAACAGAGTATGCTACACATCAGTTACAGGGACCAGCAGGAATGTGGTGGAAGCATCACCGCACCACTTTTCCTCCCAATGCTCAGATTACTTGGAGAGATTTCACTGAAGCTTTTAAGGGAGTTTATATTCCCCCAGGGTTGGTTGAGATGAAGCTCGGAGAGTTCCTAGCCTTGAATCAGGGTACCAAGACGGTGACCCAGTATCTGCATGCCTTTAATAACTTGTGCCGCTATGCTCCAGACATGGTTGACACAGATGCAAAGAAGATTGCCAGCTTCAAGAGAGGGTTAAGTCCGAAGATGATGAAGCATGTGGGTACCAATACCCGCAACAGATTCAACGACTTTATCAGTGATTGTTTGAAGCAAGAAAAGAACAATAACGCCTACACCGCATCCAAGAATCGCAAGAGAGTGTTTGAGTCAGGACCATCCCAGTCCAGAGTTGTCACTGCAAATCGTTCATCTTATCGTCCGTCCGCACCTGGTGCAAGATTCAGACCGCCACAGCATAAAACCCAGAACTACAAGGGACCACAGAAGTCATACAAGATGGCAGTGCCGCCAACAAAGACCAACGCAGCTGCAGAACAGAGCAACTCCAAGGGAGCTATAGGGTCTGCTGGTACAGTGAAAGGGCCCTGCTACAACTGTGGTCAGCCAGGCCACTTTTCAAAGTTCTGCCCTTATCCGCCTAAAAAGAAGCAACAGACTTACAATGCTCGTGTGCACCACACCACCGTTGATGAAGTTCCTGAGGGAGAGCCTGTAACTGCCGGTAAGTTTCTTGTGAACCATCACCCTGCAGTTGTTCTTTTTGATTCTGGATCCTCGCATTCTTTTATGAGTCAAGCATTTGCATGGAAGCATGAACAACTATGCACAGAATTGGGTTATGGTTATCGCATAAGTTCAGCAGAAGCTGATGTGTTAACCAATAAGATGGTTAGAGGGGCAACCCTTGAGTTAGGTAGTCGGAAGTTTCGAGTAAACCTGGTAGTTATGCCTGGACTAGTTTTGGATGTAATAATAGGAATGAACTGGATGAAAGACTGGGGAGCAGTCATAGATACAAGCAGTCGGATGCTTACCCTTAAGGATCCCCAGGCAGAGGGTACTTTCCAGGTACCATTGCCTAAAAGAACAGACCTTGTGAGTGTGACCTGTGCCATGGAAGTTGATCCCATCCACCAGATCCCGGTAGTGTGTGAGTTCCCGGATGTGTTTCCAGATGAGTTACCTGGCCTTCCTCCAGATAGAGATGTTGAGTTTGGAATCGAGTTGATCCCCGGGACAGCTCCTATTTCAAGAAGACCCTATCGGATGCCTCCGAACGAGTTAGCTGAGTTGAAGAAACAGTTGGAAGAATTATTAAAGAAGGGGTTTATCCGCCCCAGTAAGTCTGAATGGGGATGTCCTGCACTGTTCGTAAAGAAAAAGAAAGAGGGTACTCTTAGGATGTGTGTAGATTATCGACCTCTTAATGCTGTAACCATCAAGAATAAATATCCCTTGCCTCATATCGACGTTCTGTTTGATCAGTTGGCTAAGGCTAGAGTGTTCTCCAAGATAGACCTAAGGTCCGGGTATCATCAGATAAAGATTAGACCACAAGATGTTCCGAAAACCGTCTTTTCTACCAGATACGGGTTGTACGAGTATCTTGTTATGTCTTTTGGCCTAACAAATGCTCCTGCATATTTTATGTATCTGATGAATACGGTTTTCATGCCAGAGTTGGACAAGTTTGTAGTTGTCTTCATTGATGACATTCTAGTATACTCTGCAAATGAGAAAGATCATGAAGAGCATCTGAGAATTGTCTTGACCAGGCTGAGAGATCATAAGTTATATGCTAAGTTCAGCAAATGTGAATTTTGGTTAAAGAAAGTTCCCTTCCTCGGTCATATTCTATCTGAGAATGGAGTTTCTGTAGATCCGAGTAAAGTGCAAGAGGTTATGAATTGGAAGACTCCAACCACAGTGTCAGAAGTCAGGAGTTTCCTAGGGTTAGCTGGTTACTATCGCCGCTTTATCCCAGACTTCTCGAAGATTGCCAAGCCAATGACAAGTCTGTTACAGAAAGATCACAAGTTTGTGTGGACGGGGGAGTGTGAGACAGCTTTCCATACCTTGCGGAAACTGTTGACCACTGCTCCAGTTCTTGCACAGCCCGACATCGAGAAACCTTTTGATGTGTTCTGTGACGCATCAAAAACAGGATTAGGGTGTGTGCTGATGCAAGAAGGAAGAGTCATTGCTTATGCCTCCCGGCAGTTGAGAAAACATGAAATCAATTATCCGACACATGATCTTGAGCTTGCCGCTGTAGTGCATGCCTTAAAGATTTGGAGACACTATTTGCTGGGTAATGTGTGCAACATTTTTACCGATCATAAAAGTCTTAAGTACATCTTCACCCAACCAGAATTGAACATGAGACAGCGAAGATGGTTAGAACTAATCAAAGACTACAGCTTGAATGTACAGTATCACCCTGGGAAAGCCAATGTGGTAGCTGATGCTTTGAGTAGAAAGTCACATTGTCTGAATATGCAACCCTTACTTGAAGATGGTTTCGATCTAATGCACCCTGCCGTGCTACATAGTATTCAGGTCAATTGTTCCTTAGAGAGTAAGATTATAGAAGGTCAGAAAACAGACAAAGGGATATTCCACATCAAAAAGAAGATTCAAGAAGAACCCTCGAAACACTTCAGGGTGGATGAGCAAGATGTGTTGTGGTTCGACAACCGTCTTGTTGTTCCAAAGGATAGAGAGCTTAAGAATAAAATTATGGATGAAGCTCATCTCTCTAAGTTGTCCATTCATCCTGGCAGCAGTAAAATGTATCAAGAACTAAGACCTCGTTATTGGTGGACCAAGATGAAGAAGGAAATTGCAGCGTATGTAGCCAGATGTGACACATGTTGTAGAGTGAAAGCAATTCACATGAAACCTGCCGGAATGCTACAACCTTTGTCAGTACCGAGTTGGAAGTGGGATGATATAAGTATGGATTTTATCACGGGTCTACCCACTACTCAAAAAGGTCATGATTCCATTTGGGTAATTGTGGATCGTCTTACTAAGACAGCCCACTTTTTGCCTGTCAAAACGGAATATAGACCACCTCAATATGCCGAGAAGTATATTGCAGAAATTGTGAGATTGCATGGCATACCAAAGACTATAGTGTCTGACAGAGGGTCACAGTTCACTGCTCACTTTTGGGAGCATTTGCACAAAGGTTTGGGGACTAGTCTGATTCGTAGCACTGCCTATCATCCTCAAACAGATGGTCAGACTGAAAGAGTTAATGCTGTTCTAGAGGATATGTTAAGAGCTTGTGTGTTGTCTTCCAGAGGTTCATGGGAGTCATGGTTACCGCTAGCAGAGTTCGCATACAATAACAGCTATCAAGAGAGTATCAAGATGGCACCTTTTGAGGCTCTGTATGGCCGAAAGTGTAGAACACCTTTAAACTGGATTGAGCCAGGAGAAAGAAGGTATTATGGTATTAATTTCGTGGAGGAAGCCGAAAAGAAAGTTCATATCATCCAGCAGAATATGAGAGCAGCTCAGTCACGTCAGAAAAGTTATGCGGATAAGAGAAGGAGACCGCTTGTGTTCGAAGTTGGTGACTATGTTTATCTAAAAGTCACGCCAATGAAAAAGAAGCGGTTTGGTGTACGCAGAAAGCTTGCCGCCAGATTTGTAGGACCTTACAAAATCTTGGAAAGGAAGGGTCCCGTGGCTTACAAATTGGAATTACCAGAGTCAATGGGTGCTATATTCCCAGTTTTTCATGTATCACATCTCAAGAAGTGTTTGCGCGTTCCAGAGGAAAGGATTGAACCTCGAGGCATAAAACTTAAGTCAGATTTGGTGTATCGTGAGCAGCCAGTTCGAGTCTTGGATTCCAAGGAGAGGGTTACTCGAAACAGTGTGGTGAAAACATATAAGATACAATGGAGTCATCATGATGAAGGGGATGCATCTTGGGAAACGGGTGAATACTTAAAGAAGGCATACGAAGATTTTTATAATAAATGGTTCGTAACCCAAATCTCGGGACGAGATTTTTATAAGGGGGGAGGGCTGTAACACTCCGGTGTTACGCAATGCATTTTTGCATAACAATCATATTGCACAACATTCATATCATTATAATCATGTGTGATAATTTATAATTTGATTAAAATAAAAGCTTGAAAATAATGTATGTGATGAATTATATTAATATGATAATCACATTGTACCAAAAATCTGGCAACTATAAATTTTTACATCACTTGGAACCCTAGTTCAATTGTTGAAGCAACTAGATGACTCAAATCTTTGTCAAAACTTGTTCAAAAATATTTATGAAAAATATTCAAAAATATCCCCTATTTTAGCATTTATTCTGCCATTCAAAATCTATCAAGAATTTTCAGTTGGCCCCTTAATCAAAGTTGTAGAGAATTTAATTCTGAGCAACTTTTGTTTTTGGGTCAATTCTAGAAAATGTCTTCTTCTTGTTCAAAATGTAGTTTGAAGTTTGAAATTCATTTGAATTGAATTTGGAAAATCAAAAAAATCAGTTTTGCCTTAACAGGCCGCCGCCTCCTGTTCGGCCCACAGCCAGAAGCGGCCCGCGCCACTCCCGCGCGCGGGCCCGCACCGCCTCCGCAGCGGCCCGACCCAGCTGGCCCCCCCTCCCTCTTCTTCCCGCCCGCGCCCGCGCGCGCTGGCGCCCCGGCAGAACGCGCCCGCCGCGTGGCGGCCGCATGCCGGCGACGCCCCGCGTGGCCGTCCGTGGACCCCGCGCTCGCGCTCCACTTCAAATCACCCGGGCGCCTGGTCTCCATCCCGCACACCCCTCACTTGCTCCCCCTCCTCCTCCCTCCGGCGCCCTCCACCGCGGAACGCCGCTCGCCACCGCGCACCGCCTCCACCTCCGCCTTGTTCCGGCACCGGTAGACCGTCTCCTTTCGATTGCCTGTGCCCGAAGCTCCGCCCCGTCCTCCTCTCCTCCGAACGAGCATCGACGTCCCCTCGTTTGGATCGGTAAGGCTCAATCGAGCTTTCCTCGCCGCGCCACCGCGTCGGAGCCGTTGAGCCCGTGCTCCTTCACCACTCGCTCGCTCCCTCTCCGTCTTCCCAAGCCTCCCTCTCGAGTTCGCGAGTTCGTGGCGAACGTTGTGCGCTCGCTCGGTGGTTGGGACATGGCCGGAAATGGCCGGTTGGCCGCGACCGCCGCCGCGACGTCGAGCTCGTGGACGCCGGCGACCGCGCTCGGTTTCCCTCGGGGAACTAGGCCGCGCCTATGGGCCGCGCCCCGAGCGGGCCGGCTCGGCTGTCCCCCGCGCGCGCGAAGCAGGCCGGGAACGGCCACGGGCCGGTTGTTTTTCCCGGGCCGGCCCAGCGCCAGTTAAAGAAATCCCTTTTTCATTTTCTTTTTATTATTCTTGATGGAAAACACTTTGGAAAATGTTTTCTTGGTCATTTTAGCTCCAAAAATGGTGAAATAAATTTCTATGTACTCATTTGAATCAGATCTACAATATAAAAATGTTGCATGCCAATATTTCATTACTTTTATGTAGTGTTTTATTTAATCCTTGAAATTGGTGTTTTCTTGAAAAATTGATAAGAAAATGTAGAAAAATCAGAAAAATGTGGTTCCAAGTTTGTTAATCTTTGTGTGCCCTCTATTTGCTAGGGAAAATTTTATATCATGTCTGTTCTGTAGAAAAATGTATAGTTGTAGTTCAAATGCTTTCTATCACTAATATTTGTTATTTTTGTTATTTAAATAAATTTGAATAAAACATGCAAGTGATAATTTTTCTATAGTGATTGTTTAGGGAGTAGATAGTAGGAAAATTCCTAAATCTGTTGTTTGATACTTTTCATAATGCAAAGTATTTTAAATCTCCATTTTGGGCCTTAGTTTGTTATTTTTGTTTAGTTAGTTCTAGTAATCCAAAAGCAGTAAAAATCTTGTGTCAGGCTATTCTTGATATTAGTAATCCACTGTAATTTTCTAAGATTTTTCTGAGCTACTAAAATATGTGTTGCTGTTCAACCATAGGGCTAATTAGGGTTTCCATTCATTCTTAATGAAAAGATAGTTAGTAAAATATACTTTGGTGTATCTTTGAAGCATCTTGAGTGTTCAAGTGCTCTTGCATGGTAGAGAATAGTGGTGGTAGTTTTCGAGTACATGTTCTTGGATGACGTAGACTACCTTGTAGAAGAATCATAAGTTCCACGTAATCCGATAACGTAACATACTCATTACATCGCATGCATTCCGCATCATCATCATCTCATGTCACCTCTGCAATGCATCTATGCATGTTGCACTCATATTTCTGCATCATACAGGATCGCAGGAAGTGGTTCCGGCAGTAGTTCCCGAGGACGCAGAGGAACAGCCCGAGGTGCCGGAGCCGGAGCCAGCAGAAGCAGAAGAGGAGTCCGGTGAAGAGCTTCCGGAGTGCCCTGACCATCGTCCCAGCTCCTTTGAGCGAGGCAAGCCCCGGAGCATTTCTCCCCCGGTTTGCGAATAATTATTTATTAATTTTACTTAATCTGATGCATTAAGTTTAGGAGTTGTTTGCAAACGTTGCTGCATTATACCTTGTTTCACCTTGTTTTACCCGATCCTTGTCACCCTGGTGTCCACGGTCAATAATTGCTTAGCTTGCTTAGACCGGTAGAAGTCGGGTGATTGCCTGTCATCCGCGAGCTATAAGGGATTACCTGGTTTTATGTGAAAGAATGTCATGTGGGAATAACTAAGTGTGGAAATGAATTTGAGACCGGGCGGAAGCTTGCAGGGTTCTGGACTGTAGTGTCTTCCGTCTGTGTCGGTTAAGGACCGTCCGATGTCGGGCCTCGGGTCATGTTGAACGCATGCCTCACATTTAGCTGGCCGAATAAAGTACCTTTCGACCGCGAAGCCGGGAGATTATTCGGGCCGAGTGGATTGCCCGCAACGCACTGTACCGGAGCAGTAGTGGCAGGAAACGGGGGCGCGATGATAAGGCCAAAGAGCAGTCGGGCGGCCCCCGGGTACATGTGGTTCCTGGCAAGCTCGCGACTTTACCTGAATGGTTGACTCGGTGACCAATACCTCACTTTAGCGGGTGAGTGAGGTTTGTGTGAGGAATAAATTACCAGCTGGTCAATAATCGATTCGAATCGCCATCGTTCACTGGATAGTGAACACTTGACTTGAGTTACTTCATCGTAGTAATATTGATGAAACACTTGGATAGTTATGTGGAAAATGACTTGGTAATTATTGTTTATTATCAATGGTAATCCTTGCTTGCCTAATTACATGGTTACTTTAGCATAAGTGCAAACATAGTTGACAGGGGAATAAAGAATTAACATATTACATGCTTTTGTAAAAGAACTGCTAAGCTAAAAATGCTTTTCTTGCAAATGAGTCAGCTACCCCACCAAAAAGCCTATCATGATCCTTGGTGTCATTTTATTTTAGTTCTGTCGGGTAAGTCTAGCTGAGTACCTTCTCGTACTCAGGGCTTTGTTCCCACTTGTTGCAGATGGACAGATGTACTATGGTTATTGTATCAACTGTCTCTACCCTGCGATGGGCGAAGCCTAGGACCATGGGCAATGGTCACTCACTACTCCTCGCCTGATGCTTTTGTGGGAGATGATCGCGAGCTGGCACTTTATTTTGGAAAGTCGTGTGTGTACTTTGAACTAATGCTTCCGCTACTTTTATTTGAAACTGGTTTGTAATAACTATGTTTAAACTCCGATATATTTTGTGCCACGAACTTCTATGTAACTTACGACGGTAATCGCTAAACTTAGTACGATCTTGGCTGTGATGTGAAATGGTTTGAAATCCGTCGAGATTTCACGGACTACCGGGTTATACGGGCTTAAGTTTGGTAAATTGTCCGTCCGTTGGATGATTTTCTTACTTAATCTCGTATAATTGGGCGGTTCTGTTACACCTGGGGCTGGTGCTCCGAGGGCGGGTCGCCGCGGACGATGTGGCGCGGGGCGCGGCGCAGGTTTGCAGGGCGTGGACGTAGGCCGTGGCGTCACCGGACATGTGGGGGGACGTGGACATCGAGGCCTGGTGCCGCCGCGTCAACTGCCGCGCCAGGGCCGACGCCGCCGTGCGCCGACTCGTCGCCCGTGCGCAGGGCACGCTTCGGAGGCTCTCTGCCTACCGCGTCGGGGACGCCGCGCTCACCTACGTCGCAGCCTCGTAAGTCACGCTGCCCGTTCTGATGCTTGGTGTGCTGTGTGCTTGAGATGTTCGTTCTCGGCCATGTTTAGTTCCTAAAAATTTTCAAGATTTCTCGTCATATCGAATGTTTGATATATGTATGGAGTATTAAATATAGACGAAAAAAACTAATTACACAGATCGGTAGAAAATCACGAGACGAATCTTTTAAGCCTAATTAGTCCATGATTAGACACTAATGGATAAATACAAACGAAAGTGCTACAGTAGCCAAGGCAAAAAAAATTCGCGAATTAAACACACCCTTACTAGAAGTCTAGAGTGCTGTGTTGACATGCAACCCCCTGCCACATGAACATTGAAATGATTTCACCAATCACTGTCCATTCACCTGACACGAGTGAACCACAGTGACATCACATTTAGTAGAAACATAGTGTGAAAGCTTTGAGTGAACCACACTGATCTCTTATGAAAGCTTTAAGTTTTGCCGATTCTGATGTTTACTATACTAGTGATGGGTAGAATTCATCACTGCCTGCGGCTATTTGGCTATTTGCTACGGTCCTGCTACCAGACATTGTCTGTTTTGAGCGTCACACTGTAAAATTTGATTCGTATAAAGATTCCTTTAATGGAGAAAATTTGGTGGTTGTAGCTCATATTTATTAATTTGGCAGCTGCTATCTTGGATATTTATGATCCACTCTGATCTGTATGTTCACATCACCTTGCGTTTAGTGAAGATTTTTATGGTCACAACGTAATGTGGCCTATGTTACTCTGTCCTCTGTGAAACTTATTATCTGACATTTTTCAGCTTTAATACCAAATCATGTTGTTGGTTCTTTAAGTGAAGCTGAGAACCAAACTAGGCATGCTGGCTGAAGCTCTGACTTTCCATAGGCCTCTTAACATGACAATGCTTTCCAACATCTCCACTTGATTGATGATACGTATTACTTGATCTATGGCTTGCTTATGGCTGTACTGCTTCACTAAGGACTTTAGAATGACTATAGGATATCTTATCATCATATACTAGGATATGAACTTGCCAGGAAACACTGCTTTTGTGATACCGTGTTTTTTTTTTGAATTTTGATACTGTGTTTTCTCTATTCATGTGCATTTAGTTACTTATAGCTATTAATTTTTGTTTGTTCTTTGTACTCTGTTAATATGGTATCTGAATCTGACATAGTTTCAACAATATAATGTTTGGTGTTTGCTGCTGTTGAACAGGGGTAAGTTGCTCAATGTCCTCCAGATCCCAATGAGCGAGATCACTGATGAAGCCGTGGAGAAGCATGCAGAATGCCTTCCTGTACTTAAAGTGCTGGACATCAGTAACTGCCTGAATATCTCTCCCAAAGGAATCGAGGCACTAGGCCGGCACTGCAAGTTGCTCGTTCAGCTGAAGAGGAACATGCCCCCTCCAGACCTTCCTCAGGGTTTCAACACAGCAGCTAAGGCGGTTGAAGAAGAGGCACTGGCAGTCGCGAACACCATGCCGATGCTAGAACAACTTGAGCTTGCCTATGGCCTGTTCAGTGACCTTGCGCTCAACGCCATTCTTACCAAGTGTCAGCAGCTGCGGACCCTGGACATACTTGGCTGCTGGAACGTCAGGCTTGAAGGTGACATCGAGGAGAGGTGCTGCGCGCTCCAGTCATTCAGGGAGCCATGGGAGCCTGAGTACGGTACTGACTCAAGCAGTGGGGGTGACTACGAGGTCGATGATACTGATAGTGATGATCGACAGAGTTCTGTTCAAAACTTCAGGGGGGGTTGAAGCTGTGATCAATTCAGGTTTCAGTCGATGATTCTGAGGTGGTTTCAGTATTGTTGTTTGTTGCCTGCCAGCATGTCTATCCTTCATGGCGATTGCTAATACATACCCTACATTATAGTGATTCTCTGCTTATGCTTATGCAGAGAAGTAAATAAGGTTTAGTTAAGAGTAGAAGAGTAAAATATAGGGGTACTGGAGAAAATAAAGGTGGTTGCTGACATGAGACGATTTCTGAATACTCTTGTGGTAGCTTTTGTCATCTGAAACATATATTCAAATACTTATATTTCGCCGGATTGAAACTAGAGAAATTGTTGACACTGTCTACTGAATTCTGTTCTTGGCTTACTACTTGGTAGCGCATTCTTCACACTGTGCATAACTTTCTTGTACCAATTCGCTTACTACTTGTCATCTGAAACATCTATTCACGATTACTTATATTTACCTGCGTATCTGCTGTATCTGCTATGCTTTGTTACCCCATCCAGGTGTGACCGAAATGGTCATCTTGTTTCTTGAAAGAGGTGGTGTTTTCAGTCTGTTACGTGAAGAGGTTTATCATGTGCAAATTTTCTTGAAAAGAACGAATTTTAGTAGGTAGAAAATCCACGAGGTAACACAAACGTGAGAAATAAAAATTCATTTCTAGCCGCTTGTCACTTTGGGACAAAATGAAAAGGGAATAAATAAAAGAGAGAATATGACTAGCAAGTTGTCGTCTTCCTCTCGATTTCTGCGTGATTCGCCTGCCTGCTGCTACTCTCGCACGCAGCGGCGACTTCCCTGCGTGCGGGCCTGCCGCCCTTCCCCGTGGCCGTGCGCAACAGACAAACCATTCTCGGTTCCACCGGAGGGAAAGGAGACGCCGGGAGAAGGGGGAGGACTGAGGAGGCGTGGCGGCCATGTCTCCGATCTGGGTATTCGGGTACGGCTCGCTGATCTGGAACCCAGGCTTCGCCTACGACGCCCGCCTCGTCGGCTTCGTCAGGGACTACCGCCGCGTTTTCTACCAGGGTAACCTCCACACCTGCATGCGCCTGCAATCCGTCCGTCTTCACGGCCGCGCCCTCAAATTACTCTTCCTTCCTTTGGCGGCCGGTGGACGGACAGGGAGCACTGACCATAGGGGCACGCCGCAGTTCCCCGGGAGGACCGTCACGCTCGAGCATCAGCCCGGAGCGACCTGCGTAAGCCCTTTCTCATGTTCATTCATCCTCCTACTCTGTTGTTGTAATTGCTAAGAACGGCCTGATTACTAGGATGCGCAAACCAAATGAATTAGTAAATTCATGGTTGATGTTGCTCCTTCACAGTTCATGCGGTTGGTTTTGCGAGCTAATCTGTCTATTTTACATCTTTTAGTGGGGAGTTGCTTACAGAATAAAGGAGGAAGATAAGGAGGTAACTATGGAGGTATGTTTATTGCAGACCAGGCAGATATGTTTTGTTCACTAGTACTGATTGCACACAACTGTCCCATGATTATGGTGCTCAATTGTTTGATGTTTGATGATTGGGATATTGCTGGTGTTTACTTGTCATTACGGAGATGTAGATATTGGTCGATGCACCAAAACTCGTATGTTCTTTCCTACAGTCTGATTATATTTAGATACTGTGATGATTAAGTCATGAATGGGCTTATGAAATTTCGGTATATATGAACTTTTATGTGTTTATCGTGATGATATATGTAGCAGCAAGTCTCTGCACAAACTGATACTGTGTTGCTTACAGCTTTATATTGCTTCTATTGGCATTTATCTTCAGATTTGAATTGCAGTATCTTGAAGTCAGGGAGAAGCAATATGACGAGAAGGTTTACCTTGACTTGTATACTGTAAGATATGAGGGCTGGATCTATTTCCCTTTCGATAATGTTCCACATGTAACTACCGCAGAGTATTAAGTTGTAATAACTTTCAGGATTCATCGCCCAAAGTACCAGCTGTCGAAAATGTGATGGTGTAAGTGGTCCTGTAATTTTAAATAAGCATTTCAACATACCAAAATTTTACTGACAGAACTGAATAAATACATGGATAACAGATACTTCGCCACTGCTAATAAGGAGAGCAATCAAAACTATCTTGGTCCTGCACCTCTGGAAGAAATGGCCAGGTGTGACATCCCATTAACTTTTGCATTACTAGATTGTGCAACTGAAACTATTGTTAGCTTATGGTATAACCTGTGCCCTGTTTAGTTCCCTAAGAAAACCCTTGCTGTGTTTAGGCAAATTTACCTTGCTCAAGGCCCATCTGGACCTAACAGAGAGTATGTGTTCAAACTTGAGGATGCCTTAAACAAATTAGGTAAGGTTACATTTTGTTTCATCTCTATTATAGAATTTTTATTGACAATAGTACAATATGTGGCATGGACTACAAAGTTCAAATATTTCTTGTCAGGAGTTGTAGACCAACATGTCCAAGAACTGGCGAATGCTGTGCGTGAGTATTCTGACACCGAGTTAGCTAAGTGAAAAAGGCACATTTCCCCTTGTTTGGAGGGTAAAGATGTATGAATAAAGTTAGAATTCATTCATGCCCAAACATCGATATATTCTTGTAAGCTGCTTTTTGAGTGGCTACATTATGGCTATATTCCAGTGCACCTGTGGTTTACAAAAGTCTGTTGGTTTTCCCTTCCACTTTTTCTGAGCTAGAAGGAGAGCAATCCTTTGCTTTGCATACTTCTAGCAATGAGCAACAAGAGGAGACCAGAAAAAAAGATGAATGAACCAAAGAGACGTGGACAATTTATCACTATCAGTATTAATAAACGGATTTCATAAATCAACCAGAATCTTATCAGCAAGTTTTAGAGCTTCTACTCGAGCGATGTTCACTTCTTTTTCAACTCTGGTTAGTGAATGGTCACACATTTCTGCATTTACAGTTCAGAAATTCTGACAAATACTAATCTTTCAATGTGCAAATTCGCTAAAATCCTAGCACGGAGTACAAGATCATGAGACCAAGATTCCAGTCCATGCGGAACCTATCTATGGCAAGGAGTCGCAGCTGGCCTTGGCGAAGGTGATCTTGCCCCGGCGCAGGTTGTAGAGGACATGCATGTTCTGCTTCTGGAAGTTCCCAAGGATGGACACCCCGCTCGTCCTGCCGATCATTAGGCACATCATCCTGCCGTCCTCCACGAACAGCCGGTCCCTGTCCAGCTCCAACCACCGTCCGTCGAACGACATCGACACCGTCGGCACGTACACCCGTCTATCCCCACGCCTTCCGGCAGGATGAAGCAGAGGTCCAGCCCCAGGCGGAGCGACGGCGTGGCCCGGGGCAGCCTTATCTCCTCCTCCAGGTCGTCCGCCAGCTCATCGTATAGCGACGCCTCCAGGAACGAGATCGTCGACGCGACGTCCACGATCATCCCGTACGCGTTTGCGCTGCCGCCGCTGCCATTGCCGCCACCGCCGCCGCCTCCTCCTCCTCCTCCTCCTCCTCCTCCTCCTCCTCCTCCTCCACCACCACCACCACCACCCGTGGGCGGCGACGTTGCCCTCCTGATCGTGCCCGGGGTCTGGTCGCCCACGGCCAGCCCGTCGAAGTTGAGGTAGTAGTAGGACGGGTACCGCGTGCTGGACGACATGGTGACGGTCACCCGGTCCGACACGTTCCGGACGGCGTCAGCGCGCGCGCCGAGCACGAGCTTTCCTGGGGTCCTGGACATGGGCGGTGGCAGGCAGTACATGAACCGACGGACCGAGAGCTGGGACACCAGCGAGAGCGGCCCGCGGCCTAGGCCGACCAGCCCCGAGGCCTGCGCGGGAGGGCCCCCGACGCTGGAGTCGCTGCAGCCGAGGACGACGGCGTGGAACACGTCGCCGCCGACGGCCAGCTTGTCTATGGCCAGGGTGCCCTTCGTCACCGCGTTCCCGCTGTACTTGTAGGTGTACTGGCACGCTTGGTCGTCGTCCTCGTCACATCTGCACATGCATTTGCGTGTCTCAGTACGTTTGCTGCGTCTCTCGGTTTGTATACGTAGTAATTAAACTTGGTGCAGTGCATCGCTGAGTACGAGTAGGTACCTGTGGCCGTCCAGCTGTGCGCAGGTGTCGCTGCTGCATGGCACGACGGCGTAGGAGGAGGAGAGCTTGGGGTTGAAGATCGGGTCGACCTGGCGGTAGCAGCTGACGCAGGGCTGGCACTGCAACCAGATGAGGTCGCTGGCCGTGTCGATGGCCGCCGAGAATAAGTGCTGCGGCGTGCCGATCCCGAGCTTGACCAGGTACTCGCCGCCACCGGGCACCAGTGGGGCCTCGCTCGCGACCGCCTTGCGCGCGCCGTCCGCGGCTGCCGCCCATCCTCCTCCTCCGCCGCCGCCAGAGCGCGCCACGATCCCCGGGCGGTCGAGGCTGCGCTGCACGGCGCGCCGGATGAGCTCGTGGTCCGTGAGGTTGGCGGCCGCCGCGGCGTCCACGCGCGCCAGCTCGAGGTGGAGCGACCGCCCGCCCGGAGGCACCGAGCCGCCGCGCGCCGGGAGGACGGGGAGGGCGAGGAAGAGCAGGAGCACTAGCAACTCCATGGCTGCGTTGAGGCTTGAGGGCTTGAGGCTGTGCTGCGCGTTGGCGAGCACAAACCGGGTCCTCGAACGAGCGCAGCACGTGTCCTTTGCTTGACAGTGAAATACTGAAATGGATTAAGTAGACGAGCGACGACGGCTACCGGTTTCCTCGGCCACACAATGACACAAAGGTGGTGCGGCAAAGGCGAGCTGGTTGCTGTTAGCAATGCATCGCCCGGCCACGGCATGACATCTTTGTGTTCTCTTGTGTGCCTCCGTCTCACAAATAAATGCACGTCTCGTTTTCCGAAGAGTCAGACTTTTTTAAGTTTGACTAAAAATATATTAAATAATATCAATATTTGTATTTACAAATAAATATATTATGAAAGTATATTTCATGCTCAACCTAATGATACATATTTTATATGACAAATATTAGTATATTTTTATATATATTTAATCAAATTTAAAAAGGGGACGGACGGAATACATACAAATATTTCTCAAAGAACACAAACCCCAACCCCCCGCCTTTTTTTTTGAATGCTCTGCTACTGCTAGAGCGTTCGGCTTTTGGGTAGATGGGGATTCAGGAGCAGGAGACCACTGACGACCAGCAGCAGTGCCGGATCCAAAAACAGCATGCGCCCCGGGCTACTGCTGTCTGTTGAGTGGGGGGCGCCGGGGCTTGGGGGTTTGGGGCGGCTGAGGACCGCGGGTACTGGCGGTCGCTGGCCGTCACCGGGTGGCGGGCGGGGCCGCGGACAGCGGGGGGCAGCCGGGCAGCCGGCGGGCGGCACCGCAGCGGCCGGCGAGGGCAGAGCGATACCGGACGAGGCGAGGAGGATCCAAGGAAGGTGGATGTATGGAGGGCACGCATGCGGAGGCTGGAGTCGGAGCGGGCAGGGGCGCCGTCGCGAGTCCCTGCTCGCGGTCGCGGGCGCGGTTCCTTTGTCCCTTGCCGTCGCGGTCGCGAGACCTGAGAGATGAGTCGGGTTGCTGCAGGCTGCGACAAGGGCTATGGGTGGAGACTGCTGGGCTGTCCTCATCTCGGGGTGGGCTATTGGGCTGGAGTGCCCTTTTACGTGGTTTTTATGAAACACATATTTCTACAGGTAATGGGCCTCGCCCTGGGCTGCAGCCCGGGCAGCCCGAGGCCCAAATCCGCCCCTGACCAGCAGGCTATTTCCCCAAATTCCCAGAGAGAAACGAGCTGAAAACACCAGGATGAAAGTGGAGAATGCAGGCCGAAATGCGCGGACCGCGGAGGCTTTCTCAACATGACCGCACTGAGCAGCATGGGCTGTGCCAGCGGTTTTGTGACGTTTGGACCGTGGGCTGCTGCACGTAGCTTCTTGGCTGCAAGGTCGTCTTGGCCCAGTTAGCTAGGCTGATTTTTAACTGGCCTCGTTTCTACATTCTACTAGTTTATGTTCTTATTAAAGGCTATATAAAAAGGTCCATTTGACCTCCTCAGACCTCAATTATTATTGAAGTCCGATTTGTCTCCTCATCATCGAAAAACTAGTTTTTTTTTAACATGTCGTACTTTTAAAGACATCCGAATTTGCTCTGTGGCGATTTTAAAAACAATTTTAGCTGATGTGGCACCACATCAACCATCATCTATGACATCACGTTAGCCACAAGAAAACTAAATCGAACTACTTTGATAGTTCATGAGGTCAATTAGAGCCTATAAAAAATTATATATTTTTTAAAAAAATCTAAATATTTAATTAAAATAGGCAATTAAAAACCTTATCTAATAGTAGAAAAAATGTTTTTGCTCAGAGAAAAGATGAAACTGGTTTTATTTATTTTTCCTAAAATCATGCTCTATCTTATGATATCTAGCTTGGAATTATTTGAATTTTCCTTTTATTGTTTATTTACTACTAGATGCTCTAGTTATTTGTTTAATTATCCTACGTTAACTTGACATGCCCCATCAGCTACATACCACCATGCCACAAAAGAAACATCTTATGTTTCCTGTTTATAAATATGTAAATGAATTCTGTTTGGTCAGATTCGAATTAGTAGCAAAAAATGACACAACTATACAAGGGAATTATGTGAAAATAAGTTAACAAAATATTATGAACTATCAACATTAAAATGTATGTGGTGACTTGCTAATATCAAGAAGTGAGCTCACAAGGGATCGTTGTGCGTGCTTACATATTGTGAGTGTGCATGTGTGTACATGTGTTCATATTAAATATTATCGAATAGGAGGGCGTTACATGACACATGGAAACTTCTACGTGATATTGATCGTGAACATAGACTAATTATAATAAATAACTAGAGCATTTATTAACAAATAAATACAAAAAAAGACTATATAAGATTCAATAATCCCACCATAGGCCCAAGAAGAAAAGAAAATATGAAATTGATTTCATGTTCCTTCAAGCCAAAACAAACTTTTTATGAATTTTCTAAGATTTAATTAGATTTTAAGATGTTTAATTGTATATTTTTTTTATAAATATTTGGATACTTTTTCAAACAAAATACTTTTACAATTTTTAATAGAATCTAATTGATCCCTAAACTATGAATATAATTATATTCTATTTACTTTTATGATTGATGTGACTCAATGTAAAAGAATTGTTACACGATCCATTTGCCACCCTATGAAAGAAAAGAAGTACGCCCCTATTTATTTTCCCAAAACTAAAGAGCTATAGTAAGTAAAAAAGAAGAGAGTGTTCTAATTCTATGTTTTATGGCCAAACTAAAGAGTAGGGTGGTTTTGGCCAAACTAAAGAGTAGGGTGGTTTTGGTTTCAGCACGGGCCTTAAAACTTTTGACCAAGATCAGCGTGAAAAAAAAGAAAAAAGTTTCCATTCTACGGATAGGGAAAGATGTGAACATGATGCCACAAATCGGCAAGGCTAGCGTCCAGACGTCCTTTCCTAGACCCGCGTCTGGACGCAGCTCCCGCTCGATGCACCTGTCGCGCCCCATCTAGTCCCTCGCGCGTCTGCCGCGCCCACGTAATATGAGAGATTGCCTACCGCGCCCACGTCACCACGTCGTGATGGCTCCTGAGCGATAGCGATGGCGTAGGCGAGCAAGTCGTTGATCTGATCAGGACAGCGCAATGAGGACCCACTCCAGGGCCGCGTACGCCAGTACGAACGCCTGCGCGTCCTCCGATGGAGCGTTGCTGCTAGCATACAGCCGCCGCCGCCATGGCTCCCGCGCTAGCTCTCTCTTTCTCGGTCGACCACCAAATATCGAGATCTACTTTTGCAACACTCAGATAAAACAATTGTAACATACGACTAAAACATATCAAACATTTCGAACATACACTTGCAACATAGTCATTGTAACATATGCAACATCCGGATAAAAAACACTTACAACATACGTCTGAAAACAGATGAAACATTTTGAACAAACTCTTGCAACATACCTCTGAAACATTTGCAACATGTACAACATACCAATCTGCTTTTACCTTTGAAGCATCTGAAACACTTGAAATATACGTTTGCAACATATGAGAGGGGAAGGTCAGGGCCGATCGATTCTGGTCGTCGAGGTGGGATCCGGTGACGTGCGAGCACCACCGGCACCAGTACCGGCGGCGGCGCGCGAGCACAACCACCACCGGCACCGCCCTTGACTCGGTCGGGCAGGTGGCGCGCGCTACGAGAGGGAGCAGGCGGTGTGCGCCCGGAGCAAGGAGCGAGCAGTGCAGGTATGTAACATCCCAGATGTTAAGACATAATTAAAACTTGATTATGAAGCATCATCAAGCATAAACATCAAATGACATGCCATCAATGCACTCATGTTGCACCAGTTATTTTAGTCATGTTGCATGTGTTGCATATGTTTCCTATGTCATGTTTCTCATGTTGCAAAAGAGTCTCACATGTTGCCTTACAATGTTTCATATCGAATGTGGCTATGTTTCAAAGTAATGTTTCATAGGTTTTGATCAATGTTTCGTATGTTACATATACATGTTTCAATAGTAAATTGTTATGTTGATTTTAATAATAAATGCTTTATATGTGTTTATGTTATATTGCCTATCATATAAAATAATGTTTTATTAGTGTTAAATAATTAATCATGTTTTAGTTAAAAAGAATACTCAATTTAATTCAAAACTCTGATTTCTGGAAAACCCTATTTTACCCCTTTTTGAATAATTCAAAATCTAAGCAAAATTTGGGAAAAAGTTTAAAACCAAGTTTATAGATCTTTTTAAGGGCTACAAGTTTGGTGTTTTGAGTTTTTAAAGTTTCAGTGTAAAATTTGAAGTAATTTTGAAAAGAAGCAAATTCCAAATTTGACCCCTTTTTCATCCCCAAATGCAAATTTTAAAATGGAGGTAGAATTTGAAAATATTTTGAATAGCAAAGTTATAGGTCTGTCCTAGATGTACAACTTTGGTATTTTGAGTTTTTGAAGTTTCAATACAAAATTCAAAGTAATTTTGAATTTACAGAATTCTAGAAAATGTCCCCTTTTGAGTTCAAATTCAAATTTCAAAATCTAAGCCGAATTGGAAAATATTTATATTGAGAAAGTTGTAGAACTTCAAAAATTGAGCAACTTTTGTTTTTACATATTTTCAACTTCTATAGAAATTTGAGAGTAATTTGAAAAAATTTTGCCAGTGGCATTTCGGTAATTATTTCGAACTTCGGCCAACCGCGGGGTGCCACCTCCCGCCCGACGCCGGTGAGCTTCGGCTGGCTTCCAGGCGCTGTCCGGCCACGTTTCACGTCGCGCTGGCTTGGAGAAGCTCCTAGCTTCATCTTCGTCACCCTTGGCCCTTCTATAAAACCCGACGCCGGGGAACTCACTCTCTCTTTTCTCTCTCTGCTCGTCACCGACCGCCTCTGTTGCCGATCGAAATTCACCACCACCATTCGCCCTTTTGCCAAATTTCTCACGCCACTAGCATCGCCTCGCCCTTGCTCACTAGTTGAGCTCTTTAGCACCTGCGCTAACCGCTCGAGCTGTCGCGCGCCGCCATCTTCTTCGCCACCGAGCAGAGCGCCACCGTGGAGGCCCCCGACGTGGTCAGGCCGTTCCGGTATGCCTCCACCTCCACCGTGTGACCTATCTAGTCTGCAGTGATCTGCTGATGCTCGACATCCACCCAATTTCATCGCTACCGGCTTGTCCAGCCCTGTGCGCCATCGCCGCTCCGCCATGGTCGCCATGACCGGCGGCGAGCTTGCTGTGATGCTGCAATTGCTCCACCACCACCCTTAGATGATGCGCAAGGTCTCGGTGGTTGCGTCGGTGCACCGTGCCACCGGCGAGGGGTCGCCGGTGAGCCGGCCGACCGCCGTGCTCAGCTCGGCTTGGGCCGATGTGGCCTCAGTCCAGTTCGGATAGGCCGTGTGGGGGGGGGAAACGAAGGAGGAGAAGGGAGCGCGCGTGGGCCGAGTTGGGCCGAGCGGGGGAAGGAGAGGGGAGCCGGCCCGAGGTGAAGTTTTTCGTTTTTTCTGAAATTGTTAAATAGTAACAACTTTTGTTTATTTTGTTGTGAATTGTGTAGAGTTCCAAAAATGGTGAAAATTATTGTGTAACCTCTCTGTACTGTGTAATATTTAGGGAAAAATATGAAATACTAATTTTGATTACTTTTTGTATGTGATTTAATTAGCTCAATTAATTGTTAAATGCAACTTCCATGAATTTTAATAATTAATTTATTAATTCAAAAATTATGAAATTTATTGTGACACTATTTTAGGTCATTCTTAATCCATAGAAAAAGTTTAGGCTTGTTTAGATAAAGTATGATCAACTATTAATTATGCCCTAATTAATTAAATAGTAAATAAATGTTAATTTGATAACTTTAAGTGTTGTGTGCCCTTTTGATTGAGTGATGTCCTTAGGTCACTAATCTTTAGTGATCTTGGGCACTTTAATTTCATGTTTCAGCTCGTTAGTAACTTACTTAGTGATAAAAGCTGGTATCGTTGGAAGTATCGCTACTAGTTAGTAGGTTTTATGTTTGCGACTATACCGCGAAGGAAAGTTGTACTCAAGTCGTAAATCGTGGCATATCATCATCAAGCATCATGTTTATCATCGAGCATCATGTTGAAGCATGTTATGTACTCGTGTAGTTCCCGCTTTCGAAGAAGTCGAAGTTGCCGAGCAAGCCTCCGGAGAAGAGCTATCGTCGGTGGGTTCCGGACCTGAAGTTGGAGTTCTCGAGTCCGAGTCTTTTGTCGCGTCAGAGCAAGGCAAGCCCCGGTGCATTTAAACCCTACCTTGGTATTTACAAATCTTTATTATTTATATTATGGTTTACTGTATTAAGTAATTAGGAGTTGAGTGATAACCTAATTGCTGCATTGTCATCCTTGATTATTGCGATATCAACCTTGATACTTGTTTTACTGAAAATGCGTAGTATGCTTCGCTATGCTTAGAAGTTAAGCTTTTAAATGAAATATTTACATGGCCATGACGGCATACTTAATGAATATTGAAATATGAGAATGAACTTGAAAGATCGGGCGGGTGGTTTGGCCACTGCTAACATACATTGGGAAAGGAGTCTCAATGTAGTGTTTCCGCCTTGTCGGTTAAGGACCGTCCGTTGTAAGCCTGCTTGTGTTTCGAGACTTTGCAACTAGCCTCATGCCTTGGGTAAGCCCAAAATGTTAGTGATTCCATTACGAGAACGTCTAACCTCGCACTGGGAGTGGAGAGATGGCGCGAGTAGCGTGTACCCTCGGGGCTAGAATCGGGCCGGGTTCGAGGAGTACTGTACTCTCGGGTGGCGATGGACACGTTCTGGTTTTGGGAGATCTAAATGAGGGTTGATATATGCAAGATTCGGTTCTACATATGTCGTGATGTTAGAGATCCCCAGCTGGGTATAATCGGTTCGAATCGTCGTTGCTCCTCGGTTATGGAGACTTAATCACCTGACTTACATCGTAGTTAAGAACTGAAATTGAAAGAAAGAATAAGAAAGGTCTTGATGATAATTACTTTGATCTAGATTAGGATCACATAGAGTTGGTTAATGAACCATCAATGGTAAAAGTAAAATATTAAAGGTAAGGACCTACTTTAGTAAGCTTTTCTGCAAAAGAAAATTTTTAATTCTTGAATACCCATACCTTGGTTCCCTAAAGCTAGCATGCCCTTGGAGTCTTTTTCTTAGTCGGGTAAGTCTTGTTGAGTACTCTCGTACTCAGGGTTTGTTAACCTCTGTTGCAGATACTGACTGGTGCTGTTAACCGGGGTCATGTCAGTGGGTTCGATATGATCTGGTCGACCTCTCCTAACTTAGGTGCTCTGCCTAAGTTGTCTCCTGTAGTTCTACTCGACTTCCGCAATACAAGTTAAGTTTGTAAAAAGTTAACTTAATCATGATTTATAAATTTATTGTTGTTATTCTTCCGCACTCTGATGTAAAGTTTTGTAACAAATGTTGTAATGTTGTAGTTACTCCTTTGTTGATCCTGATATGAGTTGTCAAATGTAGTTGAATCGGGGTCCTGTGAGGGCACCCGACAGATCTTCTTAGGTTATCTGATGTACATGCATAGCCGTCAGAGGTCTTAAGGACAATGACAGGTGCATGTGGGCCATATAATTTAGGAGGTTCTGCTACAAGGTAGGGCGTGCGACGGGGCGGGAGCGAAGAGCGAGCGGCATGGATGGGGTGCGCGACAGGTGGGAGCAAGCGAGCAAGCAGCGCGAGGTGAGGCGCGCGGTGGGAGAAAGCAGCGAGGCAGACTAAGACGTGCGACGTCCGGATGGGGCGGACGCCGTGGCCAACCATTATCATTAGCCAAAACTACTTTCTAAATCTAAATCGCTTATAGGAGCCGATTGGAGTAGCCAAATGGACATCGACGAGTCGGAGAGGTCGAATGGATTTTGGTTTCCCTATTAAAGGCTATAAAGCAGTTGAGAGTCATATCAGGGTCCGAGCCTCCCAGAAGATTGATCTCAGAAAAAGCTCCGAGAGTGATATAGCCTGATAAAAGAAACCAAAGCAGACAGAGAACGCTACCTTCGCGAGGTGAGGTCTAAACGCTTCAGATGACTGTCTGAGAAGTGAGAGCGCAGGGATTTCGCAAGTCAATTTGAGGCCAGCAACATGGACCAAAAGGGTCTCCGTCTCCGTCCCAGAAATGCAAACCAAAGCATAAAGCAAGCGCACCCATTGTTCCAGCAGTGAAAAAAAAAACGTGACGAACATGATATCTACATGTCGATATATTGATCACTGACCAGTAACCACCCGGGCGTCGTTACATGAAGACCAACCAGTCCATCCAATACAATACAATCGTCTACACGCATACACGTACGTACGGCGGCACGTCAGCCGTCCGCGCTCCGCCCCCGAGTCATCACAACTTGTTGCACTGCACGGGCGCGAACGAGAGCGTGTCCCCGGCGACGTCGTACACGAACTGGAAGTTCTGCTGCTGGAAGTTGCCGATGATGGAGAGTCCCGTCGACGGCGCCACCGTGAGGCAGAGCGCGCCTGAGGCGGAGTCGAGCACCATGTAGTTCTCGGCGGGGAGGTCGAGGTCCGCGCCGCCGTCGAAGTGGAGCACCAGCTTGGGCACCTGCACCTGGTCCACGCCCTTTGCGGGGCCCTGGAAGCACAGGTCCAGCCCGATCTCGGAGCCGTCCACCGTGGGCAGCGCCATCTGCGCCACGAACGCCTTCCGCAGCGCGCGGTACCCCTGCACCTCCAGGTACGTGATGGAGGTGCCGGAGTCGACGATGACGCCGCCCGTGCCGTCGTCCTGGATCGCGAACGCCGAGGCCGGGAGGGTGATGCGTGTAGACCCCACGGTGAGCCCCGTCAGGGACACGTAGTAGAAGGACGGCTGGCTCGGGTTCTTCACCAGCGGGGTGCTCTGCACGGGCGCCGTGGCCGCGCTCTCCGAGATGGCCGCGGCGGAGCCGCCCAGCAGCAGCGGGCTCTTGCCGTCGCCGTCGTCGAGGGAGGTGAGGCAGTAGGAGAACTTGTCGAGGCCGAGCTGGGAGACCAGCGACAGCGGCCCCCGGCCGAGCCCCACGAGCCCGCCCCCCTGCGTGAACCCGTCGCCCTCGTTCGTGTCGCCGCACCCGAACGCCACGCCGGGCAGCTTCTCCTTGCCCAGGGTGAAGGTCTCGCTCGCCAGCACGCCCTGCGTCGACGACGCGTCGCCGTAGGTGTAGGTGTAGCCACACTTGTTGGACGACGTGCAGGTGGAGGTGGGCAGGTCGGCGCAGAAGGAGCTGGAGCACGGCAGGGTCGCGTAGGTGGAGGACGACGACGGGTCGAACACCGGCGTGCTCTGCTTGAAGCACTCCACGCACGGCTTGCACTGGGTCCACACCAGGTCGCTACCGGTGTCCACGATGGCCGCGTAGGACAGCGCCGGGGTGCCGATCGCCACGTCCATCAGGAACTCGCCGTTGCCCGCGTGGACGGGGACCTGAAGGTCCCCTCCCCCGGCGGCGGCCTTCACGGCGGCCTTGACGCCGGTGGCACGCGCGACGAGCCGCGACATGCGGTGGTGGCTCCGGCGCGCCGCCCGCTGCAGCAGCTGCAGCCTCGAGTAGTTGCCGTGCGCGTCGACGTGCGTCAGGCGCACGCGCAGGCCCGCCTTGAGCTTGAGGTGCTGCGGCGGCGTCGCGGTCACGGCCAGGGCGCCCGTTGTGGCGCCACTGGCCGCCGCGGCCACCACCACGGCCACCAGCAGAAGCAACCGTGCTACTGACTCCATCTATCTATCCTTTGAAAGGGAAGCAGCAAGAGAATGCTAGCGTGCGTGTGCTTAATACTTCTTCTATTGGGTGAGACGAGTGTGTCATACTTATATTTGTCACCACGAATATTCAAATATGATTTGGTAGTTATTGTTAGGTTTGCTAGCTCTCCTCTCTGTGACCACTATATATTAGGCAAATAAATGATGGCTATCTCATCTGATCGTAAACAAGTGTACAACACAAGCTCTCAAGAGAAAACAAGAGTACAAGAACAGAGAAGTGGAAGGAGATACGATGGAGAAGGTGTGGAAGCCCATCAGTGATGAAGCAGCCGTGAAGGAGACTGGTATGTGGATTTTGACCTAATTGGAGGTGCCGGCTTTATCGCACGGCGCCAAGCTTCTCCTTGGCGCTAGTTTGGTTCGTACTCGGTGACATTTTCCTTTTACTTGTCGAGAGGATGCACCTGCGTGGCCTTTTAGGTCCAAACTGTTACGAATTTGATCCGTACGTTTCGCTTTACAACGTTCGCTCCTACTCGTACAAGTTTTTGCGATTCTACATGCTCGATCTCTAGAAGCAAAACATTTCATGCTTAGCCTATGTTTCAAAAAAAACATTTCATGCTTAAATACGTATGTGTATACGATATGATATGTATTTTCATACCGGTCTACTAAAGCCGTGTGGCTCTTTTGTGATGAAGAAAGTAATATGGCGTTGTTTGACTCCTTTCAACAAAGGAAGGGGGGCTAGGTAGCCAACATATATGTAGGTATATATGATGCCCAAGTTGGTGAGCAACCGGGCGGTCCAACTGGGACTTTTCGATTATTGCTTGGCCCCTGACCATGACCATGTTCTTTCTTCTATCAGGAGTGGCCTATACCCCGATTGGTTTGTTTCCCTTGCAAGTAAGTCATGATTGTGATGGCACTTGTTTGTGGGTGATTAGGCGCACTGATCATACAAATACAATTATCATCTGTCCCATGTACTCTATCCCAAATTATAAGACGTTTTCACATTTCTACATCCATAGCTTTTGCTATGTATCTAGACATAATATATATCTAGGAGCATAGCAAACACTGTGAATTTAAAAATGCTAAAACGTCTTACAATTTAAAACGTACTGAGTATTATATATTATATATGTATCGACACTCTGGTAATGCACAATGCACGCAGTTACACCCAATCGTCCAAATCAACTTGAAAACGTCATTTTAAACTCGACGAGCCATGCCATCCGTACGAGTATGACTAACTACCTTTTTCTGAATACTGCCATAGCGGCATAAGTGCAGTATACATATTTTCGAAACATCAAAATTGACGAGTCATGCTATGCTGCAACGACTGGAAGATTTCCTAGGTGAAGAGAGACTGTAACCAAGTGGCAAATGCTTTTAGCGTCATTAGCCAGAAGATGTAAACATTCCGCGGCTTGGCTGGGACGAGCACCTGCGTGTGCTTCGAGCCTGCTTACTGCCGACTAGCTAATGAAGTTCTCTCTTTGCTCAAAAAAAAAAGATGCTATGCTTCAACTGGTTTGTAGTATGAACCAGCAGCCGAACTTGCCACACGTACAATACGAACCAGTCGTACATGAAGCACATCCCGAAATCAACGTTCCGAGAAATTTCGCAAATGGGGTGAACAAAGAGTGGCCAATTTTTTATGGGAGCTTCTTATCACGAAGCTGTTCTGTGGTTCGGTGAGCAATTCTGAGCTGCTATTCTTCTTTTGAGACTCGTCCATGGGTGTTTGGTGAGACAGCAACATTTTACCTGCAAACAAATAGAGTACTACTTCATATTATTTCGTGGCGGCTGGTCCTACGAATCTGTTACGTAGATCAGTGCCGTCCATCTTTCTGGGCCCTTCCCCTCCTGGGCAGGTGCCCAAAACATATGATGTAAGATTCCGTGTCACCGTACAGAACCTTATGACACACGACTGGATATCGAGAATGCTATTGACAAACGTGATGGCTTGTGGGCTTCCAGAGAGCAACGTGTACAAGCGCCCCGAAAGATGTTCAACGGTCTAGATCGCACTAGGAATAAAATAGAGCTTAATCTTGACCCATCAGATTAGAGCTATAGCCTTCACAAAATTTTGTTCCAAGTCCAAATTTGGCGTAAAACCAACAGGTAACAGTATATATAGTACTAACGTAAGGTAACGGGGCTAAATCGAATAGGAGAGCAAAAATGAAACCTTTAAAAAAAAGTTAAGGCAAGAAGATTAAAGATAAGGTAATTCCTGTGCACCTTTTTCATGTTAAGCTCGATCATTCTTTTTTTCCCTTCTTTTTCCAAAAAAAAAAAAAGGTTGGCGACAAAAGAGTAAGAAAGACAACCTATTCTTCTTTCAGAGCAACGCACACTTATGTGCCTCCAACACCAGACAAGACTTCCAATTGGTGTATTCCTTCTGGGAAAATGAGGAAGAAAAACCCTAAAACCTCTTTTCAATGGGGGAAAATTATCAGCTCTACCATGAAACCTCCCCCCACAATGCTGAACAAGCATTAACAAAAACAAAACTCTCCATTTGCTAAGCTAGACAATCATTCCCTGATCGGTTGACCGGAAGGTACCAAAACCCAGCTCCGCGCCCGCATCTTCTCAGTATGGTGACGCACAGTGACGTTGCTCCATTGATTCGGCGATCAGCCCCTGCACTCCTGAAGCTTCTGCTGCAGCCTCACGTTCTGCCTTAGCTAAAAAAAAGGGTGGGGGAAATGGTAAGATTTACAGCTGCAGTCATCATCGCTTCAGTAATATGCACTACCAAGTACCATGTCAACTATGAAATTGTTAGGGCATAATAATAAATTTTGGCCGATGGATAATAATAAATTTTGGTCATCATCCCTAAACTCTGGAACCAATATGGCATGATAATAAATTTTGGCCGATGGATTAGAGAATGTATCAAACACTTACACAATCAGCAATCTCCTCCTGCTGAAGTGGCTGAACATCTTCGTTCTCATCCCAGCCCATAGATCTCAGGAGGTTCAACTCTTCCTCCCCATCTGCCCCAATGGACTCGAACTCTTGAGCAGGACAGGGATTCTCCTCCCTTACTCCAATGTGCTGTAACACTTGAGCAGGATTGGCTTCCTCCAACAGCAAACTTGCTTCATTGTCAACAGAATTGGGCATCACAGAACCATCATTTACATAAGCAGGTATGATGGGCACAATATCAACATTGTCTTGCGGGAGCTTCTTAGAAGCTATATCTTCAGTGTCACCAAGTACTGGTGAAGAGCTGGCATCCCTGTCGTCAACTTGAATCCCCAGAGATCCTTCATCTAAAACATCACGAGATTCTGAAGGTGGAATGATTTCCTCATTGTCCGACAAGTGTCGCTGAGAACCCTCACAAGAATTTGCTTCTTCACAGGAACTGCTCCCATTTTCAATAAACTTGAAAGGTGAATCAAGACTAGAGTTCTGCTGATCATCAGTCAGGCTAGATGGAGACTCAATGGCAGTGCTTGAACCATTTACAGACTTGCTCCGCAACAACTCAAAAAATTTGTACTTGTCTTTTGCATTTGCTTTTCTGTCAGTAAATGAACCTTGCAGTGGATGCAAAGAACGGCCATTAGTGCCAACCTTAAGCTTTGGGTTGACAATAGACTTTCTCATAGGTTCCATTGAAGAAGATCGACCCAGAACAGGGCTCACAGGATTGCTGGTGCTGTCTTTGGCAGCAGTATTTACAGTACCATTCTGCTCACGACTAAGGACTTGAAGGCTGCCTGATTGAGATTGCTTTACGAGCTCAGTTTTGGCCGGAGTGCGAACAGAGCTGCTAGATGGCTGTATTGACAGTTGTGGAGCAACCTTGATTGGACCATTAGACTCTCCAGCTCTTGCACCTTTGGATTTTAATAACTTATCCAAAGAATTAGATGCCTGTACAGTGTTCTGAGCGAATTAGTTCAAACGAACATTACATTGTTCAGCAAAAGAGAACATTACTTGACAAATATGTGAAACAAACAAAGAAACACAGATATTCACCCAAACATAGCTATCTTCTGCATGTGAGTGAAGATAGGAAATATATTCACATTCCAATGCCGATGATGAAATACAATAATAAACAGATGGTTTTCAGATAAGCAATAATATTGACCAACTGCTTTAGATTTTAGAATTTGATCTAATAATCCCTTTGTCAGAATCATTTAGCCAAGTGATTCAGTTGCCCAATAAATTTAATAATACGCACAGTAACTTAAAGCATCCACAACTACAGACTATTGATAGCACAAAAAAAAATATGGAAACAAGATCCTGCTTCAAATTAGCTCCTTTCATAAGACATGGATCCTGCTCCAAATTAGCTCGTTTCAGAAAATTTTGATGAATTATAGACTATGTCGAATAGTCATAATAAGTAGCTACAAGATGAATTATAGCCAGCTTAGACTAGGTGGAATAGTCACAATAAGTAGTTATAAGAGATCAAATGCTTGTAGAAATGGATCACAGCTTCTGACAATAGTAATATTAAGCTCAAATCACAAAAGCATTGCTTTAATCAAAAGAGTACCAACTACAACTGAAAACTAAGTAACTTTGTTTCTTGTATTCATTGCAACACAACATACAGAATTTCACCACTCAAACTTTTCAGATGTTAGTTAATTGGTGCCAATGAAAATGTTGCAAGCACAACACGAAGTCCATGTCAGGAAGGACTGTGACAGAGAAGGGGACTTGTGATTAATCAATAATCAGGAACACACATGTTCCAAAGTATATTTCTGGTTTCCCTTATGACCTTTAATTGTCCGAGTCAAATTGGCAAAGCAGTCTCAACAGTTTGATGACCTAATGCAGTTTGATGACCTAATGCAACAGCTGAACAGACAAAAAAAAGCTTTCTAATTTTGATAGAAGTGATTGATGAAGCATGTTCCTTGCAAAATATAGTTCATATATGAAATGTAGCAAATTTAAATAACAGATGCCATAAAATATTCCGGTTTTTATATTTTTAAAACAGGAAAAAATACATAGATCCAATCCCGAGCATGTCTGTTTAAACAACCAAGCAATCAGTTCTCCAGTAACTCTGTTTGCTGTGACTGATAAAAAGACAGCTCTAAGAACTCCTAAGGTAATTGCCAACAACTATGTCATGGGTGAACTGAAGATTAAATAATACATTGGGAAATATTAGTTCACAAATAAAACATCAGACAATCAAATGGGCCAGGGGTCAACACTATTATTTTGACTATGATTGTTAACTAATAGCGTAAACAAAATATGATCACGTGATAGTAAGCTGCATAACTTGATATTCTGCTGTAATTCACTAAATAAAAAGAAAAGTGTTAAGAGTTCAAGAATTCTTTGCACATAACTGTACTACGTAAATTGCTTTCCTCAAAAGGTCATAATAATGATCAAACAAGATGGAAGAGACTAATGAGCTTATAACATATCCATGAAGTGGCAAGCACAACAGATATTAAGCATTCATTGGGACAAAGGCAATAAACAGAGTACTCACAGATATTTTGTTTGATGATGGTGTAAGGGGTCTTAGAATGCACTGCCTCATAGTTCTTTCTTCAATCTTCTGAGCATCAATTGATAACTGAATAAAAAGAACAATCAATATGGCACAAAAAAGCCATAAACAATATTCAAAACAAGAAAAAGAAATGACATGCAAATGGGGAAACATAAACCTCATACTGATTAACAACCTGAGGTGTGGTAGAAATCTTTAACGGCGACTGCATCACTGTTTCAGCCATGCTTAACGCACTCCCAGAGTTGGACACTTCAATCTGTTTACTAGAACCAGCGGGTGATGAAGAAGAGGAAACTGAGTTAATGTTTGGATCAACTACAATAGGTACTTCTGCAAGCACTGAATTCCAGCCATCAGACACTACCAATGGTATGTTCTGAATTGGGGTGCTAATTCCAGGAGACGGAACTCGACCTATGTCTTGCTTTCCATTTTTGTCCTCAGAACCAAGGTGTGGGAATTCTCTCTCAAAGGAGATGACACCATTATCCTTTTTAGATACATTACCATTGTCTAAACTTACTCCTACTGCCCGATTTGATATGGCCACCTTTGAACGAGTACGGTTAAGCCTGTCCTTTTCAGATCTGCATGAGCTAAAGGACTCAAACCCATCATGTAAAGGATCATCTGGCTGAACCAACCTACCCTCCCGATCACGAAAATCCAGGTCCTTTTCTTGTATCCTTTCCTTGCTGTGCTTTCCAAAATTACCATAGCCTCTTGATTTCCCAGTACCATCTCGATCATTCCGCCTTGAACCACTAGAGTTTGAACCTCTCCGAGACGAGGACTGTTGGGAGCTCCGATCACGATCTCGCCCTGATGAACGATTTCTTGATGAAGTGCCCCTGCTGTGATCATCTAAAATCATCCAAGAAAGAGCTTCTTAGCACATAATGCCAAAGAGAAGTATCATGATGTGCATTAGTGTAACTGACAAGTGACAAGTAAAGAACAGTTCATGCACATAAATGCAAATTGTGAACTGAGCATTAATAAATAAACTACTAAATAGTTTACATGGTAAGACAGATTGGCGCATTGAAAACAAAGCTTGGTGAGAACAAAAGACATGTCGTAAACTACATAAAGAGTTTTTCTTATGCGCAAGGACAGGAGATTCCATAAGCAGAATTATTTTTTAATCAGCACAAATTATAAAGATATAATCCTTAAACTATGATCACCAATAAGCAGCCAAGTCACAAGCAGAAAAATAAGCGTACAGGCACATGAGGATAAAGCTCAAACAACACACAAGTTATAATTGAAAGGGCGTGCACGTATCCACCCCAGGACCCATTATTTCACCTTGTACCCAGAAACTCCGAGACCTCTGCATCCTTGCAGTAGGACAATCAATCACTCTTTGTTAAGTTGCAGCATGTCTCCAAGCAAGCAGGCTCCAAACTTTAGCCTCACTTCATGCAGACGAGGCCCAAGCCAGTGGTGCCAAGAAAGCAACATATCTGTACTTGGCTAATTGCTCGCATCGGAGCATCTCCAAGAGTATTTCCTAAACTCACTCTCTAAACTATCATTTGGAGATCTAACTAAAGAAGCTGTTGGAGACCACATTTTTTCACCAAGATCTCCATTCCTATGAACCGGACATAGAGAGGCTCTTGGAGTTGCTCTCAATTGTGTAAAGCATGAGATGGTGTGAACTGGCTTACTTCGTTATCAATTTATGTTTAATCCAGATGCTCGCCATTTGCTTAGTGTTGCATTGCAGGTGGATAATCAAGGCATCAGACTTGGAAATCCCTAACCTTCTCTATTTCTACAGCTCTACACCAAGCACCCTAGCTTCTAATCTTGCACTGCTCACCCATACACCCAGCATTTAATGATTGATTGAAAGCTGTCTAGGTCCTCCATCCTAACCTGGTCCATAACGTATTTTTGAAGTAAATGAGCAAACCCAGCAGGCATGTCTAACCCACCTATGAAACTTCTCTTAGCCCCTATGAAACCTTGATTTCGTTGAGTCAATGTAATTGCATATATAAAGGGGCACTACATAATACGAGTATACGACAGACAAGAATATATGAAGAACATCCAAATACAGAAAGCACAAGATGATCATCTTGCAGGCTACTAATGTGATTTATGACACTGATGGTTGGAGCTCAAGTGTGTTCTCACAGAGGCAGAATCATGTGTGTCAGCTGTCCGTAATTCTTCGTCACACCAAAGAAGACGTTGATGGATTGCCGCTACCCGGACCACAAAAGCATCACCAAAACAGGGCTAACAGACAAGCGAAAAAACAATGCTTGGAACCACCTCCAAGATTATAACGAAGACCCCAAACTACTCCTAACAGAAAATTTTCCTTACAAAGAAACCCAAACTTCACAAAAGTCAGTGCAGTTACATTGTCGCAAAAAACTGAGAAACATCAGTTTCACAATATACAAGGCAACGCTGATAATGATATCCAAAGCAATGACTCCCTAACAGTTTCCCTCAATAGTTACCATAGCTAGCAAAACTTTAATATAACGTGCACCACCACGAACCATCCTGATTTGCAGCATAATGAATGGAACACTTGCCAGGCAAATATTGCTGATATACCGCAATGACAGAATAAAACAGTGCATACATGGAAAGTTTGTGTTAAAGAAACTAGCATGGAATTTGGGGTAGCAAATTCTCGACATAGAATTGAACTAGTTTCTACCATGCACAAAAAAGGCACCACTTGGCATGTATAAATCTAGGCACCGATGGGATAACTGCCACTGTAATACTATACTATCCGGTGTCACTATACTAATAAACCTATATCCGTTGCAACTTCTACATCCATAAATGTGAACCGCAATGAATCCCACACGAATGTTATCCATAGCAATAAACAGACAGTAGGGATTTAGATGGCAAGCTCACCTGCGCGGGGCGAAGTCGCCGGCTTATGGGCCGTGGCAGGTACTGTGGGCCGCAGCAGCCATTCCGGCTTCAACGAGGGCTCACTTCGCTCCATGCCCACGAGAAAATCAGCAGCGTCCACCAATCCAGTCCACCACCACCAGGGGCGGACTTAGCGTGGGGCATGGGGGTTCAGTTGAACCCCCGAAAAATTGGGGATATATAAACTCCTCGTGCACCTATATAGATTGATATTCCGCGCCTGAAGGATAAAAACCTAATCGAGCCATGCACGGATTAGATTGTATTAGCCGGCTATCACGTCTAGAACAAATCCGCAGGTACATGAGAACAAAGGAAATCGTTTGAACAATCCAAGCTAGGGTTACTCACCACCGAACGAAGAAACGAAGAAGAATCGATCCACGCCCTGGTGGATCTCCACCCCACGCCACTCGAGTACCAGCAGAGCGCGGGGGCGGCGAGGAAGAGGAGAGCGCCGCCGCCTCTGGACGAGAGTGAATTTCCGCGGGAGGAGCCCCCGGCCGGGCCTCGCGGGCGGAAGAAGATCCTAGATGACGGGTCGGTGGCGCCAATCTGTGGCGGCAGTAGCGCGGAGAGAGCGAGACCGAGACGAAACCCGCGGGGTGGAAATCCGCGGCAGCGGCTGCGACAGGAGGCGGGGCGGACGGTCGCGGGAAGGCGGCGGCGGCGGCGAGCACGGAGGATTGGGGAATTTCAGCGAGGATTTGCGGGATTCGGGACGGGTTCGGGGGAGCGCCTAGGGGACGAACGGATTTGGAGCGCTGGATTTCGGACGGGATTTTTCCTTGAGTCTTTTCCGTGTATGTCATTATAAAAGTTCGCAATTCCCTTGTGTGCCATTGAAAAAATTTGGTGGACTTTAGCGCTACTGCTCTAAACTTTTTTGCCCTTCATGCCACTGTCGTTAGACTGGGCTCTAACGGTGTCAAACTGCAGGTGTGAAAAGTCAAAAATACCCTTAGGTCTAAATATGCTATTAATTTTTTTAGCATCTTAACGACTTCAAATAAAAAAACTCAAAACTAGAAAGTTGTAGGTCTCGTCGAGATCTACAATTTTCATATAAAAATTATATTTATTTAATTTCGCAAAAAATATATATTATTTTTCTAAGACATATTAATCATATCAAATCATATCTTTTTTTTTGTAGAATTAAATGAAGATAATTTTTATATGAAAATTGTAGACCTCGATGAGATGTACAACTTTCTAGTTTTGAGTTTTTTCATTTGAAGTCGTTAAGATGCTAAAAAAAATTAATAACATATTTAGACCTAAGGGTATTTTTGACTTTTCACACATGTACTTTGACACCGTTAGAGTCTAATATGACGGTAGTGGCATGGAAGGCAAAAAAAAAAAGTATGGAGCAATGGCGCTGAAATCCACCAAACTTTTTCAATGACACAGAAGGAATTGCAAACTTTTGTAATGGCATACACGGAAAAGACTCTTTTTCCTTCCCTGGAAAATTTTCTGTGCCTCCGGTGGGCTTGTGAATTTTTCGGGGGGGGGGGGGTGCGTGTGTGTGGTGGTGTACTTGTCTGTCTCGGCTTGGGGGGAGAGAAACCCTAAGCGAAACTGTGGCTTTCAGCGCCCCTCCGGTCCGGCCCTCTCTCTCCCTCCTCTCGGAGTAGTCTCGTGTCGCTGTCTCTCCCTACGAGTTCGATGACGGTTGCTAGTTTCCGGTGGTCCATTCCATTTGGGTTTATCTCTTCATCAGCTTGATAGTGGGCGCGCTGTACATTTGTGGTAGTCGAGTTTTCTCGGTAGGATATTGTTGATTGAAATTGAAATGAAATTCTAGATGCTAGCTTTATTAGCTTTATATTTTATAGATGGATGATGAGAGGCTATATTACTCTGAAAAAGCCCTACCATGACTACATTTTCTTAAAAAGGGATGTTAGTACAGTATCGGCATACTAATGTGTATATACTGTTATATTGGAAACAAGACAATGAAATAAAATTTATATTTTCTTAAACCGGTGATACTATGTTATATACTAATGGTTGTTGTTGCATCCTAACTAATAAAATTTATATACTAATGGTGGTTGTTGCATCCTAACTAATAAAAGTTGGCATGTCTAGTAGAAAACCGACAACGAACGTGAGAAACCGTCTTGAATTTCAAGTACAACTGACGACAAAAACGATGAGGATGAATAAACGACAAAAATAACATGACTCGGTGGGTGCGAAGAAGGTAAATAAGTGAAGAGGAGCCGTGAAGTTTCGTATTTTCAACGACTTGAAGCTTTCCAATGAAATGTTTATGTTAAAACATAAAGTTGAATACATTATTCTTTTAGAAGAAAGTTTATTAGATTGTCTTTTGTTGCATAAGAAAAAAACATTGTACATTATGGGTTGTGTACCTAGGCAGTCCGACCTATAGCTAGGTTACCCGATGGGTGTGCATATGGGTGATACCACAAGTCTATGCGAATAGGGCACAAGTGAGAAAATCATCTATCCTTCGTGTTAGGAATGCCCAAATTGGGCGGTTTCTTAAAACAATGGAACTAAGAGAGTTTTGGCAGGGGATTGCTCTATACTATATTAGGGTTCTTGGTTTCTACCTCGGGCTGATCATTCTCCTGATCAGCCGCCCTCTTCTACAGGTGCCCATGCCTCCTCTTGTATACCGAGGAGGGCATGGGGCGTACAAGTCTGGTGGATTCTAACCTAGGGCTTCTCTGCCTGTGCTTCTGGTTCCTTCGTGTCTTAATGCCACCAGGTATTCTTTATTGTGTAGGAGGGGCCCCGACAATGTAGCAACCACTCCCTGACGTTGTTGTTGCAGTTTGTCGCTTGACCATCATGTGTTGTCTGCTGTGCGCTCCTCCGGGTGAGCCTTCTTGAGGCTTCCTTGGTATGCAAGGTGCCTCCCCTTGCCCAGAGGGGCTGGCGAGTGGGCCTAGAACCCTCTTCCCTTTGTGCTTTATGGAGTCTCTTGTTCTAATGCGACATGCCCGTTGCGTGACCTTGTCGAGGGAGTGGTTGACAGTGCCTCGTGTATGTGGAGCGGGAGAGCGGTGTAGTACTCCTGCGCTTGTTAGGCTCTGAGCGTTTGACAGATTTGAGAGCTAGCTTCTAGTCTAGACTCGGTACGTCGGTTGGTCCCGAGCTGAGGCTCGGGTGGTTGCCCGAGTGAGGTGCTCGACTCAGGTTGCCTATCGGCTAAGAACCCTGGTGTTGTGGCTAAGCTCCTAAGCGCCCCGACTGACAGCCGCCTAGTCTTGCTAGGGCTTGCCCTTCTAACATCGCGGGCCTTCTCGAGGAAGGACGATTCACAGGCTGCCGAGCCATCCTTATTCCGCCAGAGGTTACGTGTGAGCGTACCTGATGGGTATAGCCCACGAGCCCCCAAGCAATTCAGGAGTCGGTCAGGGGGTCACTTGGACTACTGCCCATTGTCCTAGGGCCTTAGCATACCCCCTATATTGTACTCTTGTTAGATAGCTCAACACGACTCGAGGAAGGCCGGTGTAAAAGTATATTCAAGTTTCATATGTTATATTTCAATTGAATTTGTTTTGCATTCTACCGCGCGGAGCCTCCATGCATGTGTCCAGAACCTCCGCGAGGATACTAATCAGTTTTGAATCACCTATGTTTTTTAGAGCTAGACCTACTCGCTCCCCCTCTAGGCCTTAGCTTGCTAGATCCTTTCAATGTGGGAAAAGGCCCGCAGGCTATCTACAGATGGCCCTTGTGGGGGGGCTCTAACAAGGACTAGCGGAAAAGCGCAAGCACTCCGTTTCCCCAACGCGCCTGCACTCCACGCCCGCCCTCGCGCCAGCACATCCCGCCCATGTCTGCGTTTCGTGTGCCCACGTAGGGCCCACGCCATCCGGACTCCGGACGTTGCCCGCGCTGCTAGACCGCACGCAGACTGCTCGCACCTCCTCCACTTCTCACACGCACTGCAACATGTGCAACACCCGATCTATTTTTGCAATGTCCAAATGAAACACTTTTAACATACATCCGAAACAGATGAAACACCTGCAATATACATCTCAAACACTTGCAAAATAGTTGAAAACACTTGAAAGCCATTGCAAGCATATGCAACATCCATATGAAAAACTTGCAACATATGTGTGAAACATATGCAACATCCAGATAAATACACTTGCAACTTATGTCTAAAAAAATAGATGAAACATTTGGAAGAGACATTTGCAACATACGTGTATAGCTATTGCAACTTATGCAACATTACGATTTACTTTTACAACATCTAAATGAAACACTTGCAACATATCTCTGGAACATCGAAACACTTTTAACATGTCATGCGTGATACTCTAGTGGGCATCAACCACCATGTTAGGCACATTGAGGAATTCGATAACCACCTCGATGGGCAGATCGGGGCTGAGAGGTGGCGGAGCGGAGAGCACCACGGACTTGGCCGTCGTGAGCTTCTTCCATTAGGGGCACCGGTGCGCGAGGAGCCTTGAGGCGGGCGCGAAGTACGGCACGACCACGACGCCCTCACCGTCTCTAGCTGTAGGAGGAGGTGTCGAGGAGGGCGCCAGTGATGAGGGTAGCAGTGGGCGGTAGGCGTGACTCTAGTGGTGGAGCCTGGCGTCACGGAGGCGGGGGAGGGCTCGGAGCGGAGGAAGCGGAGCTTGTCACGCTGGAGAAGACGAGCAGTGGGAAAATCCACGGTGGCCGTGTGAGTTGGATATGTCGCTGTCTTTTTTTTGAGAAATCATGAAGGAATGAAGTTGAAGAGAAACATGTCTGTTGGCCTGGCAGTGCGCAGATCTAAAAAGCGCAGCGTCCGGATGAACTGACGCTCATACCATAGCATTAATGTATACATATACTTCATCTTATCATATCCACCTTAATCTTGAGATACGCACATGAGAGTAGCTACACCCTAAAAGTAGAGAGTAAAACAGATTTTCCATATACATAAAAATAAATAAATAAAATAAGAAAACAAGAATAGAAGAAAAAAGAAAGCGGGCTTATTCCTTCCCACGAGCTGGGCTGTTTTCATCCGTAGGCCCGTTGCTTCTCTGCTGGGCCTATATAGGCTAGATCTTTCCCACCGGGAACATCCTCCTCCCATTCGCCTCCCCGGCCACCGCCGGTTACCTAATTATATACCTGTCTGCTCTCTCCCTCTCTCGTGGCTTTTCTCCTGGCGGCGACAGCCAGCCGAGCGGTGCCGCCCTCTTCGCCGTGCCTGTAACGGAACCGTCCAAATTATAAGAGCACAAGTATAAAAACAATCACCGAAGTGATCAAATTCTCGCACTTGAGCCCATATAACTCCGGTAGTCCAATGAAATCACGAGGGATTTCAAACCAACCAACATACAAGCCAAGATCGTAATGATTCAACATAACAAGTCACATGTTACATCCATTTCACAAGTAATTCAATATACATCGGAGTTCAACATAGTCATTACAACTTAAATTGAAAAGTAGCGGAAGCAAAGTAATTTGAAACTAACATTAATCTTATTTCAAATACATGCCAGTACCAAGATCGACTTTCAACAAAAGCATTAGAGAGAAGATAACTTAGAAGGATCATGCCCGTGATCACACTCCGCCACTAGGGCAGGAGCCAACCAACTCTTGCAGTCGCCATGATACATCACAACCTGCAACAAAGTGGGAATAAAACTCTGAGTACGACAATGTACTCAGCTAGACTTACCCGTCATAAACCAGAAATAAAGTGACACCAAGGATCATGCAAGGCTAATATAAAGTGGGCTAGCTTGACAACATTTTGCATAAAAGCTTAATATGGATAAGTAATCATTAATGCTTAAGCATCAAGTTAATTATCATTAACCTGTCATCTATATTAGAACCTGTACTAGAGCACTCACTTTATTAGAAGCAAACAATATTAACCATAACAGGTATAAATTGAGGCAACCTTTCCATCGTTATCTAATTAACTATCCGTTCAATTTAATGGAATCTACGTTGCCGCTGCTCAAGTCAAGTGCTCACTAACTGGGAGCGACAGCGATTCGAATCGAATTCCTATCCAGCTGGAGGGGTATTTCTAACACTCACCGAGTCACGCCTGGCGAGGGCTGCTCAGGTCACCTTTGGTACAGTTCAGGAGCCGCGAGTTCGACTGATGCCGCGTCCCCAAGGGCGACACTCTGCCAGGTGCTAGGGACTCTAACCCCCCTTGTCTCACGCCAATGTCCCCAAGCACATCCTTACTCTCCTCCAAGATGTGACCTACCATTCGATTCCCGGCCTGAACTGTATTACTCGGCTTCGCGGTCGGAATGACTTATCCGGCCAACTAAGTGTTAGACTGCGTTCAACATGACTCAAGGACGTACAACGAATCGGTCCTTAAACGACTCAGATGGGGATAGATCCACACCCAAGACCTCCATGCCTTGTTGCTTCACTATCATCATCCCGCCCGGTCTCATTTCATTTTATTAACACATGGTTCTTTTCCACGATAGCAAATATAGCCAACCGTGCCATATATGAATATCCCTACATCTTGCAGGTGACAGGAAATCACCTGACTTCTACCGCTTAAAGCAGGGCTAAGCATCTATTCGATCCTAGTCTATGTAGGATTCAAGGATTCATATATCTGGACAAGGAATGATATAATGCAGCAAGGGTTTCCAACCAACTCCTATTACTTAATGCAACAATACTTATAACATATATAGAATTAATTGCTTTGAAGGTAGGAGGCTTATAATGCTCTGGGGCTTGCCTAGGGTCCGACTCAAGTTAGAGTATGTCGGATGAATTCACTTGGCGAGCATCCTCTAATCTCTCACTTGTCCGGTCCTTCTATCTTCGGGATGGATCCACCAACTCCATCTTCGGGTTGGGCTCCACATCAGGTCCTTCACGTGCTTCAACTAGCGTACCTAAATGAGGTGCAACAATGCATATGTATGAAAGCATAGAAGTGCAATAAACAAAGCAATCAAGTAAGCATACCAAAGTTCACGTAAGCACCTAGAGCTAATTAACTTAATCCTCATTAAGGCATAACATAGAAGAGGGCAAGCACATCAATCAAGGCACAAGTATCATAAGATTACAGGGTACTAACCCAAGTACTATCAAGGATATGAGTCACACTTCAACACAAAAGCATGGCAAAGTGAATCAAAGCACTAAAACTAGAATTTGCCACTTCCTGGACCTCAGAACAACAGCTGAGTAATTTAATCATAACTGGAGATCCACAACTCCAAAAGATGTGCAACAAGACATTCTAGAAAGCTTATGAAATTGTCCACAATTCATTTAATATCACCTTAGCCTGATTCCCAAGTTTATTAGGTCGAAAAGATGAAACTACAGACTCTGGTCCGCTCCAAACAGAGAGTAACAAAATCTGTACCTAAACTTTAAACAGCTATAACTCAAAAACTACTTAGCCAAATGCCACCAAATTTTAACACAAGCTAGATACATAAATTATATACAACTTTGCTATAGACAAGGTGCTCAGAAAACATCATTAACATGGGGTAATCTACATTGCCCCCCAGAACTGTCCAGAAACCACATTTGCAAGAAATAAATACTAACTTATGTTACAAACATATAATTGGACAAAACTAACTTTACCAACATGTCACACATGACTAATGAACACCAGAAAACATAGTTTCCAATCCTAATTGAATTCTTTTAATACATTTCTTAATTATTCTAGATAATTAGATGGAATCATGAACACATATCAAAAGTGTATAATAAATTCTACCAAAATTACAGTGTCCTAAAAATGCTCCCAAAAATCTACTGTCCAAATTTCAAGCCATTTGGACAAGTATATCAACCTCTATGAAAAAGACAAGTAGTTATTACAATAAATCATGTGAGAGCAAATTAAACCTAAAACTAAATATTTTCTATGAACACATGGCCATAGTATGAATCAACATCATAATAAGGTAATGGAACAACATTTTCTATTTTATCAATTATATATTATTTATAAGCTATTTATCAAGCCGTAAACAAGTTAAATCAATAATTGGATCATACAGTAAGAAATGACCATAAAATTTATACCACAGTATATTCATAGCATGATAAGACTACCATAAAAATTTCACATTATTTGGAGCAACACAACTCAAGATATAAAAATGACAATCAATATAATGTAGATTTCCTTATTTATCAAGGTCAAATCAAAACCTTAAGAAAACAGTGAACAACTAGTGTGTTTAATATTTTTCTTAGCAACTAAATGTCATCATAAAATTAACAAAACAAGAATCACTATTTTTGGAGTTCTAAAACTCAAGATATGGCTCTGGTCAAGTTTATAAGCATTTTTGGAGTACTATTCAAGATTAAATAGAGACATCAGAAAACATCTACAAACACCTAACACTTTATGACTCCACTGCATAGATCTCTTCTCAAGGTTTCCAAAAAGTCCACTTTTGCTATTTTTGGAATTACCTAGCATGAGATATGAATTTTAGAAGATTTACACCGATTTGAAATTCAAAATCAGAATTATCCACACCTAACCGAATTTGCTAGGCGCACCCGAAAACACACCCAAAACAGCCACTACTTAAACCGACACGTGGGCCCCACGGTCCGGCCGGGCCCGCTTGTCATATAAGAGAGAGACACAGGGGGGATCGACCTTCTTCCTCATGCCGTCGGCAGAGCAGGGGAGGGAGGATGCCGGTCGGCCGATCTCTGGCTAGCCGGGCGGCGCTCCAGTGGCGAGCGGTGGCGGCGGAGCATCACCACGCCCGTCCGCACCCTTGGGTGGTCGCAATGTGGCAGAAGATGGTCGGTAGGTGACTGGCCACGGGAGCAGCCGACTCACCCGCGGCGGCTCTCCTGACGTGATGCTCCGAGGTTACGGGTCGAGGAGGAGAAGTGCGGGGGCATCACCGGAGTGAGGCGCACCGGAGGGACTCGTCAGCTAGGGCAGAGGTGGCCGACGGCCTTCCAGCCACGCACATCGGCGGCCTGGGGCCGAGCAGAACGACGGCAAGCGGCTCGGCCGTCCGACGGAGGGTGCGCCACACCAAGGAAAGGTCGAGCAGGGCAAGAGAGAGCTTTGGGCTGGATGGAACACAAGGAGGCGGGCAACAGCGACGGTGGCAGAGGAGCTCTGCTCCGATGGCTGGCAATGGCGACCAGAGGAGCACCGCCGTGCCCAGCGCGAACAGAGAGGGAGAAGGGAGTGAAGGGCGAGGGGAAACGCAGAATGGAGCGCGGCGAGCGCCCTGGGACTCTCCACATCCCCTCAGGCAAAGGCAAGGCACGAACACGCAGAGGGCACGCGGCGGCAGCTCACTGCCATGGCAGGACGAGCTCAACTGCATGGAGGGCACGTCGGCATATGATCGGGCACCTGGCGGGCGTCATAGTGAGCATATTCGGATGACTATTTGGGCCGGCTCGGTTCTGAATTTGGATATGGGCCAATTATCAAAGTTGTTCACCTCGGTATACTCTACAAATTTCATTTAAGCACCATAGTCATAAGACCCACAGATTAGGAGATAATTAAGTCCAAAGTTGGCAGTGTCAGCGATTCTAACAGAAATGAGCAACTATTTAAATTGATGGTCGAGACTAAGTTAATTTGATGCCATACTTTTACATGCTCTTCTCCAGAATGTCTACTCCAACTTTCATTAAGGGGTCAAACCAAGTTGCTTAACAAAATCTCGAGAACGTGGCATGTCAATTAAGTTGACTAACTCGGCCTTAATTCTTTTCCAAGTCTGAAAACAGCTGTAGATTCAAACTTGGGTCCCTTGTTTGACTAAGTTAGGAGCTAGACTAGGCCTTGAGGCTTGAACAAAGTTTGGAGTACCCAACCTGAACTACAACTTCTCTTAAATGACCAAGGTCTGGATCAGCTTGTGTTGCAAGATACAAAGCTCCAAAGTGGAATACTTGAGACTAAACTCCATTATGACTTAGCCAATTTTCTAATATCCAAAACAATACTTTATTAAATGTTGGGAGCTCTATTTGACTAGGTTAGAGGCCAAACTAGCTCTTGACCATTAAACAAAGTTTGTTCTACACAAGATGAACTACAAATTTTGTTTAAGGTCAATCCTCATAACTGGTACAAAAGTCAAACTTTCACTTTGGTCAAAGTATCAACTCGGTAAAGCCTAAACTAGGGTTTTAGGCCAATTGGGGCATTTTCTTGACTTTTGCTCAACATGAACCCTTCATGACTTTTGTGGTAGAGTTCATCTAGAGTCATTTGGGCAAGTTTGCATGATTTGGTTGATGATCTATAGTTCCATTAACTTAATGGGGCAAATTCCAATAGGAATGGAACTTATCATTTCATGTGACTTTTTGATTCCAAACTTCATGAAACTTTTCCAGGGATCAATATAGATAGGTACTAAGGTGAGACATATGAAGATATTGCAATAACACTATCCAAGCATATATCTTGAAAAGGGGCCTATATGTAAAGCAATGGTGCAACATCCAACTTTAGGGTAGGCTCATCTCTGTAGGTTGGCCTTGACATCGTCATCTCCACTTAATCTATCATGTTTGAGCTCAAACCCACTGCTTAATGAGGGACAAACACCTGGGGTGTTACAGGGCCCTTCGCCGGCGACGAGTATGCACCTGGTACGCCATTCCCTTCCCTTCCCGCTGTGCAAAACCCAGCACCCCAAACCCTAATGTAAGCTATCTGTATCTGGTTGTCCCAATTATTACATTACATTCATGTGCACAATACCTAGTAACTTTGATTTTCCTTTTGCGCAAAAAATTATCGGGTGTAGATATGTACACCCATGTGCTATACTTTATCCACCCCAGAATCTATCTATTTGTTAGTCATTTTGATGTGGTTCAGTTAGTGCCTTGTTTAGGGGAGCAAGTTTGATCTCCGTTAAGTTTTCAAAAAAGTTTGATCTCAGTTGAGGTATATATACGACTGGGCCTGAGGTGTTGGTCGAGTTGGTCTTCCAAGCCTAGGGTTTAACCTAATCAGTGCTCCCCATTCCTTGTGCTAAGACTAAAGTCTGCACCCCAAATACATGATCGGCTGGATGCTTGCTACTCCCTCCATTCCAAATTATATGGCACTTTGACTTTTCTGATACATCGATTTTACTATGTATCTAGATATATGTATCTATATACGTAGCAAAATGGATGTACCAAAAAATCAAAGCGACTTATAATTTGGAATAGAGGGAGTATTGTTTTTGAACTGCAGTATATGTAAATGTGATGGAAGAAATGTCGCCTTGCTGTGGCTGTGTTACCATATCATTGTGTACACTATCCGCATATATGCGGTGCCCATGATCACACGTCCATCACAAAGTTTCTGTATTTTCTTATAGACACAAATAACTGTCTCTGAATTATGTAGAGCTTAGCAAAATGCTTGGTTGGTAGGGGTCTATTAGATTTAGATGCAAACTCCCCTTAAACGGAAGTCCAAATTTTGTGATGTCAGCATTTGGACTAAGCCATGTTCTTCACATTTACATTGGCTAGTGTTCTTAGCTTCCTCTATAGAATTACATAGAAAATACTTCTGACATTGTTTAATTCACACTCTACCTTGTTGGATGCGACTAAAATCATACATGTCAAGGAGCCTAGCAAAATTCTCATAAGTGACACTTCCACTAGCTTGCTGCTTGCATGTTGTTTTTTGTGTTTATGTATGCACACAAAATTGACCTCAGTGTTGTTCTCATTGTAAAGAATACCCTCCTTATGCGGTTATGCCTCACATATTTAGAGTTGATGAGTTAAATTTTGTTAATCAATCCTGAGTTGCATTTATAAGTGAGATATTTTAACTTTGTGTGATATCGAATTGGAAATCAGAGAATTTTTCAGTGTCTAGTGCAGTTTTTATGTATGCTAAAATGTTATTAGTTGCCAGAGCTGCTCTTGCTGACTTTTGCTGAATCATATATAGCATGCTTGGTTGTCTGATATTGTTTACTTTACTGAACTATTCAGTTTGTTAGTATTTGCCCACTGAATGTACTATGCTTTTGATGCTTATATAGTTATATGTAACTTGTACTGAAACTGCGGCGATCCCATAATTGTTGTGATATGCATGCTTTTAATTTCTGCTCATATAAATTTAGGATTCTGATGCTTAGCCCCCATACTTCACAGGTTCCTTTCTGTCCTTGTTAAGGGCATGTGCAGTTGCTATACTATACTAAGAGCATTCACTAATTTCAGCAGATTTTCGGGTAAGCATCTAAAGAATTGCTTTAACTAATGGGTGCATTCAATACTAAGGGAAGAAGTGGGTTTGAAAGGCCATCTCAATGGCAAACAAAGTCTTATGTGGCATCTGTGCAAAATTATGAATTGTTAGTATTTTACAAGTTTGAATATGGCAATACTCAGTAAATGGAGTTGGAGAACTTACGACAGATAAAATCAAACCACTTGAAGTTTTCACTTGATCTTTATCATGCTATGTAAATATTAACTTATGCTTGGAAATATCCTAGGGTAAACAATCCGAATCATCTTCGGCATCACATGATTTCAACTTTCAAAGCCTCAAAGGTATCCTTAAGCTAATCAATGGTGGAGAAACAAAACCTTTGCAAAATAATTCGTCAGCCTTGACCTTGGTCACATACAAACATGCAAGCTTGCAAAACCATTTTGTTTGGATTCATGTTTGTTACACAGCCACAAGACTACGATACATCATAAAACATCCAAAAGAGTATTGCTCCATTACATCATAAAACATCCAAAAGAGTATTGCTCCATTTGTATTATGATGTGATTTGCATAGAAGTATGGATTAATCCCACATGTTTTGTGAGAATGCAATGAGATTTCTGTCCTTAAGATCTTAGCTGAATGTAATATAATTCTTATACCATTCTTCCAGGTCTTTTTTCCCACTGTTCTGGAGACATGGCAAGGAGTCCAAGAAAGCGTAAGCTGGCAGCTCATGATGTTAGGTTTGCTTCGCATGCTGTACCTAAGAACTACAAGAAAACAAAAAGGTCAGGCAGGAAAAACGAATTACGATCAACGTCAGAGGAAAAGGACTGGAAAAATGCCACATGCTCAATATGCTTGGAACGTCCTCATGATGTTGTCCTGCTCCTTTGTTCATCTCATAACAGGGGTTGTCGACCATACATGTGTGGTACCAATTATAAACATTCCAATTGTCTTGAGCTGTTTAAAAATGCTTATTCGAGGGAGAAATCAGCATGCGAAGTCTCAACTGCAGTGGAACCAACTATCCAGAAGCCAAAGACAATGTTGCTTGCTTGCCCTATCTGCCGTGGGGAAGTTAAAGGGTGGACAGTGGTCAAACCTGCGCGGCGATTTCTGAACCGCAAAAGGAGAGCTTGTATGCATGAGGATTGCTCATTTGTCGGGACGTATAAGAGACTCAAAAAACATGTGAAGTCCAAGCATCGTTCATCAAAGCCTCGTGAAGTTGACCCTGCACGCTTGGCTGAATGGGAGGAGTTTGAAAATGAAAAGGAGAGGCAAGATGCAATTAGCATTGTCAGTGCTTTGAATCCAAGATCTGTTATCATGGGGGACTACATCATTGATCCAGATAGCGACATCAGCAATCCTTACAGCGACGACTCTCTAGATGATTTCAGTGACTCCTCCACATCCTCAGATAGTGATGACGAAGGATCTTATGATAGAGATCCTGTCCACAGAGACAGAGCTTATAGGAGAAATTGAGAAATACCAAGTCGCAGTCTCACATACGTTGGGGATTCTAGCATTCGCCGTACTGTCTCAAGCGGCTCTCAGAGGCCACTGCGACGTGGTTTTGTCCTCAGATCTTTGAGTCGGCCACGCAACAGTTAATATCAGGACATGACAATTGGAAAATTGGATCAATTCTATGTTTTATTCACTATCTTAATGTGAGGAGGCAGATAAAAGTAAGACTATTATGAAGCTGATGCTTATGATATGGATTTGTTCTAGTTTGTTCTTCTGCAGATCTGGCAAACATAGGTTGAGTTTTTTTGTTGGTTTTTTGGACCATGTTCCTTTCTTTGATGTGCCCTTGTGCATATTAGGATGAAGGGAGCACAGGGTGTGTGATGGATCATCTGGTTAGGTTATGTTTATGGAAGAAGTCTGGTCAAGTCGGCGTCATTTTGCTAGAGAAGAGAACAAAACCACTCTGTAAATATATCAGTCTCAGTTATCTTTAAACGGTCACTATATATATATTTTCCCAATTGTCCCAGTGGGCATTTTACTTCGTTTTTGAACTGTTTGTGTTCTCTGCGCTCTGTTACTGTGTTTGGTACCACGAAGCAGATTGTCAGAAGCCAAGGTTTTGTCAGGCTTGTAAAAAGTATCTGCTCGAGTCGATATTCTTGGGGACCAAACAAAAACTACTATCTGAGCTCAGTCTTGTACATTCGGAATGACATAGGGGGTGTTGTCCTCCCTCAAAATTTTTCAACCCGTCACATCGGATGTTTGAACACATGCATGGAGTATTAAATATAGACAAAAAAAATAATTAATTACATAAATTGCAATAAATTTGTGAGACAAATTTTTTAAGCCTAATTAATCCATGATTTGACAGTGTCGTGCTACAGTAAACATATACTAATGATGGATTAATTAGACTTAATAAATTCATCTCACGGTTTCTAGGCGAGTTATGTAACTAGCTTTTTTATTAGTATCCGAACACCCCTTCCAACATCCCATGAAATATCCGATGTGACGTCCCAAAATTTTTAAACACCCCCATAATCTACTTGGAATTTTACAGTAAAGGGGAGAGTGATAAATTCGACTTCACAGTAAAGGGCAGATTGATACAGTAAATTCTTGGTTGTATCATTCATCACTGGTAAATACATCTCCTCAAAAAAATCAAGATATGCCGATCGTCTTCCCTAGCAGCCACATTACCAGCGAGAACTCGATCATAAACAGCGCGTGCAGCCATGTCCGGTCGACGACGAAACCGAACACCGTGATCCCCGCCCGGTTGTTCTCCAAGTACGTCACTGCGAAAACGCCATGATCAGCTACAGTACAGCGTGTCACCAACACTGAACACAAACACAACCAGAGCACGTGCACGTGCGCATGCTTACCTAGCGCCTGCCTCTTCTGGAAGGAGACGTTGGTGGCGTGGAAAGACGTGAACCTTGAGGTGTCCACGCTGTCCTCGCTCCGCCACTCGTCGTCGTCGGACTCTTCGCCGGACGACGCGTTCGCCATCGGGAAGGGGCTCGTGGGCGCGTGCTGCTGCAGGAACGCCTTGCTGGGCGTCCTGGGGTTCTCCTGGTCACGGTCCAGGCTGTTGATGGTGGCGTCGGCGTGCCACGCCGCGGCGACGCTGGTGATCGCCTGCGTCTTGTGCGTGATCTTGGCCGCGCTGTGGAGGCAGACGAGCAGGCCCGTGACGAGGCTCACGGAGCAGAGCTGCAGCAGCAGGCGCATGGATGAGCATGTGACGATAAAAGGAAGATCATCTGAGCAGAGCATGCAGGGGCGCATCGTCGATGGTACTCACCGCGAGCTCGCCGGCGGTGGCGAAGTTGACTTGCGCGTGGGGTCTGGTGGCGGCGAGCAGCGCAGTGAACTGGCTGGCGGTGACGAGGATGAGGGAGTACAGTATGAACCTTCGGTAGCGGTGGCTGATCCGCTGCAGCTGGACGCGTATGCGCCGGTGCTGCCTCAGCACGGCGGCGACGTCGGCGCACTGGCCGAAGTCCCGCGCGAACCCCGTCATGCGAAGGATCTGCAGGTAGCAGATGGTGCGGAACAGCACGCACGCCATGAAGAACATGGCAGTGCGGTACATCCACGACGCCATCTCCAGCGCGCACGCCGCGGCCGACCACCAGATCGGGAAGGGGGCGTTGGCGCAGTACCAGAAGACCTTGTACGCGGCGTCGGCGACGAAGCAGGGGAGCACGAAGCAGGCGAGGAGGCGGAACGACCCGGCGAGCTGGACGATGTACCCGGCGCGGACGTCCTGCGAGTCGTGGCGGAGGCGGTCGAGGTAGAGCAGCCGGCGCAGGCCGCGGCGGCGGACGAGGGAGTAGAGCGTGGCGTAGGCGAGCGCGGCGGAGAGCGTGAGCGACACCTGCACCTGCGTGTCGTAGGCGCGCCGCGGCGTGGCCGCGTGCGCGGCGGCCGGGACGGCCACGCCGAGCGCGGCGAAGACGAGCCAGGACACCGCGGGGGTGGAGGCGTCCGAGTGGTCGACGCACATCCACCGCAGGCCGGAGCGGAAGCTGCTGAGCTCGTCGCGCGCGTGCGACATGGACCGCGCGTACGAGCCCCGCCGCCGCAGCAGCGGCGTCGACGCGGACCCCGGCTCCGCCGCGGCGGCCGCCGTCGGCGACGGAGACGGCGTGTCCGCCATCGCTAGCCGCAGTTTCTTGGACCTCGCGTTCCTTCTTGCCGCTGCCTCCTAGGCTCCTATCCTCGAAGGCTCGAATGGCTCTCGCGTTTAATTCGATGGTCGCCCTGGTGTTTCGGGGGAAGGTATTGCTAATGCTAATGCAGCGCATGCCTGTGATTTGGGTGATTTATGGAGGGCGAGAGATTTCGTAGGCCATGATGAATCTCGCTGGCTGTTGCTAGCTGCGATCGACGAGCTGATGAGCACCTGGAGCTGGACTGCTGGAGGCCCTAACTGGAATCTCAAAATTTTGGAAATGTTTCTAGCTGTCAATTTGGCATGCGTTGTACGCCCATGACATTTTTTTCTTATTGTTTCCATGATCTAACTCCCATTAATGTCGGGCAGCAGCGCAGCACAGCTAGGAGCTTTCCTCAGCCATGCATGCATCCGCCCGTTTCATGGCTGTGCACGCAAGCTGTGGAGTTCTGTTTGAACCAAGGAATTTCTTCAGATTTATGAGTATCGGAATTCCACGCCCGTGAAATCATGCAAAAAAAAAAGTTTCGAATTCAGCCCTTCTTCTTCCGTTACTAACTTCTCATCTGAGTTCATTTACTGAACCGATCATGAGACTAGCATGGTCTTGACTGTTCTCTGTTTCGATTATTTTCAGCATGGAGACATGGAGTACCAAGCTGTTCGGTGCAGGTTTTTTTTTTTTTTTTTTTTTTTTTTGCGAATCGGTGCAGTTCTTTATTGTGCAGTAGCAAAAGCATGCAGGGGCTGCAACAATTCACGCGAAACTCACACGAGAGAGACCTGTCAGCACACGGCTGGTCCCCGAAATTTGCAATGCGTCCAAAGCCATTCCGCCTGGTGTAAACGTGACGCAGGTATGCATTTAGCAGTGAGATACTTACATCCACGTTCACCTGTCCCTAATCCCTGCATCGTCAGTTGCCAGTCAATTACAAAAACGGAATTCGGTTGTCTATTTGGAAGAGTGACAGACAGCTGGGCCACATTTGGCACGCTCCACTTCAGCAGTGAAACTGTTATTTTTGGCTTCACTCCATAGATGGAGCCGTAAACCGTTTGGTAAAATAACTTCACATATAGAGCTCTTTAAAACATACTTCTACAAAACCCCGCATAGGACCCATCAGGCAGAGATAAAGCCGGGTGAAGCTGCTATTTTCAGCTCCACCCTCCACGTATCCTTTGTTAGAGCATATCAGAGCCCATGGTTAGAAAAACATCGAAAATCTCAAGGGTCACATAGTAACGAGAGAGCCCGCTAAGAGATCACACGGGTTGTGTGTGACATGGAGCGTTGGACTCGGGGCTCGAAAAACGTATTCTGGAGATTGCACGGGCTTTGTGATGTGAAGAGCTGGACTCAATGTGTGATGATGGAGATTGTTAGATTTAGTCCCACGTCGAAAAAATAATGATGGGAGCACAACATATAAGATGTGAGTTGTCATCACCTATTAGCTAGTCTTTTGGGTTGAGGTAGGCCTAAGACTTTGATATGTTGTGACTCCGATGGACCTGGACTATTCGTAAGTCAAACTATTTTAAGTTTAATTTATCTAAATTTATATTATATTTATATTTATATAATTTAATTTATTTTATAAAACATCAATATTTATGACACTAATAAATTGATATTTTAGATAGATATATCATAAAATATATTTTTATAATATAATATAATTATCCTACCTATAATTATATTAACTCCAACAATTCTAGCATCCATGACACCAGATATAATTATCCTTAGATTATAAAAATATCTTAAAATATTTTTGTAATATATTTACATCCTACCTATAATTATATCATAAAATATCATAAAATAGATTAAAATCTATCTGTTATTGGTAGCATACGTGGATATAGGTAGGTAGGATGATAGAATTACCTTTTTACAATTTGTTAGCTAAGTTGAGATAACTAGTGAGATAGTTGTTAGCTAGGGCTTAGTCACTACTACGAAAAAACTTTTTTTTAGAGGCGGTTAGAATGGGTTTGTCTAGGCAGCTGCTTGGCCCACCTCAAAATATATATCTAGAAATCAATGATTTTTAGAGATAGATATTCAACCGTCTCTAAAATTTGTTTTTATAGAATTTGCAAATCAGAGGAAAAAATAGCAAAAAGAAAGTATATATCAATCGAAGGAGAAGCAATCAACCAATCTTCTGAGCTGCGTCACAGGTCATGTGATTTTCGTGCACGTGCGGCCACTGGGGATTAAACTAAACACTAGTAGCCTCGTACATTGTTTTTTACCATTGTACCTCAGAGTCACTTATGAGTGGTTGATATCATCCTTTTTATTACTTCATTGAATATTATAATGCATATTTGAGACCTTAAACAAATTTAAATGGAAAAAGTTTAAACTGAAAAGTTCTATACCTCTTGGAGTACTACAACTTTGGTGTAGATCATTTCTGCGTCTAAGGCTAACTGAAAAATTCTAGAAAAAATGATCTTTGAATTTTTTTTCATTTAAAAAAAATTAGGCTCTAAATGATTTTAAATAAAAAAGTGGTCAACTACAAAGTTATTGATCTCTTCGAGTACTATGACTTTTATACAAAGTTTTTCTTCATCTTACTTGATTTGAAAAGGTTATGGATTTTATTGTGCTGCTTCTAGTTTTAAAGACGGACCAAATTGCCAACTGTCTCAAGAAATCTATTGTAGAGATGGGTGGAATTTCCTGTAGTCTCTCCAAATAGCCTCCTCTAGAAATTTCATTTTTAGAGGCAGTTGGTTTTAAAAATAGGGGTCATTTCTATGTGTGGCCGAACATTTTAGCTTCCTCTAAAAATCAATTTCTAGTAGCGCAGATCAATTCAAAAACTATTTTTTAGTCCTTTTTAAAAGAGGGGTTTGTAAAAATCATTTATGTATTAGTGAGTTAACAATTAGCTTGGTCCGTTTAGATCCACTCCAGCACTCAAGCAGCTAACTATTAACTAGGTGTGTCTAAACATGGCTTGAGCTTGTGCATTGTCACACTTAGAAAAATCTACACGAAATCATAGATCCGGTCTCCGGAGCATGTGAGGACATGTGTAGTACACTGAAGATATAAGGGTCGAGGTTCTTCGTTTAAAAGAAAACATGCACTTGAAGTAAAAGAAAGAGGACTCAAATCTAGTTACAACTCCTTAGTTACTAAACATGAAATAGACAATAAGCCTCTTTGGAACACAAAATTCTAGAAACACTAAATAGGAAAACGTAGGAATAGAATGCCCTGACATCTTGAATTCTATGGATTGAGAAGACAGGATGGAGCGTAGGAAAACACATGAATTTAATGAGGGAGAGTGACAAAGAAAATTTCGCATGAGGTTCAACCTCTTGGTAAAATTCCTCCAAAATTCCTATGAAACAAGCCATTCCATAGGAGTTAGGATTCATTAGGAACTAAATCATTTGCTCTAGAAAATGAAACGGGGAAGTAGATTTTTTTTGTGAGACCTAGCTACAGATGCTCACATATAAGAGTGTACACTCACCCCAGTGAACCCACCCTACCCCTATGAGCACCTCCAAAGAACTGAGTTGGACCGGCAAATCCTGAGATTGATGAAGTCACTGCAGACGCCTTGCTGTCGACGGACACGTCGCCTACCACTGAAAGAATAGAGCCGTTAAATCCTGAAATAAATCTAGAAAAATATGAGCACCTGGTCAAGTCGGGGATGCTCGTGTCAAGTCGGGAGGTTCCACCACAAGGAACCCAACCAGCTGAGTTATGCTCAGTTTGCAGGGAAGTAGAATTTTTTAAAGTGAGCAAATATTTGGGCGCAAAGGCAGTACATTTTGATTTGGAATGGTTGGCGACATACAACCAACCAACTTGCCAAAAAGGGAAACAAGAAAAGAAATGCTAAGAACACGATAAGAAAAGGGGAGACGAGAGCTTGCTAAAGCTGTTGACCATGGTTAAGCTTGATGATAGCCACATGACGGCCACTACACCAGCTGGAATCCTGTCCTTGCTTTTTTATTCTTTAGGTTTCTTTGTCTCCCCTTTTGGGATTGATTTGGTGAACCTTATTTTTCTCATGGACACTTTGCTAGTGTTGCAGAGTGTTTTTTTTGGGAAGGAAACTAGTGTTGCGGAGTTGAGCGAACTAGCTACACATTATCAGCAACACCCGAAATTAGTTGAGCAGATTTGAAAGAGAGCGTTAAGCTTAAGCACTTTGCCAACTGCCAACTGCCCATGCTGTTTTGTGGAAACCTGAATTCTGAAGCAGGGTTAAGCACTTTGCAGGTCGGCATTTGAGGAAACCTGAATTTTGAGCCTAATAACAAATTATCTAGTCCTGTAAAGCATCGCCCGAGCGGGCGGCACGAGTGGAACCCCACCCCGCGCCGTCGCACTTTCGTCCCCTCCTCTCCTCCACCTCGCCGCCGCCGGAGTGCTCCGCCAGGAGGCCCACGCGGGCACAAGGGAAGCTGGCGGCCGGGGTCCTTCCATTCCCCTTGCAAGTGAGGTCACCGTGCGAGGACGCCGACCTTGGCAGCGCCAGTGATGGTGGCCCGGGATGCCGGATCCGGGGTGTTGGCTAGATCCGGTGTCCCTAGAGCCGGATCCGTGCGGGTCAATAGGTGGTGGGCTACCCTCCATCTGGGATGGTGGCGAGAGAGGCCTTGGTGGTCGCGCCGCCGAGCTCGGTTATGGCTCGATGGGGGCCGGATCCACTGGATCCGGTACTCTCATGGCCAGATCCATGCGGAGAGGCGGCGACTACAGGTGGAAGCAGCTTCCATGGCCGAGGAGCGCTGGCCATGGCGATCGGGTGTGGCGCGGGCCTGTGCGTCTTGCGGGTGGCTTCAGGGTCGTGGTTGGCTACGACGAGGCGACAGCGTGGTTGATGCGGGGCTGGTGAAAGGTCTTGATGGCTAGAGGGGGGTGAATAGCCTTTTTAAAAATTTCTACAAAGACAAGCTAAACAAGTTTATCAATATAACAAATAGCGAGATGCGAGTTTTGCTTAGCCTACGGGGTGTTTGCAAGCCACCTAACTAATTCACAATTCTAGTATATTTGTACTCAACCGCACAAGTCAAACCGCACAAATTAGCTACAACTAAAGCTAACTAGCTACACAAGCTAAGAGCTACACTAACAAGCTAGCAAGGTAACTAAAAAATTAATACAAGAGAGAGTTAGGAGGGTATCATCGAGGGGCGAAGTATTGAGCCAACCAATCAATATGATCAAGAGATGAATTCCACAATACACAACCACCGGGATCGATTAATCACAATAAGAATGATGACACAAAGATTTATCCCGAGGTTCACGTGCTTGCCGGCACGCTAGTCCCCGTTGTGTCCCTCTTCATCACGTGGTTCGGTGGCTAATCGGTCTCACATCGAGCCTCTCAAAAGGCGTCACAAGAACCTACCAAATGGCAAAAGGTTGCAAATGACACGAGCAATCCACTAGCGTTGCCTTTGGCGCTTTGCCGAGGTAGGCACAAACCCCTAACAATCACCGGAGGTGGCCAAGAACAATCACTAACTCTTGCCAACGCCTCCAAGCTGCTTCAAGCCGTCTAGGTGGCGGCAACCACCAAGAGAAACAAGAATCCCGTAGCAAATCAACCACCAAGTGCCAACTAGATGCAATCTCACAATGCAAATGCACTTGGATCACTCAATCTCACTTCGAATATGCAAAGAAGCAAGAGAGATGAGTGGGAGGAAAATTGCTTAGCTCAAAGTGCTCACAAGTATGTCAAAGAATGCAAGAGTGAGCGCTTTGAGCCGGCCAACAAGTATTTATAGACGTACCCCTTCGAATATAGCCATTAGGAAGTTGAAACAGCTGCAGTCACGCTGACCGGACGCGCTGGTCGCGCGGACCGGACGCGCTGGTCAAGCCTGAGCAGCGCACTAACGAAACAGTGACCGGACGCGCTGCATGTTGCACCGGACGCCACAGAGCCCGCGTCCGGTTGGAGTCCAGTAAGCTCCCAGATGAACCGGACGCGTCCGATCGACTGTGACCGGACGCACTGCGCGTCCGATCAAAAAGCTGAAACACGCGCAGACGCTGAACACTGACCGGACGCGTCCGGTCAAACAGAGACCGCGTCCGGTCCAGCGTCCGGTCACCTCTGTGACCTCCGTTCGCCTCCGTTTCTTCTCCGACTTCCGGCGTAGTGGAAAAAAAGTCGTTTCAACTCCTCGAAAACGCCTGAATCCGGCCTCGCAAGCTCGGCGGGAGGGAGAGAGGACCCCAAACCCTCTCTACCGCTTAAACTCCAACGCCATCGCAAAAGTGCTAACACCACCAAGTGATCTCGTCATGTGCAAGTGTGTTAGCAATTTTCACAATCATTTTTCGAGGCGTTATTAGTTCTATCCAAATGCGTATGATTATGAAATGCACACCTCAAGACACTTAGGAGTTCAATAGCCGTGTCATCCCCCTCTTTATAGTACGGCTATCTATCCTATAATGTAACCACACCCACTAGGTGTCTTGGTTACTAAAACACAACCCTTAAGCATATACCTTTGCCTTGATCACGTAGGGTTGTGTCCAAATCCAAGTGTGGCCATCATGATCACCATGTCCATCTTGCCACCAATCTTGGAATATACTAATCCTCATATGCTATATACAACTTATGCATAGGATTAGTATTTAGGCATTGTCACTAATTACCAACACCAAACATAGAGCTTTCAGCTGGCTCGGAAGGGGTTGGGACGGTGGTGGGCTGGGCGACTGAGGTTTCTTTTGGTCTCGGGCCTCTTCTCCTTGCCATCTGCCTTCGCCGTTCCTCGGGGTTGGCTTCCGTGGTGGAGCTGCCCGGATCTGCATGCAGCGGGCCGGCTTTGCCGATTCCCGCACGGGGGGTGGGGAGTGACTCTCCAACGGGCTTCTGCCGGCGTCTCTAGGGGCGGCAGTCGGGCGGGGCTGCTGCTGATCCTTCACCGCACCTTGCCTCCTTGGTAGGGTTCGTCTCGGCGGCGACGGTGTGGAGATTGCTCGAGGTTGGGGCGAGAGCTTGGACAACGACGGACGTCGTTCCCTTCTTGGAGGCGCCGTTTCCTACCTCTCCTCCTGCCGTACTGGATGTTGCAGGTGAAAACCTTCCCTTGGTGGGCTACATTGTCGGCGCTTTTAGCATCGTTTTCTCCTGGAAGGCATTGTTAGGCGTTTCAGTTCCGGGGTTGCTCCTTGCCGTCTAGCCATGGTGGTGTCCCAAGCTGTGCTGTCCGGTGTTGCCCGACAGGTCATGACGTTTCTTCTTGTTAGTTTTTTGTTGGGCCGATTCGACCAATTTGGAGCAAGCAGTGGCGTGAGTAGATGGTTGTCCAGCTGTTGTATCAAAGTTGTATAACATGAGTGGGGCACTCTCCTCAGTTGTATGGTTTTTGGGCTCAGTCCATTAAAAAACTGGACGGGCACTTTTTTTTATTTCTTCGTCTAATAAAAATCGCGACAAAGCTTTTGCCATACTTTATAAAAAATCCAGTCCTTGATTCAAAAAAAAAACCAGTCCTACAAACAGCTAGTTGTAGGTTGGATGATGGATCCAATACTAAATTCTCTCTTCACCGAAAAGCTGAGCTCTGAATTCATCCGATTAAAAGAACCCAACCGCGTGTCGCTGTAATTATGATGTGTTGGCAAGCAATGGCGACTACGAAACATGATTGACGCCTGGCATTTTTAATATGCAGTCAATCACGTTTTTAACTTGACAAGCTAGCCAACCCGAATTGAGAATTGGGCATCAAAGGCGATGGCAGCATACTGGAGATGCCCCAAGTTGTTGCTAGCAAGGGGACAGCATGATCCGGCTACATCCTAAAGCGAGCTACGTAGCATGTCTTTCCCATGACTTGAAAATTTGCCCAATCAGAGAACCAAAAAGGCGGTGCCCGCCCACCCGCCTTTGATCGCTTTACAATGGCGCACTGTCCTCTTCTAGTGCACCCCGCGCGAGCTGCTCTGCATCAGCTTCCCAGTTGCTTGCCGCCACTGTCCCTCTCCCAGTCCCACTCGATCGCGTGCCGCAGCCGCCGCGGAGCCTGACCGGCCAGCAGGGGCGGCGGCGCGAGATCAGCCATGCAGCTTTTCTCGGGCCGGAGCAAGCAGGAGCACAAGATCGGCGGAGGCGGCAAGTGCCACGCCGTGGCGGGGACGACGCGGCACAGCAAAGGGGGTGGCAAGTGCCGCGCGCTGTGCTGCGGCGCGTCCCGGCTCAGCGTGTCCTCGTCGGCGTCGTGCTCGTCCGCCGACGCGGCGCCAGAGCCGCTTCCCCTGCCGCCGCCGCGGACGACGCAGCCGCGCGGCCTGTCCAGGCTCGCGCACGGAATGGTCCAGGCGCGGCTGCAGTCCATGATCGACGCAGCCGCCGAGGCCGGCGGTCGGCCGCCGCCGGTGGCGCGCCGCCCGGATGAGCTCGCCGCCGAGCGGCATCGCCACGGCCTCCAGCTGGCGTGGGCCCACGGCGGCGGCGGCTGCTACGAGAAGGGCGCCCGGGAGCAGGCGGCGGCCACCAGGCGGACGACGTGCGTCGTGCTGCTCGCGGAGGACCGGAGGACACACGACCCGCGGGAGGAGTTCCGGCGGTCCATCGCGGAGGTGATCGCGGCGAAGCGGATGGCCGAGCCCGCGGAGCTGCGGGCGCTGCTCAACTGCTACGTCTCGGTGAACGCGCGCGAGCACCGCGCCGCCATCCTCCAGGCCTTCCACGAGGTTTGCTCGGCGCTCTTCTCTTGCAAGCAGCTGGGGTGAACGAGCAAATTGGTCGAAGTGCGTGGTTTTGTGATTTGGCTGCCATGTGCCATGCATGCGTGTAATTAACCAGCCATCTATCCTAAAGCACCAAACGGGGAAGCATGCGTGACTGTATTATTGTAGAGTGTAATAAGTGTGTTCCTTTCCCCTGTGCTTTGTCCAAAGAATGTTGGTGCAATAGTGAGCACACTGCACAAATATGATCTGTATGTTTTCAGTAATTTGATGCGTACATATATGTTGGGCTGTTTTCATCTCAATCGTTCGCTTGGTACTCGATTCCAATGTAGTTAACATGTTCATGCTTCTTCCGTCCTAAAATACAGAACATTATGACTTTTAAAATACAGAAATATAAGGTATTCTATTCTATTCTATGTTGTGTCGGTACTTAGATTTAGCAAAGTTTATTGAAAGTGAAGCTATAATCTCTATCTCTTCTCTACAACTAAAAAGACTCGAATGTTATCGTCTCCGCACGCTAATCGCCCCGCCCCTGTAATCGCGCCCCCTCGGAAAAAAGGGAACGCTCCCACGGCCTCTGTCGAGACGGTTTTCCTCAGATTTTCCTCCGATGAAATTGGTTACTCGCCCTCACGCAGCTCCCCCACGCCGCCAGCTCCGCAACTGCCCGCTCGATAGGTCACCGCCCAGCTCCGCATCCTCGCGAGATAGGTCGCCGCCGCACCTGCCATCGCTCCCCGCACCGTGGCCCTCAACTTGCCCTCGCCGTTGCGCGCGCCGGCCCGACGTCTCTGCCGTCGTCTGCGCTGCCTCTGCCGTCTACGTTGCGCTCGTCGTCTCGCTGTGCCTCGCCGACCTAGGGTTTGGGGTCAACGGGGGAGGGGGCACCGGCGGTGGCTACCCAGAGATCGATGTCGATGACGGCGTGACTTGTCCCTCTCTGCTCTTCCTCTGGCCAGGCCGGATCTCGCTCCCTCGCCATCTCGCTCCGTCGCCGGACGACGTCGCCAGGCCGCTGCCGGACGCGACGCGACGCCTGCGACCACGAAGCTGCCGGACGACCTCGCCAAGCCGCCGCCGTGGGACGGGCCGCGAACGGACGCGACGCCGCGCCTGCGACCCCAGCGCCTGCGACCGCGACGCCGTCGGACGACCTCGCCAAGCCGCTGCCGGACGCGACGCGGCGCCTGCTACCCCTGTCGGACGACCGCGGACGACCTCGCAAAGTCGCCGCCGCCGCCGTGGGACGGGCTGCGAACGGACGCGACGCGGCACCTGCGACCCCTGCACCCGCGAACGCCAAGCCGTCGGACGACCTTGCTAAGCCGCCACCACCACAACGCATCGACGCCGTTCCCGGCACGTCGCAGGACATCTTTCCTTTAACAAGAGTATGGCCTCGGCCTCGGCCACGACGTCGCTCGCAAACCGCCACTATCCCACATCTTCACCATGCTCCGGCCCCATCCGCCGCCTTGCCGCTCAGCCATCGCTCCGACCCCTGTCGCCGACGCCGCCCCGTCCTGCCCCTGTCCGGCCCCATCCCGTCGTCGGAAACCGCCTCTGCCGTCGCTCCTTCAACCTTCGAACGTCGCCGTGCCTCATCTCCATCGGACGCCGTCACGCCGAGGTCGCGACCAGGAGCTGCTCGCAACGTCGTAAGTGGAAACATTTGTATCTTTGATCATCAATTTCTTAAAAAAATATGTAGGTTCATGACATAAGATTTATGTTTTTAGATTTACTATAAGAAATACTTTCATAATATATAATCCATATGTTGTGAAACTATAAAGATTTTTTGAAATGGATGATCAACTATATTAATGTTTAACTTTGGACAAAGTTAATGTGACATGTAAGAACGAAAGGAGTACAAAATATTACTCCACCCTGAAATATAAGATATATAAGCAATTTTTAGATAAAATAAAAAACCTAACAAAAGACCACTTGTCCCTCACTAATTAGGATTGCAGGAGTAGTTCAATTGTTATCTCCTTATTTATTGGTTGTCTGTTTTGGTTGAGACCAAGTTTAAGCACCGAAAATATCTCATATTTTGGTACAAAATTTGAACTCCAGATCCCTTATATTTCAGGATAGATGTGTTTATTTTTGTGAGTTACTCCATGCAGTTATGCAGGTTTAGTTTCCTTTCCAAGGACAGCTTTGGCATGGCAAAAACTCAGACACTTTATGCAAACAATCATTTCGAGTTAATTAGTTTACGAGAGGAAACGAAAAGAAGTTTTTTAATAGAATAGAAAATTAAGGAAAGAGTGCACAAGAGTTTGGCACGTATCATTTCCATGATATTTATTTGTGTTTATAGGATCTGATCGTAAAGGAATGGAGGACCATGAATAAACTAATTTGTTCGTCATTGCGATTGACATGCTTTATTCCTTGCTTTTGTACCAGTAGGCAGTGGCGGAGCCAGGAATTATGCATAGGAGGGGCCGGTCAAAGAGTTTTGACATTGAAGAATTGGTTGTAGCTTAATTGTTTAGATTTTTGTTCCGGGGTTAAGCTCTATTTTCCTAGTTTTATTTCAATGTTTGATGATTTAACATGCTCGCTATTTTTCCCGTGGTAGATGACCGTGTCTATTGATATTGGGGTGCATATGATGATTCATGAATATTAAAATCTACCGCTTAGTATTTCGGAAGTGCTCGTACCCATGCTAAGTGAGTGTTTTGTCGACAATGTGGTGCATGTGATGACTCATAAATCTTAAAATATATCGTCTCAGTATTTCGAAAGTGCTCATAGTGGAGTAGGAGATGTGTGTTTGTTCGTAGAAGTGATGTGCGTGCATGTATGTGAGCATCTACATCTATAATGCGATTCACAATAAAAAGAGATGATCACTGAATTGTTGTTGCTAGTCAAGTATGCGTTCAGTAAAATATAAAGTATAATAAAACATAAGTATTATAGTAGAACCGAAAATTTCAATACATATATATGTCCTATTATGATAGACAAACAAACTTAGATAAATCAAAATATTTTATTGTAATTGTATTCTATTCAATTTTGTTGTCTAGAGGATATTAGTAGACATATATAACATGATTTTATTTATTATAACCTTTTAATATAAACATAGACTATTAAACTCTTTGTATATATTATAAAGAAGTTTGTATTGTTAGGGGGGCCATGGCCCCTGCTGGCCCCCCCTTGGCTCCGCCAGTGCCAGTAGGCGCTAGTCGCTGTGGTACGGGGCTACGGGCAGTTGCTGCGCGCTCAAGATTGTCGGCCTCGTGAAGCTATGCGAGGGGTGTGCGTGTGCTTTGTGGCCATCATACAGTAATTAATCCCACAGCTGCGCTGTCATTCACCCCCACCTTCGGATCAAGCTCATTAATAACTCAAGTAAACACTGCTTTCCCCACACGCAAATCGAGGATAAGCAGTTGAGCGCTAGTACTAGATTGCACGCAATACTCGATTTGGACGGCCCAGGTGGATGTCGTTATCCGGCAAGATTCTCTTCTGCATGGGCCCGAATCGTCGGCCCGTCTATGCAGATGGGCCGGGATTCCCTCCAAATTTCCAATCGGTAATACTGGCGCTTCGTTGGTGGGCTCGATGTTGCCCAACTGCCCTCATCCTATCCGCTCGGTAGTGTCTCGTGAAAAAAATCCTCACGTCCAATTGCACCTATCCGGTCGTCCGCTTGCTCCTATCCGATCCGGCGGCAATGGTCACCGCGACAATCAGGCGCGAGGCACCCGCAGCGTCCTCCACCGCCCAGGCGCGGAGCGGCGCGGTCTGCCGCCTCCGAGGCGCAGCGCTCGGCCACTGGCCCTGCCGAGCGCAGCGCTCGGTTGCCGGCCCTACCTGGCGCGGCGCGCGGCTGCCCTCGTGTGGCCGTTGCCTCTGGTGAACTTTACACACCGATGAGCCTCTGTTCTTCCAAACATCAAGAAGATTTTATAATGGAAGCGCATATTATAGATGTACGTTTAAGTGTTTCAGTTGTTTTGTAGGTATGTTGTAATTTGTTTCATACGGATGTTGTAAAAGTAGATTGTGATGTTGCAATGGTTGTATACGTTTGTTGCAAGAGTCCGTTTCAATGTTTCATATATTTTTCGGACGTACGTTGGAAATGTGTTTATCTAGATGTTGCATATGTTTTACACATATGATGCAAGTGTTTTATCTGGATGTTGCGTATGTTTGCAATGGTTTTCAAATGTTTTCAGGTGTTTTTGCAACTATTCAGATGCATGTTTCAAGTGTTTCATCTGTCTTCGTTTGTATGTTGCAAATGTTGTATATGAATGTTTCAAAATAGATCAGGTGTTACATATGAAATGCGCAAAAGAAGCGGGAGGGGACGCGAGCTGTCCCCGCGCGGGCACCTATGTGGGCGCGCAAAACGCAGATGCGAGCAGGCGATGTCTGGGTAGTGCGGGCCCCGTGTGGACGTACAAACAGGGACACGAAAACAGACTGCAGCAGTCCGGACGTCACGACCCTGGCAGTGCCGAATTTCCAATCCATGTGAGTTTTTACGTACTCCATTCGTTTAAGAAAGAATGTAACTATGAGATTCGTGCCGGTCAAATTAGTTCAAATTTGACTAAGTTTATAGTAAATAGTATTAATGTTTATGTCTTCAAATAAATTTATTATGAAAATATATCCTATAACGATTTCAATGATACTTATTTTATATCATGAATGTTAGTATATTTTTATATAAATTTAATCAAAGTTTAAACTATTTGATTTCTCGAAAAACGAGAATTGCATTCATTCGTGGACGGAGAGGGAGGAAGTTTTAGCTTTGTATCACGGGGTGCCTTTTGTCGATACAACCGTTTATTCAGTATTCCATACCACTACGCGGAGAGTTCTAGTCGTCGATCGGCCGCTCTAGCAGACGCCCTTGGTCTTCCCGCCGGCGAGCGGCACGCTGCGGTGCACCGGCACGACGGCCTCCCGCTTCACGACCCTGGCCGACGCCTCCTCGCCGGAGCCCCTGGCGGGAGGTCCCAGCTCGATGGTGACCCGCATCTTGGGCACGGGCCCGCCCTTGGCCGCGTCGTCGAGCGCCTCCAGCGCCATCCGCACGTGGGACAGGAACCGCTCGGCCAGCGGCCGGCCGAAGTCCTCCCGGACCACGACGCGGAGCACGGTCATGTGCTCCAGGTTCGCCGGCATCGTGTACGCCGGCACGATCCACCCGAACCGGCGCAGCTCCGACGACAGCTTGAACGCTAGCGAGGTCTCGTCCTTGCTCTTGAACGTGAACGCCACCAGCGGCACGCCCTGCTCCTTGGAGATGATGGTGAAGCGGCCCATGCGCTCCAGCCCCTCCCGCAGCGTCTGAGCGCTCTCCATGCAGTTCTCCATCACGTTGCAGTACCCCTGCAGTAACAGAGTAGCCCATTTTTGCGGGAATCGATTCATAAAACTATGGTGCAAAGCATGAAAGTGGTACGTACCTCGAAGCCTAATCGAAGAAATTGGTAATACTGCGCGATGATTTGACTAGACCCTGCGCAGAGAGTTAGCAACATGTCAGAGCTCATCATCTTATAATGTTTGTGACAGGGCAGTGGCAGACTGGCAGGCATGAGCATGGGATCTCCATGGCCGTGCCTTTGGAGAAGTTGAGCGTGAAGGTGGGCTGGTCGGCGCCGAGGTAGTTGATGTGGAAGATGAGGTCCTCGGGCAGGTCCTCCTTGTTGCGCCAGATCACCCAGCCGACGCCGGCGTAGACGAGGCCGTACTTGTGGCCGCTGACGTTGATGCTCTTCACCAGCGGTAGCCGGAAGTCCCACTCCAGCTCCGGGTACAGGAACGGCGCGATGAAGCCGCCGCTCGCCGCGTCCACGTGGATCGGGGTGTCCCACCTGTGTGTCAGCAGCCAAATCAGTCCACGGTTGCTCACACATTGCATGCCAAGTCTAGTCTAGCTGATATATATAACAGGGAGAGCCGACCCTGTTCGCTTGTTCTTGGCGGCGAGGAGGTCGTTGAGGCGCTTGACGTCCTCGAACTCGCCGGTGAGCGTGGAGCCGAGGATGGCGGCGACGCAGATGGTGTTCTCATCGACCATCCGCACGGCCTCGTCGGGGTCCATGACGTAGCAGCCTTCCCGCAGCTTCACCTCCTTGAGCTCCACCTCGAAGTAGCGCGCGAACTTCTCCCAGCACACCTGCACGTTGGCGCCCGTGACGATGTTGGGCCTGTCGCAGGGCTTCCCCGCCGCCTTCCGCCGGTTCTGCCACCGCCGCTTGAAGGCCAGCCCCGCCAGCATGATGGCCTCCGAGGACCCCACCGTGCCCACCCCGACGGCCTTCTCGCTGTCGCCCACCGGCGCGTGGAACAGCCGCGCGATGATGTTCACGCACCGGTTCTGCAGCTCGGTGGTGACCGGGTACTCGTCCATGTCGGCGTAGTTCTTGTTGATGCCCTCCAGGATGAGCTTGTCGCACTCGGGCTCCATCCACGTGGTCACGAACGACGCCAGGTTCAGCCGCGGGCTGCTGTCCAGCAGCAGCTCGTCGTGGATGATCTGGTACGCCGCGTCCTTGGAGATGGACTTCTCCCCCAGCTCATACCTTGGAAGCGGGTCCTGCACGTATCTCGAGGCGAACACGACGGCCGACGCGGCCGTTGTGTCGTCGAGGTCGTGAACGTGTGTCAGAACCATGTCTCGTTCCTTGCTCCTCCTTATTTTTTCCCCTCCTTGCAAGAGGAACAGGAGACGATATTGCTCCTGTTCTCTTTGTGTAGGATCTATGAACATTATATAGACTGCAAGAGGACGGAAAGCTTGCGCGTGTTTTGTGCGTTGCTTGTCCATGTCCTATGCTATTGCTGCCGGGCGACTCTGCTTCGCTTGCACGTCTTACCCTTGCTTGCTTGCCTGCTGCTGCTTACTTGCCGGCCTCACTTGCTTCCGGGAGCTGCTTAATTGTTCGATTACCATTGCCCCAGATCGCCGAGAGAATCTGAGAATGTACATATGCCCGGTGCTGCGGTGCATCATGCATAGGAATATATGATGACTTTCCACCTGGCTTTCTAGGAAATCATAAAAGATGACTTGATGGCCCCCTAAATGATTTTCGTATTTCTAAAACTTTATTACTTGTCCATGGTTTAACCATCTGGTGGACTACCATGATGTTACCTAAAAGCAGAGAGATGCAAAATAAAGAGAACAAGGAAATGGGAGCAATGGCATAACGATCAGAAACAACATGCATGATTTAGTAATAGAATTGCTACTGGTTGGTTTCTCTCAGCCGAACTTCGGAGTTAAGAGTTTTTTTATATAATAAAAATCTTATTGAACAGGTAGGTGAGCTTCCCAATTTATAGGGATGGAGTTAGACCAAATTTGAAGGGGGTGCATTTGCCTTATGGTTGCACAAAGTTTTGCTATATGGGTCCTGCATGTATGACGAAAATGTGACGATAGTTGCTGTTTCTCAATTTTGGCGTGGGTGCACCCGCACCCCCTAGTCTCTATTTAGATCTGCCCCTGCAACTATATTAAGGAAAAAAACCCATATACTACAAATAAGGCCTAAGCACGCACCCACAAATACTTAGCACCCCCTAGAAAAAAATACAGATCATAACTAGGAAAACTTTATTACTTGTCCATGGTTTAACCATCTGGTGGTGGACTACCATGACGTTACCTAAAAGCAGAGATATGCAAAATAAAAGAGAACAAGGAAATGGGAGCAATGGCGTAACGATCAGAAACAACATGCATGATTTAGCAATAGAATTGCTCCTAGTTGGTTTCTCTCAGCCGAACTTTGGAGTTAGAGTTTTTTTAAAAAAATCTTATTAAACCGGTAGGTGAGCCTCCCAATTTACAGGGACAAAGTTAGACCAAATTTGAGGAGGTGTGTTTGTCTTATGGTTGCACAAAATTTTGCTATATGGGTGCATATATGACGAAAATGTGATGATAGTAGCTGTTTCTCAATTTTGGCGTGGGTGCCCCCGCACCCCCTAGTCTCTATCTCGATGAAAGGTCCTAATGGCTAGAAAGAGGGTGAATGGCCTATAAAAATTTCTATAACAACACTAAGCAAAGTGGTTAGACAAATATAAGGCGAATCGAATGTTGCACTAACCTACTAAAAATGCAAGCCACCTACCACAATTCTAGTCACTATAATCTCTATCCACACAATGGCTATGTCACTACGCTAAGTTACTGAGCTCTCAAAGACTAACTAAAGAGCCTCACTAACCACTAGACTCGACACAAGCTTGCTCTCAAAACTAATTACACTAAATAGCGAAGCAACACTAGAAATGTAAAGCACAAGAGAGGGTGGTGATGATTATACCGCCATGCCGAGGAATTGAGCCAATCACAAGATGATCACAATCAATCACAATGAATACCAAGAAATCCTCGGACAAGATGATATAAGATTTTTTTTACCGAGGTTCACTTGCTTGCCGGCAAGCTAGTCCTCGTTGTGGCGATTCGCTCACTTGAAGGTTCATGCACTAATTGGCATCACACGCCAAACCCTCAATAGGGTGCCGTACAACCAACACAAGATGAGCATCACACAAACCAAGAGCAATCCACTAGAGTATCTTTTGGCTCTCCACCGGGGAAAGGTCAAGAACCCCTCACAATCACCATGATCGGAGCCGGAGACAATCACCAACCTCCGCTCGATGATCCTCGCTGCACCAAGTCGTCTAGGTGGCGGCAACCACCAAGAGAAACAAGCGAAACCCGCAGCGAAACACAATCACCAAGTGCCTCTAGATGCAATCACTTAAGCAATGCATTTGGATTCACTTCCAATCTCACAAAGATGATGAATCAATGATGGAGATGAGTGGGAGGGTTTTGGCTAAGCTCACAAGGTTGCTATGTCAATGCAAATGGCCAAGAGAATGAGCTTGAGCCGGCCAATGGGCTTAAATAAAGGGTTCCATGAAATAGAGCCGTTGGCCCCCTACACCTCACAGTCCTCGGGGTGACCGAGTGTGCCGATCAGATGTGATCGGACGCACGCCTCAGCGTACGGTCAACCGATGCCGTCCATGTGTCACTCCCGTTCAACCTCACACGTACGATTCCAACGGTCAAAAAGCTCCCGTGCGATCACTTAAGTGGCGACTGGACTCACCAGTGTATGACCTGACGTACCCATGCCGCATCAGGTCAGCACAAACCCGCGAGCCGCCACACTGCGACCGGACGTGCCGATCACACCGACTCCCCAGCATCAGGTCGGTTCCAGAGATGATCCAGAGCCGCCCAAACGCGATCGGACATGTCAAATGCGCCATTACCGGACGCACCCAGCGTCAGGTCCTCCTTCTATTCATTGCGCGCCATCACATCAATGTACGACAGCCTGACCGGTAGCAGGACCATCGCGTCAGGTCAGAAGTTGACCGGCATTCGGTCACTGCCCCAATCAGAGCCCGAGTGCTCCACCTTGCTCTAAAATTGACCGGACGCAGGGACCCCGAGTCTGGTCACACCGAGAGCTGCGTCCGGTCATTGTTTTCCAGTGACAATCGTCTCCTTCACTTCACCAACTTCACCACCCTTGCTCAAATGTGCCAACCACCGAGTGTATCACCTTGTACACATGTGTTAGCATATTTTCACAAACATTTTCAAGGGTGTTAGCACTCACTAGAATTTAAATGCATATGCAATGAGTTAGAACATCTAGTGGCACTTTGATAACCGCATTTTGATACAAGTTTCACCCCTCTTGATAGTACAGCTATCGATCCTAAATGTGATCACACTCGCTAAGTGTCTTGATCACCAAACCAAAAAGCTCCTATCAAGTTTCACCTTTGCCTTGAGCTGTTTGTTTTTCTCTTTCTTCTTTTTCAAGTCCAAGCACTTGATCATCACCATGTCCTCACCATCATCATGATCTTCATATGCTCCATCACTTGGAAAGTGCTACCTATTTCATAATCACTAGAGTAAATAGGTTAGCACATAGGGTTTCATCAATTCCCCAAAACCAAACTAGAGCCTTCACTAGATTTGCCTTGCAACTATATTAAGGAAAAAACCCATATACTACAAATAAGGCCTAAGCACACACCCACAAATACTTAGCACCCCCTAGAAAAAAAATAAAGATCATAACTAGGAAATTAGAGAAGCGACCAAATGAATCAAAATAACAAGACGAAGGTGAGCTCATGATTAGAGGGATTCCAATTATGTGGCACCAATAGAGCACCAAAGATCAACATTTTCTCTAATTCGTTGAATAAGTGGGACACTAGGGCTCCTATGTACACATTCATTGCGATGTTTCCAGATGAACTATATATGCTGCCAGCATGACAATGACTGGAAACCCCCTGCTGTGCCATTGGGCTCAATCAAGAGTGATGCATTAGACCACACAAATTGAAACAATAGATGGTGTCGACCCACCAACACTGACCACACTAGGCCAACAAATCGAAGTATCTATGACATACAAATTTGTTTGTCAAAGACACAGTATATCAAAAATACGTGTAATGATTTCGTCCACCTTATCATATAGAGGACATTTGTGGGATGAGGGTGAGGCAGGCATAATTGTGTAAGGCGATCATCAATCCAACAATGTTATGGCAGGTGTTGACACTAGCTAACACCACTTGAATACTAGGTTGTCATCCCTAGCATGGTGCTAGAGCGTACTAAGGTATTTATAAACATAAGGGCTCTCTAGAAAATAATCTATTCTATCCGCAAGCGCACAGATAAAATACCTCATTGTAGCATTTCACCAGGATAAGTATTCCAGGTATCATTATTTATAATTTTGCTTAAGAGAACGGCGAAAGCGAAAACAGGGATAAAATCTATCAAGGCTTAGACTAGAGATAAATTTGCAAGAACATGATTACTACTGAGAAACTCGTCACACAGTCACTTGCTTTGGCAGGGGGTAAGCCATAATAATAAAGATAATGAAATATAAGCTCATGGGTAAATAACACAGCGATTAGAAATAGACTACTCCACATAAATGTAAGGTGACGTCGGACTAGCAAGAGAATGGATTCTAAGTATCTACTATTTACTAAGTCATAATCTACTCTAAGCATCTACAAGATCATATATAGCACAAAAGACTCTTCATTCATGTATAAGGAACATTGCTAAAGTAAATCAGAACATAGCAAGACTTACTCCGCAATACAAATTCTGCCTGTCCTATCAACGGAGGGTGGACTATATAAGAATCAACGAAGCTGTCACCATCGCGAACTACCACACGACCCGGCCAATAGGATACATTTGCAGGTAAATAACATCTAAGCACCACGCCTACATGTGATCTACCACTTAACTCCCACGTGAAAAGAGCTAAGCGCTTTGCAAACTCATGCATGAACTCATCATCAATCATAACTATATCACTTATAGAACTAGAGCAAACTAGGAACATAATAAATAAAGACATAATGCAATTAGAATAAAGTCGTAGAGAAAGATATGAAATAATACCAATCTTTATTGACGAAGATCCGAAATCCAGAGCGCTAGGCCCTACTTCTCTAATTCTATCTAATCAATCCTATAAAACTTGAAAGAATTGGGAGTAGCTAAATCTAATTCTCTACGGGAGAGAGTTTCTAAACCCTAAACTTGATGGCTTCCTCTGATAATGATTTTCTCCCCCTCCCCTGGGGTGGAGAGGCCCTGCTTATATAGCCCCCTCAAATGATCGTGGGCCGTCGGATCAAACCGATATTAATCGCACGGTTTTCCTTGATCCTTTAGGTCGGTGGAGCATAATCCGCGAAGTTGACGCTGATTGGCCACGGGAGTAGGGCGGCCGCCCCAAACCCTAGGGCGGGCGCCCTGGGCTGGGCCCCGTTCGGCCTCCCGTTCGTTCACGTGTCTTCTGGAGTCTTCTAGATGATAGAAAATTAGCGCACATGTTAATATCTCTATGTAAACCCGACGTGTGGGCCTTCTCTCCATATTTTCTGATAACCCCCTGCAGAAATAGACAAACACCAAAACTCGTGGAATTCTGTCAGATAAAACCCTAATTCTAGATGTCTAGTGCATATTGATCCTTTTCCATGTTTAGTTGACAATTAAATTTGATACTTAAGGATCGTCAACAAACTCCCCCAAGCTTACCCTTTGCTCATCCCTGAGCAAACAACTAAAACTCAGATGGATCAGGAGTTGCTTTGATGTTTTCTTTCCTGACAGGCACACATGCTTTCATATAAAATTCTCCCAGATTAGAGTGAAGTGTCTTGGGGATTAGCACATGTACTTAAGCCTTAGGTAATTGAAAGACAAAATAATTAAGCCAAGCACTATTCCTCCTGTCTATACCTCACCTTTGTTCTGGAGTTTTGCATAAGTTTTCGAAATAAAGCTCAGAGTTCCTAGACATGATTCACTTCAACAACCCATACATATGTTTAATCGAACTGCGGATCCAAAGGAACTCAACATACAATTAAATCAAGATGTGCATGTGTGGTGGAGTAAATAATAGTGATGGTGATGATAAAACTTATCGCTCACTGTTCCTCATATTGCTATCTCTCCTCCTCTCTTGATCTTTTATTGGGAGAGAACATGGGCTATCTCTTTTTTCTTCTTTTTTTTTCAGGTGGGTAGTAAATACCCCTAATTCTACTGTCGGACACTTGTCCATTTTTTTCGCTCAGGTGGGTATCTTTGTACCCCTAATTCTACTGTCGGACACTTGTTCATTTTTACCTCTCGTCTCACTCTTTTTCTTTTCTTTTTCGAGGTTCCGGGCACTTGCCCCTTTTTATTTCCTCGCATATTTTTGCATAGCCCATGTCTCTTTCTGCATTTGATCTTTTAGGAGAAAGAGAATAACAATACTTTGGGACAGTGAGTGATAACAATATTTTTAACAGATTTTTAATGATTGGTGTAATAGATGTGTGCAAGTGAGTATCTTGATTTAACCACATGAAAAGCTCCTAAGGATCTACACAGCTCAATGAAACTCGAAAGATACAGCAATTATAGCAAGTATGGCTGTGGTAAGAATGTTATGCTAGGAACTCATCATGTGATTTGCAGGTTTTTTTTTCAAAATAAATTTCCAGAACTTAGTGTTGTAAGAACAAGATAAACAGCAGCTCAAACTTTATATCATGTCTTATCTTTTACCTGGACTTTAGTTTTAGGCTCATGTTCCTACAGATAGTAAATTTCAGATTTTAGCAAGTCTTGGAAGAACTCTAATATAAAAGCTAGGCACTTGAAGGTAAGTAAACAGAGCAACTGTTCATCATTTCCATCATACATATTTTCGGATTTTCTTCATTTATGTCTAGAGATTGAACTAAACAGGAAAATAAAGCACACTTATCTACACACTCTTTTTATTTGGTTTTCATTTTTTAGGAATGCAGTAAATTAAGAAAGAAAATATTTATTGGGTTTTCTAAGTTTTTTTTTAAGATATAAATATCTAAAATAGAAAAAGAAAAACTGAAAAGTAAATAGGAAAAACAATTAAAACTCACTCGGTAACTGGGGAGGAACTCCCCCAAGCTGGTTGTTGTCGTGACTCTCTTCACTCAATGTTGAAGTAGCGCAGCATGGTCGTGACGTTGTTGTTCAAGGTTGTGGTGTCTTCCCTTATTGCTTGCACTCTAGTGGCTTGCTCCTGGTTCCATTTTTGTTGCTCCTCCAGGAGTCTTCCGTGCTCTGCTTGCGTAGTGCGGATGTCGAGGAGAGTGTTGTCGGTGCGGGTGTAGAAGGCGGCAGTCTCTTGGTAGTAGTCCCCCGAGAAGGCGTAGGAGGCGTCGGAGTATCTTCCTGTATCAAACTGGGGCTGGGGCCTAGACCCTGAAGCTCCATATGGGTCAGTGGAGTACCTTCTTGTAAAAGGCGGGTTCTCCCACTGGTGATATTGTCCCTCCGGCCATGTCTCTTGTGGTGGTTCTTCTGGCTGGACGTGTCGCGCCCATGGGTCCCGAAGAACTCTAGGGTTGTAATCATTATAGTGCAGATGTGCTGCCTCTTCTGGCCCGGGATCAGCTCCTTGCCATGTATGTTCCTGATGGGTGGCCATCCTTGCGGATGCCGCGCGCTGTGGAGCTCTCCGGTTCACCGGTGCTGCAGTCTCAATCAAATAATTTCGAACAGAATATATGCCAAGGTCCGGGTTAGGTAACCGAACCTTGGTGTTGTTGTCATACAACATGTACATTATCCCCGCTTCCCTTTTTAACATCCGTGCGTATCTAAAAGTGTCGTAGCCGTGATAAAATCTAGGTTCCTCAATGAATTCTAACGATGAATTTTCTAACAACTTAAGGCTAACGGCTAAACGAGTTATGAGTGAAGTACACCCGACAGGTCCCTGAAGAGTAGGTGTGCCAAGCCAATGGGCATCTAAAAGAGTAACAGGTGAAACTTGGATTTTGTTTATGGCGGCATAAATGAGTTGTAGATCTCCCACACGCACCTTTCTCAAGTCATCACGAAAGAAAAAATTGTACCCGAGCCATTTGTGGAACATCCGGAGTGTAGGATGCTCCTTGTCGCTGGTTCGTGGTTGGTAAAAGAGTTCGTCCCTAGAGATTTCTCTCCAAAACTGATGTTTCTCAAAATTGGGCAAGCCGGAGTCAAGGTCCAGAATGCTCCGTGGAGGAAAACCGAGGTGATTACTTAGCTCTCTCTAGGACAGCATAATGTCCTGCTTGAACATCCAAAAAGAAATTCCCCCCTCACAATATTGTAACGTGCAAAGAAATTCAATAGTAAGGAGACGGGAACCATGCTCAGTGATATTCCAAAAGTCCGTCCATCCTATCATTTGAAAAATTAAGTCAAATTCAGCAGCCATACCTGTCTCTTGGAGTAAGGCGAAATCGATGGTGGGAGTGTGAATGAATGTCTTGTTTTTCAACTGCTGGAGAATCTCCTTCTCCCTGCGATTCCTGAGCCCAAGGTCTCCTATCTTGAGTAGGACCTTGTTTGGTGCACCCGATGAAGACGATGGAGCTTGCGGAGGTGCCGGATCGACACTCATCTCCGACTGGCGTGAGGAGAGTCGAGACGAACTCCTCGTACCACTCCTGAGAGACTTGGCCGCGCTCTTTACTTTCTTAAACATCCTGCAGAATAATAGGGACAAACAGAAACTCGTGGAAATATGTGAGAAAAATATGTTAGTGGTTAGCTGTCCAAGAAGTCAGTCGTCCAGGGGTTAGTCGTCCGAGAGAATTATAAATTTTAGCAGCACTTCCCCCTAAACAACTTTTAATTCCGCTTGGGACAGCGGGAACACTAATTACTAGGTGATCTCACTCTCTATCTCAAAAAATTTTCCAAACTCTCTTCCACTCTTTCTTTCCCTTTCCACTCTCCTTCTCACTCTCCCACTAGATCACTTCTTCTGAAAGTCGAGAGCTCAAGCTTGCATATGTTTTCTGGAATGTGTGTGGGATGAGAATGAGGTAGAGAGGTGGCCTTTTATAGTTGGAGTTGGGGGCAGGGCGGGCGCCCTGGCCAACAGGGCGGGCACCCCACTTGAGTGCCCTCTGTGGCTTAAACTTTCCCACTCCCTCACATGCTTCACTCCTACGCCAAATAATGCTGCATAGGTGGTGGTTGGTCGGTGGAAGTTGTCTGGTTGAGTGGAGATGAGTTGGTGGGTGAAATTATGTGTTATGATGTATGTGAGGTGTAGTGTATGACATATGGGACCAAAGGATGTGGGTCATGCTTCTAGAAGATTGCTATAAATAAATATAATGCAGGAAAAATTATGAGAATTGAAACTAAAAAATGATCATGGAAAAATATTTTTGTGCCTCCACAATAATTAATAATTATGGGTTTTTACACACCACAAATATTATTTATATGGGACTTTTGATTTTTATAATAATGCTATGGATGAGTATGACTAATGCAAGAATTAATTATGCAAAAAATTAAATGATGTGGATAAATACCGAATTACCTCCCGGCGAGGGTTTGGGAATTTTAGGTCCCCCAAGCTGGACCTCCAAATCTTTTTAAACTTCTGAATTGCCTTCCTCTGGAGATGGTGTCTCCAGTGGTTTCTCTTCGTGAACCTCCTCCACTGTAGAGTCTCTCTCTGGTCTGGGCTTGAATGTGAAGTGTTCTTCTTGTCCATTTATGCTGAACTTGATTTCTCCCTTACTGACATCAATGTGGGCATTGGCGGTGCTCAGAAATGGCCTTCCAAGGATGATGGACACTTTTGAGTCGGGGTTCATGTCCAGTACCACGAAGTCTACTGGCACAAGGAAATCTCTTATTCTGACTAGGATATTTTCTGCGATGCCCATCGGGTGTCGAACTGATTGATCTGCTAGTTGTAGGCACATTGATGTTGGTTCTAGGGTTGTGTGTTCAAGCTTCTTGTAGACTGATGCTGGCATCACACTGACACTTGCTCCGAGATCACAAAGTGCATTGTTAAAGTGCTGGTCTCCGATTGAGCAATCAATGGTAGGACATCCTGGATCTTTCTTCTTCCTTAGTGGTTGGTTGAGGATGGCCGCACTACATTCTTCTGTCAGCTTGATTACCTCAGTGGTGGGCAGTGGCCTCTTTTTGTTAAGAATATCTCTAATGTACTTCGCATATGTGGGTACCTGTATGGCATCAAGTAGAGGTATGTTGATATATAACTTTTGAATGACCTCTACAAACTTACCAAACTGCTCATCCGACTGTAGTCCTCTGTTTCTTCTGGGAAATGGCAAATAGTTGGTGTCGTGAAAATCTTTCCTCATTTCTCCAGTTCTTGATGGTTGTAGCAGATATTCTGCTTCAACTGGTCTCTCTTCTTCTATCATTGCTGGTTGCACTGGAGCTGGTGTTTTTTGCTTCTCTCTTGGGTGTGGGGGATCTCTGGTAGATCTCCCTCCTCTAGTAGTTATGTTCTTTACCTGCTCAAGGTTAGTGGCAACAGGCAAGACAACAGCTAGCTTAAGCTCTACCCTCTTATTAAGAGTGTTTTGCTCATCAAAGGCAGTTAATAGAAAATCCATTTTATTGTGTATATCTTTTAAAAATGATTTATTTGTATCTAGCCTTTGTTTGACTTCATCATTAGTTTTAGTTTGTTGAGCAATTATCTCCTTTAATGAAGGTTGTTTGAGAATATTACCTGAATTCATACCTTTGCTATTGGGTTGACTTGAGGTGGTTTGATATTTGTATACTGTCTCTATAGCCCTTTGATCTTCTTTGAACTTGGCCCTCTGGTCAATCCAATGGAGCAAATCTTCCATCTTAGTTGATAGTGCTTTTACTTCTTCTGGTATTTCTTCAGTTTGATGACAATGTTGAGTCTTGTCTTGGAACCAGCTTTGGTTTTCTGCTATCTTATCCAAAAGTGTCTCTACTTTTCCAATTGTAAACTCCAAGAATGATCCTTCAGCAGATGCATCTAGGCACTCACGAGACTTTCGGTTTAATCCATGATAAAAGGTCTGCATAAGTAACCATTTGGCCATTCCATGGTGAGGACAATCTGATATGTATCCTTGAAAACGCTCCCATGCTTCTGGAATGGTTTCTGTCTTCTGCTGTTGAAAACTGACAATATTTCCTCTTAAGGCAGCTGTTTTGCCTATAGGGAAAAACTTTGATAGAAAGGCATCTGACAGGTTCGTCCAATTTTTGATGTTTGCTTGATTGGTGTAGAACCACTTCCTCGCCTTCCCTTCTAGTGAAAATGGAAAGAGGCGAAGTAGTATGACGTCTTTGTCAACTCCGTTGATGCTAATTGTGCTTCCAATCTCCAGGAAGTTCTGCAAATGTGCACTAGCATCTTCGTGTGCCTTCCCACTGAATTGTGTAGCTTGCACCAAGTTGATGAGGTTTGACTTGAGCTCGAACTCAGGTACTCCTTCTTCTACTTCAAATCTTGGACCAGTAAGAATGTTCTCAAGACTTGGGGCAGAAAATTCCTGTAAGGTCTTCTGTGCCATCACTTCAAAAATTGGTAGCTAGCTTCTTCTTCCTTGATTGCTTTGGTTCTGATGATGAAGAATTTAATTCACCAAAGTCAATCCTGATATACCCTGTAAAAAATATAAACATAGGAAAACAACAGGGTGAACCTGCCAAAGCAGAGGTGCCTTGCTATGATTTCTCATTTATATAGTAGCTGTTATGCAATTATTTCTCAATAGTCTAGTCTAAAATTTTATTTGAATAACCTTGACCGACTTCCTGACTTTCCTTACCGTTCCCCGACAACGGCGCCAGAAATGCTTGTTGACACTAGCTAACACCACTTGAATACTAGGTTGTCATCCCTAGCATGGTGCTAGAGCGTACTAAGGTATTTATAAATATAAGGGCTCTCTAGAAAATAATCTATTCTATCCGCAAGCGCACAGATAAAATACCTCATTGTAGCATTTCACCAGGATAAGTATTCCAGGTATCGCTATTTATAATTTTGCTTAAGAGAACGGAGAAAGCGAAAACAGGGATAAAATCTATCAAGGCTTAGACTAGAGATAAATTTGCAAGAACATGATTACTACTGAGAAACTCGTCACACAGTCACTTGCTTTGGCAGGGGTAAGCCATAATAATAAAGATAATGAAATATAAGCTCATGGGTAAATAACACAGCGATTAGAAATAGACTACTCCACATAAATGTAAGGTGACGTCGGACTAGCAAGAGAATGGATTCTAAGTATCTACTATTTACTAAGTCATAATCTACTCTAAGCATCTACAAGATCATATATAGCACAAAAGACTCTTCATTCATGTATAAGGAACATTGCTAAAGTAAATCAGAACATAGCAAGACTTACTCCGCAATACAAATTATGTCTGTCCTATCAACGGAGGGTGGACTATATAAGAATCAACGAAGCTGTCACCATCGCGAACTACCACACGACCCGGCCAATAGGATACATTTGCAGGTAAATAACATCTAAGCACCACGCCTACATGTGATCTACCACTTAACTCCCACGTGAAAAGAGCTAAGCGCTTTGCAAACTCATGCATGAACTCATCATCAATCATAACTATATCACTTATAGAACTAGAGCAAACTAGGAACATAATAAATAAAGACATAATGCAATTAGAATAAAGTCATAGAGAAAGATATGAAATAATACCAATCTTTATTGACGAAGATCCGAAATCCAGAGCGCTAGGCCCTACTTCTCTAATTCTATCTAATCAATCCTATAAAACTTGAAAGAATTGGGAGTAGCTAAATCTAATTCTCTGCGGGAGAGAGTTTCTAAACCCTAAACTTGATGGCTTCCTCTGATAATGATTTTCTCCCCCTCCCCTGGGGTGGAGAGGCCCTGCTTATATAGCCCCCTCAAATGATCGTGGGCCGTCGGATCAAACCGACATTAATCGCACGGTTTTCCTTGATTCTTTAGGTCGGTGGAGCATAATCCGCGAAGTTGACGCTGATTGGCCACAGGAGTAGGGCGGCCGCCCCAAACCCTAGGGCGGGCGCCCTGGGCTGGGCCCCGTTCGGCCTCCCGTTCGTTCACGTGTCTTCTGGAGTCTTCTAGATGATAGAAAATTAGCGCACATGTTAATATCTCTATGTAAACCCGACGTGTGGGCCTTCTCTCCGTATTTTCTGATAACCCCCTGCAGAAATAGACAAACACCAAAACTCGTGGAATTCTGTCAGATAAAACCCTAATTCTAGATGTCTAGTGCGTATTGATCCTTTTCCATGTTTAGTTGACAATTAAATTTGATACTTAAGGATCGTCAACAGCAGGCCATACAAATGAAATACTTCACTCTAGGAGGCACCCAAGATTTCCAAAGTCTTTACTAAGGCTTGAACTTGGTGCTGCCCTCAAAGGAAGCCATGTAAGCTAACTAGAAGAGAAAGTACCCAATATAGCACCAATACAAATGTGTCTATCCTCAACATCGGTAGGGGTGTTTTAGTTGGTTTATTCAATTGTCACAGTTTGTATTTGCGATGCTCATGGCTAGGGCCATAACTTGCTATAAGTGGTTACAGCAGGCCAACCAAATGAAACACTATACTCTAGGAGGCGCAAAGGTTTAAGTCTTTGCTAATATACTTGAACTTGGTGCCCTAAAAAAGGCCCCGTAGGTTGATCTGAAGATAAAGTACATGCAACATGCATCGGTAGTACAAATGTTTCTGTCCTCAACAAGTCAACATCTAGGTAGTGCTATTCTAGTCGGTTTATTCAGTCATCAGAGTATGTGATGCTTACGTCTAGAGCAATAGTAATAACTTGTGATAAGTGGTCAGATGTCTTGACTCTCGAGTTTAGATGAGGCCAGATTTTTCTCTATCATCTAGAAAAAAGGATTTAAGCATTTGACTTAGCACAATTGCTCACATTTCAACTAGTTATTATTTCTTTCATCTCTAAACAACCTTCTTACCCATCCTACCGTGGCTTTATTAGGATCTTTTTTTTGCGAAGGGAACGGGGATTTATATTAAATCTTGGCATAGTTCATCCCCAAATTACACATGAAAAAAATCTGAAATAAAAAATACATGATGTTCTATCCAGATTTAGGACTGCTCCACTTACCAAAACCAACTGTACTCCATCAGTTTCACCATAGAGTAGCTACATAAAAAATCTAGAGTTTTTGGAGTACCCGTTAGAAGATTCACAGAACACCTGGAGTTGGCACTCAACTTCACTTTTTTTTGGAGTAGAATTTGTAAAGTTGTCCCTTTTTGACTAGCGAAGTTGGGAGCGAGGCTGAAAAAGGTAGAGCAGAACAGTCCTAAACAGACCGCTCTTAATATGTCCAGTTTTGGGATCCTACGATTTGTGACCGGTCAGTTCTCATAGTCATTTATAGGCAACCATAAGTATGAATCGTAGGCATATATATATGTAGAGGTGTAAATGGATCAGTTAGTGACATGTATCTATGAATATGGATACAACAAATACATATATATAATATGGCTACAACATACCTCGGATTTGGGTTCAACTACGAGTCATTCAAATAGGATATGAATAGACATCAATACCATATATATCTAAATTTGAGTATGCAAAAAGACATGGTACGAATACTAAATTCCTAGATTTAAATATAGTATGTTTCATATGGATACTGAAGCCATTCAACGGTCTGTCAAAAAATATACCTATCATTTATACCCCTCGTACGTATACTAGTCCCTAGTTTTGGTTTACACTTCTAAGAGCATCTTTAGAAGTTTTGTAGAACAACTCCCTATTTTGATTTTTTAGTAGAAAGGAAAAGAAGTTCTCTCCAACAATTTGGTAGAAGAGCTCCTTAAAATTGAAAAATTGTCAAATATCCTCTTCAGCTAAGAGCTCCTTAATTTAAAATAAAAAATTATCAAATATCCTCTCCACTCATAAGTTTCCACAGGCAAAAGGAACTCTGTATTCACTTATTTCCATCCGACGTTTTTTTCTCTGCTGATCGGAATATATTGGACACATGAGTAAATTAAGAAAACAAAGGGTTCCAGGTGAGAAAAAGAAACTATTAAAAGATGTTTGATTGATTAGAAATAGTTTGGGCTTGCCAATGCAAAATTGTTTAGGAAGCTAATATAGAAAACTATTAGAACGAGAAATAAATTAAGGTTGCTACTTATGTTGTCAACTCGCTAAATTTATTGGTTTAGCAAGTTAATTATAGCTCTAAGTCAACTTACATTTTTTGCTTGAGAAAAAACCCATATCAGGCCTAGAGCGGTACTAGAAAGAACGCGCGGCGTTGCCGCGCAGCCTCATGAGATGGAACCAGTTGTGTAGGAGTATAGATCAATTATTGATTAATTTTGTAGCAGGCAGGGTGTCTAGCATTTTGAGGCAGTTTGTTATGCGTTTATGTTGCTACGGACTCCCCCTTTTTTTTGAACAATGTTTTATAATTTGGAGATTCGACTACCGTAGATTTTAGCGATTATTTATAGACGTAATAGAATACGCAGTAGGTGTCATGGAGTATTCATTTTTTTATGACAAAGAAGAATGACTGTAAATTACCGAAAATGATTTTAATATTTAGGTTTTTTTTGTGGTAGAATTATCGGAGTCGGAGGCAGGATGGATATGGTACAGACTTTCTAAATTTATCGGTGAAATGCGAACGAGAGGAATCTAGATTTTTTTGATGACAGTGAAGAGGCAAAAAATATTTAGGTACGTTGTAGGTTGCTTCTAGTTTATTTACGATTTTTTTGAAATTTTCTACAAACGAGAAGGATTTATTTTGATGTTCGCGGTACGTTTCTCGTATGCGCGTAGCAAAGATGCAGAAACAGTGGCAAACCGTGATGAACAATATTTTAACAGTAGATGAACAGTGACCACAAAAGCGATTTTTCACGTGATTTGAGCCGTCTGATCGAGATCCGACGGCCCGGGATTTACAGGTGACGTGGGCATCGCTACCTGCGCGAGCTTGGCTCGCGTTTAGAAGTATAGAGATAACTAGCCCAAATTGGTTGGGCTGGTTTTGGGCCCCGGCTAAAATAGTGCTTCTGATTTAAGCAGAGGGTTCGAGCTGCTTGTAAGTGCATTCGTCCCTGATGTGGGTTTTGGATAATTAATGACAATCAAATTAGGGACTAACATATTTATCAAGTGTAATCTACAGCTGTTAGTCCATTGATGGAATTGAAAAAGAATATCCGGTGAATAATAGCACCATAAATTTTGATGGACAAAAGGCGCTTCGACTCAAGGGCTTCAACACCGTTTATTTTGATTTGAGTCGTAGGCAACGCCGCACTATCAAGAGGAATACAAATCTAGTTGGCAAAATGGGGATAAAAAGTGCTCTTGTCGAAGATTAGTAGGCTGGAGAGCTGGACCGGAAGTTCTGGTGAGCTGGACCGGAAGTTCTGGTGAGTTGGACCGGAAGTTCCGGTGAGCTGCACTAGAAGTTCCGGTCGCTGGCGCCCGCGCACGTCCGCGTGCGAGTATTTTGTTCCGGTCTCCGTCCGGAAGTTCCGGTACTTACCGGAAGTTCCGGTCAGGCACCGGAAGTTCCGGTTGGTGCAGTTTGCGCGCGCGTTCGCGTGCGAGAGAATTGTTCCGGGTTCCGTCCGGAGGTTCCGATACGGACCGGAAGTTTCGGTCCTGGCACCGGAAGTTCCGGTGGACCCGAGTTGACTGACAAGCCCAAAGGTCTGATCTCGTTTGACCGGAAGTTCCGGTGGCTTCCACCAGAACTTCCGGTGGCTCATCCGAGCCCGAGTATATAAGCTACTCACCTCATTTCTAACCGTTGCCCAAGCTTTGCACATTTATTTCTGCTCTCCCAACTCTCTCTAAGCCGTGACTCGCCCACTCTCTCTCCCCCTTTGCCTCCAAGCTTCAATCTTCGATTGTTTGAACTAGGGACGTGAGATTTGAGAGCGGGAGCATCGATCTTCGACTTGAACACTTGGATTCCTTGTTTTGCCGGCTTGATTTGTGTTTGTTTCTCTTGGGTTCTTAGAACTCTAGCCGGCTAGGCGTTCTTCGTGGTTGCCCGTATTGATTCATTTGTGAGGGCACCTCGAAGTGTTTGTATCACTCTTTGATCCTTAGTGGAAATCTCAAGCTAGCCTTCGTGGTTGCTTGAGGGAGGAGACCTTAGTGGTCGGACCTTCGTGGTCACCTCAACAATGAGGAAGTAGGAACTCTTTAGTGGGGATTGTCGAACCTCAGTAAAAAATAGCTTGTCTTGCTGTGGCGGTAGCATCGACTACCCTTTGTTCTTGTGTTCTTGTTGTTCTTCCTCTCTACCCCCATCTTCTTAGGTAGGAGGTTCCGATCTACGGTTTGGTGTGGTGCCAAGCCTTGAGGAGTTCAACATACTCATCAACAACCTCTAGGAGGGTGCGGTAACATTTGGATCTGAAATCCCAACTCGATTCACTTTGATTTCATAGCTCATTTAGGGCACAAGAAGTTCTAAAGGTCTGCACCGGAAGTTCTGGTCCCCCTTACTGGAACTTCCGATCCAGACCACCGGAACTTCTGGTCTGGTATTTAACTTCTGCAAATTCGAGTTTGTGAGTTTCAGGTTTTGCAAAAAGGCCTATTCACCCCCCTCTAGGCTAATTAGGTCCTTTCAATTGGTATCGAAGCCTTGGTCCCTCGGATAAACGCTTCACCGCGTGAGGAGTAACATTGGCCAAGATGGATCCGGAAGCACAAAAGCAAAATTTTGATCAAATCGCAGCTCAAATCACCGCATCCCTGCAGCTGCAACAACAAGAGCAAATGACCAAGATGCAAGAGCAACTAGACAAGATGCAACAACTTCTAGACAAGAAAAGTCAAGAATCATCAAGTGATGGTGGTGATGTAAGCAAGACACCGAAGAGTTACAATAGAGCCAGTTTTGATTATGGTGGATCAAGCAAGAACAACAATCCTACCTTGCCCATGATCAATCCCGGAAAATCACCTTCATTTGATGGTATAAGGTACACCGATTGGGCTCATAGGATGAAGTTGCATCTTATAGCCGCAAGATGTTGGGAAGTAGTGGATGTTGGAGTCAATCCGCCACCTCAAAATCCTAGTGAGTGGTCACCCGAAGATGAAAGAGACTTTCACCTCAATGCAACGGCGGCTACCTTGATTTTGCAATGCCTCACTCCAGAAGCCAACAACAAGGTTAATGGAATGGTCAATGCAAAGCAAATTTGGGATACTTTGAAGGTATCATTTGAAGGAGACAAGAGTGTAAGAATTGGAAATATTGAGCTCTTGCAAGGAAAGATTGAGAACTTTACCATGATTGAAGGAGAAACTACTCAAGCAATGTTTGATAGGTTCATGACATTGATCAACAAAATTAGAGCACTTGGGGAAACAAGATGGGATGACAACTCCGCCGCAAGGAAGATATGTAGAGTGTATAGACAAAAGAACAACATGCTTGCTTCGGTCATAATGGAGAGAGACAACTATACCACAATGACACCACAAGAGATGCTCGCCAAGTTGATGCATCATGAGGTACTTGATGATGAAGCCAAAGAAGCAAGTGTGCTAAAGAAGAGCATTGCTCTCACGACATCACATGGAAGTGAGTCAAGTCATTGCAACAAAGGGTGTTGTGAGCATAGGCATAACAATGATGATGATGACCTTGACGAAAAGCAAGCTTTGCTAGTGGGAAATTACAAGAAGTATTTGAGAATGAAGAAAGAAAAGATGATGAGATATGGAGGGAACAAGCCATACAAGAAGAGGTTTTGCTATGAGTGTGGTGACACCGGCCATCTTACGGCCGATTGTCCTAACAAGATGAAGAAGTCAAGATATAGCAAGCAAGATGACAAGAAGTACGAGGACAAGAAGAGAGGTGAAGCACATTTAGGTTAAGAATGGCAATCGGATAGTGATAGTGATGATGACATTGACAATGAGAAGAAGAGTGTGGCCGCAATTGCTATACAAGAAACTTCTTCCTCAACAAAGGTCTTCACCGACAATGCTTCATCAACATCTCTCTTCACCAACACTTCTTTATCACCTAGACTCTTCGCCAACCTCTCCGACGACGACTATGATGATCCTACTTGCCTTATGGCATTAGGAGATAAGGTACAACTTGATCCTCCTACACATACCACTAGTGAATGTGATAGTGATGATGAAAATGATGAAAACTATGCTTATAATCTCATCAAAAGATATGGTAACGCTGCTGCAACTAAAATCTTGAAGCTAATATATGCCAAAGATAAGCTTGAGTCATGCATTGAGTTGCATGGGGAATTGCTCCTAGAGGAAAGGGAGAAAATCCAAGGACTTGAGGCTTGTCTCTCCAAGGAGAAGGAGAAGGTTGAGAAGTTGAGTGTAGAATTGTTTTTAGCCAAGGATGCTAATGAGCGCTTGGCTAAGGAACATTCTTCACTCAATGACTCTTTGGTAAGTCTAAAAAATGTTCATAGTTTGGCTCAAGAAAGCCTTACAAGATTGACAAATAAATATCATGAGCTTGAACTAAATTATGACAAACTTTGGACTAGCACTTCTACCGTTTCCAAGGATGCCAAAGCTACAACTAGTAAATGTTGTGAAAGATGCTCTAATATTGATATACATGCTTGTGCTACTAACCTTGATGAGCTAGCCAAGAAGGATAAGGAGATCCAAAGGTTGAACACAATTGTCAAGAATGGTTGCAAGTGCAAAGATAAGCAACCGGCAAATGTGTTCAAGGCATCAAGGCACCCCATGATTAAGGATGGCATTGGTTATAATAGGTATAATTGGCAAAACCAATGGAAGAAAAATGATTAATGGGGTGGCTTGTGTGAAGTTCAACAAGAGTGTGCCGCTTGTTGACCTTATCAACAAGGTGAACAATGTTGCTACACCTACAACTTCACTTGTCAACAACAAGAACAACAAGAAGAAGCAAGTGGAGGTGTCCAAGCAACAAGTGCCTATTTCACGCAATCACATTTGTGATTATATGTGTTGTTGGGACAAGGATAGCAAGATTGTTGTGAAGTATGTGGGCGCCCTCAAGAAGAGACAAATCCTGAGGAGTGTTTGGGTGCCCAAGTCTTATGTTTCTAACCCCCTAGGTTCCATCTCGGGACCTAAACCAAAAGCTTAATCTTGTTTTGTAGGAATATTCCTCCGGTGGGCCAAGTTGGGTGCTTGATAGTGGATGCACCAATCATATGACCAGAGAGAAGAACATGTTCACCTCCTTTCAACCAAATCAAATCACAAGTGAAAGGATTGTCTTTGGTGACAATAGTAAGGGAGACATTCTCGGTTTGGGTAAAATTGCTATCTCAAATAATAATTCTATTTCCAATGTATTACTTGCGGATTCGTTGGGATACAATTTGTTGTCCATCTCACAACTTTGTGAGAAGGGTTACAATTGTCTCTTTACGGATAAGGGTGTGGAAGTCTCTAGAAGATCGGATTCCTCTATTGCTTTTACGGGTCAATTAAAGGGCAAGCTCTACCTAGTTGATTTCTCATCTAGTACAGTGGGGTCCGAGACTTGTTTAGTGGCAAAATCTAGCATTGGCTGGTTATGGCATCGCCGACTAGCGCATGTTGGCATGAGGAACTTGGCCGACCTTCAAAGAGGCGAACACATCCTTGGACTAATAAATGTTTCTTTTGAGAAAGATAGAATTTGCAGTGCATGTCAAGCGGGTAAGCAAGTTGGAGCTAAGCATCCCGCTAAGAACATCCAGCCTGTTCGTTTCGCTGGTTTATTATGGCTGAAAGTACTGTTCGCTGGTTTATTGTGAGAGAAAAACACTGCTGGATCGCTGCTGATTTGGCTGAATAGCTCAAACGAACAGGGTGATCGTCACTACAACAAGGCCACTTGAGTTACTTCATATGGATCTATTCGGACCCAATGCTTATATAAGCATTGGAGGTAACAAATATGGTTTTGTAATTGTTGATGATTTTTCTCGCTTCACTTGGGTGTTCTTTTTGAAAGATAAAAGCGAAACCCAAGGGATCTTCAAGAAATTTTCAAGGAGAGCTCAAAATGAGTTTGAAGTGAAGATCAAGAAAGTGAGAAGTGACAACGGGACGGAGTTTAGGAACACCAACATTGAAGCATTCCTTGATGAAGAAGGCATCAAGCATGAGTTTTCGGTTCCATACACTCCACAACAAAATGGTGTTGTGGAGAGGAAGAACCGAACGCTCATTGAAGCCGCAAGAGTAATGTTGGATGAGTACAAGATTTTGGAGAAAAATTATTGGGTGAAAGCGGTCAACACGGCATGTCATGCCATCAACCGCTTGTACCTCGACAAGATAAGGAACAAGACTGCCTACGAGCTTCTAACCGGTAAAAAGCCTAAGGTGGATTACTTTAGAGTTTTTGGATGCAAGTGTTTCATACTTAATAAGAAATCTAAAAGCTCTTAGTTTGCACCAAAGGTTAATGAGGGGTTCTTACTTGGTTATGCTACTAACGAACATGGCTACCGTATTTTCAATGAGGCCACCGGCCAAATTGAAATAGCGGTAGACGTGACTTTTGATGAAAGCGACGACTCTCAAAAGGAGCAAGTCAATGCTAAAATTTTAGGTAAAGAAGAACCATCTCATCAAGTGATCAAGAAGCTTGCCACCGGTGAAGTGAAACCCGTTGAAGATGAAGATGAAGATGTGCATGTGCAAATTCCTCATGATCCAAACATGCATCATGGGTCAACCAATGCCCATGGTGATGCTTCCATCTCAAGAAGGGGTCATGACTCAAGAGAACAAGCTAGTCAAGATCCACCACAAGCTCAAGGAGACAACCAAGGTGGTGATCAAGACAATCAAGATCTTGATCCTCCAATCAATCAAGACAATGAAGATGATGATGATGGTCCAATCCAAACAAGAACAACCATCCCTCACCTAAGAGTTCATCAATCCATTCAACAGGACCATCCCGTTGATAGCATATTGGGAGACATACAACGAGAGGTAACAACACGCTCTCGTTTAGTAGCTTTTTGTGAGCATTATTCTTTTGTCTCTTCCAAATTGCCAGAAAAGGTGGAGATGCTTTGAAGGACCCGGATTGGATGATGGCCATGCAAGAGGAATTGAACAACTTCACTAGGAATGGAGTCTGGTCCTTGGTGGAAAGGCCCAAGCAAAATGTGATAGGTACCAAGTGGGTCTTCCACAATAAAGAAGATGAGTATGGCGTGGTCACAAGGAACAAGGCACGGTTGGTAGCCAAAGGTTTCACTCAAATCGAAGGTTTGGATTTTGGGGAGACCTATGCACCTATAGCTAGGCTTGAATCATTCACATATTACTTGCCTTTGCTGCTCACCATGATTTCAAGTTGTTTCAAATGGACGTGAAAAGTGCATTCCTCAACGGCCCCCTCTCCGAAACCGTGTATGTGGAGCAACCACCGGGTTTTGAAGATCCACATCATCCCGATCACGTCTACAAGCTTGACAAAGCGCTCTATGGGCTTAAGCAAGCCCCTAGAGCTTGGTATGATTGTCTCAAATACTTCCTACTCAAACAAGGGTTTGAGATTGGGAAGGCCGATCCTACTTTATTTACTCGCAAAGTCAATAATGATATCTTTATTTGCCAAATATATGTCGATGACATTATATTTGGTAGTACTAATGCAGATTTTTGTGAGCAATTTAGTAGGATCATGACAAAAAGGTTTGAGATGTCCATGATGGGGGAGTTGACATACTTTCTTGGATTTCAAATCAAGCAACTCAAGGATGGCACGTTCATAAGTCAAACCAAGTACACTACCGACATGCTAAAGAAGTTTGACATGGACAAGGCCAGGCCCATTAAGACCCCAATGCCTACAACCGGACATCTCGACCTTGATGGAGACGGCAAGGCCGTAGATCAAAAGGTATATCGCTCCATGATTGGATCCTTGCTTTACCTTTGTGCATCTAGGCCCGATATTATGCTTAGCGTGTGCATGTGTGCAAGATTTCAAGCCAATCCGAAAGAATTTCATCTAATGGCCGTTAAGAGAATTTTTCGGTATCTTGTGCTCACTCCTAATTTTGGCTTGTGGTATCCTAAGGGCTCTACTTTCACTCTACTTGGCTATTTCGATTCGGATTATGCCGGTTGCAGGGTAGAGCGAAAGAGTACATCCGGGACATGCCAATTTCTTGGTAGGTCTTTGGTGTCATGGAGTTCTAAGAAGCAAAACTCTATTGCCTTATCCACCACTGAGGCCGAGTATGTGGCGGCCGGCGCTTGCTGTGCCCAACTGCTTTGGATGAAGCAAACCTTGAGAGACTTTGGTTGTGAGCAAAGTAAGATTCCTCTCTTATGTGACAATGAGGGGGCAATCAAGCTAGCTGACAATCTCGTAAACCACTCAAGAACAAAGCACATAGACATTCGCCATCACTTCTAGAGAGACCACCAAGCCAAAGGAGATATCGATGTGCAACATGTGAGAACCGAATTTCAGCTAGCCGATATCTTCACAAAGCCTCTAGATGAGTCAAGATTTTGTGCTTTGAGGCGTGAGCTAAATATCGTTGATTCTCGTAACGTGGCTTGACATCTTGTGCACACTTGTATGATTTAGAATTGGATAAAATTCTTGTGAAAAGTTGTGTGAAACTTTCAAAACCTATTTTTCACAGCTCCAATGTGTCCATAGTTATGTACTGATTTCATAAAATCTGGACATATTTGAGTTGGTTTGAGTATATCATATTGTTCACGACTTCTAGGACTGTTTCTCGCTGGTTTTTGGCCTACCGGAACTTCCGTTGGCCCCTACCGGAACTTCCGGTTGTGGCATGGGTGGTATTGATCCCACCTATGTGCTCAACAATTTGCTCCGTGCTACTATTGATCCCACCTATGGAGGCGGGCTTTGCCCCTTGGGGCCTCTCGGAGCCTACCCTTTTTGGCATTTGATGCCAAAGGGGGAGTGTTAGGCTTTTATCTTGATGTAATAGGGGCAGTTAAAAATTTTGTTATGTAACTTTATCTCGTGTGGTGGACCATGTGGTAAACTTGAACTATGTGTGTGTGATGGTTGAGTGTAGGCTAAAAAATTTATGTTTAATGTCTATCTTAGCTTGTTTAGCCTTTTGTGTTGATGCTTATGATGGTTGTTTATTTAAGAATGGTTATGTTGAGTTTAAGTCCTTTTCTTTCTTGCATAACCATTCAAGTTCTCTTGATTTATTCTTGTGATATAACCTGTCATATGCATCACCGTTTTATTGTTTCACACACACTTAGGCACCTCACGGATTGCAAAATTTAGGGGGAGCTTATTCTTAATGTATGCAATCTTGACTTGAATCAAGATTTGAAATTTCAAATCCTATGCATACATTAAGGGGGAGCTCAACTTGAATTTTGGAATTCAAAAGCTTCAATTCTTTCTATCTATTGTAAGCCTAAATTGGTTGTCATCAATTACCAAAAAGGGGGAGTTTGCAAGTGCATTCGCCCCTGATGTGGGTTTTGGATAATTAATGACAATCAAATTAGGGACTAACATATTTATCAAGTGTAATCTACAGGTGTTAGTCCATTGATGGAATTGAAAAAGAATATCTGGTGAATAATAGCACCCTAAATTTTGATGGACAAAAGGCGCTTCGACTCAAGAGCTTCAACACCGTTTATTTTGATTTGAGTCGTAGGCAACGCCGCACTATCAAGAGGGATACAAATCTAGTTGGTAAAATGGGGATAAAAAGTGCTCTTGTCGAAGCTTAGTAGGCTGGAGAGCTGGACCGGAAGTTCTGGTGAGCTGGACCGAAAGTTCCGGTGAGCTGCACCGGAAGTTCCGGTCGCTGGCGCCCGCGCGCGTCCGCTTGCAAGTATTTTGTTCTGGTCTCCGTCCGAAAGTTCCGGTACTTACCGGAAGTTCCGGTCAGGCACCGGAAGTTCCGGTTGGTGCAATTTGCGCGCGCGTTCGCGTGCGAGAGAATTGTTCCGGGTTCCGTCCGGAGGTTCCGATACAGACCGGAAGTTCTGGTCCTGGCATCGGAAGTTCCGGTGGACCCGAGTTGACTGACAAGCCCAAAGGTCTGATCTCGTTTGACCGGAAGTTCCGGTGGCTTCCACCAGAACTTCCGGTGGCTCATCCGAGCCCGAGTATATAAGCTACTCACCTCATTTCTAACCGTTGCCCGAGCTTTGCACATTCATTTCTGCTCTCCCAACTCTCTCCAAGCTGTGACTCGCCCACTCTCTCTCTCCCTTTGCCTCCAAGCTTCAATCTTCGATTGTTTGAGTTAGGGACGTGAGATTTGAGAGCTGGAGCATCGATCTTCGACTTGAGCACTTGGATTCCTTATTTTGCCGGCTTGATTTGTGTTTGTTTCTCTTGGGTTCTTGGAATCCTAGCCGGCTAGGCGTTCTTCGTGGTTGCCCGTATTGATTCATTTGTAAGGGCACCCTGAAGTGTTTGTATCACTCTTTGATCCTTAGTGGAAATCTCAAGCTAGCCTTCGTGGTTGCTTGAGGGAGGAGACCTTAGTGGTCGGACCTTCGTGGTTACCTCAACAACGAGGAAGTAGGAACTCCTTAGTGGGGATTGCCGAACCTCGGTAAAAATAGCTTGTCTTGCTGTGGCGGTAGCAGCGACTACCCTTTGTTCTTGTGTTCTTGTTGTTCTTCCTCTCTACCCCATCTTCTTAGGTGGGAGGTCCCGATCTACGGTTTGGTGTGGTGCCAAGCCTTGAGGAGTTCAACATACTCATCAACAACCTCTAGGAGGGTGCGGTAACACTTGGATCTGAAATCCCAACTCGATTCACTCTAATTTCGTAGCTCATTTAGGGCATCAGAAGTTCTGAAGGTCTGCACCGGAAGTTCTGGTCCCCCTTACCGGAACTTCCGATCCAGACCACCGAAACTTTCGGTCTGGTATTTAACTTCCGCAAATTCGAACTTGTGAGTTTCAGGTTTTGTAAAAAGACCTATTCACCCCCTCTAGGCCAATTAGGTCCTTTCACTGCTGCTGCATGCAGCTGCTAGATGGATGCTGTGAGCTTGCGCGTGCATCCCCGAACACCCCTGAAAGCTGCGCATCCCCTGCCACAGTTGAAGAGTTGCCATCCCTTGTGACGTGTTTGTTTCATAAATGATACAACACGTGACAGAAAGACAAGAATGCATCAGTAGCACTGATGGCCACCGATCATTTGTGCTATGCGAAATTATGATAACCTATCATTGGATTCGAGTATGCGATATCTGAATGTTATGATTGCAATCTTTATTGAACTAAACAGGGATGGGAAACATCATCAACTACACACAGAAACACTGAGGGTGAACGCTGCCTTATTCATGTACTAGTACGAAATAGACCTTATTCATGTACTAGTACAAAACAGTCCTATATGCAGCAACACCGAAGCGGGCCATTTTTCAGTTCCTATTCCTCTACAATATTCAGTTCTGCAGGATCCACAGACGTGAACTCACCCTCTTCCGAGAACAAGCCACTAATAGCCTTGATGACCTTCTTCTGCGGGATCTGGCTGATCTTGAGCCGGTCCTCCTCGGTCAGCTCCCAGTCGAATATCTCAAGGTTCTGCTTCAGCCTCTCCTTGTTATAGCTCTTGACGATGCACGTCACTCCCTGCTCATGTATCCATCGCAACGCCACCTAATAAGAGAAGACAAGACAACACTGAATATAGTTGAAGAGAGCAGAGAGTAGACGTCAGGCAGTCACGAGTTGGTCTCAGTAGTGACACAGCGACACCTAGAGAAAGCAAGGCAAAGACGACGACGAATACGTGATCAACCAAACCTCATCGGCCAGTCCAACGTCCACGACACCACCGCACGTCAGAAAACGCCAATAGAAGCGCGGTGGGTGGAGATTGGAAAAAGAAGAAAACCCAGCCGGCCAGCACTAGCTGCTAATAGCGTACCTGCGCGACGGTTTTCCCTCTGGCCTTGGCTATCTCGGCGAGCACCTCGGAGTCCAGCACGGCGTTGCCCTGCCCGTCCCAGTTCTGCCCTCCCAGCGGCGAGTAGGCCGCGACGTGGATGCCCCTGTCGGCGCAGTACGCCCTCAGCGTCCGCTGCTGCCACACCGGGTTCAGCTCCACCTGGTTCACCGCAGGCGGGATCGTGGCGACGGCCAGCACCCGGTCGAGGTGCTTGGTGGTGAAGTTGCTCACGCCGATCGCCTTGGCAAGGCCCAGCCGCTGGCACTCCTCCATGGAGCGCCACACGCCCTCGAAGTCCAGCGGCACGGCGTCCTCCTTCTTGTTCGGGAACCTGGGCGGCCCGTTGACGCACACCGGCCAGTGGATCAGGTACAGGTCCACGTACTCCATCTGCAGGTTCCTGCTCCAACGGCACGCGACAGGAATAGTTTTTTTATTTGATTTGAGAAAAATTCATCTACAATTGGAACGCCGGCTACATAGTACTTGCGGAGCAGTACAGGTACAGCAATAGGGACTTACTTGAGAGTTTCCCGGATGGACGGGAGCACGAGGTCCGGGTGGTTCTGCGAGCACCACAGCTTGGACGTTACGAACAGCTCCTCCCGGGACTGCAGGAGCCCGCGCCTGAGCACCTCGGCCACGGCCTCGCCGAGCGGCTTCTCGGTGCCGTACATGAAGGCCGTGTCGAAGTGGCGGAACCCCACCTCGATGGCCGCCAGCACGGCGTTCTTGGTGGCCTCGTGCACCAGGGGGAACTGCGCCGTGCCCATGCCGACCATCGGCATCGGCCTCGCGTCGCCCGACTGCAGGGCCACCTCCGGCACCGCCGCCGCCGCCGTCCCCGTGGATGCCATGCTGACGCGGCTGCAGGTCTGATGTGATGCGCTGTAGCTACAATATCCTGGTGCGGAACAGGGACAGGGATGCGCGTGCCGTGATCCCGTGCCGGTCGCTTTATGTATTGCAAACGTGGTGGTGGACAGGTGACGTCGACTCTTGTCCCTTTGTTGCGTTGGGATTCAGATGCGACGTGGACTCTTTGTCCCTTTAGTGCGACCGGACGAGTTACGCTTCCACTTGTTGGAAGCTTTCGTTTTTTTTCCCTAGCAACCTATACGTTCAACATGAGAGCGATAACTACCGCGTCAGCGTTCTCACCGGTACGATAATATGAAGACTTTTATTTTCGGACGGCAATATTAAGACGGAGATAGTGTCGCTACCATGGAATAATTTTCTCCGATTTCTTCTCCATTTTACTGTGGTTAGATCTGGCCACGATAAAGGACTAGTATAGGGAGAATAAGTTTCAGATTAGTCTTCCTCATTCTTCGGTGGCAGAAAAAGGAAGAAGGAAGACATCATAAAGAAGAAGTTTGTCAGCTCCGCCTACATAAATGTTGGCTGTCAGTCGTTGGACATATGTTCTCTGGGCTTTTGCCGAGTGTTTGCCTGTACGGTCATCCATAATGTAAAGCATCGTACATGTTTGATTTTGAGATTCGGAGCTATTCAAAGTATGTCCAATTTAGATTAAATCAGTTTCTAGATATTTATAGTGTAATCCAGAGTGCTTGTAACATGTTAATATACCCCGCTATTATCTAATATAATTATTCTTTCGTCGCAAAAAGAACCTATATCTCATGTTTGTTATATATAAAACTATAATCGATACGACAAGTCTATTTAAGATAAGTCATCCACATCATCCCACTAACTATCCACACACTACAAGTCTATTTCAACATATATGTCATTCACATCCTCTCTAACTAACTATCCACATCATGTTCCACTAGCAGCTATATCATCACACTAACTTTCAACCTCTTAATTGCAAGATATCCATATCATCTTCACTTAATTTTACTCAAATTCTTCACAATCCCCGCAACAAGACACGAAGTATCTTCTAGTTATTATTCATCTCGAATCTATTGCATGGGCCCTTGGACTAGGTTGGCTAAGTAGAATTGAGTGCCAAAAGGTTTGGGTGGATATGGAAACACCTCGATATGGCATAGACGAAATCATACCAAAACCTTTGGGCTTTGTTTGGATACAAATGTATCCACCTCAATCCATATGTGTTGGAGTGGATCGTGGTGGAAATTAAAATCAAATTCCACCATAGTCCATTTCAACCCATGTGGACTAAGATGAATATATGTGCATCCAAACAAGACCTTAGTTGGGTATATAGGGCTAATGGTGGAGGTTTCATCGCATTAAATAAGCTAACATGGTATAATAAGAATGAAGGCAGATGATTTGATGGGAATGAAACTTGTCTACACTGTTATGATAAGAGTACGTGGGTAATTAGATGTAAATTTAGGTATACTTTAGATCATGTTTAAATGTAGAGTCATGTGCGACTTTACGTTGTTTTACACATTATCAGAAGGTGAGTTATTGTTTAGAAAGAGTTTAGGTCCTTGTATTATTGTTTCCACATGTTGATCACGTTGAAACTCATATGGAGCTTGGTATTGAACTTGTTGAATTTGTTATATCACATAATTATGTGTGTACTATTGTTTTATATATCATAGAGTGTATAAAATTAAATTACCAATATTGATATGACATAGTGTTTCAATTAAAACATATAAACTTATTTAAAACAACAACTTATCAAATTGACTATCTTGTAGTATTAATATAATTTAAAGTGAATCATCTATGTTATGTTATTGCTATGTGATTTATCAATTAAACATTTTCCATATGCTTCATGAGCTATTAAAATAATAAATCATACTTTAGGTTTCGAATTTAATCAAGTTGTGTATTTTTTTCACATGTTAAGTAGAAACTCTAGTGTTTTCCATCTTTTATAAAAATATATTTTTATCAAAAAGATTTTAAGTCCTAGCAGCATTGTTCTCCACACGTTGATAAGTTGAAACTTATATTGCACCAACTGAATTTGTTATATCACATGATTATATGCTTATAGTATTGTTTTATATATCATAGAGTGCTTAAAAATAAAATTACCATACTAATATGACATAGTGCTTCAATTAAATTATAATAACTTATTTAAAATAACAACTTATCAAATTAATTATCATGCAATATTAATATATTTTAAAGTGAATCGTTAGATATTACTACGTGGTTTGTCATTTAAATATTTTTTCCATACTTGATAAGCTATTGAAATAAATATTTACACTAATGTATATATATTTACTTGGTATACAAAATACATGGTGAAACATAGCATTATGGTTATTTAATTTCATAGTTGTAGAAGTTTATAATTTAGAAATATACATGTCTTGTATATTATGTGGTTTGTTGATTTATTTTTTTAATAGCGTATACTAGTATTTGCATATAATTTTGAGATATTTTTTGGTTATTTTTATAATGGCTAAGGTAGATACAAGTACAAAAGTAGTACTCTATATTACATTTCATAACGACATCTATGGTAGGTTGAATGTAAATTTAGGAGGTTATTTTGCATTGTCTTTCATAATTACAAAGGTAGGTAATCTTTAAAATTATTATGGTGTATTTTAAGTTATCTTTTATAAAAGCACATTAATTTTCAACAGCCATGAACGAGAAACCGTCACAAAGCCAAGAAACATGATGAGAGATTACTGTAGTAACATCATCAACATGCATGAATGGAAGAAGTCCGATAGGAGTACACATTGTTCTTTGTCTATCTATGTACAATTTTTGTTTGAAGATTTATAGAAGGATCCTTGGTCATTGCTTCACAAGTTATATACATGTTTTATGTGAATCAGAATTTATGCTTGGACTCCACTCCCACGACATAATTAATCAAGCTTGAAACTAAGGTTATTTTATATTATCTTTCATAATAGCAAGGTAGATAATTTAGATGCAAAGCGAGGGGCTTATTTCAAATTATGTTTCATAATGGCAAAGTAGGTTATCTAGATGCAAATTCATGGGGTTATTTTGATTTGTTTTCATATCGGCATATATGGGTAATTTATATACATATTTAGGGGTTAATTTGAATTATTTTACATAATGCCAGACGTGGGTAATTTAGATGAAAATTTAGAGGTTAGTTTATGTATTTTCATAATAGCAAAGGTGGGTAATTTTTTTATAAATATAAATTATAATAAATCCAATGATTTATATCGGTGACGATGATAATTAGAGTCTATCAAATTAAAGGCCAGATGTTTCTAATTGTTGTGAATTTCTAAGATTTATCTTTTTTCCTAGCGCGTCTAGTTGGAATTAATGTAGTGCCTCCGTTGGGGCCTCAACCAGAGCAGTAGAGCACCAAAGATCAGCATCTTCTCTAAACCGTTGAATAATAAGTGGGACACTAGGGCTCCTACACACTCATTGCGATGTTTCCAAATGAATTATGCTGCCAACATGACAAGAATGGAAACCCTTGTGCCTTCGGGCTCAATCAAGAGTGATGCATTAGACCACAAAATTTGAAACAATAGAGATGGTGTCGACTCACGAATACTGACCACAACAAGCCAACAAATCAGAGGATCTATATCCAAATTTGTTTGCCAAAGACACAATAATCAAGAATACGTGTAATGATTTCCTCCACCTTATCATATAGAGGACACTTGTGGGGTGAGGTAGGCCTTGGCGCGTAAGGCGATCAACAACATAGCAATGCTAATGGCAGGCCATACCAATGAAACACTTCACTCTACCCAAGATTTCCAAAGTCTTTACTAAGGCTTAACGGAAGCCATCTCTATAACTCTAATCCTGAGCCAAGCTCAGACATATGATTGGGCCACGTCACCTGCTATTCTCAGCCATAGGATCGTAAAGGACTAAAAGAACGGACGGTGGATACAGCATCTTCAGGCCATCTCTTGAAACCCAAAACGTCGTCGTCGTTACCCAGCCCCGGCTCTCCTCCTTAGGCCACGTTGCTTGCCTTAATTTTTTAATATTCTCAACTACCGTCCTTCGAGTCCAGCGCCGCGGCTTCCAGAACAGGCGCCGACCCAGCCTTGGCTCTCCTCCTCGGGTATATATATCTCTTATCCATCCGGTGTTCCTCCCCTTTTCTCCAACTGAATCTTTGCTCACATAAACATTGCAATCATCCATCAGCAGCAAGTAATCTCCTCCTCGGGTATATATATCTCTTATCCATCTGGTGTTCCTCCCCTTTTCTTCAACTGAATCTTTGCTCACATAAACGTTGCAATCATCCATCAGCAGCAAATAATCGGCATCGGCCAGGGAAACAGGTACAACCCCAACTTATCTTTACAAGACGAAACCTGCGGACAATATCTATGCAGCGATTGGGCCACGTCGCCAGCAAATCACCGCCGTCCAGACGCGTGCTTCGTCAAATCAAGTCGTTCATTTATTTTATTTTATGTGGCCGAGTAGACGAGCTTCTAGGCTCTTCGTGAGGCTGCTACGGCTGCTGAGAGCATGCGCCGGCGCTGGCCCCATTAAATCTCTCTCTTCCATCTTCTGACCTAAAAAGTCCTCCAAATCTCCAGTTTGCTCTCGAGCCACTGGCAAGCACTGCATCCCTTGGTTCGGCAGCGTGTTCTGCTGTCTTCGACCTCGAACGGGCCTGCGCCGCCGATCGCCCCTGCTTGCGCACTGTGCAGCCGAGCCATAGGCTGCGCGCGCCGACGCCGAGCTTCCTTGTCTGCGCCCTGCCGACCTCCGACTACGTCACGCCACTGGACGCCAGCGCCCTACTGACCTCCGACTGCGCCGCCCAGGTTCGCGCTGGTCTCGCTGGCTTCAATCTCCACTGCGACAAATACAGGAAATACTCATAAGGTAAATAGTCGTGTTCTCACTTATACTATTGTTTCTCAATTTATTCTGTTGCCTATCCATAATAGCAAACCATTATAAGTATCTAGACATCATCATATAACATCATAAATATGTCATATACTTCGTTTTCCTCTTGGAAAGAAAACCACAAATACGTAAATACATGTACTCATACTTGGTCATCCATTGCACCATGCACCCGGTCAGCATGGAGGCCATGAGGTAAACAACCATGTCCTCTTAACTATTCACTGTGATCCTTGTGCGTGTGTCATGAATTGCTAAACAAATTTACAATTTGCATTTCCAACAAAAAGAATCTTCATAATGTACTATAGCCTCTATTAATTTGTTGCTACCTCTACCATGATATGTGAAAAGATAAAATGCGATGTATTTTTTCCCACATGATTACATACCTTCCTCAAACTACTTTTATGAGATAGTCTGTTTTTTAGATCCTCAAGGAAGCTAATACCTGATCCAACTTATGCATCATGTTACATAGAATCGGGGTCCAGCTGCTACCAAATAAAAGATGGCCTCACAGGACAGCGCGGCAACGCCGCGCATCTTTCTAGTGTAGGCTAATCTAGAAGAGAAAGTACCCAATACAACATCAATATAAATGTGTGTCTATCCTCAACATCGAGGTAGTGGTGTTTTAGTTGGTTTATTCTATTGTCACGGTTTGTGTTTGTGATGCTGATGGCTAGACCCATAACTTGCTATAAGTGGTTATAGAAGGCCAACCAAATAAAACACTATACTCTAGGAGGCACCAAGATTTCTGAAGTCTTTCCTAATACTTGAACTTGGTGCTACCATAAACGAAAGCTCCCTAGGTTGATCTAGAAAAGAAAGTACATGCAGCAGCAACACAAATGTTTTTGTCCTCTAGACCTGAACAAGTCAACATCTGCCATCTAGGTAGTGTAGTTTTTTTTTGTATTTGGTTTATTCAGTCCTCACAGTTTGTGATGCTCACGTCTAGAGCAATAGTAACTTGTGATAAGTGGTCAGATGTCTCGAGTTTAGATGAGGCTAGATTTTTCTCTATCATCTAGAAAAAAGTATATAAGCATTTTATGTAGTAGGGATGATCACATTTCAACTACTCTCCCTATTCCAAATTGTAAGTCACTTTGGCTTTTCTAGACATAGCTAGTATCTAGGTGTATAACGTTTTTCCACGAACACGCTTATGCATGTTTTTCGTTAAGTGGGTAGCAGGGATTACAAACCATCATTGTCATAAAAGCGAGATGCCCGTATTAGGTGATGCCGAACAAGAGAGTAACACAACACAGATAAAGACTCAAAGTAGCGCCACATTTTGAAAACCAATTCGCGACTGCAGAAGCTGTACTAGCTTGCTCCCGGTTCAGGTTCAATATAATTATGTATGTAGTCATTTTGTGCAACAGTGTTGATCTAAAATCATTTTTCTCATGTAATGATTGCCCTGCACGTGGTAGATCCAGCACAGGCCACGTCGTTAATAAAAATCTGACATGTGGACAAACCAGTGAATGACACGTGTAAGAGCCAGTACAGGACACGTGGGCCAATACAAATCCAACACATGGTACAAATCTATCCTGCCACGTTGTCGAATAAAAAAAGATGTGTGGCTAGTTCAGGGCGCGACATGTGGCTCACTTAAAAACTGACACGCAGACGTACAACATTGTGACACGTGGTCGAGTAAAAAAAGACACTAGGGTATTGTGTGGTCATGCCACGTGGACCAATAAAAATATGACACATGCTCTAACGAAGAAGCGACACCTGCTCCAACCGCAACACGACACGTGTGCCAATAAAAACCTGACAAGTGGAACAACACGGACACGATACGTGATTCAATTAGCACCTGATACGTGGAGAGGGCCACGTTGTCTAATAACAAGGTGACACATGGCCCAAAGCATCTCTCCAATGTAACCGGCTATAGCATCTACACGTGGAAGCATCTCCAACAGAAGTACCCACCATCGCAGCTGCCCCCTGCCACGCATGCCTAAACAGTTCTATGATGTTCAGTTTTTCGTCACAGATCAAGCTGCTTCGACGACGAGTTTCTCGGGTTCGTCACGGATGTTCAAATATGAAGCGTCCTTTTTGACGAACGATTTTTCGTCATAAAATTTAAATTATGGCGAATTTCACTTCTTCAATGACCAAAGCTGTTTGTCATGTATGTGCAGATTCCTATTAGTGGCTCCTAGTCTCTTGACGACACACGACGGAGACCTGCTCTTGCACGACAAACTCGCGAATTACACTACGACGCGCACGGCCCTTAAGACCACGAACGTTCCCAGGTGTATAACTAAAGCTATATATCTAGAAAATACCAATTGTGGTTTTGTTAGGGCCTATTTGGATCGCTCCACTCCACCAAACTAACTGTGCTCCACTAATTCCACCATAGGATCAAAAAAAAATCCACCCTAGAGCAACTCTATAAAATACCAAAAGGTTTTGGAGTACCTCTTTAGAGCAGAGTTTGTGGAGGACCCTGTTTGACTAGCTAAGTTGAAAGTGAAAAAGGTAGAGCGAAGCAGTCCCAAACAAGCCCTTAATCTTGTCCAGTTTTTGGATCCTATGATGACTTCGTGACCGATCAGTTTCCCTTAGTCATTTGTAGCAGTGGCGGACCCAGGATTTGGCCAAGACTAGGGCCAAATCCTGGCGGCAGCCGAGGCGCGAGGGGCGAGGCTAGGCCCTACCTGCCTGCGAGGGCGACGGCAGCCGCCGGGCGCCGGCAAGCGGGGGCCACGCCGCCGCGAGGTGGAGCAGGAGGCTGGAGGCAGGACCTAGGGGCGAGGCTTGACCCTGCCTGCCTGCGAGGGCGATGGTGGCCGCCGGGCGCCAGCAATCGAGGGCCGCGCCGCCGCGGGGTGGAGCAGGAGGCGGAGGCAGGCAGGAACGGCGGCGCCGGCGCATGATACGAACGGGAGGCGCGGAAGGCGGAAGAGTCACGAGCAGCCAGTCGAACAACACGTGATGGCGTGGCCGCGTTAGTGCCGAGCGACTCCCCTGCCTGTGCCCTACCCACGACCTTGGGCCTGAGCATGGAGGAGATCAGGAGAAGTACGGGATAGCTGTGACGAGCAGGGAGCCGCTCAAGGCTATCCCTGAGCCCAAGCTTTCGGATCACCTCTATTCTGGTTCTGGGCCATGATGTAGCATCCGGTCTGCCCTAGTTTTCTCTTTACTGGGCTTCGTTGTTGGGCCAAAAGTGAAGACTTGCTCCTAAAAAATCTGGACCATGACTAGGGCCATGGCCCTACTGGCCCTAGGCCTGGGCCCGCCCCTGTTTGTAGGCAGCGGTAAGTATGCATCATAGACCTATATGTAGGGGTGTAAACATATCGGATATGGACAAATATCTACGGATATGGATACAAATACTCTCTCCGTTCCTAAATAATTATCGTTCTCGCTTCCTGAGGAACAACTTTGGCAAAATATATATAAAAAATATTGATATTTATAGTAAAAAATTAAAATCATTAGATAGATCGTTGAATCTATTTTCATAATAGATTTATTTGGAGATTCAAATATTGCACGTATTTTCTACAAATCCAGTCAAACTTACGGCACGGAAACCAAAAGCGACAGTTATTTGGGGATGGAGGGAGTACATGTATATAGCTATATAGTATTCCTCATATTTGGATTCAATCATAGATAGTTCAGATAAGATATGAATGGATATCGATATTATATATAACCAAATTTGAGTATATAGATACGGATACTAAATTAACGAATTTAAATTAAGTATGTTCCATACGGATATTGAAGTCCTTTGATCGGACAGTCGGTCGCAAAATATCGGTAACATTTATACCCCTCCTACGTATATGAGTCCCTTGTTTTGGTTAAAAGTCAACTTACATTTTTTGCATGTGAAACAGTCCATACCAGGCCTAGATCGGTATAACTAACCCAAATTGGTTGGGCTGGCTTGGGCATCGACTAAAATAGTGCTAGTTTCTGTTTTAAGCGGACACCACCTGGAAGCTGCGCTTCCCTCTTGTCAAAGGAAGCAGTTGAAGAGTCGCCATCCATTGTGATGTGTCAAATTCTCCCCTTAATTGTCCGCTAGATTCCAGCGTGGAACCCACGTCCACGTCGCCCCAATTTTTCCTGGCCGTTGGATCTTCCATTGTGTGGCCCAGATTGCTTGGAACGGATTTCTCTAGGAGCAGCTTCTCGTGCTTCTTGTTTGCTTCTCCTGCTTCTCTACTGCTTCTCCTTGGCTTCTCGATCGAATCCGGGGAGACAAATATAAACTCGGGCTTCCGCTTCTCCTTCCTGATTCATCTTCTCGTCCCCTCCGCTCTCTCTCCCTGTCGCACTCTCCCTCTCCAGCCCGACGCCGATAGGGTGGGCGATGGCGGCTCCCGTGACCGGGGCGCGGCGGCTGCGACCACCCTCCTCCTCGTCGTCCTCCTCCTCCTCCTCCGCTATCCCTTGCCTGCCTCTCACCTCCGTTTCTCCCTCCCCTTCCTCTCTCTCCCCTTCCTTCCCGAGGTGGCGGCCGGGGCGACGACGGCGCCCCCTGCAGGCGGTTCGACGGCGAGGGTGGGGCCCGACAGCCCCTCCCTCTCCTCCACCCTCCGTGCGGGCTGCTGAAAGCCCAATTTGGTTTTGGTAATTAATGACACCAAGTTGCTAATGCCATTGTGATTAAGTGAATTGAGCTAGACATGGCAACATATGTGGCAAGGAGTGGTGGCCACAAGATCACAAAGAGATGGTGCATGAACATGAAATGACAATCATGGTGGAGATGCACATAAAATGATGAACAGGTGATCAAGCATGAGGAGATGGACTTGGAACAAAGCGATCAAGGCAAAGGTATAATCATAGGGTTTGCTTTTGCCGGTCTAAGATGAGTAGAGAAGTAATTGACCGGGTTTAGGATTGATAGCCGACTATCAAGAGGGGAAATCACGGTTAGCTCGTGAATCAAGTGCTACTAGGTCATCATCTTGAGCATATGCATTATGATCTAGTAAAGAGCTAATGTAACGCCTTGTAAAATGATTGTGAAAATGCTAACACACATGCACATGGTGATATACACTTGGTGGTGTTAGCACATTTGTGAAGGCGGTGGAGTTTGAGCGATAGAGAGGGGTTTGGGGTTCTCTCTCCCTCCCACCGAGCTTGCAAGGTGGGATTCAGGCGTTTTTAAGAAAATGAAATGACTATTTTCCTTTACGCCGAAGTCGAGAATTGGAGGCAAAGTCATGGAAGGGTTCCTCACTGTTTTCAAGCATCAGACGTGGGCTTTGCAGGCGTCGGACGCTGGCCTTAGGAGCATCAAACGCTTGCGTCAGCGTCTGGTGGCTAACCCTAGGCGGCGCGCTGCTGGCGAGCTTGCATCAGACGCACTGGTGAAGTGGCGATGGACGTTGGACGTCAGCGTCCGCACCGTGTGACGTCAGCTGCTTCACGAGCTATTGAATGGGTCGGACGCAGCCGCATCAGTTGCACCACCAACGGACGCGTTTGGTGGTCGATTGCCGGTTTCTAGAGCTCTCTGAACTGCGTTTGTTGGACGTCGGACGCGGAGGCTAGGGAGGCGTCGGACGCGTCTGTTGCACGCGAGCCGACCGTTGGAAGTTTGAAGCAGGACACGTGGCACCATCCTGTGCGTCTGATGCGGCATCGCGCGTCTGTTGGGTAGGCATCAGATGCGTCTGATGACCTCGACCAGCTCCAACGGCTACCCCTTGAGTGTTTTGTTATAAATAGAAGAGGGGTGGCCTTGGGGGGCTAACTCTTACACTTCTGAGATATTGAGGCATACTTTGAGCTAGAGAACACTTCCTCCACTCATCTCCTTGCTTGGTTGCATACTCTAGTGAGATTGAGTGAGATTCAAGTGTATTGCTTAGTGATTTGCATCTAGTGTCACTTGATCTTTGAGTTGACTGCGGATTTCTTGTTACTCTTGGGTGTTTTCTGACATCCTAGACGGCTTGAAGCAGCGGTGGTGTTCAGCTCGTAATTGGAGATTATTTCGAGCCTCACCAAGTGATTGTGAGGGGTTCTTGAACCTTTCCCGTAGGAGTTCGTGAATTGGCTACTCTAGTAGAGCCCGTGGCTTGGAGGATCCCCATCTTATCAGTGCATGTGCGACACCCACTGAGAATTTGACTCTTGATAGTCAATTAGCTCGCGATCCAAGCATCGTCACAACGAGGACTAGCTTACCGGGAAGCAAGTGAACCTCGGTAAAAAAATCTTGTGTCATCTCTTTGCTGAGGATTTCATCTTGTGATTGTGATTGCTTTGATTGATTGGTTCATTAGAAATATCTCTACTCATCAACGTCGGTATAACAATACATGCTCACTCCTTTACTTACTTGTCTACCTTGCTAGTTGCTTAGATTGTTATCTCTTGTAGATTCTAACTCCTAATTTGTGTAGTGTATCTCTTTCACCAAGGAGTAGAGCAAGTAGTGACTTAGCTTTGTTGGTGTGGATTAGAGATTATAGCCTTCATATCTACTAGAATTGTTTAGGTGGCTTGCATAGTGTAATTGAGTTAGTGCTAGAATTAGCTTCGCCATCTTTTGTACTAACTTTGTTGTTGAGTAAAGTTTGTAGATTTTTGAAAAGGCTATTCACTCCCCTCTAGCCATTTAGGACCTTATAGCTGCTCAATGCCTCCTCTCGCCGGGAGGTTGTGCTCCTCTACTTGATGAAGCCCTAGGTGGCTGTGCGGCGGCGCCTGCCCTCTTCGTCGCCGGCGGCGAAGCTCGGTGGCTGGATCTGGCGGTGACTCACCCTCTTCATCTCCTCCTTCGTCCCATGCCTCCTCTCCCAGATCGTTGCTCCCTCGCGGTTTTTTGGAGTGCCAGATCCTCACAACAATTTCTATAGCATTTGAGAACTACAGTTTCTAATGCTTTTCCTAATTTGTAGGGGAGAACATTGCAATTTCAATTCTTGTTCGCATGTACTCCAAAGCTTACCTGCCACTAGGATAGACTTATTGTAGTAGACAGTGCTTCTCCAGTCAGAGAATAGCCTTTTAATTTGTTCCTAATACCTGCAAGTTGTCACGTTAAGAACAGCCAGGTTTTATTTTTATTTTGTACGGCCAGGTTTTCTAATTCAATCTTAATGCACTATTAGAATTCTACTACTGTGTGAATAAATTTTCTTTTGTCTCCACTTTGTTTTGCATTGCAGGGCACGGTGACTGCCTTTTTGTTGGCTGGAGTTGGCAATATGGATCTGAGAAAGAAAACAGATTATCTCATTGTTGATAACAGTAATTTCTTGAAACTGTTAATATGCAAAGCCATTTAAGTTGTTTCTGGTAGTTTGAATTCGGCTAACTTTGACTTCACATGATAATGATGTCAAATTGTTAACTGTCATACATGACTCGCCCATGGATCCATAATGCTAATTTAGAGTAAAATGTTCAGCTTGATGAATCTTTTGAAAGCTTCACATGTTAATGATGTCAAATTGTTAACTGTCATACATGACTTGCCCATTGATCCATAATGCTAATTTAGAGTAAAATGTTCAACTTGATGAATCTTTTGAAAGCTCTGCCACATAGTCCGCTTACAAAAAAAAATGGCCTCTGGCCATTGTGTGTCACTCAGTTTATTGCAATATTAGCATGCTGGTAGATGTGCTTCAGCAATGGTTCTTCATAGTAAGTTTTTTTTGTGGTGGCTTCTGAGCCAATAAAGTATACTTGAACATTACACAATCATTTGTGCATTCCAGTGACTGTTTAGCTAATGTGTCGAACCTGAAGTCGTTCTATTGGGCTAAAAATTTTGCTATGTACAAGATTCAAACTTCTAAAGTAGCTTATGAGCCTATGAGGTTTGATTATAGATTATTGGACACATTTAGGTTTTCCTTTTGCAGTTGGTCCACTTTTTTGAAAGATAGAAGTTAAAGTTTTCAGGAAAAAAAATTATTTGTTAGCTCAACATTTGTTTATGGCTTCTTGTATTTAGTTGCAATTCTGATCTTCTAGCATTAACTTTTTGGTTTTATTTATATCGTTCTTATTAGTTAGTATGCTGATAACATCCTGTGTGCTTACCAAGTTATGTATTTATTATGCTACAGAAACAACAGATAAACAAATTGAAGATGCATTTAAGGAGTTCACCGCTAGAGAGGACATTGCAATTGTACTCATCAGCTAATATGCAGGTAATCTTTTTTTGATACAGTAGGTTTTTTTTTGGTCCAGCTGTTTATTCCTTTGTATCATGGAATCATCGCAGAGCTAAACTTTCTGCCTCAAAGCTTAGGTGAATGAGTTAGTTTTGGGAAATTTGAGCTCGATTCTAAAAACATTAAAATGTACCTTTACGGGTAGAATTTTGGAGCCTGTAGTATTTCATTACGACATACTTGCATATGCCCCTGCAGGTGTAATTACCTTTTATTGGACTTAGTTCTAACTGCTTGCTCAGCCGGGAGAACTTAGGCTCCTATAATATTTAGCGCACATAGGAGCTCCAGCAATGCACCAAAATTTAGCTTTAAACTTTGGTATATTTTGAGTAGTTGTGTAAAAGCTGAAACTGAAATGCTTCAAAAACTGGTTTAAGACTCTTATGCCAGTCCTTATGATGAAATTGCGAAGTTAATTGTTCAGAAGGAGTGCAACACAATTTTAAACCCACTAAAACTGACAAGTCGCCTGCCTCAATCCTTCCAGGCTGTGATTTCCAAGAAATTTATCTTCTCCGTTGCCCTTACTGAAGACTCATTTACTTCTAGAGCAAAGAGGCAGTATAAGATTAATTCCATTGTAGATAGATCAGACAGGCGTAACTCTGCTTTCAATACTGTCACTTCTAGAACGGTCGCACAAATTACTCCACCTCCCGCAACGAGTTCCACACCGGCAGGAACTTCGCTTGATGCTAGAAAGGGTCCCCAGGCTGAACCACAGATTCTATCCATTGACTCTGGTACTCAATCGGCACGTTACACTGCCTTCCCTTAACTGTTTAAATTTCCTTACAAAAGCCTATAACTGCATAAACCTATTTTCCCATTCCAAGTGCAGATACTTGCTCCATCAATTGACCCAGACAAACACTTTTAAAGGATCTTATCACTGGGTAAGCCACATTAACATATAAAAATTAATGAACGAATTTCAACTTTGTCACTCTTTTTGATTGTTCTCATCGGAAATTTTGTCTTCTTTCAGTGTGCTTTAGGCCATCAACAGAAGCAACACACACTCGCAGCCAGCTATTTCCATATGACACTGTCACTGACAAGGTGGAACCATACAGATTTACTCACCTGTGCCTCACCAATTTATACCTGAAAAATTACTGCTCCACAGTTTTCGTATGCTTCACCATCTTGTAATTTGTAAACTTTCTGCCTTCGTTTCCAGGAAACTATAAAAGATGAAAATTTGGATGCAGGAGGAATCATACAGGATGATCAGAACAATCCACCTGCTTCAGTGCTACAGCCAAAACCAAAAAGGTCAACCAAAAAGGTCAAATTGCAGACCCAAAAATTTGTTCCAGTTCATTCGGGCATATACAATTGCTCACAGATGTGTGCATACGAATTACAGGCCTACATCTACTGGCTCCAAGTATTAACCAAGGGATAGTGCTCATAAGTCATCTTAAGCGAACGCCCCAAGCTAAGTAAGCGTTATATAATTCATTTATCATGCACGTGGTTTCATTTATCATGCACGTGGTCTCATTATCAACCACTAATCTACCGCTTTCATACAATTGTTATTTAGTAATCTAAAACTACAGAGACCTTTCAGTGTTCGTTCTTACTCTTCCTTGAATACCTCCGATATATGCGCAACCTACTGTTCCTTAGACTACAACCTAGCTTGCTAGTTATAAATCATAGAACAGATTCCTTACTCAGTGAACCTTTTACATTTGTTACCGATTCATTAAATTTCTTTGCCAAACTGTGTCCTGCCTTGCTTCTTAAGCCATAGCAGATGCCCGTGTGTTGCTACGGAACCAAAATTTCAATGCAGTAATAATATAAAAAATATACTGCATCAAAATGAATAGACAAATAAATTTAAATTTAGTTTAATAACATACTATTCTGAGCCACGTTCAAATAAATAAGCATCAATTTCCAATAAAAAACATCAATTCATCATATATATTTCTCCATATCTATTCTTTACAACAATTTGAATTTGTCTTGGCACACAATTTAACAACTTTCTCTATTTCCTATTCCATGGTACTCTCCTTTGCCTAGCCCTCCAGTTGTGTTTCCAACACCAGGAATTTAAGACCTTCAGTTCATCCCCTGCCTCGCTAACCTGACGATGCTACTAAGCTGCTTCCTCACTGAAATTGCAAATAATCGATGCGTCACTGGACTTCTGAACTGTATTCTTAGCAGATTCCTCAACAACACATGATATTACATCTTCATTCACTTATACATGAGGTGTAAATGGTTGAGAGCATAGCCCATGTATTATCTCGTGGAATTTGCTATAGCATTGACGTTCTGCATTACCATTGCAACGATTGTTCCTGCGTGGCTATATACTTCTGGCCAATTCATCCTTCTGCAATATACTAAGACCAGCTCTCAAAATTTCCTTTTTCTAAAAAAAGAACCTCAAAAAATCCCATTAAGTTGGCGTCGTACTTGCATTGATCATGCTAATTCGATGTTATCCACTAACTCAAGTACACAAGCTATTGAGAAAAAAAGAAAGGATGGAAGGAAACAATAAAATGCATGACATGCAAGATCGCTCTAAGAGCATATTCCCAACTAACATCACTCTATATTGATATGGTAACAACATTGTATACTGATATGCACATGTAATATCTTTGTCACAAAAAGAATGTATCACTCCACAACTGTGGGTACCATCCTGACCTCTACTACAAACATGATACCATCCTGACCTCTACTACAAACTTGATACCATCCTGACCTGCTATCGGTACTACAAAATAAAGATGCAAACATTTCATCTTATACCTGCTACTTTGGGTACGCACGTGTGAGCAGGCTCATGCACACGGTATCATGTTGCTGTTGAATATGCACTTCATACCACCTGGTGGGTAAAATGAGAAAAAAAAGAGTTAGCAACAGCACTCATATAACAGGGATCTTCTAGTACAAAATAACCAGCCCTATCAAATGGTTCAAATAGTCATGCATCAGTTCATGGCTTTGGTAAAGTGTTGCAATTTCAAACTACTATAGAAAGAAATAATTGATTTTGTCCAAATAGTTATTGGAAGAGATATCAATTCTTCCCTAGAAGGCAAAGCAAACATCCTAAGTAGTTAAGTTGTCCTCCATCAATTTAATAGCAGAAGCAAACTTGATTGTAAGAAGAGTATGGAGGCCCTTGATGTACTTGAAAGCAGCGATATGCTGATATCCTTCATGAGTCCTCGTTTCTGTTACATGCATCTCTGCAGTACAAAAAATAATTAACCTGTAGGCGATAACCTAGAAGAACAAAACAAAATCATGACTGTTAGGAAGCTGGATCAGGAAACAGAGACATAGGTTGCAGATCACGGTGAACTGTATTGCATTCTATGGCAATTCAATTTGCTAAAAACACAGCAGGTAGAGTGAGCAACAGTAGTCCGCTCCATACTGTTCTGACAATCAGCAATCCACAAAGGCGTCGCCAAGAAGCCTCCGTGTGGTTTGCTCCATGTAGCTCAGTAGCTGTGCAGTATTCGAGCACACTGCATAAACCTGAACTTGTGATGTACGTCGCACTTGATTGTGCAATCTTACCAAAATGCAAAGTCTGCTCCAGAGGATGCACCGATATAAACAGCATGGGTCATTTATTATTTTATTGATCTGAGCTATGTCAAGCATTTATCATTAGTAATTTTAGAAACTACTGTAAGTCCATACTCCCTTTCCCAATTTCACAATTCAGAAATAAATTGTATGCAAGCATTTAATCCATATATCACCAATAACCGGGTAGAACCATCAGTAATTGAAGCAAATAAATTGCTCACCTATTTCAGGAATCCATCGAATTGCAAATTTTACTAAACGGTCTAGTAATTTGCAAGCATTACCTTCCATTACGTCATGCACGATTCAGTGATAGGCTCTGCCTAGTTGCTGTAGACACATCCGCCATCCACTCTTGGAACTGCGCTGACAAATTGAAGAGGCGACCAGCTAGCCGCGCGTGACGCACCGCCACGCCTCCCAGCCGATGGTCGGTGCTAGCTGGTTGTCACTTCTCCGGCTGTACGCCGGTCCGCAGTACGCATTGCTAACAGCACCCTTCCCCATTATGCCGTCTGGCCGTTCCCCGCCTTCTACACAGTGGAGGAGCCAACCAGGAGTACCACGTCGTCGAAAAGAGTTGTCCCCGCCGGATCTACCTTCATCGCAGATTTGCAGTACTCGAGGCCGCCATGCCTTGTACCTGCACGGCTGGACCCTCCCTGAGGCAAGCTGATTCCGGATGGGGAGACAACCAGGTGGGATGGGAAAGGGGCGGGTTCAGGTGCTGGCTGCGGCTACCAGCTGGTTTGTCGTTGGCGAGGCGTGCTGCGGCGGCTGGGCGGGATGGGGGCAGTCGCGAAGACAGCTACCGGGCCGCGAGGCGTGCTGTGGCGGGGTGGCGGCTAGGCGGTGTACCTGCCGCCACAGGAGGAGGAGGACGTGGCGGAGAGGCGGGCGTCGGGGGGCGCTCGGCGGCGGCGGCGGCGGCGTCGGGGCCGAGCAGGCGAAGCCACAAAGGGCGCGGGGAGCCGGGGACTCGCATTTTTTTCCCTGATGAGGACTCGCGAGGTTGAGGGAGTGGAGTTGGGGGAGGCGTGGGAGTCGGAGGCACGTTGATTTGACTGTTGACGTCTCCACTTTCATCTTTTTAGGAGTAGAGATTTAATTGAGATAACGCCGAAGCAATATCATAATAAATGTACACCTCAATAGCTTCCTTGCCATACAATCAGTCTATTCCACTACAATATTTTGTTCAGTCAATAATTTTTTTCGCCTCAAAGCAGGTCACAGCAATTTAAAAGGTAGCGGCTTTGCCCTTTTGCAACATGTTCAGGACCATGCCTGACAACTACAACATGGATCACGTTTCCCATGCATGTCAACCATATATAACTCCGAAGTGTTCCAGACCATACTACCAAAAGGTCATGGTGTACAAACAAGTGCGAAACCAATTTCCAAGCCTGTTGACTGTATAATAGCCAGGCCATTGCACTTTCATCTACAATTAGTTACTTAAACCATCTGGTGCTGCCTTAAACTTATATACCTGCTTGCAAGCCTGTTGATTGTATAATAGCCAGGCCATCAAACTTTCATCTGCCGTTTGTTACTTAGACCCGTCTGGTGCTGTCCTAAACTTATATAGCTGTTTATCTAGATACTTAATAAAGGCATATATGCTACATGTATCGAACTGAATGTGCTGAAATCCTTCTTCGTATTATGGTTCACTATACTTCAGCTATCAGACGCTGAAATAGCCATACTCTACCATGCTAGGCACCTCTCTATCTTACGGTGCTCCATTTACGTTCCAGCTGCTTCATCCTATATCTCATACCAATTCAACCTCCAAATTTATCTCTGCATGTGCGCGCGATGGCGCGCGCCCTTCACTAGTGATACAACACATGACAACTGAGAAAGACAACAAGGGCGTCAGTAGCATTGATGGCCACCGATCATTTGTGTATGCGAAATTACCATAACCTCGTATTAGACTTCGAGTACGCAACATCTGAATGTTATGATTACAATCTTTACTGAACTGAATGGGGATAAGAAACATCATCAACACACAGAAACACCGAGGGTGAACGTTCACTTATTCATATGAACTAGTACGAAATACTCCCAGCGGCGAGTAGGCCGCGACGTGGATGCCCCTGTCGGCGCAGTACGCCCTCAGCGTCCGCTGCTGCCACACCGGGTTCAGCTCCACCTGGTTCACCGCGGGCGGGATCGTGGCGACGGCCAGGACCCGGTCGAGGTGCTTGGTGGTGAAGTTGCTCACGCCGATCGCCTTGGCGAGGCCCAGCCGCTGGCACTCCTCCATGGCGCGCCACACGCCCTCGAAGTCCAGCGGCACGGCGTCCTCCTTGTTGCTCGGGAACCTGGGTGGCCCGTTGACGCACACCGGCCAGTGGATCAGGTACAGGTCCACGTACTCCATCTGCAGGTTCCTGCTCCAACGGCACGCGACAGGAATAGTTTTTTATTTGATTTGAGAAAAATTCATCTACAATAGGGACTTACTTGAGAGTTTCCCGGAGGGACGGCAGCACGAGGTCAGGGTGGTTCTGCGAGCACCACAGCTTGGACGTCACGAACAGCTCCTCCCGGGACTGCAGGAGCCCGCGCCGGAGCGCCTCGTCCACGGCCTCGCCGAACGGCTTCTCGGTGCCGTACATGAAGGCCGTGTCGAAGTGGCGGAACCCCACCTCGATGGTCGCCAGCACGGCGTTCTTGGTGGCCTCGTGCACCAGGGGGAACTGCGCCGTACCCATGCCGACCATCGGCATCGGCCTCGCGTCGCCCGACTGCAGGGCTACCTCCGGCACCGCCGCCGCCGCCGTCCCCGTGGATGCCATGCTGACGCGGCTGCAGGTCTGATGTGATGCGCTGTAGCTACAATATCCTGGTGCGGAACAGGGACAGGGATGCGCGTGCCGTGATCCCGTGCCGGTCGCTTTATGTATTGCAAACGTGGTGGTGGACAGGTGACGTCGACTCTTGTCCCTTTGTTGCGTTGGGATTCAGATGCGACGTGGACTCTTTGTCCCTTTAGTGCGACCGGACGAGTTACGCTTCCACTTGTTGGAAGCTTTCGTTTTTTTTCCCTAGCAACCTATACGTTCAACATGAGAGCGATAACTACCGCGTCAGCATTCTCACCGGTACGATAACATGAAGACTTTTATTTTCGGACGGCGATATTAAGACGGAGATAGTGTCGTTACCATGGAATAATTTTCTTCGATTTCTTCTCCATTTTACTGTGATTAGATCTGGCCACGATAAATGACTAGTATAGGGAGAATAAGTTTCAGATTAGTCTTCCTCATTCTTCGGTGGCAGAAAGAGGAAGAAGGAAGACATCATAAAGAAGAAGTTTGTCAGCTCCGCCTACATAAATGTTGGCTGTCAGTCGTTGGACATATGTTCTCTGGCCTTTTGCCGAATGTTTGCCTGTACGGTCATCCATAATGTAAAGCATCGTACATGTTTGATTTTGAGATTCGGAGCTATTCAAAGTATATCCAATTTAGATTAAATCAGTTTCTAGATATTTATAGTGTAATCCAGAGTGCTTGTAACATGTTAATATACCCGGCTATTATCTAATATAATTATTCTTTCGTCGCAAAAAGAACCTATATCTCATGTTTGTTATATATAAAACTATAATCGATACGACAAGTCTATCTCAAGATAAGTCATCCACATCATCCCACTAACTATCCACACACTACAAGTCTATTTCAACATATATGTCATTCACATCCTCTCTAACTAACTATCCACATCATGTTCCACTAGCAGCTATATCATCACACTAACTTTCAACCTCTTAATTGCAAGATATCCATATCATCTTCACTTAATTTTACTCAAATTCTTCACAATCCCCGCAACAAGACACGAAGTATCTTCTAGTTATTATTCATCTCGAATCTATTGCATGGGCCCTTGGACTAGGTTGGCTAAGTAGAATTGAGTGCCAAAAGGTTTGGGTGGATATGGAAACACCTCGATATGGCATAGACGAAATCATACCAAAACCTTTGGGCCTTGTTTGGATACAAATGTATCCACCTCAATCCATATGTGCTGGAGTGGATCGTGGTGGAAATTAAAATCAAATTCCACCATAGTCCATTTCAACCCATGTGGACTAAGATGAATATATGTGCATCCAAACAAGACCTTAGTTGGGTATATAGGGCTAATGGTGGAGGTTTCATCGCATTAAATAAGCTAACATGGTATAATAAGAATGAAGGCAGATGATTTGATGGGAATGAAACTTGTCTACACTGTTATGATAAGAGTACGTGGGTAATTAGATGTAAATTTAGGTATACTTTAGATCATGTTTAAATGTAGAGTCATGTGCGACTTTACGTTGTTTTACACATTATCAGAAGGTGAGTTATTGTTTAGAAAGAGTTTAGGTCCTTGTATTATTGTTTCCACATGTTGATCACGTTGAAACTCATATGGAGCTTGGTATTGAACTTGTTGAATTTGTTATATCACATAATTATGTGTGTACTATTGTTTTATATATCATAGAGTGTATAAAATTAAATTACCAATATTGATATGACATAGTGTTTCAATTAAAACATATAAACTTATTTAAAACAACAACTTATCAAATTGACTATCTTGTAGTATTAATATAATTTAAAGTGAATCATCTATGTTATGTTATTGCTATGTGATTTATCAATTAAACATTTTCCATATGCTTCATGAGCTATTAAAATAATAAATCATACTTTAGGTTTCGAATTTAATCAAGTTGTGTATTTTTTCACATGTTAAGTAGAAACTCTAGTGTTTTCCATCTTTTATAAAAATATATTTTTATCAAAAAGATTTTAAGTCCTAGCAGCATTGTTCTCCACACGTTGATAAGTTGAAACTTATATTGCACCAACTGAATTTGTTATATCACATGATTATATGCTTATAGTATTGTTTTATATATCATAGAGTGCTTAAAAATAAAATTACCATACTAATATGACATAGTGCTTCAATTAAATTATAATAACTTATTTAAAATAACAACTTATCAAATTAATTATCATGCAATATTAATATATTTTAAAGATATTACTACGTGGTTTGTCATTTAAATATTTTTTCCATACTTGATAAGCTATTGAAATAAATATTTACACTAATGTATATATATTTACTTGGTATACAAAATACATGGTGAAACATAGCATTATGGTTATTTAATTTCATAGTTGTAGAAGTTTATAATTTAGAAATATACATGTCTTGTATATTATGTGGTTTGTTGATTTATTTTTTTAATAGCGTATACTAGTATTTGCATATAATTTTGAGATATTTTTTGGTTATTTTTATAATGGCTAAGGTAGATACAAGTACAAAAGTAGTACTCTATATTACATTTCATAACGACATCTATGGTAGGTTGAATGTAAATTTAGGAGGTTATTTTGCATTGTCTTTCATAATTACAAAGGTAGGTAATCTTTAAAATTATTATGGTGTATTTTAAGTTATCTTTTATAAAAGCACATTAATTTTCAACAGCCATGAACGAGAAACCGTCACAAAGCCAAGAAACATGATGAGAGATTACTGTAGTAACATCATCAACATGCATGAATGGAAGAAGTCCGATAGGAGTACACATCGTTCTTTGTCTATCTATGTACAATTCTTGTTTGAAGATTTATAGAAGGATCCTTGGTCATTGCTTCACAAGTTATATACATGTTTTATGTGAATCAGAATTTATGCTTGGACTCCACTCCCACGACATAATTAATCAAGCTTGAAACTAAGGTTATTTTATATTATCTTTCATAATAGCAAGGTAGATAATTTAGATGCAAAGCGAGGGGCTTATTTCAAATTATGTTTCATAATGGCAAAGTAGGTAATCTAGATGCAAATTCATGGGGTTATTTTGATTTGTTTTCATACCGGCATATATGGGTAATTTATATACATATTTAGGGGTTAATTTGAATTATTTTACATAATGCCAGACGTGGGTAATTTAGATGAAAATTTAGAGGTTAGTTTATGTATTTTCATAATAGCAAAGGTGGGTAATTTTTTTATAAATATAAATTATAATAAATCCAATGATTTATATCGGTGACGATGATAATTAGAGTCTATCAAATTAAAGGCCAGATGTTTCTAATTGTTGTGAATTTCTAAGATTTATCTTTTTTCCTAGCGCGTCTAGTTGGAATTAATGTAGTGCCTCCGTTGGGGCCTCAACCAGAGCAGTAGAGCACCAAAGATCAGCATCTTCTCTAAACCGTTGAATAATAAGTGGGACACTAGGGCTCCTACACACTCATTGCGATGTTTCCAAATGAATTATGCTGCCAACATGACAAGAATGGAAACCCTTGTGCCTTCGGGCTCAATCAAGAGTGATGCATTAGACCACAAAATTTGAAACAATAGAGATGGTGTCGACTCACGAATACTGACCACAACAAGCCAACAAATCAGAGGATCTATATCCAAATTTGTTTGCCAAAGACACAATAATCAAGAATACGTGTAATGATTTCCTCCACCTTATCATATAGAGGACACTTGTGGGGTGAGGTAGGCCTTGGCGCGTAAGGCGATCAACAACATAGCAATGCTAATGGCAGGCCATACCAATGAAACACTTCACTCTACCCAAGATTTCCAAAGTCTTTACTAAGGCTTAACGGAAGCCATCTCTATAACTCTAATCCTGAGCCAAGCTCAGACATATGATTGGGCCACGTCACCTGCTATTCTCAGCCATAGGATCGTAAAGGACTAAAAGAACGGACGGTGGATACAGCATCTTCAGGCCATCTCTTGAAACCCAAAACGTCGTCGTCGTTACCCAGCCCCGGCTCTCCTCCTTAGGCCACGTTGCTTGCCTTAATTTTTTAATATTCTCAACTACCGTCCTTCGAGTCCAGCGCCGCGGCTTCCAGAACAGGCGCCGACCCAGCCTTGGCTCTCCTCCTCGGGTATATATATCTCTTATCCATCCGGTGTTCCTCCCCTTTTCTCCAACTGAATCTTTGCTCACATAAACATTGCAATCATCCATCAGCAGCAAGTAATCTCCTCCTCGGGTATATATATCTCTTATCCATCTGGTGTTCCTCCCCTTTTCTTCAACTGAATCTTTGCTCACATAAACGTTGCAATCATCCATCAGCAGCAAATAATCGGCATCGGCCAGGGAAACAGGTACAACCCCAACTTATCTTTACAAGACGAAACCTGCGGACAATATCTATGCAGCGATTGGGCCACGTCGCCAGCAAATCACCGCCGTCCAGACGCGTGCTTCGTCAAATCAAGTCGTTCATTTATTTTATTTTATGTGGCCGAGTAGACGAGCTTCTAGGCTCTTCGTGAGGCTGCTACGGCTGCTGAGAGCATGCGCCGGCGCTGGCCCCATTAAATCTCTCTCTTCCATCTTCTGACCTAAAAAGTCCTCCAAATCTCCAGTTTGCTCTCGAGCCACTGGCAAGCACTGCATCCCTTGGTTCGGCAGCGTGTTCTGCTGTCTTCGACCTCGAACGGGCCTGCGCCGCCGATCGCCCCTGCTTGCGCACTGTGCAGCCGAGCCATAGGCTGCGCGCGCCGACGCCGAGCTTCCTTGTCTGCGCCCTGCCGACCTCCGACTACGTCACGCCACTGGACGCCAGCGCCCTACTGACCTCCGACTGCGCCGCCCAGGTTCGCGCTGGTCTCGCTGGCTTCAATCTCCACTGCGACAAATACAGGAAATACTCATAAGGTAAATAGTCGTGTTCTCACTTATACTATTGTTTCTCAATTTATTCTGTTGCCTATCCATAATAGCAAACCATTATAAGTATCTAGACATCATCATATAACATCATAAATATGTCATATACTTCGTTTTCCTCTTGGAAAGAAAACCACAAATACGTAAATACATGTACTCATACTTGGTCATCCATTGCACCATGCACCCGGTCAGCATGGAGGCCATGAGGTAAACAACCATGTCCTCTTAACTATTCACTGTGATCCTTGTGCGTGTGTCATGAATTGCTAAACAAATTTACAATTTGCATTTCCAACAAAAAGAATCTTCATAATGTACTATAGCCTCTATTAATTTGTTGCTACCTCTACCATGATATGTGAAAAGATAAAATGCGATGTATTTTTTCCCACATGATTACATACCTTCCTCAAACTACTTTTATGAGATAGTCTGTTTTTTAGATCCTCAAGGAAGCTAATACCTGATCCAACTTATGCATCATGTTACATAGAATCGGGGTCCAGCTGCTACCAAATAAAAGATGGCCTCACAGGACAGCGCGGCAACGCCGCGCATCTTTCTAGTGTAGGCTAATCTAGAAGAGAAAGTACCCAATACAACATCAATATAAATGTGTGTCTATCCTCAACATCGAGGTAGTGGTGTTTTAGTTGGTTTATTCTATTGTCACGGTTTGTGTTTGTGATGCTGATGGCTAGACCCATAACTTGCTATAAGTGGTTATAGAAGGCCAACCAAATAAAACACTATACTCTAGGAGGCACCAAGATTTCTGAAGTCTTTCCTAATACTTGAACTTGGTGCTACCATAAACGAAAGCTCCCTAGGTTGATCTAGAAAAGAAAGTACATGCAGCAGCAACACAAATGTTTTTGTCCTCTAGACCTGAACAAGTCAACATCTGCCATCTAGGTAGTGTAGTTTTTTTTTGTATTTGGTTTATTCAGTCCTCACAGTTTGTGATGCTCACGTCTAGAGCAATAGTAACTTGTGATAAGTGGTCAGATGTCTCGAGTTTAGATGAGGCTAGATTTTTCTCTATCATCTAGAAAAAAGTATATAAGCATTTTATGTAGTAGGGATGATCACATTTCAACTACTCTCCCTATTCCAAATTGTAAGTCACTTTGGCTTTTCTAGACATAGCTAGTATCTAGGTGTATAACGTTTTTCCACGAACACGCTTATGCATGTTTTTCGTTAAGTGGGTAGCAGGGATTACAAACCATCATTGTCATAAAAGCGAGATGCCCGTATTAGGTGATGCCGAACAAGAGAGTAACACAACACAGATAAAGACTCAAAGTAGCGCCACATTTTGAAAACCAATTCGCGACTGCAGAAGCTGTACTAGCTTGCTCCCGGTTCAGGTTCAATATAATTATGTATGTAGTCATTTTGTGCAACAGTGTTGATCTAAAATCATTTTTCTCATGTAATGATTGCCCTGCACGTGGTAGATCCAGCACAGGCCACGTCGTTAATAAAAATCTGACATGTGGACAAACCAGTGAATGACACGTGTAAGAGCCAGTACAGGACACGTGGGCCAATACAAATCCAACACATGGTACAAATCTATCCTGCCACGTTGTCGAATAAAAAAAGATGTGTGGCTAGTTCAGGGCGCGACATGTGGCTCACTTAAAAACTGACACGCAGACGTACAACATTGTGACACGTGGTCGAGTAAAAAAAGACACTAGGGTATTGTGTGGTCATGCCACGTGGACCAATAAAAATATGACACATGCTCTAACGAAGAAGCGACACCTGCTCCAACCGCAACACGACACGTGTGCCAATAAAAACCTGACAAGTGGAACAACACGGACACGATACGTGATTCAATTAGCACCTGATACGTGGAGAGGGCCACGTTGTCTAATAACAAGGTGACACATGGCCCAAAGCATCTCTCCAATGTAACCGGCTATAGCATCTACACGTGGAAGCATCTCCAACAGAAGTACCCACCATCGCAGCTGCCCCCTGCCACGCATGCCTAAACAGTTCTATGATGTTCAGTTTTTCGTCACAGATCAAGCTGCTTCGACGACGAGTTTCTCGGGTTCGTCACGGATGTTCAAATATGAAGCGTCCTTTTTGACGAACGATTTTTCGTCATAAAATTTAAATTATGGCGAATTTCACTTCTTCAATGACCAAAGCTGTTTGTCATGTATGTGCAGATTCCTATTAGTGGCTCCTAGTCTCTTGACGACACACGACGGAGACCTGCTCTTGCACGACAAACTCGCGAACTACACTACGACGCGCACGGCCCTTAAGACCACGAACGTTCCCAGGTGTATAACTAAAGCTATATATCTAGAAAATACCAATTGTGGTTTTGTTAGGGCCTATTTGGATCGCTCCACTCCACCAAACTAACTGTGCTCCACTAATTCCACCATAGGATCAAAAAAAAATCCACCCTAGAGCAACTCTATAAAATACCAAAAGGTTTTGGAGTACCTCTTTAGAGCAGAGTTTGTGGAGGACCCTGTTTGACTAGCTAAGTTGAAAGTGAAAAAGGTAGAGCGAAGCAGTCCCAAACAAGCCCTTAATCTTGTCCAGTTTTTGGATCCTATGATGACTTCGTGACCGATCAGTTTCCCTTAGTCATTTGTAGGCAGCGGTAAGTATGCATCATAGACCTATATGTAGGGGTGTAAACATATCGGATATGGACAAATATCTACGGATATGGATACAAATACTCTCTCCGTTCCTAAATAATTATCGTTCTCGCTTCCTGAGGAACAACTTTGGCAAAATATATATAAAAAATATTGATATTTATAGTAAAAAATTAAAATCATTAGATAGATCGTTGAATCTATTTTCATAATAGATTTATTTGGAGATTCAAATATTGCACGTATTTTCTACAAATCCAGTCAAACTTACGGCACGGAAACCAAAAGCGACAGTTATTTGGGGATGGAGGGAGTACATGTATATAGCTATATAGTATTCCTCATATTTGGATTCAATCATAGATAGTTCAGATAAGATATGAATGGATATCGATATTATATATAACCAAATTTGAGTATATAGATACGGATACTAAATTAACGAATTTAAATTAAGTATGTTCCATACGGATATTGAAGTCCTTTGATCGGACAGTCGGTCGCAAAATATCGGTAACATTTATACCCCTCCTACGTATATGAGTCCCTTGTTTTGGTTAAAAGTCAACTTACATTTTTTGCATGTGAAACAGTCCATACCAGGCCTAGATCGGTATAACTAACCCAAATTGGTTGGGCTGGCTTGGGCATCGACTAAAATAGTGCTAGTTTCTGTTTTAAGCGGACACCACCTGGAAGCTGCGCTTCCCTCTTGTCAAAGGAAGCAGTTGAAGAGTCGCCATCCATTGTGATGTGTCAAATTCTCCCCTTAATTGTCCGCTAGATTCCAGCGTGGAACCCACGTCCACGTCGCCCCAATTTTTCCTGGCCGTTGGATCTTCCATTGTGTGGCCCAGATTGCTTGGAACGGATTTCTCTAGGAGCAGCTTCTCGTGCTTCTTGTTTGCTTCTCCTGCTTCTCTACTGCTTCTCCTTGGCTTCTCGATCGAATCCGGGGAGACAAATATAAACTCGGGCTTCCGCTTCTCCTTCCTGATTCATCTTCTCGTCCCCTCCGCTCTCTCTCCCTGTCGCACTCTCCCTCTCCAGCCCGACGCCGATAGGGTGGGCGATGGCGGCTCCCGTGACCGGGGCGCGGCGGCTGCGACCACCCTCCTCCTCGTCGTCCTCCTCCTCCTCCTCCGCTATCCCTTGCCTGCCTCTCACCTCCGTTTCTCCCTCCCCTTCCTCTCTCTCCCCTTCCTTCCCGAGGTGGCGGCCGGGGCGACGACGGCGCCCCCTGCAGGCGGTTCGACGGCGAGGGTGGGGCCCGACAGCCCCTCCCTCTCCTCCACCCTCCGTGCGGGCTGCTGAAAGCCCAATTTGGTTTTGGTAATTAATGACACCAAGTTGCTAATGCCATTGTGATTAAGTGAATTGAGCTAGACATGGCAACATATGTGGCAAGGAGTGGTGGCCACAAGATCACAAAGAGATGGTGCATGAACATGAAATGACAATCATGGTGGAGATGCACATAAAATGATGAACAGGTGATCAAGCATGAGGAGATGGACTTGGAACAAAGCGATCAAGGCAAAGGTATAATCATAGGGTTTGCTTTTGCCGGTCTAAGATGAGTAGAGAAGTAATTGACCGGGTTTAGGATTGATAGCCGACTATCAAGAGGGGAAATCACGGTTAGCTCGTGAATCAAGTGCTACTAGGTCATCATCTTGAGCATATGCATTATGATCTAGTAAAGAGCTAATGTAACGCCTTGTAAAATGATTGTGAAAATGCTAACACACATGCACATGGTGATATACACTTGGTGGTGTTAGCACATTTGTGAAGGCGGTGGAGTTTGAGCGATAGAGAGGGGTTTGGGGTTCTCTCTCCCTCCCACCGAGCTTGCAAGGTGGGATTCAGGCGTTTTTAAGAAAATGAAATGACTATTTTCCTTTACGCCGAAGTCGAGAATTGGAGGCAAAGTCATGGAAGGGTTCCTCACTGTTTTCAAGCATCAGACGTGGGCTTTGCAGGCGTCGGACGCTGGCCTTAGGAGCATCAAACGCTTGCGTCAGCGTCTGGTGGCTAACCCTAGGCGGCGCGCTGCTGGCGAGCTTGCATCAGACGCACTGGTGAAGTGGCGATGGACGTTGGACGTCAGCGTCCGCACCGTGTGACGTCAGCTGCTTCACGAGCTATTGAATGGGTCGGACGCAGCCGCATCAGTTGCACCACCAACGGACGCGTTTGGTGGTCGATTGCCGGTTTCTAGAGCTCTCTGAACTGCGTTTGTTGGACGTCGGACGCGGAGGCTAGGGAGGCGTCGGACGCGTCTGTTGCACGCGAGCCGACCGTTGGAAGTTTGAAGCAGGACACGTGGCACCATCCTGTGCGTCTGATGCGGCATCGCGCGTCTGTTGGGTAGGCATCAGATGCGTCTGATGACCTCGACCAGCTCCAACGGCTACCCCTTGAGTGTTTTGTTATAAATAGAAGAGGGGTGGCCTTGGGGGGCTAACTCTTACACTTCTGAGATATTGAGGCATACTTTGAGCTAGAGAACACTTCCTCCACTCATCTCCTTGCTTGGTTGCATACTCTAGTGAGATTGAGTGAGATTCAAGTGTATTGCTTAGTGATTTGCATCTAGTGTCACTTGATCTTTGAGTTGACTGCGGATTTCTTGTTACTCTTGGGTGTTTTCTGACATCCTAGACGGCTTGAAGCAGCGGTGGTGTTCAGCTCGTAATTGGAGATTATTTCGAGCCTCACCAAGTGATTGTGAGGGGTTCTTGAACCTTTCCCGTAGGAGTTCGTGAATTGGCTACTCTAGTAGAGCCCGTGGCTTGGAGGATCCCCATCTTATCAGTGCATGTGCGACACCCACTGAGAATTTGACTCTTGATAGTCAATTAGCTCGCGATCCAAGCATCGTCACAACGAGGACTAGCTTACCGGGAAGCAAGTGAACCTCGGTAAAAAAATCTTGTGTCATCTCTTTGCTGAGGATTTCATCTTGTGATTGTGATTGCTTTGATTGATTGGTTCATTAGAAATATCTCTACTCATCAACGTCGGTATAACAATACATGCTCACTCCTTTACTTACTTGTCTACCTTGCTAGTTGCTTAGATTGTTATCTCTTGTAGATTCTAACTCCTAATTTGTGTAGTGTATCTCTTTCACCAAGGAGTAGAGCAAGTAGTGACTTAGCTTTGTTGGTGTGGATTAGAGATTATAGCCTTCATATCTACTAGAATTGTTTAGGTGGCTTGCATAGTGTAATTGAGTTAGTGCTAGAATTAGCTTCGCCATCTTTTGTACTAACTTTGTTGTTGAGTAAAGTTTGTAGATTTTTGAAAAGGCTATTCACTCCCCTCTAGCCATTTAGGACCTTATAGCTGCTCAATGCCTCCTCTCGCCGGGAGGTTGTGCTCCTCTACTTGATGAAGCCCTAGGTGGCTGTGCGGCGGCGCCTGCCCTCTTCGTCGCCGGCGGCGAAGCTCGGTGGCTGGATCTGGCGGTGACTCACCCTCTTCATCTCCTCCTTCGTCCCATGCCTCCTCTCCCAGATCGTTGCTCCCTCGCGGTTTTTTGGAGTGCCAGATCCTCACAACAATTTCTATAGCATTTGAGAACTACAGTTTCTAATGCTTTTCCTAATTTGTAGGGGAGAACATTGCAATTTCAATTCTTGTTCGCATGTACTCCAAAGCTTACCTGCCACTAGGATAGACTTATTGTAGTAGACAGTGCTTCTCCAGTCAGAGAATAGCCTTTTAATTTGTTCCTAATACCTGCAAGTTGTCACGTTAAGAACAGCCAGGTTTTATTTTTATTTTGTACGGCCAGGTTTTCTAATTCAATCTTAATGCACTATTAGAATTCTACTACTGTGTGAATAAATTTTCTTTTGTCTCCACTTTGTTTTGCATTGCAGGGCACGGTGACTGCCTTTTTGTTGGCTGGAGTTGGCAATATGGATCTGAGAAAGAAAACAGATTATCTCATTGTTGATAACAGTAATTTCTTGAAACTGTTAATATGCAAAGCCATTTAAGTTGTTTCTGGTAGTTTGAATTCGGCTAACTTTGACTTCACATGATAATGATGTCAAATTGTTAACTGTCATACATGACTCGCCCATGGATCCATAATGCTAATTTAGAGTAAAATGTTCAGCTTGATGAATCTTTTGAAAGCTTCACATGTTAATGATGTCAAATTGTTAACTGTCATACATGACTTGCCCATTGATCCATAATGCTAATTTAGAGTAAAATGTTCAACTTGATGAATCTTTTGAAAGCTCTGCCACATAGTCCGCTTACAAAAAAAAATGGCCTCTGGCCATTGTGTGTCACTCAGTTTATTGCAATATTAGCATGCTGGTAGATGTGCTTCAGCAATGGTTCTTCATAGTAAGTTTTTTTTGTGGTGGCTTCTGAGCCAATAAAGTATACTTGAACATTACACAATCATTTGTGCATTCCAGTGACTGTTTAGCTAATGTGTCGAACCTGAAGTCGTTCTATTGGGCTAAAAATTTTGCTATGTACAAGATTCAAACTTCTAAAGTAGCTTATGAGCCTATGAGGTTTGATTATAGATTATTGGACACATTTAGGTTTTCCTTTTGCAGTTGGTCCACTTTTTTGAAAGATAGAAGTTAAAGTTTTCAGGAAAAAAAATTATTTGTTAGCTCAACATTTGTTTATGGCTTCTTGTATTTAGTTGCAATTCTGATCTTCTAGCATTAACTTTTTGGTTTTATTTATATCGTTCTTATTAGTTAGTATGCTGATAACATCCTGTGTGCTTACCAAGTTATGTATTTATTATGCTACAGAAACAACAGATAAACAAATTGAAGATGCATTTAAGGAGTTCACCGCTAGAGAGGACATTGCAATTGTACTCATCAGCTAATATGCAGGTAATCTTTTTTTGATACAGTAGGTTTTTTTTTGGTCCAGCTGTTTATTCCTTTGTATCATGGAATCATCGCAGAGCTAAACTTTCTGCCTCAAAGCTTAGGTGAATGAGTTAGTTTTGGGAAATTTGAGCTCGATTCTAAAAACATTAAAATGTACCTTTACGGGTAGAATTTTGGAGCCTGTAGTATTTCATTACGACATACTTGCATATGCCCCTGCAGGTGTAATTACCTTTTATTGGACTTAGTTCTAACTGCTTGCTCAGCCGGGAGAACTTAGGCTCCTATAATATTTAGCGCACATAGGAGCTCCAGCAATGCACCAAAATTTAGCTTTAAACTTTGGTATATTTTGAGTAGTTGTGTAAAAGCTGAAACTGAAATGCTTCAAAAACTGGTTTAAGACTCTTATGCCAGTCCTTATGATGAAATTGCGAAGTTAATTGTTCAGAAGGAGTGCAACACAATTTTAAACCCACTAAAACTGACAAGTCGCCTGCCTCAATCCTTCCAGGCTGTGATTTCCAAGAAATTTATCTTCTCCGTTGCCCTTACTGAAGACTCATTTACTTCTAGAGCAAAGAGGCAGTATAAGATTAATTCCATTGTAGATAGATCAGACAGGCGTAACTCTGCTTTCAATACTGTCACTTCTAGAACGGTCGCACAAATTACTCCACCTCCCGCAACGAGTTCCACACCGGCAGGAACTTCGCTTGATGCTAGAAAGGGTCCCCAGGCTGAACCACAGATTCTATCCATTGACTCTGGTACTCAATCGGCACGTTACACTGCCTTCCCTTAACTGTTTAAATTTCCTTACAAAAGCCTATAACTGCATAAACCTATTTTCCCATTCCAAGTGCAGATACTTGCTCCATCAATTGACCCAGACAAACACTTTTAAAGGATCTTATCACTGGGTAAGCCACATTAACATATAAAAATTAATGAACGAATTTCAACTTTGTCACTCTTTTTGATTGTTCTCATCGGAAATTTTGTCTTCTTTCAGTGTGCTTTAGGCCATCAACAGAAGCAACACACACTCGCAGCCAGCTATTTCCATATGACACTGTCACTGACAAGGTGGAACCATACAGATTTACTCACCTGTGCCTCACCAATTTATACCTGAAAAATTACTGCTCCACAGTTTTCGTATGCTTCACCATCTTGTAATTTGTAAACTTTCTGCCTTCGTTTCCAGGAAACTATAAAAGATGAAAATTTGGATGCAGGAGGAATCATACAGGATGATCAGAACAATCCACCTGCTTCAGTGCTACAGCCAAAACCAAAAAGGTCAACCAAAAAGGTCAAATTGCAGACCCAAAAATTTGTTCCAGTTCATTCGGGCATATACAATTGCTCACAGATGTGTGCATACGAATTACAGGCCTACATCTACTGGCTCCAAGTATTAACCAAGGGATAGTGCTCATAAGTCATCTTAAGCGAACGCCCCAAGCTAAGTAAGCGTTATATAATTCATTTATCATGCACGTGGTTTCATTTATCATGCACGTGGTCTCATTATCAACCACTAATCTACCGCTTTCATACAATTGTTATTTAGTAATCTAAAACTACAGAGACCTTTCAGTGTTCGTTCTTACTCTTCCTTGAATACCTCCGATATATGCGCAACCTACTGTTCCTTAGACTACAACCTAGCTTGCTAGTTATAAATCATAGAACAGATTCCTTACTCAGTGAACCTTTTACATTTGTTACCGATTCATTAAATTTCTTTGCCAAACTGTGTCCTGCCTTGCTTCTTAAGCCATAGCAGATGCCCGTGTGTTGCTACGGAACCAAAATTTCAATGCAGTAATAATATAAAAAATATACTGCATCAAAATGAATAGACAAATAAATTTAAATTTAGTTTAATAACATACTATTCTGAGCCACGTTCAAATAAATAAGCATCAATTTCCAATAAAAAACATCAATTCATCATATATATTTCTCCATATCTATTCTTTACAACAATTTGAATTTGTCTTGGCACACAATTTAACAACTTTCTCTATTTCCTATTCCATGGTACTCTCCTTTGCCTAGCCCTCCAGTTGTGTTTCCAACACCAGGAATTTAAGACCTTCAGTTCATCCCCTGCCTCGCTAACCTGACGATGCTACTAAGCTGCTTCCTCACTGAAATTGCAAATAATCGATGCGTCACTGGACTTCTGAACTGTATTCTTAGCAGATTCCTCAACAACACATGATATTACATCTTCATTCACTTATACATGAGGTGTAAATGGTTGAGAGCATAGCCCATGTATTATCTCGTGGAATTTGCTATAGCATTGACGTTCTGCATTACCATTGCAACGATTGTTCCTGCGTGGCTATATACTTCTGGCCAATTCATCCTTCTGCAATATACTAAGACCAGCTCTCAAAATTTCCTTTTTCTAAAAAAAGAACCTCAAAAAATCCCATTAAGTTGGCGTCGTACTTGCATTGATCATGCTAATTCGATGTTATCCACTAACTCAAGTACACAAGCTATTGAGAAAAAAAGAAAGGATGGAAGGAAACAATAAAATGCATGACATGCAAGATCGCTCTAAGAGCATATTCCCAACTAACATCACTCTATATTGATATGGTAACAACATTGTATACTGATATGCACATGTAATATCTTTGTCACAAAAAGAATGTATCACTCCACAACTGTGGGTACCATCCTGACCTCTACTACAAACATGATACCATCCTGACCTCTACTACAAACTTGATACCATCCTGACCTGCTATCGGTACTACAAAATAAAGATGCAAACATTTCATCTTATACCTGCTACTTTGGGTACGCACGTGTGAGCAGGCTCATGCACACGGTATCATGTTGCTGTTGAATATGCACTTCATACCACCTGGTGGGTAAAATGAGAAAAAAAAGAGTTAGCAACAGCACTCATATAACAGGGATCTTCTAGTACAAAATAACCAGCCCTATCAAATGGTTCAAATAGTCATGCATCAGTTCATGGCTTTGGTAAAGTGTTGCAATTTCAAACTACTATAGAAAGAAATAATTGATTTTGTCCAAATAGTTATTGGAAGAGATATCAATTCTTCCCTAGAAGGCAAAGCAAACATCCTAAGTAGTTAAGTTGTCCTCCATCAATTTAATAGCAGAAGCAAACTTGATTGTAAGAAGAGTATGGAGGCCCTTGATGTACTTGAAAGCAGCGATATGCTGATATCCTTCATGAGTCCTCGTTTCTGTTACATGCATCTCTGCAGTACAAAAAATAATTAACCTGTAGGCGATAACCTAGAAGAACAAAACAAAATCATGACTGTTAGGAAGCTGGATCAGGAAACAGAGACATAGGTTGCAGATCACGGTGAACTGTATTGCATTCTATGGCAATTCAATTTGCTAAAAACACAGCAGGTAGAGTGAGCAACAGTAGTCCGCTCCATACTGTTCTGACAATCAGCAATCCACAAAGGCGTCGCCAAGAAGCCTCCGTGTGGTTTGCTCCATGTAGCTCAGTAGCTGTGCAGTATTCGAGCACACTGCATAAACCTGAACTTGTGATGTACGTCGCACTTGATTGTGCAATCTTACCAAAATGCAAAGTCTGCTCCAGAGGATGCACCGATATAAACAGCATGGGTCATTTATTATTTTATTGATCTGAGCTATGTCAAGCATTTATCATTAGTAATTTTAGAAACTACTGTAAGTCCATACTCCCTTTCCCAATTTCACAATTCAGAAATAAATTGTATGCAAGCATTTAATCCATATATCACCAATAACCGGGTAGAACCATCAGTAATTGAAGCAAATAAATTGCTCACCTATTTCAGGAATCCATCGAATTGCAAATTTTACTAAACGGTCTAGTAATTTGCAAGCATTACCTTCCATTACGTCATGCACGATTCAGTGATAGGCTCTGCCTAGTTGCTGTAGACACATCCGCCATCCACTCTTGGAACTGCGCTGACAAATTGAAGAGGCGACCAGCTAGCCGCGCGTGACGCACCGCCACGCCTCCCAGCCGATGGTCGGTGCTAGCTGGTTGTCACTTCTCCGGCTGTACGCCGGTCCGCAGTACGCATTGCTAACAGCACCCTTCCCCATTATGCCGTCTGGCCGTTCCCCGCCTTCTACACAGTGGAGGAGCCAACCAGGAGTACCACGTCGTCGAAAAGAGTTGTCCCCGCCGGATCTACCTTCATCGCAGATTTGCAGTACTCGAGGCCGCCATGCCTTGTACCTGCACGGCTGGACCCTCCCTGAGGCAAGCTGATTCCGGATGGGGAGACAACCAGGTGGGATGGGAAAGGGGCGGGTTCAGGTGCTGGCTGCGGCTACCAGCTGGTTTGTCGTTGGCGAGGCGTGCTGCGGCGGCTGGGCGGGATGGGGGCAGTCGCGAAGACAGCTACCGGGCCGCGAGGCGTGCTGTGGCGGGGTGGCGGCTAGGCGGTGTACCTGCCGCCACAGGAGGAGGAGGACGTGGCGGAGAGGCGGGCGTCGGGGGGCGCTCGGCGGCGGCGGCGGCGGCGTCGGGGCCGAGCAGGCGAAGCCACAAAGGGCGCGGGGAGCCGGGGACTCGCATTTTTTTCCCTGATGAGGACTCGCGAGGTTGAGGGAGTGGAGTTGGGGGAGGCGTGGGAGTCGGAGGCACGTTGATTTGACTGTTGACGTCTCCACTTTCATCTTTTTAGGAGTAGAGATTTAATTGAGATAACGCCGAAGCAATATCATAATAAATGTACACCTCAATAGCTTCCTTGCCATACAATCAGTCTATTCCACTACAATATTTTGTTCAGTCAATAATTTTTTTCGCCTCAAAGCAGGTCACAGCAATTTAAAAGGTAGCGGCTTTGCCCTTTTGCAACATGTTCAGGACCATGCCTGACAACTACAACATGGATCACGTTTCCCATGCATGTCAACCATATATAACTCCGAAGTGTTCCAGACCATACTACCAAAAGGTCATGGTGTACAAACAAGTGCGAAACCAATTTCCAAGCCTGTTGACTGTATAATAGCCAGGCCATTGCACTTTCATCTACAATTAGTTACTTAAACCATCTGGTGCTGCCTTAAACTTATATACCTGCTTGCAAGCCTGTTGATTGTATAATAGCCAGGCCATCAAACTTTCATCTGCCGTTTGTTACTTAGACCCGTCTGGTGCTGTCCTAAACTTATATAGCTGTTTATCTAGATACTTAATAAAGGCATATATGCTACATGTATCGAACTGAATGTGCTGAAATCCTTCTTCGTATTATGGTTCACTATACTTCAGCTATCAGACGCTGAAATAGCCATACTCTACCATGCTAGGCACCTCTCTATCTTACGGTGCTCCATTTACGTTCCAGCTGCTTCATCCTATATCTCATACCAATTCAACCTCCAAATTTATCTCTGCATGTGCGCGCGATGGCGCGCGCCCTTCACTAGTGATACAACACATGACAACTGAGAAAGACAACAAGGGCGTCAGTAGCATTGATGGCCACCGATCATTTGTGTATGCGAAATTACCATAACCTCGTATTAGACTTCGAGTACGCAACATCTGAATGTTATGATTACAATCTTTACTGAACTGAATGGGGATAAGAAACATCATCAACACACAGAAACACCGAGGGTGAACGTTCACTTATTCATATGAACTAGTACGAAATACTCCCAGCGGCGAGTAGGCCGCGACGTGGATGCCCCTGTCGGCGCAGTACGCCCTCAGCGTCCGCTGCTGCCACACCGGGTTCAGCTCCACCTGGTTCACCGCGGGCGGGATCGTGGCGACGGCCAGGACCCGGTCGAGGTGCTTGGTGGTGAAGTTGCTCACGCCGATCGCCTTGGCGAGGCCCAGCCGCTGGCACTCCTCCATGGCGCGCCACACGCCCTCGAAGTCCAGCGGCACGGCGTCCTCCTTGTTGCTCGGGAACCTGGGTGGCCCGTTGACGCACACCGGCCAGTGGATCAGGTACAGGTCCACGTACTCCATCTGCAGGTTCCTGCTCCAACGGCACGCGACAGGAATAGTTTTTTATTTGATTTGAGAAAAATTCATCTACAATAGGGACTTACTTGAGAGTTTCCCGGAGGGACGGCAGCACGAGGTCAGGGTGGTTCTGCGAGCACCACAGCTTGGACGTCACGAACAGCTCCTCCCGGGACTGCAGGAGCCCGCGCCGGAGCGCCTCGTCCACGGCCTCGCCGAACGGCTTCTCGGTGCCGTACATGAAGGCCGTGTCGAAGTGGCGGAACCCCACCTCGATGGTCGCCAGCACGGCGTTCTTGGTGGCCTCGTGCACCAGGGGGAACTGCGCCGTACCCATGCCGACCATCGGCATCGGCCTCGCGTCGCCCGACTGCAGGGCTACCTCCGGCACCGCCGCCGCCGCCGTCCCCGTGGATGCCATGCTGACGCGGCTGCAGGTCTGATGTGATGCGCTGTAGCTACAATATCCTGGTGCGGAACAGGGACAGGGATGCGCGTGCCGTGATCCCGTGCCGGTCGCTTTATGTATTGCAAACGTGGTGGTGGACAGGTGACGTCGACTCTTGTCCCTTTGTTGCGTTGGGATTCAGATGCGACGTGGACTCTTTGTCCCTTTAGTGCGACCGGACGAGTTACGCTTCCACTTGTTGGAAGCTTTCGTTTTTTTTCCCTAGCAACCTATACGTTCAACATGAGAGCGATAACTACCGCGTCAGCATTCTCACCGGTACGATAACATGAAGACTTTTATTTTCGGACGGCGATATTAAGACGGAGATAGTGTCGTTACCATGGAATAATTTTCTTCGATTTCTTCTCCATTTTACTGTGATTAGATCTGGCCACGATAAATGACTAGTATAGGGAGAATAAGTTTCAGATTAGTCTTCCTCATTCTTCGGTGGCAGAAAGAGGAAGAAGGAAGACATCATAAAGAAGAAGTTTGTCAGCTCCGCCTACATAAATGTTGGCTGTCAGTCGTTGGACATATGTTCTCTGGCCTTTTGCCGAATGTTTGCCTGTACGGTCATCCATAATGTAAAGCATCGTACATGTTTGATTTTGAGATTCGGAGCTATTCAAAGTATATCCAATTTAGATTAAATCAGTTTCTAGATATTTATAGTGTAATCCAGAGTGCTTGTAACATGTTAATATACCCGGCTATTATCTAATATAATTATTCTTTCGTCGCAAAAAGAACCTATATCTCATGTTTGTTATATATAAAACTATAATCGATACGACAAGTCTATCTCAAGATAAGTCATCCACATCATCCCACTAACTATCCACACACTACAAGTCTATTTCAACATATATGTCATTCACATCCTCTCTAACTAACTATCCACATCATGTTCCACTAGCAGCTATATCATCACACTAACTTTCAACCTCTTAATTGCAAGATATCCATATCATCTTCACTTAATTTTACTCAAATTCTTCACAATCCCCGCAACAAGACACGAAGTATCTTCTAGTTATTATTCATCTCGAATCTATTGCATGGGCCCTTGGACTAGGTTGGCTAAGTAGAATTGAGTGCCAAAAGGTTTGGGTGGATATGGAAACACCTCGATATGGCATAGACGAAATCATACCAAAACCTTTGGGCCTTGTTTGGATACAAATGTATCCACCTCAATCCATATGTGCTGGAGTGGATCGTGGTGGAAATTAAAATCAAATTCCACCATAGTCCATTTCAACCCATGTGGACTAAGATGAATATATGTGCATCCAAACAAGACCTTAGTTGGGTATATAGGGCTAATGGTGGAGGTTTCATCGCATTAAATAAGCTAACATGGTATAATAAGAATGAAGGCAGATGATTTGATGGGAATGAAACTTGTCTACACTGTTATGATAAGAGTACGTGGGTAATTAGATGTAAATTTAGGTATACTTTAGATCATGTTTAAATGTAGAGTCATGTGCGACTTTACGTTGTTTTACACATTATCAGAAGGTGAGTTATTGTTTAGAAAGAGTTTAGGTCCTTGTATTATTGTTTCCACATGTTGATCACGTTGAAACTCATATGGAGCTTGGTATTGAACTTGTTGAATTTGTTATATCACATAATTATGTGTGTACTATTGTTTTATATATCATAGAGTGTATAAAATTAAATTACCAATATTGATATGACATAGTGTTTCAATTAAAACATATAAACTTATTTAAAACAACAACTTATCAAATTGACTATCTTGTAGTATTAATATAATTTAAAGTGAATCATCTATGTTATGTTATTGCTATGTGATTTATCAATTAAACATTTTCCATATGCTTCATGAGCTATTAAAATAATAAATCATACTTTAGGTTTCGAATTTAATCAAGTTGTGTATTTTTTCACATGTTAAGTAGAAACTCTAGTGTTTTCCATCTTTTATAAAAATATATTTTTATCAAAAAGATTTTAAGTCCTAGCAGCATTGTTCTCCACACGTTGATAAGTTGAAACTTATATTGCACCAACTGAATTTGTTATATCACATGATTATATGCTTATAGTATTGTTTTATATATCATAGAGTGCTTAAAAATAAAATTACCATACTAATATGACATAGTGCTTCAATTAAATTATAATAACTTATTTAAAATAACAACTTATCAAATTAATTATCATGCAATATTAATATATTTTAAAGATATTACTACGTGGTTTGTCATTTAAATATTTTTTCCATACTTGATAAGCTATTGAAATAAATATTTACACTAATGTATATATATTTACTTGGTATACAAAATACATGGTGAAACATAGCATTATGGTTATTTAATTTCATAGTTGTAGAAGTTTATAATTTAGAAATATACATGTCTTGTATATTATGTGGTTTGTTGATTTATTTTTTTAATAGCGTATACTAGTATTTGCATATAATTTTGAGATATTTTTTGGTTATTTTTATAATGGCTAAGGTAGATACAAGTACAAAAGTAGTACTCTATATTACATTTCATAACGACATCTATGGTAGGTTGAATGTAAATTTAGGAGGTTATTTTGCATTGTCTTTCATAATTACAAAGGTAGGTAATCTTTAAAATTATTATGGTGTATTTTAAGTTATCTTTTATAAAAGCACATTAATTTTCAACAGCCATGAACGAGAAACCGTCACAAAGCCAAGAAACATGATGAGAGATTACTGTAGTAACATCATCAACATGCATGAATGGAAGAAGTCCGATAGGAGTACACATTGTTCTTTGTCTATCTATGTACAATTTTTGTTTGAAGATTTATAGAAGGATCCTTGGTCATTGCTTCACAAGTTATATACATGTTTTATGTGAATCAGAATTTATGCTTGGACTCCACTCCCACGACATAATTAATCAAGCTTGAAACTAAGGTTATTTTATATTATCTTTCATAATAGCAAGGTAGATAATTTAGATGCAAAGCGAGGGGCTTATTTCAAATTATGTTTCATAATGGCAAAGTAGGTAATCTAGATGCAAATTCATGGGGTTATTTTGATTTGTTTTCATACCGGCATATATGGGTAATTTATATACATATTTAGGGGTTAATTTGAATTATTTTACATAATGCCAGACGTGGGTAATTTAGATGAAAATTTAGAGGTTAGTTTATGTATTTTCATAATAGCAAAGGTGGGTAATTTTTTTATAAATATAAATTATAATAAATCCAATGATTTATATCGGTGACGATGATAATTAGAGTCTATCAAATTAAAGGCCAGATGTTTCTAATTGTTGTGAATTTCTAGGATTTATCTTTTTTCCTAGCGCGTCTAGTTGGAATTAATGTAGTGCCTCCGTTGGGGCCTCAACCAGAGCAGTAGAGCACCAAAGATCAGCATCTTCTCTAAACCGTTGAATAATAAGTGGGACACTAGGGCTCCTACACACTCATTGCGATGTTTCCAAATGAATTATGCTGCCAACATGACAAGAATGGAAACCCTTGTGCCTTCGGGCTCAATCAAGAGTGATGCATTAGACCACAAAATTTGAAACAATAGAGATGGTGTCGACTCACGAATACTGACCACAACAAGCCAACAAATTAGACGATCTATATCCAAATTTGTTTGCCAAAGACACAATAATCAAGAATACGTGTAATGATTTCCTCCACCTTATCATATAGAGGACACTTGTGGGGTGAGGTAGGCCTTGGCGCGTAAGGCGATCAACAACATAGCAATGCTAATGGCAGGCCATACCAATGAAACACTTCACTCTACCTAAGATTTCCAAAGTCTTTACTAAGGCTTAACGGAAGCCATCTCTATAACTCTAATCCTGAGCCAAGCTCAGACATATGATTGGGCCACGTCACCTGCTATTCTCAGCCATAGGATCGTAAAGGACTAAAAGAACGGACGGTGGATACAGCATCTTCAGGCCATCTCTTGAAACCCAAAACGTCGTCGTCGTTACCCAGCCCCGGCTCTCCTCCTTAGGCCACGTTGCTTGCCTTAATTTTTTAATATTCTCAACTACCGTCCTTCGAGTCCAGCACCGCGGCTTCCAGAACAGGCGCCGACCCAGCCTTGGCTCTCCTCCTCGGGTATATATATCTCTTATCCATCCGGTGTTCCTCCCCTTTTCTCCAACTGAATCTTTGCTCACATAAACATTGCAATCATCCATCAGCAGCAAGTAATCTCCTCCTCGGGTATATATATCTCTTATCCATCTGGTGTTCCTCCCCTTTTCTTCAACTGAATCTTTGCTCACATAAACGTTGCAATCATCCATCAGCAGCAAATAATCGGCATCGGCCAGGGAAACAGGTACAACCCCAACTTATCTTTACAAGACGAAACCTGCGGACAATATCTATGCAGCGATTGGGCCACGTCGCCAGCAAATCACCGCCGTCCAGACGCGTGCTTCGTCAAATCAAGTCGTTCATTTATTTTATTTTATGTGGCCGAGTAGACGAGCTTCTAGGCTCTTCGTGAGGCTGCTACGGCTGCTGAGAGCATGCGCCGGCGCTGGCCCCATTAAATCTCTCTCTTCCATCTTCTGACCTAAAAAGTCCTCCAAATCTCCAGTTTGCTCTCGAGCCACTGGCAAGCACTGCATCCCTTGGTTCGGCAGCGTGTTCTGCTGTCTTCGACCTCGAACGGGCCTGCGCCGCCGATCGCCCCTGCTTGCGCACTGTGCAGCCGAGCCAGAGGCTGCGCGCGCCGACGCCGAGCTTCCTTGTCTGCGCCCTGCCGACCTCCGACTACGTCACGCCACTGGACGCCAGCGCCCTACTGACCTCCGACTGCGCCGCCCAGGTTCGCGCTGGTCTCGCTGGCTTCAATCTCCACTGCGACAAATACAGGAAATACTCATAAGGTAAATAGTCGTGTTCTCACTTATACTATTGTTTCTCAATTTATTCTGTTGCCTATCCATAATAGCAAACCATTATAAGTATCTAGACATCATCATATAACATCATAAATATGTCATATACTTCGTTTTCCTCTTGGAAAGAAAACCACAAATACGTAAATACATGTACTCATACTTGGTCATCCATTGCACCATGCACCCGGTCAGCATGGAGGCCATGAGGTAAACAACCATGTCCTCTTAACTATTCACTGTGATCCTTGTGCGTGTGTCATGAATTGCTAAACAAATTTACAATTTGCATTTCCAACAAAAAGAATCTTCATAATGTACTATAGCCTCTATTAATTTGTTGCTACCTCTACCATGATATGTGAAAAGATAAAATGCGATGTATTTTTTCCCACATAATTACATACCTTCCTCAAACTACTTTTATGAGATAGTCTGTTTTTTAGATCCTCAAGGAAGCTAATACCTGATCCAACTTATGCATCATGTTACATAGAATCGGGGTCCAGCTGCTACCAAATAAAAGATGGCCTCACAGGACAGCGCGGCAACGCCGTGCGTCTTTCTAGTGTAGGCTAATCTAGAAGAGAAAGTACCCAATACAACATCAATATAAATGTGTGTCTATCCTCAACATCGAGGTAGTGGTGTTTTAGTTGGTTTATTCTATTGTCACGGTTTGTGTTTGTGATGCTGATGGCTAGACCCATAACTTGCAATAAGTGGTTATAGAAGGCCAACCAAATAAAACACAATACTCTAGGAGGCACCAAGATTTCTGAAGTCTTTCCTAATACTTGAACTTGGTGCTACCATAAACGAAAGCTCCCTAGGTTGATCTAGAAAAGAAAGTACATGCAGCAGCAACACAAATGTTTTTGTCCTCTAGACCTGAACAAGTCAACATCTGCCATCTAGGTAGTGTAGTTTTTTTTTTGTATTTGGTTTATTCAGTCCTCACAGTTTGTGATGCTCACGTCTAGAGCAATAGTGACTTGTGATAAGTGGTCAGATGTCTCGAGTTTAGATGAGGCTAGATTTTTCTCTATCATCTAGAAAAAAGTATATAAGCATTTTATGTAGTAGGGATGATCACATTTCAACTACTCTCCCTGTTCCAAATTGTAAGTCACTTTGGCTTTTCTAGACATAGCTAGTATCTAGGTGTATAACGTTTTTCCACGAACACGCTTATGCATGTTTTTCGTTAAGTGGGTAGCAGGGATTACAAACCATCATTGTCATAAAAGCGAGATGCCCGTATTAGGTGATGCCGAACAAGAGAGTAACAACACAGATAAAGACTCAAAGTAGCGCCACATTTTGAAAACCAATTCGCGACTGCAGAAGCTGTACTAGCTTGCTCCCGGTTCAGGTTCAATATAATTATGTATGTAGTCATTTTGTGCAACAGTGTTGATCTAAAATCATTTTTCTCATGTAATGATTGCCCTGCACGTGGTAGATCCAGCACAGGCCACGTCGTTAATAAAAATCTGACATGTGGACAAACCAGTGAATGACACGTGTAAGAGCCAGTACAGGACACGTGGGCCAATACAAATCCAACACATGGTACAAATCTATCCTGCCACGTTGTCGAATAAAAAAAGATGTGTGGCTAGTTCAGGGCGCGACATGTGGCTCACTTAAAAACTGACACGCAGACGTACAACATTGTGACACGTGGTCGAGTAAAAAAAGACACTAGGGTATTGTGTGGTCATGCCACGTGGACCAATAAAAATATGACACATGCTCTAACGAAGAAGCGACACCTGCTCCAACCGCAACACGACACGTGTGCCAATAAAAACCTTACAAGTGGAACAACACGGACACGATACGTGATTCAATTAGCACCTGATACGTGGAGAGGGCCACGTTGTCTAATAACAAGGTGACACATGGCCCGAAGCATCTCTCCAATGTAACCGGCTATAGCATCTACACGTGGAAGCATCTTCAACAGAACTACCCACCATCGCAGCTGCCCCCTGCCACGCATGCCTAAACAGTTCTATGATGTTCAGTTTTTCGTCACAGATCAAGCTGCTTCTACGACGAGTTTCTCGGGTTCGTCACGGATGTTCAAATATGAAGCGTCCTTTTTGACGAACGATTTTTCGTCATAAAATTTAAATTATGACGAATTTCACTTCTTCAATGACCAAAGCTGTTCGTCATGTATGTGCAGATTCCTATTAGTGGCTCCTAGTCTCTTGACGACACACGACGGAGACCTGCTCTTGCACGACAAACTCGCGAACTACACTACGACGCGCACGGCCCTTAAGACCACGAACGTTCCTAGGTGTATAACTAAAGCTATATATCTAGAAAATACCAATTGTGGTTTTGTTAGGGCCTATTTGGATCGCTCCACTCCACCAAACTAACTGTGCTCCACTAATTCCACCATAGGATCAAAAAAAAAATCCACCCTAGAGCAACTCTATAAAATACCAAAAGGTTTTGGAGTACCTCTTTAGAGCAGAGTTTGTGGAGGACCCTGTTTGACTAGCTAAGTTGAAAGTGAAAAAGGTAGAGCGAAGCAGTCCCAAACAAGCCCTTAATCTTGTCCAGTTTTTGGATCCTACGATGACTTCGTGACCGATCAGTTTCCCTTAGTCATTTGTAGGCAGCGGTAAGTATGCATCATAGACCTATATGTAGGGGTGTAAACATATCGGATATGGACAAATATCTACGGATATGGATACAAATACTCTCTCCGTTCCTAAATAATTGTCGTTCTCGCTTCCTGAGGAACAACTTTGGCAAAATATATATAAAAAATATTGATATTTATAGTAAAAAATTAAAATCATTAGATAGATCGTTGAATCTATTTTCATAATAGATTTATTTGGAGATTCAAATATTGCACGTATTTTCTACAAATCCAGTCAAACTTACGGCACGGAAACCAAAAGCGACAGTTATTTGGGGATGGAGGGAGTACATGTATATAGCTATATAGTATTCCTCATATTTGGATTCAATCATAGATAGTTCAGATAAGATATGAATGGATATCGACATTATATATAACCAAATTTGAGTATATAGATACGGATACTAAATTAACGAATTTAAATTAAGTATGTTCCATACGGATATTGAAGTCCTTTGATCGGACAGTCGGTCGCAAAATATCGGTAACATTTATACCCCTCCTACGTATATGAGTCCCTTGTTTTGGTTAAAAGTCAACTTACATTTTTTGCATGTGAAACAGTCATACCAGGCCTAGATCGGTATAACTAACCCAAATTGGTTGGGCTGGCTTGGGCATCGACTAAAATAGTGCTAGTTTCTGTTTTAAGCGGACACCACCTGGAAGCTGCGCTTCCCTCTTGTCAAAGGAAGCAGTTGAAGAGTCGCCATCCATTGTGATGTGTCAAATTCTCCCCTTAATTGTCCGCTAGATTCCAGCGTGGAACCCACGTCCACGTCGCCCCAATTTTTCCTGGCCGTTGGATCTTCCATTGTGTGGCCCAGATTGCTTGGAACGGATTTCTCTAGGAGCAGCTTCTCGTGCTTCTTGTTTGCTTCTCCTGCTTCTCTACTGCTTCTCCTTGGCTTCTCGATCGAATCCGGGGAGACAAATATAAACTCGGGCTTCCGCTTCTCCTTCCTGATTCATCTTCTCGTCCCCTCCGCTCTCTCTCCCTGTCGCACTCTCCCTCTCCAGCCCGACGCCGATAGGGTGGGCGATGGCGGCTCCCGTGACCGGGGCGCGGCGGCTGCGACCACCCTCCTCCTCGTCGTCGTCCTCCTCCTCCTCCGCTATCCCTTGCCTGCCTCTCACCTCCGTTTCTCCCTCCCCTTCCTCTCTCTCCCCTTCCTTCCCGAGGTGGCGGCCGGGGCGACGACGGCGCCCCCTGCAGGCGGTTCGACGGCGAGGGTGGGGCCCGACAGCCCCTCCCTCTCCCCCACCCTCCGTGCGGGCTGCTGAAAGCCCAATTTGGTTTTGGTAATTAATGACACCAAGTTGCTAATGCCATTGTGATTAAGTGAATTGAGCTAGACATGGCAACATATGTGGCAAGGAGTGGTGGCCACAAGATCACAAAGAGATGGTGCATGAACATGAAATGACAATCATGGTGGAGATGCACATAAAATGATGAACAGGTGATCAAGCATGAGGAGATGGACTTGGAACAAAGCGATCAAGGCAAATGTATAATCATAGGGTTTGCTTTTACCGGTCTAAGATGAGTAGAGAAGTAATTGACCGGGTTTAGGATTGATAGCCGACTATCAAGAGGGGCAATCACGGTTAGCTCGTGAATCAAGTGCTACTAGGTCATCATCTTGAGCATATGCATTATGATCTAGTAAAGAGCTAATGTAACGCCTTGTAAAATGATTGTGAAAATGCTAACACACATGCACATGGTGATATACACTTGGTGGTGTTAGCACATTTGTGAAGGCGGTGGAGTTTGAGCGGTAGAGAGGGGTTTGGGGTTCTCTCTCCCTCCCACCGAGCTTGCAAGGTGGGATTCAGGCGTTTTTGAGAAAATGAAATGACTATTTTCCTTTACGCCGAAGTCGAGAATTGGAGGCAAAGTCATGGAAGGGTTCCTCACTGTTTTCAAGCATCAGACGTGGGCTTTGCAGGCGTCGGACGCTGGCCTTAGGAGCATCAAACGCTTGCGTCAGCGTCTGGTGGCTAACCCTAGGCGGCGCGCTGCTGGCGAGCTTGCATCAGACGCACTGGTGAAGTGGCGATGGACGCTGGACGTCAGCGTCCGCACCGTGTGACGTCAGCTGCTTCACGAGCTATTGAACGGGTCGGACGCAGCCGCATCAGTTGCACCACCAACGGACGCGTTTGGTGGTCGATTGCCAGTTTCTAGAGCTCTCTGAACTGCGTTTGTTGGACGTCGGACGCGGAGGCTAGGGAGGCGTCGGACGCGTCTGCTGCACGCGAGCCGACCGTTGGAAGTTTGAAGAAGCAGGACACGTGGCACCATCCTGTGCGTCTGATGCGGCATTGCGCGTCTGTTGGGTAGGCATCAGACGCGTCTGATGACCTCGACCAGCTCCAACGGCTACCCCTTGAGTGTTTTGTTATAAATAGAAGAGGGGTGGCCTTGGGGGGCTAACTCTTACACTTCTGAGATATTGAGGCATACTTTGAGCTAGAGAACACTTCCTCCACTCATCTCCTTGCTTGGTTGCATACTCTAGTGAGATTGAGTGAGATTCAAGTGCATTGCTTAGTGATTTGCATCTAGTGTCACTTGATCTTTGAGTTGACTGCGGATTTCTTGTTACTCTTGGGTGTTTTCTGACATTCTAGACGGCTTGAAGCAGCGGTGGTGTTCAGCTCGTGATTGGAGATTATTTCGAGCCTCACCAAGTGATTGTGAGGGGTTCTTGAACCTTTCCCGTAGGAGTTCGTGAATTGGCTACTCTAGTAGAGCTCGTGGCTTGGAGGATCCCCATCTTATGAGTGCATGTGCGACACCCACTGAGAATTTGACTCTTGATAGTCAATTAGCTCGCGATCCAAGCATCGTCACAACGAGGACTAGCTTACCGGAAAGCAAGTGAACCTCGGTAAAAAAATCTTGTGTCATCTCTTTGCTGAGGATTTCATCTTGTGATTGTGATTGCTTTGATTGATTGGTTCATTAGAAATATCTCTACTCATCAACGTCGGTATAACAATACATGCTCACTCCTTTACTTACTTGTCTACCTTGCTAGTTGCTTAGATTGTTATCTCTTGTAGATTCTAGCTCCTAATTTGTGTAGTGTATCTCTTTCACCTAGGAGTAGAGCAAGTAGTGACTTAGCCTTGTTGGTGTGGATTAGAGATTATAGCCTTCATATCTACTAGAATTGTTTAGGTGGCTTGCATAGTGTAATTGAGCTAGTGCTAGAATTAGCTTCGCCATCTTCTGTACTAACTTTGTTGTTGAGTAAAGTTTGTAGATTTTTGAAAAGGTTATTCACTCCCCTCTAGCCATTTAGGACCTTATAGCTGCTCAATGCCTCCTCTCGCTGGGAGGTTGTGCTCTTCTACTTGATGAAGCCCTAGGTGGCTGTGCGGCGGCGCCTGCCCTCTTCGTCGCCGGCGGCGAAGCTCGGTGGCTGGATCTGGCGGTGACTCACCCTCTTCATCTCCTCCTTCGTCCCATGCCTCCTCTCCCAGATCGTTGCTCCCTCGCGGTTTTTTGGAGTGCCAGATCCTCACAACAATTTCTATAGCATTTGAGAACTACAGTTTCTAATGCTTTTCCTAATTTGTAGGGGAGAACATTGCAATTTCAATTCTTGTTCGCATGTACTCCAAAGCTTACCTGCCACTAGGATAGACTTATTGTAGTAGACAGTGCTTCTCCAGTCAGAGAATAGCCTTTTAATTTGTTCCTAATACCTGCAAGTTGTCACGTTAAGAACAGCCAGGTTTTATTTTTATTTTGTACGGCCAGGTTTTCTAATTCAATCTTAATGCACTATTAGAATTCTACTACTGTGTGAATAAATTTTCTTTTGTCTCCACTTTGTTTTGCATTGCAGGGCACGGTGACTGCCTTTTTGTTGGCTGGAGTTGGCAATATGGATCTGAGAAAGAAAACAGATTATCTCATTGTTGATAACAGTAATTTCTTGAAACTGTTAATATGCAAAGCCATTTAAGTTGTTTCTGGTAGTTTGAATTCGGCTAACTTTGACTTCACATGATAATGATGTCAAATTGTTAACTGTCATACATGACTCGCCCATGGATCCATAATGCTAATTTAGAGTAAAATGTTCAGCTTGATGAATCTTTTGAAAGCTTCACATGTTAATGATGTCAAATTGTTAACTGTCATACATGACTTGCCCATTGATCCATAATGCTAATTTAGAGTAAAATGTTCAACTTGATGAATCTTTTGAAAGCTCTGCCACATAGTCCGCTTACAAAAAAAAAATGGCCTCTGGCCATTGTGTGTCACTCAGTTTATCGCAATATTAGCATGCTGGTAGATGTGCTTCAGCAATGGTTCTTCATAGTAAGTTTTTTTTGTGGTGGCTTCTGAGCCAATAAAGTATACTTGAACATTACACAATCATTTGTGCATTCCAGTGACTGTTTAGCTAATGTGTCGAACCTGAAGTCGTTCTATTGGGCTAAAAATTTTGCTATGTACAAGATTCAAACTTCTAAAGTAGCTTATGAGCCTATGAGGTTTGATTATAGATTATTGGACACATTTAGGTTTTCCTTTTGCAGTTGGTCCACTTTTTTGAAAGATAGAAGTTAAAGTTTTCAGGAAAAAAAATTATTTGTTAGCTCAACATTTGTTTATGGCTTCTTGTATTTAGTTGCAATTCTGATCTTCTAGCATTAACTTTTTGGTTTTATTTATATCGTTCTTATTAGTTAGTATGCTGATAACATCCTGTGTGCTTACCAAGTTATGTATTTATTATGCTACAGAAACAACAGATAAACAAATTGAAGATGCATTTAAGGAGTTCACCGCTAGAGAGGACATTGCAATTGTACTCATCAGCTAATATGCAGGTAATCTTTTTTTGATACAGTAGGTTTTTTTTTTGGTCCAGCTGTTTATTCCTTTGTATCATGGAATCATCGCAGAGCTAAACTTTCTGCCTCAAAGCTTAGGTGAATGAGTTAGTTTTGGGAAATTTGAGCTCGATTCTAAAAACATTAAAATGTACCTTTACGGGTAGAATTTTGGAGCCTGTAGTATTTCATTACGACATACTTGCATATGCCCCTGCAGGTGTAATTACCTTTTATTGGACTTAGTTCTAACTGCTTGCTCAGCCGGGAGAACTTAGGCTCCTATAATATTTAGCGCACATAGGAGCTCCAGCAATGCACCAAAATTTAGCTTTAAACTTTGGTATATTTTGAGTAGTTGTGTAAAAGCTGAAACTGAAATGCTTCAAAAACTGGTTTAAGACTCTTATGCCAGTCCTTATGATGAAATTGCGAAGTTAATTGTTCAGAAGGAGTGCAACACAATTTTAAACCCACTAAAACTGACAAGTCGCCTGCCTCAATCCTTCCAGGCTGTGATTTCCAAGAAATTTATCTTCTCCTTTGCCCTTACTGAAGACTCATTTACTTCTAGAGCAAAGAGGCAGTATAAGATTAATTCCATTGTAGATAGATAAGACAGGCGTAACTCTGCTTTCAATACTGTCACTTCTAGAACGGTCGCACAAATTACTCCACCTCCCGCAATGAGTTCCACACCGGCAGGAACTTCGCTTGATGCTAGAAAGGGTCCCCAGGCTGAACCACAGATTCTATCCATTGACTCTGGTACTCAATCGGCACGTTACACTGCCTTCCCTTAACTGTTTAAATTTCCTTACAAAAGCCTATAACTGCATAAACCTATTTTCCCATTCCAAGTGCAGATACTTGCTCCATCAATTGACCCAGACAAACACTTTTAAAGGATCTTATCACTGGGTAAGCCACATTAACAAATAAAAATTAATGAACGAATTTCAACTTTGTCACTCTTTTTTATTGTTCTCATCGGAAATTTTGTCTTCTTTCAGTGTGCTTTAGGCCATCAACAGAAGCAACACACACTCGCAGCCAGCTATTTCCATATGACACTGTCACTGACAAGGTGGAACCATACAGATTTACTCACCTGTGCCTCACCAATTTATACCTGAAAAATTACTGCTCCACAGTTTTCGTATGCTTCACCATCTTGTAATTTGTAAACTTTCTGCCTTCGTTTCCAGGAAACTATAAAAGATGAAAATTTGGATGCAGGAGGAATCATACAGGATGATCAGAACAATCCACCTGCTTCAGTGCTACAGCCAAAACCAAAAAGGTCAAATTGCAGACCCAAAAATTTGTTCCAGTTCATTCGGGCATATACAATTGCTCACAGATGTGTGCATACAAATTACAGGCCTACATCTACTGGCTCCAAGTATTAACCAAGGGATAGTGCTCACAAGTCATCTTAAGCGAACGCCCCAAGCTAAGTAAGCGTTATATAATTCATTTATCATGCACGTGGTTTCATTTATCATGCACGTGGTCTCATTATCAACCACTAATCTACCGCTTTCATACAATTGTTATTTAGTAATCTAAAACTACAGAGACCTTTCAGTGTTCGTTCTTACTCTTCCTTGAATACCTCCGATATATGCGCAACCTACTGTTCCTTAGACTACAACCTAGCTTGCTAGTTATAAATCATAGAACAGATTCCTTACTCAGTGAACCTTTTACATTTGTTACCGATTCATTAAATTTCTTTGCCAAACTGTGTCCTGCCTTGCTTCTTAAGCCATAGCAGATGCCCATGCGTTGCTACGGAACCAAAATTTCAATGCAGTAATAATATAAAAAATATACTGCATCAAAATGAATAGACAAATAAATTTAAATTTAGTTTAATAACATACTATTCTGAGCCACGTTCAGATAAATAAGCATCAATTTCCAATAAAAAACATCAATTCATCATATATATTTCTCCATATCTATTCTTTACAACAATTTGAATTTGTCTTGGCACACAATTTAACAACTTTCTCTATTTCCTATTCCATGGTACTCTCCTTTGCCTAGCCCTCCAGTTGTGTTTCCAACACCAGGAATTTAAGACCTTCAGTTCATCCCCTGCCTCGCTAACCTGACGATGCTACTAAGCTGCTTCCTCACTGAAATTGCAAATAATCGATGCGTCACTGGACTTCTGAACTGTATTCTTAGCAGATTCCTCAACAACACATGATATTACATCTTCATTCACTTATACATGAGGTGTAAATGGTTGAGAGCATAGCCCATGTATTATCTCGTGGAATTTGCTATAGCATTGACGTTCTGCATTACCATTGCAACGATTGTTCCTGCGTGGCTATATACTTCTGGCCAATTCATCCTTCTGCAATATACTAAGACCAGCTCTCAAAATTTCCTTTTTCTAAAAAAAGAACCTCAAAAAATCCCATTAAGTTGGCGTCGTACTTGCATTGATCATGCTAATTCGATGTTATCCACTAACTCAAGTACACAAGCTATTGAGAAAAAAAGAAAGGATGGAAGGAAACAATAAAATGCATGACATGCAAGATCGGTCTAAGAGCATATTCCCAACTAACATCACTCTATATTGATATGGTAACAACATTGTATACTGATATGCACATGTAATATCTTTGTCACAAAAAGAATGTATCACTCCACAACTGTGGGTACCATCCTGACCTCTACTACAAACATGATACCATCCTGACCTCTACTACAAACTTGATACCATCCTGACCTGCTATCGGTACTACAAAATAAAGATGCAAACATTTCATCTTATACCTGCTACTTTGGGTACGCACGTGTGAGCAGGCTCATGCACATGGTATCATGTTGCTGTTGAATATGCACTTCATACCACCTGGTGGGTAAAATGAGAAAAAAAAGAGTTAGCAACAGCACTCATATAACAGGGATCTTCTAGTACAAAATAACCAGCCCTATCAAATGGTTCAAATAGTCATGCATCAGTTCATGGCTTTGGTAAAGTGTTGCAATTTCAAACTACTATAGAAAGAAATAATTGATTTTGTCCAAATAGTTATTGGAAGAGATATCAATTCTTCCCTAGAAGGCAAAGCAAACATCCTAAGTAGTTAAGTTGTCCTAGAAAAAAGCTCCATCAATTTAATAGCAGAAGCAAACTTGATTGTAAGAAGAGTATGGAGGCCCTTGATGTACTTGAAAGCAGCGATATGCTGATATCCTTCATGAGTCCTCGTTTCTGTTCCATGCATCTCTGCAGTACAAAAAATAATTAACCTGTAGGCGATAACCTAGAAGAACAAAACAAAATCATGACTGTTAGGAAGCTGGATCAGGAAACAGAGACATAGGTTGCAGATCACGGTGAACTGTATTGCATTCTATGGCAATTCAATTTGCTAAAAACACAGCAGGTAGAGTGAGCAACAGTAGTCCGCTCCATACTGTTCTGACAATCAGCAATCCACAAAGGCGTCGCCAAGAAGCCTCCGTGTGGTTTGCTCCATGTAGCTCAGTAGCTGTGCAGTATTCGAGCACACTGCATAAACCTGAACTTGTGATGTACGTCGCACTTGATTGTGCAATCTTACCAAAATGCAAAGTCTGCTCCAGAGGATGCACCGATATAAACAGCATGGGTCATTTATTATTTTATTGATCTGAGCTATGTCAAGCATTTATCATTAGTAATTTTAGAAACTACTGTAAGTCCATACTCCCTTTGCAATTTCACAATTCAGAAATAAATTGTATGCAAGCATTTAATCCATATATCACCAATAACCGGGTAGAACCATCAGTAATTGAAGCAAATAAATTGCTCACCTATTTCAGGAATCCATCGAATTGCAAATTTTACTAAACGGTCTAGTAATTTGCAAGCATTACCTTCCATTACGTCATGCACGATTCAGTGATAGGCTCTGCCTAGTTGCTGTAGACACATCCGCCATCCACTCTTGGAACTGCGCTGACAAATTGAAGAGGCGACCAGCTAGCCGCGCGTGACGCACCGCCACGCCTCCCAGCCGATGGTCGGAGCTAGCTGGTTGTCACTTCTCCGGCTGTACGCCGGTCCGCAGTACGCATTGCTAACAGCACCCTTCCCCATTATGCCGTCTGGCCGTTCCCCGCCTTCTACACAGTGGAGGAGCCAACCAGGAGTACCACGTCGTCGAAAAGAGTTGTCCCCGCCGGATCTACCTTCATCGCAGATTTGCAGTACTCGAGGCCGCCATGCCTTGTACCTGCACGGCTGGACCCTCCCTGAGGCAAGCTGATTCCGGATGGGGAGACAACCAGGTGGGATGGGAAAGGGGCGGGTTCAGGTGCTGGCTGCGGCTACCAGCTGGTTTGTCGTTGGCGAGGCGTGCTGCGGCGGCTGGGCGGGATGGGGGCAGTCGCGAAGACAGCTACCGGGCCGCGAGGCGTGCTGTGGCGGGGTGGCGGCTACGCGGTGTACCTGCCGCCACAGGAGGAGGAGGACGTGGCGGAGAGGCGGGCGTCGGGGGGCGCTCGGCGGCGGCGGCGACGGCGTCGGGGCCGAGCAGGCGAAGCCACAAAGGGCGCGGGGAGCCGGGGACTCGCATTTTTTTCCCTGATGAGGACTCGCGAGGTTGAGGGAGTGGAGTTGGGGGAGGCGTGGGAGTCGGAGGTACGTTGATTTGACTGTTGACGTCTCCACTTTCATCTATTTAGGAGTAGAGATTTAATTGAGATAACGCCGAAGCAATATCATAATAAATGTACACCTCAATAGCTTCCTTGCCATACAATCAGTCTATTCCACTACAATATTTTGTTCAGTCAATAATTTTTTCCCCTCAAAGCAGGTCACAGCAATTTAAAAGGTAGCGGCTTTGCCCTTTTGCAACATGTTCAGGACCATGCCTGACAACTACAACATGGATCACGTTTCCCATGCATGTCAACCATATATAACTCCGGAAGTGTTCCAGACCATACTACCAAAAGGTCATGGTGTACAAACAAGTGCGAAACCAATTTCCAAGCCTGTTGACTGTATAATAGCCAGGCCATTGCACTTTCATCTACAATTAGTTACTTAAACCATCTGGTGCTGCCTTAAACTTATATGCCTGCTTGCAAGCCTGTTGATTGTATAATAGCCAGGCCATCAAACTTCCATCTGCCGTTTGTTACTTAGACCCGTCTGGTGCTGTCCTAAACTTATATGGCTGTTTATCTAGATACTTAATAAAGGCATATATGCTACATGTATCGAACTGAATGTGCTGAAATCCTTCTTCGTATTATGGTTCACTATACTTCAGCTATCAGACGCTGAAATAGCCATACTCTACCATGCTAGGCACCTCTCTATCTTACGGTGCTCCATTTACGTTCCAGCTGCTTCATCCTATATCTCATACCAATTCAACCTCCAAATTTATCTCTGCATGTGCGCGTGATGGCGCGCGCCCTTCACTAGTGATACAACACATGACAACTGAGAAAGACAACAAGGGCGTCAGTAGCATTGATGGCCACTGATCATTTGTGTATGCGAAATTACCATAACCTCGTATTGGACTTCGAGTACGCAACATCTGAATGTTATGATTACAATCTTTACTGAACTGAATGGGGATAAGAAACATCATCAACACACAGAAACACCGAGGGTGAACGTTCACTTATTCATATGAACTAGTACGAAATACTCCTCTATGCAGCAGCAGCGAGGCGGGCTATTCCTCTAAAATATCCAGTTCTGCAGGATCAACAGTCGTGAACTCACCATCTTGAGAGAACAAGCCACTAGTCTGGACAACCTTCCTTTGCGGGATCTGGCTGATCTTAAGCCGGTCCTCCTCGGTCAGCTCCCAGTCGAATATCTCAAGGTTCTGCTTCAGCCTCTCCTTGTTGTAGCTCTTGACGATGCACGTCACTCCCTGCTCATGTATCCATCGCAACGCCACCTAACAAGGGAAGACAAGAGAACATTGAATATAATGGGGGAGAACAGAGAGTAGACGCCAGGCAGTCAACTGGTCTCAGCAGTGACATAGCGGACGACACCAACAGAAAACCAAGCCAAAGACGACGAATACGTGATCAACTACACCTCACCGGCCAGGCCAGCCAACAACGTCTAGGAAGAAAATTCAGCACTAGCAGCGTACCTGCGCAACGGTTTTCCCTCTGGCCTTGGCTATCTCGGCGAGCACCTCGGAGTCCAGCACGGCGTTGCCCTGCCCGTCCCAGTTCTGCCCTCCCAGCGGCGAGTAGGCCGCGACGTGGATGCCCCTGTCGGCGCAGTACGCCCTCAGCGTCCGCTGCTGCCACACCGGGTTCAGCTCCACCTGGTTCACCGCAGGCGGGATCGTGGCGACGGCCAGGACCCTGTCGAGGTGCTTGGTGGTGAAGTTGCTGACGCCGATCGCCTTAGCGAGGCCCAGCCGCTGGCACTCCTCCATGGCGCGCCACACGCCCTCGAAGTCCAGCGGCACGGCGTCCTCCTTCTTGTTCGGGAACCTGGGCGGCCCGTTGACGCACACCGGCCAGTGGATCAGGTACAGGTCCACGTACTCCATCTGCAGGTTCCTGCTCCAACGGCACGCGACAGGAATAGTTTTTTATTTGATTTGAGAAAAATTCATCTACAATTGGAACGCCGGCTACATAGTAATTGCGGAGCAGTACAGGTACAGCAATAGGGACTTACTTGAGAGTTTCCCGGATGGACGGGAGCACGAGGTCCGGGTGGTTCTGCGAGCACCACAGCTTGGACGTTACGAACAGCTCCTCCCGGGACTGCAGGAGCCCGCGCCTGAGCACCTCGGCCACGGCCTCGCCGAGCGGCTTCTCGGTGCCGTACATGAAGGCCGTGTCGAAGTGGCGGAACCCCACCTCGATGGCCGCCAGCACGGCGTTCTTGGTGGCCTCGTGCACCAGGGGGAACTGCGCCGTGCCCATGCCGACCATCGGCATCGGCCTCGCGTCGCCCGACTGCAGGGCCACCTCCGGCACCGCCGCCGCCGCCGTCCCCGTGGATGCCATGCTGACGCGGCTGCAGGTCTGATGTGATGCGCTGTAGCTACAATATCCTGGTGCGGAACAGGGACAGGGATGCGCGTGCCGTGATCCCGTGCCGGTCGCTTTATGTATTGCAAACGTGGTGGTGGACAGGTGACGTCGACTCTTGTCCCTTTGTTGCGTTGGGATTCAGATGCGACGTGGACTCTTTGTCCCTTTAGTGCGACCGGACGAGTTACGCTTCCACTTGTTGGAAGCTTTCGTTTTTTTTCCCTAGCAACCTATACGTTCAACATGAGAGCGATAACTACCGCGTCAGCATTCTCACCGGTACGATAACATGAAGACTTTTATTTTCGGACGGCGATATTAAGACGGAGATAGTGTCGCTACCATGGAATAATTTTCTCTGATTTCTTCTCCATTTTACTGTGGTTAGATCTGGCCACGATAAAGGACTAGTATAGGGAGAATAAGTTTCAGATTAGTCTTCCTCATTCTTCGGTGGCAGAAAGAGGAAGAAGGAAGACATCATAAAGAAGAAGTTTGTCAGCTCCGCCTATATAAATGTTGGCTGTCAGTCGTTGGACATATGTTCTCTGGCCTTTTGCCGAGTGTTTGCCTGTACGGTCATCCATAATGTAAAGCATCATACATGTTTGATTTTGAGATTCGGAGCTATTCAAAGTATGTCCAATTTAGATTAAATCAGTTTCTAGATATTTATAGTGTAATCCAGAGTGCTTGTAACATGTTAATATACCCGGCTATTATCTAATATAATTATTCTTTCGTCGCAAAAAGAACCTATATCTCATGTTTGTTATATATAAAACTATAATCGATACGACAAGTCTATCTCAAGATAAGTATCCACATCATCCCACTAACTATCCACACACTACAAGTCTATTTCAACATATATGTCATTCACATCCTCTCTAACTAACTATCCACATCATGTTCCACTAGCAGCTATATCATCACACTAACTTTCAACCTCTTAATTGCAAGATATCCATATCATCTTCACTTAATTTTACTCAAATTCTTCACAATCCCCGCAACAAGACACGAAGTATCTTCTAGTTATTATTCATCTCGAATCTATTGCATGGGCCCTTGGACTAGGTTGGCTAAGTAGAATTGAGTGCCAAAAGGTTTGGGTGGATATGGAAACACCTCGATATGGCATAGACGAAATCATACCAAAACCTTTGGGCCTTGTTTGGATACAAATGTATCCACCTCAATCCATATGTGTTGGAGTGGATCGTGGTGGAAATTAAAATCAAATTCCACCATAGTCCATTTCAACCCATGTGGACTAAAATGAATATATGTGCATCCAAACAAGACCTTAGTTGGGTATATAGGGCTAATGGTGGAGGTTTCATCGCATTAAATAAGCTAACATGGTATAATAAGAATGAAGGCAGATGATTTGATGGGAATGAAACTTGTCTACACTGTTATGATAAGAGTACGTGGGTAATTAGATGTAAATTTAGGTATACTTTAGATCATGTTTAAATGTAGAGTCATGTGCGACTTTACGTTGTTTTACACATTATCAGAAGGTGAGTTATTGTTTAGAAAGAGTTTAGGTCCTTGTATTATTGTTTCCACATGTTGATCACGTTGAAACTCATATGGAGCTTGGTATTGAACTTGTTGAATTTGTTATATCACATAATTATGTGTGTACTATTGTTTTATATATCATAGAGTGTATAAAATTAAATTACCAATATTGATATGACATAGTGTTTCAATTAAAACATATAAACTTATTTAAAACAACAACTTATCAAATTGACTATCTTGTAGTATTAATATAATTTAAAGTGAATCATCTATGTTATGTTATTGCTATGCGATTTATCAATTAAACATTTTCCATATGCTTCATGAGCTATTAAAATAATAAATCATACTTTAGGTTTCGAATTTAATCAAGTTGTGTATTTTTTTCACATGTTAAGCAGAAACTCTAGTGTTTTCCATCTTTTATAAAAATATATTTTTATCAAAAAGATTTTAAGTCCTAGCAGCATTGTTCTCCACACGTTGATAAGTTGAAACTTATATTGCACCAACTGAATTTGTTATATCACATGATTATATGCTTATAGTATTGTTTTATATATCATAGAGTGCTTAAAAATAAAATTACCATACTAATATGACATAGTGCTTCAATTAAATTATAATAACTTATTTAAAATAACAACTTATCAAATTAATTATCATGCAATATTAATATATTTTAAAGTGAATCGTTAGATATTACTACGTGGTTTGTCATTTAAATATTTTTTCCATACTTGATAAGCTATTGAAATAAATATTTACACTAATGTATATATATTTACTTGGTATACAAAATACATGGTGAAACATAGCATTATGGTTATTTAATTTCATAGTTGTAGAAGTTTATAATTTAGAAATATACATGTCTTGTATATTATGTGGTTTGTTGATTTATTTTTTTAATAGCGTATACTAGTATTTGCATATAATTTTGAGATATTTTTTGGTTATTTTTATAATGCCTAAGGTAGATACAAGTACAAAAGTAGTACTCTATATTACATTTCATAACGACATCTATGGTAGGTTGAATGTAAATTTAGGAGGTTATTTTGCATTGTCTTTCATAATTACAAAGGTAGGTAATCTTTAAAATTATTATGGTGTATTTTAAGTTATCTTTTATAAAAGCACATTAATTTTCAACAGCCATGAACGAGAAACCGTCACAAAGCCAAGAAACATGATGAGAGATTACTGTAGTAACATCATCAACATGCATGAATGGAAGAAGTCCGATAGGAGTACACATCGTTCTTTGTCTATCTATGTACAATTCTTGTTTGAAGATTTATAGAAGGATCCTTGGTCATTGCTTCACAAGTTATATACATGTTTTATGTGAATCAGAATTTATGCTTGGACTCCACTCCCACGACATAATTAATCAAGCTTGAAACTAAGGTTATTTTATATTATCTTTCATAATAGCAAGGTAGATAATTTAGATGCAAAGCGAGGGGCTTATTTCAAATTATGTTTCATAATGGCAAAGTAGGTAATCTAGATGCAAATTCATGGGGTTATTTTGATTTGTTTTCATACCGGCATATATGGGTAATTTATATACATATTTAGGGGTTAATTTGAATTATTTTACATAATGCCAGACGTGGGTAATTTAGATGAAAATTTAGAGGTTAGTTTATGTATTTTCATAATAGCAAAGGTGGGTAATTTTTTTATAAATATAAATTATAATAAATCCAATGATTTATATCGGTGACGATGATAATTAGAGTCTATCAAATTAAAGGCCAGATGTTTCTAATTGTTGTGAATTTCTAGGATTTATCTTTTTTCCTAGCGCGTCTAGTTGGAATTAATGTAGTGCCTCCGTTGGGGCCTCAACCAGAGCAGTAGAGCACCAAAGATCAGCATCTTCTCTAAACCGTTGAATAATAAGTGGGACACTAGGGCTCCTACACACTCATTGCGATGTTTCCAAATGAATTATGCTGCCAACATGACAAGAATGGAAACCCTTGTGCCTTCGGGCTCAATCAAGAGTGATGCATTAGACCACAAAATTTGAAACAATAGAGATGGTGTCGACTCACGAATACTGACCACAACAAGCCAACAAATCAGAGGATCTATATCCAAATTTGTTTGCCAAAGACACAATAATCAAGATCTATATCCAAATTTGTTTGCCAAAGACACAATAATCAAGAATACGTGTAATGATTTCCTCCACCTTATCATATAGAGGACACTTGTGGGGTGAGGTAGGCCTTGGCGCGTAAGGCGATCAACAACATAGCAATACTAATGGCAGGCCATACCAATGAAACACTTCACTCTACCCAAGATTTCCAAAGTCTTTACTAAGGCTTAACGGAAGCCATCTCTATAACTCTAATCCTGAGCCAAGCTCAGACATATGATTGGGCCACGTCACCTGCTATTCTCAGCCATAGGATCGTAAAGGACTAAAAGAACGGACGGTGGATACAGCATCTTCAGGCCATCTCTTGAAACCCAAAACGTCGTCGTCGTTACCCAGCCCCGGCTCTCCTCCTTAGGCCACGTTGCTTGCCTTAATTTTTTAATATTCTCAACTACCGTCCTTCGAGTCCAGCGCCGCGGCTTCCAGAACAGGCGCCGACCCAGCCTTGGCTCTCCTCCTCGGGTATATATATCTCTTATCCATCCGGTGTTCCTCCCCTTTTCTCCAACTGAATCTTTGCTCACATAAACATTGCAATCATCCATCAGCAGCAAGTAATCTCCTCCTCGGGTATATATATCTCTTATCCATCTGGTGTTCCTCCCCTTTTCTTCAACTGAATCTTTGCTCACATAAACGTTGCAATCATCCATCAGCAGCAAATAATCGGCATCGGCCAGGGAAACAGGTACAACCCCAACTTATCTTTACAAGACGAAACCTGCGGACAATATCTATGCAGCGATTGGGCCACGTCGCCAGCAAATCACCGCCGTCCAGACGCGTGCTTCGGCAAATCAAGTCGTTCATTTATTTTATTTTATGTGGCCGAGTAGACGAGCTTCTAGGCTCTTCGTGAGGCTGCTACGGCTGCTGAGAGCATGCGCCGGCGCTGGCCCCATTAAATCTCTCTCTTCCATCTTCTGACCTAAAAAGTCCTCCAAATCTCCAGTTTGCTCTCGAGCCACTGGCAAGCACTGCATCCCTTGGTTCGGCAGCGTGTTCTGCTGTCTTCGACCTCGAACGGGCCTGCGCCGCCGATCGCCCCTGCTTGCGCACTGTGCAGCCGAGCCATAGGCTGCGCGCGCCGACGCCGAGCTTCCTTGTCTGCGCCCTGCCGACCTCCGACTACGTCACGCCACTGGACGCCAGCGCCCTACTGACCTCCGACTGCGCCGCCCAGGTTCGCGCTGGTCTCGCTGGCTTCAATCTCCACTGCGACAAATACAGGAAATACTCATAAGGTAAATAGTCGTGTTCTCACTTATACTATTGTTTCTCAATTTATTCTGTTGCCTATCCATAATAGCAAACCATTATAAGTATCTAGACATCATCATATAACATCATAAATATGTCATATACTTCGTTTTCCTCTTGGAAAGAAAACCACAAATACGTAAATACATGTACTCATACTTGGTCATCCATTGCACCATGCACCCGGTCAGCATGGAGGCCATGAGGTAAACAACCATGTCCTCTTAACTATTCACTGTGATCCTTGTGCGTGTGTCATGAATTGCTAAACAAATTTACAATTTGCATTTCCAACAAAAAGAATCTTCATAATGTACTATAGCCTCTATTAATTTGTTGCTACCTCTACCATGATATGTGAAAAGATAAAATGCGATGTATTTTTTCCCACATGATTACATACCTTCCTCAAACTACTTTTATGAGATAGTCTGTTTTTTAGATCCTCAAGGAAGCTAATACCTGATCCAACTTATGCATCATGTTACATAGAATCGGGGTCCAGCTGCTACCAAATAAAAGATGGCCTCACAGGACAGCGCGGCAACGCCGCGCGTCTTTCTAGTGTAGGCTAATCTAGAAGAGAAAGTACCCAATACAACATCAATATAAATGTGTGTCTATCCTCAACATCGAGGTAGTGGTGTTTTAGTTGGTTTATTCTATTGTCACGGTTTGTGTTTGTGATGCTGATGGCTAGACCCATAACTTGCTATAAGTGGTTATAGAAGGCCAACCAAATAAAACACTATACTCTAGGAGGCACCAAGATTTCTGAAGTCTTTCCTAATACTTGAACTTGGTGCTACCATAAACGAAAGCTCCCTAGGTTGATCTAGAAAAGAAAGTACATGCAGCAGCAACACAAATGTTTTTGTCCTCTAGACCTGAACAAGTCAACATCTGCCATCTAGGTAGTGTAGTTTTTTTTTTGTATTTGGTTTATTCAGTCCTCACAGTTTGTGATGCTCACGTCTAGAGCAATAGTAACTTGTGATAAGTGGTCAGATGTCTCGAGTTTAGATGAGGCTAGATTTTTCTCTATCATCTAGAAAAAAGTATAAAATCATTTTACGTAGTAGGGATGATCACATTTCAACTACTCTCCCTGTTCCAAATTGTAAGTCACTTTGGCTTTTCTAGACATAGCTAGTATCTAGGTGTATAACGTTTTTCCACGAACACGCTTATGCATGTTTTTCATTAAGTGGGTAGCAGGGATTACAAACCATCATTGTCATAAAAGCGAGATGCCCGTATTAGGTGATGCCGAACAAGAGAGTAACACAACACAGATAAATACTCAAAGTAGCGCCACATTTTGAAAACCAATTCGCGACTGCAGAAGCTGTACTAGCTTGCTCCCGGTTCAGGTTCAATATAATTATGTATGTAGTCATTTTGTGCAACAGTGTTGATCTAAAATCATTTTTCTCATGTAATGATTGCCCTGCACGTGGTAGATCCAGCACAGGCCACGTCATTAATAAAAATCTGACATGTGGACAAACCAGTGAATGACACGTGTAAGAGCCAGTACAGGACACGTGGGCCAATACAAATCCAACACATGGTACAAATCTATCCTGCCACGTTGTCGAATAAAAAAAGATGTGTGGCTAGTTCAGGGCGCGACATGTGGCTCACTTAAAAACTGACACGCAGACGTACAACATTGTGACACGTGGTCGAGTAAAAAAAGACACTAGGGTATTGTGTGGTCATGCCACGTGGACCAATAAAAATATGACACATGCTCTAACGAAGAAGCGACACCTGCTCCAACCGCAACACGACACGTGTGCCAATAAAAACCTGACAAGTGGAACAACACGGACACGATACGTGATTCAATTAGCACCTGATACGTGGAGAGGGCCACGTTGTCTAATAACAAGGTGACACATGGCCCGAAGCATCTCTCCAATGTAACCGGCTATAGCATCTACACGTGGAAGCATCTCCAACAGAAGTACCCACCATCGCAGCTGCCTCCTGCCACGCATGCCTAAACAGTTCTATGATGTTCAGTTTTTCGTCACAGATCAAGCTGCTTCTACGACGAGTTTCTCGGGTTCGTCACGGATGTTCAAATATGAAGCGTCCTTTTTGACGAACGATTTTTCATCATAAAATTTAAATTATGACGAATTTCACTTCTTCAATGACCAAAGCTGTTCGTCATGTATGTGCAGATTCCTATTAGTGGCTCCTAGTCTCTTGACGACACACGACGGAGACCTGCTCTTGCACGACAAACTCGCGAACTACACTACGACGCGCACGGCCCTTAAGACCACGAACGTTCCTAGGTGTATAACTAAAGCTATATATCTAGAAAATACCAATTGTGGTTTTGTTAGGGCCTATTTGGATCGCTCCACTCCACCAAACTAACTGTGCTCCACTAATTCCACCATAGGATCAAAAAAAAAATCCACCCTAGAGCAACTCTATAAAATACCAAAAGGTTTTGGAGTACCTCTTTAGAGCAGAGTTTGTGGAGGACCCTGTTTGACTAGCTAAGTTGAAAGTGAAAAAGGTAGAGCGAAGCAGTCCCAAACAAGCCCTTAATCTTGTCCAGTTTTTGGATCCTACGATGACTTCGTGACCGATCAGTTTCCCTTAGTCATTTGTAGGCAGCGGTAAGTATGCATCATAGACCTATATGTAGGGGTGTAAACATATCGGATATGGACAAATATCTACGGATATGGATACAAATACTCTCTCCGTTCCTAAATAATTGTCGTTCTCACTTCCTGAGGAACAACTTTGGCAAAATATATATAAAAAATATTGATATTTATAGTAAAAAATTAAAATCATTAGATAGATTGTTGAATCTATTTTCATAATAGATTTATTTGGAGATTCAAATATTGCACGTATTTTCTACAAATCCAGTCAAACTTACGGCACGGAAACCAAAAGCGACAGTTATTTGGGGATGGAGGGAGTACATGTATATAGCTATATAGTATTCCTCATATTTGGATTCAATCATAGATAGTTCAGATAAGATATGAATGGATATCGACATTATATATAACCAAATTTGAGTATATAGATACGGATACTAAATTAACGAATTTAAATTAAGTATGTTCCATACGGATATTGAAGTCCTTTGATCGGACAGTCGGTCGCAAAATATCGGTAACATTTATACCCCTCCTACGTATATGAGTCCCTTGTTTTGGTTAAAAGTCAACTTACATTTTTTGCATGTGAAACAGTCCATACCAGGCCTAGATCGGTATAACTAACCCAAATTGGTTGGGCTGGCTTGGGCATCGACTAAAATAGTGCTAGTTTCTGTTTTAAGCGGACACCACCTGGAAGCTGCGCTTCCCTCTTGTCAAAGGAAGCAGTTGAAGAGTCGCCATCCATTGTGATGTGTCAAATTCTCCCCTTAATTGTCCGCTAGATTCCAGCGTGGAACCCACGTCCACGTCGCCCCAATTTTTCCTGGCCGTTGGATCTTCCATTGTGTGGCCCAGATTGCTTGGAACGGATTTCTCTAGGAGCAGCTTCTTGTGCTTCTTGTTTGCTTCTCCTGCTTCTCTACTGCTTCTCCTTGGCTTCTCGATCGAATCCGGGGAGACAAATATAAACTCGGGCTTCCGCTTCTCCTTCCTGATTCATCTTCTCGTCCCCTCCGCTCTCTCTCCCTGTCGCACTCTCCCTCTCCAGCCCGACGCCGATAGGGTGGGCGATGGCGGCTCCCGTGACCGGGGCGCGGCGGCTGCGACCACCCTCCTCCTCGTCGTCCTCCTCCTCCTCCTCCGCTATCCCTTGCCTGCCTCTCACCTCCGTTTCTCCCTCCCCTTCCTCTCTCTCCCCTTCCTTCCCGAGGTGGCGGCCGGGGCGACGACGGCGCCCCCTGCAGGCGGTTTGACGGCGAGGGTGGGGCCCGACAGCCCCTCCCTCTCCCCCACCCTCCGTGCGGGCTGCTGAAAGCCCAATTTGGTTTTGGTAATTAATGACACCAAGTTGCTAATGCCATTGTGATTAAGTGAATTGACCTAGACATGGCAACATATGTGGCAAGGAGTGGTGGCCACAAGATCACAAAGAGATGGTGCATGAACATGAAATGACAATCATGGTGGAGATGCACATAAAATGATGAACAGGTGATCAAGCATGAGGAGATGGACTTGGAACAAAGCGATCAAGGCAAAGGTATAATCATAGGGTTTGCTTTTGCCGGTCTAAGATGAGTAGAGAAGTAATTGACCGGGTTTAGGATTGATAGCCGACTATCAAGAGGGGCAATCACGGTTAGCTCGTGAATCAAGTGCTACTAGGTCATCATCTTGAGCATATGCATTATGATATAGTAAAGAGCTAATGTAACGCCTTGTAAAATGATTGTGAAAATGCTAACACACATGCACATGGTGATATACACTTGGTGGTGTTAGCACATTTGTGAAGGCGGTGGAGTTTGAGCGGTAGAGAGGGGTTTGGGGTTCTCTCTCCCTCCCACCGAGCTTGCAAGGTGAGATTCAGGCGTTTTTGAGAAAATGAAATGACTATTTTCCTTTACGCCGAAGTCGAGAATTGGAGGCAAAGTCATGGAAGGGTTCCTCACTGTTTTCAAGCATCAGACGTGGGCTTTGCAGGCGTCGGACGCTGGCCTTAGGAGCATCAAACGCTTGCGTCAGCGTCTGGTGGCTAACCCTAGGCGGCGCGCTGCTGGCGAGCTTGCATCAGACGCACTGGTGAAGTGGCGATGGACGCTGGACGTCAGCGTCCGCACCGTGCGACGTCAGCTGCTTCACGAGCTATTGAACGGGTCGGACGCAGCCGCATCAGTTGCACCACCAACGGACGCGTTTGGTGGTCGATTGCCGGTTTCTAGAGCTCTCTGAACTGCGTTTGTTGGACGTCGGACGCGGAGGCTAGGGAGGCGTCGGACGCGTCTGTTGCACGCGAGCCGACCGTTGGAAGTTTGAAGAAGCAGGACACGTGGCACCATCCTGTGCGTCTGATGCGGCATCGCGCGTCTGTTGGGTAGGCATCAGACGCGTCTGATGACCTCGACCAGCTCCAACGGCTACCCCTTGAGTGTTTTGTTATAAATAGAAGAGGGGTGGCCTTGGGGGGCTAACTCTTACACTTCTGAGATATTGAGGCATACTTTGAGCTAGAGAACACTTCCTCCACTCATCTCCTTGCTTGGTTGCATACTCTAGTGAGATTGAGTGAGATTCAAGTGCATTGCTTAGTGATTTGCATCTAGTGTCACTTGATCTTTGAGTTGACTGCGGATTTCTTGTTACTCTTGGGTGTTTTCTGACATCCTAGACGGCTTGAAGCAGCGGTGGTGTTCAGCTCGTGATTGGAGATTATTTCGAGCCTCACCAAGTGATTGTGAGGGGTTCTTGAACCTTTCCCGTAGGAGTTCGTGAATTGGCTACTCTAGTAGAGCTCGTGGCTTGGAGGATCCCCATCTTATGAGTGCATGTGCGACACCCACTGAGAATTTGACTCTTGATAGTCAATTAGCTCGCGATCCAAGCATCGTCACAACGAGGACTAGCTTACCGGAAAGCAAGTGAACCTCGGTAAAAAAATCTTGTGTCATCTCTTTGCTGAGGATTTCATCTTGTGATTGTGATTGCTTTGATTGATTGGTTCATTAGAAATATCTCTACTCATCAACGTCGGTATAACAATACATGCTCACTCCTTTACTTACTTGTTTACCTTGCTAGTTGCTTAGATTGTTATCTCTTGTAGATTCTAGCTCCTAATTTGTGTAGTGTATCTCTTTCACCTAGGAGTAGAGCAAGTAGTGACTTAGCCTTGTTGGTGTGGATTAGAGATTATAGCCTTTATATCTACTAGAATTGTTTAGGTGGCTTGCATAGTATAATTGAGCTAGTGCTAGAATTAGCTTCGCCATCTTTTGTACTAATTTTGTTGTTGAGTAAAGTTTGTAGATTTTTGAAAAGGCTATTCACTCCCCTCTAGCCATTTAGGACCTTATAGCTGCTCAATGCCTCCTCTCGCCGGGAGGTTGTGCTCCTCTACTTGATGAAGCCCTAGGTGGCTGTGCGGCGGCGCCTGCCCTCTTCGTCGCCGGCGGCGAAGCTCGGTGGCTGGATCTGGCGGTGACTCACCCTCTTCATCTCCTCCTTCGTCCCATGCCTCCTCTCCCAGATCGTTGCTCCCTCGCGGTTTTTTGGAGTGCCAGATCCTCACAACAATTTCTATAGCATTTGAGAACTACAGTTTCTAATGCTTTTCCTAATTTGTAGGGGAGAACATTGCAATTTCAATTCTTGTTCGCATGTACTCCAAAGCTTACCTGCCACTAGGATAGACTTATTGTAGTAGACAGTGCTTCTCCAGTCAGAGAATAGCCTTTTAATTTGTTCCTAATACCTGCAAGTTGTCACGTTAAGAACAGCCAGGTTTTATTTTTATTTTGTACGGCCAGGTTTTCTAATTCAATCTTAATGCACTATTAGAATTCTACTACTGTGTGAATAAATTTTCTTTTGTCTCCACTTTGTTTTGCATTGCAGGGCACGGTGACTGCCTTTTTGTTGGCTGGAGTTGGCAATATGGATCTGAGAAAGAAAACAGATTATCTCATTGTTGATAACAGTAATTTCTTGAAACTGTTAATATGCAAAGCCATTTAAGTTGTTTCTGGTAGTTTGAATTCGGCTAACTTTGACTTCACATGATAATGATGTCAAATTGTTAACTGTCATACATGACTCGCCCATGGATCCATAATGCTAATTTAGAGTAAAATGTTCAGCTTGATGAATCTTTTGAAAGCTTCACATGTTAATGATGTCAAATTGTTAACTGTCATACATGACTTGCCCATTGATCCATAATGCTAATTTAGAGTAAAATGTTCAACTTGATGAATCTTTTGAAAGCTCTGCCACATAGTCCGCTTACAAAAAAAAAATGGCCTCTGGCCATTGTGTGTCACTCAGTTTATTGCAATATTAGCATGCTGGTAGATGTGCTTCAGCAATGGTTCTTCATAGTAAGTTTTTTTTGTGGTGGCTTCTGAGCCAATAAAGTATACTTGAACATTACACAATCATTTGTGCATTCCAGTGACTGTTTAGCTAATGTGTCGAACCTGAAGTCGTTCTATTGGGCTAAAAATTTTGCTATGTACAAGATTCAAACTTCTAAAGTAGCTTATGAGCCTATGAGGTTTGATTATAGATTATTGGACACATTTAGGTTTTCCTTTTGCAGTTGGTCCACTTTTTTGAAAGATAGAAGTTAAAGTTTTCAGGAAAAAAAAATATTTGTTAGCTCAACATTTGTTTATGGCTTCTTGTATTTAGTTGCAATTCTGATCTTCTAGCATTAACTTTTTGGTTTTATTTATATCGTTCTTATTAGTTAGTATGCTGATAACATCCTGTGTGCTTACCAAGTTATGTATTTATTATGCTACAGAAACAACAGATAAACAAATTGAAGATGCATTTAAGGAGTTCACCGCTAGAGAGGACATTGCAATTGTACTCATCAGCTAATATGCAGGTAATCTTTTTTTGATACAGTAGGTTTTTTTTTGGTCCAGCTGTTTATTCCTTTGTATCATGGAATCATCGCAGAGCTAAACTTTCTGCCTCAAAGCTTAGGTGAATGAGTTAGTTTTGGGAAATTTGAGCTCGATTCTAAAAACATTAAAATGTACCTTTACGGGTAGAATTTTGGAGCCTGTAGTATTTCATTACGACATACTTGCATATGCCCCTGCAGGTGTAATTACCTTTTATTGGACTTAGTTCTAACTGCTTGCTCAGCCGGGAGAACTTAGGCTCCTATAATATTTAGCGCACATAGGAGCTCCAGCAATGCACCAAAATTTAGCTTTAAACTTTGGTATATTTTGAGTAGTTGTGTAAAAGCTGAAACTGAAATGCTTCAAAAACTGGTTTAAGACTCTTATGCCAGTCCTTATGATGAAATTGCGAAGTTAATTGTTCAGAAGGAGTGCAACACAATTTTAAACCCACTAAAACTGACAAGTCGCCTGCCTCAATCCTTCCAGGCTGTGATTTCCAAGAAATTTATCTTCTCCGTTGCCCTTACTGAAGACTCATTTACTTCTAGAGCAAAGAGGCAGTATAAGATTAATTCCATTGTAGATAGATCAGACAGGCGTAACTCTGCTTTCAATACTGTCACTTCTAGAACGGTCGCACAAATTACTCCACCTCCCGCAATGAGTTCCACACCGGCAGGAACTTCGCTTGATGCTAGAAAGGGTCCCCAGGCTGAACCACAGATTCTATCCATTGACTCTGGTACTCAATCGGCACGTTACACTGCCTTCCCTTAACTGTTTAAATTTCCTTACAAAAGCCTATAACTGCATAAACCTATTTTCCCATTCCAAGTGCAGATACTTGCTCCATCAATTGACCCAGACAAACACTTTTAAAGGATCTTATCACTGGGTAAGCCACATTAACATATAAAAATTAATGAACGAATTTCAACTTTGTCACTCTTTTTGATTGTTCTCATCGGAAATTTTGTCTTCTTTCAGTGTGCTTTAGGCCATCAACAGAAGCAACACACACTCGCAGCCAGCTATTTCCATATGACACTGTCACTGACAAGGTGGAACCATACAGATTTACTCACCTGTGCCTCACCAATTTATACCTGAAAAATTACTGCTCCACAGTTTTCGTATGCTTCACCATCTTGTAATTTGTAAACTTTCTGCCTTCGTTTCCAGGAAACTATAAAAGATGAAAATTTGGATGCAGGAGGAATCATACAGGATGATCAGAACAATCCACCTGCTTCAGTGCTACAGCCAAAACCAAAAAGGTCAAATTGCAGACCCAAAAATTTGTTCCAGTTCATTCGGGCATATACAATTGCTCACAGATGTGTGCATACAAATTACAGGCCTACATCTACTGGCTCCAAGTATTAACCAAGGGATAGTGCTCACAAGTCATCTTAAGCGAACGCCCCAAGCTAAGTAAGCGTTATATAATTCATTTATCATGCACGTGGTTTCATTTATCATGCACGTGGTCTCATTATCAACCACTAATCTACCGCTTTCATACAATTGTTATTTAGTAATCTAAAACTACAGAGACCTTTCAGTGTTCGTTCTTACTCTTCCTTGAATACCTCCGATATATGCGCAACCTACTGTTCCTTAGACTACAACCTAGCTTGCTAGTTATAAATCATAGAACAGATTCCTTACTCAGTGAACCTTTTACATTTGTTACCGATTCATTAAATTTCTTTGCCAAACTGTGTCCTGCCTTGCTTCTTAAGCCATAGCAGATGCCCGTGCGTTGCTACGGAACCAAAATTTCAATGCAGTAATAATATAAAAAATATACTGCATCAAAATGAATAGACAAATAAATTTAAATTTAGTTTAATAACATACTATTCTGAGCCACGTTCAAATAAATAAGCATCAATTTCCAATAAAAAACATCAATTCATCATATATATTTCTCCATATCTATTCTTTACAACAATTTGAATTTGTCTTGGCACACAATTTAACAACTTTCTCTATTTCCTATTCCATGGTACTCTCCTTTGCCTAGCCCTCCAGTTGTGTTTCCAACACCAGGAATTTAAGACCTTCAGTTCATCCCCTGCCTCGCTAACCTGACGATGCTACTAAGCTGCTTCCTCACTGAAATTGCAAATAATCGATGCGTCACTGGACTTCTGAACTGTATTCTTAGCAGATTCCTCAACAACACATGATATTACATCTTCATTCACTTATACATGAGGTGTAAATGGTTGAGAGCATAGCCCATGTATTATCTCGTGGAATTTGCTATAGCATTGACGTTCTGCATTACCATTGCAACGATTGTTCCTGCGTGGCTATATACTTCTGGCCAATTCATCCTTCTGCAATATACTAAGACCAGCTCTCAAAATTTCCTTTTTCTAAAAAAAGAACCTCAAAAAATCCCATTAAGTTGGCGTCGTACTTGCATTGATCATGCTAATTCGATGTTATCCACTAACTCAAGTACACAAGCTATTGAGAAAAAAAGAAAGGATGGAAGGAAACAATAAAATGCATGACATGCAAGATCGGTCTAAGAGCATATTCCCAACTAACATCACTCTATATTGATATGGTAACAACATTGTATACTGATATGCACATGTAATATCTTTGTCACAAAAAGAATGTATCACTCCACAACTGTGGGTACCATCCTGACCTCTACTACAAACATGATACCATCCTGACCTCTACTACAAACTTGATACCATCCTGACCTGCTATCGGTACTACAAAATAAAGATGCAAACATTTCATCTTATACCTGCTACTTTGGGTACGCACGTGTGAGCAGGCTCATGCACACGGTATCATGTTGCTGTTGAATATGCACTTCATACCACCTGGTGGGTAAAATGAGAAAAAAAAGAGTTAGCAACAGCACTCATATAACAGGGATCTTCTAGTACAAAATAACCAGCCCTATCAAATGGTTCAAATAGTCATGCATCAGTTCATGGCTTTGGTAAAGTGTTGCAATTTCAAACTACTATAGAAAGAAATAATTGATTTTGTCCAAATAGTTATTGGAAGAGATATCAATTCTTCCCTAGAAGGCAAAGCAAACATCCTAAGTAGTTAAGTTGTCCTAGAAAAAAGCTCCATCAATTTAATAGCAGAAGCAAACTTGATTGTAAGAAGAGTATGGAGGCCCTTGATGTACTTGAAAGCAGCGATATGCTGATATCCTTCATGAGTCCTCGTTTCTGTTCCATGCATCTCTGCAGTACAAAAAATAATTAACCTGTAGGCGATAACCTAGAAGAACAAAACAAAATCATGACTGTTAGGAAGCTGGATCAGGAAACAGAGACATAGGTTGCAGATCACGGTGAACTGTATTGCATTCTATGGCAATTCAATTTGCTAAAAACACAGCAGGTAGAGTGAGCAACAGTAGTCCGCTCCATACTGTTCTGACAATCAGCAATCCACAAAGGCGTCGCCAAGAAGCCTCCGTGTGGTTTGCTCCATGTAGCTCAGTAGCTGTGCAGTATTCGAGCACACTGCATAAACCTGAACTTGTGATGTACGTCGCACTTGATTGTGCAATCTTACCAAAATGCAAAGTCTGCTCCAGAGGATGCACCGATATAAACAGCATGGGTCATTTATTATTTTATTGATCTGAGCTATGTCAAGCATTTATCATTAGTAATTTTAGAAACTACTGTAAGTCCATACTCCCTTTCCCAATTTCACAATTCAGAAATAAATTGTATGCAAGCATTTAATCCATATATCACCAATAACCGGGTAGAACCATCAGTAATTGAAGCAAATAAATTGCTCACCTATTTCAGGAATCCATCGAATTGCAAATTTTACTAAACGGTCTAGTAATTTGCAAGCATTACCTTCCATTACGTCATGCACGATTCAGTGATAGGCTCTGCCTAGTTGCTGTAGACACATCCGCCATCCACTCTTGGAACTGCGCTGACAAATTGAAGAGGCGACCAGCTAGCCGCGCGTGACGCACCGCCACGCCTCCCAGCCGATGGTCGGTGCTAGCTGGTTGTCACTTCTCCGGCTGTACGCCGGTCCGCAGTACGCATTGCTAACAGCACCCTTCCCCATTATGCCGTCTGGCCGTTCCCCGCCTTCTACACAGTGGAGGAGCCAACCAGGAGTACCACGTCGTCGAAAAGAGTTGTCCCCGCCGGATCTACCTTCATCGCAGATTTGCAGTACTCGAGGCCGCCATGCCTTGTACCTGCACGGCTGGACCCTCCCTGAGGCAAGCTGATTCCGGATGGGGAGACAACCAGGTGGGATGGGAAAGGGGCGGGTTCAGGTGCTGGCTGCGGCTACCAGCTGGTTTGTCGTTGGCGAGGCGTGCTGCGGCGGCTGGGCGGGATGGGGGCAGTCGCGAAGACAGCTACCGGGCCGCGAGGCGTGCTGTGGCGGGGTGGCGGCTAGGCGGTGTACCTGCCGCCACAGGAGGAGGAGGACGTGGCGGAGAGGCGGGCGTCGGGGGGCGCTCGGCGGCGGCGGCGACGGCGTCGGGGCCGAGCAGGCGAAGCCACAAAGGGCGCGGGGAGCCGGGGACTCGCATTTTTTTCCCTGATGAGGACTCGCGAGGTTGAGGGAGTGGAGTTGGGGGAGGCGTGGGAGTCGGAGGCACGTTGATTTGACTGTTGACGTCTCCACTTTCATCTTTTTAGGAGTAGAGATTTAATTGAGATAACGCCGAAGCAATATCATAATAAATGTACACCTCAATAGCTTCCTTGCCATACAATCAGTCTATTCCACTACAATATTTTGTTCAGTCAATAATTTTTTCCCCTCAAAGCAGGTCACAGCAATTTAAAAGGTAGCGGCTTTGCCCTTTTGCAACATGTTCAGGACCATGCCTGACAACTACAACATGGATCACGTTTCCCATGCATGTCAACCATATATAACTCCGGAAGTGTTCGAGACCATACTACCAAAAGGTCATGGTGTACAAACAAGTGCGAAACCAATTTCCAAGCTAGTTGACTGTATAATAGCCAGGCCATTGCACTTTCATCTACAATTAGTTACTTAAACCATCTGGTGCTGCCTTAAACTTATATGCCTGCTTGCAAGCCTGTTGATTGTATAATAGCCAGGCCATCAAACTTCCATCTGCCGTTTGTTAGTTAGACCCGTCTGGTGCTGTCCTAAACTTATATGGCTGTTTATCTAGATACTTAATAAAGGCATATATGCTACATGTATCGAACTGAATGTGCTGAAATCCTGCTTCGTATTATGGTTCACTATACTTCAACTATCAGACGCTGAAATAGCCATACTCTACCATGCTAGGCACCTCTCTATCTTACGGTGCTCCATTTACGTTCCAGCTGCTTCATCCTATATCTCATACCAATTCAACCTCCAAATTTATCTCTGCATGTGCGCGCAATGGCGCGCGCCCTTCACTAGTGATACAACACATGACAACTGAGAAAGACAACAAGGGCGTCAGTAGCATTGATGGCCACCGATCATTTGTGTATGCGAAATTACCATAACCTCGTATTAGACTTCGAGTACGCAACATCTGAATGTTATGATTACAATCTTTACTGAACTGAATGGGGATAAGAAACATCATCAACACACAGAAACACCGAGGGTGAACGTTCACTTATTCATATGAACTAGTACGAAATACTCCTCTATGCAGCAGCACCGAGGCGGGCTATTCCTCTACAATATTCAGTTCTGCTCGGTGCTGCGCGACGGTTTTCCCTCTGGCCTTGGCTATCTCGGCGAGCACCTCGGAGTCCAGCACGGCGTTGCCCTGCCCGTCCCAGTTCTGCCCTCCCAGCGGCGAGTAGGCCGCGACGTGGATGCCCCTGTCGGCGCAGTACGCCCTCAGCGTCCGCTGCTGCCACACCGGGTTCAGCTCCACCTGGTTCACCGCGGGCGGGATCGTGGCGACGGCCAGGACCCTGTCGAGGTGCTTGGTGGTGAAGTTGCTGACGCCGATCGCCTTGGCGAGGCCCAGCCGCTGGCACTCCTCCATGGCGCGCCACACGCCCTCGAAGTCCAACGGCACGGCGTCCTCCTTCTTGTTCAGGAACTTGGGCGGCCCGGGCTTGATGCACACCGGCCAGTGGATCAGGTACAGGTCCACGTACTCCATCTGCAGGTTCCTGCTCCCACGGCACGTACGCGAGAAGAATCGTTTTACCTTTGAGGATGAGAAAAATTCATTTACAACTGGAACGGCTACACCGTACTTACTTGAGAGTTTCCCGGAGGGACGGCAGCACGAGGTCCGGGTGGTTCTGCGTGCACCACAGCTTGGACGTCACGAACAGCTCCTCCCGAGACTGCACGAGCCCGCGGCGGATCGCCTCGGCTGCGGCCTCGCCGAGCGGCTTCTCGGTGCCGTACAAGAAGGCCGTGTCGAAGTGGCGGAAACCCACCTCGATGGCCGCCAGCACGGCGTTCTTGGTGGCCTCGTGCGCTGCAGTTACACAAACTTACACGTCTTGGTGCGGAACCAGACAGGAGTGCGCGTGCCGTTGAGCCCGTGCCGGTCGCTTTATGTAGGAAGTATGACAAACGTGGACGTGGACGTGGTGGAGGACAGGCGACCTGAACTCTCGTTTTCCTTCACCTTATACTAGTCCGACCTGAACTCTCGTTGTCCTTGCAGCATCCCCACTTTCTATTATTATTTTTATACTAACAAATATTGTAAAATGGGTCGTGAGTCCGCACATGCGAGACACGGGAAGCACAAAGACATTTTAAGAACTAAAAAATGATGGATAGAAACACAGAACAAATCATATTTTCGCAAAAACATGTTCAACATTATAGTGTGATCATACATAGTTCAGGTGCTTGGGGTCGGGGGCAATGAGCAGCAGAGCACTGCACCAAGCGATCGCGGTGACGGAGTCCATGTGGCCCACAACGTATCACACGGGACTCTGGATTAATCATGCAAAAATAGTCATGCATCTTCTTTCATCTTTTGTTTTCACTAATATATTAAAATAAGAGTTTCTATATCTATTTTTTATTTTATCATACAAGTTGGAACAACTCTGAATCTAATTTCAGGATATATTAAGTTTCGAGCATAACGCACAGTATATTTGCTAGTATGATAAAATAAACTGTGTAACCTCGGCCGTTTGGCCTCTGCATGTTCGCTTTTAAAAAGGAAACAAGAGTGCCCCTGCGGCCGCTTAGGGCTTCCCAACGCATCTACCCGGCGTGCTGCCTCAATCACGACGTTAGACACCCAGCATCCATCTCGCGTTCCATGGTAGCCTTGTAGAGCACTAGAGTCTTGCAGAAGCACTCGAGGTTCGGCCTGACAAAAAGCTGAGGACACTATTAGGCTATCCGCACTCGTCCACCTCTATTTCCATCTCTAAAAAGGAATATTCTATCCTAGTCATCGAGATTCTCTACTCTATATCAATTTCTTCCGCACCCGTGTTATCTCTATCCCATACTCTATACCCACTATTTCATATTTTATTCTCCTCTATTCTCTCTCACCAACTCTACCTCTCTCTCTCGCTACAGTGCTGATACAGGCATGTGGCAAGCGCGGGCCCGCACGGAGAGCACATACAGGCGTGGAGCAGGGCCTCCAGATTTACCGGTCTACTGTAGCACACGGAACCCAAGCGTGTCCTTTACAGGTCTGCGGTGCAGGGCTCCGAACGCAATATTTACCGTTCCGGCGCGCTTCCAGGTCCGCGGTGCGGACAGTCTTAGGGCACCACCAACGCGGGCGCACATCACTGTTAGCCCTAGAAAAAAGCAGTATTCCACGGAGATCGAAGCAGCGGATTCTCCAACGCACGGTATACGAGTCGGGTCTCTTCACTGCCTCATCACTGTACATACTGCAGCAGTGTGCAGCTTTAGCGCGGCCTTGTTTAGATCCTAACTTTGGAGGTGCAAAGTTGGCATTTTATACTGTAGTGCTATTGTAGTATTTCGTTTGTATTTGATAAAAATTGTCCAAACATTGACTAATTAGGTTCAAAACGTTCGTCTCGCAAAGTACAATAAAATTGTGCAATTAGTTTTTGATTTCATCTACATTTAATACTTCATGCATGTACCAACATTTTGATGTGATAGAAATCTTCTTTTTTGCATAGTGCCAAATTCTGAATTCTGCGGGAAACTAAACAAGGCTACGGTGGAATCACAGCAATCTTTTGAGCCACAACACATCTTCGCTTGTTGTTTCACTCTTTTGTCCACTGATGGGCATGACATAGAGATATGGAGCCGACGTGGACGGCGAGGCAGTACGCCACTCTGGAGCGATGGGGAAGCCCTTAGACCATCCGCACTGCTGTGCGGTATCGCTTGCGGTACCGGCCACGACAGCTTTTAGCGTGAGAAAAGCCCCGCAGCGGGAGACGCTATCGCACTCGCTATGGGCGCGCGTGCGGTATTCGTAGCGCGATGAAGCTTGGATAGCGCACGTACGGAGAATGTATGTGCGGCAGAGGAAGCAGCGCATGCGTGAGAGAGAGGAGAGAGGTGACAGCGGCAGGACCCACTTTTTCCGTAATAAAAAATATTATAACTCACAAACCAAAAACTCAAATGAAATTTCGATTACACCATTGAATTCGTTTCAATAAATTCTTCAAAACTAGATCTCATATGGATATATTTAGATAAAGTGACAAGTGAGCCCCACAGTTGATAGAGTATGATATAGAGAATGGATGAGTGCGGGAAAACGGTATATTTTGTGGTGACTAGGATAGAATATTCCTTTTAGAGGATGAATATAGAGGTCGAAGAGTGCGGATAGTCTTAGAGCACGCATTGTGAGCTTGTGGCTGACAGCCATGGTAGGGGACCATGCTTATGATTGAATCAAAAAGGTTGAAAAGAGCCGGGAGAATAAAAAATGACGTTTCTTGAAGAGAGACTATGGTGACGTCTAGAAATAATGGCCTGCGTTGTATAGCTTTTCTTTTTTTATTGGCCTCAAAAGATGGAACTGATGTGTAATCGTGAGCCTTGGGTAGGTGAAGCCCTTACGTGACAACGTACCAGGTGGAAATCAGACCACCTGGGTAAACTTGAAAACTTTTAATCTGGATCACACGATGTTGATAAGGGAGCACACGGGAGAGTGGAAGGAGAGATTTACAAAAGTGTGATTAGAAGCGGGCGGTTAAACGTAAAATTACTCAATCCTCCTACGCCCCTTGGATCAACATCATGTAATCTTGATTTAAAGTTTTCAAGTTTGCACAGGAGATTCGGTTTCCACCCTTATGTATCGTACTGTACATTATTGAGGGCGGTAGACAGGTGACGTGTATGACTGCTATATATGCCTCCTTCCTTAACTACTTTGTGTCGTCGGAAACCGGACGATAGGAAGTTGTTCTGGATAGGGACGCTTCTTCTCATCAGGAAACCTCCGCACTACTGGACTAGTACGGAGTTTGACGTCACGAGTTACGCTTGCACTTTGCAAACGCTTTCGTTTTCTGTTACAAAGAAATGGAACTTTTGTACGTGATTTTTTTTAAAAAAAAACTCCGCCTGCATGCGTAACAGGTGACGTCGAACACCTTACACCCATGATCAATCCAGTCGTTGATTAAGGCAAGGCCTTTGATTTATATAGGTAGTTGTTTTACTAGTCTTTACGAAAAGTGGGCGAGGACCAAGCGCTTGTAATATTAGTCAACATTTCAACTTCAAACCATTCTCCTGAAGCTGCCTGAGGAAAAGAAAAGAAAAGAAATGATCCAACACGCAACACAAAGTGGTTGTCTGATGCCGATTACACAACCTCATTTGATGTAGGATTTATAAGTTGTAGGAATAAGAAAAAACGCATATTGGATTGACTTGGCTTCTTGTGTCCTGCTCCACGTTCAGTTCAGGTATTGAAGTGGAAGCTTTAGTTTGCCCTGTTTCATATTATCGCCATATGTGGTGACCCAACGAAAAGCAGAACATACTACTCGTCCTAATTAAGTGATTGCTATTCTTTACTATTAATACAATCATACGCACGTATTCGAGAAAAAAAATTACTGGACGGCGGCTAGCTAGGTGCTAAACTCAAAGAGAAATTCCAAATGTTTAAATTTAGCCACATAAGACGAGAAAATTAACTACTTATTATGTGCCCTCTAAATTTGTAGGCCCCTTCATCGTCAGCAAATCTATTTTTAATGTTCCTTTTATTTAGTTGTCTGAAAACTGCTCATTCCACCGCTATAATTGAGATAGAAAACAACATCTTATCGTTCTCAGGATGTTCTCCCAAATCGATCGGTCAGTCTCGTAGACCTTTCCTTCATCGATCTGCAAGTGCTATCAGTGTTACGAGAGGAATGCCATGTATGTATACAAGGGTGTGTCGATGCAGGACCCACAAGGTTCCCCTGCGATACGACTAAAGTCTAAGAATTGTGACGACTGGAGACTTACTAATTAAAGACAATCCAGTGGGGTTCTCGCCCCCCCCCCCCCCCCACCCCAACTGGGTTGCTCTCAGAAGGGATCGGATCGACGAAATTCTGCCCCAAGTCCTGCAAACAACCAACAACAACAAGATAAGTGTTGACGATGGTTATCTACCATAATAAAGAGTTAAAATAAATATATAAAGGGCTAATAAATGATCACCAACATAGGTTTAGGGTGTCAACTAACGAAATTCTACGAGTTTTGGTGAATCTATATTTTGCAAGGGGTTATCAGAATAATTCAGGAATTGATATCTTCCACGAGAAGGAACCCACGTCAATCGGCCTAATCTTCACGTCACGAATACGCAAGAGGCTTCTAGAGGACACCAGAGGACTCCACGAGGAGGGCCACCATGAGGCGCCGCCAGGTGGGGCCGACCGGCCTCAACCCTAGGCCGACCGGCCCCTGGCCGCCGCCCCTCGGCTCATTCCTTTGCAAGCTACTTCAACCGCATCCAAGGATGCATCCTAACCCTACGTGAAGGTCGGTTTGATCCAAGGGCCACAGTTTCATGCTCTGGGCTATATAAACGAGGCCCCAGACCCCCTCCAAAGGAGAATTCATTCAATCAATCATCAACTAGAAAGCAGAAGACCAACCAGCAACTCTCATCTCCTTAGAGCTTCATCAGATCTAGGCATAGCTAGATTAGAATTAGAAGTAGAGGAGTCAAGCAGCCTTGGGTTCCAGATCTAGTCAAGAGGAGCTTGGTAAATCTAGTTCTTCTCTCTTGTATCAACATTGTTCTTCAGATATTCATCTATTTTATCAGTTCTTCTAGTTCTTGATCTAGTTCATGTTCTAGTTCTTCATGTTCTAATTGTTTATGTTCTAGTTTGTAATTGTTCTAGTTCATCATTGTCTAGTTCTAGTTCATTATTCTTGATACATTAGATATGATCTTGTTCTTAATCTATATTATATCCTTGATTATTATGAGATTAGTCTGCTTTGATTATATATTTGGCATAGATAGTTTATCATTATGTTTATACACATGTTTGCAAAGCACTCACCTTATTGAGTCATGGGTGGGTGGTCAACATTGTATAAGTGTGGTACTTATACACTGTTTACCTGCAAATACACTCTATACTCCGGGCCATGTGGTAGATCGCGGGTGTGACATTCCTGTTGAGTCCTTTGTAGTCCACTCTTCGAGTGTAGAACTTAGTAGAACGCGGTCTCATTACTTAGTTGTTACTCTGTTTCTCAGCTTCGTAATGGAGATGTTCCTTGTTTATGGATATGAGATAACCTAGCCAATGATTGCCTGATATAATTGCACTAATCAATGTAGATTATGACTAATAGCTAACAGATTACTTAGGAGTTATTCTCTTACTTTATATTCTGATCAATGACTTGTCATAGTAGTACTGCTCTAAGGAATATCATCTGAATGGTCTGATTATCATATATTTTATCTCTTTTTATTTGATTGATTTCTGTTTAAGAGTAAAGGATAGTGATTTCGAATATTCATATCATATGTGTAGAGTAGCCTTTAATTAATATGTGCCCCTCTATTTGTTCTCATTTGGTTAAATATAAATAACGATACCTAGGATAAACTTGGGTGAAATACTGCAACGGGTGTATTTATCTGTGCGCTTGCGAATATATAATTTAATATCTTTATATAGTTAAGTGGCATGAGTATAATACAACCACACTCTTGGTGTCATGTTGGGGATGACAACCTAACGCGAGTGATGCTAAGAAGTGTCAACAAGTATTTCTGGCGCCGTTACCACGGAGACAACGGAATGGCACACTAAGTTAGAAAACATTCATAAGAGCATAAACACACTTCCACATCTAGGAACACTCTTACACATGTGATATTCGAATTACATCACTTGATCCTTTACTCTAACAGGCTCACCCTGTCTTTTGTCTATTTTTTGATCTTATACAGGGTGATGTATGACTGGTTTTGAACTCCCGACAAACTACGTTGAGAACTCCAAAGCTCTAATCAGAAGAACAAGAGCAAAGCTCAAGAAGGCTCCAACCACTTCGTCTGAGATCAACTAATTGAGAAAAAGCTTAACACCAAACTTTGAAGCAATGGTCGATCAATCACTCCGTGAATTCTCTGCTCCAACCACTGTTAACATCAGGACTAGACCGACAGTAAATGTGGGAGATAACGGATTTGAGCTCAAGCCTGCTTTGATCAACATGGTGCAAGCAACCCAGTTTTGTGGAAAAGCACATGAAGATGCGAGTGCTCATCTCCAACACTTTTTGGAGATTTGTAGCACCTTCACCATCAAGGGAGTCGCAAGAGATGCCAAGCAATGGTTCTACGCCAACAAGGACAAGAATACCACATGGTCGATCTGTGCTACTGCTTTTCTAGCAAAATTCTTTCCAGTGGGGAAGACATGCTCTACATGCGAAGATTTCAACCTTCCAGCAACAACACGATGAATCAATCCCTGAAGCCTGGGAATGCTTTCAAGATTACATATCAGAATGCCCTCACCATGGGATGGAGAATTGGCTACTCATACAGACATTCTACCATGGGCTCACTTCTAGTACCCGTGAGAATGTGGATGCAACTATTGGAGGATCATTCTTATCGCTCAACATCACTGAAGCAACCACTCTGATTGAGAAGATGGCCTCTAACCAGGGATGGAACGAGGAACGCACTCAACCTCGCAAGAGAGGAGGAGGAATGCATCAATTGAAGGAAGTAGACATGCTATCTGCCAAGATAGACCTGCTCATGAAGAAGTTCGATGAACGCACCACTGAGAAGAACGAAGTCACGCACATCCATGATTCTCACATGACCTGTGAAGAGTGTGGAGGCACTGGACACTCAGGGAGCAACTGCCCTGAGATTCAAGAGGATGTGAACTACATCAACAACAACTTCAACAATCGTCCTCAACAAAATCAAGGATGGAATCAGCAATCCAGGCTTAACTACTCAGGTAACTACCAAGGTAATAATCTTAATAATAATTTTAATCAACCACCCTTGAGAGAAATGATTTCTAATCAGAATAAAGTTATTGATACTATGTCTAGAAAGATAGCTTCCAATGATAAATTGCTTGAAAATATTAATACTAGAATGGATAACTTTACTTCTGCCATAAAGAATCAATATAGCTTTAATAAAATAATAGAATCATAAATATCTTAGCTAGCAGCTTCTGTACCAGTGACCGAAAGAGGTAAGATTCCGGGGAAGCCGGAGAATTTAGAAACTGCAAATCTTGTAGACATTTATAATGCAGGGCAATACTTCACCGCACCTCTAAAGCAATGGGGAACATGGATAGACGACACTCTACCAGTGAAGAAAGGAGACCCAGGGAGACCTGTCATCCCTATTCGCATTGGACCCCACAGCTTTGAAGAAGCTGTCTGTGACCTTAGAGAAAGTGTCAACATCATGCCCAAGGTAATCTATGAGAAAATTCATGGTGATCCTTTATTGTATACAACTATGTATTTGCAGCTTGCAGATCAGACACTGTGGTACCTCAAGGGAATTCTTGAAGATGTCTGAATCATAGTTGGACACTCGTATGTGCTGGCATACTTTGTGATTGTAGAAACAGGTGGAGACGAAAAAGCACCCATCATCTTGGGGCGACCGTTCTTGAGTACCATCAAAGCCATCATCTACGCAGATAGCGCCAAGATCTATTTCACAATCAATGGGAAAAAAGAAAGATTCAATTTCAAGAAGCGTACCCTCAACATTCAAGTTCACCCACAGACGTCGTACCTCTACGAGGATACAACCGCTGCCCCAACAAAGAAGAAGAATAAGAATAGGAGAAGGAGAAACAAAGCTAAGCATCAGGCAAAAGAAATAGTATGGATGGTCAACACTATTGATTCAGAACTTGACCACCTCCTTCTATCACCACACCTTACTAAGCTAGGAGATCCTAGAGTACCCACCATCGATTGTATGATTGAGGGAAGTACTTTCTACAAGACGTTCTGCGACATCGGCTCTAGCACCAACATAATGTCTAAGGTAACATATAAACATTTGTATAATACTAGACCCATGTATCGTACATATGTGCAGCTGCAGATGGCGGACCAATCATTCCGACGTCCGGAGGGAGTAGTGAAAGATGTTATGGTCAAAATAAGAGATCGCTACATTCCTACCGACTTCATGGTTCTTGACATGGGAGAAGAAGACGATGTCCACCTTATTTTAGGACGGCCCTTCCTCAACACCACTGGCGCGATCATCTATATAAGAACTGGGGAAATCCACTTCCAATTCCCTGGAGAGAAGGTACGTTGTTACTTTAATAGTTACACTACTTATGAGCAGCCTAGAAAGAACAAGAGGAGACACCGCTCTCAACGCCAAAAGAAACAAGCCATCAAAGAGAAAGAAGCTGCCCAAGAAGAAGCTATTCCAAAGGAAGAAGAAGAGAAGTCCAAGAAGAGTGAACCACAGGAAGAGACTCCTCAGTCCAAGAAAGTATGGAAAAGAAAAGAAACATCAACATCATCATCAAGTTCTCCAACATTTGATGAGCAACCATCCAGCTCCTCAGTTAAGCTGGAAGAAACCTCTGAAGACTGAACCAGACATAAGGTCCGGGTCGACGGACCTAAATCTCCGAACATTTGCCGAAAGGTAAATCGGTATTTATCCGCACATTTAAATTAAGCATATCTACTTTGTTTACATTCCCTTAGCATATCATTGCATTGTGTCGGTACCAACAGTATGGGGGTACCCACATCCATCGCTAATAAAAAACTAAAACGACTGAAACCGCAATAAAAGGCAGCCCGCCTCGACCGCGTATCCGGTCCATCTCGTACGAGGCCCGCTCGACGGAGAGCCTCGACCGCGCTCCGTCTCCGACTCGTACGAGGCGCCCTCGACGGGGGCGCCTCGACCGCGCCCCGCCCCGTATAGCAAAGTACCTCGACCGCGCTCCGACCCGCGCGAGGCTCATCCGCCCCCTGAGAAAAACTCCGACTCGCGTGAGCCCGGGTCGAGTGTCTCGACCCCTTCTCTTTACCTACCCCAGGACAAAAGCCGTAGCATTTAATGCGATTACCTGCTACCACCTACCAGCATGGCTGCGATCAGGTCCGACGTGGGAACAATGCCGGTGTCAGGTCTCACTTTTTACTGCCCATCCCGTGATGGGAGGTGAAAACCGTCACTGTGCCCACCTTACCGTGCACTGTACGTCACTAGTTACCCTCGAGAGAGGACACGACAAAGCCCATACACCGCAATCCCGGGGATTCGGACTTATCCATTCGGTCTTGACCCGGCCTCGACCCGGCCTCGACGCCCAGCGCAGTTCGACAGGGAAGAAAGGCAGGCATGGCACGGTGCTCCGGGTCATTTCATCGACTCATCCTCTACGTCACCATGGTGTCCAGGGATGGCCGGCCATTCCCAGGGCACGTCGCTACAGTCGCCTCAACAGGGATCGATAAAACATCATCTCAAGGCTCCCCGTCGTCTTGGCCTCCTCTCGCCCTATAAAAAGGCAGGCCAGGGCTCTACAACGGGGACGAAAGACAAGGGACAACAGGCAACACGCAAGATAGAGATCAATATCTCAAGCAACCACCCTTGTCCTCTCTTTTTTTTCCTCTCTTTGAGACTTGGGCTCGACGCCCTCTCTCGCAAGCTTGTAACCCCTACACGAGCACCTCGGTGCAAGGAAATACAAACCTCTCCCTCCCCGCTGGACGTAGGGCCTTCTTTTGCCCGAACCAGGATAAACCCCCGTGTGTTTTCCTTGCATCACCATCCAAGAAAGGGACACACAGCATTTACTCGTTGGTTTAGGGCCCCCTCGGGACCGAACACCGACAGTTGGCGCGCCAGGTAGGGGATCGCTGCGTGCCAACGTCGCTTTCCCGCCTTTTTTCCTTGATGGCTGGCCCCGAACACCCTATTCCGTTGGCCACGGTGATCTGGTTCGGGAGTTTGGAGTTCATGTCGCTTGGCTATGGCTGCGATATGGTCCTACTTCCGCCCAGGCACCCAACCGACAAGGATTATGAGCTCTCCCAGCCTGGGGGAGCAATCCGCCGGTACCGTCGCTCTAGGCAGGCGCGGGCCGCCCGACGATGATGAGCCCGGCATAACCACCGTCTTCACCTCGCGGAGGGTGATGGGATCCCCCGGTCCGGCACCCCCTAGCCAGGCGCCGGCCCAGATTTCCTCGTGGAAGGTTTGGGTAGGATGAGCTTGACTGAGGGTAACATGCCAACGGAGAATCCCGCCGCTCCCCCGTCTGGTGAGACACCACTGTCTGGAGCATCCGTTCCGACGTGGACAACGACATCTCCATCGCCATTCCCGTTTGGGCTAGACTCGGCTGCCCGGACCTATGCTTCCTCTGTAAGCACTAGCATGAGTGCCTACGAGGAGCTCCCCAGCCACCATCTACGCTCCACTCTGGACCTCGTTGCGTCCACGCCGGCCTTTGATTATCTGGACTCTACGGAGACTCTGGAAACAGGGCCCCGTGAGACCGCTTCCCGGCGTCGTGATCACGGGAGTGACTTGCGACGGCCTCACATTCCCCCGTCATACTATTAGACTTGGGCTCGACGCCCTCTCTCGCAAGCTTGTAACCCCTACACGAGCACCTCGGTGCAAGGAAATACAAACCTCTCCCTCCCCGCTGGACGTAGGGCCTTCTTTTGCCCGAACCAGGATAAACCCCCGTGTGTTTTCCTTGCATCACCATCCAGGAAAGGGACATGCAGCATTTACTCGTTGGTTTAGGGCCCCCTTGGGACCGAACACCGACAGTTGGCGCGCCAGGTAGGGGGCGCTGCGTGTTGACATCATTTTTCTGCCATTTTCCTGGATGGCTGACCCCGAACGCCCTTTCCCGTTGGCTACGATGATCTGGTTTGGAAGTTTGGAGTTCATGTCGCTTGGCCACGGCTACGATATGGTCCTCCTCCCGCCCAGACACCCGACCGACGAGGATTACGAGCTCTCCCAGCCTAGGGAGCACTGCGCCGGCTTCGCCATTCCCAGGCGTGAACCGCCAAACGAAGACGAGCCCGGCGCAACCGCCGTCACCACCTCACGGAGGGCGGTAGGACTCCCTGATCTGGCGCCTCTCAGCCAGACGCCAACCCAGATTTCCTCTTTGAGGGCCTGTGTAGGATGAGCTTGGCTGAGGGTAAGATGCCGACGGAAGGTTCCGCCGCTCCCCCGTCCGGTGTGACACCGCCACTGCCCGGACCAACCACTCTGGCACGGGCAGCGACGTCTCCATCACCATTCCCGTTTGGGCTAGACCCGGTTGCCCGGGCGTACGCTTCCTCTGTGAGCACTAGCATGAGTGCTTACGAGGAACTCCCCGGGCACCATCTACGCTCCACTCTGGACCTTGTGGCATCCACGCCGGCTTCTGAGTATCTGGACTCTACGGAGACCCCAGAAACAGAGCCCCGTGTGACTGCTCCTCGACGTTACAACCCCAGAGACGACTGGCGACGACCTCACTTTCATCCGTCATACTATTACTTTGGCGCTCCTGACTCCGACTCGGCTGACGACACCTACGATCCGACCCGCGAATGCTTCAACGTCGACGTTGAGAGCACGTCGGAATCGGAGGACGAGGAGCCGGTTGAAGGAAGGCACACGCCACCTCATGTCGAGCTCCCTGCCGAGCGAGACGAGGCTCAATTCCTTACGAATCAAGGAATGCAGCTCGAGCAAATCCGCGAGTTGCAGGACAGGCTCGACGAGGAACGAGAGAACCTGCAGCTACTCCAACAAACCCTCGAGCATGAGCGTGCGGCACACGCACTTGGCGGGAGAGCTCGCGAGAGAGCTCGCGACGTCGATCGTCGCATCGACGAGGACCGAGTGGTCGACCTCCCGGTTTTCGTTCGAGCTAGCCAGAACGTCGTCGCCGCTGCCATGCTCCTCCGCAACATGCCCGAGCCGTCAAACCCCGACGCCCGTCGAGCTCGAAATGAAATCCGAGAACTCCTCGAGACCGCTGCTATGCAGCAGGCCGAGAGCTCTGCCTCGAGGCGACGCGAGCCTACCTCGGTGCGGCTCGCCGAGCCCTCCCGACAGGAGAGAGAGGCCTCGGTTCATCCCGAACTTGCCCGGCGGAACCGGGCGGCTCCTGCCCCTGCGCCCATCGCCGATGACCGCGAACCTCGAGACACCTGTGGCAACATCGTCGAGCACCGCACGCGCAAACACGGTGACGGTGTGGCTCGAGGCTACCACGTGCACAGGGGCGGGCGCTACGACAGCTCAGAAGATCGTAGCCCTTCACCCGAGCCTCCGGACCCTTGGGTCTTCAGTAAGGCTATCCGCGAGACGATGCTCCCGGCTCGGTTTCGTCCTCCCACGACTCTCACCAAGTACAACGGTGAGACCAAACCCGAACTTTGGCTCGCCGATTTCCGCTTGGCATGTCAACTGGGCGGGGCCACCGACGACCGGGTCATCATCCGACAACTCCCCCTGTTCCTCTCCGACACCGCTCGAGCCTGGCTCAAGGATCTCCCGCCTCGGCAGATCCACGACTAGGACGATCTCGTGAGGGTGTTCGAGGGAATCTTCAAGGGGACCTACATGCGCCCCGGCAACTCATGGGACCTCCGGAGTTGCAAGCAAAAGCCAGGTGAATCCCTCTGGGATTACATCCGGCGTTTCTCCAGGCAACGCACCGAGCACCCCAACGTCACCGACTCCGACGTGATCATGGCCTTTCTCTCCGGAGCCACTTGCAAAGAGTTGGTCCGGGAGTTGGGCCGTAACACTCCGCTCACTGCCAACGGATTGATGGACATCATCACCAACTTTGCCGCCGGCGAGGAGGCAGTTGGCGCTATCTTTGGCGGTGACCCGGACAAGGAGAAGCAAAAGGTCGATGATCCTGCGGGCTCCAGCCGGGGCTCCAAGAGGAACAACCGAAAGAAGAAGAAGAACCAGCAGGACAAGCTCGAGGCCCCGGCCGACGAACTTGTCGCTGCTGTCGAGCGCAAGAAACCTCGAGGCCCCCCCGGTGGGGGCATCTTCGACAAAATGCTCAAATAGCCGTGTCCCTACCACAAGGGACCCACTAACCATAACCTCGAAGACTGTCACATGCTCCGCAGGTACTTTGAGGGCGTAGGCGCCATGAAGGACGACAAGAAGGAAGACCCCAAGGGCGACGACAAGGGTGGAGGATTCCCCGAAATCCATGACTGCTTCATGATCTACGGAGGACCCTCGACCCGCCTCTCGACGCGCCAGCGCAAACGACAGCGGCGTGAGGTTTTCTCCGTGCAGCCGGCGGTCCCCCACTTCCTTGACTGGTCTGAGATGGCCATCACTTTCGACCGTGATGATCATCCGGACCACGTCCCTAATCTAGGGGTTTACCCACTAGTTGTTGATCCCATCATCGCCAACGCGCGCCTCACCAAGGTGCTCATGGACGGCGGAAGCAGCCTCAACATCATCTACTCCCAGACCCTCGACCTTTTGGGGGTCGAGAGAGCGCGCCTCCAACCTAGCGTCGGGGGCTTCCACAGAGTCGTGCCAGGGAAATGGGCGGAACCCCCCGGACGGGTCGATCTGCCTGTTTGTTTTGGCACACCGGCCAACTTCAGAAAGGAGACTCTCACTTTCGAAGTGGTCAGATTCCGTGGAACATACCACGCTATCCTCGGGCACCCATGCTACGCCAGGTTCATGGCAGTCCCGAACTACACCTACCTCAAGCTCAAGATGCCAGACCCAAACAGTGTCATCACTGAAGGGCCCTCGTATGAACATGCCTACGAGTGCGACGTCGAGTGCGTCGAGCATGGCGAGGCTGTTTTGGAGTTGGCGACCTTGGCTGCAGACCTCGACGGCCTCGCCAATGCGATTCCTGACCCAAAGCGCCATGCCGGCAGCTTCGAGCCCGCGGAAGACGTCAAACTCATACCCCTCGACCCCGCTGATCCCAAGGGAAAGGCGCTGAACGTCAGCGCCACCCTCGATCCTAAATAGGAAGCAGTGCTCGTCGACTTTCTCCGCGCAAACGTCGACATCTTTGCGTGCAGTCCCTCGGATATGCCGGGCATACCCAGGGAAGTCGCCGAGCATGCCTTGGAGATCCGGGCCGGATCCAAACCGGTGAAGCAACGCTTGCGCCGCTTCGACGAGGAGAAGCGCAAGGTCATCGGTGAGGAGATACACAAGCCGCCCCCGTGGGAAGGACCGTACATCGTCGCGGAAGTGCTAAAGCCGGGCACCTACAAGCTATCCAACGAGAAGGGCGAAATCTTCACCAACGCTTGGAACATTGAACAGCTACGTCGCTTTTTCCCTTAAGCAGCCTCGAGGCTCCGTAATTTCTTTTTCGTCAATAAAGAATATAGCGATGTTCAAACTTTCATTTTACAAACAATGAGGAAGGATCGACTCTGCTCCCCCAGAATCGAACCTCCCTCGGGGGCTACAAGGGGGAACCCCCTGTCCCCGAAAAAATTCGTATCCTTTTTCAAAAAACCGAACTGTCACCTAAGTCGACAACGCCGCGGAAGTACCCTAAGGCTCAAAGGGCCGTTGAGCCGTGAGATCACTTACGCCTCCGAGGCTACGGTACCTCCACTCACCCCTCATGCCTAGGGGTGCGACCGCGCGCTAAGTAGACCTAGCAACGGTTCATAACTTTGAAAAAGAATACATCCCCGGTCGCTTCGAATCAAGTTCTTACACGATCTGCAAGGCCGCAAGAGCACCCTGAAGCTCGAGGGTAGTCGAGCCGCGAGATCACTTATGCCTCCGAGGCTACGGTACCTCCACTCGCTCCCTTACGCCAAAGGGCGCGACCGCGTGCTAAGTAAATCATGCAAGAACGTGATTCAGGCGATAAAGGGAAGAAAAAACTCAAAACAAAACTCAACGATCGGTACAAGTTTACGTTTCGAGCGTTTCAAGGCCTCCGAGGCCGCCACGACCAAAGTTTTAGACACTAACTTATTATATGGGCCTCTGCACCCAGATTTGGCTCACAGGCCCTCGTCGTCAGCAGATGGAAGGCTCGACCCCGCCAGCCAACCCCGGGCCCGACTCTTATACCTCGATGGAAGTCCAACGGGCGAGCGAAAAGGTAGGAGCAGTTTTTGCATTCAATAACCTTACCTAACCGCTCCCTCGAAACTCACAGATATGGGCACGTGGCCGTCCCCTACGTCGTAACTGTACGCCACGTCGCCCACTACCACGCCGATCTCGCTTCCCCTCCTAAAAAGACACGCCCGGCTAACGGGTGGGGGAGGGATCCGCGGACGAATATTCCCAGATATCTGGGAACGGGCTCCGAGCCCGATATAAGTCTCGAGGGAGCGGAAGCTGGCCCTCGACCAGGGTTCGACAGCTGCCCTCGAGCGACAGAGTTAGGGACGACCAAGGGTGCGCCCATACATGGCCAGGGCTCGAGCCACGCTCTCGAGGCACCCCAGGACGTATTTGAGGCTAAAGGAGGAGGTCGACGTAGGAATCCCCTCGGAGGGAGGCGCCGAGCCCTCGAATCCTGTCGCAGGGAATCGAGATCCACACGACCACTTCTTGGCATTCTTGAGAGCGCCTCTGGGCCACTAGCCGACTCCTAACGAATGGAGCACGGGCTCACACTCGAATTCCCCCGCTAGCAGCTCACCGGAGATCGTCGGAACTCGCCCAAACGAGGGTAGTACGATGTTCCCCACCCCTCCTCCCTTTTTCTAAAAAAGGGAGCGTGAGGGTTGAACGACAAAAGACGGCCGGGACTCTGATCGACCTCGTGCGTACGAGGCTCGGGGGCTCGACCGCAACGAACCGAACCCTAAACGAAAAGGCACAGATCACGCCATAACCAGAAACCATTCCCCAATAAAACGTATAAAAGACCTCGGAGGAGTCTTCAACACTCCACCGAGGCCTCGGGGGCTACACCCGGCGGGTGCGCTCGCGCGCCCCCACCGGAGAAGTCAACGACGCTACGACTCCAGTTCATCAGCAAAAAAACCTCTAGGAGAGTGATCGCACACTCACCCAAAGGCTCGGGGGCTACTATCGGTACCAACAGTATGGGGGTACCCACATCCATCGCTAATAAAAAACTAAAACGACTGAAACCGCAATAAAAGGCAGCCCGCCTCGACCGCGTATCCGGTCCGTCTCGTACGAGGCCCGCTCGACGGAGAGCCTCGACCGCGCTCCGTCTCCGACTCGTACGAGGCGCCCTCGACGGGGGTGCCTCGACCGCGCCCCGCCCCGTACAGCAAAGTACCTCGACCGTGCTCCGACCCACGCGAGGCTCATCCACCCCCTGAGAAAAACTCCGACTCGCGTGAGCCCGGGTCGAGCGTCTCGACCCCTTCTCTTTACCGTAGCATTTAATGTGATTACCTGCTACCACCTACCGGCATGGCTGCGATCAGGTCCGACGTGGGAACAATGCCGGTGTCAGGTCTCACTTTTTACCGCCCATCTCGTGATGGGAGGTGAAAACCGTCACTGTGCCCACCTTACCGTGCACTGTACGTCACTAGTTACCCTCGAGGGAGGACACGACAAAGCCCATACACCGCAATCCCGGGGATTCGGACTTATCCATTCGGTCTTGACCCGGCCTCGACGCCCAGCGCAGTTCGACAGGGAAGAAAGGCAGGCATGGCACGGTGCTCCGGGTCATTTCATCGACTCATCCTCTACGTCACCATGGTGTCCAGGGATGGCCGGCCATTCCCAGGGCACGTCGCTACAGTCGCCTCAACAGGGATCGACAAAACATCATCTCAAGGCTCCCCGTCGTCTTGGCCTCCTCTCGCCCTATAAAAAGGCAGGCCAGGGCTCTACAACGGGGACGAAAGACAAGGGACAACAGGCAACATGCAAGATAGAGATCAACATCTCAAGCAACCACCCTTGTCCTCTCTTTTTTTTCCTCTCTTTGAGACTTGGGCTCGACGCCCTCTCTCGCAAGCTTGTAAGCCCTACACGAGCACCTCGGTGCAAGGAAATACAAACCTCTCCCTCCCCGCTGGACGTAGGGCCTTCTTTTGCCCGAACCAGGATAAACCCCCGTGTGTTTTCCTTGCATCACCATCCAGGAAAGGGACACGCAGCATTTACTCGTTGGTTTAGGCCCCCCTCGGGACCGAACACCGACACATTGAAAATAAAAATACTTTTTCCATTAATAACATGCATACTATTTAGAATTAAATACATATTTAAATTCTACATTGCATTTGAAAAGAAAATAAAAATAACTTTTATATTTTGAATCATCTCATTGCATCTGGAAATATATAAACTCTAAGCCCCATGTGAGTAATAGTGTGGTGTGTAGCAACCCATAATAATTACTCACTGTGGAGGCATATATATAATTCCACGTGACCTCTTAGCCTTATCCTCTCATCCCCGTCCGTTCCCCCATTCATTTCTCCCCTTCCCTACTTACCCTCGTCGCTAGACTCTAGGGTGGATCCTTCGCCGCCCACCGCCAGGACCGCCACTGCCTAGGGCCACGCCCACACCGCCAGGCCACTCCTCGATGCACGCTCCTCCTCCGCATCTGCCTCGAGCGTCGCCTCCCTCACCACCAACTGCTCCTCCTGGAAGTCGATGGAGTTCGATGGGGTGGGTCCAACCTCATCACAGCCGACCCGCCGGACCTGGCATTGCCAGAGACGTCGCGTGGGTTCCTCCCTAGGGTGGAGCATGCCGAGTCATGGCTCACTGCCTCCCCATGCCCGCTTCCCACCACCTCCCTAGAGCCAGCCATGGTGGATTCGATGGATCCAGCCGTGGCCATGGCGGATCCGGTGGATCTAGCCCTGTCCATCCTGGATCGGGCGAGGTAGGCCTTCTTCTTCTCCTCCTCCTCCGTGTTAGGGTTCCGGTGACCTGCAGTAGGGTTCCTCCGCGTCGCACATCTCCTGCTCGTAGCGGAGGATTTTGATCCATGATTACAGAGACTTTGCTTAGGTTCCACTCACCATTCCCCGTTGGGGATTTTTTGTTCATTTCATAGAGGTTCGACCGGGTTCGCCAGTTCTCACCCATTGCCATGTCGACTTCCTCATCCTCATGACCAAACCCGAGGCTCTAGATCGAGGTCGACACTGCCACCAAGGGCTAATGACTCCATTCCTACCGCTCTCTGTCAACGAGCACCCACCAGGTTTGTCCATGCGCACGCCTTCCTCCGCCTTACTGTTGTGCGAAACCAGGCTCTCTAACCCTAACCCAAGCTATTTTTCCTATTTTATCCTGTCAGATCTGCGCCTCCGCTACGCTGCTGGACCTCCCGTCCCCGCGCCTCCTTCCTGCTGTGTGACCCTGGCAGCACGGCGGTTAGGTGACCAACCTTGAGTTCGGTTTGGTGCTACAGCACCGCAGCCATGTGCCCTCCGCCTCTTGTCCTTCCAAATCTGGCATGCATAGCAGTGGTGAGCTCCCACCCTGACGGTTTCATGCATGTTTTTTTGTTTGGGTGCCGTAATTTTGGGATCCAGGGTTAGAGTTACTGTTGTATTTTTGTTCGATTTGTTAATGCCACACTAGCATTGCACTGTGGTAGTCACTTTTCAGGTAGTTTCTCTTGTCCAGTTAGGCAATAATACTGAATTGCTTATGCAAAACAACTGATTTGCTTTTGAAAAAGTACTAAATTGCTTTATTAGTTTGTCAGATCTGCTTCTAGTAGAAGATATGATATCAGATGAATAGGAGTAGCTATGTGTGGGCAGGAAGGAGATGTATATGTATGCAGTAAGTAGTAGTAACATGTAGTATCAGATCTGCTTTGTTATGTAGTTAGCATTAATGCAGTACTTTTTTTGGCGCATGGGGATTGTGGTAGAGGATTGTTAGGTGATTATTATGGGATTGTGGTAGATGATTATTAAGGTTGTGGCATAGCAGAGGCTGGTGAGGACCAAATGGTTTGCTACTGCTTATGGGCTATACAGATGTCAATTCAGTATAGGTCCATTAATATGTGCATTGTTGCTATGCTTTGCCTCTACTTAGCTGCAATATTTCTTTTTTGCCTCCAGTAATATGTGCATTGTGGCACTGCACACACAACATTTGGTTAGTGTAATTGCAATTCCACTGTCTCCAAGCATTCTGTCTTTTTTTACTGAATAATAGTCATGTCTGCTAAGGAACAGCTGGTGGAAGAAGGGTAATATTAGTCAGTTCACTATAGCAGCATGCTAGGATAGTCATTTTCAGTTTGTAATTTCAGTTTGCTACTAACTGTGTGCTTTCAGTTTGCAATTTTAGTTGCAATTTCAGCTTGTAATTTTAGTATGCAATTCCAGTTTGGCTTACCCTAACCCCGATTAGTTCATATATATGGCTAGCCGGTGGCCTCGGTTAGTTCGTACTTTCTTCTATTGTTCTTTGTAATGTAAGTCTGTACAGAAGCATTTTTTTCTTTTAGTACCATATAATTTTTTATGTTTCTATTAGCAATTTTCTTAATTTTGGTAAGACAGTTTTGCTCTATGCCCTTGGGATGCTACGTCGCTGCCCAAACTCTTTTGCTCAGCATTCTAGAGCCACGAAGGAACGTCTCTCTCTACTTTCTCTCTCTTTTTGCTCGGTCTGCAGGAGTCATGAAGTCAGCGACTAGGTGTAGGACCATATCGATTTTCTATTTGTGTGGTTGTCAGTTTTGAATTTTATAAAATGGTTCTATGATCTGTAACTCATTGTACAATTCTATTTGATGTTTGTTGCAGGCAGTCGGATGCATTTTTTTTCTATCAACTGCAAGAAAATTGGTGTCAAGTTGAGGTATGCTCTGATGTTTTTTCTTCTGTGTGTATGCATGTAGTCATTTTGACTCTCTTATTTCTCGGTCCCTACATTTTTGTTTGCTGTCTTCCCACTGTTCAGGCTTTAGCAGTTTTAATTAGAGAGATTTTTTAACCTGCCTTTTTTCTGCTGTTGTATGGTTCCTTTGAGTAATCCAAGCTGCTCGAGCTTTCTTGTATGGTACATACATGCATGATGCATCTCCCTCCATCCACTTTGATTAGTCCAGAGAATTTCTTGGCTTGTCCTTGCTTCTAAACCAATGTATGGTGTTCTGTCTGGGCTGCTACATCATGATATGTAGGCAATTCAAGTGTCACCAGTTAGACAATTTTAGTGTCATTTGTAGGCAACTTAGACTAAATCAACAAGCAAATTATTCATATTAGCTAAGCATTTTTAAGTTCTAGGTTTTTAATACTTTTCTCTGTGTTTTTACTTATTGGCTATTGGCTTCTACTAGAATACATCATTAGAAAACTCATGCTTGATTATTATTCTTCATGGGTATGGTGGTGAACTGAAATTTAGATATGCTTCAACAACTGTAGGGCTTAGAAAATATGATGTTTTCATACAGAAAACAAAATGTGGCTCTTTCTAATTTGCCCCACTTCTGTTTGTGCAGTATTTTTTTTTCTGGTGCTCATCTAATTTGCCTCACTTCTGTTTGTGCAATTCGAAGATGTGTGATGTACTGATGTGATGTTCTTTTGTGCAGACTTGCCTCATGATTAATATGCTGAATGATACCTAATGTGTTGTTTTGATCCATATATATAATTTTGTTTTAGCAGATTGACTTCTACAGTTATTGAGTGATGTTTGTCTGTCATGTCAAGTGTTCTGTTGAATTAGTAAAATAGGATCCAAAAATTAGATGTTGGTTTGGCATGCTGACCTAGTTAGTATACATAGCTGTGTCAATTCTGTGGTATGTTTTCTCTCTAAATTATAGCCTATCAGGCTACCGTTTAGTTAACTAGCTTGAATCCTGCTTAATAACAACACTAAATAATCTCATATCATGATAACATTGATATTCTTATATGAAATATATTTGTATTTTTTGTACAAGCTAGCACTAATAAGTTGTTTTTGTTATACATATGGAAGTAGCAAACCATTGATGCTCTGTACTGTTACAATCCATTATGAACAAATAAATGACATATATGTTTCTATTTTTACTTCATCAATGAGATGTGATGTGTCATATATTAAATTGCTTAACTAATAATATTAAATTGCTACTAGATTACTAATAACTTGTCTGAATAAATATATAAAATTGCTTTTTACTAATGAGTTACTTTTTTGTTCCTGTTACCTGGTACTACTGCTCGATTTGTATGGTGGCTTGTACTGGGAGGTTAAATTATACAGGCACAACCATAGTTCATAGGTCTAGACTTTGATTACTAGAACAAGTACCAGTAGCTTTGTGTTATATTGGTTGTGACTATGCATTTGTTTAGCAGGTTTTAACTTGCTGCAATTATTGAGTGATTGTCTTAACTGAATTAATTATATAAAACAACTGAATTGCTTATGCAAAAGAACTGCATTACTTATCAGTTATGTTAGATCTACTAATGTAATAGAAACTGCAGTACTAACTGATTTTTAGGTGATGCAAAACAACTGAATTGGTTTTTAGTAATAGAATCTTCTGTTAGTGCAGTTGAAATTTGAGGTTGGGTCATTTTATACTTAGTTTCTCACTATTATCTAGGTGCTTATCTTGGTAACTTCTATTTTTTTTATTGCAGGTGTAAGGCAATCAAGCATTAAATGAACATGTTTTGATATCAAAATAGGAGTAACCATGTGCAACAGCTAATACAAGAACAACTAGCAGTAGAAACGTATAGGAAGGTCTGCTTATGCAACAAGCAGCAAGAACTGCATTTTACTATTTTTTATAAATTGATTTGCTTAAGCAAAACAACTGAATGTGCTTATACAAAAGAACTGAATTGCTTTTTCTTTAGTTTTGTCAGATCTGATATCACGTGATGCAAATAATCGAACTATTTTGTGCATGTTGAAAAGGGACAAGCAAAATAGGGAGAGATTTGTGTAATTTTGCTGTTTTTTATGCCCTTGTGTTGTTTTGCTGGAATAGAAATGCACAAAAGGGGAAAAGGAAGAGGGGAAGGCTCTAGGGGGGCGCTGGGGCGCTACTTTTCCTAAATGGAAAGTATAATTTTTATTTCCGTTTTGGACCGTGCGTGATATAAGACTAACGCACAGCCGTGCGTGCGTTAGTCGCTTCCTTAATTAATTTCATGACTAAAAATAACTATAGAAAATCTAGAATTACTATTTGGATCTACTTTGACTCTTAGAAAATTCCTAGAAAAAATGTTGTAGTGGCTCTCATTGCCCGTACGAGGAGCGGTAAGCATAACCCTAATTTCCACTTACCCTATTTTTCATATCTTTCGATTTGTCATGGGGTTTCATCCTGACCGTGATAAAAATACTATTTTCAGGTCTTCGAACTTACTACAGATGTCATGAAGGTACAAACAAGCCCTGATGTTGCTCCATGTCTTGACGTGATATGCCATTCTCAAATTATATTTCACGTCTCTAAACTCATCGAGAAGTGTCACCTATACGTCAAACTCTCAAAACATCATTTTTGTGTTCCAAAACGTCTTGACTTGGCTCAAATCACATCAGAGTGCTCCATACCTACGCCTTTCTGTGTTCTCATCCTGCACTGACTTGAGTACGAGAGGCGCAGATGGTACAGATATCTTTCGAACGTATCCGAGTCTGGATATTTGAATACTTAAATCGCATATCTATGATGTCGATATTCATTCGTATCCTATTCGACCTAGCTGATACAATCCGAATCCAAATAAAAAAAACTTGAAAACAAATCTAATATCAGCGATATCCGTCCTATCTGATCCGTTTGCTTCCCTTGACGTATGCGTCATCGACTCTCTCTAAGCCAAAGAGGGAGTGTGAGAGGGACCTATTGGTCAACAACTAAGCCAAGGGAATCCATCATGGCACGCAACATTGCAACATGGAGCAAGCTGGGTCCCATTTTGATCTAGATGGCATCTCATAATAACTTTAGGGATGTAGATGACACCCTGAGACAAGTACACCAAGAGAGAAGCTATATGTGCTATGTAGTCTATATTTTTGGATTTTTAGAGAAAATAGTCCTCCAACAGCTCTTCTATCCGCCGTTCTAAAATAACAAGTATGCGATCCTCGCTCGCTGAGAATATATCATGCCATAACAGCTCGCCATCCGCTTCCCTAGCGTGCGCCCACGAGTAAGTTTGTCCCGTGTGCATGGCGACAAACCGCATAGTCCCCTGCTAGCTAAATATAGAATAGAGTTATCTATTTTTAGAAAGACTCTTGATGTTATTTATTTTTAGGAGTTTTCTATTTCAGAGAATAGCTAAATCATTGATTTAGCCATCTAATTTTACAAACTCTCTTGGAGTTGCTCTCAGGGATGTAGATGACACGTGAGACAAGTTCAGGGACCTAAAAATACATTTTGAGAGTTTGAGTCCCGAATGATACCTCATGACAAGTATAGAGACCACACTCTAATTTTAATTCTTGATTCTAGATGGCGGTATCAAAGCAACTCCTGTATTCTTGATTGAACATGGCGGTATCAAAGCTGACTCCAGTCACCAATTTTTTTTTTTTGTCTCTACAACTAGATAGATGGAGATTTCTGCTACAGTTCAACAATATCAAGCTCTGCAAGATCCACGCTGGAGACACCATCTGGGCTGAGGATCCCCAACACTGTGACCCTCTTGTGTTGCGATATCTGACTAATCTTCCGCCGGTCTTCGTTGGTCAGTTCCCAATCGAATATTTCCATGTTCACCTTGAGTCTATCCCTTTTCAAACTCTTGACAACCATGCTAGTGCCTTGCTCGTAGATCCATCTCAGTGAAATCTAAGGGAGAATGGAAAGTTGTTATGCCGATAAGTGTTAACATCACACAAAAAGTTTATTAGACCTGACACGTTGACAGTTTTAAACTCATATTTTATCATATATCATATGGTTTTTCCATGCTGTGCAAAAGGTTCCTAACTTAGTGCTTTTACACTTGTCTGAAAGCAAGTTCACTAATTTGAGCGCATCATGCTCTTTGGCAAACTGCAAAAACCTTTCTGAAGAATACAAACAAACTGCACATACCAAAGGCCTTTAAGATATTGAATTGTTACGAGAATTTTCAACAAGTGCTAAACTTCAAGGTAGAGTGGTAGACACACCGAGAGGTATTATTGGTACCTGAGCCACTGACTTTCCTCTAGCCTTTGCAACCTCTTGCAGAACCTCAGACTGCAGTACTGGATTGGCCTTAGACATGCTTTGGCCTCCTAGAGGAGAATAGGCAGTCAAATGAATACCCTTATCTTTGCAGAACTCAGTTAACCTTTTTTGCTGCCAAATTGGATTCATTTCAACCTGCACAAGGTTATCTCACGTGTCAGTGTATGGTGCAGGTATACTTGAGGATATACCATATACAAAGTTGTTTCAGAAACGATTATTCCCTAAAACTCCTTTTTCGCTGAATAACTATTTATATGAATATTAAAACGCCTTAACTATATCCTTATGGACACTCTTTCTTCTTTGATGAAAGAAGAGAACTATCCTGCATGTTCGAGAAAAATAATTAAATATAGTAAAATATGCAGTTCTTTCTTTATGGTTATTTGAAACGTAGGAATTTCACCGGAATTGTATTTGAACTTTATATGAATCAGTTCATTTTTTTCACAAGAAAAATGCATGAGACATGAAAATGTCCAAAGTTCCAAAGGGGCCCTTATACGTGGAGTATATCATGCTAATCATCAGGAAAAGAAAAGGATGACAAAAAACTGAAAGCAAAGACTCGCAACAAATTGAAGATTAATGGCTTACTGCCATTGTCATCGCGAGCTCATATGATCTGCACAGACCTGATTTACTGCCGGGGGTATTTCAGCAATGGCCAGTAGCTCTTGAAGCTTTTTGGTTGTGAAATTGCTGACACCAATCATTCTAGCAAGGCCAAGCCGATGGCATTCCTCCATTGCACGCCATACACCGCTTAGGTCAATGGGCATGATGTCCTCCCTTTTAATCGGGAATTGTGGCTCTCCGGGCTTTGCAGCCACCGGCCAATGAACCAGGTACAAATCAACATAATCCATTTGAAGGTTCCTACAGGTGAAGAGATAAGAATCTTGCTTGCCACCAAAAAAAACTGATTTTAGTGTATTTGGTACTTGCAGCTACCATAAAATTGGCAGACTGAAATTGAAGAATTTAGTTTCTAAGATTTAGATCAAATTGTTGTTACTCGTCCTTTCAAGAACCGAAGTTTCAACCGCAGAGCGTTAGTAAATCCTATTCGAAAGCAATAAAAAGAAGCAGAAAAAAAAACTCAACAAACTCTTACCGCAAGCTCTGCTTGAGGGAAGGTAGCACGAGATCCGGGTGGGACTGCGAGCACCACATCTTGGTCGTCACGAACACCTCCTCCCTGGACGCCACGATCCCGCGCCGCGCCGCCTCGACCACGGCGTCGCCGACGGCACGCTCGGAGCGGTAGAGCGAAGCGGTATCGAGGTGGCGGTACCCGAGCTCCAGAGCCGCGAGGACGGCGGCCCTGACGTCTTCCTCCACGAACGGGAACGATGCCGTGCCGAGCCCCACGGCCGGCACCGGCCGGCCGGCGGGACCCACCAGGAACTCTGGGATCTCCGAGTTGCTGGTGCCGACCATCCTTGTTGGTGATGCCATGGCCGGCGGCCTGGCGCTGCCAGCGTCCTCTCCGCTCTCTGGTGTTCTTATCCGCTGATTCCACCGCTTTCGTGAGAAGCTGATTCCGGGTTTTCTTTCGGCTTGCGAACAAGGATAGCGGAATGAACTCGCCACAATTTCCAAATTCCAACGTAAAAGGAATATAGCAGGATCACAAAGTGATTTTTTTTCAGTAGAGAAATGAACAAGCAAACAAAGGGTCTCGTGACGCGACGCGTACACTTTATCAAAGGCAAAGGCTGTGGGTAGATCGAAAAGTGCACTATGCAAAAAAAAAAATTTCTTCGTCACATCAAACTTGCGATACATGTATGGAGTACTAAATGTAGATAAAATAAAAAACTAATTACATAGTTTGGTTACACTTTGCGAGACGAACGTTTTGAGCCTAATTAGTCAACAGTTGGACAATTATTACCAAATACAAACGAAATGCTACAGTAAATTTTAACACCCCAAATTTAGGAACTAAACACAGCCAAAGTATAAAAGGACGCAGTGGCGGAGCTCATCAATTTTGAAGCCTAGGGCCACTGTCAAAGCATATGTATCATCGCTATCGGCTAAAAATACCACCCGCACGTCGATAGATAACAAAATTAGCTCATAAATACATAAGTTCATATGATATTTCAAATCCATATTTAAATCTACAACATAATTGATGGAAACATTAAACTTATTTAAAAAAATACTCTTCTATTGCAATTTGCAATCAGCAATTAAAAGTACTACCTCCGTCCCTAAAAGAATACAATTATGGAACAGCGTTGTGTTTCAGTATGTCAAGTTTGACTAATTATAGATAAAAAGCTATAAATATTTATAGTATCGGATTAATACCATTAGGTTAGTTACGAAATGTATTTTTATAATAAATTAATTTAGAGCCATAAATATGAATACCATTCACTACAAACTTAGTCAAACATAAATCATTTTTTGTGGCACATAACTTATAGTTACATTCTTTTAGTACAGAGGCAGTACTGCTCTTTTATTGCAAATTTGCAATCGGTAGTTGCAAGGAACAGAGAGTCAATCAGTCAATCAAGGAACTGAGCCGCCTGCTTGGAAGCCTGGCTGTGGCGTGCGTGCGGCCCTGCAGGTTGCTGCCTGCTCAGGCGGCCACACGGAACTGAGATGCTTGCCTGCGCCTGCCGCTGCTGCTGCCGGCTCCGAGTCGTGCACCCGCTCGGCAGTGCAGCTACGGTGTGGAGCCGTGGAGGTCCGGCGGGACCGGGGGGCGGCGTACGACGGAGTGAAGCCGTGGAGGTCAGGGGGAAGGGAGTACTGGCGAGCGACGGAGCCGCGTAAGATGGCGCTCGGCGACCGGAGGCTAGGGTTAGGCACCTGGCGGAGTTCGGACTAGGGAGAGGAGCCAGGAACGGGGTGGAGGCCTCGGGGAGTCTCTGGGCGGACGCCGCGCTCGCAAATCGCTAGGTGCCGTGCCTATCTTCTCTTTATACTGGACCGCAACGCTACAACATTTTGGCCCAATGCCTATACTATGAGGGGTTTTTTGGGCCACGCCTAGGGCCGTGGCTAAGGATGAAAACGGTTGGAAACGGTCGAAAACGGACTTACGATATAGAAAAACGAAAACGATCGGTTCGGAATATTTCTACATTTAGCAATTAAAGAGTACAAAAAATGATTGAAAATGGTTGTGAAACCAATTAAAACTGACAATTTTTCATGTTAAAAAACGGTTCATAATATAGAAAACGAAAACGGTCGATTCGGAATATTTCTGTTCCGTTTTCATCCCTAGCCGTGGCCCTAGTGGCCCTAGTCCCAAATCCGCCCCTGAAAGGACGTGGGGTCAGTTCGTAATCGTGATCCAGTCCAAGAAGCATGGGAGATACAATACAATTGTATTGTTATTGTCAGCCCAGTTCTAGATTCTGGCCTTGTTGATGGACTTTGACATGAACAACATTTGTGCCAAAGTCACGTAGCCTCACAGCTCATGGCCCACCTCATAGTAGCACAACTGCAAAAAAAAAACCTATTCTGCCTTTCTGAACTATCGCCGTAGTATGATTTTCATCTTCAAACGTCAAAACAAGATATCTTACCCTCATATAAACTCTTAAAATCGTTCAAATTACCTCCGTACCCTAGTTTAGAGGGATTTTAAAGGTGATTTTATCTGTTTTGTTATAAAATTAGTAAATACTTGATAAGGTTTTTAAACCACACTAAATATATCTAAGCTTTTAAAAACGCTGAAAGAAAATTTTAAGATAGATTAGGATATGCCAATTCCGAATAAAAAATTAAGAGCTCACAAAAATAGACTAGATGTTTCAAAAAATAGATTTAGCTCTAGAAAAATGAAAAAATATCCAAAAATCAAGAAAAATTCCAAAACATACTAATGGATGTTAAACGTGTTTTAAACATCAATTGCAATAAAAACATAATAAGAAACAAAGCACAAATGCATAACATGAACGCATTCAACATATAGACCTTTCTATGGTTTATAAAACATTATGAAGTACTTACCGAATTTTTAACTAAAAAGTAACAAAACCACTCCAAACCAAGACAAGGAGGTAATTTGAACGGCTTCGAAGGTTCAGGGGTAAGATGTTTGGTTTTTGAGTGAGGTGGAAAAACAGACTACAGCAATAGTTTAGAGAGGTATAATAGACTTTTTCCCACAATTGTACGTGTAGTTGTCCAATTTGGCAGATAAGCATGGCCTAAATCCAATTACAAAATGGTGACAGTTCGCAGCTAGGTTGGTCGTCTTAGTCATGCGTTTGAGAAAGAGTAAAACGCATCATTAGTTTATGAGCTTGGCTCAGAGTACCATATAGATCTCCGAACTTCCAAATACATATCTCGATGGCTAAACTTACTAATCATGTGAGGTACGAATCACCATAACTCTAGTTAATCCACTTGTGTGACACGTTGATCGCCCGACAGGTCCAACTGATTATGTGCCCTTAACCATATCATTTAGTTTGGTAATTTAGATGACAACAGAAGCCTAGGATTAAAATAAGTGTTATAGATGTGTTTGGTAGGTTATACTAGGTCATAGGTGTTGGGTACCACAATTAGGGGTACCCAAATTAGGACGAAAGACCACCACAAATCAAACATTAATCTGCCTCATCCGAGAAAACATCAAAAAAGGACCCATGGGCTAAATTTCCCCTTGCTGGGCCTCCAGCGAGCCACGTGAGCATAACAGCCCATCCTCTTACTTCATCCGAGGCCTCACACGACGAGCCTCGGAACACCACCGTCTCATCCGAGCCCCGAAAGTGACATTACAAATCTCCGCCTCGCCCGAGACTGGCTCGGTAGGTCGCTCTCAGCAAACGAACTCCATGTCTCGCCCAGGCCCCGAGGCGAGGTCTCGGACGCAGGAAACTCTCCGCCTCGCCCGACCCCGGCCTCTGATGTAGCTTTCCCATTGGTGCGCTCGAGACCCCCTGTGATGTCACCCACGTTCTCGAGCCAACCAGTCGGACAGGCCAGGATGGACAAGGGTCAAATCACGATGTCGCCGCCCATAACAGCAGCTGTTGATCACTATACCTCCCATACCGTCACTGTCTACACGATCTAGGCCTTTGCGGCGCTATTCTAGGTCACTGTTCCCTCGGGTGGAGAGAAATCACACCATGATTCACGCCACCGAGGCCTCAGCTCTCTACATCGGTCAAAGCCGCAAGGACAGGCATGTCGCCACAGTGATGAACATGAGCCTCACAGCTATGAAGCCACGTCCCAGCACGTCGCTGTAGTGCCCAAGGACAGAGACCACTCCTCCAACAGTGGCGCGCACGCCCGGCCGTGTAGCCACGACGCCAAAAGTACCGACGCCATGCCTCTACAGTACAAATCACAACCCCACCAGATAAGGCCCTCCCCAAGCCTTGGCTCTCTCTCTCTCTCTCTAACTAGGATTGCTCCACGTACCGACATCTTGTAACCCTACACCTACTTGATCCTATAAAAGGGGCATGTAGGGACCGCTCCAGAAAAAGAAAAAGACACGCGCACACACAACTCTTCTGGACCTTGCGAGGGCTCCGGCAAAGTTGCACACGCACTTCACCTTCATCTTGAGATCTGGGAACACCCCCCTCTCTCGCACGCTTATAACCCCTGCCACAAGCACTTCGGTGCAGGATAATACAAGTCTCTCCTCCCCCACGGGACGTAGGGCATTCCTCGGCCCGAACCAGTATAAACCGTTTGTGTCCTTCTTGCACACCATCCGGATCCCTGACGCGAAAACACATATTACTCGTTGGTGTCAGGAACCGCCGTTTCTCACACCGACAGTTGGCGCGCCAGGTAGGGGACGTTTGCACGTCACAACTAACCGATCTTTTGCAGGGTCCAGGATGGCTACGCTACCTCGCCTTCGCCCGACGGTCATCTCATCGCCAGCCGGAGGCAGCATCAACTTCACTCCGGGCTCCTATATTTGGTTTGGAAGCCTCGAGTTCGTCATCATCGGGGAAGGCCACGACCTCGACCTCATCCCACCAGCAGACAAGTCTGCCGGCTTCCCCGAGCCTGTGGTTGATCTACGACGACGTTCTGATGAGCTAAAAAGCACATGGCCCAACGAGTTCAGCCTACCCGGCCTACCACAAGCTGCTTAGCCCCGCCGCGACAAGAAGGTTCGCAGCCCATCGACTAACATTTACCATCTCAGCCCCAAGGCAGGTGAGGTACCAGAGGATCTGCCACAACAGCTTAGGAACGCCATCGCTGACATCCTGGCATCAACAGAGACGAGCTCCAACTCCAACTTCCTCGACTCCGACTGCGACGACGACGATGACGATGATTACCAAGGCGTCACCAGCTTCGCCAAGCTTCAACAGATGCAACGCTTTTTGCGTGTCAGCGACTACCTCCTCAACGATGAGCCATGCAACGACGACTTCATCGATCGCTTCGACGGCTACGAGCTCTCATGGCCGTGAAGGGAACAGCCAGATCCCAAAATAGAAATCGGTCAACTAAGCCCGCTCCCCTGAATCCTGTTATTATCGATACTATCTCTGAAGCACTTCTAAAGTCCTTTGTGAATTGCTTAACTCATTTGCAATGCCATATCATACTTCATACGTGCATCATGAACATGCATCATGCACATCGTATACCCGCATCACGCATATGCATCATACGTAAGCACGACATACATACTTCATACGTGCATCATGAACATGCATCATGTACGTCGCATACCCGCATCATGCATATGCATCATATGTAAACACGACATACATACTTCATACGTGCATCATGAACATGCATCATGCACGTCGCATACTCGCATCACGCATATGCATCATATGTAAACACGACATACATGCTTCATACGTGCATCACATATCATGCACGTTGCATACTCACATCACGACTATGCATCGTATAAAAGTATGTCATGCGCGCATCATACGTACATCATGCATACGTCATGCCATACCATGCACAATTTCATAATCTATGCATACTTCATACGTGCATCATACACGCATCGTGCTTACGATGTATCGCATCATCTGCACACAGTCCGAACCAGGCTCGGAGTTCACAGGCTGGCCCTGCGAAAGGGTTTCGTTAGCCACTTTGGCCCAACAGAGTGAGGGATGGTGTGTAGGAAGTGGAACAATAGAGGCTGACACCCGGGTGCCTCGAACACCATATGGGACTCCCCGAACCATGTTCGAGCCTTGACGCACACCAATTTAAGGGTTTTTCACCGGAGAAAGGCAACGAGCCTCCGGGGTTGTGTCGAAACGACCCTGGTTACCCTAAATCGGTCGTCGAGGGTATGAGGTCGGTCACTAGATACCTACGTCGGACCCCTAGCGAACGGGATCCGGGGCCTCACTCGAAATGAAATACCCACTAGTAGCTCAAACGAACACCATGAAAAATGGCCCTATTCGAGAGGGATGATGTGCCGCTGTCCAACCCCTCCTTTACAAAAAGATGCGAGAGGGGAATGCATTGGGCCTCCTGACCGTGTCGGGACCACAAGTGTTGATTATTGGAGGCCCAGATTTATGTGCACGGCCTGCCGAGGCATGCCAAGGCTCAAAAGTATGGGGACGAACCACCCAGAACCTAGAACGCGCCCGAGGGCAAAAAAGTCTCGACAGACAGACGCCTCTTCTATGGACCCAAAGAGTCGACAGACCCGCCTTAGGGCATGGGGCAGAAGGGGCCGCGATGTGGCTAAAAAACTCTACCCGCGTCACGGAAATAGATCCAAAGGGGGGCTCAAGCCCAAATCCATACGGCTAGCCACCGCCAAAGGCCCCCCGAGGCCTGCTGAGACCCTCCACGATCCGCCTAAGCAAAGAAAGGAAAGAGCAGTTCGAGGGATAACGCCTGAGGGCAAAAAAGTCCGACCGATGAACATCCCATCCACGCGCTGTCCTCAAAGGATGGCCGACCCTGCCTCGGGCCACGCGTGGCAGAGGTCGCATCTACACTAAAGCCCTACACACGTCTCGGAACAGGTGCATCCCCCTAAAGGACCCCGCCACGCATACCGCCGGTGATGCTCCGACGGTCTTCCTCGCTGACCAATCAAATATCATGAGCGAACAATAATTAAACTGCTCAACAAAAGAGATGCGAAGTAAAGTTTCATTACAAGTTCACTACTAAAAACAAAATAAGCAACGCCATGCGTTGCAACTAGTGAACAAAGCTAAAAGAAAAAAAGCCCTAAGGGGTAGCGTCAGGAGGGAGCTCCGCCAGGATCTGCTGGGCGGGGACGAGAGCGGTCACCGCTTCCTTGGTAAGGCCATAGCATGCCACTAGGTCCTCGTGAAGGTGTAGCGGCTCCTCCGCAGGAAAACCCTCGACGCCAATGAGGCCCGCCCCCACCGACAGCTTCGCCATAGCCAGGGAGACCCCGGTGCTACGACGGACGCCGCTCTCGATGGCGGCGGTAACCCGGTGGCACGCCGCCTAGAGCCGGTCCTCCCTGGAACCTGGGGCGACCCCTAGGTAGTCTAGGAAGGCGTTGACCGTAGCTCGCAGACTCTGCAGCTCCGTGGTCGCCCCTGACGCACGAAGAATCCACCCACGATTAGAAAGGAGACATGCAAAGAAAGAACAAAGCAGGAGGAAAGAAACCTACCGACGCCGCGGCAGTCGACGTTCTCCAGCTGATGAAGGAGGACGTTCGCCCTCCCCTCTACGTCAGCTGCCGTAGCATGGACAAGTGACTGCTCCTCCGCCCGTCCTGCTGACGACCTCAACAGACCGGCTCAGGCCCCAACAAGGACCTGTTGGGGAGGGTAGCGGTACCGGAGACTCCCCATGGAGATGCCGCCAGTACGCAGCTGACGGCCTCTCCCCGTGAAAGCCCAGTCGTCCGCCCGGCGGCGTCGCGCTGCAGGGGGACCATCCACCTCCTCGGACCTCCGCGGGGAGTTGCCACGCTCCATTGGGTTGTACTAAGCAGACAAGGAAAGAGGAAGATAGCAAAAGAGGTGGAGAGAGCGGGCGTCGAGCCGGGTATAAATAAGGCCTGAACGACTACTCGGCTGCCAAACTGCACAGGACGATCAATGCGATCTCAGAGCTCGAGCCGGCGTTCCCACTTCCCACTAAAGCCAAGCAACAAACCGTCTCCTCCACTTCCCCCAGTCAAACTATAGCATCCCCACTCACTCGCCGCCCAAAACCGAGGGATCACAGGCTGACCATGGGACGCCCAAGAGAAAAATGGTTTTTGAAACTAGGTTTGGCCTAGGAGGGTTTCCCTTCAACTGCGACCCATGTCAAATAGCCACATGATGACTAGCGTGACCCCTCGACTTCTGGGCCAAGCCTGAAGGCCCGAGGAGGGAAGCCATAGATGTAAGCAAACTGTGCCATCATGACTAAACCAGAAGCTAGTAGGGAATTGTTGAAGGGACCAACCCCCCGAACTACCAGGAGAATAGGATTCGAGGGCTAGTCTCGCCATTTCAGTATAGCAAAAGACCTAAAACACCATGGGCCCTCGGTAAGGAGTGCACCCCCACTATGACCAAACCCGAGCAATGAAGCTCAAGATACCCTGAACCACGTCCGAGACCCAGTAGGTGTTGACCAGAGGGATCCCATCGGAGGGAGGCACTGAGCCCTCAGATCCCATCAAACGGATCTGAGATCCATTGGACAAACCTCAGGTGACTCGGAACACGCCTCAAGACCGCTCAACGACCCCGAATAAATGGGGCACGGGCCTCCGCCTGAGCCTACCCGTTAACAACTCAATGGAAGAGCATGACATATTCCACCCCTTCTTCTCCGCGAAAGAGAAGCGTGAGGGACGCCCTTGGCCGCCGTCTTACCATAAGCAGGGGCTCGGGGGCTGCCCTTGCACCACTAGCAATGCCTTGAATTCACACTCCGCATAAAAAACAAGACCTTGGAAGCATATCCTATCCTTCCAAGGCCTCGGGGGCTACACCCGTTGGGTGCGCTTGCGCGCACCCTCAGGGAAAAAGTAACCCAAAAATCAGCCGAGTACCCAACAACAAGAAAACTGGCACGGACCAACTCGATCCGTAACCAACATACAACCTCTGGAGGAGTATACATACTCCTCCATAGGCTCGGGGGCTACACCCGGGGGGTGCGCTCGCGCGCACCCCCCCGAAAAAAAGCAACCAAAAAACAAGTCAAGGCACCAACAACGACTTGACCAGAGCTCGGCAAAGAGCATAGCCGACGTACAACCTCTGGAGGAGTATACCTACTCCTCCATAGGCTCGGGGGCTACTGTCGGATATCATAATTAGGGGTACCCAAATTAGGGCAAAAGACCACCACAAATCAAACATTAATCTGCCTCATCTAAGAAAACATCAAAAAAGGACCCGTGGGCTAAATCTCCCTTTGCTGGGCCTCCAGCGAGCCACGTGAGCATATCAGCCCATCCTCTTACTTCATCCGAGGCCTCACGCGATGAGCCTCGGAACACCACCGTCTCATCCGAGCCCCGAAAGTGACTTTACCTATCTCCGCCTCGCTCGAGACCGGCTCGGTAGGCCGCTCTCAGCAAACGAACTCCACGTCTCGCCCGAGGCCCCGAGGCGAGGTCTCAGACGTGGGAAACTCTCTGCCTTGCCCGACCCCGGCCTCTGATGCGGCTTTCCCATTGGTGCGCTCGAGACCCCCTGTGATGTCACCCACGTTCTCGAGCCAACCATTTGGACAGGCCAGGATGGATAGGGGTCAAATCACGATGTCGTCGCCCATAACAGCAGCTGCTGATCACTATACCTCCCATACCATCACTGTCTACATGATCCAGGCCTTCATGGCGCTATTCTAGGTCATTGTTCCCTCGGGTGGGGAGAAATCACGCCATGATTCATGCCACCGAGGCCTCGGCTCTCTACATCGGTCAAAGCCGCAAGGACAGGCACGTTGCCACAGTGATGAACATGAGCCTCACAGCTACGAAGCCACATCCCACCATGTCGCTGCAGCGCCCAAGGACAGAGACTACTCCTCCAACAGTGGTGCGCACGCCTGGCCGTGTAGCCACGATGCCAAAAGTACCGACGCCATGCCTCTACAGTACAAATCACGACCCCACCAGATAAGGCCCTCCCAAGTCCTCGCCTCTCTCTCTCTCTCTAACTAGGATTGCGCCATGTACCGACATCTTGTAACCCTACACCTCCTTGAGCCTATAAAAGGGGCATGCAGGGACCGCTCTAGAAAAAGAAAAAGACACGCGCACACACAACTCTTCTGGACCTTGTGAGGGCTCCGGCAGAGTTGCACATGCACTTCACCTTCGTCTTGAGATCTGGGAACACCCCCCCTCTCTTGCCTGCTTGTAACCCTGCCACAAGCACTTCGATGCAAGATAATACAAGTCTTTCCTCCCCCACTGGACATAGGGCATTCCTCGGCCCGAACCAGTATAAACCGTTTGTGTCCTTCTTGCACACCATCTGGATCCCCGATGTGAAAACACATATTACTCGTTGGTGTCAGGAACCACCGTTTCTTACACCGACAATAGGGATGCAAGAAAAAAGTGGTGTCGACAGGCAAAGAAAAGGAACAAAAAGAAAGTGCAGATCCAGAGTTAAGCAAAGGGAGGACGTCGAATAATTAATAAACAAATGCACCTACTTGGCATGTAGGCCCCACATGTTAGTGTTATTTCGTCAATCCCCACTTAGTATGCATGTTAACTTAAGTTATAGTGATTTCTACCTCACATAATATAATGAGTAAGCTTAGGGGCCTACATGTGTATTTTTTAAGTTTGAGAACCTAGATGGCACATGAGACAACAAGGTCGACCGTTGGTCCATTTTAGAGGCCCATTTAGTGGAGCTCTAGCTCCTCCATACAATGTAGAAAGGAGTCATTTTTATCTCTCCTATCAAAATGAACTAGGAGTTAGTGAAGTCACTTTTTTGACTTCACCGGCTCCTGCTCCTCCAGACACTATAGCAAGGAGCTGGAGGCATTTGGAACTGTGCCATGCATGAGTTTCACTCACTTTGTAAAAGAAAGGTTTTGGGTATGCAATCAACACCTCTCAAAGTCATCTTTGTAGGATGCAAATGGGTCTTCCTTCGAAGAAGTAGCTTGGCTAGGTGGCAAGATATAACACAAGATTATATTGGTGGCACAAAAGTTCACGTAGATACTTAGAATTGATTGTGGTAAAATTTACTCTCGTGTCATAATTAAGTGGCATCGTATTCACATACTTTGTTCTCTATGGCAACTAACTTATGTTGAAAATTTAGTTGATACATGTTTTTTTTAAAGGACGGCAAGAGCTTTGCCACAATTTTATTAGACGAGTAAAGAAAAAAAAACACATTACCAGAAAAAGCAACTAAAGCCTCAGCCGGGGTCAAAGGAAATACCAAAACAAGAAAGCAAACCCCTAACTTAGTTGATACATGTTGTGACCACATACTTGTATAGGTCACTAGATTTGGAATTGTACGTGAGAGTCCCGAAGGGTTCAAGTCCAATGCCTAAGGCCACATCACCTAGGAGTACGTTGGTTGTTGGTGATGGCTTGAAGATGGGTTTGAACGGACACACACTAGACACTCGCAATCTATCGGATCAGCTCCAAATTGACCGAATATGCCTCAAGCGTGGAAAGGCAGCAGGGAGACCGCTGGCGCATATCTCACGATGGCACCGCCATGCATGCCCTAGGAGAGACCGATGGGGAGAGGAGGAATGTGCTGGCAGTGAGGCTACCTTAACGCTGAAGGAGTAGCCTCCATCAACCCAATGCAACGTAGATAGGCTTCTTTTTCCCCAGGATTGATATAGTGGTGACACCTCCGAGTCTAGATGGCATCTTATCACGTATTGCAGTTCGCTAGTTGGGATCAACGGTCTCCAGCCATCAACCACCAGGAAGTGATCTGGATCTGAAAAATGGTAGACATTGAGAGAGGGAAAGTGCTATATAACACGTTTCGAGATTTTACTGTTGTGAAAATAGTTATTATGGCGCACCTGATGAATCTCCAGAACACATCGTCTTCAACTGCCCGATTGCAGTACAATTCTAGGATGTTCTTGGGATGCAGGCAAGTCAGAACAACCACACCAATCATCTGCACTGCATCGAGAAGCTTCCAAATTGCCCCGACGACCAGTACAGCGCCTTCATCTCTTTATGCTGCTGGCAACTATGGAAAAGAAGAAACGGTGTCATATTCAGGAACGAACACCAGAGCCTAAGAAACTTACTCTTGTCCTGCAAAGCGGAATCTGCTAAATGGAAGGCTAGAATGCCCAAGAAGAGCAAGAAAGTGACTGAATCTTGGTGCACGTTGTTTGATCTAGTGGTGAACAATAGCCCAGATGTAGGCCCTTAATTCCATCGGTTCATCTTTCCCAAACTCCTGTAATCATCTGTGTAATCATGCTATAAATCAATAAAGCCAGGTGGGGATCAATCCCCCGTTGAAGTTCTAAAAAAAAATAGTTATTATACAGTTTCACATATATATATTATGGTTCAAAGGTATATGACTCTAGCGAATTGGTTGAGACTAGTCGATCATCATCTTACTCATTAGCTTTTTATTGTTTGGATAATTGATTGAGTTGATCTATCGTCACCTCATTCTTAACAAGGTAATTATTAGTACTAGGACGAGAAATAACATCATTCCACTAGATTCAAGAAATGGACTTACGATGCATCAGCGTAGAATGAATTGATTCCCCAAACCAAACCATCCAAGGATTTATTTAATGTTACAGTGAGGTTTACGATTAAGGGTCTGTTAACTCCAGATTGGGACGCCCGCCGGCCTGAACAATCAACATTGGAATCTTTTAGGATCGGTTTGATCTGATGCTGATCCTCCTTGCCGTTAGGTACCGGCAATGCCTGCGTGCTTTTCTGTTTCGGTAATTCTTCGAACCGGGCGTCCATCCGCCCGGACGCTTTCGCTAATGGACCGCGACCCAGCCCAAATAATCCCCTCCTATCCGCTGGTCACCGTAGTTTCTAAAAAATCACAATGGAGCTCGGCCGTGCACCGCCCACCCACACAGCTCGCGGTGGCTGGCCGGGACGGCCTCTGCCCGCACTCATCTCGTGCTCGCCGCGGCTGCTCGTGCTCATCTCTGCTAGGGCGGTGGCTGCCCAGCTCACCGCAACCGGAGCGGAGCTCGCCTGCGTGCAGCTCACCGCATCCTGGGCTGAGCCCCGCTTGCACACATCTCGCGCTCCACCTACCCAGCTCGCCGTGGCTGGGGCAGAACTCACCCGCGCGCAGCTCACGATGGCCAGCCTGCCGTGGCCTTCTCCGCCGGAGCGGCAAGCTCTGTACCACCGACGAGCTCTACACCGGTGAACTCCATACTGGAAGAGCCTCTATTCTTCGAAGCAACAAGGAGATGTTGCGCTGAAACCGTATGTTGCAAGTATATGTTTCAAGTGTTTCAGATGTTTCAGAGGTATACTGCAAGTGTTTCACGCAAATGTTGCAAAAGTAAATCAGGATGTTGCATATGTTGCAATGGTTGTACACGTATGTTGCAAGCTTCTGTTCCCAATGTTTCATCTATTTTTCCAGACGTATGTTGCAAGTGTGTTTATTTGAGTGTTGCATATGTTTCACACATATGTTGCAAGTGTTTTATCTGGATATTACGTATATTTTACAATGGGTTTTAAGTGTTTTTCATGTGTTTTTGCAAGTGTTTTAGATGCATATTTCAAGTGTTTCATCTGTCTTCAGACGTATATTGCAAGTGTTGCATCTGGATGTTTCAAAAGTAGATCGGGTGAAGTCGAAAAAAAGTAGATCAGGTGTTGCATCTCCCTCCTCGGTTTCTGCTGCCTCATCTCGGTGTCTTCTCCTTCTCTCGGCGCCAGCTAGGCATCCGCCACCCCTTCCCCTTCTTCTCGATACCGGTGACGTTCAGGGCGGCGCGGGCCCCATGTGGGCGCGAAACAACATGGAAAACGGTATGCAGGCACGGGCGTCCGAGCACTAGCAAGCCCGTTTCTGTTTTCACTGATTGCATATCGGTTTACCAACATGTTATCTCCTACTCCTTCCTCTATTCTTTTTAACTTTCGTTCTCGCTTCCCAAAAAGTTAAATATACTCAACTTTAACAAAGTATATATAAGAAAATACTAATGTTTATAATACATAATCAGTATCATTAGATAGATTATTAAATTTATCTTTTAATGAAGTATTTGAATATACATACAAATATTACTAATATTTTTTACAAACTTAGCACGCTTCTCGTAGCGACAGTTAAATAGGAATAGAGGAAGTACTCTTTATCAGAAAAAGAAAATTTGTTATCTCGTTTTTTTAGTCATACACCAAGGTTGTGTTTAGATGGCGAAAATTTTTGCAAAATGCTATTGTAGCACTTTTCGTTGTTATTTGGCAATTAGTGTCCATAATGAACTAATTAGGCTTAAAAGATTCGTCTCATGAATTACGGCTAAACTGTGTAATTAGTTTTATTTTTTATCTATATTTAATGTTTCATGCATGTGTCCAAAGATTCGATGTGATGGGAAATCTTAAAAAATTTTGTAAAATTTTCTAAAACCTGAGTTTCCGAGTCTCACGCAGGCACTGGGTGAGATCTTTCAAATTCCGAGATTCGGAAGAAGTCTACTCCCTTCCGGTGATTCCAGCGCTTTGACATTGTGGTTGTAGTAGTATTTCGTTTTATTTAATGTCACACCAGTAAGAGAATCTCGTGCGCACCCTGTGAGATCTTTTAGATTCGTATTTAGGCCTAGTTTAGATAACGAAATTTTTTTGCGAAAATGTCACATCGGATGTTTCGTACGACGTCGGAAGGGGTTTTCGGATACTAATAAAAAAACTAATTACATAGCTTGCCTGAAAACCGCGAGACAAATTTATTAAACCTAATTAATCCGTCGTTAGCACATTTATTACTGTAGCACTTTGGTGTCAAATCATGAACTAATTAGGCTCAAAACGTTCATCTCGCGATTTCCAACCAAACTGTGTAATTAGTTTTTTTATTTCGTCTATATTTAATACTCCATGCATGTGCCACAAGATTCGATGTGACGGGATGAAAAGTTTTTAGGAGTAAACTAAACATGGCCTTAATCTCTTTCAACTTTTGCTTCAGTATCCGCACACTTCAGCATCTCTTTTGTCAAACTCAATCAATTTAAAAGGTCAACCACCGAACCTGATAGGAGAAGCAGGCACTTATTTAGGCTATCCACACTCAGGCTGTCCTCACTGGGGTGTTGTAAAGCACCCTGCAGGATCACTTACCGGACGAAACGGCCGCAGGTCCTGCAAATGCTCAGGTATCCGGTGCCTGTACGCCAAATATAGAGGAGCTGAAGCGGCATAGAGGATGAGCCGGCTGCACAGTATGTAGGCCCCACCATGCGCGCGCGTGAGAGGAGAGAGGTGGGAGCATCAGCAGTGGGCCCCACGTTTTCAAGTTACTAAAAAATGTTATAACTCACAAACCAAAAAACCAAATTAAATTTTGATTGCACCATTAAATTTGTTTCAATAAATTCTTCAAAATAAGATCTCACATGGATATATTTAGATAAAGTGACAAGTGGGTCCCACAGTAGATAGAGGATGATATAGATGATGGATGGGTGCGGGAGAATTGAGTATAGAGGAGAGAATCTTGATGATCAGGATGTATAGAGGATAATATAGAGGATGAATGAGTGTGGATAGTCTTATGATCCTCTATTTTCATCCTCTATACATCCTGGTCATCAAGATTCTCTCCTCCATACTCATTTTTTCCGCACTCATCCATCTTTTATATCATCCTCTATCCATTGTGGGGCCTACTTATCACTTTATTTGAGATCTAGTTTTAAAGGATTTATTAAAACAAATTTAATGGTGTAATCGGAATTTAATTTAGTTTTTTGGTTTGTGAGTTATAATATTTTTTAGTTAGTTCAACAAGTGGGGTCCACCTCTGCAGCCTTCTGTGCATGCGTGATCTGTGGCTGCTGCGGTCGCTGTGCCTGCTGCGTGTGGGCCGGCTGTCCTTTAGCGTACATCCGCCATCGCGCTACAAATAGAGGACGCGCTCTGATAGCGTACGCGTTTAGAGTATGCGGTGTAGGCTCTCCATCCGCTATATTCGTCCTGAAGGATGATTTAGAGTATGCGGTGTGGATAGCCTTATGGCCTCTTTGGCATGGATTCGAGGTGCTCCGGCTCCCACATGCCATTCTACTGTGCTGCACTGTTTACTAGAGTTATATTTCTCTCTCTTCCCTCTCCCTCTCATGGTAGGAGCTGGAGAAGCTAAAATTTTTGGTTTCACCAGCTCCTATTAGCTCTGTGAGAGGGAGAGAAGAGAGAAATATAGCTTCAGTAAACAGTACAGCACAGTCTATGAGAGGGAGAGGGAAGAGAGAAATATAGCTCCAATGAACAGTGCATCACAGTGGAATGGCAGGTGGGAGTTGGAGCACCTTGAATCCGTGCTAAGGCCTCGTTTAGTTCTATGGTGTAAAGTTTCAGGGTGTCACGTGGGGATGTCGTATGGGGGTGTTCGGATACTAATAAAAAAAAATTACATAATCCATCAATAAACCGCGAGACGAATTTATTAAGCCTAATTAATTCGTCACTAGCACATGTGTTACTGTAGCACTTTATTGTTAAATCATGGACTAATTAGACTTAAAAGATTCGTCTCGCAAAGTAGTCGCAATCTGTGTAATTAGTTATTTTTTTAGTCTATATTTAATACTCTATGCATGTATCAAACATTCGATGGAATAGAGTGTAAATTTTCGAGGAAGAAACTAATCAAAGCCTAAAAGGCCCTTATAGTCACGCTTTCCTTACGTACGTACCAGATCGGAAGCTCCCTCAAATTATTCTATTTAATAAAAGGTAAAGACTTCGCACGCACACACGTCCATCCATTACGCAGCGCACGTGCTCAGCCTGCTCTTTATCCTTTCCTTCTCCTATCCGTTCCCCACATCCATTTCTCCTCTCTCTCTCTCCCTCTCCCTCCTTCCCGACATCGGCCGCACCGCACCGTCCACGTGTCCTCTTCCCTCCGATGGCTGCGGCGGCGGGCTCCCACCACCACCACCGATTGCTCTGGCAGCGCGCGGCCGGTCCCCGACCTGCGGTGGCGCGGCCCCGCTCCTCCTCTACTGGCGGCGCGCGGCCTCGCCCCTTTCCCGACTTGCGGCGTCGTGGCCCCGCTCCTTCCCTGACCCACGGTAGTGCTGATCCGCGCCCTTCCCTGATCAGCGGCGTCGGCCCCTTCCCCCACGCGCGCTCGGCTCCCCGGACGCCGCTCGCGAAGGGCTCGTGCGCGGCTGCCCCGCGCCGCCTCTAGCAGATCTCCGCACAGCTCGTGCGGGTGTCCCTGTTAAATCTGGGGTTCGACGCTGGCGACGCGTCCTCGGGCTTCATCCGCCCGATGTCCGTTTCCTCCGGTGGGGTGGGGTGGGGTGTGGTGCGGCGGCCATGAACTCTAGCGGACGCGAGAGGAGTTTCTCTACCTCACCGTTATTGTAACAGCTTCCTGCAGTTCATACAGTTTCTAGCTTTCTACTGCTGCGTCTGAACATTTTTGCTTTGTGCAATCAGGAACGGGCCTGCTCCCAGCCGTGCATGGTGCACCAGAGCCCCTTCGAGGGCCACCAGTCTGATACCGGTCACCACCGGCGGCAGGTTCAGAGCCTTTGGCAGTGCAGCCCCTCGTCAAGGTGCTGTAATCTCTGAATCCCATCGAGACAATAAATTAGGATGATGCTGGTGAACTCTGTGAATGTCTATAGTATTAGCGTTAGATTTCATACTCTGAAGAAATTAATATCATAGCTACTCGAGTCTGTTACTTCTGAACCTGCAACCAATTATAAGCCTAATGGGTGGCCAACTCCTTTTTAGAAATTAGACTTGCCCGGTTGTACTTAGAATTTGCAGTTTCTACTTTACAAAAATTTGGCTCACTTGATAGATACATGACTTATATATAGATTAGAAATCTCAACTGTTCGATTTTTTAGTGGAATGCCCTCTTATTTGCAATTCGATTTTGAATCCTAATACAATATTTCTATGGTTAACACCGGCAACAGATTAGCTTGCCGTAGCTAGCAAGCAGCATGGCATACGAATCCAGAGATAAGATAGCATCAGTTTGTTAGTAGCAGATATGTGCAGAGAGAAGAAGCATGTGGTGAGGCAGCCCTTGCCAAGGATGCTGGCCATTGAGTTTAACTGATTTGATCAGTCACAAAACAAATGATAACAAGCGCGTCAGCCAAGCTTGCTAGGAGCACTAGTACATAGCGGCATGAAGATGGGCTCTGCTTGTCACATGAAGATAGCAAGAGATTTGGATTAGTATTTATATGAGGCATTGTATATTCACCCAGGAATTCGTATGATCAGGAATTCCTATGTTAGTTCTTTACCTAATTCTTCAGGTCTCTATCTCTAGCTAAGGAACACCTTCTTTTTCTATGATCAGTAAAAATATTCTTCCTATAGTCAGTAGGATGTTTATTTATGATCAGTAAAATCCATCCATCTATTCCTTACTAAACTATGTTTGTCATCTTACTGACCAGTCTTTGTTCTTTGTTTGCAAAACATATGCCCTGACAAGGGTCGTTCATTACCACTGAAACTCAGAGGTGATGTGAGACAATTATAGCTTCTGGAAGAGAAGAACGTACATTATCATATTTTACCAAAGAAATAAAAGTTCTACATGTTCCATCATTCATGTTCTCCTGCGGCCTCCCTATTTTTTCTGTTATCATTTCCTTACACATATTTATAACTTGGCTGAAAAATTCTAGACCCCTCCTGTGTGATCGTCACTGGCGTAAACTCTTATCTTCCTCATATTATTCCTATTTTCCACTAGCTAATTTAGAAGAACTAATTGCTTTGGTTATGAACCTTTCTTTCCTTTCACATTCGCATGTGTAGATTCACAACACACTTCCTGTAAAAATTTCGTGCGCCTGTGCAGCTAAGGTTCCCATTCGAATTACTTTCCTACTATATTGCTCATGTGAACTAGCGATTGTCCCTGCTTTTTGATTTTACAGATTTACTATATGCAGTCACGCCATCCCTAAACATGTGCTCAGTCAGGCATCCCCAACCAGGTATACCATGTCCCCTCTCTACAAGTTTACAAACTATGGGTAAATCATCTTTTAATGCTGCGGAAGGATGTTTCTTATAGGATGATTTCTTTCCTGTTGCGCTTACTGTATTACCATGAGTTCATGAGCACTCTGATTAGCACAACTTGCAAGCCTACAACATAGCTAATTCTGTGGTTCATTGTACTATAATCCATGCTTCTCTGGACTTATGTACTACATTTAGAAAATTTGATAACTTGATATAGCAGAGATGTATGATAATTATAAGGAGCCATTTAAATTAACTTTTTCTCTCTCTTTGTGCTTTTAACTGCTAATGATTAAAGTAATCCTAACTGTGTTGCTTGAATGGCAGCCTGCGATGTACTGTTTTTTGACACCCCGGTTTGTACACTTGCTTAATTCAAAACAATAGAATAGCCTAATTAAGATATTAGATCCGTGTAATGTAATCAAGACATTTGCCTATATTTTTAGAGTTGACATGAGCCAGTGGTCAGTGATAGATTACCGACACCATAATGCTAGTATATTATCTAAGCATCCAGAATATTAATTTTCTGCTGAAACCTGAAATGGAGGGCATATTAATTTTCTGCTGAAACCTGAAATGGAGGGCATATTACTGGGATGTTATTGGCTTCTGTTGCATTAACATTTTCTCTGCACTCATCATGAGTGAGTCATCTATATTATTTGTACTTTTTTTTGCATGCCATCAATGAGTGAGTCATGGGGCTGTGGGTTGCAAGTGAACACAGACACTACTTGCTTTTTTTCAAAATACATAATTGCCTATTTAAGAAGGCATTGTTGCCTAATGAATGACACTTAAATTGCCGAAGAAATGTGCTAACTAGTGTTTTTCTATTTTTCATGTATTGAATGGATTTGCTTTTTGCTGACAGTTTCTTGTTACTCCAACATGTGAGGAAATCCGATGTATGAATTGAAACTCCACCATGTTTGGATTTCCTCAGATCAAAGCTTACCCATGGCACAAGGTATGTTAAATTTATTTATCACGTTACACTCACCCTCTCAACTCACAATTAGACGTAGAAGATGAACTTGGGCACAAAATGCAGCATGAGCACACCTCTGCTGGTGCAGTACACTATACTTGCTTTTTCAGAATACATAAATCGCCTATTTAGGAAGGCGTTGTTGCCTAACGAATGAAACTTAAATTGCCTAAGAAAATATAGCTGGTGTTAGGTCTATGGAGGTGTCAATAATCAGCATTTAGAGCTGAATAATTAGCAATTAGACATTCTTTTGGGCATGGTATAAGTACTCATGCCTTAGCCTACTTATTTATCACGTTAAAATCATCCTCACAGCTCACAATTAGAGGTAGAAGATGAACTTGAGCAAAGAAATGCAACACGAGCACACCTCTTAAACTACTTTCCATTGCTAAACAAGTTGTAATCACATCTAGTGCATCTGCTACTACTATAGCCACTACTAGCTACATTTGGGCAGTATTAGACTGAGATCGGCCACTACTTATTGCCATACTGCTGCTATGCTGTCACTGTAGATAGAGAAGGTAGCAAAGGTGACCTGCAGCAAAGGTGGAGTGTGCAACAGGCTAGATGAAAGTGTAGACGAGCAATACAATACCACCAAAAAATATGCATGTAAATTTAGTTAAGCAATTTAATATCATTAGTCAGGCAACTTATTAGTAATCTGGTGGCAATTTATTTATGTCCAACACAAAAATGTGCCTATAACCTCTACTCTTTTTACCATCAAGCATTACTCCGTGCTCTAAGTGACTTGAATCATGCGCAGGTGACAAGGTGAAGCCTGAGATTCCATTTTCTTGAGTTGCGAAGAGATTGGGAGGAGGGTGCTGACTAATGCAGGTGACATATTGTAAGTGCATTCGCCCCCGATGTAGGTTTTGGATAATTAATGATAATCAAATTAGGGACTAACATATTTATCAAGTATAATCTACAGGTGTTAGTCCATTGATAGAATTGAAAAAGAATATCTGGTGAATAATAGCACCCTAAACTTTGATGGATAAAAGGCGCTTCGACTCAAGGGCTTCAACACCGTTTTTTTATTTGAGTCGTAGGCAACGCCGCACTATCAAGAGGGATACAAATCTAGTTGGCAAAATGGGGATAAAAAGTGCTCTTATCGAAACTTAGTAGGCTGGAGAGCTGGACCGGAAGTTCTGGTAAGCTGGACCGGAAGTTCTGGTGAGCTGGACCGGAAGTTCCGGTGAGCTGCACCGGAAGTTCCGGTCGCTGGCGCCCGCGCGCGTCCGCGAGCGAGTATTTTGTTCCGGTCTCCGTCCGGAAGTTCCTGTACTTACCGGAAGTTCTGGTCAGGCACCGGAAGTTCCGGTTGGTGCAGTTTGCGCGCGCGTTCGCGTGCGAGAGAATTGTTCAGGGTTCCGTCCGGAGGTTCCGATACGGACCGAAAGTTCCGGTGGACCCGAGTTGACTGACAAGCCCAACGGTCTGATCTCGTTTGACCGGAAGTTCCGGTGGCTTTCACCAGAACTTCCGGTGGCTCATCCGAGCCCGAGTATATAAGCTACTCACCTCATTTCTAACTGTTGCCCGAGCTTTGCACATTTATTTCTGCTCTCCCAACTCCCTCTAAGCTGTGACTCGCCCACTCTCTCTCCCCTTTGCCTCCAAGCTTCAATCTTCGATTGTTTGAGCTAGGGACGTGAGATTTGAGAGCGGGAGCATCGATCTTCGACTTGAGCACTTGGATTCCTTGTTTTGCCGGCTTGATTTGTGTTTGTTTCTCTTGGGTTCTTGGAACCCTAGCCGGCTAGGCGTTCTTCGTGGTTGCCCATATTGATTCATTTGTGAGGGCACCCCAAAGTGTTTGTATCACTCTTTGATCCTTAGTGGAAATCTCAAGCTAGCCTTCGTGGTTGCTTGAGGGAGGAGACCTTAGTGGTCGGACCTTCGTGGTCACCTCAACAACGAGGAAGTAGGAACTCCTTAGTGGGGATTGCCGAACCTCGGTAAAAATAGCTTGTCTTGCTGTGGCGGTGGCATCGACTACCCTTTGTTCTTGTGTTCTTGTTGTTCTTCCTCTCTACCCCCATCTTCTTAGGTGGGAGGTCCCGATCTACGGTTTGGTGTGGTGCCAAGCCTTAAGGAGTTCAACATACTCATCAACAACCTCTAGGAGGGTGCGGTAACACTTGGATCTGAAATCCCAACTCGATTCACTCTGATTTCGTAGCTTATTTAGGGCACCAGAAGTTCTGAAGGTCTGCACCAGAAGTTCTGGTCCCCCTTACCGGAACTTCCGATCCAGACCACCGACCGGAACTTCCGGTCTGGTATTTAACTTCCGCAAATTCGAGTTTGTGAGTTTTAGGTTTTGCAAAAAGGCCTATTTACCCCCCCCTCTAGGCCAATTAGGTCCTTTCAATTGGTATCAAAGCCATTGGTCCCTCGGATAAATGCTTCACCGCGTGAGGAGTAACATTGGCCAAGATGGATCCGGAAGCACAAAAGCAAATTGTTGATCAAATCGTAGCTCAAATCACCGCATCCCTGCAGCTGCAACAACAAGAGCAAATGACCAAGATGCAAGAGCAACTAGACAAGATGCAACAACTTCTAGACAAGAAAAGTCAAGAATCATCAATTGATGGTGGTGATGCAAGCAAGACACCAAAGAGTTACAATAGAGCCAGTTTTGATTATGGTGGATCAAGCAAGAACAACAATCCTACCTTGCCCATGATCAATCCCGGAAAGCCACCTTCATTTGATGGTATAAGGTACACCGATTGGGCTCATAGGATGAAGTTGCATCTTATAGCCGTAAGATGTTGGGAAGTAGTGGATGTTGGAGTCAATCCGCCACCTCAAAATCCTAGTGAGTGGTCACCCGAAGATGAGAGAGACTTTCATCTCAATGCAACGGCGGCTACCTTGATTTTGCAATGCCTCACTCCGGAAGACAACAACAAGGTTAATGGAATGGTCAATGCAAAGCAAATTTGAGATACTTTGAAGGTATCATTTGAAGGAGACAAGAGTGTAAGAATTGGAAACATTGAGCTCTTGCAAGGAAAGATTGAGAACTTTACCATGATTGAAGGAGAAACTACTCAAGCAATGTTTGATAGGTTCATGACCTTGATCAACAAAATTAGAGCACTTGGGGAAACAAGATGGGATGACAACTCTGCCGCAAGGAAGATATGTAGAGTGTATAGACAAAAGAACAACATGCTTGCTTCGGTCATAATGGAGAGAGACAACTATACCACAATGATACCACAAGAGATGCTCACCAAGTTGATGCATCATGAGGTACTTGATGATGAAGCCAAAGAAGCAAGTGTGCTAAAGAAGAGCATTGCCCTCACGGCATCACATGGAAGTGAGTCAAGTCATTGCAACAAAGGGTGTTGTGAGCATAGGCATAACAATGATGATGATGACCTTGACGAAAAGCAAGCTTTGCTAGTGGGAAATTACAAGAAGTATTTAAGAATGAAGAAAGAAAAGATGATGAGATATGGAGGGAACAAGCCATACAAGAAGAGGTTTTGCTATGAGTGTGGTGACACCGGCCATCTTGCGGCCGATTGTCCTAACAAGGTGAAGAAGTCAAGATATAACAAGTAAGATGACAAGAAGTACAAGGACAAGAAGAGAGGTGAAGCACATCTAGGTCAAGAATGGCAATCGGATAGTGATAGTGATGATGACAATAACAATGAGAAGAAGAGTGTGGCCGCAATTGCTATACAAGAAACTTCTTCCTCAACAAAGGTCTTCGCTGACAATGCTTCATCAACATCTCTCTTCACCAACACTTCTTTATCACCTAGACTCTTCGCCAACCTCTCCGACGATGACTATGATGCTCCTACTTGCCTTATGGCATTAGGAGATAAGGTACAACTTGATCCTCCTACACATACCACTAGTGAATGTGATAGTGATGATGAAAATGATGAAAACTATGCTTATAATCTTATCAAAAGATATGGTAATGCTGCTGCAACTAAAATCTTGAAGCTAATAATGCCAAAGATAAGCTTGAGTCATGCATTGAGTCGCAAGGGGAATTGCTCCTAGAGGAAAGAGAGAAAACCCAAGGACTTGAGGCTTGTCTCTCCAAGGAGAAGGAGAAGGTTGAGAAGTTAAGTGTAGAATTGTCTTTAGCCAAGGATGCTAATGAGCGCTTGGCTAAGGAACATTCTTCACTCAATGACTCTTTGGCAAGTCTAAAGAATGATCATAGTTTGGCTCAAGAAAGCCTTACAAGCTTGACAAATAAATATCATGAGCTTGAACTAAACTACGACAAACTTTGGACTAGCACTTCTACCGTTTCCAAGGATGCCAAAGCTACAACTAGTAAAGGTTGTGAAAGATGCTCTAATATTGATATACATGCTTGTGCTACTAACCTTGATGAGCTACCCAAGAAGGATAAGGAGATCCAAAGGTTGAACACAATTGTCAAGAATGGTTGTAAGTGCAAGGATAAGGAACTGGCAAATGTGTTCAAGGCATCAAGGCACCCCATGATTAAGGATGTCATTGGTTACAATAGGTATGATGGCAAAGCCAATGGAAGAAAAATGATTAATGGGGTGGCTTGTGTGAAGTTCAACAAGAGTGTGCCACTTGTTGACCTTATCAACAAGGTGAACAATGTTGCTACACCTACAACTCCACTTGTCAACAACAAGAACAACAAGAAGAAGCAAGTGGAGGTGTCCAAGCAATAAGTGCCTATTTCACGCAATCACATTTGTGATTATATGTGTTGTTGGGACAAGGATGGCAAGGTTGTTGTGAAGTATGTGGGTGCCCTCAAGAAGAGACAAATCTTGAGGAGTGTTTGGGTGCCCAAGTCTTATGTTTCTAACCCCCTAGGTTCCATCTCGGGACCTAAACCAAAAGCTTAATCTTGTTTTGTAGGAATATTCCTCCGGCAAGCCAAGTTGGGTGCTTGATAGTGGATGCACCAATCATATGACTGGAGAGAAGAACATGTTCACCTCCTTTCAACCAAATCAAATCATAAGTGAAAGGATTGTCTTTGGTGATAATAGTAAGGGGGACATTCTCGGTTTGGGTAAAATTGCTATCTCAAATGATAGTTCTATTTCCAATGTATTACTTATGGATTCATTGGGATACAATTTGTTGTCCGTCTCACAACTTTGTGAGAAGGGTTACAATTGTCTCTTTACGAATAAAGGTGTGGAAGTCTCTAGAAGATCGGATTCCTCTATTGCTTTTACGAGTCAATTAAAGGGCAAGCTCTACCTAGTTGATTTCTCATCTAGTAGAGTGGGGTCCGAGACTTGTTTAGTGGCAAAATCTAGCATGGGCTGGTTATGGCATCGCCGACTAGTGCATGTTGGCATGAGGAACTTGGCCAATCTTCAAAGAGGCGAACACGTCCTTGGACTAACAAATGTTTCTTTTGAGAAAGATAGAATTTGCAGTGCATGTCAAGCGGGTAAGCAAGTTGGAGCCAAGCATCCCGCTAAGAACATCGTCACTACAACAAGGCCACTTGAGTTACTTCACATGGATCTATTCGGACCCAATGCTTATATAAGCATTGGAGGTAACAAATATGGTTTTGTAATTGTTGACGATTTTTCTCGCTTCACTTGGGTGTTCTTTTTGAAAGATAAAAGTGAAACCCAAGGGATCTTCAAGAAATTTGCAAGGAGAGCTCAAAATGAGTTCGAAGTGAAGATCAAGAAAGTGAGAAGTGACAACGGGACGGAGTTTAGGAACACCAACATTAAAGCATTCCTTGATGAAGAAGGCATCAAGCATGAGTTTTTGGTTCCATACACTCCATAACAAAATGGTGTTGTGGAGAGGAAGAACCGAAAGCTCATTGAAGCCGCAAGAGCAATGTTGGATGAGTACAAGATTTCAGAGAAAGATTATTGGGCGAAAGCGGTCAACACGGCATGTCATGCCATCAACCGCTTGTACCTCTACAAGATAAGGAACAAAACCGCCTACGAGCTTCTAACCGGTAAAAAGCTTAAGGTGGATTACTTTAGAGTTTTTGGATGCAAGTGTTTCATACTTAATAAGAAATCCAAAAGCTCTAAGTTTGCACCAAAGGTTAATGAGGGGTTCTTACTTGGTTATGCTACTAACGAACATGGCTACCGTGTTTTCAATGAGGCCACCGGCCAAATTGAAATAGCGGTAGACGTGACTTTTGATAAAAGCGACGGCTCTCAAAAGGAGCAAGTCAATGCTGAAATTTTAGGTAAAGAAGAACCATCTCATCAAGTGATCAAGAAGCTTGCCACCGGTGAAGTGAAACCCGTTGAAGATGAAGATGATGATGTGCATGTGCAAATTCCTCATGATCCAAACATGCATCATGGGTCAACCAATGCCCATGGTGATGCTTCCATCTCAAGAAGGGGTCATGACTCAAGAGAACAAGCTAGTTAAGATCCACCACAAGCTCAAGGAGACAACCAAGGTGGTGATCAAGACAATCAAGATCTTGATCCTCCAATCAATCAAGACAATGAAGATGAAGATGATGGTCCAATCCAAACAAGAACAACCATCCCTCACCCAAGAGTTCATCAATCCATTCAACGGAACCATCCCGTTGATAGCATATTGGGAGACATACAACGAGGGGTAACAACACGCTCTCGTTTAGTAGCTTTTTGTGAGCATTACTCTTTTGTCTCTTCCAAATTGCTAGAAAAGGTGGAGGATGCTTTGAAGGACCCGGATTGGGTGATGGCTATGCAAGAGGAGTTGAACAACTTCACTAGGAATAAAGTCTGGTCCTTGGTGGAAAGGCCCAAGCAAAATATGATACGTACCAAGTGGGTCTTCCGCAACAAAGAAAATGAGTATGGCGTGGTCACAAGGAATAAGGCACGGTTGGTAGCCAAAGGTTTCACTCAAATCGAAGGTTTGGATTTTGGGGAGACCTATGCACCTGTAGCTAGGCTTGAATCTATTCGCATATTACTTGCCTTTGCTACTCACCATGATTTCAAGTTGTTTCAAATGGACGTGAAAAGTGCATTCCTCAATGACCCCCTCTCCGAAACCGTGTATGTGGAGCAACCACCGGGTTTTGAAGATCCACATCATCCCGATCACGTCTACAAGCTTGACAAAGCGCTCTATGGGCTTAAGCAAGCCCCTAGAGCTTGGTATGATTGTCTCAAGGACTTCCTACTCAAATAAGGGTTTGAGATTGGGAAGGCTGATCCTACTTTATTTACTCGCAAAGTCAATAATGATATCTTTATTTGCCAAATATATGTCGATGGCATTATATTTGGTAGTACTAATGCAGATTTTTGTGAGCAATTTAGTAGGATCATGACAAAAAGGTTTGAGATGTCCATGATGGGGGAGTTGACATACTTTCTTGGATTTCAAATCAAGCAACTCAAGGATGGCACGTTCATAAGTCAAACCAAGTACACCACCGACATGCTAAAGAAGTTTGACATGGACAAGGCCAAGCCCATTAAGACCCCAATGCCTACACCGGACATCTTGACATTGATGGAGATGGCAAGGCCGTAGATCAAAAGGTATATCGCTCCATGATTGGATCCTTGCTTTACCTTTGTGCATCTAGGCCCGATATTATGCTTAGCATTAGCATGTGTGCAAGATTTCAAGCCAATCCGAAAGAATGTCATCTCATGGCCGTTAAGAGAATTTTTCGGTATCTTGTGCTCACTCCTAATTTTGGCTTGTGGTATCCTAAGGGCTCTACTTTTACTCTACTTGGCTATTCCGATCCAGATTATGCCGGTTGCAGGGTAGAGCGAAAGAGTACATCCGAGACATGCCAATTTCTTGGTAGGTCTTTGGTGTCATGGAGTTCTAAGAAGCAAAACTCTATTGCCTTATCCACCGCTGAGGCCGAGTATGTGGCGGCCAGCGCTTGCTGTGCCCAACTGCTTTGGTTGAAGCAAACCTTGAGAGACTTTGATTGTGAGCAAAGTAAGATTCCTCTCTTATGTGACAATGAGGGAGCAATCAATCTAGCTGACAATCCCGTAAACCACTCAAGAACAAAGCACATAGACATTCGCCATCACTTCTTGAGAGACCACCAAGCCAAAGGAGATATCGATGTGCAACATGTGAGAACCGAATTTCAGCTAGCCGATATCTTCACAAAGCCTCTAGATGAGTCAAGATTTTGTGCTTTGAGGTGTGAGCTAAATATCGTTGATTCTCGTAACATGGCTTGACATCTTGTGCACACTTGTATGATTTAGAATTGGATAAAATTCTTGTGATAAGTTGTGTGAAACTTTCAAAACCTATTTTTCACAGCTCCAATGTGTCCATAGTTATGTACTGATTTCATGAAATCTGGACATATTTGAGTTAGTTTGAGTATATCATATTGTTCACCACTTCTAGGGCCGTTTCTCGCTGGTTTTTGGCCTAGCAGAACTTCCGATGGCCCCTACCAGAACTTCCGCTTGTGGCATGGGTGGTATTGATCCCACCTATGTGCTCAACAATTTGCTCCGTGCTACTATTGATCCCACCTATGGAGGCGGGCTTTGCCCCTGGGAGCCTCTCGGAGCCTACCCTTTTTGGCATTTGATGCCAAAGGGGGAGTGTTAGGCTTTTATCTTGATGTAACAGGGGTAGTTAAAAATTTTGTTATGTAGTAACTTTATCTCGTGTGGTGAACCATGTGGTAAACTTGAAATATGTGTGTGTGATGGTTGAGTGTAGGCTAAAACATTTATGCTTAATGTCTATCTTAGCTTGTTTAGCCTTTTGTGTTGATGCTTATGATGGTTGTTTATTTAAGAATGGTTATGTTGAGTTTAAGTCTTTTTCTTTCTTGCATAACCATTCAAGTTCTCTTGTTTTATTCTTGTGATATAACCTGTCATATGCATCACCGTTTTATTGTTTCACACACACTTAGGCACCCCACGGATTGCAAAATTTAGGGGGAGCTTATTCTTAATGTATGCAATCTTGACTTGAATCAAGATTTGAAATTTCAAATCCTATGCATACATTAAGGGGGAGCTCAACTTGAATTTTGGAATTCAAAAGCTTCAATTCTTTCAATCTATTGTAAGCCTAAATTGGTTGTCATCAATTATCAAAAAGGGGGAGTTTGTAAGTGCGTTCGCCCCCGATGTGGGTTTTGGATAATTAATGACAATCAAATTAGGGACTAACATATTTATCAAGTGTAATCTACAGGTGTTAGTCCATGGATGAAATTGAAAAAGAATATCTGGTGAATAATAGCACCCTAAATTTTGATGGATAAAAGGCGCTTCGACTCAAGGGCTTCAACACCATTTTTTTATTTGAGTCGTAGGCAACGCCGCACTATAAAGAGGGATACAAATCTAGTTGGCAAAATAGGGATAAAAAGTGCTCTTGTCGAAGCTTAGTAGGCTGGAGAGCTGGACCGAAAGTTCTGGTAAGCTGGACCGGAAGTTCTGGTGAGCTGGACCGGAAGTTCCGATGAGCTACACCGGAAGTTCCGGTCGCTGGCGCCCGTGCGCGTCCGCGTGCGAGTATTTTGTTCCGGTCTCCGTCCGGAAGTTCCGATCAGGCACCGAAAGTTCCGGTTGGTGCAGTTTGCGCACGCGTTCGCGTGCGAGAGAATTGTTCCGGGTTCCGTCCGGAGGTTCCGATACGGACCGAAAGTTCCTGTCCTGGCACCGGAAGTTTCGGTGGACCTGAGTTGACTGACAAGCCCAACAGTCTGATCTCGTTTGGCTTTCACCAGAACTTTCGGTGGCTCATCCGAGCCTGAGTATATAAGCTACTCACCTCATTTCTAACCGTTTCCCGAGCTTTGCACATTCATTTCTGCTCTCCCAACTCTCTCCAAGTTGTGACTCGCCCACTCTCTCTCCCCCTTTGCCTCCAAGCTTCAATCTTCGATTGTTTGAGCTAGGGACGTGAGATTTGAGAGCAGGAGCATCGATCTTCGACTTGAGCACTTGGATTCCTTGTTTTGCCGGCTTGATTTGTGTTTGTTTCTCTTGGGTTCTTAGAACCCTAGCCGGCTAGGCGTTCTTTGTGGTTGCCCGTATTGATTTATTTGTGAGGGCACCCCGAAGTGTTTGTATCACTCTTTGATCCATAGTGGAAATCTCAAGCTAGCCTTCGTGGTTGCTTGAGGGAGGAGACCTTAGTGGTCGGACCTTCGTGGTCATCTCAACAACGAGGAAGTAGGAACTCCTTAGTAGGGATTGCCGAACCTCGGTAAAAATAGCTTGTCTTGCTGTGGCGGTGGCATCGACTACCCTTTGTTCTTGTGTTCTTATTGTTCTTCCTCTCTACCCCATCTTCTTAGGTGGAAGGTCCCGATCTACAATTAGGTGTGGTGCCAAGCCTTGAGAAGTTCAACATACTCATCAACAACCTCTAGGAGGGTGCGGTAACATTTGGATCTGAAATCTCAACTCGATTTACTTTGATTTCGTAGCTCATTTAGGGCACCAGAAGTTCTGAAGGTCTGCACCGGAAGTTCTGGTCCCCCTTACCGGAACTTCCGATCCAGACCACCGAAACTTCCGGTCTGGTATTTAACTTCCGCAAATTCGAGTTTGTGAGTTTCAGGTTTTGCAAAAAGGCCTATTCACCCCCCCCCCTCTAGGCCAATTAGGTCCTTTCACATATTGTTGTTGACATATCATTCCTTTCTTTTTTTCTACTGTTATGCTGATCCTTTATGTTCAGTCATTAAACTAGTCTGGCTTTTGTATAAAAAGACATCATCACCCTATCTCCGTTTGTTTTTGCAAATAAACCGGGATTTGGAGGTTGGGGGGTGGAGCTGTGGGTTGCAAATGAACATAAACATTATACTTTCTTTTTTATAATACAAAAATTGCTTAATTAGGACAATATTGTTGCCTAATTAATGACACTTAAGTTGCCTAAGAAAATACAGCTTCTTGCAGCCGGCTGCTGCTAGTTTGCCTGTAAAAGTAAACTAGAATATATTGTAGGTATAACTGTAATAAGCTGCAGCCACAACCAAATAATTGTAGCCGAACAGGCCGATTACCCATATTTTCTTCATGTGAGTTTTTTATTTCTAAGCATACATGAAAATACCGGATGTCGCACACGATTGAGCTAGTTGCCCTTGTTGTATTGTCATATTGTAAATATTTTAACTGTAATGTTTTTGCTTCCTGCTATATACAAATGTAATGACAACAGCTCTTTTTGTGCATGCATTTACAGTATAAGCTCTTATGTTATGGGTTGCAAATGAACATACAGATACTATACTTGTCTTTTCAGAATATATAAATTGCCTATTTAGAAAAACAATGTTGCCTAACGAATAAAACTTAAATTGCCTAAGAGAAATATAGCTGGTGTTTAGGTTTTATGGAGGTGTCAATAATTAGCATTTAGAGCTGAATAATTAGCAATTAGATATTTTTTAGGCATTGTGCAAGTACTCCTTCCTTAGCCTAATTATTTATCACGTTACAATCACCCTTTTCAGTCTAAAAATATGTTTAACCAACTGGTTCTTGTTTCAGGTATGCCATCACAAAAACCTTTTGCATTACTTTTGTCATGAGATTTGATGTTCCTGTCTTTCTGGCCAGTACTTCTCTGCTATTGGATTGTGCTCTTTTGTCCTGACAATGAAGCGACAGATTGTGCATATGATCAAGTATTGGAAAGCAGGTGAGACCTCTATGTTTCTGAACTGGTGTGTTTCCTTTTTACTTCTTTGAAAGGACAGATCATGCTTTGTAACAGAGTTTCTCAAAAGTTTATAAGAAACGGTTTTCAGGCAAATGTTTTTTGGGTCGTGTTAGTGCTTCTCTAGACTATGTCGATAGTTGCTGTTTGTTCAGGCAAATAGTCCCTGGATGATCATTTGTCTAACGTTTTCATATTTCCTTTCGTATTGGTCAGTGGTACATGAACTTTGAGCCCCTGTAATTTCGTTGCCTTGGTAATAAAATTCGTTTTTTACCATTGTGGGAAAAAAAAAATAGCAAACTATTTTATGCCATGTGGTTTGTATTGCGAATTGTGTCTATTGTCTAGGTCTAGCTAATAGTAAACTATACTTGCATTTTCAGAATACATAAATTGCCTATTTGGGATACATAAATTGCCTTTTCAGAATACATAAATTGCGAATTAGTGTAATTGCTCAGTTCAACCCAATAGATTAGCCCGCAGGCATGTAATTTCTACATAGGCTTAAATTATATAACTGAAATACTCACAGGCTGCAATTTCTACATGGTGGGGAAGTTTGTTATGATGGTGCATTTTTATTGCTTTATTATATCAGTTGCATGATAGCATGAACTTTTTCCTGATAGGTTCAATTGCTTCAAATTTGACTTGTTTATATACCAAAACTATAGCCATTAGGGATGATCTTGTTTAAATGTCATTTGCTAGGCAATTTAAGTGTCACTTGTTGGGCAACAATATGCTTTTAAATAGGCAATTTAGCCTTTTTGTTGTAAATCTGGGGGTAGGTCATTAAGATGATTCATATGCATGCAACGTGTGCTGCTATATCATGACATGTAGGCAACAAACTTATAACACATGTTCTTTTTTTAACATGCAGGATGCAGGCCATGTTCAGTAGTACAGAGAAGCAAGATAAGGGCCATGTATAAAGAAGAATGTGCAAATTTGTGTTTTTCCTACGGGACTAGATGTATAGTGTTGTGCTTTTCAAAAAACTGCAGATGCAAATGTGTTTTTTTCCTGAATACATTGTCCTTTTTTGAACATATACATGCAGTACCTAAAAGCATATGTCTGGGGCTGATTTTGCCTTGTTCCCATAAAACTGGTCGTATCTAGGCCTAGGCTGCGCAAGATGCGAGGGCGGGAAAAATTTTCCTCCGAGAGCACCAACAAGCCAGTGTTTATTAGCATCTTGCCAAAAAAAAAGTTCCTTTCCTTAATTGGAGTGTGCGTGCGGGAGGTCTAATGTACGGCCGTGCGTGCATTAGCTGCTTCCTTAATAAAATCTGGCACAATTGGAACATAGGACCTTTTACTCTAATATATATATCATATATTAAGATTATGATAAAACGCTCTGATTAATTCAACACAAAAACTTAAACTTTAAGAAGATAGACAATTTACTCATATTTCCACAAATACGATGGGCTGATAGCAATGCAATTGCATGACGCAATGGCGGAGTATACCGTGTTGACCACGGCATAGATATGATGGTGGAGTGGAAACACAAGGGCGCCCGTGCTAACTCTAGGCGGGTCCCCATACATCGATCCCATCATTTTGTCGTCACACGCATTTTTCATTTGGTTTATTCATTTTAACAGAAGAATGTCTTATATGTCATGTCCCCGTACTTAATAATAAAGGAACCTGTACAATTGGTATTATGGCGGAGTGAGGAAAATCACTCTAAGACAATATATATTGTCCTAAATTGGCAAACTCACGAACTTTTGTGTGCACATCAAAAAGGTGACACAATTACAGATCATGACTACACATGTTTCTGAAGGATATGAAGTGCACGCAAGGGCATCTATTTTTTCAACGATCGTTGGACTTGGACGCTGACTTCTTTATTCATTCAGATTAGAGAGATTGAGGCAGCCCATTAATTGCTTTGCTGGTGACGTTTTCAGATAAAGGAAAGTTTATTTCATCAAGCAAATGAAAAATACTCCGATCTCAACATCATGAGATCATGCTTGTGACGGTAAATTATTACAAAGTTTTACTATGGGTAAACTCCGTCACCCACGTAGCATTCACGCCCATTAGCCTAACAAAACGGCTGCGATAAAGCAAAAGAAATTAATCATAAACTTAATATATTGTTACACCTCCATCCATATTTGGCAAAGATCCCCGTTACTCGAAATTTCCAGTAGAAGACATGCATTACGCAACAGGCTGCACTCATTCTTTTGGAACACAGTGACCATGTCCTGATCCAATGCGTACTATTCCTCAACAATGTCCATGTCTGCTAGATCGACCAAGGTGAATTCGCCCTCCGTCGAGAACAGGACTGCAGCCGTGACGTACTTCTTCTGCGGGATTTGGCTGAATCTTAAGCCGGTCTTCCTCGGTCAGCTTCCAGTCGAAGATATCCAGGTTCTGCTTGAGCCTCTCCTTGTTGAAGCTTTTGACGATCCAAGTCACTCCCTGCTCATATATCCACCTCAACGACACCTAAAAGGAAATAATAAGGAGAATCAGATCTCACGCGTACTCCCAACCGTACAACATAAATTCCGCGCTCCCAGACAGATCTAAGGAAGGCAAGCTAACTATCAAAGCGAGCATCCATGGATCGTCCAGATCAACGCATGCATGCACGTCAGAAATGACGTTGCACGAAATTAATCAAAGCTGTCTAATAGCCACGTACCTGTGCGATGGTTTTCCCTCTTCGCTGGGCTATCTCCGCAAGCACCTCGGATCCCAGCACGCCGTTGCCTTCCCCAGTGCGCGACCAGTCCTGCCCTCCCAGCGGCGAGTACGCCACGACGTGGATACCCTTGTCGGCGCAGTACTCTCTCAGCTTACGCTGCTGCCACACCGGGTTCAGCTCAACCTGGTTCACCGCGGGCGGGATCGTGGCGAAAGCCAGGATCTTGTCAAGGTGCTTGGTGGTGAAGTTGCTGACGCCGATGGCTTTTGCAAGCCCCAGCCGCTGGCACTCCTCCATCGCTCGCCAGACGCCCTCGAAGTCAAACGGGACGGCGTCCTCCTTCTTGGCCGGGAACGCTATCGGCCCGGGCTTCATGCACACCGGCCAGTGGATCAGGTACAGATCCAGGTACTCCATCTGCAGCTTCCTGCTCTCATATGATCGATCCACACACGACAACGACCAAAGATATATATCACGTGCGCGCGCGAGATGATCCACGAGATCGAGCTAGCTACACATGGAAATGATACGATGTTCAGATGTTGCCCAGTGGATCGAAAGGGGACTCTGCTGCTTACTCGAGGGTTTCCCGGAGGGACGGGACGACGAGGTCCGGGTGGCACTGCGTGCACCACAGCTTGGACGTCACGAACACCTCCTCCCGGGACTCGAGGAGCCCGCGCTTCACCGCCTCGGCCACGGCCTCGCCGAGCCGTACATCGAGGCGGTGTCGAGGTTGCGGAAGCCCACCTCGATGGCCGCCAGCACCGCATTCTTGGTTGCCTCGTGCGTCACGGGGGTCGACGCCGCCGTGCCTATGCCGACGGCCGGCATCGGCCTCGCGTTGCTGAACCGGAGTGCCACCTCCGGCACCGCCGCTGCCGTGCTTCCTCCCGAGGCCATTCTTCTCGTCTCTGCGCGAGCTGCGTTGCTTGGTGCGTCCACAGTCACAAAGTTCCCGAAACGATTGGGTCGTGGAATGAGGATCGTGGAACGTGGAACGCTCCTTAAGAAAGGATTTTCCACTGTTAGGACGAAACTGATCCACGTTCTCGGAACGGGAACGCACGTTCCCGGAACGTGGAACGTGGCACCGTACCACGTTCCCGGTGACTATGGGTGCGTCGCGAGTGCCGCGGGAGAACTAGCCTGACATCGTTGGAACGCTGGCCGTTTTCTACTTAGTATACTCCTACTTTATAACAGAGATTGCACATGGACGCGCGCGGAGGCTAACGTCACATGCATGTGACGCGTTAAGCATGCACGCACTCAGCACTCTCACTGTCTCACACACGAATCCACGTGTTGGCGACCTCACGCCAGCGGAGCTACTGCCAAATCTTCGGAACCATTACTTTGTATATATACAATTGAACATCAAGAGTTTTATTGATACAAGTGAACTTCTATTTAGGGGTGGTGTTTGGCAGCCTCCGAAGGTGCCGGAGCCATTTTGAACTGATGCTCTTTCCAAAAGGCTTTTGTTCCTCAAATTTTTACTACAAAATGGCTCCTCCTATAAAACATTTGGTAGAGAGCCGGAAGCAAAGCTAGGAAAGAGCCCTACCAAACATGTCCTTATACGTACCGTACGGACGATGTGGACATGCACAACATGGTTCCGACAGTTCGTAAAGTAGTATGAGATTAGTTAGTCCCTCCTTTCGTGACTTAAAGGATGTATATCTCACCTGTTGCGATTCATTTCATTCCCATTTTTCTTCAAGGATCCAAATCTAGTGCCTAACGTCACTACTACACAAAATCTTATGGAAGGCGTTTCCATTTTGGCACCCGAGGCGGTTGGGCCTGTTGCCCGCCTCGGTTATTCAAGGCAGGGCAGCCGGCCCAGCAACCGCCTCGGTTAATACTTAACTAAGGCAGACAATGTAAGCAAACTGTCTTGGTTAATACATAACCGAGGCGGTTGTTCTAAAGCAACCGCATCGGTTAATCTTTATTAACCGGGCGCTAAGAATTGTTCCAAACACGTTTTTAGGAACAATTGAAATGATAGAGTATCGCCAGATTCTCTTTGGAAGGATAATATATAAGAGTTGATTTGTATAGCTTACAGAAATTCATCTCTACATTGCTCACAAGACACATCACCAAATGTCGTGCCACCAATTCTTAGCGCACAACAAATAGATGGAGATGCCAACTACATCTCGACAACATCGACCTCGGCGATATCCACACTGGAGACACCTTCGGGGCAGAGGATTCCTGTCACTGTAGCCATTTTGTGCTGCAGCATCTAACTAATCTTCAACCGGTCTTCGTCGTTGAGCTCCCAGTGCAATATCATGGTGGCTCGAGCCTCTCCCGTTTGAAGCTCTTCACCACCACACTTGCGCCTTGCTCGTAAATCCACCTAAGGCCTTGTTTGGATGCATGTGTATTCATTTCAATCGACATGTGTTAGAGTGGATTGACATGTAGCTTAGTTTAATTCCACTCCAATCCACTTTAACACACGTGGATTGAGATGAATATATGTGCATCCAAACAAGACCTAAGTATCTAGAGGAGAATACATGCGAAGTCAGTCATATGCGTGCTCCTAGCAATGATTCAATCCAGTCAAAACGCATGTAAAAACAGGCAAGCAGCAAATGTCCAGGTCTACCCAGCAGGGACAAAGGCCCGTCCCACGACATGCCACTAGCAGGCCTTCCCCACTCGCATCGCGCACCAGGCCACGTCCCGAGTCCCGACAATCACGTCCACGAAGATAGGGCAGGCCACACAGGCTCGACTCCCCGCTCGGGTTCGACGATAGTTAGCAACTGAAGCTGATCATGTATTTATCGTGGTTCAGAATTGCTGCGCCTTAATTGACTTACGGATTAAATGAACTGCTTATTAAATATATATGTTTCTTACAAGACGAAGATAATAGAGTTGCTAACTGGAACCGTCTTCACAATTTGACATCGAATTAGATGAGGTCCTCAAATTCCCCAGGATGTCTTAGAGAAAGATTATGGATTTTTTATAAAACTGTATGAATGAGTGTTTGACTGTCACCAACGTAGGTCACATTGGCACTGTGACCTTGAAAATGGTTCACTTAACAAACAATTCTTTGGAGCATGTTGATCTATGGTAGCTTCCATTTTCGTGCATCCATTTGTTACTGGGAACCGAACCTGAAAGATACTATGGAATGAGCATTATGTGTACCTCATATGCTAATCCTGGCAATGATTTTCCATTTTTCCATAGGCTTGCATCTATACATGAGACATCAATATTGAAAACTGCTACCTTCAGCTTGACCCTACTAATTTCCTATACATAGATTTCCATATGACGTTCCTAGAGGTGTGGTCTCCTGCAGGCAAGCACTCCTCACTGAAAGTAACAGGTACATCCTCCACTTTGTTTCAGTTCCTGTTGGAATTGGCGTAGTGTTGCATCTTGCTGGGCCTTCTTGACAGTGGCAGCAGTTGAAAGGATCAACCTGATCAGATGTGATAGTCAAGTTGGTATGCCAGTGCTCTTGGCGACTCAAGGAGCAGGAGATGGATTATGGTACCACATTGGATCATGGCTGCAGGGAGGGTATCCTGTCAGTATTGGACTTCCAGTTTTACAAAGAGGCAATTGATATCATATTGTATTTTTTTAAAAAGTAAACAGGGTTATAACTACGGCAAGTTGATATAATGGCTACAAGTAGACATACGAAGATAGTTGTTCGTTGTACTTTGCTGATGTTTATGAAGAAGAGCTGTACAACTCAACAAAAATAATTAAATAACATGATCTATGTTGCTTTGAACAAGACTTGTATAATGTAAAAGGTCTCAGTTTATTCACCGACGACAAGCAGAACAAGGTTGATGTTGCTTCAAGGTGTGGCATTGTTGTTTCAACTAGGCATTTTACTTATTGTTAGAATTGTCGAAGGGAAAACCTCAACAAATGATGAATAGTGGACACATGACCATGATGTTTGCTTGAGGATGTTTTTTTTATTTGTTTCCGTTACTACGCATTCTTTGAATAAAATATTTATTTGCTCTTGCTTACAGACATCCAGCAAATGCTTGCATACCATTAAAAGTGGTCAGCTATTATTTTCTTCCCGTTGCAACGCACAGGCCAATCCTAGTGAGAGATAAATTGAGACCAAATTTAAGCATTTAGAGACTGCAATCAATAGTACCTGCAATCAATAGTACCTGAGCCACTGACTTCCCTCTAGCCTTTGCAATCTCTTCCAAAAGTCTAGACTGCAGTACTGAACTTGATCTACTTTGGCTCCTAGGGGAGAGTAACCCAGTCACATGGATACCCTTATCTCTGCAGAACTCAATTAGTTTTTTCTGCTGCCAAGATGGATTCAGTTCAACCTACAGATACAGAACATTGACAATAGGTAATAACAGGAGTCAAGGGCAACGATAGTGCCGTTGGTGGCTACATATCCAGTTGAATGTTGATCCAATCTAGACAAACCTGATTTACTGCTGGTGGGATTTTCGTAACAGCAAGGAGCTCCTGCAGCTTCTTTGTGGTGAAATTGCTAACACCTGTCATGTGGGGGCGCAGCTACTCACGGAACCAAAGGGCCCGAGACGTGCGGCGCGCGCGGGAACGCCAGCACGACGCGGTCACGGAGCGCACGGGAGCGGAGGCCGGTTTAGGAAGTGGCTAGATTAGGGGAGAGTCAATCAAGGGGCCTCCATTCTAGGAGTGATTAGCTGGAGTTGTTAGGCCATTGGCCTATAAGAGTTATGTAACGCCATTTGGAGGATCAAGCAAGAAAATTATCCCAATTCCCTCCTTCTCTCTGAACCAACGAGCCGAGGGGCAAAACCTCGCTCACCACGGAACGCGGCTACGAACTCCGTAGCCGGGGACCTGCTACTCGAGGGTTTAACGCCCTTGACAACACCAATCATTTTAGCAAGGCCTAGCCGATGGCATTCCTCCATTGCCTGCCAGACGCCGCTCAGGTCCATCGGCACGATGTCCTCCCTTTTCAATGGGAAGTAAGGCTTGCTAGGTTTTATGGCCATGGGCCAATGAACAAGGTACAAATCAACGTATTCCATTTTAAGGTTCCTGCAATATAAGCTAGTTACAAAACTAACATTTGAAGATGCAAAGTATTAGCTTGTGGTGTTGTTTTTTTTTTGGCATAGCGCATTTTAATTTCAAACATCATTTTTTTTCTCCCTTGGAATGTGTTGAAGATTGACTGATTTGCAGAAACCTCAATCCCGCAAAGATTACGACTGATCTGACGAACAATGAGTGATCCAAGGCGTGCATACGTGCTGAACAAGAACTAGTTCCATACCTAGAAGAAGGCTAAGCGCTTCTGCACGAATTGGAGTCAGTCTCTTTGTCTTTGGAGTATTATATAGGTTTATTAGTTTACGGCTGCACTTTCTCCATATATAGAAACAAAAAGGTTCAAGTTTGAACTAGATTCCTATAAAGTATATGGAACATTAACCGTGTCCTTACGAAGATGCACAGTGCTAGATTTTGACAAGGAGTCAGCAATAATGCAAAACTGAGCTCGGGAAGTTTACTGCAAGCTCTCCATGAGGGAAAGGAGAACGAGGTGCGGGTGGCACTGCGTGCACCACACTTTGGTCGTCACGAACACCTCCGCCCTGGACGCCACGACCCCGCGGCGCACCGCCTCGGCCACGGCCTTGCCGACAGCCGACTTGGAGCCGTAGAGCGCCGCGGTGTCCAGGTGGCGGTAGCCGAGCTCAAGCGCGGCGAGCACGGAGGCCCTAACGTCGTCCGCCACGAACGGGTAGGAGAACGTGCCGAGACCCACTGCCGGAACGCCAGGAGGGAAGTGTGGGATCTTCGAGGTGCCGGCGCTGGTCCACCCCACCCCCGCTGGTGCTGCCATGGCCGGCGCTCTTGGTTTGCCAGTGATTAATTGAAGGGGATGATGACAACATGATTATTTGTGGTTTTGCTGAATACGGTGCCTTTGATGATACTGCAATGGGGGAAGCTGAAGAAGAGGTAGCTGCTGAAGAAGAGGTAGCGGCAGAAGATGAGCCCGATGATGATCTTGGTCAGGCCATCCGTGATGCATAGAGAGAATGCAAAAGTGATAAGGAGAAGATCAAGTTCGAGCGCATGCTAGAAGATCACAAGAAATTGCTATACCCGACTGCCAAAGAGGGGCAAAAAAAAGTTAGGTACCACACTGGAATTGCTGCAATGGAAGGCAAATAATAGTGTATCCGACAAGGGATTTGGGGAGTTACTGACTATCGCAAAGAAGATGCTTTCGAAGGCAAATGAATTGCCCGCCACTACATACGCAGCAAAACAGGTCGTCTGCCCTCTGGGATTAGAAATCTAGAATATACATGCATGCCCTAATGACTACATCCTCTACCGCGGCAAGGAGTATGAGAATTTGGATGCATGTCCGATATGCCGTGCATCGCGGTATAAGATCAGGCGAGATGACCCTGGTGATGTTGAGGGCGACGGTGAACGTCCTAGGAAGAGAATCCCTGCCAAGGTGATGTAGTATGCTCCTATAATACCACGCTTGAAACATTTTTTCAGAAACAAAGAGCATGCAAAGTTGTTGTGATGGCACAAAGAAGACCATAAGGTAGACGATATGTTGAGACACCCCGCTGATGGGTCCTAGTGGAGAGCAATCGACAGAGAATTCCTAAAGTTTGCAGATGACGCAAGAAAGTTAAGGTTTGCTTTAAGTACGAATGACATGAATCCTTTTGGGAAGCAGAGCAGCAGTCATAGCACTTGGCCTGTTACTCTATGTATCTACAACATTCCTCCATGACTATGCATGAAGCGGAAGTTTATTATGATGCTAGTGCTCATCCAAGGCCCGAAGCAACCTTGATGTGTACCTGAGGCCATTAGTTAAGGAATTTCTACTTTTGTGGAGCAGCACAGGCGTACGTGTGTGGGATAAGTATAAATAGGAACACTTTGACCTGCGAGCATTGTTGTTCATAACAATCAATGATTGGCCTGCTCTTAGTAATATTTCAGGACAGTCAAATAAGGGATATAATGCATGCACGCACTGTTTTCATGACATGGAAGGTATATTTTTGAAAAAATATCGAAAGGTCGTGTACATGGGCCATCGTCGATTTCTTCCATTGAATCATGCCCTAAGAAATAGAGGCAAGCATTTTAAAGGTAAGGCAGAGCGCCAAACAAAGCATGACAACCATAGTGGTGAAGATGTATTCAATATGGTCAAGGATGTACAAGTAGTCTTTGGGAAGGGACTTGGCAGCCAACCTGTTCTGAATGATGCTAACGAACACGCACCCATGTGAAAGAAGAAGTCCATATTTTGGGAGCTATCCTACTGGCAAGTCCTAGAGGTCTGCAGCATGATCGACGTGATGCACCTGACGAAGAATCTTTGTGTGAACCTGCTAGACTTCATGGGTGTGTATGGGAAGTCTAAGGACACATTAGAAGCAAGACATGACCTGCAGTGTATGAAAGAACGAGAGAACCTGCATCCAGAGAAGGTAGATGATGGACGCCAGTACTTAAGTCCTGCCAGCTACATTCATAGCAAAGAAGAGAAAGAAAGCATGTTTGAATGCCTAAACAGTATCAAGGTCCCATCTGGCTTCTCCTTGAATGTAAAGGGGATAATAAATGTGACAGAGAAGAAATTCCTAAACTTAAAGTCTCATGACTGTCACGTGCTTATGATGCAATTGCTTCTGGTTGCATTGAGAGGGATTCTACCTCCAAATATACGATTAGCCACCGTGAAACTATGTGCATTCCTCAACGCAATTTCTCAGAAGGCGATCAATCCAGCGCATTTAGCAAAGCTACAGAATGATGTGGTCCAATGTCTTGTCAGCTTTGAGTTGGTGTTCCCGCCATCCTTCTTTAATATTATGACGCACCTCCTAGTTCACTTGATCAAAGAGATTAGTATTCTCGGTCCTGTGTTCCTACACAACACGTTCTGCTTTGAGAGGTTCATGGGAGTCCTGAAGAAATATGTTCACAACCGTGCTCGGCCAGAAGGAAGCAACGCCAAGGGCTATGGAACTGAGGAGGTCATTGAGTTCTACGTTGATTTTATTCCTGACCTCGACCCGATTGGTGTTCCTGTATCACGGCATGAGGGGAGACTAAGTGGAAAGGGAACACTAGGGAAGAAAGCATATATTGGCAAGGAGGACGATTATTTCCGTAAAGCACATTACATAGTTCTGCAAAACTCCTCCTTGGTGGATCAGTATATCGAGGTACACAAGGACATTGTATGATCTAAATTTTCGGGGATGACTGAAGCCTGGATTACGCGTCGACACATGGAATCTTTCAGCGGTTGGTTGCGAAAATGATGTCAGGGTGATGAGAGTCTAGATGACCAACTGTACTTGTTGTCTAGGGAACCATCTTGGCATATCCTGACATTCAAAGGGTACGAGATAAATGGCAATACATATTACACAATTGCCCAAGATAAAAGGAGCACCAACCAAAATAGTGGTGTTCGCATAGATGCCACAGACCCAAATGGGAATAAGGAAACATATTATGGCTGCATAGAAGAGATATGAGAATTAGACTATGGACCTTATTTTAAGGTCCCTTTGTTTCGGTGCCAGTGGGTGAAGGTGACCGGAGGTGGGGTAACAGTGGACCATTAGTACAAAATGATAACAGTGGACCTCAACAATCTTGGGTATAGAGACGAACCATTTGTCTTAGCCAAGGATGTGAATCAGGTTTTCTATATGAAGGATATGTCTAACAAACCGAAGAAAGGGAAAACCAATGACAATGGCACGGACAATGAGCCAAAGCGCCACATAGTTCTTTATCGAGGATAGGTCTGACATGTTAGAAGATTATGAAAAGAATGACGGAATTCCGCCCTTCGCAGTGAACAGCGACCCAAACGTCCTGCTAAATGATGAGAACACTCTATGGTTACGGCGCGATCATAACCAAGGGACATACGTCAATAAGAAGTTCATTGTTGTTTCCACTTGATATGGTGATGTATTAGACCTATTATGTAATAATTGTGACTTCAGATTTTTTTGTTGTGTTTTCATATTTTCTACGGTTAAAATGAATTTTCTACTTGATGGTGGATTTTCTGTGGAGAATGTGTGATAAAAAACCAAATGATCAATGTTAATAAGATGTGAAAACTAATTTCTTGTCGAAAAGCAATAGTTTTAATGTTTTTAATTAAGTAGTACATTTTTGCATGGTCCAAATTGTGATTATTATTTACACTATGTTAAATATTTATACGGTAAAACAAAAGTGTTTAGGTTATAAATTTTTGTTGTATATAATAATGCAAAACCAGGTCCAGAATTTTTTTTTTGTAATCTTTTGGCTAATATTTTATTTACTAGGAAATTAACAATTCTCTACATATTTATACAAAAGAAATATATAAAAAAAGGAAAAACTTCTAAAAACTGGCGGGAAGCCAAACTGCAGCCCACCTTTACTTCCGGGTGGATCAACCACCCAGGACTAAAGATGGGCAGGGTTTTCACGGCCCGCCAAAATTCCCCTTTACTCCCGGGTCGTGGCTGCACCCAAGACTAAAGGTCAGACCTTTAGTCTCGGTTCTTTCCATCACCCAGGACCAAAGGACCTTTAGTCTCGGGTCATGGCTTCACCCGGGACTAAAGGTGCCCCATATGTACTGCCTCCTCTTCTCCTCCTCCAGCGCCTTCGTTTCTTCGCCCGTGAGCCACCACGCCGTCGCTCCTCGCCTCCAGCACTGCCTCCACGCGCGCGCACTTCTCCCGCAGTCTCCATCGACGGCCCAGCTCGTGCCTCTCCCGTCCGTGCGTGGCGCCCAGATCCGGATCCGCCATCGTCGTCCTCGCCCTCACCCAGATCTGATCTGGAACCGCCGCCATCGTCGTCGTGTCATCCTCGCCATCGTCATCGATCCTCGTCCTCGTCATCACCGGCTCCACGTGCCTGCCTCTAGCACCGCCTCGTCACGCATGCGCTTCATCCCCGGCTCCACGCGCACGGGCGTGCCTCCTCTCTCTGGCCAGCCGACGGCCCGCGCGCGCGCCGCTCGTCCTCGCCGGAGCGCCTCGTCCTCGGCATCACCTTCATCTATCACCGCCTCGTCTCGTCCCGACCGGCTCCACACGCACACGCACTTGTCGTCCTCGATCGTCTCGTGCTCGTAGTCATCCTCGATCTCCTCGCCGTGCTCATCCTTGCCGTCATGCTCGTGCTCGCCGTGCTATATGTGAGCAACAGTGTGTGTATGAGTGTGTGTGGTGATGTGTGTGTGCATATTATTTTTTTGGCATAGAAAAAATAGATATATTTTATTTGTAGACAAAATAGAAAAAAATATAGTAGTTTAATTACTTAAATATAATATATATATAGAAAAAATGTTGGGTGGTATGAATTTGTAGAAAAAATGTAGTAGTGTGCTACAATATATAGTTGTAGAAATATATTAGAATCTTCGTCACAATTGAAAAGATTGTTTTTATTAGTGCTATTATTTTTTTGGTATATATATCTGAATTTTGATATATTGATATTAATGTTGATCGATATATATCCTGAGCTCCGCTCTCCAAACCCTAACCCGGTCGAGCTCTGCTCCAAACCCTAACGAAGGCGTAAATAATAACCCTGAATTCTATAGTTATATATATTTGAATTTGATTCTTCATAATTAGTGTGACATGAATTTTGATATATTTATATACACCAATGTAGATCATGATATATATATCCTAATATTCTGAACTCGCTCCTAACCCTAACCCGGCCGAGCTCCGCTCCAAACCCTTATATATATCCTGATCGAGTTCCGCGCATGCAAACCCTAATCAGAGCTCGACGTAAATAATAACCCTGAATTCTTTAGTTATTTAAGTTTAAGCCCCTGGCTCTATCATTAATTAGTATATGCATGACTAGTATATGGTTTTCATTTATATATAGTTGTGGTAATTAAGATGGCCGAGCCACAAGATGACTACGACCAGAATGAGGTCATGATGAACATTATCAATGTCGGCACTCAATATGGCCCCAACAACCAGAACGAGGCCGACCCAGAGTTCGATGACGGCTCTCAATACTTACTGAATTTTGAATATGAGCAAGAACCTCTTGTGCAAGAAAATGCTGGCGAGGAATATTTGTTAATAATCTTGCATCTCTTATATATATATGAAATTAAACATAATTCCATTAATTTTGTATATATATATGTATTACTAAATATTTGTGTTTCTACGTACATAGCCCTCTTTTCCGACGACGTCGACGAAAAGTGTACGAGGCTGACAAAACCGTTGGAGGGCCACTACATAATCACAGAAGTCGATCCTAATACCAGTGAACCGCTCCTGCTAAAAAACAATGCAAAGAAGTTCATAAACCACTGTAGGGTTATTGTTAGGGACAGAGTCCCGATCAGCGTCCGTGAATGGAAAAAGAGGAAGGATGCTCCTCTAATCAGTTTTGTCTTTGATCGAGAAAAGGACATTCTTTGGGATTCAGTCACTGCATATTTCACTCTTTCAGCAGGTGTAGATTTAAGAAATCTAGTTAAAAGTTGGGCTCTCAAGAAGATGGCCACACAATTCCAGACCTGGAAGAAGTTGTACACTAAATTTGTCAAGAAGAATCTAACTCCAGATTTCAGTAAAAATAGCCTGTATAAAAGTTGAGGGACGACTGGCCTGATTTTGTGAGGTACAAGACCTCAGAAGAGGGTGAGGAACGGGTGAGAAGGAACCAACAGAATGCGCGACAGAAGCGGTACCATCACAAAACGGGATCAGGTGGCTACAGGAGTGCCATTCCAAAGTGGCAAAGAATGGAAGAAGACCTGCTTGCCAAAGGGATCAATCTATTTTCAATCAATTGGCCCGAACGCTCCAAGAATTGGTTTTTCACGCATGGGGGATCATTGGACCCAGAGACCGGGGAGCTAGTTGTTGGTGGAACAATCAGAGAAGCAGCATGAAGACTTTTTGATATTGTAGATGCTTTTGCCAGTGGTGCCTTTGTGCCCAACCGAGAGAAGGATGAGCTCACGTACGTCCTCCATACTCTTGAACACCCTTGGCGAACGCGAGGCAAAGGGTTGGTTTCGTGGCGGCATGGCTTCCCTAAGGACGTCGCTACCTACAGAAGCCGCCAACGAAGGAAGGATGAGGAGGCAGAGTGGATCGCAGGTTAGAGGAGGCGGTGCTTCAATCGCGGGAGCGAGAGCGGGAGTGAGAACTAAGCATGGAGACGAGAATGCAAGAGGAAATGAAACAACAAGTGGCACTACAGTGAGTAGCCAAAGGCAGCCATCAACATCAGAGCATGCAGTCAACATTAGCCCCCCCCAGCTAAGAAGCAATTGCGCTTCCACTGAGCTCCCAAATCAAGATGAAGCATTGCAACACTTCCCCGTGGATAACATCACTATGCCTTTGACGCCATGTGAGCTGCACATTCTCTTGGGGAATACTGGTACCACAGTCTTGGTGGCGTACGGTATTGTTTCTCCTGTGGTCCCCGACAAGACACCAACAATCCATGGGAATCCAATTTCACCTGGCTATTATAGTGTCTCAGTGGATAGAGTTATCAAAGATTATAGGGAAGTGCCTCTTGACTTTCCTGGAGGTGATGGGAAGAAGACCCTAGGACAAGCAGAGCATTCATTCGTTTTATGGCACAAGCGCTACATCATTATTCCCGGTGCGGCGGCTAGGGTACCGTCGCCTCCTCCTCAACTACCTCATGATAGGTGCGGATGAAAGTGAACGAAACAGTTTTTCAATAATCATTCTCAATTATTGGCTTCTCACGTAATAATCATTTTTGTGCTCACAGGTCTCCCAACCTGAGTCCAGTTCTTCCACCCCATGATGATCATTAGAGTGTACTGGACGATGATGATGCTCTGGACGGCAATGATGCGTTCCATGGCACGGCTGCATCTCCATCTCCATCTCCTCCAAGGCGGTCTCCCCCTCCTCCGCCTCCCGCGCCGCAGAGCCAGAAGAGGCCCCCGCCCCGGTGAAGTCCCCGGTGAAGAAGAAAGCCAGCCGTCGTAAAACAAAGTCCCCTCCGAAGAAGCTGCCTTACGAGCAGTTTGAAGAGGAATCAAAAGCGGCAGCACAAAAGAATTTGGATTACTGGCATCAAAGATTAGCAGAATCAAGAGCAAGGAGGGTGGAACTTCAGAAAAAATCCGTCAAAGCCGCACTACATAGCTCAACGAGAACTAAGGAAAAAAAATCAATGAGCGCGAGAAAATGTAGCGTGATGCACGTATGCCCTCGTCATTATCGGACTATGAACGCTCTCTCTCGACAAGTCATATAAGGAGTCGAGGAAAGTGAAGAGAGCAGGGAAAGATGTTGCACGGCTCGGGCAGCAATCTAAGCAATCTATCGACTCGCTAGTTGTTGAGGGTGATTGTGCAAACGCACGAGGCGGTCTAATAGATAAGGAGGCACCGGAAGACTTCATGGCCACCACAGGTCTCACAGTTGAACAACTCATGGGGGAGCATCGATACCAACAAGCGACTATGATATTTACCGGACCTATGTGTATGGCCAGAGTCTTGTCAACCCTAAGTACTACTCATCACTGGGTACGCAGATGTTCTTGTTAAACAAGTGGTACTTAAAAGTGACTGCCAATGAGGAAGCAGCATGGCTTGTTGCCAGAGTGAGACCAGAGCATTACTTGGGGACGTTGTACATATTGAGTTCAATGAATTACACCAACTATTAAACTGGGACGCTCTCGACAAATCTCTCGTCAGCTGTTGGTGTCTGTAAGTGATTCTTTCTACAATTGAATTGAAGTAACTTGCATGTTAGTTCGTTGTTCATATATAGTTATCCTCACACTATATATATTCTTTTGTACTATATATATGCAGATATGAGATGCTGAAACTAAAGAAAAAAGTGATGACTAACATTGGTTTCATTGGTCCGAATCATGTATTCAAGGACTGGTTACTCCATATGATAGATGGTGACCTCAAGTGGAGAAGCTTCTGTTCAGGTTCTTAGATAAGAACGCTAACAAGACACTGATACTCTTCTCATACGGCTTCAAGTGAGTGTGAATGTCTTGTGCACATTTTATTTTGCTTACTCCATGTTGACTTTAGTTAATGAGTTATGCCTGCGTATAAACATGTAGCTTTCAATGGATACTGCTGGTCATCGATATGACCAGGAGTCGTGTAAAAATCTTTGACTCAGCGACAAAACCCCGAGCAGATTACCAAGAAATCCTCGATATACTCCAGTGGTAATTTCGGTTTCGCACACACTGTATACTCTCTTATGCCATTTTAATGATATAACTCTATTAATTTATTTTGTTGAGCAGTGCTTGGAAAACGTTCACTGAGAAACACCATTATGGTAATTGGAAAGTGCCTCTACATATAGTCCAATACCCAGTAAGTACTATCTAGGTCACCGCATCTTTATTTAGTTCAATTCATTATTATCATGCTTCATTGGTTGATGATGAATCTTTTTCTTGTAAAGTGGTGTCTACAGCAGGGATCGGGGGAATAACTTATGTGGATACTAGTCTGCGAGTTTCTCATGGAGTACTCAAGGAGAACAAGTGAAGAGATTCTCGAAGTACGTAAAAATATACACAATTTATTTATTACCATTGTGTTGATATATATATATATATATATATATATATATATATATATATATATATATATATATATATATATATATATATATATTCATCCTTTTGCTTTCATTTAAATTGAAGATTGAATGGAGGAAGCGAAAGGTCCTGCGATGTGACCAGATCAAAGCAATTCAAGAGGCATTGTCAGGATTTCTTTTGGAGCAGGTCATAGATCACAAGGGCACGTACTACTATGATCCTAAAGAATTCATACCTAGTAGCCAAACGACGGAGGAAGATTAGGGTTGCAAGAAATCCCAAAAACATGAGTACATTTGTGACTTTATTATATATGTACATATTTCATGCATGCATATTTGTATACATATAGTTTCATATATTTTAGTGTGTTATTTATATATAATGCTCGAACGGAACCTTATACGTACGTATATATGGACGTATATTAGCAGCATAGAATTTGTATACGAAAAGCTAATCGAAACAAAAAAGAATTGAATTGAAAAGAAACCATAAAATGAAAAAAGAATGAAATGGAAAAAAAAGAACCTTTTAGTACCGGTTGGAAACACCAATCGAGACTAAACGTGCCACCCCGGTGCAATGTCTGGGGGACCATTTAGTCCCGGTTGGTAATAGCAACCGGGACTAAAAGCCCAGAACCGTGACTAAGGGGGGAGACTTTAGTCCCGGATTCACAATCCCGGTTGACAAATCGGGACCAAAGGGAGTTTTCCAACCGGGACTGATGGTAGGTCCTGCACTAATGTTAGGACACTTCCTACTATTATTAGCTACCCACATGTGTGGCTTAGGACACTTCCTACTATTACTAGCTAATTGATCATGCACTAGCACTGAGGCAGCCGCACACCCACATGAGCGGCTGAGGACATAGCTGTTCCAATTGACCAGGCTCTAGCCACTAGAGGCAGCCACGTACTTCTTCATCCTATTATACTGCCCAATGAACGAGTCCACAAAATCCTCGTAACTCTCTAGAAACATGAGATCTCAATAGAATATAGAGGCGACGACATGTAACAAAATGTAAACAACTAAACCAGCGGATCCCACTAGAATGCGACCTATATGATGGTGTAGCGCTATTCGTCGGCCATCACAAAATGACCTCACCAATATGCAGGGCATTTTACATGCCTTTGGAACAGCAACGTGATTACACACCAATATTTTCTTAGTTAGAACTCTATCGAATTAACTGTGACGATGATGAAATTCAAGTGATAGAACAATTAGACCCTCTCTGGATTGCAGGAAAAAACCAAGGAAAAACGTAGGATTTATTTCAGTTACTGTATCACTTTGGTTCGCAGGAATCATCTATAGGAAAAAACGTAGAAAACTTTCATTTGTGCTTGATTTCACAGCAAAACCATATGAAAAAAAAACATCAACTCAAACGACATGTTTCTTGTTTCCTGTGTTTTTCTTGCAGTTGATCCAACCACCTTTCCATAAAATGTCTGTACTTTTTACTCTTCAATTTTGCAGATGCATTCCTACCTCATTCTTACGTTTTTCCTATTCCTATATTTTTTCAATCTTGCCTTCCAAAGGCCAATTTTTGGGAAAATATCTAGGCCTCCATCTGCATATTGGACGCCTGCGACATGAAGCATAGAGAGCGTAAAATTACCCGGTTGGCAGGGACGCCTCTAAACAAGATCAGGCGACTTGCCCTGGTTCAATCAGTTTTGTCCTCCATCCTCACATACCACGTGAATTCCTGTAAATACTATAAGTACTTTCTTCTATAATGAAAAAGAGAGTGCGAAGATGTAGATAAGGACAAAAATGATATTTTCTCATGTTGGCTTTTGCTATGTATCTGAAAAATCCAAAATTACTGTTTGGAATGGAGTGCCTAACGAATTTTGGCGTTTGCATCTAACCTGACCAATTTCATCTTTGTTCAGTGTCCCAGAGCACAATTTTGTCTATTTTTTTACTGTCATTTTAAAGTTTTGTTTGATAAACCGCTTTAGGTTTTTTTTCTATAAAAGGGTAGCTTTAATTCTTAAAAAGAAAAATAAAAAAAAACGTACAGTTGTGTGTGCTACATGTAGTCATGTACAACGGTTCCTCTATCTAGAAACAAAAGTGCCGTCTCCAAATTGGTGCATGCTCTTTACTCGTTTGACCAATGAGCACCACCATCACAAGCTCTCCCATTAAAGATTGTTCCATCACTATTACAGCCAGTTTTTGCGTCAACTGGTGAGATCTGTTAGCGTCTCTTCCTCATGGATTACCAGTAAATTTCTACTGATGCCTGCTACATTTGTGTTCTGAACCAAAAAAAAAAAAGAGGAAATAAATTTAAATGGTATAGAAGAAATATAACATAGTTTAATGGGCACCACAAAACCCTATGTTACTAGTGAACTCTGAAACAAAGCGCACAGTTTCATCTCTCTCTTGGGAGACATTACAACTCTCTTTACTCTTTAGAGCATGGTTTATCGGTTAATAGTTTTCAGCAACAGCATTAATGGATTAAGGCATTGATAGAAAAATCCAGTGTCAAGTAACCCAGGGAATTTCGTCGAAGATGTTTAATGAGCTGAACATCTAAGTGCAGAACTGTTGCCGTGTTGGTAGACATCAGTATCCTAGAGCATCTCCACTACCATATTTAGAACCGAATAAAAGAACCGTTTAATGGTGGCATGAATCCTGGAAAAGAGCATGCTTATGAGTTCAACAAAAAAAAATGCTACCCCATTACAATTCAATAGTAATCTGTAAAACATATTTCAATCTAAAAATTTATCTTGGATGGTATATATGCTAGGATTAACTGTTATATTTTATCTACGGCTCACAAATTATGCAGGCAAAGGCAACTTTCAGAAAGAAAGAGGTCATGGGGACAAAAGATTAACCTATCCAATTGCTTGGGATTAAAAGGCTTTTGTTATTGTTGATGAACAAAAGATAGGTTACCTGCTTCTGACGTATCAAACATGCTACTCCAATTTTTTTGCCCATTGCAAATAGATGGATATCACAGCTATATTTCAAGAACATCAACATCCGAGATATCCACACTGGAGATACCTTCAGGACACAGGAGATTCTGTACTGTGACCAACTTGCGCTGTGCTATCTGACCAATCTTAAACCGATCTTCGTCACTCAATTCCCAATCGAAGATTTCAAGGTTCTCCTTAAGTCTCTCCCTTTTCAAGCTCTTTGCCACCATGCTTGCACCTTGCTCGTAGATCCACCTCAGTGAAATCTGGGGGCAAAGTGGGAATCAGTTCTGCTGCTAAGATCACATAATGTTACCAAAAGAATGCGACAGATTGGCAGTAATAATCATAATTCTGTTACTTTTTGTTAAATCTATAATAGACTGTTTTATTGTGCTGTTGTGTAAAAATTTTCTTTGCCCAAATACGTATCTCTCGCAGCTGAGCATATTAGGTGTCATGCCAAACCACACAAACAGTTCATTTAACCAAAACAAAGTGAACAATCCTCATAAAGTCATCAAAAGTACTACACCGGTTCAATACATATGCGAGAGCCTTTGATGATCTGATTTTCTTGAGAAAAGTGAATTTCAGTGAAAAGAGTAATATGCAATGAGAGAATACAGTTCATACCTGGGCCACTGACTTCCCTCTAGCCTTTCCAATCTCTTCCAAAATGTCAGATTGTCGTACTGGATTCATTTTAGAGATTCTTTGGCCTCCTAGGGGAGAATAAGCAGCCACATGAATGCCCTTGTCATTGCAGAACTTAATTAGTTTTTTCTGTTGCCAAGTGGGATTCAATTCAACCTGCAAAGGTTATCACATGCATGAATATCAATGATAAGATATTTGAGGTGACATGGTACTATGGTAGGCTTGAGGGTATAACATATACAGCCGTATATAAATGCAAATTGACTCCAAGTTCAATATAGTAAAATCATTTGTTTTTTCTTTAACATGAGGTATAAAACATGTGGATTGGTAGCTATGAAAAAAATGGATACAACACTCCTTAAAAAAAGAGTGAATGCTAACAGCAGGAGTCCAGAAGATTATTGCCACTAACCTGATTTACAGCTGGGGGAATTTTTGCAATGGCAAGCAGCTCCTGCAATTTCTTTGTTGTGAAATTGCTAACACCAATTATTTTAGCAAGGCCAAGCCGATGGCATTCCTCCACTGCCTGCCATACACCACTAAGGTCCATCGGCACAATGTCCTCCCTTTTCATTGGGAAATGAGGCTTGCTAGGCTTTACAGTCATGGGCCAATGAATCAGGTACAGATCAACATATTCCATTTGAAGGTTCCTACAGGAAGTGATATGTATATTGCTTACCACTAAAGTACATTAATCCATCATTGTATATGGTAATGCCAGGAACTGCAGAATTGGTTAAAGATAAACTACAACTTAATTCTAATGCTAAATCCATTTACAAGTCTGAATATAACATTATATCTCTAGTAATTTTTAATCTTTTATGCCCTGAGATCTATGGAATATTGGAGTAACAATTGAAGTTGTGCATATTAGCTTTTTGTGTAAACTGTAACATTTGATATGAGATATTTTGTTTTCAAACATTTTTTTGCACTTCAAACTTCAAGACTTACAGAATAAGTGAATTACCGTTAACCCAAATAACTTGATTCAGACATAAATCAGTCAATTTCATATTCTAGTTGTGAACTGTTTCCAGCTTCAAATTCCACAATATTTGAACTCTGGATTTCAACTCAAAATAATAGTTGTTACCTTCGTGCCTACAACACAGCAAGCAATTAGATAGGCATTGCATACGGGTTCAGAACACCAATATCTTGCATTCTAACCGGTGAGAAATTGATTAAGTACCAAACATTTGACTGTGCTTCTTATTAGATTAAAAATAAGAGAGAAGCCGAATCAAGCTCAAGAAACATACATCAAGCTCTCCTTGAGGGACGGGAGCACAAGCTCAGGATGGCATTGCGTGCACCACACCTTGGATGTCACAAACAACTCCTCCCTGGACACCACAACCCCGCGCCGCACTGCCTCAGCCATGGCCTCGCCAACAACGCGCTCAGAGGCGTAGAGTGCCGCAGTGTCGATGTGGCGGTAGCCAAGCTCCAGCGCAGTGAGCACGGCGGTCCTGACATCCTCCGCCACAAATGGGTGTGACGCTGTGCCAAGCCCCACTGCCGGCATTGGCTGCCCGATATTGCCCACCAAGAACTCTGGAATTTTGGAGTAGCAGGTGATGCTTCTTGCTGCTGGTGATGACATGGCCTGCTGCTTGTGTGTTTGTCTGTGTTTATCTAGCATGGCAGGGGCCGTGCAGATAGTGTATGCAGCACTGAAATTCAGGATATGCATACAGAGCCTACAACCTACCTGAAACAGCCTCATTAAAACCAAATTTATACATAAATAAAACAGAATCAAAGTGAAATACTGAAATACAACAACAAATCCATGACAGTACCCTGGTTATAGACGATGAACCAAGGTTAGCTCAAAATGTGTATGAACCGTGATACGTGGATCAAAGTAGCAAATTTGGTAATAAAATCACAATGGTTGAACAACTGAACACAGAAAATAGGAGGAAACATAGCAGTGAAGTCCTAGCCTGAAGTTTAGTTATGGCAACAACATTTTTAATGACTTTTTATGCCTTCAAATGTATTATGGACTCTAATCTCTAAATCCACCCAACAAGCTACATATGAATAACCAACGGGTGGAGGTCATAGATAAGGTTAATTGTATTGGTTCAACAGCCAGTTCGTGTGCTTCAGTAAAGCATATCCTATTCTAACAGACAAGAACAACCAGAAACAGGTTCACCCATTAGAGAGCTGGGAACCGGCGCATACATTGGTACGAATTTTATACAACAGCAGGTTGCCTCAGTTGTGCATCTAGCGTGACTGCAATTATGCATCAGACTAAAAAGGTAGTACAACTTATCAAATGGGATCATGGAGAAGGAGAAACCTGCTCAGTCGTCGCTTTGACCTGGTGCTGGTCATGCCACCGCAGCCGCTTATTGGTGCCGCTGCCGCAAACCTGCCACTGCTTCTTTTAGGTACCCTCTCACCCCGCCCGCCTTCCCTCACGCCGCCGCTCGCACGTGTCTCGCCGGCCGCCGCTGTGCCGGCTTTGCTAGGTTAGGGTGCTCTTTCTCCAGTCTCCACCCATATGCGTTGGCAGTGGCAAAGCCATTCGGACTAGATTGAGAGGCAAAGCTGACAGAGGCTGAAGCGGATTGCTGGCCCAGCAGCCAATAAAGCCCAACATTCTGTTACATGCACTTGAGCTTTCAGCCCGGCTTCCCTGGCCCAGGCACGGACCATACTAGGCCAGGTAATGCATCTAGCCCATTGGGCCGAGGGTACGGTATAAAATTGAAGTTTGTTTTTTCATTTTTTTTTCTCGAACACGACTTCACGTGTCTTTTCATTAAGAAGAAGGAGGCCGAAAGCACGGCAAATACAATACAAAACCACAGAGAAAGTGGCTAAACCCTAAACAACAACAACAACAACAACAGAACAACAACAAGAAGAAAGATAGGGCCCTCGACCGCAAGCCAACAACGCAACCTGCAAGGCAAGTTGCATCATCGCGATGGAGCCAACTCAGGAGGTGTAACCGCGGTGGTAAAGAGACCGCTGAGCGACGACCGAGGCGGCCGCCAAAGCCCACGCAGCAAAGCATCTGCGAGGGGGCATCACACGCTCGGCAGCAACTGCCCGAGGTGGAGCCAAGCACGACGTCGGTGACCGAGGATGGCCAAGCAACGACGACGGCAAACAACTACGGCAACACCAACATCCGAGCTGGAAGGACCAAAGCGACGAACGACATCTCCGCAGCGACCACATCCGCAGCCCCCTTGTGCCTTCCTCGCGCCGCGCCGAGCCACAGCCTCCGCCCATGAGGAAGCAGCTAGGTACATCCAGCCACGCCACCATGGCGCCACTGACACCCGTGCTTGGCTACTACCAGCCACACCACCACGGCGTCACTAGCACTTATCCAAGCAAGCTGCTGCCAGCCATGCCACCACGGCACAGCCAACACGCCCTGCAGCTGGCCGGAGTGGGAAAACACCATGACGACGCCTCCAAGGAGGGAAACGGCGCCCGAAGGCGTCGCCGTCGTCTTGCCGGCAGATCCGACGTGGCTTTCGCCGATGCTTGCCCACATCCAGAACAGACACACAGGGAGCCATGAAGCCAGAGGAAGGGGGCGGCACCCGCAGATCCAGCCCTGGGCGAGGGAGCCGCCCTGGGCCGCCGCCGCCGACCCTGCCGTGCTCCAAGCGGACGCGAGCACGGCACCACGAACCGGTGCCGGCTGCGCCACCAGCCGGCTTCCCTGCGACGGCGCCGATGGACGGCAGGAGCACACCACCAGCAGCACTTCCGCCGCAGCTGCCCCACCTCCACGCCGCGGATCCGTACGCGAGCAGAGCGGAACCCGACGAAGTGAAGCCGGATCCGGGCGCAGAGGCCCGGAATCCCGCCGCCGGTCGCTGCCCCAAGCATGCACGGGAGGACCCGGGAGAGAGAGAAGAGGGAGGAGGAGGGGGAAGAAGTCCCAGCCGCCGCCATCCTTGCCGTTGGCCGGAACGCCGGCGTTGAGCTCCGGCGGCGGCCGGGGGAGGCAGCTGACGGGAGGGCTCGGGGCCGGGGGTGGGGCGAGCAGCGCCGCCCGAGTCGCCCTCCTAGAGAGCGACGCGGGGGCCGAACCCACGTTATCACACGCTAGTGCACCTGCACGTCGGTCAATCTGAGTCCGGCTGCCTTGGCAAAAAAAAATTAATAATAAAGAGTATTATGAACATTCTATTATTTTAGCCTATCAGGATGAGTGGTTTTTATCAAAAACAGCTTCCACTCAACCAGTGAAGCTTCTCGAGAAACCGAAGTCAAGAAAAGTTATTCTACTAGTAAAGTATAGGTGCACCAAACAGATCTTCAAATCGAAGTAGCTATTTTAGAAGACTAGTATCTGACGGTAGGAAGGATAGCCATCTGCTCTCTCCACTTCAAATTATATAAGATATTTTGGCTTTTTTTTCTAGATACATTGTATTTACTATATATCTAGGTATAATATATATTAAAGTACGTAGCATACATAGCATTTATACATATCTAGAAAATCCAAAACCTCTTATAAATTGGGATAGAGGGAATACCAAATTGCAAGATGTTTGTCTTTTCTAGATACACTGATTTTACTATATATGTATGTCTAAGTACATAGCAAAAACTATATATCTAGAAAAGCCAAAATATCTTATGATTCTAAAATGGAGTGAGTATTGGAATGGAGGGCATATTGATCTTTTTTTGTAATGGTTAGAGGGGAAAAACTTGATGCCATATAGTCAAACAAAAAAATGGGTTTCTATATAATGGCTCTCTAGGGCCGTTTGGCTGGGCTCCTACTTGCTCTAGGGAGCCAGAGCTGAGGAGCCTCCTTGTGTGTTAGTGAGTGAGAGAGGGAGATGAGAGAGTAAAACAGATTTCAAGGACAGTGTTGCTACACAATTCATGTGTCAGACAGAGCTGGAGTTCGCGGAATCCATACTAAAGAGGCTCTTTCGGTGGAAGTGAGGATGCTTACACCAATCGTCTTGGTTTGGTAGTTAGAGTTTCAAACATAACGTGGAGTTGTTTCTCTTACCCTATGTTGGATTTGGGCCATATCGACATTACGAAACAAGCCACGGAAGGAGGATTACTTAAGCTGCACTTTAAAGATCTTGAATTTATTCTTTTTCTTCAGTTTTGGTGTTTTCTTTGGTGTGTCTTTAGCTGCATGCATGTTTCATTGTTGAGTGTGATGTTGCAGCTCCTATTGACACCATTTGATGCTGATTTGAGCAATTACGATATGCAAAATGTTGCATATACATATGGTTAACATTCTTCAACTTTGAAAGCCCTTTTGGTAGGTGAGCAAACCAATTCAAATAGGGAGCCCGAGCTCCCCTTCTTCCCCTTTGGGGGGTGAGGGAGAGAGAAGATTTGAGGGGTGAGGTTTTGATCTACCAAATTCATCCATTAGAGATTGAAATCGGCGGAGATTTGGAGCTGTAGTGCAAAGAATTGCGATAAGCAGATCGGGGAGTGACAAGACACACCCGAGTTCAGTGCCGAAAGCCATGCGCCCGGTCCGACGTACGAGCGGGGCGCACGCCCGTTGGTCTCGGCAAGAACCATGGCGCCCCGACCACGTCGCGGCCATGCCCCTCGTCCTCCTTACAAAACCGTCGCCACTGCTCTGCCCTCATCCTCTGATCTGCTCCTCTCATCTCGGACAAGGCAAATTTAACTAGCTCTTTATAGGCAACGGCGAAGCCAGAGATCCGCCGCCGTTGAACCCCTAACGGAGAGGACGAAATGGCGCTGTCCACGGCGAATACGAACGCCGCCGAGTCCCATCTGCACTGCTCCACCTTCGCGTCGCGCTACGTGCGCACCGCGCTCCCGAGGTATATCCTGCTCCTTATTGGCGCGCCGGCCGCTTGATTGATTTGCGGCCGGACGGAGTCTCTGGTTTTCTCAGCTGAATATCCGGAGCGGGACTGATCCGCCGGCCGGGTCCCCCTGTGCCGTCGCCGTCGTCACGCACGCAGGTTCAAGATGCCGGAGCAGTCGATCCCCAAGGAGGCGGCGTTCCAGATCATCAACGACGAGCTGATGCTGGACGGGAACCCGCGGCTGAACCTGGCGTCGTTCGTGACCACGTGGATGGAGCCCGAGTGCGACAAGCTCATCCAGTCCTCCATCAACAAGAACTACGTCGACATGGATGAGTACCCGGTCACCACCGAGCTCCAGGTAACCGCATGAAAGCTCGGGTTGCCTGACTGACAAGTGACAACTGACAACATGCATAATGCGCTTTAATCTAGCTAATCTATCTGTACTTGGAATGGAACAGAACCGGTGCGTGAACATGATCGCGCACCTCTTCAACGCGCCGATCGGCGATGACGAGACGGCGGTTGGGGTGGGGACCGTCGGCTCCTCGGAGGCCATCATGCTGGCGGGGCTGGCGTTCAAGAGGAAGTGGCAGAACAAGATGAAGGCGGCGGGGAAGCCCTGCGACAAGCCCAACATCGTCACCGGTGCCAACGTCCAGGTACATTGCCTGCATCGTCTGTCGGCCATGCATCAATGCATGAGCTGCTGGCCATGCCAAACTAAACCAAATGAATGATTTCTGGGCTGGCACGCCGTGCAATTGCAGGTGTGCTGGGAGAAATTCGCCAGGTACTTCGAGGTGGAGCTCAAGGAGGTGAAGCTCAAGGAAGGGTACTACGTGATGGACCCCGAGAAGGCCGCGGAGATGGTGGACGAGAACACCATCTGCGTCGCCGCCATCCTCGGCTCCACGCTCAACGGCGAGTTCGAGGACGTCAAGATGCTCAACGACCTGCTCACGGCCAAGAACGCCGAGACAGGGTGCGCGCGCTGAATGAAGCCGATTGTCTCATTCTCAACCAAAATGCAGGTTCGTTCGGGCCTAAACTGATCTCGATCGACCGGCTTGGTTATTTTCTGCCAGGTGGGACACCCCGATCCACGTGGACGCGGCGAGCGGCGGCTTCATCGCGCCCTTCATCTACCCGGAGCTGGAGTGGGACTTCCGGCTGCCGCTGGTGAAGAGCATCAACGTCAGCGGCCACAAGTACGGCCTCGTCTACGCCGGCGTCGGCTGGGTGATCTGGAGGAGCAAGGAGGACCTCCCTGACGAGCTCATCTTCCACATCAACTACCTCGGCGCCGACCAGCCCACCTTCACGCTCAACTTCTCCAAAGGTAGGTACCCGCGCGATCAGCTGCTGCAACTCCGTTGCTTCTGTTTGAATTTGATCGAGTTCATCTTCTTCCTGCTCTCTTAACGGACAGGTTCGAGCCAGATCATCGCGCAGTATTACCAGCTCATCCGCCTCGGATTCGAGGTAACCGCAGCAACTTGCATTGTGCTACTGATGACATTCGCTGGGGGCTTGTAATTGTAACTGATGACGCCGTTTTGGCATGGCTGGCAGGGCTACAAGGACGTGATGCAGAACTGCCGCGACAACGCGACGGTGCTCCGCGAGGGCATCGAGAAGATGGGCTACTTCGACGTGGTGTCCAAGGACTCGGGCGTGCCGCTGGTGGCCTTCTCCCTCAAGGACTCCTCCAAGTACACGGTGTTCGAGGTGGCCGAGAGCCTCCGGCGGTTCGGCTGGATCGTGCCGGCCTACACCATGCCCGCCGACGCCGAGCACGTGGCCGTGATGCGCGTCGTCATCCGCGAGGACTTCAGCCGCGGCCTCGCCGAGCGGCTCATCGCGGACCTGGGCAAGACCATGGCCGACATGGACGCGCACGCCGGCAGGAAGGCGCCGGAGCAGCCCAAGAAGTCGGTGCACGACATCGAGAAGGAGGTCACCACCTTCTGGCGGAGGCTGGTCGCTAATAATAAGAAGAAGAGCAGCATGGTGTGCTGATGATGGGCGGCGGCAGATGGGCGCTGCGGCCCTGCGGGAGGAATAACTTTCCTGTTGCGAGATGTTCTCACATCACGAGCTCAATTCTTCTTATCTTTTTTTGGTTTACGTCTGCGTTGAGTGATTCGATTTGAGCCCCCATTTTGTCTGTTTCGATTGGTGCGCGGTTGTTCTCGCCAATTGACGAGAAAAAACTTGTTAATCCGAAGGATGTAGGCATATATATATACACACATTTCAAGTTGAAGTACAGTAATGAACATGGGTTTCAGATCAGTAACCAACGATGTGGACTCTGATCACATTCTGGTTGCTCGGGAGTTCAAGACAATAAATTGGTGGCTTGCCGTCAAAGTGAGGAAAAATCCCACAATCTTGAGTGTAGACTATTTCATCTAGGAGTATGTTTGGATGGCGTTGGTGCATGTCAACCTTGACGTCCACATTTGTTCGATGAAATGCCCATCGCTGCATTTGTGTTCCTAGTCGCCTCCAAACATGTCCAGCCTTTACCAGTTGCAGTGATTGCCTTTTCAAACATGCATTCATCAACTTCATTGAACGCTCGTCTGGTGTCTGAAGAGATGCCAAGAAAGTACACCACCACCGTTCACTCTGTTTCCTCAATGAGTTCTCTTCTTTTCTATGGTGCTATCAACATCCGTGAGGCCCGTAAGGTGTTTGCGGAAATGAACGGTCCCAATCCAGTGGTGCTAGAGTTATTACTTGCAGTTAACAAACCACAATGGGCACCTCCTTGTTTGGACTGCAACACTATGCTTGCGGACTCCATTCTGCTCTATTTTGGTTTCTGGTCACTGTTCTGTTTTGGTTGGTTTGCTCTGCAGCTAATCAGCTTTGAGACGTTGAGTGATGGTGTTCACCTTCGGCTAACACCTTGGCCATCCTTTACTTGTTTGAGAGAACATTTGTATTTGGGACCATTCTCATCAGTTTTGGGTTGTTCTATGCATAAATCTTTGATGGGGCTTGCTAGCGCTCGGACGTCCGATCCGGACGCTAGTGTCCAAACGCTGCCCGTATGAAATGAGCGAGCGCCTAACGCGTCAGGCTCGCACACTAGCAGTGGGCCCGAGCCACCCCAAACGTCGCCCGCGCTCCGCCGGCCGCTTCCCACGTGTATCTCATGTGCAACAACCTGATCTACTTTTAAAACATCCAGATGCAACAGTTGCAATATACAAAACAAGGCAGATGAAACGCTTGAAACAAGTGTCTGAAACACTTGTGAAAACACCTGAAAAACATTTGAAAACAATTGCAAACATACACAACATCCAGATGAAACGCTTGCAAACATACGTATGAAACACCTGAAAACACTTGAAACATATGCTTGCAACATGCATGGATATGTAACATCAAGATCTACTTTTGCAACATCTAGATAAATCATTTACAGTATTAGTATGGAACAGATGAAACATTTGGAACATACACTTGAAACATACGTGTATAGCCATTACAACATGTGCAACATCCCGATCTACTTTTGCAACATTTGTATGAAACACTTGAAACATACATTTAAAACAACTGAAACATTTGAAATATAGACTTGCAACATGTCTGAAAACGCCTGAAAACACTTGAAAAACACAGCATTGCTGGCGGCCACGACCTACCTAATGGAAAACTGCGGTTGTGCAGGCCTCCCCTTCCTGCCAAAGATGCAGGGTGGATGGGGCCACAGGCGCAGGCGCAGGCCTCCCTAGACACAGGCGCTGTCCTCCCCTGCCTTCCGTTTCGCGACAAGCGAGGTGGATGTGGGCGCGGCACTGGATGGTGTTGCGACGCAGGCGCGTGGAGCAGCAAGGGAAGGGGCCGAGTGCCTCGGGGGAAGGACCGGACAAGAGACGCTAGAGGAGGCGCTTCATGCTGGGGAGGGAGCGGGGAAGAGAGAGCGCCCTGCTGCGGGACCTTGCGGCGGCGGGTCGGTTAGAGGTGCGGTGCGGTGAGGGGCTTGGAACAGCTGAGGACACCACCGTCCGAATGGGGAATTCTTCCTTCTTAAAAAAGATTTAGAGGCTGGTCCGCTGATAGGAGGGAGCCACGTTCGACGGGACGGACGCCTGTGGCTGAGCGTTTCTGATCTTTGATGGGTCCTCAATTGTGAACTCAATGGGGACCATTGGAAGCCTTGGTACACGTTACTTCCAGGTGCTGTACATGCTATGTTTAGCGTGTTGTTTTTGCTTAATATAATAATACAGATGAAAGTGCTAAAGTCACAGTAACTACAAGAGTTTCAATATCAGTACCTATCAAGTTGGTGTGAGTCTTCTGTCTTCACCCGTGGACAGTAACAAGGTGTTATTTGTTCGTCGTTCTCTAGACGATGATTATATGTCTTCAAAGGGAAGCTACTCGACACCTGCTGGTTTTGCCAAAATGATTATGCGGGCAATTGTAGGGTTCGTATCAGAGTTCGAAAGCTGTCTGGAACTGCACCATCACACTTCATCTGGCCAATTCAGAAGCAGTACCATTTGCTCAATTCTTATGCACATTTTATTGACGATCTGATTGGTCTCTATAGAGTTCGGACTTAGGCTGGGTGCAACAAGAAACACATGCTCCCTTATAAGCTTCAAATACTTGTCTTCTGTCTCTTTTTAATTTTAAAGAATACATTCCAAGCACTGATGGCCATACTCCAGAGTACATATATAAGGACAACAATTGTTAGTAGCAGGGCTGTTCGTTTGAACTACTTTAGCATTACTTTTTAGCGAACAAATAGTATTTTTTTCCTCTCACAATAAATCAGCATAAGCCAAATTTCAGCGAAACGAGCAGGGAATCAGTCAGCAGGAAGAAGAACAGCTAGGGGTGGAGAATTTTAGACTTTTTTTAACATGAATGATCGATGTCTATTCTCAACAATAGGCTTGCAGGCCCGACACACTACCGATCTAGACCCATCCTGACACAATCTGAGATATCTGATTTTGAATGGGTTGGGTGGGTTTCGTAACTTTTCCAGCGCTCGAACAAAACATGCCAAGCTTTTTTTCCTTTCCAGCCCGGCCCCTGCGTCGCTCCCCAAGAGGGCGACTCAGGCAGCGCCCCCTTCACCACTGCCAGCCTCTTCCCCACGCCGCCACTGCCTGGCCGCCGCCGGAGCTCGACGCCGGAGGCCGACGGAGAGCAAGGACAGCGGCGGCTGGGCCTCTTCTCCTCCCTCCTCCTCTCTCTCCCGAAGAAGCTTCCGTGTGGACAACAGTTGGTGGCCAGTTCCTAGCATCGGTGATCGCGGATCCGGTAGCCCCTCGACTGGATCTACGTCGGGGAGGGCGGCAGGTGGGGGCAGTGTTCTTGGCGGCAGCGCTGGCGACGGGATGCGGCCGACCGGGACCAGCCCGCCTGTGCCCACGCGCCTGCAGACTGCCGGGGCGACGGCCGGCCGGGGCCAACCCGCCTGTGCCCGCGTGCCTGCTGCCTTGCCAGGGCGGTAGCCAGCCGGAGCCAGCCTGCCTGCCCACATCCACGGTCGATGGTCGTCGCGGCGTGCGCTGCGGCCTTGTTTCCACGCCCTGCGGCTTGGCGCGGTCAGAGCGGTGCGCACGGCGGAGGTGGCCGCGCGGGGCTGCTAGGGCGCACGGTGCAGACTACGGCGTGGCTCGGCGACTAGGGCTCAGGGTCAGGGTGGGCGTTCAGTTCTCAGTTCGGTTTCGGTTCGGTTCCCTCGGTTACCGATGAATTTTGGTTCCTAGAAAATAGGAACCGATCGGCTCCAAAAATTTTTAGGAACCGAGCATTTCAGTTCTCGGTTATTTCGGTTCAGTTTCGGTTCTAACCGAATTTTTTTAGAAGACCTCAAGACAGCAATAAATATACGTGTTCTAAGGCAAATTTATGCAACACTATATTCATTTTTAATAATAATAATGTATAAGAAAACATTAGCAATATAGTAACACAAATATATAGCAGTCAAATATAAAACACTACATATAAACCAAACATAATCTTACAAAATACAAGTGAAGTATAATTTATGTAATTCGGTTCTTTCGGTTAATTCGGTTAACAAAGAGTAAGAACCGAATTTTCTTCGGTTATTTCGGTTCCTCAATATCAGGAACTGAATAAGGAACCGAATTTTTCGGTTTCGGTTCCGGTTCTTTCGGTTCGGTTTCCGGTTCTCGGTTAAGTTTGCCCAGGGCTGCTCAGGGGCAGCGGATGCGGTCCTTCGGCAGCCGGATTCGGTCCCCTCTATGCTGGATATGCGCGGTTGGTAGGTCTTTCAATGGCGGCAGCCCAACAGCGGCCCTCGCCCTGAAGGATCGCGCGGTGGCGGCGGTGGTGGCCCATACATCTTCTTCAAGGTTGTGCTCTACAACATGGCGGGGGGCGGTGTGGCGACAGACCGCCAGCGACGGTGGCCTACAGCGGCAGTGGACAGCGGCGACAATGTCTCACTGCCCGGGACACTAGTTGCGGTTGCCCTGAACTCTAGGGATGACAATGACGGGCGGCAACCTACGTTTGGCAATGGCAGCACTAAGGCCTGTGCAGGGGGGTGGGCGCCTGGCGAAAGCCGAGCCCTTTCGGGCCGATAACGACGACACCTCCGGGCGCCGCATACTTCCTTCGAAGCGTCCATCGATTAGCCCTTCCCCTTGCATTGCGCTTTCTTTCTGGGTGTAAAACCTTAACCTCCTAGTTAGGCGACGGCGGTGCTTGCGGCGTCGTTCTCCTTGTTGGAGGCGTCGTTTGGAAGCTCATGCTATGCCAGTCATGGTGGTTGCCAACAAGGTGGAGGCCTAGTTGAGGATTCAGGGTCCAGTGTTCATAGCATCAGAAGGTGGCTAGGAAGAGGACGTTGGCGTAGCGATTGGAGGGCTTGGCATCTGCTTGGTGGGGGCGACGGTCCTGGAGGGTCCGAGCGCTAGTTGCGCCCATGAAGATGGCGAGGAGTCCGGCGTGGGCGGCACCCATGAAGTTGGCGAGGAGGCCGGCATGGGAGGTGTGGCCAGCAGATTTGCATTGCCAAGGTGACCTGCGTGGTTTGGTGGCGGGTGGTCCCGCTTAGCGGCGACCATTTTGGCGTAAGGAGGTTTTCTGACTGGCAGCTGGAGGACCCATGTGGCACTTCTACCTTTGATGGGGCTACTAGGTTGCTGGAAACTACAATGTATGCGCCTGGATCTCGCTGGACAAGATCGGCTTGGTGAGCGCCAGGGGCAGCAGCTCACGCGTTGATTTGGCAGCTTGCAGCGGGCTACAGCGGCTAGCCCTGCTTGGTGGTGGCTAGTCCGGTGTGGTACATCATCCTGACAGGCGGCACAAGCGGATCCAATTGCGGGATGGCTACATGGCTTGCAGTGACATGCGGCAGCTAGTCCTGCTTGGCAGTAGGCTTACTCAGTGTGGTTCATTGTCGGTAACAACGGCGCGAGCGGTGACGACGGTGTTTTCGCCCTGACGTCCTTAGTCGTCCGGAGGTTAGCGGTGCAGTGTGGTGTTTGGAGTTGGTGATAGTTCTCTTTTTTCTTCTTTTTTGAGTTGAGCTTCGGCTTTGTGCAGTTCATGTCGATGTCCCAATCCTACCGGCGAGAGTTGTTTTTCTTTTCCTTTTTGTTGAGCTTGTTTTCTGACGTTGTTGTTGGTCGCTGTTGTATTGTTGCGCCTATTTTTAACTTATCTTCTTTTTAATATAATCGGCAGCTCCCACGTCTGATTCGTTAAAAAAAACAAAAAACAAAACATGCCCTAGTGCGCGTTTAAGATTGGCGATGCCGAGCCGCGATGGGCTGGGGGAAAAGGTAACGGACCTTAGTTATTGTCGTGGGCCGTCTGAACTTGAAACGGATTCAAGAAGGGCGTTGCAACCACAAGGCAGCGTGGCCCAATTCACGATCGCGGGTTGGGCCAATCGATAAGGGCAAACATGTAAATTCAGCGTTGCTAGGGCTTGAAGCCCCCTCGTCCCCTCCTGCTGCCGCTCTATATAACCGCGCCCCTGACTCTACCATACCACGACCACGCCGCCGCCGCCGCCATCATGTTGGTTCTCCTCGGTCTACTTCGAATTTCTCTTTCTACTTTTACTTTCTCTCTTTGTACTCTTGTTTCATTCTTTGGAGCTTTTGTTCTGCGTTGGACGATGATGATTTGCTCATATATACCATCAAACTCTGAACAATCAAACGCTGTGTTGATTGCACAAAGCTTCCGTGAGTCTGATGCGATCTTCTGCCTCCAATCCTCCTCCCATCTGGTTTCAATTTTTCGTTTGTTTGTTTTCTTTATTTTTTTGTTTTTGTTTTCTGATGAATAAATTTGTTTCCGAGGCAATAAATTAGAGTCTCTGATGCGCTTCTTTCAATAGCGTTTTCAGCGCTGTACGTTGCCGAGAGTGATTGGGCTAAGATTCTGGCACGAGACGTCTTCTGTATGGCTTGTGCATTCTACTTGCTCTTACAGTTCTTTGATGCGCTAGGTTTTTGTCCCCCTTTCCTGTCGTCCAATACCAGTTCTTTGATCCGCTAGAATTTTTCCCTTTTTTCCCTATCCTGTCGTTCAATACAGGTTGAATATTTTGGGAGTTTTTTTTTTCGAGTCTCTGATGCGCTTCCTTCAGTAGCGTCTTCAGCAGCTTCCTATCCATTTGTATGGCTTGTGCATTCGACTTCCCCACAGTTTAATAATGGGATGGCTTCACTCTGAATGAATTGACGAGATCAATCAGTCAAGATCTTGGCATTCATCCATCGATTTGCAAGAATCCTGGTTAAGATCTGCGTCTAACTCTCACTAAATTATTTTCAAATTTGGGAATGAACAAAATCAGTTAGTACTGTGTAGAAAGGGATGTTAGCTTTTAGACAAATCTTAATAATGTCATTGCTTCACTTCGAATAAATTAATGAGATCAATCGGGCAAAGATTCTGGTACTGAGCCATCCATTTGCATGAATCTTTGATTAAGATCTGTGTATAAGTTTCAATAAATTATTTCCAAATTTGGGAATGAACGACTGAGAAGTACTGGGAAGAAAGGGATGTCAGCTCTTTAACAAATTTTGCTTATAAGTGGCTTGAAGATTGACCATCTTGTTGCTTGTATAACGCCTTAAATTACAGGTCAAACAACACTTCAATTGACGATCCGATGATGCGCTTGTATGACGCCTTCAATTACTAGTCAAACAGCACTTAAATTGGCCATCCGATTATATGACGCCAACAATCATCAATCTTGTGAAGCAAAGCACGACAGTAAAAGAATGCAGTACTGTTTGAAGATAGCACAACTTGAGCAAATAAATACTAATGAATAAGCATACCTAAAATTTTGACTATCTGCTTATATGACGCATTCAACTGTTCAGACATGTTGACTGCAAAATGTCGCAGGTAAAAGTTTCGTAGTACTATTTGAAGAAAGCAATGCTTGGGCAAAGACAAAGAACAGCAAACAGTTCTGATGACATTGGTTTATCAAGAGAACTGTAATGACTATATTGCATTGATTTTTTTTTTCCATAACAGTTCCAGTCTCGCCCCATAATGTTTGAAGATAGCACGCAAATACAGTAATGAATAAGCATATCTAAATTTATGACTATCAGCTTATAAGGCGAATTCAACTGTTCAGACAGTACTTAAGTTTTGGTTGACTATCAGCTTATATGGCACATTCTAACTGTTCAGACAGTACTTAAGTTTTCACGATCCTATTATATGATGACGCCATCTGTCTGTTCAAACAAATCTTGAATGCAAAATGACGCATTCAACTGTTCAGACAGTTTTGGCGATCCAATTATATGACGCCCTTGGTCTGTTCAAACGAAATCTTGACTGCGAAATGTCGCAGGTAAAAATGCAGTAGTATTTGAAGAGAGCACAGGTTGAGCATGTCAAAGCACAGCAAACAGTTCTGTATGGTGAAATTGATTTATCCAGAGAACTCTATAATGATTATACTCCATTGACTTTTTTTTCTATAACAAATTATTTACACCCATTCAGTTCCTCAGAGTCTCGCCCCTAGTCAAAAATCAATGGCAATTTGGCAATGGGGAAGAACTAAAGCAAAAACCATTTGCTTCTGCTTAGATTTCTCCCCGACCGACTATAATGAGTGTGGAAAAAATTCGCTTTCAGATCATCTGTGTTATCCTCCCATGGCTGCCTGTCGGTACTGCGAGAGACTAAATGGTGACGCTGTTGGGGACGCCGCGGCAGGTGATGCCCGGCCCGGACGTGGGCGCCATGAGCTCGTACGGCAGCACGCCGGCGCCGCACCGGTTGCGGCGGCCCGTGTCAGCGTTGCGCCGCTCCATCTCCTCCTCGGCGCGGCGCACCTCGTCCGCGAACTCGCGCGTGGCCGCCAGCGCGGCCGGGTCGGCCGTCCACGCCTCGTCGGGCCGCTCCCCGAGGTACTGCTCGTCGGCGGAGTGCGTGGACAGCGTGTCGATGACGGTCATGAACGTCGTTGTCTGCGTCAGGCTGGGCAGCGCCGCCAGGAAGAAGCGGTGCGGGTCGGCCACCAGGTGCGCGTACTCCGGGTCGCCCTCGGCGGGCACCAGCCGCCGCATCAGCGGCGGGCGGTTCGGGATGTAGCCGCCCAGCGGGTACTGCCCGAAGTTGAGCGCCGCGTGCTGCGCCGAGGTGAGCCACAGCAGCGTGGTGAGCAGCGACGCCAGGTCGTCGGGCGTCGACAGGCGCGGCCACCACGGCGCGTCGCGCTTGTCCGCGTGCCCCGTCTGCACCGCCTCCCTGTACCACGACTGCAGCTCGGTGTCGCCCTGCACGGACTCGTCGGACGGGTAGTACATGGCCACGTAGGCGTCGCACCACCGCGTGATGGCGTCCCAGAGGAGGAGACCGTCGGTGGCGTACGGGTAGTCCTCGATGAGCAGCCGGAGACCGTGCGGCTGCGTCGGGTCCTCCACGGCCATTCCTCTGTGTTGTGACAAGGGAACACCATGTCAGCCTGCGGTTCGTTCGGATTTCCATGCATTGCACGAAGCATCGAGATGTTCCAGCAGGTGATTGATCTGTGTACCTTCTGATGAGATCGGCAGGGAGGCCCTCCTGGTCGAGTCGCCAGAGCTCCCGGTACGCGAACGAGCTCATCTCCATGCAGTACCGGCCAGGGGTGAAGCCGGACTCGATGACGCCGTCGCCGTTGATGAGGATCTGCCGCGCCAGCGCGTTGATCTTGAGCGTGTACCGCATGTGCGGCTTGAGCAGCTTGAAGATGGGGTGCATCGCGCTCAGCTGCCGGTGCGCCGAGATGATGAACGGCTCCATGCACGCGTGCGTCCTCAGCCTGCACACGCAGGGCAACTCATGATGATTAGTGGAATCCAACACTTGAGTCGCTCTGCATCAACTGATGATGATGGAAATGCAGAGACGCCCCCTGCAAGACTGACAGACAGTGTCGTACAACGCTACGTACCAGTGGTTGATGAGCTGGTGGACGCCGGCGTCGTTGGAGCAGACGTGCGCCTTGGCGAGCTGCCACAGCCAGTTGCTGGTGGCGTCGGCGGGCGGCGTGAACACGCGCTTGGCGCGCGCGCACCCGTCGGTCATCGGCGGCAGGCACAGCTCGATCGCGATGGGCTTGAGCGTGCCCGCGGCCGTCAGGAAGAAGAGCGTGCGCGTGCCGTAGGCCTTCCGCCCGTCCTGCGCGTTGATCCGGTCCAGGAACGGCAGGAAGATGTCGTGGTAGTCCAGCATGTACAGCCTGTTGTCCTGCAGCGCCTGCTCCACCGACATGCCGTCGAGCTGCCCGATGATGTGCTCCTCCGTGATGGCCGACTCCGGCGGGCCGTACACGGCCGGGTCCAGCTTGCTCATCGGCGGGAATGCCTGGGAGAGACACGAGGAACGAACGGCAATGAGCGAGCGCTAAGCACGGCCGCGTCTTGACAGCAACGGGCTGGGGCCGTCGAGCGGTGGACGTGCAGTCTCAATGTCCGCGGCGTGTTGGGCTTGTGATTGAAAAGTATACCTGAAGACGCTCGATGTTGACGGGGTTGATGCCAGCCAGCGCCTGCCTCGCGAACTCGTCGTCCCGCAGCCACGCAAACTTGTCCTCTGCCACAAAACCAAACGACAGCATGAGTACAACATTGTCGTGCCCCGTATCTTATCGTATCGAATCTCCATCTCCATGAATCATGGACGGAGAGGAGGTCCTTACTCTTGATGATGTCGGGCGTGTCGTAGCGGAGGAGGCCCTCGCTGTTCTCCTGGATCTTGCGCACGAAGGGGATCTTCTGGAACAGCTGGTCCTGCAGGGCCTGCTTCAGCCGGAGGCCCTCCTTGAAGAGGTTGTCCACGTCGTGGAATCCGGCGAAGTCGCGGATGTCCGGCGACACGGAGCTCACCAGCAGCGGCATGAAGTTGTGGAGCAGCGCCTTGAGCGCGCCCTCCGACAGCATCTCGTTCTTGCCCTCCTCGAACTCCTCGTCCCGGGACACGTAGATGGGCTCCGGGTACTCCACCCTGCTCTCCGCGCGATCGTCTGCAAGCAGCAAGCGCCGTGCGTGACGAAATGTTAGCGTCGGTCAACGTCGCCCGCGATCGGGTGGTTTCAATACGAAAGCTACGCGCGACGGCGACGGCGCCCTCCGCCATGTCCGGTCGTCCACAGTTACTGTCGCGGAATTTATGGGGCCGATGGCGGTGGTGACAAGAACTGAACAGTGAGAGGGAATTGAAAGCGGAGGGAGGCTTGCCTGTGAAGGTCTTGGGCCGGCCCGTTCGCATCCGCCGCGGGTACGGCAGCTGCTGCTCGCCGCCGAGGATCGGGCGCGCGTACTCGGCGCCCTTGTCCGGGTTGCCGAGGTCGTTGTAAACGTCATACTCCCACACCCGGTCGGTGATCCTGCGCTCGCCGGTGTCGGCGCCCTCACCCCTCAGGTTGCTGAGCTCCTGGCGGCGGAGCTCCAGCAGCCCCGGCGGCGTCTCGCCCGGTAGGTACGGCTTGTTGGTGAAGAACACGCGCGGGTTGCGGTCCACGCGGGTGGGCTGCACCCACGAGTTGCAGGTGAAGTGCGCGGGGCCGGAGGGAAAGCCCTCCACCACGATGCTCTCGATGAAGAACTCGCGCTGGTGCCGGTTGAGCACGGTGACCGCGCCGGGCTCGCCGAAGGACCCGTCGACGGTGAAGTCCGCCGTGTACACCACCCGCTCCGCCTTGACGTCCTTCTTCTCGAACCACCCCACCAGGGCCGAGCGCCTGCTCTTCTTGGGACCCCCTTTTCCTGCCACCAATTCAACGATGATTCGATCGTCAGATTAATGCCTCGCCTGGTGTAATTGCGTAATTCCATTTTCGTTTCGACGCCGAGGAGATGGTAAAGACGGCAGCTTTTGGCACAAATCAAATCAAGAGAGACAGCTCCATGTGATGGACTATTTGGAAATGATGACTCGGAGACAAAGGCCCCGGACTTCAAGGCGCACCAGCTGGAATATTCTCGCCGTGGCTTCCATGAAGGTGAAGGAGCGAGTGGAATGGAAAAGGGCGAGGAGAGAAGAAAAGGGAAACAAATAAGGAACCAAATTGTGCTAGTAGCCTAGTGCACAATTCAAAGATGTAACGCAAGCGCCGGATGCGCCTTGGAATTCCATGCCGTCGCGCGGCGGCGGCGGCGGGGTGGTGGAGGTGGAATCACGGAAGTGTTTCTTACTTGGGTCGGTCTCCGTGCTGATGAGCTCGAGGAGGACGCTGCGGCCGACCCGGTCGGCGTAGGCGTCCAGCTGCTCGGCGACCCGGCACTTGGCGTCCTCCTTCCGCCTCCGCCGCACGGTGACCACGGCCCGCGCGGCCACGCTCTGCGGGTACGGCTCCGGCGGGGCCGTCCCGGCCCTCTCCGGCGGCGCCGGGGTCACCACGATCCGCTCCGCCAGCGCGCCCACCGGGGCGGTCGACCTCAGCGACGGCCTCCTCTTGTGCGCACTTCCCTCCCTTCCGACCGCCGCGAAGCAGGGCCCGCCTCGCCGCTGCTCCCGGCCCGGCGACGCGGCGGCAGGGCCCGGCAAGAAAGATCTCCCAACCAGCTCCATCGCCGACGCCCTGGGCAGAAGAACTCTAGAAACTTCCTCCCCCTCGATCGATCGATCGTACTGTAGCAGTTAAGGTTTCTGAGTGATTTTTTTCTCGCTCTGGTTCCTTGGACCGGTCTCTGTTTGTGCAGTGGCCGAGCTACCTTGCTGCCGTGGGAGCAGCACCATATATAGCCGCGCCGCTCGGGCGACGGTCACTCGGCCAGGGAGTAGTAATAGTGAGGACTCGACGGGACCCGCCCGAGCAGCAACCGACGCGACGAGTTCATCTCGGCTGGGCTGGACGGAGACGGACGCGCAGCGCAGGCGCAGCGATGCGGATTCCTGCGCCGGCCACACGTGTTGCATGCGTCCTATGCGACTTGGAAAAATTGGAGGCGGGGCCGAGGCTTCGACGCAGGTGATGCGGACAACGATGCCCTGGCCCCGGCGTGTGTGGTTGCTGATTCGGAACAATGCCCCGTGATGCAGCGCACCGTATCAAAGATGTTGAAAGAAGAATTCCAATGTGCTCTAAGAGCCCACACACTACGTAGAGCTCAAGTAACCAAACTCTAGGGCATAAAGTGCCATGTATAAGGTGGTATTGTGAATTATAAAACTAGAGACACTCTATTTAGAGCTTACCAAAATCCCAACGCACCAACGCACCAGGCTAGGCTCCATGGTCTTCCTACAATGTCCACGTAACATCAAGCCCCGGCCTCCATGTCTCCCAACAATGTCCAGGTGACATCAAGTAGTGACGCTGCAGTTTATCAGTGTCGTCTGACAAAAGCACCAAACAACTCTTACATCGTGCGTCGTGGCTGAGCAGGGGCAAATCTACATGTCGTCATTGGGACCACCTAACCCCAATAACTTTTCAAAAACTCACTAAAAAGTTCTTTTTATCCACCTACAAATTACTCTTTTAAATAGAGAATCAACATGTCTTTGACCCCGCTGCTTAGTGCTCGACCCCAGTGACATGATATCTTGGATCTGCCCCTGGAGCCGAGGAAAACTATGACATGATTTTAGTTTTTGAGACTATGGGCCTGTTTAGTTACACCCCAAAATGCCAAATTTTTCAAGATTCCCCGTCACATCGAATCTTTGGACGCATGCATGAAGCATTAAATATAGATAAAAAAATAAAACTAATTATACAGTTTAGACGAAATGGACGAGACAAATCTTTTAAGCCTAATTAGACCATGATTGAATAATATTTGCCAAATAACAACGAAAACGCTACAGTAATATTTTGCCAAAAAATTTGGCATCCAAACGGTGCCTATATCCGGACATAGCAAGGAGTGAGGATGAAGCAGTGTATAAAAGTAAGAAGGTAAAAGTAGCTTAGACCCTACCATACATAGCCTTTGTTGTAGAACAATGCTGCCTCGCTTGCTAGATGTCATCACTTTTTATTCAAACCACTAGGAAACATATGCCCTTATTAGGGCGTCCCTAAAAATATAGCTGGCTGCTAGCTAGTTGATGCCAACTCATCAATGTGGGACCCATGTGTAAGAATTTTTTTTTTAATTTATATCTTCTCTCCTCTGTATATGTGGCCACCAATTTATTTCTCCTGCATGCTTGTGTCCTCAGGTAAAGAGCTCCGAGCTAGCAAGAAACCGAATGCTGACGAGGTGATTTTTGCTCGCTGTCTCCGCTCCATGTCACTCCTGATCCTAGTCAGCTAGCTACATGCCTACATACACCCTCTCTCCCACTATATCTATCGTTTTGGCCGTTCACTTGGATGATTCACAGCATGTTCCACACATCTGGATAGACCCTACGTTTAGGTTTAGAGAATCTTTGTCGTACTTGGGAATGGCAAATATAACAGGACAGAGGGAGTAGATGGCTGTTGGAGACGCTCATAGACTCCAAAGTTTCATAACTCATATACAATTAATTAAATGCATAAGTGTATTCCTCAACGACCAGAGTGACATATAGGTATTCCTCAACAACATATAGGTATTACTCAGACCCAAAGACACACAGTACACAAACCTGTTACCTTCTAGCAATAAATGGCAAAATACTATTTTTTGCGGGGAAATGGCAAATACTATGACATCACAGTGTTACATGACAAAGGTGATGATGTATATCATAGAGAAAAAAATAAATGGATTAATCCTGCTAGTAGCAAAGTTCAATTTACTGGTAATACTTGATAGCTTATGAACTTGCCATACGATACACCTCATCAACCTTTTCTTCTAAAATTGGATTCGACTTTAAGGGTCCATTTGGATGTTGGTATTGGAGGTGTTGGAATTGAATTGGCTACAATACCAAATCAGGCTAGCTTTGGCATTGGGTTACAATATCAAATCGGTTGGTTGGATGTCATGGAATTCCTAGTTGGAATCTAATGAATTTTTGTTTGGATGTGTATAAATCGGAATCGGAATTGGACGCATCCCCTCCTCCCCACTGCGCCCATGACAGCCACGGCGATGTCGTCACCGACAGCGACCGCGTCGTCCTCCTCAGGCGCGACGCAGCCGTAGCCCCAGCCCCAGCCAACAGAGCAACAGGGAGGCTCGAGGGAGTGGCGGATGGAGTCGCTAGGGTACGGACCTGTTGACGACGCAGACGCCGAGGAGAAAGCAGGCGGCGCAGAGCGCGGCAACGCGCGCCGGCGAAGCCTTGTACAGGCTGAGTGCGGCCGCAACCATCATGGTGGCTGGCCACCTCGGATGCCTCCTCATTTTCGAAAGGGTGGAGAGGGAAAGGGAAGGCTCCATCCGTCCCCCAAGTGGCCAAGTCCGTGAGTGGATCTCACCGCCGCTGGAAATGGAAGAGGAGCTACCAGAGAAGGGAGCTCGCGCCGCCGGAGATGGGCAGAGGAAAAGGAGCTTGGGCCGCCGTCCATGGGGGGAGGAAGAGGAGCTCGCGCCGCCATCCATGGGGAAGAGGGTGCTCACCCGTCGCTGCTCACCCACGGGGAAGAGGGTGACCTGCTATGTTTTGTGTGGGTGGAGAATGTGCGGTCGTGTGTTGATATGAGAACGAAGCGGTACGCACGCGATTTCCAGCCAATACCGCGGACCTCTGCTCGGATTTTCCAGGGGGTGTGATAGCTAGGCCGAATACTGCACGGAAACGTGCAACGATTCCGCCCTCCAATGTCGTGACTATCCAAAGGATAGCATTCGGGCCTGTCGTTTCCAATTCCGAATTTCAGGGCCAAATGCCAACATCCAAACGGGGTGTTGTGTCTATATTAGTAATGTGTTTCGTGCTAACTATATCGGTGTGGGGGGAGTAGTTTGGACCAATCGGTATAGAATAATAATTTCGTTTAATGTTTTATCATAAATCTTAATACTCCTAACAAGGTACTTTTATCCTTTCAAATGAACAGATACTTTTGTTAGTCTTGGAATTCGTTCAAATTCAAAGTCCATACCTTAGTTTTCACAAAGTGTTGCGATCATACATGCGCAAGCGCAATTAATCAAGATTTTTTTGCGAGACACAGTTACAAATGCAGACGCTCACATACACGAGCGTATACTCACCCCTATGAACGCACGCACACACACCTGAAAGCCCAAATTTGGTTTTGGTAATTAATGACACCAAGTTGCTAATGCCATGTGTTAAGTGTTTGAATTAGGCATAAGCAACACACGTGATGAAGGTGGAAATGGCATGGAGAGATGGCCATAAGAACACATGATTTGGTGCATGAAATGATGAGCAAGATCATGAAGTAATGCACATAAAATAATGGACATGATGTTCAAGTGGAGGAGAAGGATCTAAGAGCGCAAGGCAAAGGTATAACCATAGGGTTTTCCTTTTGCCGGTCTAAGATGAGTAGAGAAGTGATTGACCGGGTTTAGAATACATAGCCGACTATTAAGAGGGGCAATCACGGTTAGCTCAGGAATCAAGTGCCACTAGATCAATGTCTTGAGCATATGCATTAGGATCTAGTAGAGAGCTAACATAACGTCTTGAAAATGTTTGTGAAATGCTAATACACATGCACATGGTGGTGTACACTTGGTGGTGTTAGCACTTTTGCGAAGGCGGTGGAGTTTAAGCGGTAGAGAGGGGTTTGGATTCGGCGCTTTTTAGGGAAGTGAAATGCCTATTTTCTACTGCGCTGGAAGTCGGAAAAGAAACGGAGGCGAATGGCGGTCACTGTGGTGACCGGACGCTGCACCGGACGCGGTCGCGGTTTGACCGGACGCGTCTGGTCAGTTCTCAACAGTTGTCAGGCGCGCGAGTGTTAGGGTTTCCAACCGGCGCGTCCGGTTCCTCACGGAACCGGAGCATCCGGTCAGGCACCCAGAGGGGCAGAGTTGTTCGTAGAGCCGACCGGACGCTCGACGCGTCCGGTCACATGCGATCAGACGCGTCCGGTCGCGGTGGGAGCTTACTGGACTCCGACCAGACGCCAAGTGCAGCATGTCCGGTCAAACGCTGGAGCGTGTCCGGTCACGGCAATGGTAACTTCTGACGTGCACTGTTCACGCTTGTCCTGTAGTGATCGGACGCGGCCGGTCACCCTGACTGGTGCGTCCGGTCAGTACGTTTTTCACTGCGTCGTCCGGTAACGGCTAGCTGCGTACCCCTTCGCTATAAATAGAAGTTGTCCAGAGTTTGAGGGTAACTCTTGCACATTTTGAGACCTAGAGACATCCTTTGAGCTAGAGAACAACCCCTCCACTCATCCCTTTGCTTGGTTGCACATCTTGAGTGAGATTCAAGTGCATTACTTGAGAGTTGCATTCTAGAGGCACTTGATCTTTGAGTTGCTGCGGATTTCTTGTTACTCTTCCGTGTTTCCCGACACGGTAGACGGCTTGGAGCAGCGGAGGTGATTGAGCTCACAATTGAAGATTGTTGGAGCCCTCACCAAGTGTTGTAAGGGGTTCTTGATTCTTCCCCGCGGGAGTTAGTAAATTGGATACTCTAGTGGAGCTCGTGGCTTGGAGGATCCCCATCTTGTGTGCGGTTGTGTGGCGCCCGCCGAGGACTCGACTCTTGATAGTCATTAGCTCGCGAACCGACAAGTGGGTGTATCGCCACAACGAGGAGTAGCTTGCCGGGAAGCAAGTGAACCTCGGTAAAAATCTTGTGTCATCTCTTTGCCGAGGATTTCTCTTGTGGTTGATCTTTGTGATTGATTCTTCGAGTGCATTACTTCTCTACTTCGTTGGTATAAGAATCAAGTCACTTACTCTTTACTTTCTTGTACTATTCTTAGTGTAGCTTTTATCACATAGGAGTAAGTAGCTTAGTGACTTAGTCTTGTTGGTGTATATTAGAGATCATAGCCTTGCTTCACTAGAATTGTATAGGTGGCTTGTATAGTGTAGTTGAGCTAGTGCTAGAATTAGCTTAGCCATCTTTTATACTAACGTGATTGTTTAGTGAAGCTCGTAGATTTTTAAATAGGCTATTCACCCCCTCTAGCCATTTGGACCTTACAACACCCTACCCCCATGAGCACCTTCGAAGAACCGAGTTGGACAGGCAAATCTCGAGATTGACGAAGTCACCACAGGCACCTCACTGTCGACGGGCACGTCGCCCACTACTAAAAGAATAGCATCGTTAAATCCTAGAATAAATCCAGTAAAATGTGAGCACCCATGTCAAGTCAGGGACTTGAACACAGGTGGGCTAGTTCCACCACAAGGAACCTAACCAGCTGAGCTACGCTCAGTCAGTTCGCGCAATTAATCAAGATTTGTTACAGAAGTCAAGCTGCAACCACCACAATACCGCATACGTGCGGACCTGGGGAATACAGTTGTAAGCTACGAGTGTACAAACAGGCACTCTATGATTCTATGACTACTATGAATCGGCTGGCTAGGCTGATCAGCCCAGCCGTTCGGCGGCCCAAGGTCCAGCCGAACGGCTGACCTATAGCCAAGCTCCCAGCCGCGTCCCGCTCTCTCCCTCAGTCCGTGTTCCCGGACGCACGCCGCAGCTAGGGTTTGCGCTCTCTTGCCTCTAGCCTCTCCACATCTTTCCGTCGTGCGGGCCGCGCCGTCCCTGAGCTCCGCTCCTCCTGCCTCTCAATGCCGTGAGGGGACAACCTAGCCGTCGTCAGTCACTGCAACGAACGTGAGCTCCGCATCCCTCCCGGTACATGCCGTCATCGACGCCCATCCGCCTGCAACAAGGTACCCCCGGCTCCGACGCCGCCGTTGCCCCTCCCTCCTGATCTGACGCCTCCGTCGTCGCCCCCCTCCGTCTCCGAGGCCACCGGCATTCCCACCCCTCTGGATCTGACCCCCCACGTGCTTTATTGCAGGTGTATCCCGAGCGCCGCCCACGGATCTGCCTCTCAGCTCACGGGGACCCTAGGTTTGTTCTTGTGCAAATGTGTGCTATGTTTACTTGTTTCCCGCAGAGCAGCACTCATTCGTGATGTTCTTATTCTTATTGGGATTATGCAACAGTTTAGCTTTACTGTGTTGTCCGGGTTTGCATCACGATGCTTTACTGAGCCATTCTGCTTTGCATCGCACTGTCAATGTTCTGTTACTTTTATCTCAAGGGGTGTCATTTCCCAATAGTTATATCTCCTGGTCCTCTACTGTATCTTAATTTTTAGAGGAACCAGTGACTGCTAAACAGAATTCCTGCTTGGGGCTATACAGCTTTTCCAGGAACCAATCCTTAATGAGATGTTGTTTTGCAATGTATACTCTTAGCGCAATGCTGCTAATTGAATTGGCCTTAACTTTTACGATCGGTATGGTATTAATTTCATACAGCAATTGCTACTTTTTGATGATTGTTGGTCAATTCATTGCATACTGGCTCACTTGATCTGGCCACAGTTTGATTGATAATTTTTGTTTATTCTCTGTTAGTTTTGTTTCCCTCATGATATGCAAAACTACTATCACATGGTTAAGCTGAACATGATCCACTTTTGTCCACACATTATTTTACTATATCTGTTAACTACATGCTTGAGTAGCAGTATCATGCAATACTTGACACTGGTGGTATAATACAAACATGCTATACATACGGCCTTTTCAAACATAGACGATAGATTGTAGGCTATACCACTCCTTATTCTAAGAAGAGATTACCTGGTGCATATATAATTTCATTTACAAGGTGTTATGTTTTGTTTCTCGCACTGCAGCGCTCTCATTTGAACTATTTCCCTTTCTGCAGTGATTTCATGGTTGTGCTAACAACTGCTGCTCAACGCTGCCCACACTGGCAGTGTCGTCCACTTCGTCGTGCTCTTCACCTGAAGCCAGGCACTACAATCTTGTCACACCCGATTTTAAGGACAAAATCGAATGCACAACATATGTATGCCAGGATCAATTTATTCATACATATGTCGACTTCATTACAGTATCATAGCATTGTTCTTACTTTAACGATAACATCATTACAAAATGACCCGTAGGTCTGAAAGAAAATTACATAGACTTTATTTAACTTCAGCGGAAAAGGACTCATCTTCACAGGAAGGTTGACCGGGGCAGCACCAGCCTAGAATACGTCGTCGGGGTCGAAGGTACCATCTTCAACGTACTCCTCCTTGTCGTCACCAATGTCTGGGTGGGGTAGCAAGGGGACAAAGAGGAAGGGTGAGTACATCGAAATGTACTCCGCAAGTGTAGGAAAGTATGACATGAGGGCCAACATAAGGAAAGGCTTACAAGGTTTGACACACGCGCTTAAGCGATATATCCTAATTTTTCTTAAATCCTTAGCACCTAATTACTAGGTGAAATCTGCCTTCTCCTCAAGAACCATCTGAACCAACACTCGGATCCCATCCAAGCCAACCAGCCATTCCCTTACCAAGGGAACCACCCTTCCAAACCAGAGCCATCTAATCCCAAAGAAGTCCAAGCCGCTCTTGACCGTGAGCACGGCTGATATATCAGTTTTACACTCTGCAGAGGTTGCACATCTTTACCCACAAGTCGTGTTTTCTCCATCACGCTTCACACTACCTAGGTGCTTAGCGGGGTCACACTACAAGGCCTTTACAAAGCTGTGGTTCCCACCCCTGTGCATTCACTAAGGATTCACCGATTTAGGCTCCCTCTTGTGCCACCAAACTCTCCATAATGCACAGAAATGGGCAGCTAATTAATTAGCCAGGTCGTACCATATAAACCTTGTGGTAGCGCTGTTAAGCCAGGTTACAGACTTCGAGAACCGGTCCTTAGAATCCAACAGGAACGAGCACAAGCCCAAACCACCAACCACCAGGTCTGAACACATCCATCATGAACCACCATACCATGGCGCAAACCAACCTCAGCCAAACTTCCCATCCTGCCAGATTCCTAGTCACCATGTTGCTAAAAAGGTTACCAACCCACGTGTTGCATAGATCATTAGTCAATATTAAATTATAACCTTCCCATCCCAAGACCGCAAACTAAGCATGACAACTACCCATCCAAACTGGGTTTCAAGGATGACGTAACAAGTTCTAGTAAACCCTAAAATGGGATTCAAATTTAGACTCAGCATGCAGCTAATGGTCTTACTACTCTAACTCAAAATAAAATAAATATAGGTACAAGTATGGTCAAGGACACTTGCCTTCGATCTGGGTTTGTTCCGGGATATCAAACTCCTGATCTTGAAAGTTCTCAAACTCAGCACTTTCTGCAGACATACAACAAACATGGCCCACAAAATAAATAAGAACAGTACACCAAACATTGGAAAAACACACTATATTGTTTACTAACGTGTACTACTCGCCGCTATGAACTTGTGAGCGCAAGATTCCCTTAAAACGGAGATACGATTAAATAGTTATGGGCGTTTGAAATTTTAGTGTCAAAAATGCAAAAGAGACCTTTTCTTTGGAAATTGCTTTTACACTAAAAAAAAACAGGAGCATGTCATCACTGGATAGCTAAAAAGAGACGACAGATTTTATATTGTTGAATAAACTAATAATTATTGGATAATATTTCTGGCGTGGGAAAAACACATGTGTATGTGATATTATAAATGAACGGCCGAAAGCAAACACCATGGTGTATACGTACTGTGTACCACACCAGATTCTAGCTTCCACTGACAGAGAGCAGAGGCACGCCATCAGATGCATGCTATTGTGTGCGAACTTTTGATATTTGATTACCGAGATATACTGGTACACAGAGATGGTTCTAAATATTTTTGGGAAGAACACTTGATAGCAGTTACAACATGTGTTGACAGGAATGGAGCAGGGCACAGCCGTGATTCAGAGAATTACTTGGATGAATTAAACTAATTGTCTAGAACTTCTGATCTGGGAACACAGGTGACATGCTTATAAATGGCTTGCAGCATATACTGCCTAAGATGTCAAAAATAGTACACAGGGCAGCGAGACGAAATATTTCTCACCTGCGCGCTATAATCTCCTGCACGAGATATCGAGTGACGGAGGAGGCGAATGATAGCGATGGAAGATGTCGGACGGCAGAGAAGGGATGGCTGCAGCGAGTTGCTTCTCACCAGGCTAAGGAAAAGACTTCGGTTCTTCAGAAAAACAAATGAGAAGAGATGGGTGGAGAGAATGAGCTGGTGAATAAACTTGTGCGATGGAAAGGTTGGAGTGCTTTTATAGATATGAGGAGGAAGCGGAGAGGTCTGCAATCTGCATGCAGAATTATACACGGTAGAAATGGAGCTTCAGTTTTTGCCAAATGCCATAACTAGGCAGCGGTTTGCATGGCTGCAGGTGGGAATTGATGAACATGCAGGTAACGATTCCATTAGTGCACATGCACATGCTCTGCTGAGCGACCATGCATGGCAGCCTGGAAACGTAAGACTTGATGTTTGATTCAGCAGCATTAGTGCAGATAAAGGACGGGTCAATCAAAAGATAGATAAATCAGAATTTATGCAATAATGAATGAAGAAGGAATAGAAAAAATTAGATTTTCTGGCTCAAGATATGGATCACGTGCAAAGGAAAATAAGGCTCAAAGGAAAAGGAGAAACAAGGAGAAAGGAAATATGTCTGGAAACTGTTGATAGCTAGAGAGACATGATGTGATCATGAGAGATTTAACTTTGAATCAAAACAATTTTATACAAAATAAAACTTTCAAACTTTGTTTTTGATAAATAGAGTAAAAACGTTTTAGCGCCTTAACCGATACTTTAATAAAATATTTTCCACCCAATAAAATTAATGCAAGTGACATGAATGCAACAAAAATTTAAAGCCTATGTCAATTTCAGGTTTTGTTTGTAAATTATCATTTTCCTCCAACTATTATTTGGTCTTAATTCTAAATTTATTTCTAACAAATTTTAGAAATTATAAAATTCAAAATTTAGGGTGTTACAAATCTTCACTAAAAAACGCGCCAAGCATTTTGCCAAGGCACGTCCCCATTTCTTACGCCCTAACTGTCCTATTTGTACCTCTTACATCTGCTGCATTTATGTTGTATGCTGCATAAATCAAACCAAACATTTTCAAAATGCCAACAGATGAGCACGGATCGTGCTAACTGGGATGACGCCAACTTGAGGATCTTCCTGGAACTAGTGATAGAACAGAAAAACCTATTGCACTGGAACTAGAAAGGCCTCACAACCATCGGCTAGTCAAATGTGTATCCAGCATTCGAAAATGCAACGAAGTTGCCGTATGACAAGAAACAACTGCAGAACAAGTTCAACGAGATGAAGCGGGCATATTTCAATTGGCACGACCTTCAAACCCACACTAGCGTAGGCCGTGACCCCAACACGGGAGGCGTCGCAGTTGACCCCTCGTTTTTTGAGGGTGGCAACAGGGTATTAACTTCCACCTAATTTCTTTGTAACCCACTGACTACCAAGTACTAGGGATGTTCCCATTCTTCTAGTTCTAACATGTTGAACCACGCCACACATGTAGGAAAATAGCAAATTTGCTACGGAGCGGACCAAAGTTCCCAAATACCTTGACCTATTGACCACTGTTTGGGGACACAACCCCCACGAAATGGGGACCTTGCTCTCTTCTGGTGGGCATCATCGCGCGTAACCACCCAGTAGTGCCAGCCATGAAACTCTAGAAGACATGTCCCAAGACCCCGTAGGTGTCCAGAATGTTGGTCAGTCCTCCAAGAGATCTAGTAGGTCAACAACCCTCCCAGAAAGAAGAGTGCTTTCATTGATGACTGCCTTAACAACCTCACCGACATCATTAAGGACCATAAGTTGCAGCAGGCCCATATGAAAGGTCCTAATTGGCTAGAGGGGGGTGAATAACCTAATTTAAAATCTACAAAACACTGGATAAACTTGTTAGACAACTAATTGGCTATAAAGTTTTTTGCACTAGCTCTAACAAGTGTTGCAAGCCACCTATCCCAACAATTCTAGTTGCTATAATCTCTAAGTCAATCAATGGCTAAGTCACTACGAGCTCTCAAAAGCGAGCTATACTAAAGATCTCAACTAGGTGAGAAGCTACACTAGCAAAGGTAAGACAAGCTCTCAAAACTAATTACACTAAAGAGCTTGTTACGACTAGTTTGCGGGAAAGTAAATAAGAGAGATGTGATCTTTATATCGTTGCGTCGAGGAATGAACCAATCACAATAGGAGAAGACTAATCACTAGGAAAAATCCAAAGAATCAATCACAATGGAGACACGATTTTTCTCCCGAGGTTCACGTGCTTGCCGGCACGCTAGTCCTCGTTGTGTTGACCAACACTTGGTGGTTCGGCAACTAAGAGGTGTTGCACAAACCTCGTCCACATATTGGACACTGCAAGAACCTACCCACAAGTGAGGTAATTCAATGACACGAGCAATCCACTAGAGTTACCTTTCTGCTCTCCACCGGGGAAGGTACAAGATCCATCACAATCACCGGGAGACGACCATGAACAATCACCAACTCGTGTCGATGCTCCTCTTCTGCTCCAAGCTGTCTAGGTGGCAGCAACCACCAAGAGTAACAAGAAATCCGTAGCCACAACGATTCCCAAGTGCCACTAGATGCAATCACTTAAGCAAATGCACTAGGAATCACTCATAATCTCACTTTGACGATGAATCACGAATGGAGATGAGTGGAAGGTGTTTGCTTAGGCTCACAAGGATGTCAAGTATGTCAAAGTGCCAAGAGAGTGAGCCTAGGGCTAGCCAAAACGTATTTATAGAGCTCCAAAGACAAAAAGTCGTTGCTCTGTCCTCGGGCTGACCGAACTCATGTGACCGGACGCTGCCCAGCGTCCGGTCCACGGATGGTCACCACGTGGCCTGCCTTCAAACGTCACGCGTCGATCTTCAATGGTCAAGTGAATTCACGCTCATGCGTTAAGTATTGACCGAACTCGCGCTCAAGATGACCGGACACTCCAACGCGTGGAGTCTGGTCGAGTCCAGAGAAGGTCTAGCGCGGCTAAAAGCTGACCGAACACGTCAGGTCAGAGGCACCCTGACGCGCCTGAGCGTTCAGTCACTCCCTCTCTTCTCTGCGCGTGCCCGCGGCTACTAACTACCTGACGCGCCTTCTAGCCCGGCCAGCGTCCGGTCCTTATGTCGAGCAGCGCCCTCTCTATATCGTATGACCGAACGCGATGCTAGAGTCAGGTCCAGAGTCCGGTCAGGTATCGACGCCGCCTTTTCTTTTTCTATCTCCTCAAACACTTTGCCCTTACTTCCAACTTGCTAACTACAGAGTGTAGAACTTGTGTGCACGTGTGTTAGCATATTTCAAAGCATTTTACAAGGGTCACATGTTAGCACACTAGGTTCCTAAATGCATATGCAAGAATCATGTGACCTAGTGGCACTCGATAAACCATTTAGCCAAATAATTCCCCTCTTTATAGTACGGCTATCGATCCTAAACGTGACCATACCCTCTATGGTTTCTTGATCACCAAAACCAAAATTCCAAGTAATACCTTTGCCTTGATCTCCATTTGTAGGATCCCTAGAGTGCCTAGAGGAGGGGTGAATAGGCTTATAAAAATTCAGCTCAAGCATAATGTCAGATTTGACCGTGGCACCGCTGCTCTGAACCTGCGGCACTACCGCACCTACAGGAAAGATTAGCTCACAGTTTAAATTCTATCCAATGAAATTTAGATCGAGTAAATTTCTTAGCTTCATGCATGGTAGAGGTTCACAGATCAACAGCTAGAAGTGGCTCGAACACCACACACAAGTAGATCGGGCTCAAACCTTAGAAATCACCACAAAGACAAGTGAAGCACCACAAGCACAAGTGACACAATGATTTATTCCGTGGTTCAGCTCGCCACCATGGCTTGTCTAAGTTCACGTTGTTGAGGTTTGCCACTAAGGCTTGGGCTTTCCAACCCTACCTCGTTCTCAAGTCAAGAGGGTGAGTTCTTGAGGTGAGGGGTGATTTTACTCGCTGCAAGAGGTGGTTACAAACCTCCCAAGGCTACCACAAGGTTGGCAAGCTCACCGGGTGATGCTCTAGCCGACTAGGAGCAAAGCTCCAAGAGTAACAAACACAACCACCGGCCAAAATGTGAACCAAATGCTCTTTTGAGATTGGGAATCAGTGGAGCTGCTCTCTAATTGAGTTTTGGCACCTTTTCTCTCAAGGATTGATGGGGAAATCAATGGAGTTGCTTGAGAGCTCAAGGTGTGCCAATGGAGGGAGAGAGAGAGAGAGAAGAACTCTGGTCTGTTTTCATCGGTCTAAACTGTTGAGGAAGAAGAGAGAGCCATTGTGGAGGATAGGAAAATGTATAAATACCCCTTTGCCTTCCAACGGTCACTTAAGTGCGGCAGTGCCGAGGTGCGGCACTGTCTCTTTCTAGGTGCGGCACTGTCACACCCACCAAGATAGTAAAAGGTGGGAAAGGTTGAGCTGACTGTCTTGGCAGATGTGTGAGGATATTTTGAGTAAGATTTGAGCACTTGGTAACACAATTTTAACCAGATGTTGTGTCCCCCTTGATAGTACGGCATTCCTATACTCAATTTCAAAACATAAAAGGAATTTAAACCTTCTTTGAGCGCATTGCCGTTCATGAAAGTAATTGGGGCTCCTCCTTTCCATATAACACACTCTTAAATGAATTCCCTACTTGTCATCTTAGTTAATCTCATTAGTTCTCTAATTAGGTGATCATCAACACCAAAACCCACAATAGGGCTTGATTATACCTACAATCTCTCGCTTTTTTGGTGATCGATGATAACCCAATTAGAGCTTACAAAAGATATAAATTGAAGTACTATGCTTTTCGAGACATGGGTGTAGAGCCTCTCCCTAAATATGTGAATAGAGAATTGAATTCTGAATTTAGCATAAGAGGCCAAGATTCATATTTTAGTAAAGTGAAATGGGGCTCCTCCTACATCCATGCTTCGTGTGGGGTGCTACACATAGTGTCAAAAATATATAAACATGATGTATTATGACAGATTATGCACACAAGTGCTTGCTACTGCAGCTGAGTGCGGCACTGCCGCACCTGCTGTATCAGCAAGACAGAGAACAGCCACCACACAGATAGAACACATGTAAAAAAGATATGCAACCTAGCACAATAAGATGACATCTAATTCACGTAAATGATACATGTCCATATCCGATACAAATAGAGTCACATAGTAGCATTATTATACAAATTAGAGTTTTGAGCGAATCTCAAACTCTTCACCTAGCGAAGACTAACTCTCAACGGATAAGACATGTAGCTCCTGCAGCAACACAAAGCGACGAAAAGTTGTTGACCCCTCTAATTTTCTCTCCCTTTGGCAACAAGCACAAAAAAGGCAAGAAAAGAAGAAAGAAGTCAACGAACTCACTCCTCCTAGATATCCTCCCAGTCAATGGCATCGCCTCCACCAGCTCTACTGGTACCAGCAGCCGTGCTGTACCTGCAGCAGCCCCTGCGCCACCATCGTCGTTGGAGTCAGAGTTGATGCGAGCATGTCCCTAACGGTGAGTAATGGCGGTGTAGCGAGTAGAACAGGTGGAACGCCTCAGTTCGGTCCTCCGCTGGTACCCACCAAGAGTCTCCTGCCAGTCAGCTAAAGGTACACAGGGCCGCTCCTCAGACTCACTATCATCACCAACATCATCATCGGACTCAGTGTTTGAGAAGCTCGGAAGGTCGAATTGTGGAGGTGGAGGAATAGGTGGAAGAGGTGGAAGGTGCTCTCCACGCTGCTGTCTCTGCTCAAGCTGAGTCTCATAGACACGCTCTGCAGCATAGGTGCACTTCTCGAAGATCGCTTTCATCCATGATCCAATCTTCTTCTGAGTCCTAGAGCGGGCAGACTCTAGAATGTCCTCATGAGCATAGGTGCTCCCCGCTCCCTGAGTAGCTACAGCTAGATGGGTCTTCTCTATCTTGTAGACGGTGTGCATCCTATCCTTTAGAAATCAAAGTCCTATGACCCTCTCAATCATAAACATGAGGTAAAGGGCATAGGGCAGCCCCCTTCTTCCATCCTCCATAGCAAGCCTCAGCTCATACCAGGGACATTAAACTTGTCCCCACCTAGAGCAAAGTGAGTGTCGGCGTTCGGTCCTGTGGGGGTCCTAAGCCAACGAGTAAGTGCTGCGTGTCCCTAATCTGGATGGTGATGCAAGGAGAATACACGGGGATTTATCCTGGTTCAGGCAAAAGAAGGCCCTACGTCCAGCGGGGAGGGAGAAGTATTGTATTTCCTTGCACCGAGGTGCTTGCGTAGGGGTTACAAGCCGTGAGAGAGGGCACCGAGCCCAAGTCTCAAAGAAAATGAAAGAGTACAAGGGTGATTGCTTGAGATGTTGATCTCTGGGTTGTGAGCCTTTGTGTGCCGGCACTTGGCTTCTGGTTTTGCGCCTTGCTCCTTGTCCCTTGCCCCTTATAGAGCCCTGGCCTACCCTTTTATAGGGTAAGAGGAGGCCGGGACACCGGGGGTGCCTTGAGGTGGAGTTTTATCGATCCCTGTAGAGGTGGCTGTAGCGACGTGCCCCAGGAATGGCCAGCCATCCCTGAAAACCATGGTGACATCAGGGATGAGACGGTGAAAAGACTCTGAGTCCTGTGCCACGCCGGCTTTCCTTCCCTGCTGACTGGTGGTGGGTCGAGGCCAGGTCGAGGTTGGGTCGAGGCTGGGCGGATAAGGCCGAATCCCCGAGATCGTGGGGTACGGACCTTGTCGTATCCTCCCTCGAGGGTGATGAGTGGCAGAATAGTGCGCGGTAAGGTGTGCATAGTGACATGTTTTCACCTCCCATCCCATGATGGGCAGTAAAAAGTGAGACCTGGCACCGGCATTGCTCCCACATCGATCACGGCTGTAGCCATGATGGTAGGAGGTGGTAGGTAGTCGCATTAAATACTCTGATTTTTGCCTCAGAGTAGGTGAATAGGATAGGTCGAGCGATCCAACCCAGGGTCGTGCGAGTCGGAGTTTGCCGATAGTCGAGACGCTTTATCAAATGGGCCTCGTATGAGTCGCGACGCGGTCGAGGCGTCCCGTTGAGGGTGCCTCGTACGAGTCGGAGTCGGAGGTCGGTCAAGGCGTCCCGTCGAGCCGGCCTCGTGCGAGTCGGAACATAGTCGAGGTGCATTGTCTGCTATTTTTTTGGCTTTGCTGTGTTTGTGCATTAGTGTTTCGTTCGTCTTTACCGTTGATTGTGGGTACCCCTATACTGTTGGTACCGAGAGTAGCCCCCGAGCCTTTGGGTGAGTGTGGGCCACTCGCGCAGAGGCTCAATGGTTCATGAACTAGAGTCGTAGTGTCGTAACTTTTTCCGATGGGGGCGTGCGAGTGCACCCGCTGGGTGTAGCCCCCGAGGCCTCGGTGGAGTATTTGGACTCCTCCGAGGTCTTTTACACATTCTATTGAGGAACGGTCTCGTATCGTGGCGTGCTCTGTGTTTTTTCGTTTGAGTTTTGGATTTTTGCGGTCGAGCCCCCGAGCCTCGTACACAAGAGGTCGATCAGAGCCTTGACCGTCTTTTATCGTTCGACCCTCACGCTCCTCTTTTAGAAAAAAGGAGGAGGGGTGGGGGACGTCGTACTACCCTCGCTTGGGCGTGTTCCGACGGCCTCCGGTGAGCTGCTAACGGGGGAATTCAAGTGTGAGCCCATGCTCCATTCGGTAGGAGTCAGCTAGTGGCCCGGAGGCGCTCTCAAGAATGCCAAAGAGTAGTCGTGTGGATCTCGATTCCTTGCGATGGGACTCGAGGGCTCGATGCCTCCCTCCGAGGGGATTCCTATGTCGACCTTCTCTTTTAGCCTCGAATACATCTTGGGGTGCCTCGAGAGCGTGGCTCGAGCCCTGGCCTTGTATGGGCGCATCCCTAGTCGTCCCTGACTCCGTTACTCGAGGGCAGCTGTCGAACCCTGGTCGAGGGCCAGCTTTCGCTCCCTCGAGATTTATACCGGGCTCGGAGCCCGTTACCCAGGCGTCTGGGAATATTCGTCCGTGGATCTTTCCCCTGCCTATTTTTGGGCGCGCCTTTTCAGGAGGGGAAGCGAGATTGGCGCGGTAGTGGGCGGCGTGATGTGATGGTTACGGCGTGAATAGCAGCCATGTGCCCATGTCTGCGAGTTTTGAGGAAACGGTTAGGTAAGGCCATTGAATGCAAAAACTGCTCCTACCTTTTCACGCGCCCGTTGGGCTTCCGTTGGGATATAAGAGCAAGACCCGGGGGTTCATTTTCCCCCACAAGCCCTTTGCATTCTCGCCCTCCTTGCCCTAGATCGCTTTCCTTGCGCCCTTCAGCTCCCGCCTAGCGCCGCCGCCGTTCTTTCTCGCCCGCGCAGTTCTCCGGCGACAATGGCAGGCAAGAGCCAGCTCCTTCCCGCTGACGCTTGGGCCGCCTCCTCGGTGACGGAGAAGAGATTGGAAGAGCTGGTCCGCGATGGGCTTTTGCGGCCGAAGACGAACCGGACCCAGCCGGAGTGGAGAGCGCCGCCGTCTGACCACCGGGAACCGGCGCCCCCGGAAGGCTACGTGGTGAGTTTTGTATGCTTCCACGAGAGGGGGTTTGGCGTGCCGGCCAGACCCTTTATGCGCGCGCTCCTCCACTACTACAAGGTGGAGTTGCACCACCTCGCCCCCAACACCGTCTCGCAGGCCGCCATTTTCACGGCGGTCTATGAGGGATACCTGGGGATGGAGCCGCAATGGAATCTGTGGCTCCATCTCTTCAGGGTGGAGTTTTTCGCCAAGAAGGCGGGAGAGCGGGGGGCGCGGCGTGCGGTTCCCGTGGGGAGTTGCATGCTGCAAGTTCGGTCTGGTCAAAGTGATCAGTACATCCCAGGGCAGCTGATCTCCTCGAACAGCGACTGGCATGATGGCTGGTTCTACCTCTGTAATGACGGCGATCAGCTGCCGAGGTACACTGGCCGGGAGCTGGTCGCCTGAGAGGAGAACTGGTCCTATGGTGTCGTGGAAGATGAGAAGCCAAAGCTGGACCCGCTACTCGACACGTTGTGGAGGCTCTGACAGCGCGGTCTGACGGCGGGGATGGTGGCCGCGGCGTTCCACCGTCGGAGAGTGATGCCGCTAACGCAGCGTCGACTCTGGCTTGACCAGATGACGCCGGAGGCGCCGTTGGAGGGGAGCAGGATGTCCCACGAGTCCCTCCCCCTCGATGAGGTTGCTCGGCGCGCGCGTCGGATGGTGGGGAACTTCAAGCCGAAGGACGTCGACAGGGTCCTGATGCAGCCTACTCAGGGATTCGAGCCCCTGGTAAGCGTTGTTGTTGTCGTTTTTTTTAGATTTTTCATTTCTGGATCCCTTCTACTGACTTAGTGGAGGTCTGTGTACAGGACTTGTCGGCGGAGAAGGAAACGCAACCGCTGCTTTTGGAAGACCAGGTTGCTCGGGCTGCTCGATGCCTCTTGGTGTCCCAACAGAAAGAGGCGAAGGACGCCGCCAAGAAGCGCCAAATCCGCAAGGCCCAGGAGCAGGAGGCGCTAAAGAAGCGTCGACGCTAGTAGAGCCTCGATGGGCTTCCCTTCGAGGAGTCTCCCTCCGAGACGGTCTCGAGGGAGAATGATGACGACAGTGATGAGGACAACGACGCCTTGTCACGGTACGATGCCGCGACTAGTCTGGCAAACCTCCCCGATGTGCGCCCCTTCTTGGAGCCCATTGGGGGGTCGACCTCCCAGACGTTGAGGCTGGCCTCGGTGTCCGTCGTGGTGGAGGAGGAGCCGGAAGAGGTGGGGGCTGGAGCAGGCCCCTCAACGGGAGGGGCCGCCTCGTCAAGGGACCCGCAAGAGGGGTCAACGACGCCGTCCCCACGAGCCCAAGCTCTGCGGGCTCGGGCGGCGGCCGGGGCGGCGACGCCATCATCGACATCCAGGGCGCTGTCTACAGGCGTGAGGACCCAGGGTCAGCTAGCCTCGGTGGTGTAGAGGGCTCAGGGAGCTCCGCCGACCAGGGCCCCAAGGAGCGCCCGGCCAGCGGGAGGTCCGACGGTAGGGCCATCGCAGGCGCCGTCAGGGGTTTCTGGTCGAGGAGGTTAACCAGCGGCTCTCCCAATAGAGCGCCGAGGCAGCCGAGCTTCACGTTGCTTATGCGGCGATCAAGAAGGAGGCAGCATAGGCCCGGGTGGCCGAGGCCTCGGTACGTGAGAACGTAGCGAGGGCCCGGGAGGAGGCTGCCAAAGCTCGTGAAGATCTCGCGCCGTTATCAGCGCGTGTGAAAGAGCTCGAGGAGGACATCGCCCTTGTCAGCAGGCACCGTGACACCCTCAATGTCCAGATCGAGCAGGTGTCCGCTCGCTTTGGGGCCTTAAAAGATGAGGTCGCGACGCTGAGCGGAGTCGTCCAGAAGAGGGACGAGGCTCTCTTGAACGCCAGCCGAGAGATCGAGGTGTTGAGGGCGACCGTCCGTGACAAGGATGACGCTCTTCAGGCGCTTGAGAAGACGTGCGGGGGACTACACGACGAGGCCATAGATTGGTAGACCCACTCCGAGGGTAAGCTTCTTGCTACGCAGTGGCCTTGGTATCGAGGTCCCAGGTTTGTGCTAACTTAATGTTTGTGTTCCAGAGTTGGAGAAGGAGCAGCAGGCGGCTCAGGCGACGGCCACCTCATTCCAGAATCTCTTCGAGGCCGAGGCCCAGCAGGCTCAGTTGCTTCAGGGCACCATCTCCTCCGTGTGCGACGGCCTAGGGGTCGAGCCCGACACCGATACTAAGGAGGATGCCCCGGGGAACTCCTTCGTCTGCCGGATGGTGGTGCTGGGTGGCCTTGTCCGAGAGAGGATACGGGGTGGCCTTCATCACGGTGTGAAGAGGGCACTGGCTGTCGTTCGATCTGGATTTGTGTATGACATGGAGCTCATCGCTGATGGCTTCATCACGGATCCGGATCGGACGGACGAGGAGAATGAAACCGTCTGCCTGGGCCTGATTGAAGCCGCTGAGGAGCCTAGAAGTCACCTAGCCAAACTCTTCGAGGTCGAGGTGGTTCCGCCCGCCAACGACGAGGGCCTATGAGCCGAATCTGGGCACAGAGGCCCATGTAATAAGTTAATGTTTATAATTTTGGTCGTGGTGGCCTCGGAGGCCTTGAACACTCAAAATGTAAACCTGCACTGGTTGTTAAGTTTTACGTGAGTTTTTCTCTTTCCTTTGTTGCTTGAATCATGTTCTCGTATGATTTACTTAGCGCGCGGTCGCGCCCCTTGGCGCAAGGGAGCAAGTGAAGGTACCGTAGCCTCGGAGGCGTAAGTGATCTCGTGGCTCGACTGCCCTCGAGCTTTAGGGTGCGTTGCGGCCTTGCAGATCATATAAGAACTTGATTTGAAGCGACCAGGGAAGTACTCTTTTTCAAAGTTATGAACCATCATTAGGTCTACTTAGTGCGGGGTCGCACCCCTAGGCGTGAGGGGTGAGTGGAGGTACCGTAGCCTTGGAGGCATAAGTGATCTCGTGGCTCGACTGCTCTTAAGCTTTAGGGTGCTCCCGCGGCATTGTTGACTTAAGTGACAGTTCTCTTTTTTGAAAAAGGAGTACGAGTTTTTTTTTCAGGGACAGGGGGTTCCCCCCTTGCAGCCCCCGAGGGAGGGTCGATTCTAAGAGAACAGAGTCGATCTTCCCAAGTTGTTACGAAAACAAAGCTTCAAACACTGCTATATTCTTTATTGATGAGATTGAAAAGAATTTACACAGCCTCGAGGCTTTTAAGGGAAACAGCGACGTAGTTGTTCAATGTTCCAAGCGTTGGTGAAGATTTTGCCCTTCTCGTTCGATAGCTTGTAGGTGCCGGGCTTTAGCACTTCTACGATGATATATGGCCCTTCCCATGGCAGCGTGAGCTTGTGTCGTCCCTTAGTGTTCTGACTTCGCCGTAGCACCAGGTCACCAATGTTGAGGTTGTGCCTACGGACGTGTCTGTCGTGGTAGCGTCAGAGACTCTGTTGATACCTGGCAGAATGCAACAGGGCCATGTCATGGGCTTCCTCGAGTTGGTCGAGGGCGTCCTCTCTCGTGGCATCGTTATTTTTTAAATTGTAGGCCTTTAGCCTCGGGGATCCATATTCTACATCGATGGGGAGCATAGCCTCGGATCCATAGACTAAGAAGAACGGAGTGAACCCCGTGGCTCGACTCGGTGTTGTTCTTAGGCTCCACAGGATCGAGGGGAGCTCGGCAGCCCATTTCTTGCCGTGTTTGTTTAGTTTGTCAAAGATTCTTGGTTTTAGGCCTTGTAGGACCATGCCGTTGGCACGTTCTACTTGGCCATTTGTTTTTGGATGAGCTACGGCCGACCAGAGCACACGGATGTGGTGGTTGTCACAGAAATCCAAAAACTTTTTACCAGTGAATTGGGTGCCATTGTCCGTGATGATGCAGTTGGGAACCCCAAAACAGTGGACGATGTCGGTGAAAAAGAGCTCAGCTTGCTCAGACCTGATGCTGGTGATAGGACGGGCCTCGATCCATTTGGAAAATTTGTCAATGGCGATGAGCAAGTGGGTGAAACCGCCAGTTGTCCTTTTTAAGGGTCCGATGAGATCGAGCCCCCAAACAGCGAACGGCCATATGATGGGAATGGTTTGCAGGGCATGAGCCAGGAGATGGATCTGTCTTGCATAGTACTGGCAGCCTTTGCAGGAGCGTACTAGCTTGACGGCGTCGGAGACCGCGGTCGGCCAATAGAAACCCTGTCGGAAAGCATTCCCGACGAGGGTCCGAGGCGCTGCGTGATGACCGCAAGCCCCTGAGTGCAGATCATTTAGCAGGCTTCTGCCTTCCTTGTTTGTGATACAGCGTTGGAGGACACCTATAGGGCTGCGGCGATACAGCTCCCTACCATCGCCAAATATCACAAAGGACTTGGCCCGGCGAGCGATCCGTCGAGCCTCGATCTTATCCGAGGGGAGGTCCCCTCGAACGAGATGGTCGAGGTACGGAATGCGCCAGTCAGGCTCGGGATCAGACGGTGGGGTCGAGCCTTCCACCTGCATGGCCTCAGCCCCGATCGAGGGGGCTTCTGCCTCAGGTGGGGGGTCGAGTGTCGGCCCGTCGACCCCTCCGTCCGACCCGACGTCGACAGATGGTTGGTGGAGATCTCTCGCGAAAACGTCTGGTGGAACCGTAGCTCGACTGGATGCAATTTTCATGAGTTCATCAGCAGCCTCATTATACCTGCGTGCGATGTGGTTGAGCTCGAGGCTATGAAACTTGTCCTCAAGGAGCCGTACCTCTTCACAGTAGGCTTCCATCTTGGGGTCACGGCAGCTCGAGCTCTTCATGACCTAGTCAATCACGAGCTGGGAGTCGCCTCAAACGTCGAGGTGTCAGACCCCTAGTTCGACGGTGATTCGCAAGCCTGTGACAAGTGCCTTGTATTCGGCGACATTGTTGGAGGCAGGGAAATGAAGCCGGATGATATAGCGCATGTGAACTCCGAGGGGTGAGATGAAGAGCAAACCCACGCCTACTCCCGTTTTCATCAATGATCCGTCGAAGTACATGGTCCAAAGCTCAGCCTGGAGCTGAACTGGAGGAAGTTGAGTGTCGGTCCATTCCGCCAAAAAATCTGCTAGTGCCTGGGATTTGATGGCCTTGCACGGCGCATAAGAGAGGGTCTCGCCCATGAGCTCGACCGCCCACTTGGCTATCCTACCCGAGGCTTCCCGGTTCTGGGCTATCTCTCCCAGAGGAAAAGAAGAAACCACAGTCACCGGGTGGCCCTCAAAATAGTGACGAAGTTTACGCCGTGTCAAGACAATGGCGTACAACAGCTTCTGGATCTGTGGGTAGCGAACCTTGGTTTCCGAGAGCACCTCGCTAATGAAGTAGACCGGTCTCTGGACGAGCAAGGTATGTCCTTCCTCCGCCCTCTCGACCACTAAGACCGTACTGACTACTTGTGTCGTTGTGGCGACATAAAGTAGGAGCGGTTCCCCTAGGGTCAGAGGGATGAGGATCGGTGAGTTTGAGAGTGTAGTTTTGAGCTTTGCAAGAGCTTTCTTGGCCTCGAGGGTCCATGAAAAGTGTTCCGATTTCTTCAGGAGACGATACAACGGGAGCGCTTTTTCGCCGAGGCATGAAATGAAGCGACTGAGGGCTGCCAGGCAACCCGTGACCCTCTGCACGCCCTTTAGATCTCGGATAGGGCCCATCTTGGTTATCGCAGTGATTTTTTCGGGGTTGGCCTCGATGCCATGCGCGGAAACGATGAACCCTAGAAGCATGCCTCGAGGAACGCCAAAAACGCATTTTTCAGGATTGAGCTTGATGTTCTTTGCCCAGAGGCACTTGAACGCAACGTCGAGGTCGTTTATTAGATTATCGACCTTTTTGGTTTTGACAACGATGTCATCGATGTAAGCCTCGACGGTTGGCCCGATGTGTTCCCCAAAAACATGCTGCATGCATCGCTGGTATGTAGCCCCCGCGTACCGGAGACCGAAGGGCATAGTGATGTAGCAATACATGCCGAACGGGGTGATGAATGAAGTCACGAGCTGGTCGGACTCCTTCATTTTGATCTGGTGGTAGCTGAAATATGCATCTAAGAACGAAAGAGTTTCACATCCCATAGTGGAATCAACGATTTGGTCAATGCGTGGCAAAGTAAAGGGAACTTTCAGACATTCTTTATTTAAACTCGTATAATCTACACACATCCTCCACTTCCCACTCTTTTTCTAAACTAATACAGGATTAGCTAGCCACTCAGGATGATGAACCACCTTGATGAATCCAGCCTCCAGCAGTTTGTGTATCTCCTCACCGATGACCTTGCGCTTCTCCTCGTCGAAGCAGCGCAGGCATTGCTTCACCGGTTTGGAGCCGGCTCGGATCTCCAAGGCGTGCTCGGCGACTTCCCTGGGTATGCCCGGCATATCCGAGGGACTCCACACAAAGATGTCGACGTTTGCGCAGAGAAAGTCGATGAGCACTGTTTCCTATTTGGGATTGAGGGTGGCGCTGACGTTCAGCGCCTTTCCCTTTGGGTCGGCAGGGTTGAGGGGCACAAGCTTGACGTCCTCTGCGGGCTTGAAGCTGTCGGCGTGGCGCTTAGGGTCGGGAATCTCGTTGGCCAGACCGTCGAGGTCCACCGCCAAGGTTGCCGACTCTAAGACGGCTTCCCCGTGCTCGAAGCACTCGACATCGCACTTGTAGGCATGTTCGTATGAGGGCCCGACAGTTATGACACCGTTTGGGCCTGGCATCTTGAGCTTAAGGTAGGTGTAGTTCAGGATCGCCATGAACCGGGCATAGCATGGGCGCCCAAGGATAGCGTGGTACGTTCCTCAGAATCTGACCACCTTGAAAGTGAGAGTTTCCTTTCTGAAGTTGGTGAGAGTGCCCCCGACGCTGGGTTCTGCCCGCTTTCCTGGCACGACTCCATGGAAGCCCCCGACGCTGGGTTGGAGGCGCGTCCTCTCGATCCCCAGGAGGTCGAGGGTCTGAGCATAGATGATGTTAAGGCTGCTACCACCATCCATGAGCACCTTGGTGAGGTGTGTGTTGGCGATGATGGGATCAACAACAAGCGGGTAGACCCCTGGATTGGGGACATAGTCGGGGTGGTCATTACGGTCGAAAGTGATGGCCACCTTAGACCAGTCAAGGAAGTGGGGGTCATCGGCTGCACAGAGAAGACCTCTCGCCGTTCTCATTTGTGCTGGCACGTCGAGAGGCGGGTCGAGGGCCCTCCGTAGATCATGAAGCAGTCATGGATTTCGGGGAACCCTCCGTCCTTGTCGTCACCCTTGGGATCTTCCTTTTGTCATCCTTCTTGACGCCTATGCCCTCAAAGTACCTTCGGAGCATGTGGCAGTCTTTGAGGTTGTGGTTCGTGGGCCCCTTATGGTAGGGACATGGCTCTTTGAGCATTTTGTCAAAAACGCCCCCACCGGGGGGCCCTCGAGGTTTCTTGCGTTCAGTGGCAGCGACAAGCTCATCGACCGGGGCCTCGAGCTTGCCCTGCTGGTTCTTCTTCTTCTTCCTATTATTCCTCTTGGAGCCCTAGTTGGAGTTCGTAGGATCGTCGACCTTGTGCTTCCCCTTGTCCTGATCGCCACCAAAGATGGCACCAACCGCCTCCTCGCCGGCGGCAAAGTTGGTGATAATGTCCATCAATCCGTTGGCAGTGAGGGGGGTGTTACGGCCTAGCTCTCGGACCAGCTCTTTACAGGTGGTACCAGAGAGGAAGTCCATAATCATGTCAGAGTCGGTGATGTTGGGGAGCTCGGTGCGTTGCCTGGAGAAACGCCGGATGTAATCCCGGAGGGATTCACCTGGCTTCTGCTTGTAGCTCCAGAGGTCCCACGAGTTGCCGGGGCGCATGTAGGTCCCCTTGAAGTTTCCCTCGAACACCCTCACGAGGTTGTCCCAGTCGTGGATCTATCGAGGTGGGAGATCCTCGAGCCAAGCTCGAGCGGTGTCTGACAGGAACAGGGGGAGTTGTCAGATGATAACCCGGTCGTCGGTGGCCCCACCCAACTGACACACCAAGCGGAAATCAACGAGCCAAAGTTCGGGTTTGGTCTCGCCGTTGTACTTGGTGAGAGTCATGGGGGGGCGAAACCGCGCCGGGAGTATTGTTTCACGAATGGCCTTGCTAAAGACCCGGGGACCCGGTGGCTCGGGTGAAGGGCTTCGATCTTCTGAGCTGTCGTAGCGTCCACCCCTGTGCATGTGATAGCCTCGAGCCACACCATCACTGTGTTTGCGCATGCGGCGCTCGACGATGTTGCCTCGGGTGTCTCGAGGTTCACGGTCGTCGGTGATGTGCTCAGGGACAGGGGCCGCCCTGTTCCATTGGGCATGCTCGGGATGAACCGAGGCCTCTCTCTCCTGTCAGGAGGGCTCAGCAGGCTGCTCCGAGGCTAGCCCGCGTCACCTCGAGGCAGAACTTTTGGCCTGCTGCATAGCAGCGGTCTCGAGGAGCTCTCGGATTTCATCTCGAGCTCGGTGAGCATCAGGGTTCGATGGCTCGGGCATGTTACGAAGGAGCATGGCAGCGGCGACCACGTTCTAGCTAGCTCGACCAAAAACTGGGGGGTCGACCACCCGATCCTCGGCGATGCGACGATTGACGTCACGAGCTCTTCCTCGAGCTCCACCGCCATGTGTGTGTGCCGCACGCTCTTGCTCGAGGGTTCACTGTAGTAGACGCAGGTTTTCTCGTTCCTCGTCGAGCCTGTCCTGCAACTCGCGGATTTGCTCGAGCTGCATTCCTTGATCAGTAAGGAAATGAGCCTCGTCCCGCTCGTCAGGGAGCTCGACATAAGGTGGCGTGTTCCTTCCTTCAACGGGTGCCTTGTCCTCCAAATCTGACATGCTCACCCCGTCGATGTTGAAGCACTCGCGGGTTAGATCGTAGGTGTCATCGGCAGAGTCGGAGTCAGGAGCGCTGAAGTAGTAGTATGATGGGTGTATGTGAGGTCATCGCCAATCATCTCTGGGGTTGTAATGTTGAGAAGTAGTCGCACGGGGCTCTGTTTCTGGGGTCTCCGTAGAGTCCAGATACTCAGAAGCCGGCGTGGATGCAACAAGGTCCAGAGTGGAGCATAGATGGTGTCCGGGGAGTTCTTCGTAAGCGCTCAAGCTAGTGCTAACAGAGGAAGCGTACGCCCGGGCAACCGAGTCTAGCCCAAACGGGAATGCTGATGGAGGCGTCGTTCCTTGTACCGGTGTAGTTGGACCGGGTGGTGGTGGCATCACACCGGGCGGCGGAGTGGCGGAACTCCTTGTCGGCATCTTACCCTCAGCCAAGCTCATCCTACACAGACCCTCAGTGAGGAAATCTAAGTTGGTGTCTGGCTGAGAGGCGAAGGATAGGGGAATCCCACCGTCCTCTGCGAGGTGATGACGGCGGTTGCGGCGGGCTCGTCGTCGTCTGGTGGCTCGTGCCTGACGAGAGCGACGGTACTGGCATAGCGCTCCCCCAGGCTAGGAGAGTTCGTGGTCCTCATCGGTCGGGTGCCTAGGCGGGAGGAGGACCATGTCGTAGCCGTGGCCAAGCGACATGAACTCCAAACTCCTAAACCAGATCACCGTGGCCAATGGGAGAGGGCGTTCGGGGTCAGCCATCTAGAAAAAATGGCGAGAAAATGATGTTGGCACGCAGCTTCCCCTACCTGGTGCGCCAACTGTCGGTGTTCGGTCCCGTGGGGGTCCTAAGACAATGAGTAAGTGCTGCATGTCCCTAATCTGGATGGTGATGCAAGGAGAATACACAGGGATTTATCCTGGTTCGGGCAAAAGAAGGCCCTACGTCCAGCGGGGAGGAAGAAGTATTGTATTTCCTTGCACCGAGGTGCTTGCGTAGGGGTTACAAGCCGTGAGAGAGGGCACCGAGCCCAAGTCTCAAAGGAAATGAAAGAGTACAAGGGTGATTGCTTGAGATGTTGATCTCTAGGTTGTGAGCCTTTGTGTGCTAGCACTTGGCTTCTGGTTTCGTGCCTTGCTCCTTGTCCCTTGCCCCTTGTAGAGCCCTGGCCTACCCTTTTATAGGGTAAGAGGAGGCCAGGGCGCCGGGGGTGCCTTGAGGTGGAGTTTTGTCGATCCCTGTAGAGGTGGCTGTAGCGACGTGCCCCAGGACTAGCCAGCCATCCCTGAACACCATGGTGACGTCGGGGATGAGATGGTGAAAAGACTCCGAGTCCTGTGCCACGCCGGCTTTCCTTCCTTGCTGACCGGTGGTGGGTCGAGGCCAGGTCGAGGTTGGGTCGAGGCTAGGCGGATAAGGCCGAATCCCCGAGATCGTGGGGTACGGACCTTGTCGTATCCTCCCTCGAGGGTGATCAGTGGCAGAACAGTGCGCGGTAAGGTATGCATAGTGACAGGTTTTCACCTCCCATCCCGTGATGGGCAGTAAAAAGTGAGACCTGGCACCGGCATTGCTCCCACGTCAGTCACAGCTATAGCCATGATGGTAGGAGGTGGTAGGTAGTCACATTAAATGCTCTGATTTTTGCCTCAGAGTAGGTGAATAGGATAGGTCGAGCGATCTGACCCAGGGTCGTGCGAGTCAGAGTTTGCCGATAGTCGAGATGCTTTATCGAACGGGCCTCGTACGAGTCGCGACACGGTCGAGGCATCCCATTGAGGGTGCCTCGTACGAGTCAGAGTTGGAGGTCGATCGAGGCGTCCCGTCGAGCCGGCCTCGTGCAAGTCAGAACGTAGTCGAGGTGCATTATCTACTATTTTTTTAGCTTTGCTGTGTTTGTGCATTAGTGTTTCGTTCGTCTTTACCGTTGATTGTGGGTACCCCTATACTGTTGGTACCGACAGTGAGCTAGCACGTTCATCACATATCCATTAATGTCCAAGGCTGCTCCATCCTTGGGATTAATAGTGTTCCTGATGAGATTGTTGAGGATATAATAGTAGTTGTGCAAACCACTCCTCTTGCCATATGCAACTCTACTGTCTCTCCACATGTATCTGATATCTCTGATCTCATCTCTGGGCTCATCATGGATATGAGATTAGTTCTGATGCTCCTCTCCAAAGCCAAGGATCTGACTGAAGGTAGTGTAGTCAACACGGTAGTGTCGACCGTCTGTCATCCAGTGGATATCATCTGTGGACTGATCATAGAAATATGTAGCATGAAACTGAGCAAGCACCTCCTCATTCTAGTGATACTGGAATTCCATGATGTTTGACAACTGAAATCTATCACATATCTTGATGACTTTGTCAAACTCTGCCTCTTCCTTGTCCTGTAACTCATTCTAGTCAACATACTACATCTTAGCAATCTTGCTCTTTCTTGCACCAAGAATAGCAGTGGCATAGAAATTAGAATGAAACTCATTCCAAAACCTATAGTTGATGCCCAAATCCTTGCGCACTGCATAGGGATTGATCTCTCTTGCCTCTTCTACCAACTTTCAGCTCTTGGAATAATTAGTGACTGTATGCTGACGGGTATCAACAGGAGGTCTCATCAACATCTCACCATCAAAGTCTCTGATGTAGCTGTTGTCAAACTCAGTTAGGTGAAGAGGGGTGTCATGAATGGCATCAGTGGTGCGTACAAGCATCTCCAGCCTTTCTTCATCCTCGATGTACTGATCACGCCTCCCCTTGTCTCCTGGGCCACGAGGTGCAATACCACTGCAGCTAGCTGCTGTTCACCTGCCACGACCACGGCGAGGCATGTCCTTCTCCACCATCTTTCTGTTCCCACAGTCTCCGGGGTCCATCTATGCATAAAACAGTGAACCATATAAGAAATTGTACAAATGTGACATAGAAGATCACTTGAGGAATGGTTTGGATAAGAAAAAGGATCTAAATCATGAACTTGGGAGTCAAGGTGGCTAGTGCTGCATAGGCAGTGCGGCACTGTCGCACCTTGAGAGTGGCACTGCCACACTCAGTGTCTCCATAGGTTCATGGTATCTTTCCTCTTTCTTAGAAAATCCATCACTCAACCATTCTTCCTCGTCATGACGCAGTCTCAAAGCATACAGTTCACAAGAAAAACACATAGGGCCTTGCTATGGATGGAATAACAGTGGTATTTAGACTCAAGAGAAATATGTGAAGGTTGTATCCAATCAGGAGACCAATCCATAGGTAGGGAATCCCAGCAACCATCCAACTGCTGCTGGAGGGTGCGGCACTGCTGTACTGTAGCGGCTTGGACATCCACGCCCAAGAATCGATCTTCTGATTTGATTCAACCATAACATCTCCCCCTAAATCCATCATACAATTGCCAAGAACACAATTCCACCGCAGAGACACCAACATTGCATAGATCAGGGTAGGTTAGGGTTTTACCTTGACTTGCTCACGGATTGGAGAGGGAAGAAGAGAATGCAGCCTGGCCAAGGACTGCAGCAGTTGCTGGCGTCGCAGGAGAGAGGCAGCAGTGGGCGCAACACTGCCGGAGGTGGAAGCGCATGGCAAGGGGCGATGATGTCAACGCGAGTGCAAGAGGAGGGAGTACGTGGGCGTCGGGCGACGTCGTGGTGAGAGAGAAAGAGACGCTACAGGCCTAGGGATAAGGAGAGGTAAATGGGCCCCGTAGTGGACTTACAGTTGGGCTGAATCCGTTGTGGATTCAAAGTGCGGCACTGCCGCACCCCCAAACAACAAAGATTTAGCTACAACTTATACAACTCTCTCTATATAGGATATGGACACATATCACCTATAAATCATTACCAGAAACAATTAATCAATACAGACCATGATCATGACTCATAAGTCGCTTTTATAAAATCATTTTGAAGCATAATATGAAATTTTCAGATTCTTTTGCCAAGATACTAGTTGATCAAACAGAGGCATGCTAAAATTCAAACCACGTTACGAGAATCAAGTATATTTAGCTCACTACGCAAAGCACAAAACCTTGACTCGTCGAGGGGCCTTGTGAAGATATCGGCTAATTATTTTTTGGTGCTCACATGGCGAATTTCGATATCTCCTTTGGCTTCGTGGTCTCTCAAGAAGTGATGTCGAACGTCTATGTGCTTAGTTCTTGAGAGCTTACGGGATTGTTTGCAAGCTTTATGGCACTTTCATTGTCACACGATAATAGGATTTTAGTGAAGGGACATCCAAAATCATGAAGGGTTTGCCTCATCCAAAGTAGTTGAGCACAACATGCACCGGCCGTAACATACTCGGCCTCAGCGGTGGAAAGGGCTACACAATTTTGCTTTTTAGAATTCCAAGACACTAGGGACCGTCCAAGGAATTGACACATCCCTGAAGTGCTTTTTTTGATCTACTTTGCAACCGGCGTAATTGGAATCTGAATACCCAAGTAGATCAAACTTAGAGCCCTTGGATACCACAAGCCAAGGTTAGGAGTGTGTACTAAATATCTCAAGATTCTCTTAACGGCCACTAAGTGACACTCTTTCGGGTTAGCTTGAAATCTAGCACATATGCACACACTAAGCATAATATCGGGCCTAGATACGCACAAATAAAGTAGAGAACCGATCATACAATGATATACCTTGTTATCGATGGCTTTCCCTTTCTCATTGAGATCAAGATGTCCATTGGTTGGTATGGGAGTGTTGATAGGCTTTGCATTCACCATGTCAAACTTCTTTAGCATATCATGGGTGTACTTCGTTTGGCTAATAAAAGTCCCTTACTTCAATTGCTTGATTTAAAAACCAAGGAAGAACTTCAATTCACCCATCATAGACATCTCAAATCTCTTGATCATGATCCTACTAAACTCCTCATAAAAATCATGGTTAGTACTACCAAATATTATGTCATCGACATATATTTGGCACACAAATATATCTTTATTGACTTTGCGAGTAAAAAGGGTAGGATCAGCTTTGCCTATTTCAAAGCCTTGCTTGAGCAAGAATTCCTTAAGGCATTCATACCATGCTCTTGGTGCTTGCTTAAGCCCATAGAGCACCTTTTGGAGTTTGTAGACGTGGTTGGGGAACTTAGGATCTTCAAAACCCGGTGGTTGATTAGCATAGACAAGCTCTTGAATGGGGCCATTAAGGAATACACTCTTGACATCCATTTGGTATAGTTTGAAGTCATGATGGACAGCAAAGGCTAGAAGCATTCGGATTGCTTCAAGTCTTGCCACCAGTGCATATGTTTCTTCAAAGTCCAAGCCCTCTACTTGAATGAAACCTTGAGCAACCAATATAGCCTTGTTCCTTGTCACCACACCATTCTCATCTTGCTTGTTGTGAAAGACCCACTTGGTGCCAATCATATTCTTCTTGGGTCTTCCCACCAATGTCCACACTTGGTTTCTCTCAAAGTTGTTCAATTCTTCTTGCATGGATATCACCCAATCCTCATCCTCAAGTGCCTTTTCTACCTTGAATTGTTCCACAGGAGAGACAAAAGAGTAATATTGACAAAAAATTGCTAAATGGGAACGTGTCAATACCCCCTTTTGAAGACTCTCTAGAATGTTGTCGATGGGATAATCTCTTTGAATGGTTTGCTTGAGTCTTGGGTGCTTGATGGTTTGTTGATCATCTGCTAGATCTTCAACTTCTTCAAATATTGTTGTAGGTTCTGTCCTCAAATCGGAGTCGAACTTGCTACTACTTCTGGTGGGGGTGCGGCACTGTCGCCCTGCTAGACTGCAGCAGGGGTCTGCTCTCCCTCAGCATTAGGTACGTCAGCAAAAATTTCTTCATCAGCAGCTAGGGGACTCACCAGATCAGTGGCTTCATCTTCTTGTGGCCTTATATCACCAATAGCCAATTGCTTGATTGCCTCACATTATGGATCCTCCTTTCTTACAATACTTGAATCAACTTTCTTTACTTGAGAGCCATTAGATTCATCAAATGTCACATCTACCGCTATCTTAACTCTTCTGGAGGTTTTGTTGAAAACACGATAGGTGATAAGGACACGCCTACATTGTCCAAATGACTTTCCCAAATCTTTCACAGAGCAACAATAAGCAGAGGTAAATATCTGAATTTATTTTCAAGCAAACTATAGAATGTACGTATTATGTATATGTTGGCGAGTTATATGCAGGAACTAGTGAATATTAGGCTTTTCCAACTAAATAAATATGATCGGCACACCAATAAAGAAAGCACAGCTGACCTCCACTTAATCTCTCGGCAAAACAAACAAATAGTCCAACTCAATAGTACTCAGAATAAAATAATAGTTCAGATGCAACTCTGACGACCAAAGTAATCCAGATGGAACTTCTCCGATCAAAGTAGCGTTCAATAAAATATTGATTCGATCACCACGTCAACAGCGACAAGATGGATAAGCAGTACTTGTAATGCACTCGACAAAACACAGGGGTAATCTGATGACAATAGAGCAGCGATATAGAGTTTAGCTTACAACGATGATGCAAACCAAACCATAAGATAAACCTTCCACCCGCAGCCTCGACGACCATGATCAGAAGAGAGGGAACTCCAAGAATTCCAAGCGACGCGCTCAAGCTGTAGCAGCTCGATCACGTAACTCCACACAAATCCACGAGGATCCGGCAACAACCAACTAGGGTTTCACGAGCGGCGGCTCGACGAGGAAATAACTCCACAATAAAATCTAATCTCCCTTCGTACATGGGCAACGCCCAGGCTATATGGCACGCAGGCCAGCCAAACGACCGAACCAAACTTGGACTCAAAGTATGCAACATGGTTCGACTCAGCAACCAAAACACGTGACGCAACCAGACCAAAACTCAAGTGCATGCAAGCACAGTACGCAAGGACTACCATACGTTCTCAAACTAGAGACCCCTATATGGAAATAATAAAATAATGTGGCAAGGGTGCTAATCACCTTGCTAATTAATTAACCAAATAAAGTTCACGTATTCAGATTGGACGTCCCTTTATTTCCACGTGCATGGTCTCCATATTGACAAATTTCCTTGGCTGCCCTTTTCTTCTCTTTTCCAAGCAATAATATACCTCTAAAAACTATATTTGATGATAGGCCGGCGCTAGTAAATTTCTCCATATTTTTGTCATATTTCTCATCAAAATAAATAGCTCCAAATTGAAGACCAGATGATATTAGAGAATTACCAGCGGCTATATTTGAATTATCACTAGACATGTCTCCATGAACATCTTGAGGAGCTATGGGTTCATCAATAGGCGTGCTCATTTAATCCATAACCAAGAAGAAAACCTTCATCAACTTTAGGTGCAAACCTAGAGGTTTTGGGTTTTTTGTTAAGTTTGAAACACTTGCACCCAAACACTCTAAGGTAAGACACCTTTGGTTTGTTACCAGTTAGAAGCTCATATTTTCAACTTCTTGTGTAAGTAGAGGCGGTTGATGGCATGACAAAGCAGTGTTGACGGCTTCATACCAAAACAAATCTGAAGTCTTGTACTCATCTAGCATTGTCCTTACCATATCAGTGAGTATTCGGTTCTTTCTCTCTACTACACCATTTTATTGAGGGGTATATAGAGTTGAAAACTCATGCTTGATGCCCTTTCCATCAAGAAACTTCTCAACTTGAGTGTTCTTGAATTCGGTCCCATTGTCGCTTCTCATTTTCTTGATGGGAAAACCAAACTCCTTTTAGGCTCTTCTAACAAATGTCTTCACCTTGTCCCTAACTTGACACTTATCAAACAAGAAAAATATCCAAGTGAAACGGGAATAGTCATCAACAATAACAAGACCATATTTGTTACCCCTGATATTTCGGTAGGCGACCAGTCCAAAGAGGTCTATATGGATGAGCTCCAACGGTTGAGTGGTGGTCATGATGCTCTTTGGTGGGTGAGGTATGCCAACTTGCTTTCTGGCTTGACAAGCGCTACATATCCTACCTTTCTCAAAGTGAACATTTGTTAGGTCCAAGGATGTGTTTGTCTTTTTAAAGTTTGGCCAAGTTTCTCATCCCAATATGAGTTAGCCGGCGATGCCATAGCCAACCCATGCTAGATTTTGCCACTAAACAAGTCTCAAGATTAGCTTTTTCTTTGTTGAAATCAACCAGGTAGAGCTTATTCTTTATCGATCCGTAAAGACAATAGAGAAATCATCCCTTCTAAATATTTCCACACCCTTATCCATAAAGAGACAATTGTAGCCCATCTCACAAAGTTGAGAAACGGACAATAAATTGTAACTCAACGAATCAACATGTAAGACATTTGTAATTGAATGCTCAAGGGTTATAGCAACTTTACCGAGACCAAGCACATCCCCCCTAGAATTGTCTCCAAAGGCAATATTTTTATTTGAGTCCAACTTCAGGAAATATGATTGGAACATACTCCTTTCTCTGGTCAGATGATTTATACATCCACTATCAAGCACCCAACTTGATCCACCGGAGGAGTATGCCTGCAAAACAAGTTTAGTTGCTAGATTTAGGTCCCCAACTAGACTTGGGGCCTTGCATGTTAGTCACAAGAAACTTAGGAACCCAAATAGAAGCATTTTTATAAACATTGGTTTCTAGTTGAAAGGTCTTGATGGCTAGAGGGGGGTGAATAGCCTTTTAAAAAAAAATTCTACAAAGATAAGCTAAACAAGTTTATCAATATAACAAATAGCGAGATGCATGTTTTGCTTAGCCTACGAGGTGTTTGCAAGCCACCTATCCAATTCACAATTCTAGTATATTTGCACTCAACCGCACAAGTCAAGCCGAGAAGGAAACTACAACTAGCAAGCTACACAAAAGAGCTACTTTAGCAAAACTAACTAGCTAGCAAATGTAACTAAGAAGGTAATGCGGAGTTGAGTTAGGAGAGTTTCACCGAGGGGCGAAGTATTGAGCCAACCAATATGATCAACAATGAATACCAAGACAACCAAATACCGGGATCAATCAATCATAATATGAAAGTGATGACACAAGATTTATCCTGAGGTTCACGTGCTTGCCGGCACGCTAGTCCCCGTTGTGTCCCTCTTCACCACGTGGTTCGGTGGCTAATCGGTCACACACCGAGCCTCTCAAAAGGCACCACAAGAACCTACCAAATGGCAAAAGGTTGCAAATGACACGAGCAATTCACTAACGTTGCCTTTGGCGCTTCGCCGAGGTAGGCACAAACCCCTCAATCACCGGAGGTGGCCAAGAACAATCACCAACTCTTGCCAATGCCTCCAAGCTGCTCCAAGCGGTCTAGGTGGCGGCAACCACCAAGAGAAACAAGAATCCCGTAGCAAATCAACACCAAGTGCCAATTAGATGCAATATCACAATGCAAATGCACTTGGATCACTCAATCTCACTTCGAATATGCAAAGAAGCAAGAGAGATGAGTGGGAGGGGAGTTGCTTAGCTCAAAGTGCTCACAAGTATGTCAAATGACCAAGAGAGAGAGCTTTGAGCCAACCAACGAGTATTTATAGACGTACCCCTTCGAATATAGCCGTTACACAGGTGAAACAGCCGAAGTCGCGCTGACCGGACGCGCTGGTCGCGCGGACCGGACGCGTCGATCACACAACGGCTACTTTCGCGAACCATCGACCGGACACGCTCGTCGCATGGACCGGACGCGCGAAGTACGATCGGACGCGCTGGTCCCGTAATGGATCGGACACGCTAGTCAAGCAGAGATCGTGTTCCAACGAAAAACGACCGGACGCGCTGCAGAACTGACCGGACGCCACAGTGCCAGCGTCCGGTTGGAGTCCAGTAAGCTCTCTCAACGACCGGACACGTTCGGTCGACAGTGACCGGGCGCGCTGCGCATCCGATCAAAAAGCTGAAACACGCGCAGACGCTGAACACTGACCGGACGCGTCCGGTCAAACAGAGACCACGTCCGGTCCAGCGTCCGGTCACCTCTGTGACCTCCGTTCGCCTCCGTTTGATTTCCGACTTCCGGCGTAGTGGAAAATAGGCGTTTCAATTCCTCAAAAATGCCTGAATCCCGCCTCGCAAGCTCGGTGGGAGGGAGAGAGGACCCCAAACCCTCTCTACCGCTCAAACTCCACCGCCTTGGCAAATGTGCTAACACCATCAAGTGATCATATCATGTGCGAGTGTGTTAGCATTTTCACAATTATTTTTCGAGGCGTTATTAGTTCTATCCAAATACATATGATTATGAAATGCACATCTAGAGGCACTTAGGAGTTCAATAGCCGCGTCATTCCCCTCTTTATAGTACGGCATCTATCCTATAATGTAACCACACCCACTAGGTGTCTCGGTTACTAAAACACAACCCTTAAGCATATACCTTTGCCTTGATCACGTAGGGTTGCGTCCAAATGGCCATCATGATCACCATGTCCATCTTGCCACCAACCTTGGAATGTACTAATCCTCATAAGCTACATACAACTTAGGCATAGGATTAGTACTTAGGCATTGTCACTAATTACCAACACCAAACATAGGACTTTCACCTATCCAACATATTTGGCAACCACTTTACCACTGCTGTTGCTTCTCAACACAAAGCATGAAGTCAAACTTTGCCGAAGTGTTTGAGCTTTTGGTTGGTAGGCATACTTGTTCATAGTGCCCCATACTAATTCTTCTAGCTTCTGCTGAACCTTTTTCTGCTAGGACACCTTCTTCTTAGACTTAGTCTGATCAGGAACAAAGTTGGTGGCCTTCCCATTTTTGCGGGGAGCGGCACTGCCGCCCTTCACCATGGCATTGTCGCTCTGTGGTGCGGCACTACCGTTGTCTGTGTAGGCCAATTTGTACTAATTTTGTCCTTCCTCTAAAACTTGACGCACTCATAGCCATTTATGATCTTTCTTCTATTTCTTTTGGCTCCTGCAGTGTGCCTAAGTCCATGCTTGATTGAGGGATGTCTCCCTTGCTTGAATTGAGACGCTTTTGAATCATTTGCCTTCTTGTCACTTGCTTGAGCCTTACCACTCAAGCAGCCCTTGCCAATGATCTCATTGAGCCTAGCAATCTCCTTTCTCATTGCCTCCATGTTTGCAAGGTTAGTGGAATAAGCATTCAAATTAAGATTATAACATTTTTCACAACCTTGACTAGTGAAGGGAGTAGAGACATCCTTTGCCTTAGAAGGATGTGAGTTGCTATCCCAAAGAACATTATATTGCAGCTCAAGCTCTTTGTGCTTTTCATCTAAGTCACAATACTTTTTCTTGAGAGCAATATTTTTCTTTCTTTGTGTTGGTACCAACAGTATGGGGGTACCCACAACCAACGATAATGAAAAACAAAATGATTAAACTACAGCAAAAGGCAACCCGCCTCAACTGCATACCGGGTCCGTCTCGTACGAGGCCAGCTCGATAGAGTGCCTCGACCGCGCTCCAACTCCGACTCGTACGAGGCACCCCCGACGGGAACGCCTCGACCGCGCCCCGTCCCGTACAACAAGGCACCTCGACCGCACTCCGACTCGCACGAGGCTCGTTCGGCCATCGGAAAAACTCCGACTCGCATGACCCCGGGTCGGAGCGCTCGACCCACTCTATCCACCTACCCCGAGACAAAAGTCAGAGCATTTAATGCGACTACCTGCTACCACCTACCGACATGGCCACAACCATGATCGACGTGGGAGCAACGCCAGTGTCAGTCCTCACTTTTTTACCGCCCATCCCGTGATGGGGGGTGAAACCTGTCACTGTACACACCTTACCATGCGCTGTTTATCACCAGTCACCCTCGAGGGAGGATACGACGAGGCCCGTATTCTGCAATCTCGGGGATTCGGCCTTATCCGTCCGGCCTCGACCCGGCCTCGACCCAGCCTCGACGCCTAGCACAGTTCGATAGGGAAGAGAGGCCGATGTGGCATAGGGTTCCGGGTCATTTCGCCATCTCATCCCCGACGTCACCATGGTGTCCAGGGATGGCCGGCCATTCCTAGAGCACGCCGCTACAGCCACTCCTACAGGGACCGATAAAACATCACCTCAAGGCTCCTCGGTGCCCTGGCCTCCTCTTACCCTATAAAAGGGCAGGCCAGGACCCTACAAGGGACAGAAGGACAAGCAAGACACAAGTCCAAAGTCAAGTGCCAGCAAGCAAAGGCTTCCAATTCAGAGATCAACATCTCAAGCAATCACCCTTGTACTCTTTTCTCTCTCCTTGAGACTTGGGCTCGGCGCCCTCTCTCGCAAGCTTGTAACCCCTACACAAGCACCCCGGTGCAAGGAAATACAAAACTCTCCCCTCTCCGCTGGACGTAGGGCCTTCTTTTGCCCGAACTAGGATAAACCTCCGTGTATTCCCCTTGCATCACCATCCAGATTAGGGACACACAGCATTCACTCGTCGGCTTAGGACCCCCACGGGACCGAACACCGACAGTTGGCACGCCAGGTTGGGGCCACTGCGTGCCAACATCGTTTTCCCGCCATTTTTTCCTGGATGGCTGACCCCGAATGTCGTCTCCCGTTGGCCACGGTGATCTGGTTCGGGAGTTTGGAGTTCATGTCGCTTGGCCACGGCTACGATATGGTCCTCCTCCCGCCCAGACACCCGACTGACGAGGATTACGAGCTCTCCCAGCCAGGGGGAGCACTGCGCCGGCTTCGCCGTTCTCAGGCGCGAGCCGCCAGACGACGACGAGCCATGCGCAACCGCCGTCTTCACCTCATGGAGTGCGGTGGGATTCCCCGATCCGGCGCCTCTCAGCCAGACGCCAACCTAGATTTCCTCATTGAGGGTCTGTGTAGGATGAGCTTGGCTGAGGGTAAGATGCCGACGGAGAATTCCGCCGCTCCCCCATCCGGTGAGACACCGCCACTACCCGGTCCAACCACTCTGACACGAGCAATGACGTCTCCATCAGCGTTCCCGTTTGGGCTAGATACGGTTGCCCGGGCGTACACTTCCTCCGTGAGCACTAGTATGAGTGCTTACGAGGAACTCCCCGGGCACCATCTACGCTCCACTCTGGACCTTGTTGCATCCACGCCGGCTTCTGAGTATCTAGACTCTACGGAGACCCCAGAAACAGAGCCTCGTGTGACTGCTTCTCGATGTTACAACCCCAGAGACCAGTGGACAGACAGGCGCTATTGGCTACCACGTAATTGATCTCATACCTTTATTTAATTTAACCTATACTTTCCATATAGTTTTATGCTACTGTTCAAAAGAGAGCGTGACCGAGCGAGAGAGAGGGGGAGGCGTGTCCATGAAATTTATATCGCTAATAAAAAAAAAGTTGGCTAGCTAGCTCTATCGCTCGCACAAGGCCATGCTCGCGACGGGACGCGTAGGGCGATGCATGCATGCATGTGTTGTACGAGAAAAACAATACAATGGGCCCGAACGCTGAGGCCGCCCGCTGCTAGTTAGCGCGTTGACCACCCTTGTGCCCAGCCCAGCTCCCGATCGCTTCTCGGCGCGTCAAGACGACGGCGACGCAGCGGCTAGCACCGATCTCACACGGCCGTCAAAGCCGTGTACCGGACCACCGGCGGCAGTAGTACGGACCGGCCAGCCGGGGAGCTGTCAGATTCATCACACCCCACGTACGCACGTACACATAGACAGGTCTGGTTTAGGTCCTCAAATATTTCGCGAAATGCTACTGTAGCACTTTTCGTTGTTATTAGGTAATTAGTGTCCAATCACGGTCTAATTAGGCTTAAAATATTCGTCTCGTGAATTTCGTCTAAACTGTGTAATTACTTTTATTTTTTATCTATATTTAATGCTCCATACATATGTTCAAAGATTCGATGTGACGGAAAATCTACTGTTTTTTCGCGAAATATTTTAGAACTAAACAAGATCATAGCTGTCTCTGATTACCCTCATCAGGATTGAGATAAAAAGAGGCCCTGATCGAAAGAATAGAAAGAGGCCGAGAAAGGAAGGAAAAAGATAGCCCGAGAGCACAGCTCCGCCATGCATGCATGAGTGTAAGTACATGGCAGAATCTATACAGGGATCGTCGGACCACCACCAGAATGGACATCTCGCCCTTTAATTTTGGCAAAGCTTTTGGCCTCTCACTCAAAGTATAGTTGAGTAAGGAGTAGCAGTACTACCTCCATCTAAAAAAAAAGGCAATTCTAGTATAGTGTTACGTTTTAGTACCTTAAGTTTAACCAATTATAGATAAAAAAAAAGTATCCACGATTATGATACTAAATAAATACCATCAGATTAATTACGAAATGTATTTTTTTATAATAAATTAATTCAAAGACATAACTGTGAATATTATTCACTAAAAATTTAATCAAACATGAACCACTTTTCGTAGCACGCAATCCATACTTACGCTCTTTTTCAGGACGGAGCAGTAGTATATATAGCTTTGCTCCGCGATCTGCTGGACTACTGGTCCCGGGTCCCCCAGTGCACTGATTTGCTTCATCTTTCTAGTCCAGAAAAGTGGACGGCAGCATTATTCTTTTGTTGAGCAACCTCGACGCGCATGGCCAGCTACGTTTTAAGGTTGCGTGCGAATCGCCTGTCATGTATAAATAAAAAGAGAAAAAGTATGTATGTTGTGCTCTTTTTCTATAACTACTATAGTGTTGAGCTCGGGATTCGGCATGTTTTAGGTGTGATCTTGGGACTAATATGATTCCTACTAACTTTTTTCAAGAAATAATATATGGTGATTATTAGACAATATGAATAAAGTACTGTGTTCTAAAGCGTTTTTTCGTATATAATAGACCCAATGGAACTATATGTATTTTCATTGGCACTAGTTTTATATTACAGACTTTTGAATAAATCTTAATCATAGTTAAGTTCTAAAGTATTTCATACATTGATGAATAGTGGGAATGTTCGGAGTTCTGTTCGACTGTCTTAGTTCAAATTTTTAGAAAAGGACTGAAAGGAGGTGTTGTTGTCTTGTCTAGCTATAACTATATAGAGCTTAGTTTTTGCCTCTTTGGTGGCGCATTGCATTTCCTCTATTTTAAGGAAAAAACTGTTTCCCCCCCCCCCCATATAAGGACAAGAGCATTATTATGGAGTGGAGTCCCACCATCTTCAAATATAAAATAAAATTGCTAGGCAAATCATACTAGGATCTCTGTGAATATTGCCATGACCTTAATTATCTGGCTAATTGTGTATATTCTCCTCACTCATTTAGGCCCTTTGGGATATGCATGGATTTTATAGGAATCATTTTCACAAGAAATACATAGAAAATAGGGGGAAAATCTCCATTCCAAGGAGGACCTTGATCCACATGATCATGTTTTATAAGCATTCCATTTGGATTATTGCTTGATTAGTTTGCAGATTTGTCATGATCTATATCACTAAAGGCTCAATAATTAAATCACCTGGCGGTCTATGTCCATATATATGTAACATCTGCATTAGCCATCGATGCATATTTATACTACACCTAGCCGCCTATGTCCATATGTAAGCCGCTCTGCATTAGCCATCGATGAATCATAAGTTATCAGGAGTTTGGTTAGCTGCGCACTCCAATAATGGTGCTTTGGGTTTGGTGGGCATGAATACATATATCTCCGCATCCAAGTTTGTAGACGACGTACATAGCTCCACAAAAACAATACAACATTGTCGGGTGCCGTGATTAGGGGTACCCAAATCAGGGCTAAAACCTTTTCATCAACCAAAACTAAGCAAGGCCGCCCACGAGCAGTTATCCGTCTCGCCCGAGGCCGGCTCGGTCAGCAACCTTCAACAGGTCGATTCCCCGCCTCGCCCGAGGCCCCGATACAGGGTCTCGGACGCGGGAGGTTCTCCGACTCGCCCGTCCCCAGCCTCTGATGCCGCTCTCCCATTGGCACGCTCGAGACCCCCTGTGACATCATCCACGTCCCTGCGCCGACCAACCGGACAAGGCAGGTGAGACAGGGGTCAAATCACGACGTCGTCGCCCATAACAGCATGGGAAAAAGCTGCTGGTCACTATGCCGCCCATACTAGCACTATACGCACGATCCGGGCCTGCGTGACGTACAAGGCGCCACTCTAGGCCGCTATTCCCTCGAACGGGGTGAAATCACGCCGTAATTCACGCCTCCGAGGCCTCGACTCTCTATGCCAGTCGAACCACAGGAACAGGCGCGTCGCCACAGGGATAATCATAACTCTATGCGTCGTAGCTGCGTCGTCCACAGGGCCATGTACGTCAGGGCACGTCGCTACAGCATCAAAGGACAGGGGGCCACTCCTCCAACAGTGGTACGCCACCGACTACAGAACAAGGTTGGAGACCTCGGATCTTCCTTCCCAAGAAAGACATCACGTAGCACATGTAACCTTGCATCTATAAAAGGGGAGGGCAGGGACCATTCCAGGGGGACAAGAAGGCGAACCCATATGCAATTCGACTCATCACGAGCAAGCGCTCCACACTTACACATCTTGAGACCTGGGAGCTCCTCCCTCTCTCACCAGCTTGTAACCCCATACTACAAGCACCTCGGTGCAAGGCAATACAAGACTCTCCTCCCCACTGGACGTAGGGCATTCTTCGGTCCGAACCAGTATAAATCGCTTGTGTTCTTCTTGCACACCATCCGGATCTCATACGCGCAAACGCTCATTCACTTGTCGTGGTTAGGGCCGCTAGTCCAAACACCAACAAACATGTATATGCCAGGATTGTCAATGCCTCTACATGGTTTTTCAATCTATATCTAGCAAAACAAGGGCTCATTTGGTAGAGCTTCTGCGGCGGCTCTAGCTCTGACTCCGACCGAAGTCTCTTGCCAAATGACCATGCATCCAAGAAACGGCTCCGGTGAAGAACCCCAGAGGAGCCACAGTCATTTTTGTACTGGGCAGTCGAAGCCATCAAAACGTAGCTTCTCCTAGTTTCTCCTCACAAATTTGACATAAATCGTAACTGTAGCAGAACCTCCTAAATTATGATGGCCCACATGCACCTGTCATTGTCTCTAAGACCTCTGACGGCTATGCATGTACACCAGATAACCTAAGAAGATCTGTCGGGTGCCCTCACAGGACCCCGATTTAACTACATTTAACAACTCATACCATGATCAACAAAGGAGTAACTACAACATTACAACATTTGTACAACACTTACATCAGAGTGCGGAAGAATAATAACAATGAATTTATAAATCGTGTTTAAGTTAACTTTTTATAAACTTAGCTTGTATTGCGGAAGTCGAGTAGAACTACAGAAGACAACTTAGGTAGAACACCTAAGTCAGGAGAGGACACTGGCGGAACCAGGGGGTGGCCAGCAGGGGCCATGGCCACCCCCAACACAGTAAAAAAGTTTAAATACCTTATAAATATTTCTATTTTAAAGCACAAAAAATATCATTTCACTTATTTTTTATGATAATATTATGACTTTTTAGTATTAATACTAAATATATATGTAAAAGCATTGAAACAACTATTGAAATATACACATGATGTATATATTTATCACATTTATAAGGTGTCATTATATTGTACGGCCCCCCTTAATTAAAAGTCTTGGTTCCGCCTCTGGGAGAGGACAATCAGATCATGTCAAGCCCACTGACATGATCTAATTAGCAGCACCAGTTAGCACCTGCAACAGGGGTTAACAAACCCTGAGTACTCAATTGTACTCTGCAAGACTTACCCGACGAAAAGAAAATACTCCAAGGATATGTTGGCTTTAAGGAATGAAGGTACGGGTATTCAAGAATCAAAATTTCTTTTGCAGAAAAGCTTACTAAAGTAAGTCTTTACCTTCAATATTTTACTTTTACCATTGATGGTTCATTAACCAATTCTAAGTGATCCTAATCTAGATCAAAGTAATTCCCATCAAGATCTTTCTCATTCTTTCTTTCAATTCCCGTTCTTAACTACGATGTAAGTCAGGCGATCGAGTCTCCATAACTGAGGAGCAACGACGATTCGAACCGATTATACCCAGCTGGGGATCTCTAACCTCACGACATATGTAGAACCAAATCTTGCATATGCCAACCCTCATTTAGATCTTCCAAAACCAGAACGTGTCCATCGCCACCCGAGAGTACAGTACTCCTCGAACCCGGCCCGATTCTAGCCCCGAGGGTACACGCTACTCCCGCCATCTCTCCACTCCCAGTGCGAGGTTAGACGTTCTTGAAATGGAATCACCAACATTTGGGCTTACCCAAGGCATGAGGCTAGTTGTAAAGTCTCGAAACACAAGCGAGCTTACAACGAACGGTCCTTTCGATAAGGCGGAAACACTACATTGAGACTCCTTTCCCAATGCATGTTAGCAGTGGCCAAACCACCTGTCCGATCTTTCAAGTTCATTCTCATCTTTCAATATTCATTAAGTATGCCGTCATGGCCATGTAAACATTTCATTTAAAAGCTTAACTCATAAGCATAGCGAAGCATACTACGCATTTTCAGTAAAACAGGTATCAAGGTTGATATCACAATAATCAAGGATGACAATGCAGCAATTGGGTTATCACTCAACTCCTAAGTACTTAATGCAGTAAACCATAGTATAAATAATAAAGATTTGTAAATCTCAAGGTAGGGTTTAAATGCACCGGGGCTTGCATTTGTTACAGCGGTGGTTAGTTCTCATAGAAGTCAAGTTTGACACCGACACCACGGGTGGATCACCTTCTCCGCAGCTTGATCGACATGATCCAAAACACTCGTATAAACTACACGTATATAAATGAGGTGAAACTTAATATGATGGAATGCATGCCATGATGCATGATGATGAACAAAGTATAGCATACAAGAGACATTTAGAAAGGATAAACATTAGTTATTTACTTGAGTACAACTTTCCTTCGCGGTACAGTTGTAAGCTACCAAGGTTATTTAAAGGTTAACTAACCGTAACTTTGTTTTTACCTAAGAGGTTGCATCTAATAACAAGTAATTCTACCACAATACCTCTAAGTATTAACATAAGTAAGTTATTAACTACTAATGACCTAAGTTATTGACACTAACTATCATTAACAAAACTTAATTAACAAGTTAATCATGAGCTCAAGCAACTGAATAAGAGCCATGGATCATCACATGTTAATGACCCAAGGTTAACAATCAATCCAAAAGTCACACAAAACCCTAAATGATTAAACACTAATCATTTGATTAACTGATTAATTAATAAAGCATAAATTAAGCATGAAATTAGAGTTATCTAATTAATCGCAAATTTTTATTTTAGGAAGCTTACATCATAACTAAGTGGCAAAACAATTTTCACAATTTTTGAATAATTATATAAGCCTAGCAAAATTAGGGAAAAGTCATTTCTTAATTAATGGAGCTAATTAATTGACATTCAAAAAGTAATCAAATTAGACATTTCATATTTTTCTATGAAATACAACATCATGAACAAGCTACAAAAAAATTTTCATCATTTTTGGTGCTATAATTAATTCACAACAAAATAAACAAAAACTGTTACTATTCATATTTTTGAAAAAGAAAAACAAAATTCATTTCGGGCCGACTCCTCCTTCTCTCCTTTGGCTCGGCCCAACCGCGCGCTCGCATCCGCACCCATGCTCGCCCGCGTTGCGCGCTTGCGCGGCCCAGCAGACGCGCGTGGCCCAGCAGCGCGGCCCGCTCGCACTCGCTCACTGACGCGGCGGTCCCGCTTGTCATCTTCCTCCTCTCTCCTTCTCGCTCTCCCGCGGCTCGGCCATGACCGCACGACGGCCGGCCCGCGACCACGACACCGGCGACCTCATCCCGACCAACCAACCCGATTAACATGATCAACACACTCCCGCGAACACCCTCAGACATCACTCACGGCCTCTGACCCCCCGAGGTAGTACCTCACCGGCCATGGCGGCACGGTGGTCGCGGTTCGTGGCACGCCGACGCCACAAGCCGGTAGCGTCTAAATTGAAGGCATAATAAGCAACAGCAGCTCACCGCGAGTGCAGCGAAGCAACCAGCAGGCGATGAGAGGCGGTGGAGGCGGCTGGCCACGACGAGGTGGACTGCGGCGGCGCCTTGCCGGACCTGAGGAGGACGGTGGCGACTGAGGCTCTGTGGACTATGCGGTTGGCTGGGAGTTGGCTCAGGAGAAGCGCAAGGTCTGGGCGATGCTTTGGGGAAGATGGAGAGGATTGCGGTGGCGAGGCGACGGTGAATTTCGCCGGCGGGGTGAAGCTTTGCAACGGTGGCGGGAAAATAAAAAAACGACGACGACGACGATGAAACGTCCTTAAATAGATGGCCAGGGAACGCGACGTGGCCGCGGGAAGGTGCGCGAACGCAAGCTGGCCAGCTAGGGTACGCGAGAAGGCCGTGGAAGCAGCCCGGCTGCTCGCCGGCGCCCATGCCGTCTGCTGCCCTGCTGTGATTCGCCGAGCACTGTAGCTCCCCCCCCAAAACTTTTTAAATACAAACTGTTTTCTCAAATTACTCTCAAATTCACATAGCAACTTGAAAAATTCCCAAGATATGAAATCTTCAGAATTTCAAGCTCTACAAGTTTTGTATTGAACACTTTTTCAAATTCGAACTGCATTTTGAAATTTGAGTTTAAATTCAAAAGGGGACACTTTTTGGAAATTTGGTAATTTAGAAATTACTTTGGATTTTGTATTGAAACTTCAAAAACTCCAAACACCAAAGTTGTACATCTAGCCAAGACCTACAACTTTGTTATTCAAACCATTTTCAAATTCTGCCTCCATTTTGAAATTTGGGTTTGGGGATAAAAAGGGGTCAAATTTGAAATTTGCTTATTTTCAAAATTGCTCCACATTTTACACTAAAACTTTGAAAACTCAAAACATCAAAGTTGTAGCCCTTGAAAAGTTCTACAAACTTGTTTTTAAACTTTTTCCCAAATTTTGCTTACATTTTGAATTATTTCGGAAGGGGTAAGAACAAGGTTTTTTTCTTTTCCGAAAAATCAGGGTTTTGAATTCAATTGATTATTCTTTTTAACTAAAACTTGATTAATCCTTTTAATCCTAATAAAACATTATTTCATGTGATAAGCAACATAACATTATTAATATTTTAAGCATGCTAGTAAAAACAACCTATCAGATTACTATTGTAACATGTGAAACATGTATATGAAACGTACGAAACACTCTAAAACTATACTTGAAACATTTCCTTACCACAACAAGGTATTTGAAACATATGCAACATATCAACCTTACATGGGAAACATTGCTCAAGCAACACATGTAACTCATGCAACATATGCAACATGACTAAAGTAACATGTGCAACATGAATGCATTGATGGCATATCAATTGATGCTTATGCTTGATGATGCTTCATAAACAAGTTTTAATTATTTCCTAACATCCGGGATGTTACAGTAACAAAACTGACACAGGTGCTATTTTTACCGAACATTTTCCAAAGCAGTTTCAGCGCCACCAGAGGAGTAAGGGCTGGAGCCCTTTTAGGAAAAGTTGAAGTCCTGTCAAACTAGCTTAAGGAGGGTTTAGCGTTCACAATTCATACACCGGTATATCAAGTCATGAGTTTACACACATGCTCTAACAGAGAATATATTCTATAAAACATGTAAAAATGTTCTTTTAGCTTCATGATTCGACCGAAATGGAGGGTTTCCACACTGGAATTAAAGTTGAGATTCTTTTTTTTTTGCAAATCATAATAAAGATGATAGTTTAATTGAGTGTCATTTCAAACATGGAAAAAGTCTACTTAACTCCCTGAACTATCAGCTACTGTCTAACTTACACCCCTAACTATAAAACCGTATGTTTTACACCCTGAACTTTTCAAAACCGTTCAAAGTACACCATGGAGCGGTTTTGGACGGCGGTTTTGCTACAGTAACAGCAGTTTTGACTTTTTCTTTTCTATTTATTTTCGCTGAATCTTTGAAAAATCATAGTAAATCACAGAAAAATCATAAAATAGAAAATCTAATTTTGTTGAACTTCACATGAGTAGATCTACACAATGAACATATAATATAGTATGCTTTAGTACAAATTTTTTCTGTAGCTTTAAATTAGTTAGAAAATCAAATTTTATCTGTAATTAATTGGAATAATTCATAGCTACATCTTCTATGGTCCAATTATGGTGAAATTTTTATGATAGGGTTATTATTATATTTTTGAACTATAGTAAAAATTTCATACTCATTGGATCATATATAACTTAGTTATATATTTATTTAGGTTTAGGTTTAGGTTTATGCTTGTTAAATATAAATAAATCTATAACTAAATTATACATGATCCAATCAGTATGAAATTTTTACTACAGTTCAAGCATACAATAATTAGTTTACTATAAAAATTTAACCACAATTGGACCATAAAAGCTGTAGCTATAAATTATTCCAATTAATTATAAATAAAATTTGATTTTCTAACTAATTTAAAGCTACAGAAAAATTTTTTACTAAAGCATACTATATTATATATTCATTGTGTAGATCTACTCATGTGGAGTCCAACAAAATTAGATTTTCTATTTTATGATTTTTCTGTGATTTACTATGATTTTTCAAAGATTCAATGGAAATAAATAGAAAAAGGAAAAGTCAAAACCGCAGTTACTGTAGCAAAACCATGGTTACTGTAGCAAAACCGACGTCCAAAACCGCTCCAGGGTGTAATTTGAACGGTTTTGAAAAGTTCAGGGTGTAAAACAGACGGTTTTATAGTTGGGGGTGTAAGTTAGACACTAGTTGATAGTTCAGGGGTTAAGTAGACTTTTTCCTTTCAAAAATTATGGCACGGCTCGGTAGTTCTACTTCTGCAGTGTTGCAGACCGGCTGCAGAGAGCCACAAAGGCAGACATACAGTAAAGTATAAAGTAAAACAGCAGCCAGCAGCCGGCGGCGGCAGCCAGCCCAGAAGTAGCTGTACCGGTCGTCATGGTGCATACGAGTAGTGTCTATCTTTTTGCGACGGATCGCGTACTGTGTGCATAGAAAACCCATCTTGGTATCAGCTGAACTAACCCTCGTACGAGGGTCGTGCGGGCCGCCGCGAGACCGGAGTGATGACGTTCATAGCCCTGCTGACGCTAGGCAGGCACGAATGTTGACTGGGTTCACGGTAGAACTTCTCGTACTCGTGCAGTCGTCGTGTTTTGCTTTCATTGACCTGACCCACATGCGGGTCCGTTCTTCCTAGCTAGCGCAGGCCGGCTCAAGATCCAAGTCCAACCCGGGCATGCGCATCGCATCGCATGGCGTGGTGAAAGCGCCTGCCGACGGAAGAAAAGGCCGTCCGGCTCTCCGACGACGGCGGCGACGACGACGACTAGCTACGCAATCCCCTCGCTGCGCGCGGAAGTCTCGCATCGCACGCTAGTCAGGCGGGCAGGCAGGCACGCGGACGGAGCGAGAGCCTCCTCACGTCCTCGCCGCCCTCGTGACCGTCAATGACATGCGCTGCGCTTAGTTGCCTTCTTCCATGTGCTTTAGTTTAGCCTAACTCTGTTTGCTTTTGGCACTCCACCAGCACCATTAACAAAAACCTAACCGCGGAGACCGCGGCGGAGGGGGTGGGCTCTCCCTCTCCGGTCATTGTTTCCAGTTTTCTTCTGAACCGGTCCAACGAAACAAGCAAGCGCAGCGCAGCAGCCGCGGCGGCCAGGCGAGCAAAGCTAGGCGACGACGCGTGCTGCACTCGCAGTGCGGCACATGGTCAGGTCAGGTCAGGTCAGGGCCGCCACCGCCACCGGATCGATGGGATCAGCCCATCAGCCGGTCAGGTGCACCGAATGGGAGTGGCTGCTTGCGATCTGGCTGAGGGAATCCGCGGATGACGACGCGACGCCAGAGATCAGACTAATCATTGGGGAAAAGGCCTCCGCATGACCGCATCCGGCAAGCCCCCACTGAGAGATCCGAGAATGATTCCACGGCGATGGCGATGTGACGTGACCGCGGAGGCGGAGCACCCAGCACTGTGGCACAGGTGTGCGCCTCTCACCGGTTTCCTTTTCCCACCTCTGTGCTTCCTCTGCCTTCCCATTGCAGGCCCGCGGCGCCTACTGTTTCGGGTGTCCTGCTCCTCTGCTCCCCGTCGTCACTGCTGCCCTGCCTCTGCTGGGACGAGCAGTGCAGTGGGAGGCTGATCCGATCTGCAGGGTCAAATCGGGCACTTCGGTCGCGCGCTTTCCCTGCGGCTGCTCCCCGCTTGGCCTGCCTTTCCCAAATTAACAAAGCGACGATCATCGTACTGCTGCAGCACTAGCACTAGGCCTTGTTTAGATGGGCGATGAAAAATCTTCATCGCACTTTCGTTTGTATTTGACAATTATTATCTAGTCATAGCCTAACTAGGCTCAAAAGATTCGTCTCCTAAATTACAGATAAACTGTGTAATTAGTTATTTATTTTATCTACATTTAATACTCCATGCATATATGTAAATATTTGATGTGATGGAGAGAGTGAAAAAACTTGGAATCTAAACGAGGCCCTAGTATGCTTCAGTGTTTCACCAAGTGTCACATCTCCAGAGTTTGGGATTAGATGCCCTCCTAATCTAGATCTGTCTATCTACTCCTACGACTCCATGCTTTTTTTTTAGGGTTGGTTCATTCATTCGTCTCCATTTCTGAATGACCTTAGTCGATCCTTGCAAGCTTGCCTGCTTTCATGCGTGCGGTGGTTCTCGTAGCATAGAAAAATAGCCCTGAGGGTGGCATCTTGGAACAGTGCAAGGGACTAGTTGAGGCCTCGTTCGGCGGGCTGGTGGCTGATGGCTGGTGCTGATTTGTTGTGAGAGAAAAATACTGCTGACTGGCTGATGGTTGATGCTGAAATGATGTGAGAGAAAAGCACTGCTAGCTGGCCGAACGATCTTAGCTGCCTCCCGGTTTTGTTGCCAGCCAGCCGAACAATCTTAGCTGCCTCCCGGTTTTGTTGCTACGTGGGGAGCAATTTCAGTCTCGGACCAGGCCATATCTGATCCGCAGTAGCTAGCAGTTCTCTTCTCAAGGACTGCCTACAAATAGTCGTAGTCAATCTAGTGACTGTACTGCTTCGTTTACTCATCGATGGAGAAAATAATAAATTCCTAATATGTATACTACTAGTAGACAGTTAAACAGCTTTAAGTTTAACGAATCTATATGAAATTTCTGCTCTTTTTTTCTGCCTCGTCCCGCATACATATTTGGACTCCGTTTCTGATGTCAACTGTTTTTTGTCTTGCTCGGTCTCCGCTCAGACTTCGTTCTGACTTTTTTGTTTTTTTCTCATAAATAAACTAAAAAGTATAAAAAATACAATATCAGCGTTTTTTCTTCTTCCTTTTTCGATCTTGCACTTATTACGTTCTGATATTTTTTGTTTTTTCATCAACAAGCTAAAATAAATAAATACAATATTAATAAGCATAAAATAAATAAATTCAATATTGCATGTCTTTGAATAGAGGTGGGACTTGGGCTGTGCCGTGCCGGCATGGCACGGCCCTCTCGTGCTTCGTGCCGCTTCGGGTCGTGCCCTCTAGGCACGGGAGGCACATCGGGCCATGCCGATATGGCACGGTAAATCTTTTCTTCGGCCTAAGCACGGCCCATGGCACGCTGGCACGCCTTCGAGTCGTGTCGGCCCAAGCACGGCCCTCAAAATATATTTGCTAGTTTTCTTTTTTCACTCGTGATATGAAATATATATATCTTGTGTGTACTATTTTAATTAAAGTTTAATGATTTTCATAATCTATTCCAGAATTAGATAAGAAGTTGTTGAAAGTCCCTAGTTTGATTTTGGCTAATTGATGAAACCTAAGACTAACCTTTGTATCTAAGTGGATGATTTAGATAAAGGTGGTCATTGAATATGAGACATGACATTGACTCATATGACCAAGATGGTGAAGACCAAGATGAAGCTTGGCTCGATGGACCGGTTGTGAAGGTGAAGGGCAAGTCGAGGCTTCGAAGCGAAGGACCATGCGATGGTGAAGCTTGAGCAAGACTTGGCGCCGACGGACCGATGCAACGGTGAAGAGCAAGTAAAGTCAAGGTCGATGGATCGAGACGGTCATGTGATGATATGAAGTGGATCATATCATTTGGAGAAACAAAATGGGCTCAAGGCAAAGGTATAACCATAGAGCCATTTTGTTTTACACTCAAGACACCATAGAGGGTGTGAGTGGTTTAGGGTCGATAGCCGAACTATTAAGAGGGGAAGTCTTATCGGTTATTCGACGCACGGGTGCCACTAGGTGAATTCATGAAGTGCATTGCATGTAGGGCCTAGTGAGCTAACTGGAAAACCTTTGAAAATGATTGAGAAAAAGCTAACACACAAGCACATATAGATGTACACTTGATGGTGTTGGCACATTTGCAAAGGTGGCGTTGGTCGTGTTGTGGTTTGCGGGTAGAGAGGGGTTTGGGTTCCTCTCTCCTTCCCGCTGAGCTTGCGAGCGCGGGATTCAGGCGTTTTTGAGGACTTGAAATGCCTATTTTCCACTACGCCGGAAGTCGGAAAAGAAACGGAGGCGAACGGAGGTCACAGAGGTGACCGGACGCTGCACCGGACGCGGTCACGGTTTGACCGGACGCGTCCGGTCAGTACAGCGCAGCAGTCAGGCGCGCGGGCTAGGGTTTGCAACCGGCGCGTCCGGTCAGGCGCCCTGAGGGAACTGCAGTTCGCAAGGTCGATCGGACGCGGTGCGCGTCCGGTCACACGCGATCGGACGCGTCCGGTCGTCGAGGGAGCTTACTGGACTCCAACCGGACGCTGGCACTGTCGCGTCCGGTCGTTGTCTGGAGCGCGTCCGGTCGATGCTTCGCGGGCGCGCGGTACTGTGCGATCGGCGCGTTCGGTCGGTTGAGCAGCGCGTCCGGTCATAGCGTTTGACCGTTGGAGCGGAAGTGACCGTTGAGATCTGGTAGTCGCTGTTGAACGCGGAGGACACGTGGATGGCGCAGGGCGACCGGACGCGGTGAAGCGCGTCCGGTCAGTTTCGACCAGCGCGTCCGGTCGCTCGCGAAAAACGGTCAGTGGAGTGGCAACGGCTCTATTTGTTTGGGATGCTTATAAATACTTGTTGGACGGCCCTTGGGGAGGTCTCTTGGCATTTCTAACACTCTTGTGCATCCTTTGAGCTAAAGCTTCTCCTCCCACTCATATCTCTTGCTTGATTGCAAATCAAAAGTGAGATTGAGTGATCCCAAAGTGCATTGCATAGCTTGAGGGCATCTAGTGGCACTTGTGGGTGGTTTAGCTGGTGGATTTCTTGTTACTCTTGGAGAGTACCGCTCCTAGCCAGTTTGGAGATTGTTAGAGACGTTGGCAAGAGAAGGTGATTGTTCTTGGCCACATCCGGTTGATTGTAAGAGGTTCTTGTGCTTTTCTCGGCGGGACGCCAAAAGCAACTCTAGTGGAATGCGCGTGTCATTGAGTTACCTCACTTGAGAGTGGTGTCTTGCGGTGCCTTGCGGGGCATGCCTTGAGGGGCAAGTGACTTGAGGGTCACACCGGGAAACCATCTAAGTGTTGGTCGACACAACCGGTGACGTAGCTTGTCGGTGCACAAGTGAACACCGGGTGAACAAAAATATTGTGTCTCTTGTCTCCCGGTGATTGGTCTTCATATTGTGTTGTTGTCAATATTGATTGATTGTATATCATCTTGGTGATTGGCAACATCTTCACTCCACCGTCGGTATAAGATTCACAATCTTCTCTCTTGCATTTACTTTACTAGATTATCTTGTGTAGCTCTAGTGGTAGCCTTGCTAGTAGTGTTGTTAGCTTGCTCTCTAGTGTAAAGTTAGTGACTTAGTACTTGTGTGAACTATAGATCATAATCTACTAGACTTGTGGATAGGAGGCTTGCATCACAACCTTTGGCTAAGCAAAACTCGCTTTACGCCGTTTGTTATTCTAACAAGTTTGCTTAGTGGTTTTTGTAGAATTTTTTATAGGCTATTCACCCCCCCTCTAGCCATCTAGGACCTTACAGTTGTATAGTAAATACTAGAAAATTGTATTGTATAGTTGTAGAAATGTCCACGTGCTATTTTCGTGTCGTGTCGGCCCAAGCACGATCCAAGATGCGGGCCGGGCCATGTAGCCCGCCGTGGCGAGATTCTGGGCACGGCACGACCCTCGTGTCCGTATCGTGCCGACACGGCCCAAAATATTTCGTGTCGTGCCGTGCTTCGGGTCGTGCCAAAAGACCGTGCCATGACCCGCTCTTAAATGGCACGGCCCAAGTCCCAGCTCTATCTTTGAACCATTGGCTCTTTCTAAAAAAACAAAGATTTTCACCACTAAGATGTTGATGTAGCCTTTATTAAAACAAAAAAAATTATTAAAATGTGTTCAACTGATGGACCAACTGATCGAATTATGAAATAAAATTTTAAGAGAGGTCTAATCGAATTATGAAATGAAATTTTGTGAGAGCATTTCCATGTGGATAATTGAGAGACGTCTTACGTCACAACTATCCTTGACACGTCAAGGACTAACTCCTTGCTAACTTTAAGATTAGAGCTACATATTTTTATGGGTTCACAATGGAAGTCACAAAGCTCCATATTTAATCCTAGCGACACATGGATAGTCTGAAAATTAAAGTTCTGATATATATTTACTCCCTCCGTCCCAATAAGAGTGTCGTTGGAGCACTCGGCGCGCCTACCAAGATTGAAGGGAAATGACCATAATATCCCTAGCATGTTCTTCTCTGAGTTCTCTCTCCGCTCCTCGGTTCTCATCCAGAATGGAGACGACGGCGGGGACCGGCGCCGATGGCCGCTCGTGGGGAGAAGAGGAGGGCGGGTTAGAGATCTCCGGGTGGATCCCGGTTGGTTTCGGTGGGCGCGAGAGAAAGGCCAGATCTCCGGCGAAGGAGGGAAGGGGCGAGCGCTGGCGGGCGTGGGAGGAGCAGAGGGAGGGAGGGGCCAGATCTCCCGCGAAGGAGAAGAGGAGGGAGGACGCTGGCAAAGGAGAAGACGAGGGAGGGGGCTGTCGGTAGAATCTGTGACTGGATCTCGGTCGTCCCACCTCTGTGTACCGGTGCAGGAGAAGAGAAACAGTGTTGGGGAGAAGTGGAGGAGCGCCGACGGCCGCCGAAGGAGGAGATGGAGCGACGGTGCTGGCAGGGGGCGCGGGTGCAGGCGGAGAAGACAAGGGGTGCGCGGGATTGGGGCAGAGGCTCCGCCTCGACGACTCAACGGAGCCTTCGATTCGCTTGGGGAACGGAGGCTCTGCCTCTAACTCTGCTCCGAGTGCAGCGAACCAAGGGAAAAGTCATAGGCCTGCAGCCTCTCCAAGTGGGCCCCAGGGTCTAAAACGACGGTTTCTTTGGGACAACACTCGAACGCTAGAACGACAGTTTTAATGGGATGGAGGGAGTATGTCTAAATATTTTGGTACTTCACATGAGAGATAAAAATCTATCAAGGTTTGCAATTGAATTTGATATAGACTTAAAAGGATATTGTCATATTATTATCAACATTAACTTATGTTATGGATATCATAGCTATCATAAAATAAATTACTAATTTAATCATTTGCATCGTCGTTTATTATGAATATTTGATAGTTTATTTCTCTCGTTGCAATGCACTAGCATATTTGCTAGCCTAATATTAAAGAGCCAAAAGTTCATCCTATTTTTATCATCCATCTTCCCTTGACTATCCACACAGTAAAGAGTTTCTTTTGTTTGCCTTTTTTACTTGACCCGTACTTATGACTCACACTCATGAGAGTTAGAACAACTCGCGTCTAGGAATGATGGATACAAGGTCTGATTCCAATACGTATCAGATCGTGTCTTCCGTATGTTGTATATGACGCAGACTCATAACAATAATATCGAGTCCTATTCCTATACATATTAGATTCCATTGCAACGCACGCCCACGTTTCCTAAATATTTATGATATCAAATGAGTTTTTATGTATTTACTAGCAAATATGCACGTGCGACACGCATGTGTTTCTAAAAACTATTTAAATGCAATGGAGATGTTAATTGAATTGTCGATATACAATAAAGGTAGATGACAAGTGCTTAATCAGTTTGATCTAGTCGAGTAGAACAAGATTGAAATTGTTTTTTTCATTAGGATGCCTCGGCTGCATATATCGCTGCACTTTGACTCGACATATTTTTAAACGGTTCGTGTTGCCTCTGTCTTATCCTATTTTCATAGTTCTGTCAATCCATCCTCGTATGGGTGGAGAACCCCTATCCTTATGGGTGGAGTACCTGTCGTAGTCTCAGTTGTGTTACCGAAGGTTTTAGGAGAGGTTTTAGAGTTCAATTATATATTGAAAAAACACCAAAATCTCTATTAAATAATGAATTATGCATTGTGACAATTTTGCGATGAAAAATATAATGATAAGCATAAATGGTTAAAGGAACTAACATGTTTCATTTAAATTTTGCTGAAAGCGTCTGAATCGCATCGAAGTCATCAATAAGTTCTTCGGTTGTGAACTCCATTGCAATCTTCTTTTCAATGTAAATTATTAAGCAATCTCTTAGGAACCCATCTTCCATCTTATTCAGTAGCCTGGTTTTAACAAGTTTCATTGCAGAGACTCAGGGTCCTCTTGCTCTTGATGTATCGAAACATTAGCAGCAGCAGTGTCTACCTTGTAAAAAGAGTCAATTGTCATCCTTTTAAGTTTCATGATGATTACCCTTCAATATAAAAAATAATAGTTTAATTAGCCAATTAGGCATTAGCTCTAAACTGATGGACATAGAAAATTAGAATAGAACAAGAACATACCTGGCTACCTGCTGGCGTGCTGCGTGCTGCCTGGCCTGGATGTTCACGTGTTGCAGACTGAATCGAAGACGGAGAGCCTGGAGCCTTGGACGGCTGGACTTGGAAGGCTGAAAGCCGGACGGAGGTGCGGACTGTAGCCTGCAGGTCCCTTTAAGGCCGGGCGGCGGCCGGCGGGGCGAGTGTGGCGGCGCCGGTGGCACTGCGGTCTGCAGCAGGATCGTGAATCGCGAATCGCAATTGGCGTGGATTGCCCTAGGCGGCTCAGCCCTCGCTCCTGGAACGATCAGACTACGGACGGTTTGGCTCTCAGCTTAGTATACGTACATACATGATACGTAGATGGGCTTGGACGCTTGGGCCATAGAAATATTAGTTTTTTTCCACCAAACATTGGGTGGGGCCATGTGAAAGGTTCTTGTTTGGTTTTGGTAATTGAGTGACAACTTAGGTGGACTAATATGTGGTTATGTGAGATACACAGGAGATTAGTCCACAGGTAATGATGTCATGGAGGAGCTCATTGCATATGAGACATGACATTGACTCATGTGACCAAGATGATGAAGACCAAGATGATGCTTGGCTCGATGGACCGGTTGTGAAGGTGAAGGGCAAGTCGAGGCTTCGAAGCGAAGGACCATGCGATGGTGAAGCTTGAGCAAGACTTAGCGCCGACGGACCGATGCAACGGTGAAGAGCAAGTGAAGTCAAGGTCGATGGATCGAGACGGTCATGTGTTGATATGAAGTGGATCATATCATTTGTGATATGGTTGGTGCATGTGTTGCATCAACGTCGGAGGAGATGGAGTGGAATGCGCAAGGCAAAGGTATAACCTAGGGCATTTCCATTTCACCGGTCATAGGTGTGTAGAGAAGTTTATGACCGGGTTTTAGGATAGATGGCCGTACTATTAAGAGGGGCAAACTTGTTTGCATATCGGTCATCTAGTGCCACTTGAGCGATCTAACTTTGCATACGTGTTGGGATCGAGTGGCGAGGCAAGTTGAGTGCCTAATTCCTTCGAAGAAAATATTTGTGAAAATGCTAACACACGTGCACAAGGTGGTGATCACTTGTTGGTGTTGGCACATTTGCGAAGGCAGCGGAGTTTAAGCGGTAGAGAAGGGTTTGGGTTCCTTTCTCCCTCCCGCCGAGCTTGCAAGCGCGGGATTCAGGCGATTTCGGGAAATGAAATGCCTATTTTCCACTACGCCGGAAGTCGGAAAAGAAACGGAGGCGAACGGAGGTCACAGAGGTGACCGGACGCTGCACCGGACGCTGTCACGGTGTGACCGGACGCGTTCGGTCAGTACAGCGCAGCAGTCAGGCGCGCGGGCTAGGGTTTGCAACCGGCGCGTCCGGTCACTCGCGGGACCGGCGCGTCCGGTCAGGCGCCCTGAGGGAACTGCGGTTCGTAAGGTTGATCGGACGCGGTGCGCGTCCGGTCACACGCGATCGGACGCGTCCGGTCGTCGAGGGAGCTTACTGGACTCCGACCGGACGCTGGCACTGTCGCGTCCGGTCGTTGCGAGGAGCGCGTCCGGTCGTTGCTTCGCGGGCGCGGGTGCTGTGCGCATCGGCGCGTCCGGTCGTTGCGTGAAGCGCGTCCGGTCGTTGCGTCGCGGGTGCGCGGCACTGTGCGATCGGCGCGTCCGGTCGTTTGAGCTGCGCGTCCGGTCATCGCGTTTGACCGTTAGCGCGCAGTGACCGTTGGAGGATCTAACGGTCGCGTTTGAATTCAGTGGACACGTGGACGGCGCAGGGCGACCGGACGCGGTGAAGCGCGTCCGGTCAGTTTCGACCGGCGCGTCCGGTCATCCCGAGTTTTTGCCCAGTAAAGGGGTAACGGCTCTATTTGACCGTGGGGTTATAAATAGATGCCTTGGCCGGCCTTGGCCGGTAGCTGAGCACACTTTGGCCTTGGTGGCTTGTGTGGTAGTGCTTGGAAGCCCTCTAACTCACTCATGCTTGATAGTGTTCATCGGATCGAGTGAGAGAGCGATTCTAGTGCGATTGCATCGTGAGGTTGCATCGAGTGGCACTAGGTGATCGTGTTGCAAGCCGGTGGTGCTTGTTACTCTTGGAGGTTGCCACCTCCTAGACGGCTTGGTGGCTTGTGGCTCCGTCGAAGCTCGCAAGAAGATTGTGCGAGGCTCCGGAGAAGCTTTGTGAGGGGGATTGTGCTCACCCCGCGGGGATCGCGAAGAGCAACTCTAGTTGTGCGTGTCATTGAGCTACCTCACTTGAGAGTGGTGTCTTGCGGTGCCTTGCGGGGCGTGCCTTGAGCGGTAAGTGACTTGAGGGTCACACCGAGGAACCATCTAAGTGTTGGTCGACACAACGGGGACGTAGCTTGGTGACACCCAAGTGAACCTTGGGAGAAAAATCACCGTGTCAACATTGTCTACTCTTCTCGGTGGTTTGCCTTCGTGCAACACAAGCTTGTATTTACTTTCATATATACTTGTGCTTGTGTAGTTGCTTTCGTAACTAGTTTGCTTGTGTAGCTTGCTAGTTGTCTTCTTGCTTGTGTAGCTAGAAGCTTCCCCTTTGCGTGGCTAATTCGGTTTGTGTAACCTTGTTAGTCACATTGCTTAGTTTGTGTAGCTAAGTAGTTTGCGCTCTCTAATTTGGCTTGTGTAGCCTTGTTATTGAGCATTGCTAGTGAGCTTAGGCTTTGTGCGCTTTGCTTATTAGAATTGTGTAGGAGCTCCCTCTTGCTTGCAAAGTACTAGTGCATAGGTTTGTGTGACCTTGCTCTAGAATTAAATAGGAGAGCTCTTGCTAAGGAAAGCACCTTAGTTGCTTAATTAGGATCTTTGTGAGGTGCTTGTGAACTTAGATTGAGGGGTGTAGTCTTGGCTAGACCGATAAGTTTAATTCCGCATTTGTTTTGGTTAGCCAACACGTTTAAGTTTTAGAAAGGACTATTCACCCCCCCTCTAGTCCGCCATCTCGACCCTACACCATGGCACCCGCTGGCCTCCCCCTGCCTCCGCCATTCGCTAGTGGTGGGTACGGCGGGCGGGTGGGTACGTCGTGGGTGACAACACCACGCAACGGCGGCAGAAACAGTATAAACACGTGTAAACATCAAAGAGTTTTCCGGCTGGGCCCGTTCGTCAGATTAAGGCGGATGATTTAGATATGTTAGATCTGATTTTAAAGTAGATCCAAGGGATAAGAATTAAAGCGGGTAGAAAACATCAGGGTAAGATGTTATTTTCAATTCATTCGCTCTTTTATAGTATAGATAGATAGATAGATAGATAAGAGATATATTTCTTTTCATATTATACTGGTTCTACCAAACTTTCCGATTGCTAGAACTTGCGTCCTTTCCCAGAGATGCTCTCGATCATGGAATAGGAACCGGCCAGGACAGGGACTTAGCTAAACGACAGATCTTGTACAGGTACAGGAGTCTAGTCTCTCTACTCTGCGATGTACTCCTATATACTAGTACTGTACTTTCATACGCTGGTCGCTTTGTACGTACTGTAGCACATTTGTGATTATTGTATGTATTCAGTTCCATCATCCATGGGTGGTACGTACGTCATGTGACTATATGTGAGTGCTTCTAGAAGCCTTTTTACCATCTCAATCGATCGATAGATGAAGCAGGCAAGCAGCATTTAGCAGATGATGACATGCAACGCGACATTTAACTCAAATCGGGGCCTGGGAGATATTTCCCTAGATCCTGGCTGGCCAACTTGGCCTCCTGGGGAAAAAAACGCTCTGCTGCACTGCACCTGCAGCTGCAGTGTGGTTGGCAACTTGGGCCATGTTTAGATTGGAAAAAATTTCAACCCGATGAATAGTACCACTTTCGTCTTATTTGGCAAATATTGTCCAATCGTAGACCAACTAGGCTCAAAAGATTCATCTCGTGATTTCTAACTAAACTGTGTAATTAGTTATTTTTTTACCTATATTTAATACTCCATGCAAGCGGCTAAAAATTGATGTGATGGAGAGAGTGTGAAAAAACTTGGAATTTTGAGGGGAGCTAAACAAGGCCTTGGCATAATGGCATATTGGCAATTGGCATGGCTTGCAAGTCAGACATTGCTGCAACCGGCGGTCCAGCGGCGCGGCGTGGCAGGAGCCAGCGCCTCAAGGCTGCCCACATGTGTCCGGGTCCGGCAATGGCAATCAATCGGCACCGCCAGCCCGGGCTTCGTACGTACTCTACGTGTTCTGTGGCGTGTTGACAAGGAGGCATGGCTAGGCTAGCTACTAGGAAAGGCCTCTGACGGACGGAGCTGTATCGTCGAGCCCCGCCGGTACGAGTGCCGGTGAGTGACGGCGACCGTCCGCCTGTTCCTCAACAGCGACGCCGCCGCCGGCCGCGCTGGTCGAAAGCCAGCCGTGGGTGGGATCGCTAGCGCGCGTCAGCCAACCCGGTTTGGTGGTGGTTGGTTGAGGACTGGACTCTGGAGGGCTGAAGATCAGTGACTACTAGCTGACTCCTTGATTGATTGCTTGGAAGCTGGAAACTAAAACCGGGTCAAGCGAAATCGCCGTGCCTGCACTGGCGCTCTGGTAGCCATAACTTGGAGTAGTAGCTTCGATCGGTGACACTGCAACAGGCAACATCAGAATTATTCTAGCGGAGATCTTCGGGAAAGAGAGAGAGGGGAAACAAACACAGCCCGCAGCCTAGCCTTATTAAAGACAGAAAAAAAATTATTTGACGTGTCGCCATCGACACTTGGAGAGTGACTGACATCCAGAGTGGCCACGGTGCTCGTCGCGGCCGGACCGCGACGGGACGTAGCGTAAACGTACGGCCGCGAGAAGACGATGTCACTCACGCTACGTGGTCCCCCGCGCGCCGTAAATGTGAACTGCCCATGCACGCGCACGGCACACGGCGACGCGGCCGCCTCCGGCCACGCACACGTAGACACGCTTCGTGCGGCTGCGGCTGGCTCCAGCACGCCGGGGTGGCAGCTGTGTTGCGCTCGCGTCGGTCAGGTCGTCCTCCCATTCCCATCCTCTCGACCGGCGACTGGGTAGCACGTTATGCCTCGGTCCGTCGCCGTCGCGCCCGCGACACACCAGGGCGGGCCGATGCTGGCTGCGGCCTGGCGGATTGCCTACGTGAGTCCTACTTACGCACACATCAGCCTGTCCCAGCCGCCGCCGGAAGTGCACGGAAGGCTCCGGCGTGGCCGGGTATGTATGGACGGCGCTCGGGTCGATCAGTCATTGGCGCACCGACGGTGATTAGCAAAACGTTGACTGGCCGTTGACGGAGATTGTAGCAGACTACAAGTAGTGTTCCGATGGCGTCGGGCACTGACCTAGTCTCGTCTCGCCCGCTTGGCGTCGTCGTACCTACGTCCATGAAGTCACGGATGACAAAATCTATCACCAGAACTCAGAACAGGCAAACAAGAAACAGCCTAATTAACGGTGGGTCGTTGGTGTCCAGCATCCAGCAAGAAAGTTCGCACTGGACTAAAAATTGCACCCTCGACGTGGACCCGGAGCAGTCACTGTACCCAAAGCGAACAGAAAATGCAGAACACAGAACCCACCAATGAGGCAATGACCCAAACCCGACTAACACGCACACGCTCTGGAATGCTCGATCGATCAGGATGTCGCGATTTCGGAGACCAGGGACTGGGAGAGCCACAGAGATCGAGCACAACCGACGAAACGCACCCACCCACCCACAGGAAAACGCACCCATGTGTGGTGCACGCACGGTGCCGATCAAAAGGGACTCGACGGCTGGCCCCGCCGCACCGGCCGGCCACCGTCCATGCTTTCCAGACGAGGGGTGGTCGGAGCTTGACCGGCAGCCGGGCGTGCCGGAGGAACGAGAGGCCGTCCGCCGCGCGGGGATGCATGCGTGCGGCGTGCCTCGTGCTTGCGGGCTTGCATGCGGCGGCCTGTTGGGTCGTCCAAGCGTTCCCATGCATCCGGTGGGCCTCGGGCCTCCGGCCACCAGCGCCTTCGTGGATCCGGTCAGCGGGGGGAATTTCGCTCTGGGTGCGGCAGAATCCGGTGCGAATGTTTCTCAGCACAACGGATCACTGTCACTTTGATCAGGGCCGTCGTCGGCCGGGGGCATTTGTTTACCGAGCACTCTAGAAGATTAGACCAATGTACATTAGAATGATAGAGAGCAAAACCAGGTAAACAAAAGTCTCAATCAGTGAATGTTTCAGTGCAAAACCAGGCCAATAGCAAGTGAAAGACGTGCCTTTGTTACGGTGAAAAAGTGTAGGACACTTGGGTCAAAGGCACGCACGCACGGCACACCTGAAAGGCGTGACCACCGGCTAGGTTGTGACTTGTGAGTTGTGCCGGCGCACGTAATTAAGATCAACCTCGAAACCTCGCGGAAACGCCCATGGCAGAGGCGGACCGACCTATAGGGCAAGCTAGGGCGGCCGCCCTAGGTCCCCTCCAGCGAGCACCACTAGTACCTCCCTGTTCTCCGGCCAGCGACGGCGTCCGTCGAAGTGCGAGAGCAGAGCAGCTGCGCAGGTCCGATGCGGCGACGACGGGAGCCGGGAGGTTGAAGAAGGTGCCCCTGCTGCCTACTGGGCCGTCTGGCCGTTTGAAGAATGGCCCATTTTCTGGCCCAATTTGGCCCTTAGGTTTAAGCATCGCACACACCAGACACCAGAGGCAGAGCCGCAGAGGGCGAAACGTGCTCCGCGCTCGGGCTCGGCGGCGGCGCTCCAAGCCGTGCTCCCTGCCTCCCCATCCCGCCGTCCCTACTCCCTAGTCTCTACGCCGGCAGCCAGCGAGGAGCGAGCAGCGGCGGGCATCCCTGCGCGGCTGCGCCCAGGGGGCCGAAGTGCCGAGCCGGCAAGCCCCAAAGAGGCGAAGACGCCATCAGGCAGCAGCAAGCCAGCATCCTCGCCGGCGGACCTGGAGGAGCACGTCGTCACACGCTTAGTAGGTCCGCGCGTTCAGGCCATGCCCGTGCCCCATTCTTCTGGCTCTGTGTGGTCCTAGAAAGGTGTGTCTTCTCTTTGTACTTCGCTGGTGATGTGATGTATCATGATGCTCTTTAGGTGCTTGTTGAATTGCCTGTGAGTCAAAAAGGTGTGTCCAGATTGCCTATGAGTAAATCCTACCCAACGATGTAGCCTTTAAGAAACTGCAGTCTATTTACAAAAAAAAAAGTTGAATTATTGTAACATGAAATTGTAGTTAAAATTAGTGTATATGCGCAAGAGGAAAAGAGAGCAGAAAAAGAAATATAGGGGTAGGATGTGTTTTGGGTAGTTTGATGGAGGGGGGGAAAGTCACATTACCAGCAATAGGAGATCGTCTATATGCATATTTGAGCATAGAGTATAGTTAATTTGTTAGAGAGGCTCTAACAAATTTGGTATTGTCATTATGCAAGCCATTGCGAATTTGTGGTTTGATTACTTGGTAGTCGTTCTACAACTTTCTTTCATAATATGCATTTTGTCATTTTTAGCTGAAATTTATAGTCTAAGTTCGCTCTACCTCAATTCTCGGGCTGGGTCCGCCACTGTGTGTGTTCTTCTCATCTTCTGTGTGTAGCAGTTGTCGAAATTCAAAACAAAATGTAGGCTGAACATCACCAATTTTTCTGAACTTATGTTGTCTTTGCAGTTTACATCTACGGAACTCCTGTCCTGTGGCATTACCAGTTCATAGCAAGTTCCTGGGCCTGAAGACCATCTGGGCATCTATCATGTTTGGGCAGCATCATGTCAAGTCGATTCTACTCAATCAGTCCACTGCCCCAAGGACAACATAATTGACACGACGCTGCTAATTAAATTTCCTTCCTGTCAGTGTTTCTGGTTGTCGGTAAAGCTGCCTAACCACCACCGCCGACATGATGCTGAAAGGCGAAAGGTTCGGGCCAGCGTATCATAAGGCCAGTCTCAATCGAGTTTCATCAGAGTTTCATGGGCATTAATTATACTGATGTGACACCATATTAATGAAGAGAGAGATGATAAGAATTTTATGGGAGTAGAGAGAGTTTCATGGGGATGAAACTCTTCTGCACTGTTTCCAAAATATGGATGTGTTGGAAACAGTGACATGAAATCCCCACTGAAACTGGTCACAGGACATGAAATCCCCACTGAAAGCAGATACGTCGATCCCTAGACCAGCAAAGTAACGAATTAGACAATAAGGACCGGAAGGTGTCCTGGGCGCAGCCGCGCAGGGATGCCCGCCGCTGCTCGCTCCTCGCTGGCTGCCGGCGTAGAGACTAGGGAGTAGGGACGGCGGGATGGGGAGGCAGGGAGCACGGCTTGGAGCGCCGCCGCCGAGCCCGAGCGCGGAGCACGTTTCGCCCTCTGCGGCTCTGCCTCTGGTGTCTGGTGTGTGCGATGCTTAAACCTAAGGGCCAAATTGGGCCAGAAAATGGGCCATTCTTCAAACGGCCAGACGGCCCAGTAGGCAGCAGGGGCACCTTCTTCAACCTCCCGGCTCCCGTCGTCGCCGCATCGGACCTGCGCAGCTGCTCTGCTCTCGCACTTCGACGGACGCCGTCGCTGGCCGGAGAACAGAGAGGTACTAGTGGTGCTCGCTGGAGGGGACCTAGGGCGGCCGCCCTAGCTTGCCCTATAGGTCGGTCCGCCTCTCCCCATGGTAAAGTCGCAAGCCCGCAGGATGCTACTATTACTGCAGCGCAGGCTGCATGATGAGACTGAGCCTGGTTTAGTTCCTAAAAACTTTCCAAAAAAGTGCTATAGTAATCGTTACATCGAATCTTTGGACGTATGCATAGAGCATTAAATGTAGGTAAAAAATAACTAATTATACAGTTTGTCTGTAAATGTCGAGACAAATCTTTTGAGCCTAGTTAGTTCATGGTTGGACAAATTTTACCAAATAACAACGAAAATGATACAAGAATTTTTCCAAAAAAATTTTGCAATCTAAACACGCCCTGAAAAAAATCAAAAGATTCCGGTAATACGACACGGACAGTGACACGATGCAGTAACAAAGTTTGCAGCCTGCTTTTCCTGGGAGGTCCTTGCTGCTAGTCAGTCGCCGCTGCTACACTGCTTGCATTGCATGCCTGTGACTATTCACTAATAATATTGACGGTTGGAACCCTACCGGGTGAGCAACATCCTCGCGTGTCGCGTGCGCACGCGACGCCGACAGGCCGGAAAAACCTGGTGTGTACAGTGTGCTTGACGGGTCTTGCTACACTAGCAGTAGTACTGGTACCTGTTAGTAATAGGGCGCGGTCAAACGTCATGAGCAACGGAGGACCAGGAGCAGAGACCGGCCCGCGGTGCTACCTACACTCGCTCGCTCCAGGGTCTGAAAGGTCAGCTGGTACGGTCCCGGTGGCTAGAGTCCACGCAGCTGTGGCCGGAGAGTTTGAAACGGCCGAGGGCAGGTCCGTGTTGACGCCATGAATGTCAACACCAAACACGCCCTTGGCTAGCTTGACCGAGCGGCGGGGCAGCGGTTTGTCGACGAGACCGGGGGCGAGGGGGAGCTCCGGCCACGGCGCCGGGGAGATGCAATGCAACCTGGCTTTGCCTTTGGGTGGGAAATAAACGGACGAGACGGAACTTTACGGCATGATTGGCAGGCGCTGGAAAAGGGGTTTGAAACTCGCTTACGAGTATTTTTCTTGTTTATTCAAACCTTTTGACCAGCAATTAGTCTACTATACTAGTACATTTTTATCGCACAGAATTGATGCCATTAAACACACGGTAAAAAAATGTTTGCTCATGATTATAGTTTTATATCGTATCTGAAGCACTGATAGAGTAGTTTTGGGTCAAATTCTTGTCCTATATCATAAATTTTGCCTGGTTGTTCTTGCTCACCTGGTCGGTCTGTCGGTTGGTCTTGGTCCCGTGTGGCAATGCGCAGCAGAAGCATCGGGTTTCAATCCAGAGTTCCACTCTCTGAGGGCTCTCCGGTTCCAGGTCCTAGTTATCATGCTGTGGTAGTGGGGTACATCGTGGTCCGTGGTCAGCAAGTTGAGAGCAGATAGATAAGCAGCCAGCCAGAAGCTGAAAATCCTCTTGGAGTCTGAACAGCTGGGTTCAGAACGACGAACCACCAGGCACAACTTTGCAATGCTGTACTACTCCGTAGGAGTATGCTCGTTCAGTCCAACACCTCAGCTGCTTTGCGCGAAAGCAGATACGTCGATCCCTAGACCAGCAAAGTAACGAATTAGACAATAAGGACCGGAAGGTGTACTGTTATGATACGCTGACCCGAACCTTTCGCCTTTCAGCATCATGTCGGCGGTGGTGGTTAGGCAGCTTTACCGACAACCAGAAACACTGACAGAAAGGAAATTTAATTAGCAGCGTCGTGTCAATTATGTTGTCCTTGGGGCAGTGGACTGATTGAGTAGAATCGACTTGACATGATGCTGCCCAAACATGATAGATGCCCAGATGGTCTTCAGGCCCAGGAACTTGCTATGAACTGGTAATGCCACAGGACAGGAGTTCCGTAGATGTAAACTGCAAAGGCAACATAAGTTCAGAAAAATTGGTGATGTTCAGCCTACATTTGGTTTTGAATTTCGACAACTGCTACACACAGAAGATGAGAAGAACACACATCAATCCAACGCTTTAAGCATGTTCAAAGATCCAAGGGCCATTAGTGAAGCTACACGTTGCTACCTTAGCCTGTGTAGGTGCAAAACACTAACAAAAATGATGAATCTATTAGAGGGGGGGGGGGGGGGGAGAAGGTAATTTATAAGATTGCACTTATAAGAGTAAAAAAGTTTGAAAGCTTCGATGTCAACCCGAATAGTCAAGTGCAGCAGTACAGCCTTTCACCACTTTAGCAGGTAGCACTAGAACAGAAGTCTAAGGAAGTTAAGATAAACTAACCAGCATTGTTCAAAAGAACTTCAGTGGAGTATCTTAGAAGGATTATCCCCCCTGAATCAACTAAAAGGTGTTGACTATACAAACAAAAAAAAAGATCAAAGGAAGATAATCATCCATACAGTGAGCAAAATGGAGATAAGTAAAAGGTGATCATGCATACCACAATTTCAGTCTTCCAAGGTATCCAAGCTGGAGAGCTTTCTGTAGTTGTGCAAGACTCTGCCCAATTCAGGAATTACACCATAGCAAACAAGAGTTTTCAAATGATAGACATGCTAACCTAACCAGTCTAGGATGTAAGATATAAATGTAGTAAAGTAAGGTTGGACACATAATTCGCTACCATCGATGAAAGTAGAAGAAAAGATGTATGAACTCATGCAATGGCCATAACAGAGAAATTAGAGGGCTATCCGCTAATGCAATATCCATAGCATTAGTGCTTATACAGCTTCTTTTCAAAGCATATTAGCTGCCTTATGTCTTAACTCCTACTGCAGCAACAGCAAACAAGGCCACCTGCATGTAAATATACAGCAGTAGTGTCCTAGAAAATATACAGCAGTACGAGCCAGAGGTTAATATAATTGGCATAAGGGGAAATTTGATCAAATTCAATGGACTTATCTAACTGAGAATAAGGTTAATATAACAGAGCATGAGCCTGCATTTTGATTATTATCATACTAAACACAATATCACAAGGCTGGTTATCTTGAAATGGCACAAACATGGGGTCCAGACACCTTACAAGATAAGCACGGCCATCCGTCAGAAGTAACTTGAGCTCCAAATGTGTAATGATTCTTTAAATGCCACTTCTGTTACATTAAAGTAAGCAATCACAACTAGGAATTGATTTCACATTAGACCCAAACCCAACTTTTCTAGTCTACTAAAACAAAGGAATAGTTACTATACTGATCTCAGAGGCAAAGGCCTAATATCCATGTATGTTTTTTATTTTATAACAAACAACTAAAAAATGGATCACTTGTTTCTAAACAAAGTACTCCAGGAACTGCTATAATAATATAAAGGTGCAAGCCCACAATATCCTGCTCCTTAAACCTGGCTACACATTTCACCTTAACCTAAATCCAGGGGCAAGTATCTCCAAACAGAAACAAAGAATACTGATCCAAAGTACAGGCCTGAAATGGCTTATATTTTGGATATGAGGGTGCGTTGGCTAAATGTGCATCCAGAAAGTAAACATCAAATCATGTTTACAATCCAATGTGCTATGTAAGTATGCATAAAAAATTGCAACTACAATCAGCCAAACAGGCATGATATTGGACAGCATTGTTACAGAAAGAACAAAAAAGATGGAGAACTAAGCTCTACACTACAACATGCCTGAAGCAAAGAGGACTTACAACCAAAATTGAAGCAATTTGTAAGTGCTAACCTACTCCACCACTACATACAATGATGTTAAAAGTGCATACATGCCCTTGAATTAATCATGACTCAAGAAGAGTGAATAGTTTGATCTAACAACAAAGCTTCATTCTTGATCAAGCTGTTAGAAAGAACATCTCTTGAGCACAACTTGCTTAGCAATTCTCTTGCCTCCTTCAAATCGCCCTCATAAGCCAAACCTTCAATGAGTACAATGTAGGTCAATTCATCAGGCATACAACCACAAGACACCATATCAGCAAGCACATCAATAGCATAATCTGTTTTCCCAATTCTGCAAAGCCCTAACAGTACTGTATTGTAGAGTACTGTCTGAGGTGATATGCCTGAATCTTGCAGCTTATGAACCACCTGAACAACCTCTTCAATTTTATCCTCTTTATTCAGACTCTCAGTTAACAACTGGTACATCTTATCTGTGTTGAATCCTTTGCTGGCCATTTCATTCAACAACTCAAGGGCTTGTTCCATCTTGCCAGCCTTGGCTAGTCCACCTATTATTGTACTGTAAGTGGTTGAATTAGGATTGCAGCCTTTCTCAGGCATTTGCTTAAAAACTTCAAAAGCCTGCAAAATCAATCCCTTTTGACACCAGAAACTAATTATAGTATTGAATGTCACGTTATCTGGGAGGCAATCATTGTGGGACATCTTAATCATTAGCTCCTCAGCATCCTGCCACCGATCAGCGCTGCACAAACCCTTTAGCAGAGTGTTGTAGGTGACGATATCAGGTTTACAACCAAAGGATTGCATGTTGCTTAGTAACTCCAAGGCACTATCCACATGCCCTTGCTCACACATCCCACTGATGACAGCATTGTAAGTAACAACATTTGCCATGCATCCATGCTTTGACATTTTCTCTAGATACCGAGTAACCTTCTGGAGCAATCCTTTTCGACACAAGGTATTGACGATCACATTGATTGTTGCTTCGTTTGGTGGGCAATTCTCTCGAACCATCTCGTCTAGAAGCTCATCAGCATCCACCCATCGCTCAATGCTACAGAAACCCTTCAAAACAGTGTTGTAGTTGACAGTGTTGGGCTTGCAACCTCTAGAAGGCAAGCTGTTCAGAAGCTCGCATGCCTGGTCTACATCACCTTCTCTGCACATAGCGTCGATGATGACATTGTACGTCACGACGTTGGGCTCGCACCCCTCTGTGCGCATGAGGTCGATGAGCTCCATGGCCTGCCGGTATCCTCTCCCCTTGCACGCCGCCTCGAGGAGGATGTTGTAGGTGACCACGTCGGGCGCGCAGCCGCGGCAGAGCATGCCGTCGAGCACGCCGAGGGCGTCCGCGACCCGCCCGCGCTCGCAGAGCGCGTGGATGAGCGGGTTGTAGGCGTACGCGCTGCTGGCCTGCACGTGCGCGGGCATGCTGCCCACGACGCGGCGCGCGTCCTCGAGCAGGCCCGCGCGGCAGTACCCGTCGACCAGCGCGCCGTAGGTGGCGGCGGTGGCCTCGGGCCCGCACGCCTCGACGACGCGCGCGGCGTCGGCGGGGCGGCCCCGCCGGCAGAGGTCGCGGACAAGCCGATTGGCGAGCGGAACGTCGGGCGGGCGCGGCGAGGAGCCCACGAGGCGGAGCGCCGCGTCGAGGTCGCCCCGGTGGATCAGAGCGCTGAGGCGGCGGTCCGCCCCGTGCAGGCGGCGCGGTGGCGGCGGAGGCGGCCTAGTGGGCTTGGGGAGACCCGGCGGGCTGGGCCTAGAGCTGCGGACACACAGGCGGCGGCGCGCGGGGAGGCCGGAGTGTCGAGTGTGGCCGGCGGATGAGGGAGAGAAGGGAAGGAGAGCACACACGGTGGGATGCGGCGGCGGCGAAGGCATTGTGCGTTTGGATTTCGATTTCGGCTCTCGGGAAGCGATGGGCCGTGGCTGTGGCCGCGTGGGCGCCGGGCGCGCCGCTGGCAGCCACGGCTGGCGTCCAACAGCTAGCCGTCAAGACTCGTTTGGGTTGATCTCAACTCTCAAGAACCAGGCAAAATTTCGGTCTCATTTTTTTTTATAAAAAAAATGTCAAATATTTTTCTCGCCTGAACACAAGCCAAACAAGTCATAAAAATGTCAAACATTTTTCTCGCCTAAATAAGCCAAACAAGTCATAAAAATGTAAACATTTTTCCTCGCCAGAACACAAGCAAGGCTTAGACGAGAATATAGTGGAAAACAAAATCCAAAATGAAAGTGACAAACTCCAGCGACGGGCGCGAAGTTATACACGTGCAGCCAACCATTTCAACCATTCGAATTAAGTTCTGGGAGAATGTTTAGATGGCAAAGGTTGCAACCCAGGAATTATCCAGGGTGGCAACAGTTAATAAGTTCTTTTTTCGAAACTCAGTTCATAAGTACGATAACGGTAGAGATGAATCCACTTATAACAAGTCCCTATATATCTATTAAACAGCATTGCCCAGGCAAAATGCTGCGCTGCAAAATTTGTGAAACTGACGCAGTTTCTCATGGATCTTCAAGTGATCTGGTCCTCACTTCATTTTACGTTCACCAGCTCCACATCGAAGATGAGAGTTGAGTTCTGTGGTATCTGCCCCACTCTTTTGCTCCCGTACCTGCGAAAGGAGAATCAGGATCCACAAAAGGGCTAGATTGAAACGAACAGCTTCTGATACAAAGTAATATGCAAAGGCATTTTACCCCATGGAAGGTGGAATGGTGAGTCTCCTTTTGTCCCCAACCCTCATACCTGTAAACAAGCACAAAGCATGAAATTTGCACTGATCAATAACTGTGTGTTCAATACAAGATGAAGGGTAAATATATAGTATATACCATTGACACCAACGTCCCAGCCACTGATAACCTGCCCAACACCTGCAAGCAACGCATCATTAAAATCATCCCTCGGTACTAAGCTGGAGTAATGGCAGAAAGCAAGACATCAGCAAGAAGAAATAATTACCTAGTCTGAACTCAAAAGGTCTTCCACCAACGTTGGAGTCAAAAATAGTGCCATTCTTTAGCTTGCCAATATATCTAACAGAAACCTAATAAGAAAAAAAAAATAGCATTGTTAAGGACATCAGATAGGAGAGCCTCAAGTAGTAAAATTGATCATAGCCATGCAAAAAATATGTGCAGGTCATGGAAAAAGCATGTCAACGTTAGAATAGCAATGGGTATTTAGGAGATCATCCCTTTGAAGCTCCTCAGATGGCAAAATTGTTTACCTTCTTCCCACTGGTGGCTTTTTTACCATCAGGTTTGCCCATCTTTACCTCCTGAATTATCATACCATTGGCAAACGTTCTTGTTTGGAGCGGCTCCTTGATATCTGACTCACCAAGTCCAGTTGCTGCCTGACTTTCACTTCTGTTTATGTCATCTGCCTTCTTTTTCTTGTTCTTTTTACTAGCCTCTTGCGCACTTGCCTCCTCATTGTCTTTATGACTGAAATTAGATGAAAGGCAACAATGTCAAACAATAACAAGCCATGCGAATAACATTCCTATGTGAAAAGCTTCTACAAGGCAACATCTCAAGATACTAACATATTGTTGTTCTTAGCAGATTGCTCACTGGCATCACCCTCAGAAGCACTTTTGTTCTTGTTTTTCTTTTTCTTCTGTTTTGTACTGACAGGATCAGCCGGAGAATCGTGTTGCTTAATCTCCTTTTCTTCGTTGTTTACTTTTCCAGTGTCCATAGCAGTGCTTTTGTCCTTGGCCTTTTTCTTTTTCTTTGATGATGCCCCATCAATTTCAGCCTTTACCTCCCTATTACCACAAGTAAATTTACAAAATAATGAAGCATGTTACTATACCATGAATTAAGAAATATCCTGGGGCAAAAATGTACCCTGAAGAGTCACCACAATCGCTAGTGGCTCCACTTTTTCTTTTCCGGTCTTCAGTGCTAGTCTCCTTGACTTTTCCACCTTTCTTGTTTGAAACACTCTCAGAACTCTTCTTTGATTCAGAAAATGATACAGGAAAACCATCTTCATCTTCACTTTCCAAGGATTCGGTAGGTGGATTTCTTACAGCAAGCTGAAGTTGAGACTCATCACCATTTTCACGGCTTCGCTTCTTCTTCAATCCCTTCTGCACTTCAGCAACAGCAGCCTTGTCATCCTCTTCAATTTCCTCAATAACAACTGCAAAATTTATTAAGGGTAAGGAAACCCATTAAAAATATGTTGGCCGGCACCTAAGGTGTATGACTTTATGAGGTAATTTCGATGCCAACTAGAAGTGCAATTCAATCTAAATGAATGCATGGTAATGCATTTTTTAATGCGAATGAGATAATTTCAATGCCAATGAGAAGTGTTCAATCCAACTAAACTTGTGAAAAGGTATAGAATAACTAACACGTCCTGCAACTACAGCATGCATAAGTCCTGTAACGTTTTAGTGTATTAAAAGGAGGTTCATGACACATGAAATGCCCAATGAAGTTTCACAAGAAGTTCCACACTGACAATTAATAATTCACAACAGCCATCTTTTGTTGATATGTTTTATATACAAACTTCAAATCAATAATACATTTATTTTTCATCAGTTACTCATAAAGCTATTTGCTACACACCCCTAACCAAACCTAACCAATATTACATTTATTTTCATCAATTATTCAAGGGCATATGAAATTATAATTCCCACAAACAGTTCATATCATAGCTGTGGACTGTGGTTCAACTATTCTGCTTCGTAACTTTCAACCTATAAGCTTATATTAACAACAGCAGTGCTAAAAAGAAAGGGAAAATAGCACACCTCCATTAACCAACGGTAGCGATTCTATGAAAGGAAAAAAAACATAACTAGAGATAGACCATGTTCTATGGTTCAGAATAATGATCAAGGAGGCATCGCAAAATATAAGTAACATTCACAGAGATTTCCTAAGGGCATTCTTTCACAGATCATATGACAAGGCAAATGGGCAATGGAACAATATGTAATGCCTTACCTGAACTTTTGCCCCTACCCCGATTGTATGCCATCTCATCATCATCAGACTCTGAATCATATTCTGAATCATCATCTTCACTGTCTGAATATCCCATAACCTGTCAGTAGATACTAACATGAGTTGTGCAAGAGGATAAAAATTTGTGTACAGCCTGTCGTTGTCTGGTGGATCATTACCATGTTACCATCGTCGTCCTCCTCCAAGAAACCATCTTCATCCGAACCTTGAGAATCGCTCCCAGAATCACTGTCACTCCTATCTTCCCCACACACATCACTGACAAAAATATTTAAGGAAAAACAGAGTCCCCACAAGAACAAAGAACATCCTGCAGCAATTTACTACAAAGATAATCATCTGAAGCCTTCCTACATCATCTACAACAGAGAAAGATAATAAACTGATGCTAAGACAGCAAAAGGATACGTCATATAGTATCCAGCGAGGTGGATGCTCCTCGTCCCAATCACTGAGAAAGTGACTTCCTCCTCAAACTCTAGCTCCAGGTGGCATGTCTCCGACTGCTCCGGCATGAGGACGCAAAGGAAAACGGGATCTTTGTTCTCGATACTGCACTGTAGCACACACCTCTTCACGCCGGTACCCTTCTCCCCCTTACCGACCTCAACCCCTAGCGTCGCCTGCGTTGCCATTTGCCAATCCAAAAATAAATAAATCACATTTGCCGCAACATTAGATATATGCTACAACTATAAGCCTCCAAGAGAAGACCTAATAAACCCGTTGACCATCTAAGTGTAAGGAGGAGACATTGAGGAGAAGCAGACCTGGGTGAGGCGCAGGCGGCCGATAAAGTCGCCGTGGGTGAGGGTGTACGGCTTCCCGGGCTTCACTTCTACACCTGCGAAGCACGCAATAGTCCGGTCAGACAAACAGGAGCAAGCGCAGTGGAAATTGGCAGCAACATCGGTAGCCCCGTAACGATTCTTACCCCAGAACGACGACATGGTTCCGGCGGCTGAGCGAATGAATGCTTCGCGCGGCGGCGTCTCGGTGAGGAGACAGGGTAGGGGCTAGGGTTGATATGGGTGGGGGATGTGCAACAGTGGAAGATTCGAGAGGGTTGTGGAAGAGCCGGTCAGGCGGCGAGCGGACAAGGGAGCGCAGGGCCGCAGCTTAAAACCCTAAAATTGGGGTTTAAGCGGCGGGCGGCGGCGGAGGGAAGGGAATGGATGGACTATGGAGTGTTGTTTTGCACTTTGGCCCTCCAGTATACGTGATATGGGCATATGGCCTGACCACTTTGAATTGGGCCGGTTGGCACACTGAGACCCGTTTGGGACGGGAAATGTTTCGCCATTCTACAAAGTTCGTCGTTTTGGATCGGAAAAAGTCCATTTTTTTTCTCCGGACTTTTGCGAAAGTCCACTTTTCCGAACTTCAAAATCAGGGAAATTACCTCTCTTAACTTTTGAAATCGTGCGTTTTACCTCCCTGACCCGGTTATAAACGGTTTTGAAGGCGGTTTTGTCTTTTTCTTTTTTATTTATTTTGACTGAATCTTTGAAAAATCACAGTAAATCACAAAAAAATCATAAAATAGAAAATCGAATTTGGTTGGACTCCACATGAATAGATCTACACAATAAATATACAATATGGTATGCTTTAGTACAAAGTTTTTCTGTAGATTTTGATCTATTCTTTTATGTAATTAATTGGAATAATTCATAACTGCAGTTTCTATAGTCCAATTGTGGTAAATTTTTTATGGTGGCCTAATTATTATATGCTTAAATTGTAGTAAAAATTTCATACTCATTGGATCTTAAATATAAATAAATCTATAACTAAGTTATACATGATCCAATGAGTATGAAATTTTTACTACATTTTAAGCATACAATAATTAGGTTGCGATAAAAATTTTACCATAATTGGACCATAGAAACTATATTTATAAATTATTCCACTTAATTACAGAAAATTATAGATCAAAATCTACAACAATAACTTTATACTAAAGCATATCATATTGTATATTTATTGTGTAAATCTATTCATATGGAGTCCAATAAAATTAGATTTATATGTTCACTGTGTAAATCTACTCATGTGGAGTCCAACAAAATTGAATTTTCTATTTTATGATTTTTTTTGTGATTTACTATATTTTTTCAAAGATTCAGCTGAAATAAATAAAAAAGAAAAAGACAAAACCGCCTTCAAAACCGTTTATAACCAGGCCAGGGAGGTAAAACGTACTGTTTCAAAAGTTGAGGGAGTTGGTTTGCCCGGTTTTGGAGTTCAGAAATAAAAAACTAACTTTCGCAAAAATTGAGGGAGGAAAAGTTAATTTTTTTCCTTTTGAATTCGCAGCTCTGAAATAGACACATCTGTCCGTGACCAATCTAGTTTTATTTGGAATTTATGCGAACAAGGGAAAAACATAGGATTCTCGTTCTTATGGATCCAGTTATAGTAGTGTCATTTACAAATGGTTTATGAAATTTCTCCTGTGTTTGATTTTGTTGGAAACTATGAGAAAAAAAACATCCGTTCAAACCTCGTTATTTTCTTGTTACGTGTGTTCTCTCAGCAGGTCATCCAAACACTTAGAGCCCGTTTAGTTCCCAGAAAATTTTGCAAAATTTTTCAGATTCCTCGTCACATCGAATCTTTAGACACATGCATGAAGCATTAAATATAGATAAAAAAATAAAACTAATTACACAATTCAGACGAAATGAACGAGACAAATCTTTTAAGCCTAATTAGACCATGATTAGACACTAATTGACAAATAACAATTAAAAGTGCTACAGTGTCATTTTGCTAAATTTTTGACAACTAAACCGGCCCTTATTCATGTGTGTTTTATTCTGTATTTGGAGCCTTAGAGCAAGGCCAGTAGTTAGCTCTTCACTGTATATGGCTCACTTTCTCTCTCATAAAGTTTTTTTTTTTAGTTTTTGTGTATAAGATAGCTATAAGCTTACACCCCATTTCCCTTCCCCTCATCTTCTCTTTCCCCCACCTCGGTATTCAGCCCACCTACAGCCTGTTATTATACTTGCTCTAGTAATTCGTAGATCTATGTTTTGATTTCATAAACCTTGTCAAAAGTGGTTCAATTATATTTGTCGATCTCTATGAGATTCTGTGAGAGCATATTTTATGATGCTTCATATGTCAAATTATTTTGTCAAATGGTTTACCAAACCAGTTTACCGGTTGAGCTGATCATAGAAAAAAAACAAAACGCTTCACTACTGAAGCGAACCTGAACCAAACGGGACCTTACACATGCTGCCTCTCCTTTTGCCCTTCGAGGTATCCTTTTCTCGATCGCATAAGTTACTTATTGTAATGCTCTCACAGATTCTAAATACAAGTTCGTTAAGAGACTGATATGGTCTGCAATATTACATTTTGACTAGATCAAAAAAAATTGTTTCTCGATACAAATAGTCTGCGGCTGATAAGCCGATTGATGCTGATTTGTTGTGAGAGAAAAACACTGTACTATAACTGATAAGTTCAAGCGAACAGAGCGATTATAACAAAAGCATGTTCCGACGTGCATACAATAACATCAGCCTTGCTTTATCAGTTCTGCATGACCGTTTATTTATTGGTGGTCAAAGAAAAAAATCACTATAGATGAAGTTAAATGGGCTTATATCACGTTTTACCATGTTTGAAGCTAAACCAACTTATATTTACAATTCGTTTGATAGGGATCCCTAGATTCTCTTGAAAATACTTTAGGTGATAAATCGGAATCGCTTTATAAAACTATTTAGCGGGTATACCGGATTTCGATTTGTAAGAATATATATTTCCCCTTAATAGAAATAAAATTGTGCTTAAAAGTTTTGATTTTTTTTTTGACAAAGAACAACTTAAAATTCATTCTAACTTATTGCATTAGAAAAAAAACTGAAAAATATCAAATAGAAGTAGGAAGCGATGGGAGGAGGAATCAATGCGAAACCAATGAACAACTTAAAACTCAATCTAACTTTTGCATTAGAAAAAAATTAACTGAAAAATATCAAATAGAAGTAGGAAGTGATAGGAGGAGGATCGATGCGAAACCAATATGTGGCCGTTTTGCGTGTGTACATAAAAACCTTGAAACGTTTCTGTTTCCAATCACCGGCTGGAAGTATCTTTTGGTGCCGATTCTTTATGTTCATATGAGAAACAAAATTGTTTCTCCTATATTTCAATAGAACTGGTGGTCAAAATCACATAGTAATTGGAAACAACGGTAAACTTGGGTCAAAGTTTTGGTTTTACCGGAGATACCAAACTGTCGAACAGCATTTCAGCATGCAAAAAATGGGCCTTCACCAATCACCTTCATCACGGTGCGTGCAGGACCAGAGGGGAGTCGGAAGGCTTGTTCACGTCACGCGCATTGGGCTGCTACGTACGCGCACAGCCGCGTTTCCGCCATTATTGCACCTCGCCGGTGGTGGCCGGTGGCGGTACTTGTCGTATGCTCGTAGCTTGCCACAGTCTACACACGCTACGGTGTTCGGTCAGTGTGGGCGTGTTGGTGTGCCCTTGCCGTCCGGATCCGGGGCTGGCGGGCTTGCCGGCTGCAAGCCAGCCACCATGTGTGACACCTCCGACCTCCCACCGAGCGCACCTAAAAAAACCAGGCAGTGAGAAACCGAACCACGCGTCCAGCTCCCTCTCGGCCTCGCACCAGCTCATCCCAGCTCCGCCCTCAGCTCGGGTCTCGGGCTCACCCTCCCCTCCTCCCCGCCTCTCCCCAATCCAACCAGATTCGCCTCGCCTCCCCTCACCTCACCCTTGATGCCACGCCCCCTCCCATGGCGCCACGCCCGCGCCCCTCCCCACCCGCCCGAGCCGCGACGCTGACCCTCCTCCTCCCGCTCCTCCTCCTCGCCTCCCCGTCCCTCCCCTCCTCCGCCGCTGCCCCCTCGCCGCCGACGGTGCCCGCCATGCAGCGGCAGGCCGCATCCGCCTCCGCCTCCGACGCCCCGTCCCCTCCTCCCCCTCCGGCGCAACGGCACCGCCACCGGCACCGGAGGCACCGGCCGCCGCCCCCGCCCCCGCCAACGCCGCCCAGGCGGCGGCGGCTCAACTTCGGGGAGCGGCTCGGGATCGCCTTCGCCGGCGTGGCCGTCGCAATGCAGGTCGTCCTCGGCGCCTTCCTCGCGCTGCGCGCGTGGCAGCTGCGGCGGCTCGACAAGGCCGAGGTGTCCTCCTCCACGCCCCTCACCTGACCCCCGCCCGCCCGCCCGCCCGAAGCTCGCCGTGAGCGTCAGTCAGGTCCGTGGTTTATTTGTGATCTGATCTGATGCTGCTGTAACTGAATGAATCCATGGTGTAGTAGCTGCGTCTGTCCCTGTTCGACGCCATTCTTTCCGTTCTGTTTTACTACCGTGTACAATCTGCTTCTGCTCCGTGCAGGGCTCTAGTTGAGAGGCTATGTGATATGAGAGTTGTGCTGCTTCTTTGATTGTTATTACCGTGCCTCGCCTGATCTAGATTAGTAGATTGTTAGTTCTACTGCTGCTGTGCTATTACAGATTTACAGTGTTCGCTCGTGTGGGGGTTGCAATTGCTTGCTCACTTCTCCAGGTTTGGATGTTAAATGGGCTTCAATGTACAAAGCCATTATTTCCATTATTGCACTGGTACCATATAAATTAACCATCTGTCAGTCGCACTTCTCTTATTTTCACAATCAAGGTCACTCCATGTGGAATGATTGAGTGAAAAAAAAAATCAAACATACAATGTGCACTCGGGATCAAGACTCCATGGGACTCATTACCATATAGGATAGCTTAGTAATTTGAAAGGCTTTTAATTATCCCCTTCTTCCATTGAAGGCCCATTGGGAAGTGCAGGATATTGGTGCAGTTTTGCAAAGCTATATACTATCTAGTGTTCATTAAATTTCATAGATCTGAATGTTTTTACAGTTTTCAGTTCCCAAAAAATCAAAAGAAAACGGACACAGTGCCTCAGTTTCCTTTCTTGAACCAGAAATACTCATTTTGTTACTTATGTAGGAGTACAGAATTACTTAATGTTAATCTTTTTGGCAGTTCTGCAATCACAACATTTCATCATATGTCAGATTAGATAAGTGCATTATTTTCACAACCAATGCAACCTGGCGCTGAAGTTGCCAGGTTATATCTTATGGAATACTCTCAGACGAGCTGAAATTCTCTGTCCGGTCAATAATGCGACGAACCAAAAATGTTTTATGACCTAACAGTGGCAAATGCTGGTTCATTTTCACAATCTATGATAGAACTAAGCATATTTTCCAGATCTTTTACCAGAAAGAATTGTATTGACTTAGCTGTATGCATGTCTTGGCCTGCTCAAGAATGTTTTAAACGGGAAAAGAAAAAAGAAAAACTCATCAGCCGTTCAAGATGAATTGAATTCTGAATGTATGAGAATTATTGGCCATGCATGTGAGACAAGTCAGTGAGTAGTTGTACGCTCGTTTATTCTGGCATGCATCTGGGACAGCTCGAGTGAATCTGTATATTTAGAGGATGATATAGGGGAGAGATGGATGCGGGAGAATTGAGTATAGAGGAGAGAATCTTGATGACTAGGATGTATAGAGGATGAATATAGAGGTCCATAAGTGCGGATAGCCTTAGCCCTGGTGGGTGGCGAGCACTCAATCTGGGCACGAAAAACCGAAAACCGAGAACCGAACCGAAAAACTGAGAACCGAACCGAAAAACCGAACCGATCGGTTTCGGTTCCTAATTCGGTTTCAGAAATCCAGGAACCGAAATAACCTGGGTCAATTCGGTTCCAGGGTTCGGTTAACCAAATTAACCCGCAGGAACCGAATTAACCTCTTGTTTTCTTATTCCTCTTCACAATCATGACTTCATCTATGCTTGAAACTTGAATAAGTGTGTGTGGTTGTGTGCTGCTGTGGAATTGTGCTAGTGTGCTGTATGACTGGAGCCTGGAGTGGAGGCTGCATGTTTCATTTCATTACTGTTTGTTGTTTGAGTCTTTGAGAATTGTTGTTTATTTGCCTTAGCATTTGAGAGAACAATCATATTGTGTGGTACTGTTTATTGTGATGCATTGCTCTTAAAATTATCCCTGTTGAGTACATGAAAATGAGGCAAAATGCTGCTGAAATTTTTAATTGAATGAGCTATTTTTTAAGTTCCTGAAAATTTCGGTTCCTTCGGTTAGAACCGAAACCGAACCGAAGGAACCGAAACTGAATTACCTCGGTTCCAAGATTTCTCAGGAACCGATCGGTCCCTTGTTCTGCTAGAACCGAATTAGTAGGGGAACCGAAGAACCGAACTGAACCGAACCGAAGAACCGAACGCCCAGTCTGAGCGAGCACGCACAGCGGCGGCGGCCATGGGTGAGCACGCACAGCGGCGGCGGCCATGGGCAGCACCCAGAACTTCCGTGCATGCTCTGAGAGAGTTAGGAGAAAGGAGACGAAGGAGGAAGAAAGAGTGCTGATAGGGTGACTTGCGGGTCCTGCATGTCAATTATCCAATCCACCAGACCTTAGCACTTTATCCAAATAAAAAACTATGATGGATCGGCGTTTGGATATAGGGATACAGAGAGTGAGATAGGGATAAGAAAATGGATGAACGCTAGGATTAAATAAGACGTAAAGAATGGATGGATAAGATACAATATTACCCTTCGGAGGAATGGGATATCCCTATCCCCATCCCCATCCCAGTGCCATCCAAACGCCACCAGTAAACATGAAATGAGTCAAAACCAAGCTTAAAAAACCGGGTTGGGTCCAAAACCATTCTCTATAGTCCCCAAACCAAAAACACGCTAAGTTGTGCCATGTCACAAATCAAACGATTAAATACAAAGTCTATACAATGGGTCATCTATTTGAATGTCTACAAATTGTTGAATGGATGCATAGTACAGTGATCAACCATAATAAGATTTGTATACTATTTTATTGTTCTTTGATACAAATGAGATCAAGCGTAGATAAGATGGTCACGATTACAAAATAAGATTTCAACTAAATAAATAAGAAGGCATTCATGTATTCACTTTATGTTGATCATATAACTAGTTGATTGTGTGATGTTTTGAGGCATTGCTTAGTTTGAAACTTATAACTAATCATGCCATCAAAGTGGTAGACATGCCATGTCTTAATAGAATCTATACATATGGTGGAGCATGGCATCAAGGTTGGTGTTGTCTTCCACATTTTTCTATGCACTCATAGTTTGATAGATCCTCATGGTTGTTCTAGGTCAGATAGAGTGCAAATGATAATTTTAATAAATAATGAGCACGAATATGAATAACAAAACAATAAGAATAGAAATAATTAAGTTCCAAACAATTATAAATAGATCACCAACAACTGTATAACATTTTTAGAAAGAAATTCTACTAGTTTTAATTTTTAAGAAAAATATTTTTTATATTTTTTAAAGATTAAACCATACTTTTATTAATTTTAGAAATAAATAATCGCTTTGAAAATGACTTTGGACCGAATGGGGGTAGTGTTTGGTACGGTTTCGATAGTTAACAGTTGTCTTGTACCAGATTTTGTAGTTTAGGGTTGAGAATCGAACTAATGGGTAAGTCTGAGGTTTAAAAACTAGACTTTCACCTAATTGCATAGTTGTTAAAATCTGTATTCTATTGTCCCATGTTGTGACTTTGTAATTTTAGTTGATTTTACGGTTCAATTAAATGGAATCTATGATTCTGTGAGTTTAGTAGTTATGATTGTATGATTTGAGATCTTACCATTGGAGTTCTGATCCGATTCAAGATCATGATTTGCATAGCCTCGCCTGATTATTTTGTATCCCTATACTATATCTCTCTGTGTGCTTTTTGTTACATCCAAACCTTCTGAAAGGATCGAGATGTCGATCTATAGTGAGGTAGAATAGGCCTAAATATAAATCATGAGATTACGTGTCACTCAATACTCACTTAGGATTTCTTGAACATTTATGCTAGGGTTGGGAAGATTTATTAGGCCGCGATGATTTTGATACTTGTTTTCTACGTATACTTTGTTGTTTTTGGCTATTTTAGCTAACCAAGGATGAAGACTGAATTATCTTGACTTAATTGTTGCATCATGAGACCAGAGAAATCAGTTTAGTTCGTATGATTTGGTTAGTTATGCTATGCCCACAAGGGTCAAAGAGTTTAATTCATGTAAGGGCGTACTCAACAAGATAGATGCAAACACGCATCGAGGGAATTGTAGATAACCCAACTTGATTTCTCTATTGTTCACATTTTCATGCTCTGGTGTTATATCTTTTTTGTTTTTCCCTTATCTCTCCATATGAAAAGGTCCTAAAGAAACTTGACATTGTAGTTGGCAAGCAACTCAAATATTTTTAAATTTTTTCTTCAACTCTTAACTTGGAAAGGTTGTCAGAAACGATCAAAGTTGATGGCAACTTCCATACTGCAGCTACTGTTCCTATTCTGCATTCCGAACATGGATTGAAATATTTTGGGAGAAATCTGAGTGCCGAAAACTTGAAATTGTAGTTGACAAGCGACTCAGATATTTTTTAATTTTTTCTTCAACTCTCAATTTGGAAAGGTTGTCAGAATGATCAAAGTTGACACCAACTTCCATACTGTGGCTATTGTTCCTATTCTGCATTTCGAACATGGATCGAAATATTTTCGGGAGAAATCTCAATGCCCAAAACTTGAAATTATAGTTGACAAGCGACTGAAATATTTTTCAATTTTTTCTTCAACTCTCAATTTGGAAAGGTTGTCATAAACGATCGAAGTTGACAACTGTGGCTACTGTTCCTATTCTGCATTGTGAACATGGATTGAAACGTTTTGGGGAGAAATCTCATAGCCAAAAACTTGAAATTGTAGTTGACAAGCGACTCAATTTTTTTAAATTTTTTCTTCAACTCTCAATTTGGAACGGTTGTCATAAACAATACACCAACTTCTGCCTTGTTCGTCTCCACTACTTCAGCAGGACTTTTTAACGAATGAACGGTATTTTCTTTCCCAACAAATCAGTATAAGCCAAATTTCAGCGGAACAAGCAGCACATGCTCGCAACCGTTCCTATTCTGCATTCGGAACATGGATTGAAAATTGAAATCTTTTTTTTTCGAGAAATCTCAGTGCCGACGTGGCACTCCAGTGACGCGCTGCTTTTCCCCCATTGGTCCACCCAGCGTGGCGGCCCTGTACGTGTACCAAGAAGCAGCACTATGTGTGACTGACTAGCTGGTCCCAGTAAATCCACCCCACCCGTCATTCACAGACCCCGCATATACCCACAGGCCCTCTTCTGTCATCGCTCACTCGCCCGCTCCGTCTACCACCACTTCCCTCCTCATCGACGAACTCGTAGCGGCGGCGGACATGGCGAGCGACGGTGCGGCGGCTACGCCGGCGAAGGTTACCCCAAAGAAGGCCAATCTCCTCGACCCGTACTCCATCAAGCACCTTCTCGACGAGACCATCTCCGATGTACACTATGCTTCACCCTAAACCCTAGCCCCCTCCTCCCTCTCCTTCCCCCTTCTCGATCGCTCCTCCCACTTGGTTCCTCTAGATTTTTTGTCTGACGAGGTGGTTTTCGTGATGCGCTCAGGTCGTGAAGAGCAAGGGCTACACCGAGGACACCCGGCTGGGCAACTGGAAGCTGGGGATCGGGGCCGCCGTGATCGCTGTCGCCCTCCTCGCGCAGTTTTACCCCAATAAGTTCCCGCAGAACCGCGAATTCCTCCTCGGCTGCATCGCACTATATCCTTTTCTTCACTGGGTTTGCCCTATCTTTTGGTTATGATGATGAATCGACGCTAGATCTGATTTCGGTTGGGAATCGTGTGGAATTGTTGTTTGTTGCTGTTGATCCTTGACTTACATGGCTCGATACGTATGTGGTGCTGAATGTGGTGCTGCTGATCCTTAGCTACACCAAGGAGAAGGATGCCATCCTCTTCACGCACCCTCCTGCGGTTTGTCTCTATCTGGACTTGTTGCTCTTGAATTCTGACTTTCCAAGTGTACATGTTAATGTGCAATCTATTTTACTTTCTTCCTGACCAGAGTCAAATTGTTAACTTCAGCTTGTGTATCTGCATATGTTAGATATATGCTTGATCATGTTTAGGACATTAGAACTGCATGCGTGCTTGTCTTGTGTAGTTGTATATGTTCCTTATTAAAATTCTGACTGAAGTGGCTGTGTTTTAATAGAAACATAAGCTGTCAAAGGTGCTTCTTAAAGAATGTGTAATAATGTTATGTTGAACCAACTGAAGAGTTTGGTTTTCCGCAAGTATTCATGCATGGAATTCATTTTCCCTTTGAACATTTTTTTTTGGAAGTTTTCACCTGTCGCAAACTCTGGGTGACCCAGTTACTGCTATCTATTTTCAACTGCCCCTGAAGTTTTTGTCCTTTAAAAGTTGTGATATCTTTCCTATTCTTATGTTAGACATTTTGTTGACAATGGAGTGGATTTTTCTTATAATTGTTCGACAACTTGAGTTTTATTCATACCCCTCTCAGGAAGCTATGCTCAGACGTGCATTTTGCTTCCTAGTTAATCAACTCATGCTGAGTAGTTGTTATATGGAGTGATAGACTTTGCTGAGTAGTTGCAATTTTGTGTACTTGGTGTCTCACTTTTGCTTGAATGATAAATAACTACTTTGTTCAGTCCGTACAGATATTATCAATGTATAAGAAATGAAACTGCATTGGATAGGCTAGAAAGCAAAAGGGTGTTTACGTAGATCATTTTGATTCCAGGCCCTTTGCCCCAATTCCAAATGGGAAATTATATGGCGCCCTATTTAGCTAAAATATCATGTTGGAATGTTTCAAAACATCATGTATGTAGTATTGTAGTATACCTAAAGTTAAAAGTATTTGCTGCAATTTAGTTTGAAATTCATCTTTGATGTTGAGATTAAAAAAACACAAGTGTCACTGTCAGCACATGATGAATAGTGCCAAGGTTGTCTGCTTGCCAATTTTGTTTCTTGACATCTAGTCTGAATTTCAAACTGAATTGTTGCAACTATACTTAACTTTATGTGTCCTATATACATTTTTTGATGTTTTTTTTGAAACATTGCAAAAATGATAGTTTAGTTAATGATGGTGCCAGCCAAATCTGCATTGATTTCAAATGTACTTTGATATCCAGTCCTTGTGGTGACTAAACCATATGTTTCAAAAGCAGTGTTTGTTATTTGCCCAACAATTCTTTTTGGTGAACACGTTGCCTTGATGTGGTATTGAATGCCTCACTTGTTAGATATTGACGCGATCTTGTTTTAACTACGGAGAATTGTTATTGACAGTTCTGTGAGATGTCTACTCTTGTTTGATTCAGTATTTATTAACGACATGATGTCTATAGCTTTGCTAACTTATGGGTTTTCTCTCAGGGTTCTTTCAACAGCACTGGCCTCACTATTTCTTCTAAATTACCAAGATTCTCGGACATGTACACTCTCACAATAGCAAGTGCAGATCCACAGTCTATCTCTGCAAATAAGCCCGTCCATTTCACTAAGAGCGTGACAAAGTGGTATGTGCCCAGTAGTCTTCAGTTCAGCAGACTTGCATTTTTTAGTCTCTGGCAGATGCATCTCTTGCGGAAATCTGAATTATAGTGATGCACCACACTTTTTAATTGTATTTAAAATCTTATTAAATGTCTACAATCCAAAGTGCAATCAACTGATACCCTGTCAACTTTAGGATTTCATGATTAGATGTTCATGTATGATGTACCTAAAATTCCTATATGGTTCCATAGCATCTAGTTAGTCAGCAAATACTAGGCATTGATGGAAAATTGGAATGGTCGCTTTTTTGGTCTTACACCATACCATGAAAATTGTAAATGACTTATTGTTCGAACTGTCAACAACAACGACCTAGTTTTCCTGAAATGCAGTTTGTCAATTTTTGCTCTAAATGTTACGTCCTTATGACATGACTCATTTTCTTTTCTCCTGGATGTTCATTTGTACACGTTCAACAATATTCTTGGGCAGGTTTACAAAGGAAGGAGTTCTCGTGGAAGGCCTGTTCTGGAAGGATGTTGAGAAGCTGATTGATGACTATAACAGTGAGCGCAAGAGTAAATGAATTGATAGTTCGTGTCTCTGACTATCTGGGGAGACATTGGGTGTCTAGAGAAATCCCTTAAAGGCTTAAAGCTTAGCTTATCTAAACAGACGTTTTTGCTATACTGTACTGGTTGACCAGTGAATGAATGCTGTTCTAGACATAAACCTTGATTCCAAGCTTTCTGTCGTGTCCATAGAGAACTATCTGGTCTGACTGGTCACCCTATATTTATATCCTAATCCTAGAAATGTGGTCCGGGAATGCAACCTGTTTGTTCTGGTGCTTCCTTAAGCTGGAGCAATTTTTGAAGAGAAATGAAATAACCGTTGAATCACCATATTTCGTTACTGCGACCACTTATGCAGGGTGTAAGCAATTACGTACTTCGGAATAGTTTAAACACAAATTTTGATGCCTAAAGATCATGCTTTGACGTCGCTTACTATACTGATACTCTGGTATTTCCGAACACAAGCAGCACGAACATTATTTAATTATGCTTTCAGAAACAAGAAAAGCCGCTCAAAGGTATGGAGAACTCAAACTGCTTCTCAAAGCGTGGTCCTAAAGTTTGGTGGTATTTGCTGTACATCAGGCACGGAGCTTCAGAATGCTTCTTGTAACCCTGGGATCTGGTCAAAACGTCTGTTGTTGATCAAGAAACTCCCTTGCCTTTCCACATTGGAAGATCAGTACCGATCTGACTGAGTAACGATAGCCTCGACCCGATCTATTGATGCATGCAACCTTCCATAGTTCATAATGAAGGCTGGTTCTCCTGTGCCAACAGCCCTGTGTAGAGCAAATATGTCAATCACAGTGTTCGTGAGTTCAAATTGTGCTCACGCAGCAAGTTTCGATGGATAGGAATCTAGGATCCTGCTCAAACGCATCTAATAATTTTAAGCAATTTAAGTAGTCTTCGTGCTGATTCAGACTTACCCATGAATCTCAGGAAGCACATATTCTGCTTTCCATCCAATCCTCAAATCAAACCCTGGGAACAAGCTGAGTTTTGACTTGTTTCTTATCTGAGAGACACCATCTCCCCCCAGGCAAGTAGAAAGCTTCCACTTCCATCCAGTTGCATTCAGATGATAATTGTGGCCAATACCAACCTGTGAACCATTGCTGTTAAATCTCATGCACAATCAAAGCCACATAACAAATTTCTCCAAGTCAAAGTGAACTTCAATCGGAGCATTTAATTTTAACTCATTACCATTTCTGAGTTCAGCCATGTTGATTATCAGATCATATCAGCTAGTGTAACCTCTCTACCTTAACATGTTTATGGCATATTGGCATCTATATTAGACACAGATGATTACAGCACACCTTTTGGAGGTGAGTAATAATGTTCAATCAGTGGCGGACCCAGGAATTGATTAAGACCAGGGCCAAATTTTAATAGCGAAATTATCAAGTTGAGTCTAAAAGATCATCTCTCACATCAATTCATTGAATTGTGCAACATGAACATGAGAGAAATAACATGTCAAAGTCTTGTTGCTCTTCGTTGCTGTGTTCATAAGAAACAAGGGCACATCTCTCTTACGTAAGCAAATGATCAGTAAATAATGTGGCTTAAAGAGACACAAGATGATATAAATGTTTCGGAATTCTTAGGTTTGAGTGTTGGATAGACTACACATAGGCTGGTTGGATGAAGATGATTGACCTGGAACTGGAATTGTGAAGTAAAAGCAATTCATGCAGTTTCGAATCGAAGTCAATCCAGGCACGGAGAGCAACCAATACTAAGTCGTAGTATATGGATTAAAACATCCAGACATCTATCTATTCTCGAGAATTCAAATACGTACATACATAAACACACGTGCAGTGAGTCAATGTATGCATTCTCCCTAGAACGTCCAGCTGATCTTCCGTGTCTGCCGCTCTCACAGCGGGTGCGCCATGTAGCGCTTCCAGACTTCCAGTCTAGGATCACCATCTTGAGGTCGAACAGCTTGTTATCCAGCACAACGCAGCAGGTCATGTGCACGATGAGCCACAACGACTAGGGCCAAGGCCCTACTGGCCCTAGGCCTGGGTCCGCCAATGTGTTCAATGGACTTCCTGGATAGGAAAATGGGCTATGCTCTATTCCTGATGAAGCACACGAATATTTTCTGAACCATTTTCCCTGACCAATTTTTTGCTGCCATAGCATGCAATCCTTAATCATCAAATCACACACATAGGGAAGACTAGTATATCAACTAAACTTTCACCATGGAAATGTTTAAATTACTAAAGAGAGATATTAGACATCTACATTTAGGTAGATTCATACTTCATGTAACAAGCAGGTATTAACACATTATTCTCACTTGTAATAAAACTTCATACATCCCAAGGATCAGTTCCTAAAGCGTAAGTAGTAGCTTATACTTTGTACAACAGTGATTATCCATAGATGGGGTGTAAAAAGATATTTGCTTCAATCAACATTATTTTATTTATGCTATCAGAGCAGCAAACAAATAAGATTAAGGCTTTTACCAGTCTTCATCTTTTTATTTCTAACTTGAACTTGCATTATGCACTAATGTAAGCATCAAATGCATAGTTTGTAGTCACACAATCACATTGAGCAATTATTCAATTAACATTGATGGGTGCACCATTAGATGCATGTTTCATGGACAATGTCAAATTATCTTGCACTTGTGGTTTTCTTACAACTAGCAGGATTCTGCACAAGGAAAGAACCTGTAGATTTAGAAACTTTGTGACTGGTATCTTCTTGGAAAGCAGCTGTATGTCGCCACTGATGGGCTTGTACTGGAATTTCCATTTCCGGTCGTAGTCTAGAGGCTTCAGTACTATCTTTGCCTCAAAGTCATTCACCTCAAGATTGTAGAACTGCAAAGACAATATATCATTATATTTTGACATCATGAAGCAGCAGAAACGAGTAACCACAGCACAGAGTAGTAAGAACCACTATGGGGACAACCCTATAATTTCTACATTGATAAGATTTTCATCAGGTGAAGATTGTCCCGGCGTACAGGAGTCATGAAGCGGCTATTTCGAATGCACAATCATGGGGAGAATTTAGCATTTCCAAATCCAAAGAGCCTATGGGAAAATCAATTTCACTATTGGAAAGAAATGATTGGAAGCAATGGACAAACAAATCTATGAGTGACGAAAATTCGCATCCAGCACTCCAGGGTCTATGGCGAGGTTTAGAATTTGGTAGGGGTCCTCCGGAAGAGACCTCGAGGTTGAGGCCGACGCGGAGGCCCTGGAGCTCCTTGCGGAACTTGAAGTGCAGCTCGGCCGGCACCAAGTTGATCTGGTACAGCTCGTCCAGCGTCGTCGGCCCCTCCCCGAACCCGCCCTCCGCCCCGCCGCCGCTTCCGGAGCTAGAGGCCATCGTGTGAGAGAGGGGCACCCCTTTTCTGTCGTCGGTGGATTTAGGCGGCGCAGCGAAGGCACGCCGCTTGGGGCGATGGAACAGAGCGGGCCGCCGCCGGCCGTAATCTGGTGATGTGGCGATTTTTCAGCTCACACCCTCAAATCATCAGATATTGCATATAGGGGACGTTGCGCTCGCTAGAAATGTGAGCAAAGATACCTTTTGCGGATTGGTTTCACCGACTACGGACCGTTCGCGAAGATCCCAGGGGCATCGCTGTATTTTTTTTCTTTTGTAGGGGTCTTCGTGAAAGATGGCCAAGGACAGCTGTCTCTGTGTCCTGTCTGTACGTGTCTGTATTTGAATGATCCAATGTATGTTTTCCTTAAATAGAAATACAGATACGTATTATAAAAAAAAGAAATTTATAAAATTATCACTGTTTGGACGTTTGAAATAGCTACTCGTCCAGAAAAATTTAATATTAAAATATGAAGATAAATTTAATGAGCCTATTCGGGTTGGCCTTTTCTTGCGTTGTTGCTTTTGAATTCCACTATTACTATGATGCCTTGTGTCTTAAGATGGCATCAGTTGCAGCAGTCCCAATAGTTAGATTTAAGTGCAAACGAACAGGCTCAAATTTTCTATCTAATATAAATAGTAAACGGTTTTCTAAATAAGAAGCTCAATGACTTTTTTTTTCTATATTGAGCTATCTATGGCTATCTCCAATGAGAACTACAAGCTATGATCCTATGTGGCAGCATCTTGAGTCGATTCAAGTTTTGGAGAGCATCGAATCATCAAGGCGAGAGCGAGGGAAAGATCTAATCCAATCTACTCATAGCAAATAAATAAATGACTCGATCCAACTTGCTAGCCTCCGAAACTTCCATCCTCGCTAATGTCATTGCGTCGCAACTCTAGATCTCATCTTTTGTAGGGGGGTCCTTAGGGAGGGCCAGACATCGAATGGAGAGCAACGGTGAAGCTTAGTTGGTGCCACCCCACTATGGATCCATCTTTTTGGTGAGGAATGGCCATAAGCAGCATAGAATCGGAGCAACAAGGCCATAAAAAGAGATCAAAGACTCAATATTTCAAGGCGCTTCCCATAGGCCAAACAAGGTTTGAAGATGATCTCGCTCCTCTGTAAGTGCTACAAAGGTTGCCAAACTAAGAAGAGGACACTGCTTTGGTTTAATAGTGGGGTCACTAGAGATTGATAACGGTTTGGTTGGGACGCTAAGTTATATAAAGGCATGGTAGATTGTCAGGTAGTTAGAGATGGCTAGGTAAGACTTAAAAGAGAGACCATCTACTCGAAAGTATGCTAACCACTTCTCATATTTGAATGTTTGTAACATAAGGATATATGGATTACTTAGGCCATCACTCATCAATTTGACTAGGGTTCACTTGAGGGTTTATTAAAGGCTAGGCTTCGTAGTTAGGTTTCAAAAGATCAAATGAACTTGGTGAGATAATGGGTTTAGAATCTCGACCAAGGTTTAGCAAAAGATTTATCAAAGGTAGGTTCGGGAGCGTTACACATATTGTTGGGAAAATGAGCTAGTTTAGAGGAGTTGATTCCTAAGCACATGTGACTCTTTTTTCTGACAAATGGCTAAGACTTGCTTTAGACGATGTATTAATTGACGTCATTCTTATGATCACTTTTCTCGACACTTTTGCGGGTAAAACACATAAGTTTTTATTTAAAAAGATTATGTATTTTGTTTGGACTCTGTGTTAAATCCTTTCGTGCGATGAATTGTATCCGATGTGATGTTTCAAAACAAGATTTCGCGTTTCCTGAAATTGAACTAGTTTCGCTTGTCGTTTTCGAAAGGAAAACATCCGTATGAGAAAACCCTGCGCTCTCAGTCCGTTTTCGAAAGGAATGCGCATCACTGTGACGTCCATGCTGCCTCCCCGCATCCTGAGTCCATGACCGCCGCCGCCGCCGCCGCCGCCGCCCCCTCCTCCACGCACACGCTCCGACACCCCTTCCTCCGCATTCCCCGATGTTCCTCCGCCACGATACGCTCCTCCTCCTCCGCCTCCGCCTACCTCCTCACCACCCCCTACTCCGCCTCCTCCACTACGCCTTCAGCCCCGAGGCCCACCCGCCGCCGCAACACCCGGCGGCCCCGGCAGCGCCGCACGCCGCCGAGCTCTGGATCGCCAAGGCGCTCGCGTCAGCGGCCCTCCTTCGTCCGCACTGCCTCCCGGCCTTCCGCGGCCTCGCAGCCTCCCCGCTTGCTGCCGCGGCCGCAGTCCGGCTCGCGCCGTGCGCCGGCTCTGCCCTCCGCATCTTCTCCGCCCTGCACTCCCCGCCGCTCTCTGTACCCCCTTCTGAGCAATCCTACAGCCACGTTATCGCGTCGCTGTGCCGGTCTGGTCGTCACAGGGACGCACTCAAGCTGTTCGACCAAATGACGGATCAGTCGGGGTACTTACCCGAAGCAGGGTTCTTCTCGTTCGTGGCCGGCTCCTGCACCAATGCCGGCCTTCTTGATGCTGCGGCGACTTTGCTCACGAAGGGCTCCCGGTTTGGTTGCCGCATTGAGCCGTATGCATATAACAACCTCTTGAACTCGTTAATTGCCCGTGGCCGTGCGCAGGATGCTGTTGCTTTGTTTGAGAGCTGGATTCAGGATGGGCTGTATTCTCCCGATGCCTGGAGTTTTAATGTTGTCATTAAGGGGGTGTGTCGAGTGGGGAATTTCCAGAAGGCACTTGAGTTAGTGGAAAGGATGACTGAGTTTGGGTGTTCTCCGGATACCATCACACACAATATTCTTGTTGATGGGCTATGCAGGGCGAAGCAGGTGAACAGGGGCCATGAGGTATTGAGGAGGCTCCAGAGGGATGGTGTTTGCATGCCCAATGTTGTGACGTACACCTCGGTAATATCAGGTTATTGTAAGGCTGGCAGGATGAAGGATGCGTTGTCAGTATATAATGACATGCTTGAATCTGGAACAAAGCCCAACACGGTCACATACAATGTGCTTATTAATGGATATGGGAAGGCTTCGGACATGGAATCTGCAGTGAGAATGTATTGGCAGCTGATTCTCCGTCGCTGCCCTCCTGACGTTGTGACATTTAGTTCTTTGATTGATGGATATTGTCGGTGTGGACAGCTTGATGATGCCATGAGGATTTGGAAGGAGATGGGTCAGCATCATATTCAACCAAATGTATATACCTTCTCCATCATAATACACTCACTTTGTAAGCAGAACAGATCAGCAGAAGCTCTTGGTTTTCTAAGGCAATTGAATATGCGAGCAGACATTGCTCCACAGACATTTATATATAACCCAGTCATTGATATACTGTGCAAGGGAGGAAAGGTGGATGAAGCAAACTTGATTGTAACAGACATGGAAGAGAAAGGGTGTCATCCTGACAAGTATACATATACTATTCTAATAATTGGGCACTGTATGAAGGGTAGGATAGCAGAGGCAATCACCCTTTTCCACAAAATGGTGGAAACTGGGTGTCGCCCTGACAATATTACAGTTAATTCTTTTATTAGTTGTGTTTTGAAGGCTGGGATGCCTAATGAGGTAGATCAAATAATGCTTATTGCTTCAGGTCATGCTTCAGCTAGTCAGAAAGTTCCTTCTCACCAGAGCCAAAGACTAGATATTTCAGTTGCTGTATAGTTGAATTGTGCTAAAATAAAGAATGTAGGGAAGAGCACCTGAGCTGTCTCAGGTGCTTATTGCTGCATAGAACTGGGACTTCTCTAGATGAGAACAACGAGGCATGGTGAGTTTTCTTCTATTTTTATCAGTTGCCTCCTGCGTGGCACCTATACTAGATTGTGCTAGAATTGAGATCTCTGTCTGTGTTCAATAGAGGAAGGGGGTGAACCCCCAGGGTACATATAGGCACAGAGTGCCAACCCTAACCCTAATGGGCCTTGCCCTACATGGGCCGGCCTGGGCTGGAGGCCCACACACACACACTCCAACATCCCCCCGCAGTCACAACGGGGGCGCACACACGATGAGACTGGAGACGAACAAAGCCGAAGCGATGACATCCCCCCGCAGTCGCAACCGTGTTGCGGACGGTGTGGCTGGAGCGAAGAAGTGGAGGATAGCCCTTTTTGTGCCGAAGTAGCCGAGGTCGAGGTGGTCGTAGTCGAGGTAGAATTCACCGAGTCGAAGTGGCAGCGAAGACGGTCGAAGACGTAATCGCAACACCGAGCTATCGTGGCCGCGGAACGGTGAGCCGAGCCATGCGGCGGCAGGGGCGCCAGGCGATGGCAGCGCACCCGGATACCTCGGAGACCGCGCTCAGAGCAGGGGTGGCGGAGAAGTCGAGGTCCGCGCTCAGATCAGGGGTGGCGGAGGGGGAGAAGTGGGGTGGCGGCTTTCCTGCCCGCCCTCGTAGAAGTCCCGCGCTCAGAGCAGGGGTGGCGGGGAGGGGGGCGTTGTCCGCGGTAGACGGCGAAGGGCGTGGACTCCGGACGGAGAGCTTGCTTGACGACGACCGGCGGCGGGTGGCACGACCGCCTGGAAAGGCGGCGGCACCGGCGGTGAAGGCAGACCACGAGCGGCGCCGCTGCAGCCTGGAGAGCACAGCAGCGGCCTCGCCCTCGGGGGTGTCGATGAAGACGACGAACGGCAGGGCGACACAATGCAAACGAACAGATACATAGCAGAGCAGCAGCAGCGGTGGTGGTGGGGCGGTAGGTTCCCGGAGAGGCGGCGAGGAGGAGGCGGCGGATCCGCGCCGGGCGGAGCCTCTGCGCTCGCGCCGGTCGTCTACGCCGGCCCCCAGAGCAGAGGAGGCGGCGGATCCCGGCGCCGAGGAGCGGATCCGCGCCGGGCAGAGGCAGGGCGGGGAGGAGGCGGCGGATCTGCGCCCGGCAGCGCCCTGGCCGCCCGCGCCGGCCCCCGCAGCCGCGGCCATAGTGGCGGCGGCGCTGGAGGCGTGCAGAGCGGCGACGGCGGGGAGGGGGCGGCGGATCCACGCCGGGATGAGGCAGGGTGGGGAGGAGGCGGCGGATCCGCGCCGGGCAGCGCCCTGGCCGCCCGCGCCGGCCCCCGCAGCCGCGGCCATAGTGGCGGCGGCGCTGGAGGCGCGCAGAGCGGCGGCGGCGGGGAGGGGGCGGCGGATCCGCGCCGGCGGAGCTCCCTGGCGCCGAGGACGAAGAGCGGGCGGTCCTCTACTGCTTGCTGCTCCTGTTGGGACTTCTTGACGCGACTACGGGCGCGGATCGAAGGGGATCGACGCCAAACCAAGGGCGCTGCCCCCGGCGGAGAGGTGGCTCTCCCCGGGGGCGCGCTGGAGGCAGCGAAGAGGTGGCTGGTCGGCCGGATCGAAGCTAGAGGCTTGATACCATGCTAGAATTGAGATCTCTGTCTGTGTTCAATAGAGGAAGGGGGTGAACCCCCAGGGTACATATAGGCACAGAGTGCCAACCCTAACCCTAATGGGCCTTGCCCTACATGGGCCGGCCTGGGCTGGAGGCCCACACACACACACTCCAACATATTGTACATTTTTTTGAACTATCTCTATCTCCATTCTAACTCAAAATTACCTAATCAATGATCTGGTTAGATTTAATAGCTTGACAGCATGCTTAATGCCCTCCCTACATTTTTGGTACATCACAAATATAGTAACAATAACATGTTTAGTCTGAGAGAAATGCTGGGTCTAATAGCCTGATTGGATATGCACAAATTGTGGGCAAGATTTTACTACACTGGTCATGGTGTGATCATTTCTAAGTTAAAGACCTAACTGGCATAAGTCCTTAGTTTGTTAACATACTTCATCATGTAAATCCCTCATTCCCACTCCAGTTTTATGTAATAAAACACTACTGAAGATTGGAAGGCATTGTGCTTCTATCTTAACTTTTTTTTTTGTTTTTTTGTAGGACATTCATCTAAAGAAACTCAGGGGTGAATATTGAGACATTGGTTGCACCAAGGCTACCTAACTATCAAAAAGTAGTCAAACCAAGTTGATGCTGTGTAAGAATGGGTAAGCTATTTGGTGCACTGCGCATTCAGTGAAGTGATTTGCTGAGTCCCATAAAGAGGAGTCAAACAAGTGTCCATAGTGCTGCCCTGCTGCAGTGGTGCTACAAAACTTGCACACATAAATGCTGGACACGCTCCTCTAAACATCATATCCAAGCATATGCTCTGTCAGTCGCTTTGGCCTTTTGCCAAGATTCAAGAGCAGCTACATTTGGGAGATTGTTAACTGGATAAGATTGAAATAGCAGATGAGAACCCATTGTTTGAAGAATTGGATGGAAGTAGATTTACTCTCTAGCAGTGGTACTTCAGTTGTATTCTTTCTTTAGAAGACTCGATGCTTGAAGAATTGGATGGAAGTAATTTACTCTCTAGCAGAGGTACTTCATTTGTATTCTTTCTTCTCTGTGTATTTTACTGTTCATCCCCATATAGATTTTTTTGTAGGAAAGGGTATGCAGTAGCAGTATGCACATTGTTGTGCATTCTTCATGTCTACACAAGCCTGAATATACAGTTTTTGCTAGCTTATGTCTACACAAGCTTGAAGGGCAGGCCTGGTGCAGTTGGTGAGTGCTAACTCGCCGAGTCACCAGGTCTTGGGTTCGAAGCCGTCTCTCTGCAGAATTTCTGCGGGGGTAAGACTTTGCTTCGGTTATTCCCTTCCCCAGACCCCACTCGTGTGGAAGCCTCTGGCACTGGGTCTGCCCCTTTTTTTATGTCTACACAAGCTTGACTATACAGTTTTTCCATTGCAATTTTAAACCTGCCTTTAAGGTGATGAGTATCCAGTTTCTAGTTTTCCAAACATAATCTACAGTACCTTAAACCTGCCTTTAAGGTGTTGAGGAGCTTAGTGGACTGTCCTAGGAACTGGAATCACTAAGTCAAGGAAGGACTTCTATTTCTTCATGAAAGTTTCACATTTGCTTGTCTACTAGGCCTCCAAAATCACACTTTTTATCTTTTTGGGAGGATTTAAGTTGGTCTCAGAATTAAAATTAATTTTAAGTTGTTCAAATGAAGTCCAAATTAAGGCAGTACCATTCTTCATAATTTCAATTACTAAGTCAAGACATTTCCCATCCTTTCTCTGTTTTCGCTGCTTAAGAGATATCACTTCATTGGACTTTTTAGACACCCACAATCCATGGCCATGGCCCAGTCGATCCAGATTTCTGGTGACTGTGGTACAATGTACTCATTTAGTTACATTATTCACAATTCATGAAAATTGCAATTCTTGTGTATTGAATTATATTAAGTGCCAGGTACTATGTAACATTGGAATAGGGATGCTCTATGCTGCTGTACATTTAGTCAGTTAGTCACATCACATCTCTGTGTTTATTAAAAAGATAATTAAGTGGCAGCGAAAGTTAGGCTCATATCATCAGCTGGCCTCTGAATGTTATTCCATGTGGGTCATACAGTCATTATGATGGTGCCAGCATGTGTCTATTTCTTGAAGATGAAAGTAGGTTGCAAGATCAGTGCTATTGAACATTTTTCTACTCTTATAAACAAGAGCAAATTCGCTAATTCATTCTATCAGCATCTGGTGGATTCTCCATGTATGTTGTCAAGAATTGCCATCACCCCAATGATGAAAGCTTGGTCATATCCTGACTGCACTTCCACATGGTAGAAGTCTTTGCCTCCTATCAGCTCTTTCATACCCATCTGCAGAACAGATACTATGTCTTAGATCAAATCCCTCGGACACTGAAATGCTGGTGGCATGAATGTAGTGCTGCCTGTAAACTTCTACACTTTCATTTAAGTACTTGCATACACATGTACATAACAGGGTAGCACTATCTCTAGAGATGGTTATACATTTTCTTAGCCAAAAAATGCACCATGTCTATAATTAGTGACAACAAAAGGAATCTGCAAAGAGAATGTACTACAAAAGCAGAGGTGTAGGGGATTATAAAGGCGCTGCATACCTGGGCTACTATTTTTCTGGTGCAATCAACTATTGTACAGTCTCTATCTGCAAAAGATCCACCAATTTCGAAATCCCAATTTTTGCAATTCCTCTTGGGTTCAATATGAATTCTAATCGGAGCACCTTGTGCTGTGCATGATTTTGGATCAGTTAGGCTAAAAACCAACTTGTTTTTTCCTTGGTAATCCATGGAGTATCCATTCCATTTGTTCCTTGTGCTTAGCGCCTGGACAATTCCTCCCTGCGGTGTAGAGTATTAATATTGTAACATCCCTGATGTTAAGAAATAATTAAAATGTGATAATGATGCATCATCAAGCATAAGTATCAAGTATTATGCCATAAATGCATTCATATTACAATAATAGTTATCATATGTTGCATATGTAATGTTGCCATATGACATGTTTCATATGTTTCTTTGTCATGTTCACATATTGCAAATCTGGTATTTTAGTTAATCCCATGAAATGATGGCATGTTGATACATTAGGTTCTTTATGAATTTATATATGAGAATTGGCTTAAGCAATTAAAGTTTTGTTTAAATAAAAGTTGTAGGGTTAAATGTGCTTTATAATATGGGATCAAGGCTTGATAAAATTTTGTAAGTCAAACATGTTTAAAATGGAGCTCCAAGTTTGAGTTTGGATTGGAATCCAAAAACTTGTCGCGAGTTTTCCGATTCGAATTTAAATTCAAATTTGGGGAAATATTAAAAGATTTTCAAAAGTTAAATTGGTCAACCAAGAGTGACATTTGGTCAACTATGTGATAATTGACTCAATGATGCACTTGGGTGATGGTTTGATCATTAAGTAATCACCAATTAAGGTAGCAACAAATTTCAATTGAAAATTCCTCCGAAAACCCTAAATTCCAAAACCATGTTTTACCCCTTTTTAAATAATTCAAAATCTAAGCAAAATTTGGGAAAAAATTTAAAACCAAGTTTGTAAAACTTTTTAAGGGCTACAACTTTGATATTTTGAGTTTTCAAAGTTTTAGTGTAAAATGTGGAGCAATTTTGAAAATAAGCAAATTTCAGATTTGACTCATTTTTGTCCCCAAACTGAAATTTCAAAATGGAGGTAGAATTTGAAAATGTGTTGAACAGCAAAGTTGTAGGTCTTGTCTAGATGTACAACTTTGGTGTTTGGAGATTTTGAAGTTTCAATATAAAATCCAAAGTAATTTCTAAATTACCAAATTTTCAAAATGTGTCCCCTTTTGAATTTAAACTCAAATTTTAAAATCCAGTTCGAATTTGAAAAAGTGTTCAATACCAAACTTGTAGAGCTTGAAATTCTGAAGATTTCATATCTTGGGAATTTTTCAAGTTGTTACATGAATTTGCAAGTAATTTGAGAAAAACAGTTTGAAATTCAAAATTTTGGGGGGGCAGCTACAGTGACCAGCCAATCGCCGTCGAGCACCGCGCGGTATGGGCGCCGGCGAGCCGCTGCCGTCGCGCTGGCCGCTTCCACGGTCTTCCAGTCTGCCACCGCGACCACAGTAATCGCCTCGCGCTCTCCAGCTGCTTCTTTGGCTTCACAGCTCTATAAAAGGCCCCTCACGGTCACCGTTGCCGTTCGGTTTCGCCACCGCCGCCGCCACCGTCCTCCTTTCGCCGGCCAAATTCGCCCTCCCTGCTCCACCGCAGCCATCTCCATCTTGCCAATCGCTCCGCCATCAACTTGCGAACCTTTTGCGCCTCTCGGTGTAGACGCTACCGCTCAGGATCGCCGGGGAGCCGTCGTCTTCCACCTCGGGTCGCCGCCGTCCCGGGTGAGCTCCGCCACCGTGGCCAGCCGCCTCCTGTGCCTTTCCGCTTCAACCGATCACGCCTTTGTGATCGTGGTACGCCCCTGGTGCTCCCTGACCACTCACCTTGATCTTTACACCTTTGTTTGGTCGGGTCGTCGGTCACCGTAGTTGCCGAGCCGCCATCGTCGTCGGTAGTAGGTCACCAGAGCTCGAGTCAAGCTGCAAGTTAGTAAAACGGGTTCGCCATGTTGTGCTGATGCTGTAGAGCCGCTTGGTTGGGTGACCGAAGCAACGCTCGCCGGCCGGCCACCGTGCGGGCATGGCCGGGTCGCGGGAGAGAAGGAGAGAGCAGGAGGTAGGCGATGACAGCTGGGGCCGGCCTGTCAGTGAGCGAGGGAGAGAGCACGCACGCGCGCGCGGAGCAGGCCGCGTTGCTGGGCCGCGGGCGCGGTGCTAGGCCGAGCGCGGGTGCGGGCGAGCGCGAGCGCGCGGGCGCGTTGCTGGGCCGCTCGGCTGGGCCGGACCGGAGGGAGAGAAGGGAATCGGCCCGGTTCGGTTTTTGTTTTTCTTTTTCAAAATTTTGAATAGTAATGCTATTTGTTTATTTCATTAAAAATTGTGTAGAGCTCCAAAATTCATGAAAATTTTTGTGTGAGCTTCTCAATGTGTAAACTACCTAGGAAAAATGTTAAATGCTAAATTTGATTACTTTTTGCAGGATATTTAATTAGTTCAATTAAATATTAAATGCAACTTCCAGGAATTTTAGTAATTAAAATATTAATCCAGAAATCATGGAATTTATTTTGACACTGTTTTAGGCCTTGATTAATCTTTATAAAAAGTTTAAGCTCATTTAGATGAAATATGATTTATTATTAATTATGCCCTAATTAATTAAATGTTTAAATAATTGTTAATTGATAACTTTAAGTGTTGTGTGCCTTTTTGATTGAGTGAGGACCTTAGGTCATTAATTCTTAATGATCTTTGGCACCTTTAATTAATTATTTGAGTTCATGATTAACTTGTTTATTAAAGAATTATTGATATGTGAGTAATGTAATTAGCATATGTCATTAGTAGTTAATAACTTACTTATGTTAATACTTAGTGGTCTTGTGGTAGACTTACTTGCTTATTAGATGCAACCTCTTGGGTAAAAAGTAAAGTTAAGTAGTTTTCTTAACAATATCTTAATGTGATCGCAGTTGTTTAATAGTTCTATTGCTTTGTAACTGTACCGCGAAGGAAAGTTGTACTCAAGTAGATAACTAATGTTTATCCTTTCTAAATGTCTCTTGTATGCTATGTCTTGTTCATCATCATGCATCATGACATACATTTCATCATGTTAAGCATAGTATCATTTATTACGTGTAGTGCTTACGAGAGTGAAGAAGCTCGTGTTGATCTCGTCTCGGAGTTAGGCCATTCGCCAGAGGTGCTGGTGTCTATTGGAACTCTCTGAGGAAACTAACTTCTCTACAACGAAGGCAAGCCCCGGTGCATTTAAACCCTACCTTGATATTTATAAATCTTTACTATTTATACTATGGTTTATTGCATTAAGTAATTAGGAGTTGAGTGATAACCCAATTGCTGCATTGTCATCCTTGATTATTGCGATATCACCCTTGATACCTGTTTTACTGAAAATGCGTAGTATGCTTTGCCATGCTTACTGAATTAAGCTTTTTAAATGAGTGTTTATGTAGCCATGATGGCATACTTAATGAATAATGAAGTATAAGAATGAATTAGAAGATCGGGCGGGTGGTTTGGCCACTGCTAACATGCATTGGGAACGGAGTCTCAATGTAGTGTTTCCGCCTTGTCAGTTAAGGACCGTACGTTGCAGTCCTGTGTTGTGTTTCGAGACTTTGCAACTAGCCTCATGCCTTGGGTAAGCCCAAAATGTTGGTGATTCCATTTCGAGAACGTCTAACCTCGCACTGGGAGTGGAGAGATGGCGGGAGTAGCGTGTACCCTCGGGGCTAGAATCGGGCCGGGTTCGAGGAGTACTGTACTCTCGGGTGGCGATGGACACGTTCTGGTTTTGGGAGATCTAAATGAGGGTTGACATATGCAAGTTTTGGTTCTACATATGTCGTGAGGTTAGAGATCCCCAGCTGGGTATAATCGGTTTGAATCGTCGTTGCTCCTCGGTTATGGAGACTCGATCACCTGTCCTGCATCGTAGTTAAGGAATAGAATTGAAAGAAAGAATAAGGAAAGAATCTTGACGAGAATTACTTTGATCTAGATTAGGATCACTTAGAATTAATTAATGAACCATCAATGATAAAAATAAAATATTGAAAGCAAGGACTTATTCTAGTAAGCTTTTCTGCAAAATAAATTTTGATTCTTGAATTCCCGTACCTTGATTCCCTAAAGCTAGCATGCCCTTGGAGTCTTTTTCTTAGTCGGGTAAGTCTTGTTGAGTACTCTTGTACTCAGGGTTTGTTAACCCCTGTTGCAGGTGCTAACTGGTGCTGCTAATTAGGTCATGTCGGTGGGCTCGACATGATCTGATTGTCCTCTCCTAACTTAGGTGCTCTGCCTAAGTTGTCTCTTGTAGTTCTACTCGACTTCCGCAATACAAGTTAAGTTTGTAAAAAGTTAACTTAATCATGATTTATAAATTCATTGTTATTATTCTTCCGCACTCTGATGTAAAGTTTTGTACAAATGTTGTAATGTTGTAGTTACTCCTTTGTTGATCCTGGTATGAGTTGTCAAATGTAGTTGAATCGGGGTCCTGTGAGGGCACCCGACAGATCTTCTTAGGTTATCTGGTGTACATGCATAGGCGTCAAATGTCTTAGGGACAATGACAGATGCATGTGAGCCATATAATTTAGGAGGTTCTGCTACAAATATGGTGAGCACACACAAAAAAAAAACCCAGAGGAAATGAAGACATTGTAGGGCAAATATGTCATATGTGTTTTTCACAAGTAATCTTTCTGCCATTTCTCAAGAAAAAGTTCTGCATCCTTGTTATTTTGTTCTCTAAGAGGTAGTCTCATTATCATAAATGGGAGCTGAAACAGAAAGGAATTCCCACATCTCCACAAAATTTAAGAGCTACCCTGTCCAAGCAAAGTGTGAAATAATGTAAAAAAGCTCATAGGAATTATATCAACTTAATAGAACTACAGTTATGGACCGATCAATTAACTTTTGTTCAAGTGAAACACTCAGAATCATGGAAAATCAAGAAATCATGCACCTTTGTCCAAGGGTTACTATTTTGCAGTTATGACCCGTTACCTTTTTAGAGATGAATAGTATTGGTTCTCCTTCACCATCTTTGACCATAAGCTCTCCCTTGGATCCAAGTATTCCACAACCATCTACGACGAATACAATGTTATGACTGAGGTCAGTAACAACAAAACCACCACCATTCACTACAGTAGGTCTCCTCCTTATCATCAGCATTGTTGGAGTGCCTGAGCTAAAAATCTTGCTAACTACAGGAATGCTCTTGTCCATTTTGCTTGATGCTGGTCACAGATTGGAGAGAGATATTACTTGTATCTGAACCCCTGTTTCTGTTTGTCTACCTTGCCTCTACCAAGTTCTGTGGCCAGCAGGCGAGTACTTATATTGGAGCAATGGATGATTGTTTCAAACAAGACAGTCTCCCAAGCCGAGAAGCAACGAGGAGAGTTCAGTAGGTTGGTGTGGTTCAAGAGTCTACAATGGAAAGTCACTGCAAGAACCTTTTCTTGCAAGTTGGACAAAAGCCCTGCATAAAGTAATTGCAGAAAAACTGTTCTGGTTTAATATAGTTTTGTCTAACTTTCACAAAGCAGCATCTGTCTGGTGGCCTTGCTCAGAAGTTTCTCCTTGCTCATTTGTATCTCTCTCTTCTGTGAGTGCTTCTTATGCACATTCTAACTGAGGTTGTAACCATTTTTTATTCTTTTCATCTCAAGCTGCTTGTAATGTCTAAGATATGGAGCACATGGCATTTTTGGATGATAATAATTTTAGCAGAACATAGAGAATTTGTCACTGGCACTGTTTCTTATATTACATATACTTTTATCTTAATGAAGTTAGCCTTGTGTAATCCATGCTTACGGAAAGGTACCTATGGTGTCTTGGCTCTGCACACATTCTCTCTTTACATGCTACTATTCTTTGTAACCTAGGTGATCGATAACTTCTTTTTTTTCTGTTCAACTAATAAGCTTTCATATTGTGCATGAATCCATAAAAATGTTCTGTTCAGCAATTGAACATATGTCATCATAATTGGCAATATAAAGCATTACATATGCAGCAAACATGTTGATTAGCATGGAAGCAGTTATATATTGTGTGGTAAGCTGAAAGAAAAGACGACATTGGAGGAAAGGTATTGAGAACAGGCCACCTGATTTTGCTAGCCTATCCAATTTAGCAAAGCGTGTTTGATCAAGCTATTAACCTATTCAATGAAAAATACAAGGTACCAAATGAAACAGGTGAAGAATAGCTTTACCAACAGCGAAATGAAGGCTTGGCATCTTGGTAGCATGTCATATGGCAGGTGCCCATTGTATTCCTGTATTTTGTGCATTTCATGAGAGTTTGTCTCTTTTTGATCTGCACCTTTGAGTGCAACTATTATGAACTTTAAGTGTGCAAGCAATTTAAATTCTGAAATTTTACTGAACCTAGACTTAGTGTTTTTTTTGCCATTCCACTAGTTAGTTTAGTGTGTTTAGAGCAAACTTTTAGCTCATTGTTGTTTGCACATCATATCCTTTTTCTCTTTCTTTTCTTTGTTCTAAAGACCGACATCTCTTGACGGTCCCTTTCATGCAATCAATGATGCTGGCTGGATGTGCTGAATCTTAGGATCCTTGATTTTTGAGGCACTTAGCAAGAAAAAAGTGCACCACCTATTCTTGATGCGAATACAATTTGTGTTGAAAATTCTGCCACTGGTGTTTTCTGGTGGTCTGTAAAGGCTTCCTTTCTGAGGCTTAGAAAAATCCTTGATTTTCCAATATTCTCGTCCTTCACTGGTGATTGGGTGGCGGACTATTATTGAGATGTTGCGAAAAAATAAGTGGCAAATTATTCTCTTTCTGTAAACCCAACCACTACTGGCACACCAGTTCTGGAATTTTTCAATGTGCCAAGCTGCATGCCCCCGATATTCTGACTTGGTTAATAAATTGGCCATGTTGTTGCCGAACAGTCGAGCAAACATTTGCTAGAGCCGTGGGCTTTTGTTGCAACGTCTAATATAGCTTTAATACAAGATGCCTAACCTAAAGGATTCTCTTGCCTAACCCTACTGTTCATCTGTGGCCAGGGAAAGTTGAAACCGTAGCATTGTGGGACATCGTCAAACATTTCTGGCAAACAAAGTCTTCGGCAGTTAACAAAGGGTGTGTTGACATGTTCACTGGTCGCAAGAGGAATCGCCGGTGAGCTCTTCCCATCCCACTGAACCTTTGGGACTAAGCAATCACCTGCTAAAGGAAACTTGAATCCATCATCATATCTCTCTGCGGAATGCAGTTTTCTGTAGCTGGGAGCCGTGAGCCCGTGAGCATAACTTTCGTTCTTTCTTGACCTGTGGTAGATGGAGCTACTATTTGTTGCAGCGAAAATGCTGGTCGCAGATGCAAAGTGGACGGAAGATTCACAAAAGTTGAAGACTGGTGATAACACCTTCTAGCCTTTTATTGTAGCCTCAAGACCTTTTGATTACATAAACGATGTATGATGATTGATGCTCGGAGAAATGGGTGGTTGGGCGCATGAGATGCAATAGTTTTGTTGGGCGAGGTCGTATCCTTGACCGCGGACAATGCATGTAGTATTTGTGAGGGAGAATGGGAGATGTACGGAGGCGGCGTGAGAACCCGCCGCAGCGTTTGGCAGTGGATTGATGAATCGGAGAGTAAGGGGGCGTTTGGTTGCCTGTATATAGAGGAACCAGCTCTGGAGATGCAACTTCAGCGTATTTGGTTACCTACACCCCTACACGGGAGTCTGGATCTGGCTCTCTAGAATCTAGATGCAAAAGGCAGCCCAGAGCCTAGCTCGTATTTACGTTTCTGATAAGAAAGGCCCGCGTAGATTTTTTAATGATGCAATTAACATGTGATTAATGTATATTAAGCAGTATTAGTGTATTTTAAAGTAGATTAAGATATTAGAAGTAAAGTTAGGACTATTAGAGTGTAGTTACATTAGTCAAATATTATAAAATTATTACTTGTTTATCTATTTTTATTTTATATAGTACAACTTTGTGTGGGACAGGATCTCTAGTGAGTCAAGCTTTATACATGCAGCCAATCAAACAAGGATAGGTGTACCACCGTAGCCTGTCCAGCTTGAGCCTAGCTCCCATATACAATGCAGGCTCTCTAGAGAAGGGAACCAAACACCCCCTAGGGCTCCGTTCGGTTCTTTCGGCGGGTTGTTCGATTTTGGCGCTATACAAATTTATAAAGAAACCGTTCGGTGGGGAATTATTTCCCCTAACCGAAGGAGCCCTAAATATTTTTTTAACTGCTCTTAAATTTAGGGGAGTAGCTACAGTAGAGGCGTCTGTTTCTTTGAGTATTTTTAGGTGATGAACATCAGCGCCGTAGTATCTTGATCAAATGTTCCCTAATGTTTCTTCCTTCCTCTAGACTGTTGTTCGTCTTCTCTCAGCCCCCTGTTACTGCCCTCCTTTAGCTCCGGTGGTGTCCTTGCTGCTGAGGTGCTCGCCATTGCCCCGTCCCGCTACCGTCACATTCACCCTGACTATTCCCATCGGGATGTCCACCGCCGTCACATTCGCCCTGACTATTCCCATCGGGATGTCCACCGCTGCCCATAGTCGGCGGCTCTCATTGCCTCACTACCCTACCCTCAAAACGTCACCATCGATGGGTCTGCATACCAATCCTAGTCCATTTTAAAGTCCGGCAGCCATGAAGCCCCTTCCTCGGCAACCCTCTTCCCCTAGCTCTGGCCCCTGATGCAAATGCTGTGCAATTTAAGTGTCACCTGAAACTATGCCAATTCGATGAACTAAGGAAATGTGTCAATTTATAAATAATCCTAGCTATTGGATTCTTGCATGTAGATAAGGGAATGGATCGTGTCCACCTATTGTGTAGTTGACCCGACTCCACTAAACAGCGAGCGCTCACCAGATTCAAATTGGGCGAACGATCAGGCAGCTCTTCATTTTGGACAATTTTTTTTTCACAACTTTCCTTTTTTTTAGAAAGTTACAGGCATAACTTCAACATATAGCTTGCGGAACAAACTTCAATGCATAACTTTTACATATAACTTCAACGTGACAAAGTTATGCGCATAACTTATACATATAGCTTACTACGTGATAAAGTTATGCACATAACTTTTATGTATATAATATTTTGTGGAACAAACTTATTAGCATAATTTCTTATGAAGCTACAAAATTATACACAAAACTTTTATGTGTACAAAATTATACACAAAACTTGTGCTAATAAGTTCCGCTCTGCAAATGTTATATTGTCAAAGTTGTGATATATAAGTTGTGGTAATGAGTTATGCATAAAAGTTATATGTATAACTTAACAACTTTCTAAAAAAGAAAAGTTGTGAAAATATATTTTTTTTTGCCAAAAATAGAAAGTTGCGGGACTACTCATTGTACGCTGGATTTGAATCCAGTGAACACCCGATGAAGTGGAATTGGGCAGTTGACCCAAGCCACAAAAGAAAATCCAATGAATCATAGACGCCGGTTTGAAAGTATGAAATGGGTTGATACGCGGCGAAGTCCCCCGCCAAGGGGCATTGTTGGGGCAGGCTTCGCCTTCTGTGGCCCCCTGTTCGCCTTTTGCCGTCCCCGCATTCGGTTACCAACGCTGGCGCATGCCGTTTTGGCGTGACACGTATCTGCGTATACCATTTCGCCGTGTCATGCTCTCGCCTCATGTTAGCTGCAGGTAGTTGCCAAATCCTCTCCAATCAACAGGTGGGAAGCGAATACCGGATGGTTCTCCGATGGAAGTGGGGGTGAAATGGTGTGCAACAGGGTCGAGGCGGCACTAGAGCGACCCACGACAAAAGGGAAGCAGGCGAAAAGCACATTCTCCGGAGAAGGAGAGCCGGTGACGATGCCAAAAAGAGGGAAATAGAGAGCCAGACCAAGTGGGTCCCACGCATCGGGCAGTAGCTAGGTGTCTTTGTGAGAGGTGGGACTGTTTGACGGAATCGCCCTCGCACCTAGTGAACATGTGTTGGATCTAGGGTAGGCGCGTGGGTAGTTCGATCCTATGTAATGTCCACGGACGCCTAAAAATAGTACTCTCGGGAAACAACAATTTCCGTTGTTGCACCTGAAAGGAAGAGCTTCGCGCTGCCCTCTTTCGCCATTGTTTCCCTATCCTTCCGCTCGTTGGTCAGGTTCAACGATTCCCACCGACTCGAGACTTCGGTTTGAGAGCAACACGCATATTTGCTATAGCTAGTGCATATGGGGTTAGTTTAGTCGCTAATAACTTCATGCCGGCGACAAAGTTCATAAATTGCATCATGCAAGTCAGTCATACGCGAAAGCATGTATGTGTATACACACTATTTGCGTACGTGTGCATTCTATACTGTTTGTACATCTACGTAGCGCACGTAGAATTAATTAGATCAATAGACGGCAGAAACGCAATATGCGAGATGCGATTCTTTTATACATTAGAGAGGATACCAACCTCACATACTGTGTAGTATCCTTTTCTAAAAAAATACTGTGTAGCATAGTGGTTAGTAGATAAATACCGTATAGGGCGTTTGACAGTGTCGTAGACCAGTCTACTTGATAACGATGATGGATGTCGATGCAGTTTAGATTGGTAGAGTAGAGGTAGCAGATCAGTTTTGCTAACAACATCAGGATGTCGATGTTGTCGAAGTAGTTGTGGCAGAGACGTTGGTGCAGGCGCATGCGTCATAAATCGGCATCAGGTTCAACGGCGATGTCAACATAGAGATTGTCGTGCTGATAACATGTTTTCCCTCTCCCTCTTTCATGGTCAACATAGTAGATGAAAGCAGAAAAACATGTAGACATTAGATAGGGAGACTATTATTTTTTTTATCTCAATATTAATGATTACAACGTAGAGGTCCCATGTACATGTAGTCTAGTCAAGACCCGTTTGAGTCTATGTTTTACGACAAATACATACAATTCCCATTTATTATTCCCATATACACTAGTAGAGAAACGACTTTTGGTTCGCACCTTTAGTCACGGTTGTGTTGGGGTTCGGTATTAATATGAGCATTAGTCCCGGGTCTAAATTTTACAGGCACCGAATGCCTTTTTATCCCGGTTGGTAACACCAACCGGGTGTTACTAATCCGGACTAAAGGTCTCTCACCCGGGACTAAAGGTCTCTCATGGGTTAATTCAAAAGAAGAGCGCTCAGGACTCTGTCATATGTGGTGTGCAGTTGAGTTGGTAAGAACCTACGCGCGAGGCAAGAGGCCAGTTCCCCACCAGGATTGAAGCCCACCTATGCACCACTAATACGTACACTCATTGGGCTACGTACAGACTTGATTTTGAAATACGAACGTGAACGTGATAGTGGTTATACCTGGGAGTTGAAAGAATTTTCCCAAAGTGCGTTGCGTGATACGTGCCCTAAGTGCTGCGCGCTGGTGGATCACACATAGTAGCAGTAGCCGTAGCAGCCAACGCGCATGGCGTGATACGTGCCCTAAGTGGCGTCTTCATCATCAAGAAGAAGGCGCGGAACTCGTTGAGGTCAAGGCTATTGCCGTCCGCCGGCAATGCCCAATGGAAGTCGCGCGCGAGTGCCGTGAGGATGCACCCTACGCGAACCATGCCGAGGTCTACGCCCGGACAATACCTTCGCCCGGCTCCGAACGGCACCATCCTGATCTCCTTGGGCCCTGGCACGGGGCTCACTCCCTCAGCCTCGCCACCCGCGAGGAACCTCTCCTGACGGAATTCGTCAGGGTCTGTCCACACCTTGCTGTTCCTCCCGATCTTGTGTATGTCCGTTATGACGACCGCTGGCATGGCGTCGTCTGGTGCCGCCGGTGTTCCAGCGATGGCCGCGTCCTTGGCACTGACATCGCGCGCCATAATGGGCACCGGTGGATGTAGCCGGAGGCTCTCCAGCATCACGGCCCGCAGGTATGGTAGACGATGGAGTCGCTCCTCGGAGACGACGATGCCATTGTAGTCCTGCTGGATGCCGGTGATCTCACGGTGCAGCTTCTTCTGGACCTCCGGGTCGATGACGAGGTGGGCAAGTGTCCACTCCACACATGACACCACCGACTCGGTGTTCGTGCCAAGAAATTCAAACACCAGCTTCACCATTTCCTTGTCAGTGAGCGGCCGGCGCTTGGTACCTGTCGTGGTGGCGTCGCCATTGTTCTCGCTAATGTCAGGGATCTGGAGGTCGAGGAGTGAGTCAACGTAAGACCGGATGCCAGTGCTGCCTCCGTAGGTTGTCGTGCGTTGAGACTGCTTCCGGGCAGTGATGATGGGGTGGACGAGTTTGTACACGCGCCCTAATGTGCCGGAGCAGCGTAGCCACCGCCTCCAGTGTCGGAGCCTCGTCATCCTACTCGAGCCTGCAAATAAGACACTGTCTTCCGCGAAGGTCAACGTGAACTGCAGCACCTCACGCTCTAGGTCAACGTGAACTGCAAACAAGAATTGAATGAATGTACTCCTGCTCTACATCCGGAATTCCGGATATTCATGAGAGGAAAATTGCTAAACGAAATGTTTCTTTTTCAGATTTGCTAATGCTCAACCGGTTGTTTTGGAGCTTCCAAACAACCGGATTTATGGTCGTCGGTCTCGCTCTCTGGTTCGCGATCCGTTTTGCCGCTCCCTCTGCCACTGGCCCTTGCCGCCGCCTCCAGCAAAGCTCTGTGCTCCAGCCACCTCCAGCAGAGCTCCGGCCTCCCTCCGCCGCTGCCCTCAGCACAGGTGCCGCACAGCTCGCCGCCGCCACCGGCACAGCGAAGATGATGGGGAAGTTGCCTTCTAGACGAGAAGAACCCGGCGACGGCGGACGCGGACTGTCAGCGAACACGGAGCCAGCCATCATTGCCGCCGGGATCGATGACGCGGAGCCCTCCGTTGTCGCTGGTTGTTCCGCTGGGAAAGGGAAGAGAATGAAAGGGATAAGGTTGGGAGGATGGATTCCACCGTAATTTGGAACAATTTGTATTTTTTTCTAAAATTTGTGAATAATTTGTAAACAATTTGACATATATTTCTCTGATGTCTGGAATCTATAGAAATAATTTATAAATTTTTTTGAAAAATTTGGCATATATTTGTGTTATTCCCAAATTACATCACTTTGTTCAATAAAATTATTATAAATATAATAATAAGTGATGTAAATATAGCTATAAAGCAGGGTAAGCGGTAAGAAAATTCTGGTTGTTGAAGGGGCTAAAACTACCGGTCGTTAGTCAGACAGTTTTTTTTTTTTTGACCTTTGTCTCTGAGACTATGACCCCGCGTGGCCGCGCGAGGCACCGCGTGCCAGATTTATTTATTTAGTATAACCAAAATAATGATGATCGAATCGATCATTAGGAGATACGGAGTATATATATATATATATATATATATATATATATATATGATGTATCCGTTGATGCTCGTGCTCCATAAAAAATACTGGACCTCATCCTCAATGGCCATTATTGCTCTGGCCCGGCCCACGCCCTCCTCCAGCCACCGGCTACGAAACGAGCGTTGGACATGGACAGACATGCATGCATACTTCCTCCGTACAAAAAAAAAACCTAACGTTTAGGATATGATTGCGGTAACCAAAGTGTGATTAAGTAGGGGTTAGTTTTCCATCTTTGCCTCTAATAGGGATTAAGTCGGAGTCCGGCAGTACATCGACGGAGTCCGGCAGCACCGCGTCGTACTCCAGCTGCACCTCGATGGAGTCCGGCAGCAGCTCGTCGGAGTCGGGCAGCTCCTCGACGAAGTCCGGCAGCACCGCGTCGTACTCCAGCTGCACCTCGATGGAGTCCGGCAGCAGCTCGTCGGAGTCGGGCAGCTCCTCGACGGAGTCCGGTAGCACCGCGTCATACTCCAGCTGCACCTCGATGGAGTCCGACAGCAGCTCGTCGGAGTCGGGCAGCTCCTCGACGGAGTCCGGCAGCACCGCGTCGTACTCCAGCTGCAACTCGATGGAGTCCGGCAGCAGCTCGTCGGAGTCGGGCAGCTCCTCGACGGAGTCTGGCACCTTCTCGACGGAGTTCGGCAGCACTGCGTCGGAGTCTTGCAACACCTCGTCGGAGTCCGGCAGCACCGCGTCGGAGTCCTGCATCACCGCGTGTGCTTCTGCTGCAAGTACCGAGGGCGAGGAACGACGCGCGATCAATGCGGGTGACGACCGAAGGCGAAGCGGCGGCGCATGCATGGCCAAGGGCATTCGCGTCCAATGTTTTCATCGGGAGGTCAGAACGTCAGCTTATACGAAAATGGGCTGTTGGCCCAGGACGTCAAGTATTTTGAATACGGAGGGAGTACATTTTAAGTTTCAGAACACGGCCATGATATGGAACTGAATAAGCCTATCCTACCCAAACAGGTGATAGATCATTAAACTAACTACTCCATTTCTTCCCGTCAAAGAATCGCATTGAAAAACAAGAACTGCTACAGATTACCATTTCTAGTATTACTGATGTACTGGTAGTACCCAATGACATCCCAACCATAAGATAAACGTTGCTACAGCCTGCAACGCCCTGGTGTTGGTGTACTCCTACCTCACTTTCCATCAATCCAACCTCTTGACTGGAATTCGGAACAACACAGCCCTTTTAGTTAGATGAGCAACAGGTAAACACTATCTCAGAATAAGCCTTCACTGCCAATTCACAACCTCCTATTACTGCCAGAAAGTGAACCAGCAGAAAAAAAAAAATGGTAGTGACGGGGCATTTCGGCAGTGATATCAAACATCACGGCCAGTTCATGTCCTCAACCGGTAGTGAAATCACTGCCGAGTAAGGATACCAACCGACAGTGTTGAATTGAGAAGAGAAACACTGTCAGCTGATAATATGAGGATACACCTACTATCGTCCAGTGTACTAATAGCATCAGCAATGGTATGCTTAATCTCGCACAACATAAAGTCTAACAAGTTGAACTGCTCTCCATTCCAAATGGAGAGGAGAAGCCGTTCCTACAAGCTGGTCAACGACCTCTGGAGTCGGTCCAGTGTACGTAAAGAGCCGTCAGCGAAGGGCTACTCGAAGAGCTGACATATCTGCTGATATGTAGGGAAGTTACCTCTAGCTCTCCCACGACGCAGGGGATCCACATCATCGTAAACTATCTGGCGCAGCTTCCTGTCTGTGAGGTAGCAACTCCATGATGCTATCTCAGCTCGCCAGCGTAAATTCACTGCATATAATTGACCATCAACTGAATAAACTCTCGATGTGGGTCGATCCACACCGTAAAAAAAAACTAACATACCCAACAAATAACTATTCGGTCAACCTCACTAAAAAGATGAACGAAGCCCTCAAACCTGTCAAATAGGGGGCGGATCAGTGTGCCCGCTACTCTCTCAAGCTCATCCCAGCCATGTCGCCCGTGGTCCACTAGTGCAATATCTCTGGCACGGTAGCTCCCGTAGAAGCTCTCCTGAGTAATGCCTCGTAATAACAGAAAACATTTAAATCGAGTCATATTACCCATTAGACCAATAAGACCATAGTATTTTGGTGAAATGGATCAACTCAAGACCCCTAAAATTGATCTTGTGGCCATAGGCCGAGTCCAATATCAAGACCGGATCGGCCGATTTCCATCCCTACTTGTGTGTGACCATGCGTTGAATCCGTAGAAGGCCCTCCCCACACTTTCATGGGTTACATTCTCATCTACTCCCATGTTCCAAATTATAAGATGTTTTAACTAGATACATTGTTTTTTAGTATATATATTTAGAGTTTAGACATAGTATATATTTAAGTACATGGCAAAAGTCATATATGTAAGAAAAAGTCAAAACGTAAATGGGTGCATTATTTGTTTCCCCCCTTTTGTGTGCGTGCATAGGAGTTTCGTGGGCGGCCCAGTAATGCTCTGCTTCATTTCATTGGTCACTATTGTTTGTAAACTCGGATTAATTACAGTAGGAGATGGAGATCGGTGACTTGCTGCTGCCCCGGCAAACGTCCAAACCACCACGTGACTCATCATCACTTCATGAGGAGCCCAGAATGGGGTACTTGTTTGAGACCTGTGACAGAGACAGTGCGATTGCGATTTCACTCCCCGAGGCAAAGCTTGACTACCTGACTTTGGTCTTGATTAGTTTCTACCCTAGAATGGGGTACTTGTTTGAGACCTGTGACAGAGACAGTGCGATTGCGATTTCACTCCCCGAGGCAAAGCTTGACTACCTGACTTTGGTCTTGATTAGTTTCTACCCTAAAACTTTACATTCTATCGCATCTGATGTCTGGATACATGTATAGAGTATTAAATATAGACTAAAAAATAACTAATTACACAGATTGTGTGTAATTTGTGAGACGAATCTTTTAAATCTAATTAGTCCATGATTTGACAATAAAGTGCTACAGTAACATATGTGCTAATAATGGATTAGTTAGACTTAATAAATTCGTCTCACGGTTTACCGACAGATTCTATAATTTATTTTTTTATTAGTATCCGAACACCCTATACAACACCCCGTATAATACCCGATGTGGCGATCGCACTGCAACTGCTCAAATCCTTTGCTTCAAAAGGTTTTCGAGGGACCAGCAGCTGACCGTGTGCAGCAGGAGACAACAGACACAGAGTCAGGGACACCAGCAAAATCCACCGCTACTCTACTCACCGTCGCCGCTCGCCAAGTCGCCAGTCGCCAGCCAGCAACAGCAAGGCTCGAAAACGCCTGGGCCACCCACCGCTTCGCCGGTCCGCCATTCCGTTCCGCCCCGCGCAGGACTCAAAATCCGTGGCCGTTTTGGTTTGCCGGTGGCCCTCCTGCCATTGCCATTTGCCGGTGCCAGCTGCACCGACCCGACCGCATCTGCCGCTCCCATTATTCCTCTCGGTTGTCTTCTCACCCGCGCAAGGCGGAAGGCGCAAACCCCCGTGTGGCGGTGCCGCGCGGCGCGTCTGCAAGACTGCAACTGACGCCGCCCGCAGGCCGCAGCCCTGCCCCCGCCCAGGAGAGGCGGGACCGCGGGACCTGCCAGCTGCCACCGCCAGCCTCCCGTGCGCCTGGGCCTATACCTGTGCGGCTTGGCCCATCCGCTGCGTCTTTCTTCCGTTCCGTTAGCACAACCAAGAAAAGAAAGAAGAGAACCAACCCAGCCCATTCAGTTGGGCCGGGCCCTATATATTAGATTACATTACATTGGGTGCCGGTATATAAGCACGACCTTATCCAAATGTCACTCGCTGCTAGCACTGTCCTGCTGGTAGCCGTCGGTTAGTATCTGAGTTCTAGTGTGAGTGTGAGTATAGTGACTCCTGAGCTGCCATACATCGCCAAAGCAAGCAGCAAACGCGTGACGCGTCCAAGGCTGGCACTCACGGCCACGGGTAAACACCACCGCCGCCTGCCTCTGGGGGACCGGGGGGTGACGTGCGAGTGTTTTTTTTTCGGCATCGATCCTGGATACAGACGCAGAATGATTTATGTATACACATATTCACGCCTATGCAACAAATGCGATGCAGGAACTAGCATGTTAAGGAACCTCGCGTGTGTCCCTGGCTAGTGGTTGCCATTCTCATCAAAAGCCTCCAATGTTGATAACGGACGTGATTGGGATGATCCACAATGTTTCTGTTTCTATGTGACGACTGACGCCAAGTCACCAAATGTAGACCAAACGGTTGCTTGGGGACCCCTTTGGCTTTGGTCGATGATGATATTCCTGGCTGATGGAGACAACAGACAACGCCCCTTTTGTCTTAGCGAAAGAAAGCAAATCAAGAGGCTCATCCTCATCATCATGGTTTCGTTTCGTTTCGTCTCGGCGGCAACCGTACCAGCCAACTTACTTGGGCCGGCCGGCCGTCAAAACGGGAGGAAAAACGATGGCTGGTGAATGGTGATGCGATTATTACACTCCACTTGCCCGTAGCTCAATCATCCACACTCCATAGCGCTTTGACTTGGCAAGAGTGTTTTATCCCGGTTGCCAGTTACCACTTCCTTGTCCCTTGGCATCGACCCTGGGTACATCACTACAGCAGCTTCGGCTCATTCGACTGCAGGAGCACACTGTGTATATTTCTGTTTACTTATGTTCTTACTTTTGAGGTTTTTTGTCGATCAACATTTTTATCTGCTACGTACTAATACCTGCAATCAGTCTTGTTTCACCTGCCGATCCATCCCAGAGTTGATACACACCTCTATCTATATACTACTCCATGTGTGTATGCAAACACAATTGCAGGTGGATGGTTGATCTCGAAATCATTACGCGTTGAGGAACAATCTATTTTGTCGGTGCACTTCGCTTTATGAAGAAGGATGCACCTTTCCAAGCATGTATGCAAAAGCAGGAAGGTTTTAATAAGAACAGATATAAGTAATCCGTGTGGACTCGGAAACGGGCTCGAACAAGGTCTCCATTCAACATCTCTCAACTCTGAAGAGGAACCTGTTCGGTGGAGCCCACTGGGATCATCAGTGCAACGGCTCCCATTAGCATGTGTATGTGTATGCATGCTAGGACTGCGTTCACGCGTATGCAGAAAAACGCGCGATGCACGAGACGACGGGAGGATTCAGGAACCTCTCGCGTGTCTCCCTGAACCCTGATGATGATGCCATTTATCACAATCACAAGCCTCTAATGTCCCTAACTGACTTGACGATGGGGATGAACCGTAGTTTTTTTTCCTTCCTTTGTGCGTGAGTATGTGGCAGCAAGCGTGACCTACCGTAGTCCTATGAGACAACTGTAGCTGCAGCCTACTGGCAGGTTTCATCTACCTGGATGCATGATGGATACAGGATACAGCAAAGCATCCTTTTGCCTTGGCATGCAAATACAAACAAATCAAGAGGCGTGTGATTACAAGGCATGAATTTTCTATCTGAGGCCCCGTTCGGCTGGGCTGATAAGCCGGCTGAAAAACACTGTTGGCTGATTTGCTGTGAGAGAAAAATATTGTTCCGACTGAAAAAACAAACTGAAAAAGACGGATTATAAGCTGGGTGAACATGCTCTGAGTTCCATGCAATGTCTACGGGAGATATACTACTAGCTACTACTAGTAGCGTTGCGTACATGGGAAGTAAGTACAGAGGCTCCAAAATGTGACCTGGGGCATGTTTAGATTGCAAAAAATTTCAAACTGATAAATAGTACCACTTTTGTCTTATTTGGCAAATATTGTCCAATCGTGGATCAACTAGGCTCAAAAGATTCATCTCGTGATTTCCAACTAAACTGTGTAATTAATTATTTTTTTTATCTACATTTAATACTCCATGCAAACGGCTAAAAATTGATGTGATGGAGAGAATGAAAAAACTTGAAATTTTGAGGGAAACTAAACAAGGCCCTAATTTTTCTCCAAAAGAGACTATATTACACAAAGATCAAAGAGACCAGCATGCATGTCCCTGCTGGTTCATGTTGATCCATATATAAAATAAAATGGAGCACTGAGATGTGGCAGTACCACAATTTTTTTAAAAAAATGGAAAGAAAAGGTGTCTGGATGGTACATAAACACATGGTCCTCGTCTGGAGCTCCCTTTTCCATTTAATTTGTGCAGCACTTTTTTTCTTCCTCTTCGCTTTTCTTTCGTCGTCACCAACCGTGAGCGCAACCTATCCGATAAACGTGTTTGAACTACCCCATGCAGTCCGATCCCCAGACCATGCTAGCAGCAGCAGTAGCTGCCCTGTACGTTTCAGAGGGTGTACTGCAAGTCTCAGGGCACGAAAATGTGTTAGAACAAATGTCCTGCCATTCACCCTCCTGGTTTCGTTTCATCTGGTAATAGCAATAAGAAACCCCAGATCGATGCTGCCATGTAGTAATTTTGATCATCCGACGGTGGTGACGATCCTTTGATGAGTATGCTGTCTGTCCTTTTCCAGCTTTGCCAGAAGAACACATTCAGATAATGGTAAAACCAAGCATCACAACCTGGAATACATACATTCCATAGGATCCCCAGGCGGCTGGCAGGCACCTCAGTTTCCTGTCACCGGCGGTATGAACCCTCTGACCCTCCATTTGTTTAAGAATGATGCTCTCCCAGTCGTCATCAATCAAAAACCAAAAAGTAGAAAAAGTATATCTGCTGCTGCGCTCCAGCATTTTCCAGCCAGCTTGTTCAGTCCTAGCAAAATTGAGTGCATTGTCTCTCTTCTGCTTTTTTTTTGTTCCCCGCTTTTCATTTCATTGATTCATTTTTTTTTTTGTGAATCATTTCATTGATTCATTAATTCTTTAATCTTATACTATATTTTTTAAAAAAAAATACGCGTACACTCTGTTGATGAACCCTGGCCTGGCCCATCCCGACCGTGTCCCTCGATTCCCTTTATATACACGCCCGGCAGAGGATCGGAGCACGAGAGCGCAGTGCAAGAGAGGAGAGGGAAGGAAACAGCAGAGGCCACGAGGCCACCAGCGAGCGAGCAGCGAGAACGAGCAAGGCGGCGAAAGGTGCCGAGAAAGAAGACGATCTCGACAACAATGGGGGAAGCTCGGCCTCCATGCGTCGTCATCGTGCCGCGCCGCGCCGCCGCGCACTCCTTCCGCCTGCCTCGCCACGGCCGCCGGAAGGTGCACGTCGTCCGGCTCGGCGGCGGCGGCCCTGGCGCGAGCGGCAGCGGGCGCCGCCACGGCCGCGGGCTCCGGCTCCGTCGGTGGCTGCGGCGCGCGGCGTGGCGCCTCGCCGAGCTCTGCGTGGCGGCGCTGTCGGGCCAGGGCCACCCGGGGGCGCCGCCCAGCGCGGCGCACCACCCGCCGTGGACCGGCGTGGAGCCCTACTTCGCCGCGCCCTTCGTCCCCGTCGCGCGGATGAAGCGCGCGGGAGCGCAGGGCTAGCTAGCTTGCTGCCGCGCGCGCGTGCGCCACGGCCGTCGCCCGGTGCAGAGCGCGCGGCGGCATTGGTTCGCGCATTGCTGCTGCCGCGTTGTTACGTGTGAGCTCTGACCTCTGAGGAGATTTCACTCGCATCCAACCAATGCCGGACACGGTAGCCAATCATGTAGAACAGGGGCTCTCTCTCGCTGTGGTGTCCGTTCCATGATCACCTTCCTTTCTTCTATTCCATGATCACCCCTCCTTTCTGCTGCTTAGAAGCATCATGCAGGTAGTGTACTGCTGCAGCTCCAATCATGAGCGCCATAGATTGTTTTGGACCCATTCCATACATTTGTAGCTTAATAACTAGAGAAATGTAGCTCACCGTACTATGGCACACAGTATTATTTATACTCCAGTGACTCTACTTAAATTTGTACTGCTGCTGTCTGCTACTGATAACTAATGAATATTATTACTATTAATGCTCCTAACTGTCTACAACGAACCGGTGTCCGATGAGATCTCCTCTCAGGCGAGGCGATCGATTCACTACGTACCACTACACCAGCCATGGCCGCCGGAGGAGCACTGATGATCACTGCGTGAAGTTCAGTCTTGCCCGTGCGCAGACGACACTTGACACTAGTCCTCATCTTCAGCTGAATCAATCGTGGAAGCATGAGCGCCCGGTACAGGCAGCAGCTAGGCCCGAGCTTTCCCACGTGAACCCCGCCAAAGCCGTCATTTAACGCCTGATTTCTGCGGATCCCACAGTGTCCGCACGGTAGACGAGTTCGGCCGCCGAGGACGGTGACCCGACGGTTGGGAGCCGATGGATGGACTGATCGATGGAGACCACCCACAATCCCACATGCACGCTGCCGTCTTCAATGGCCGGGCCGGGCCGGCTGGCGGATAAGGATTAAGCTAGCGCAGGCGTCCTGCCGGCCCCGACGGCCTCGGCTCGCAGCGCCATGTGCGCTGCCACGCCCGCCAGTACCAGGCATGCATTAATCAACGGAGGCGCCCAACCTACCGTGCGTGCGCAAGTGTGCAACAAACAACATGGCTTGGCTAGCTATAGCTTCCGAAACCGGTGAGATGCATGAGATGTTGAGATCTCCCGATTTGTACTACTCCGTCCTAGCTCCTCCAACTGAGATCTGCCGGCTGCCACCACTGATGCCTGATTGGGAGGACGGAGGGTTCCAGCTCCCGTGTCTGGCTCGTTCCAGTGTCCTGTTGGCGTCACGGAAGTTGGACGGATGTCCTCACACCTCACTGCCCGTGCCGTGCGTAGCTTTCGCTTGCCTCATTGGTGTCAGCATGAACGGGGGCCATGAATTAATTAATATCTGTTAGGCACCAGCAGCGTGCAGCTTCGTTAGCGTTCGGTAACACTGGCTGCTGCTGTTATGGCTCCGGCCGATGCAAGAGCAAGATTTCAGCGTTATCACATTACGGTGAAAAGGCGGGCGGATAGGGATAGCCGGGCAGGGAAAGAGACGCTCGGGCAGCAGCCGCATCACCGGCTAGCAGGGCTCGCTTTGCTTCACTTGCATGTCACTGGGGATATTTGCAAGGCTAGACCAGGTCAGCACAGCACACGTGCTGCGCCGCTGTGCTGATTGGCAGCTTGATTGATTAGCTCCGGCCTCCAGGATCCTGCAAAGGCGTGGCATTGGCCCCCCCCAGACCCAATCCAATCAGGTGTACAGTAATGTCAGTTATATAAATCCCGATAGGGCAAAGGCACTGTTGAAAACGACAATCAAGCTGGTCTGAAACTTGGCTGGTTGTGTGAGAGAGAAATACTGTAGCAGCTGGTTGATGAATAGTATTTGCTGAGGGGGATCAGCCGGCTGGTCTGGATGGACCAGACCAGCGAACACGTTCAAGGAGGAGAGCACAGGGCATCTCCCCAGACCCCAGGCAATAATCAGAGAGGTGACAAAGCTGTATCAGGAGGCTCTCAAACAAGGATCTGTTGTGGCCACAAAAGTGGAAAACAGCACTGCTAGTTAAAAGGAATCTGTTCGCTGAACCCTCCATCAATCCAAAGCGTTTCTGGACAAACGAGAAGCATGCGACGGGGATACGGCGCAGTCATCAGGTATGGCACAGGCCGCCACTAAAAACTCCGCGGCCACAAATGGGAGCAGCAACTAACATGGAAAACGATCTTAATCAAAGTCTAGGAACTCCATGCGTTTCCTCATCGTGCCTTTCAGATCCCTCGCTTCCCGTTCTGCCTTTTCAGCCTGGATGGGGGAAAAATACCATTAGTTAGGAGTAAGTCACAATGAGATAGTGAAGGAGTTGGTTCCTTTGTCTAAGCATAAAGGTAAGCCATGCACACATATTACAGTGGCGGATTGGTAGAGTATGAAGAGGCAGTAAGGCAGGAACCTGAAGTCCTTTTGAATTCTTTATATCCTACTAGGAGCGGTTTTTTGGGGGAAAAAAAGACAAACTGTTTCTCCTAGGAACTGCGCGCTGTGTCATGTTGCTAACCTCAATAACTTCGTGTTTATACAGATTATTAGTATCTTTTCCTTCTCTGCAGTTTATTGTTAAGCATTAGAAGATTCAGATAGACCAGATGAAAAGAACATGTTTGAGCACGCTACAGCAGGCCAAAGGCGAGACTACAACAAATGCAGTAGGTTGAAGACAGATGACTGTCTGGAATAGGGTAAAACCTTTGTTTTGCTCCCATGTTGTTCCCAGGTTTGTATGAGTATTCCTTTCTTTTTGTCAGATTAAGTAATTGGTTTTGTCCAAATTTCACTAATGGAATTGCTGTCTCCCAATGAAAAGGAGTTCCTGGTCTTCTAAACCCTTTTTAAAATAAAGTAGGGCCAATCCAGAGTGGCTACAATCTAATACAAGCAAGCCTACATTCCAAGATATATATCCACAAAAAGGCAATAAGCAGACCAAACATTAACAATCGATATTTTACTTCCACAGAATTAGTTTTTTTTTATTAATTAATGCTTAGATCTTGGAAGAAAAAACATGGTCCAACATTACATACAAGTTCCATTTTTGTTTGGATGTAAAAGTAAATCAAAGATGCAATAGTTTCAACAATAAACATCACAACTAAGAGTTTAGAGAAATAAATCTTCTCATCATTATTGTTCATGTAAACTATTCGTTCAGACTGCTCGCACATATGTATCAGACTGCAAAGCAGTTATTAGGACAGAAAAATGGCAATGGTTGCGTCCACAGTTTTCCATGTTATATGCCAGGATGGGTTGCAAAAGTTACAACAATCTACAAATTATCTGTATTTTAATCTAATAAAAAGTTTCTGTATTACTTTAAGGCTGAAACTGTGGCCATAACAACTTATCAATGAAACACCCAGTAAAAGAGCAAGAGCAAGACAACAAACTTTTTAGCGCCACAGTTTAAATTGTCTTTGGGAAAACACAGGGCTGTTCATGAACAATCTGTATCACTAGGATATCAACATGCATGTGTCCAAATGCAGAAAAGATTTAGCTAAACACAAGAAAAGGTTTTGAAACAAAGAATAGATTGAGGGTACGTGAATACCTTTCTTATTTCTGCTTCTGAAACACATGTCATGTGAGCAGGGAGTTCATCCTTTTCGCGATCCTGCTCAATGCAATATACCAGATCTATAACATCAACGTGGAGATATAAGTTTGGCCATGCTCACTTTTAATGCAAGAGGTTATTACCAATTCTCCGATTAAAACAACGTTCTCTCCTCGGATCACATACAGACCAAGAGGAACATCACAATATTGTTCCCCTACAATCACTCGTTCACAAGCACCCCGAAGAACAACATTTGCTGCAAAGTATACGAGAATATTAGTAGCAGAAAATATAATAGGAAACAACACTAAGGAAAGTGGGAGTGAAGCGGCATACCAAACTGATCAAATGAGCAGAGGGTGCCAAGAAGTTTCCGTCCATCTCTTAGCAGGACAATAAGTTTCTCTGAGATCAGATACGAAATAAATTAGTACCATTGGTTACCAACAAAAAAAATTTGAGATGAAGCAGGCCATGCACATGGAATACTTAAGTACTATTGTTCTCATTTTTATCAAATATATAAAAGAAATGTTCATTAACATGACTCATGGTAGTACAATATTTTCGTTTAAACTATTTTATCAAAAGAGCATAATTCATGCAATTAACATGACTCATGGTAGTACAATATTTTCGTGTAAACTATTTTATCAAAAGAGCATAATCCATGCAATCACTAATAATACTTCCAAGGTAATGAAAGTAGACAGAAAAGAACAAAATTGATTGAAGATGCAACATCATTTGCATAGCATTTAGTACCCACTCAGATTTACAAAGACTAGATTAAAAGATTGATTTACAAATATGCCAAAAACCAATAGACAAGTAGACAACTAACAATATATTTAGTAAATGCCTTTAGCTCCGGAAGCGAGTTATGCGATCATGTCACTAACACCTTGCACTGCAGCTAGCCAATGCTTGCATAAGTTACCCTCTCTTCTCATTATCTCATGTGCACTAACAAAAGTGCTAAACAATCATAATACCATCGCTTATAAAAAAAAACACTCTGGTTTCCACCATCACATGGAAACAGTTTCAACTCAACATCTATCGAGGTGTTAAGAAATCAACAGATTCAAAGGAACTCAGGTGGGCCAGTCTTCTCATTGTCTCATATACACTACAAAACCAATAGAAATATCAATCAATCGTGGTGTCATCAGCTTGCAAAATCGCTGCAAGGTTCTACTGTCATATGGCAGACAATTTAAATTAAGTTCCTATTAAGTTATAAAATTCATCAACTAATTCAGAGGGAGCTCACACGGACAAAAGGTGATGTCTTTTTTAATGACAGATAATGGAAGTACCAAATAACTCTTCAAACAACTAACAGCTATCATAATCCACTGAAGGGAAAATTGGAAGAAAAACAGAAATTTACTATCAGTGAACCAAAGAAAGTGGCACTTCGAGATTGAAGAACACACCAAAGTTGAATTACAATTAGGCTGGTCCAACACAGAGCTCAAACATTTCATAATCAAATCTATCCAAGTCCAACCAACCAAATGTCCCAAATGCAATACAATTGTTCGAATGAAGAGCTTCAGGTACAAATAACACACATGAGATGGTCCGATAAGCCATAATTTTGTAGATAGCATAAAGTTTGCACGAATAATTGCCAAAAACATTGTGGAACCAAACAGATGCTTTACAACGCTTAGTGTGAACGCACCAGAACTCAGCCATCATATGCCACGAGGCACAACCAACTCCAGGTAAGATTTGTATCAACAAACATAAGGCATTCTCATTCAGTACAGACACATGGTAGCATTCAGACATTAGCACAAACCGTACACACAAAAGATCTGTAGTCTATCTGCATAAACGGATAAACCTACGGAAGCTTTGACGAAGTTCAAGACAAAATTGGAGCCAGTTACAGGAAAAATACTATCTTTCACCAAAACTAAATTGGCTGTATCGATATGGATGGCTGCATAACCCATAAGAGCCTCTTCTCCTACTAACAACGGCTGCAGGGATTTGCAGAGTCACCTAATAATGTGCCTGCTTTTGATCCGAGCCACTCACAGAAGGCAATCGTCGGTACGAATTCTCACAATGACTTAGAATCACGGCCTCCACAAGCAGGAAACTAGGCCAAACGGATCTACGACCCCCCTAAAAATCAAATCTACGCGCATCGGCTCAGTCCTACAGACCATATCAGCATCTAGGCAACTAGACAAGCTCAGAAACATCGCAGATAGGGGATCTCAAAACTCACTGTCCAAGAAGCCGGCGAGGGAGGTGGAGAGGAGGATGTCGTCGGGCGCGGACCAAGACATCGCGCGGATCCCAAATCCGGCTCCAGAAACCGGAGCTGATGGCCTCAACCCGCCGCGGCTGGGATCGGAGTTGCTTCTACAGATAGCTTGGGACCAAGCTGCTTAGCGGGCCCCCAGGGAGAACCACTGCTAGGGTTCGCGTGGGAGTGGAGTGCGCTCGCGTGACGGAAGCAGGGAGGAGCAGAGTTCGGTGCTTGATACACGGACAAGGAACGAAGCAGATCGAAAGGGTTTGGTACTTGATAAGAGACGAGCCGCTGACCGGTGGGCCCAGGAGGTCTATTCCTTTTGGCTTGCGTGCATCTTGTATTTCGAGCAAGGTAAAGCTCATTTTCAACCTTCAATTCGCACAAGAAGTTATTAGTTTCAACCTTTAATTATGAAATTGGGTACTGAACATCTTTTAATTATCAAAATCGGATAAATTTAGTCCTCTAGCTAGTTTTAAAAGTAATTTTCTATTTTCATAAATAGTAAAAATGGTTTAATCTATAAAATTTCATAACTTATTTCTTCTAAATCAAAAATATGTGAAACCAATACCATTTTTTCCTAGAAAAATCATTTAATCATTGGTAGCTTGAAACTTACTTGTTCATGTTTCTAATAAACCACAAGCAATAAAACAATAGCATTTTAGGAAAAACCGTATTAGTTTCATATTTTTTTATTTCAAGTACATAAGTTATGAATTTTAGAGGTTAAAACGTTTTTTTTCATTATTCTGAAAAAAGAAAATCATCTTTGAACCTAGGTAAAGGACCAAATTTGTCGACAGTTAGAGGTTGTTCGTACCCGGTATCATAATTTAGGGTAGAAACTCAAACTATCGTGCAAGTTGAAGGTTGAAAAATGCACTTTACCCTTCGTGCAAGTGCAATCCGGCTCGGTGGTACCCTTAATTTTTTTATATACTATGTATAAGTTTGAATAGATGCTAGTTCAAAAATAAACTAATTGGGTTTCCTATTTTAGAAAATATGATGATGAAGCGCATGGTAAGTGAGAGAGTAAATATGAAGTACGAAGTATGTAGTAAATGAGAACTATGATTGTTAGACCCCCTTTGGTAGACCTAATTCTCTACTAATTCTGTGAAGTGATTTCCTAAAATGAACTAAGAGGTTGGGAGCTGAAAAAAGTAGTTTTTCCTGATTCTATGAAGTGATTCTCCATTGTAATTTTAAGAGTTTATACTAAAAAAATCAAAGAGAATCACTTTCAGCCACAGAGTTACTGCTTTCAAAGAATTAGCTTACATAGAAAGTCAGAATCAGATGGAGCTCTACCAAACTAGCCCTCATGTGTTTCATTCGAGGCATAAGAATTGTTTGATAGACAAACCTAAACATAAACGACAAAGCAATTGATTCTATGGGCAAGCTTGCTGCCACAATGCAATGTGTCTTTCAGTGTTGAGAAGATGATCTGCACTTGCACCTTTCTGCTTAACTACCCAACACGTTAAACTAGGAAGACCCTATTATTCTAGGAGTTGTATTCGTATAAACATTTTTTGAGAGGAAGTTATTTAATATTTGACGGCACTATGTGTACATAAGTTAATAGAGTTAAGTATAGTACATAAGTCAATAGAGTTTACGTACATGTATAACAGCATATGTTCCTATACTGTAATTAAAAAACATTTTCAGATCTCATGAATGCAGGTGCATATAATGCATGCCCAAACTTCAAACCATTATAGTTTATAGTGTGCGTTGTTAGCCTATTGATACCAAGCAAAGCAAGAAAGCGACTAGAGTCTTGCTAACCTGGCGACCCAGTCCAATCCAAAAGTTTTTCTCCAAAAACCACACATCATCTGTCACCCTCACGTAGTGTCCATTTAATCGCCATAACCATTGCACTCGCCTCCCCCGCTTCATTCCCCATTCATTGGCCACACCTCTGTTTCCACCATGCAAGCGCCCACCCACACCCTCTATCCCCTCCTTTCTTCGTCGTACACGCAACAACGACCACTCAGGTGGCGCCAGCGCACCGCGACAAGAGACGGACGCCAAGAAGCGAGTGGGGCTAGTGTCCGTGTTCGGGAGTGACTTTAGTGCTTTTCTACGACCAGCTTCTGCAAGGCGAAAGCGGGTTCGGCCTCATCGACCGCTTTGACGCTGGCAACTTCCCCACCTGGTCCGCCCCCCAGATTAGGGGGTTCTCTACATCGATGGGAAGAACGACCCTAGGGTTGACGATTGCCTGCGCTATTGCATCGTCAGTGGCAAGAAGGCGCTTGAGTCACCAAGGGCTCGATGCGCATGGCGAGGTGAGTTTGCGTGGGTTAGTGAATGGGACCTTTTTTTATTTTATCACAAATTTAATGTGCATGCCAAACTCGTGCTCTAAAACACAACTCTACGTACAGTTCACTTTAGAAAACGATTGGATTTTGCACCGTGTCTATTGAATTTAGCTCATGCTAACGAACACTCATTCGATGGAGGGAGTAGGTTTATCAAGAAAAATATTGTTGCTATTTAAAGATTAAATTAAAGCGTCACTCTTCTTTCTATTGGCCTCTCTGGTTGATTGAGGTATATATATGCAGTGCTATATTTCGTGGGCAAGTAAAAGCCACGCGGTCTCCTATCCCAATTTCGTCGAGGAGGCACCGGTACGGCGGTACCGTACCATGGACGGAACGTGGTGGACAAGCGGTCTTCCTGCCGGCCGACGCGTCGGGGTCGGGTTCCAACCAGCCCAAACCACCCCCGCCGCCGGCCGTTTCCCCCCCCCCCCCCCCGCACTCCACCACCTGACCTGCGCCGGCCCATCCTCCCGGCCTGGCCCAAGCCAACGCGCCCCGCGCTGCCCTTGCCGTGCCGAGTCCCAGCCGGATCCCCCTCAAAGCACGACAACCCCACGCCGCCGGCACCGCCGCACCACCGAAACCAGCCCTACCCAAACCAAATCGGATCCGATCCCCTTCCCCTCCCCTCGCCCAATTCGCCCCGATCCGCCGCGACCGTGATGGACGACGACGACGACGTGTCGCACTCCCTCTCCCCGTCGCCGCCCTCCTCCTCCGCGCTCCCCGTGGACGGCCCCGTCACCGTCGCCGCTGCGCCGCCGGGCGCCTTCATGGCGGTCGCGCTCCCGATCCATAGGACCGCCGCGTCCCTGTACGCCAGCGCCACCGGCGGAGGCGGCGGCGGCGGGAGCGGGGGCGGGGGCGGGGGCGGCGGGAGGGAGGACGCCTGGAGCGACGGCGCCACCTCCGCGCTCATCGACGCCTGGGGCGAGCGCTTCGTCGCGCTCGGCCGCGGCAGCCTCCGCCACCCGCAGTGGCAGGAGGTCGCCGACGCCGTCTCCTCCCGTGACGGCTACTCCAAGGCGCCCAAGTCCGATGTCCAGTGCAAGAACCGCATCGACACGCTCAAGAAGAAGTACAAGGTCGAGAGGGCCAAGCCGGTCTCCGCCTGGCAGTTCTTCGACCGCCTCGATTTCCTCCTCGCGCCCACCTACGGCAACAAGCCCGGCTGCGGCGGCGGCGGAGGCCACAACTCCAACAGCCGCACCCAGATGCCTGCGGCGCTGCGTGTGGGCTTCCCTCAGCGCAGCCGCACGCCGCTGATGCCCGCGGCAGGCTCCGCGGACAAGCGGAGGGCGCCTTCGCCGGAGCCGTCGGTGTCCTCCGAGTCCTCCGACGGCTTCCCGCCGGTGCCGGCCCTTCCGGCAGTGAACGGGAAGAGGAAGAGGACGGACGAAGGGCGCGCCGACGACGGTGGCAGCAGCGGGGACGACCGCGCGCAGGGGCTTCGGGAGCTGGCGCAGGCGATACGGCGCTTCGGCGAGGCGTATGAGCGCGTGGAGGCTGCGAAGCTGGAGCAGGCCGCCGAGATGGAGCGTCGGCGCATGGACTTCACGCAGGAGCTGGAGTCGCAGCGCGTGCAGTTCTTCCTCAACACGCAGATGGAGCTCACGCAGGCCAAGAACCACGCGTCTCCTGCCACGGCCGCCGTCCCTGCTGGTGGCTCATCTAGGAGGATGTCAGTGGTTACCGACGCCGGTGGCAGCAGTAATCACCATAGCCGTTACCGGATCAGCCTTGGTGACAGGCACCGTCATGCTCCACGCCCACATTACCAGCAGTACCATGACAACAACAATCACGCGGGGGCAGCGGCTGCAAGTGAGGGTGAGCAGTCTGATGACGAGGAGGATGATTATGAAGAGAGCCAGTAACTGTATCGGCGATTCGCCATAATTTATATAGGTATCCCATAGAATTATTGCATTGCTCCGATTTAACTTTTATATGTGATCCCAAGAAGAAGAGACAATGGCTTGGGACTAGTGGAAATTGGTCATCTTAGTAAAAGTAGTAGCATTAGCATTAGATAGCCCCTTGCTGTACCATGATGTTAGTTAATTCGTTGCTTGCTTCTCAACATTGCGTTAATAACATCTGATCTGATGTGATCTCATTCGTGTCAAGAATTGGCAAAATTACTGTTGAATGGCAATATGGCATGCTGGGAGTTGTATCAATGCTTGCTTGCTCTTTTTGGGACAGCAATCGGCCATGAGAGTTGATGGAACTGATCCATGTTTATAATGCTATGAAGATTGGTGGAGGTGGAGCAATGCTTTGCCTCTATATTTCTGATAGAATAGAGTGACTTGAAAGGTCTGTTGCCAGGTGGCTGTTGCCATGGCCTTGTTTAGATGCCAAATTTTCTCCTAAATTCCACGGTGCAAAAAGAAGATTTCCCATCACATCATAATGCCGGTACATACATGAAGTACTAAATGTAGATGAAATCAAAAACTAATTGCACAGTTTAGTTGTACTTTGCGAGACGAATCTTTTGAGCCTAATTAGTCAATGTTTGGACAAAAATTCACAAATACAAACGAAATACTACAGTGAAGAATCTTTTACTGTATAGATTTTGGACCTCCCGAATTAGGCCAACTAAACACGGCCATGGTGGAGTGGGCATTGCAGAAACCCTTGCGTAAGGCATCCAATCATGAAAGTGAAGGTTCTTCACTCCAATCATGAAAGGGAAGGTTCTTCCCTGGAAGTGGAAAGCACCACCTTCCCTGGAAGTGGAAAGCACCGAAGAATCTAGCTTTTGACTCTTTTGCAGGGCTGCTGGATACGGCAATCTGACTGTCCGAGGGTAGAGAAAAGCACAAGCATTAATATTCCCTCTAATCCACATAGTTAACTGGGAACCGAAATTGGGTACTCCCTCTATTCCTCTGTTCCGAACTATAAGACATTTTAGCTTTTCTAGATACATTGATTTTACTATGTATATAAACATAAATGCATATCTAGATGCATAATAAAATCGATGTATCTAAAAAAGTCAAATTGTACTAATAAATAGATTAGTGAATGTACTAATAACTATCATTCAGATTTCAGAATGTACTAATAACTGACCTTAGTCCGCAAATAGCATTTCTTCTAACTTTTGCATTGCCTTATCATGCTTAGCCTTTTGACCTTCAGACATGTTGCTTGTATCCTTCGTAAGCAGGGTATTGTACACCTCAAACATCTTTGCTTCCTTTTCCTCCTTTGCTGCCTTCAAATTTGCATTTGATATCTGAATCTGTGCTTCCGTGACCTTTTCGAGCTCCACCTTCCGATCTTCCTGGACCTTGACAATTTTGTCAACAGTATCCCCAAGGCACTCAATTCCTTGCATACCTTTTGCCTTCTTGCGCTTTCCATTGCGCTCAGCCTTCGCAGCTTCTCTACCAATGGGACGCTTTTGTTCTTCTGGAATATCAACTACCTCAGTCTTCTCTTTATCCGTCTCAAACAATGCACACCATTTGGGCTCATCTTTGAGTATCTTTCACCAATGCACCAATTGAAAACGCTTCCCAAACTTGTTTGCATACATCTTCTGTGCCTCTTCTTCCAACATGTCGTCGGAATAACCACTTGTATGCATGTGAGTCACCTTAGTCCAATAATCATTGAAATCACCGATCGACGACTTGAGGCGTGACCAATGAATCTTCAATTGGTTGAATTCCCTTTACGCTTCCCACTCCCTTTCCTATTGAACTCAGCAGTGACTTCCTTCCAGAATGTATCACCTTTCTTGTCATTTCCATAGATTGAGTCTTTAGAAGCTTCCAACCAAGAACTGGCCTACAAAACCAATAATAACAAAAATAAGAACAAAATAAGTTTTGTACCAAACAGTGTCCTACGAAATGGTAAACTGATCAGAGCTTACCAATCGTTCTTCCTCTTCATGAGTCCAATATCTTTTCTATACTTTCTTGATTGCATCATTGTTTTCATCATCATCAATCACAATATTCACCGTCTTGTTAGTTGAAGTGTCTTGTTTCGTAGCTTGTGGTGATGGTGTTCCATAGGAACTTGCTGCCGCTGGTGAAGAGATTGGGTTGAAGGCCATATTGTTACCAACCAAATGAAAATTTTCTCCTTGTACTTGCGGTTGCGGCGGATACTGTGGTTGATTCATCATATTAAGAAAACCACCTGGCGGATATATCCTGAAATTTTGACACAAAGAAACAACCAACTAGTAAATTTTTTTCTTGACTGCTATGTGCATCAGGATCAAGCTGTTGTCCAAGCTTTACTGAACATGCTGATGTCCAAGCTTTACTGAACATGCTGCTATCCAAGCTTTACTGAACATGTTCTTAAAAAATGACATGTCCCTGATGCTACACTTCTAAGCATAGAAATATAAGGTAGTCATTCACCAAGACAAAAGATCAGGAAATAAAATAACAGCTACTTGACATGTCCCTGCGAGGTGAATGTAGTTGAGCTAGTATAAACTTTGTGATTTTGGGTTAAAGAACATATATTATCATGGCAAAATATTCCAAAGTTTTAACAGCCAACTAGTAATATTTCAAGTTTGTAACAATACCAAACACAATTTCAAGTTCACAATCATCAAGATATGTCTCTCACTCCATAACAAAGATGAGCAGTTCAGAGATCATAAACTCCATTTAGGGACAAGCATGGCAGAGCATCTCTGAGTACAAAATGTGTAGAACATTCATTCAGCAACACAACCAAATACTGAACTATTTACAGTATTGCACTATTTATAGAGATCATATTAGCAGGGCAGAGCATGGAAAAGAACTATTTGCAGAGATCGAAAGCAAATGTACCATGAATTTGAGCCTTGTTGGTTTCCATGTTGAGATGGAAAATTTGGGAACATGGCCCCCCATCCTGCTGCTTGTGGTGGCTGTGGATCATGGCCCCCCATCGATGTTGCCGCAGAAGGGGAGCAATTAGGCACACCATGGGCGCCAGTCGGAGCAGCTGAGGGAGGCGGCGCCACATGCATGGCAGCTGGCGCATCTGAGGAAGAAATCGGCGGCGACGGTGGCGGAGGAACCAGTGGCTGCACAATCGACGAACCTCGAGATGGGGATGGCGCCGGAATGGATGGCTTCTGCAATCCAAGCCTCGCCTAGCGCGTCTTCCCTCCTTTGCCGGATGCGCGTCGTCGGGAATCACCGGCCGGTGGCGGATCCATGGGGGGCGGTGGTTGATCCTTGGTGGGCGGCGGTGGCTCCGTGGAGGGAAGCGGACTCGTGGCTTCCCGCGAGGATGCGCGGACTCGAGCTCCCGCCGTCGGAGTGAAGTAGAGGGAGGAGGGCGGGAGGAGGGCGATGGTCTGGCGGGAGGAGGGCGATGCAGCGCGGGAAGAGGGGGATGGCGCTGGAAGATGGCGGGAGGAGGGCGATGGCGCACGGGATCTAGGTTGACGAAACGCAGCGCCTCAATGCTCGTTTCACTCGTTTCACCCGGTTTCCGAGAACTGGGAAACAACGCTACCTCATTTCACCATGGTGAAACGTTTTCTTTCTCTCTCCTCTCTATTTCATGCAAATATTCTCTTTTTGCTGAGTTGGCACCCTATTAAATGTGCATGAAACCCCCATGAAATGACTATTGAGACTAGCCTAATGTGGAATGGAGGGAGTAGAATAGAAGGATGATGCCTAATTTGGAAGGGAGGGAGACCTTGATTTCCTCGCCTGCCTCTTGGAGAAGGTTGTTGGGCTCATCAAAATTAGGCTTTGTCTCGATGCCTAAAAATTCAGCAAGCCTAGCGCCCGGACATCCGGTCCTAGGACTGCGTTCGGATGCGGCTCCCGTTTGACACACCCGCCGCGCCCCCTCACGTAAATCGAAATAGAATTGCGTCCGCTGCACCCGCGCAACGGGAGAGCATGCCCACGTCACCACGCGCTTGCGCTCCTACTCCCAACCGCGACGTACGCAGCCCCCTCCGTCCAGCGCCCATCCCGCTCTGAAGGCAGCGTCCGTCCATACAGATCTCCCTTGCTTGTGCACGACGCACGCAGCTCCGTCGTCCCGCGCCCATCGCCCATCCCTTGTTCGTATGGATGCCCTGCCTGAAAGGATCAAGATGCCCAAGAGGAGGGGTGAATTGGGCTTTTCTAAAAATTAATTGCAAGAATTAAATCCTACAAGCCGGAATTCACCCCTAGTGCCTACTTGTGTTCCTAGAGAGTCTACCGATAAAAAGTTTTGCACCCTAGTTTCCAATCCTAGTCTAGCATGGCAATTCTAGGAATGTAAATCAAGCAATGAATGTAAATACGAGAATGTAAATGCTTGAATGTAAAAGGGCAAGGAACACGGCGATGTTTTTCTGAGGTATCGGAGAGTCGCCACTCCCCACTAGTCCTCGTTGGAGCACCCGCGCAAGGGTGTAGCTCCCCCTTGATCCGCGCAAGGATCAAGTGCTCTCTACGGGTTGATTCTTCGACACTCCGTCGCGGTGAATCACCCAAAACCGCTCACAACATGAGTTGGGTCATCCACAAGCTCCGCCAGATGATCACCAAACTCCCAATCACCACCAAACCGTCTAGGTGATGGCGATCACCAAGAGTAACAAGCTAGAACTCTCACTTGACCACAACGAGCACAAATGAGAAGGTGGATGCACACTTGCTGCTCTCTAATTGCTAGTGAGGAGCTCTCAAGCTTTGATTCTCAAATCACTATCCTCACTAGTGCTATTGCACTCCCTTGCACTCCAAAGGTGTTTTTCAGCTGATCAAATGAGCAAGAGACCTCTAAAAGAGGTGGTGGGGATGTATTTATACACCCCATAGACAAAACGAACCGTTACCCGCTGACTCAGCAAAACACGGGCTGACCGGACGCGCCGGTCGAACTGACCGGACGCGCCGGTCGCTCGTAACGGTCGAAATTCGAATTTTCAACTGAGTGACCGGACGCGCCGGTCAGGGGTGACCGGACGCGTCCGATCGTGCAGGGAGCATACTGTAAACGCACCGGACGCGCGACCGCGTCCGAACGAAGATGACCGGACGCGTCCGGTCGTCTCTGGACCTTACTGGACTGTGACCGGACGCGCCGATCACACCCAGGTCGCGTCCGATCGGGTGTTTCCCTCGAGTGACACGTGTCGACTTCTGACCACCGCGTCCGGTCCTCGCAAGGACCGCGTCCGGTCGTCAGAGCCGAAACCCTAGCCGCGGAAATGTACTGACCGGACGCGTCCGGTCATGCCGAAGACCGCGTCCGGTCAAGGGAAAACGACCCGAAACTTTCCGAAACGCGTCGCAACTTGAACCAAGTTGCTTCCAACTGAACTTTGAGCTATTCTAGAGCTGCCTAGCGCCAAGTTTAACAAGTGTGCACCACACCTAAACATAGGACTCGCCTAGGTCAAGCTACCCGCTCATGCCCCCCTTTATAGTACGGCCAAAAGAGAAAAACGAAGATCCTAACGACTATTCCGAATGCATCTCAACACCTCGTCATCCGGAACTAACCGTCCTTAATCTTGACGTCACTCTTTTGAAAACCGAAACGATTTCCATCAAGGAGCATGAATACCACGGTGCCCAAAGCAGTTATAACCTCTATGACCTAACTTACCAAAGTTTCTGCAAAACACACGTTAGTCATGGTAATAAAGCGTTGTCATCAATTGCCGAAACCAAACCTTGGGGCCTAGATGCTTTCAATCTCCCCCTTTTTGGTGATTGATGACAACACTAAGTTTCAAAAGATTAGAGTTGAGGTTTTCGAGCATGCTTGGTTCACATAAGCAAAAAGCAATAAGCACAAGGGGTTAGGAATTGCTTATGTGCCCCAAGCCAAAAGAGTGTACTCATAAGATAAGACATGAAGGGTTAGTACACATAAAGATATAGCTCATAAGAAATCGGAGTAAGGCACGGAAGCACAACCTTAGAGCTATAACCAAAACGGTGACATTAATTAACACTGAGACTAGATAGACCATTAGACTCAAAGTTTATCACACGACGACATGTCACACGAATGCAATGACTGAAAAGTAAACATGATGCATGAATGTAGCACACATAAGAACGAAAACCCTCTAACAAAACTCCCCCTGAAACTACTCTCTCTCCCCCTTTGGCATCAACCGCCAAAAAACTAATCTAAGGATCTGACGGGGGAACAGACGGAGTCGTGTCGGGTGCTGAGGTGCGCGGAGTAATCACGAAGTGCAGACTGTCTCCCTCGGAATCTGAGCTATCTGGCTGACCCTCTGAAGAAGCACGTGGCTGTGAAGCGGTCTGGGTCTGAGCAGTAGGAACAGGTACTGACGTAGTAGCAACAAGAGGATCCGTCTGTGTGACCTGAGCCTGTAGCGAGCCAATAGCTGGGGGATCTGTCGAGGCAACTGACGATGGAATAGTCTCTGTAGTACCGGTCCCTGTCACTAGAGGAACAACTGCCTCGTGAGCTGACAACCCTGAAGAAGTAGCAAATGTGGTAGTGTGCGAGGGTGTCGGCTGACCAGTCAACTCGCTGTAAGTAGCACTGTAATCACCGAAAGGTGTGCCTGTCAGGAGGTGAGGGCGAGGCTGGTCTGAAGGTGTAAACCCCGTGTGAATAGGAGTGAAACTCGGGGACTGGAACGACTGGGGAACCTGCTACTGTGGAGATGTGAACTAGAAGCTCGGCTGTCCCTGACTCGATGGACCACTGGACTGTAAAGCAGAAGTCAGGATAGAAGCAGGCGGAGGAACCCCAACAGTGACTAGGTGGCGCAGGAGATCCAAGTACTGCTGCTGACTGGCTGCACTCTAACGCTGTATCTCATACTGCTGTCGCTGCATCTCAACCTGCTGCCTCTGGATCTCAAGCTGCTGACGCTGAAACTCGTCCTGACGAGCCTGTATCTGTGCAAGTGCTGCAGCTGTGTCCTGAGCCTGTCGCTGTATCTGCTGCTGCTGCTCCTGTGCCTGGGTCAACCTCTCAAGTCTAGCCACCATGGCTGGGTCTGTGCGGGAGGCTGAACCAGAGCCACCGGCCTCGTGGTCGTGAGACCGAGGAGACCGGTACCTGGGGATGGGCTGGTAGTCCTCATCAGTGCTGTCAGATGTCACATCATCAGGAAGATCAGCAGGCTGAGCGTCAAGATCGGCAAGCTCTGCCTCTGCAAGCTCATCAACTGTGGCGTCCTACTCAGCTGCTGTCTCAGGAACCTCAGATCGCTGACGCTGTCCAGACACTGGGGCCTGATCTCTAGTGACTGAGGCCCAAAGCTGACGGATATCATACTCAGGGAAAGCAATGGTAGTGTCTGATATCTCAGCTCTGATCTCTACTGGTAGCTGAATGGATGATCTAATGATGAAGCAGATCCAGTGTGCATAGGGCAGCTGACGATTTCCCTTGAAGCCCTCAGCTATGGTGTCCTCCATCTCACTAAGTATGAGATCCCAAATGTCAAACTGTGTCTGTGAGAGGAGGTGGTGAACAACCCATAGCTGCATCCGAGTCAGTCCCTCTCTGTATCCAAGTCTAGGAAGAAGAGTGCGTCTGACTATAGCATCCAGAACTCTCGCAAGTGGTGTTAGGCTGGCAGGCGTGCGACGAGACCCTTCACCAAAAGGCTCACGGAAGCAGGGTCGAACCAAGTCTGTAGGTGGCACTGTCCCGCCGTGAGGGCGTCTCGGTGGAGGAGTCTGACCAAAGCACAGCTGATGTATCTTCGTGTTGGAAGCTGGGAGTCTGAGAATCTCTCGCACTCTGGTGCTGTATAGTCTGTGATCGCGGCCTCGGAATGCAAAGTGAATGAAATCATGGGCAGGATCAATCCAAAATGAAGCATAAAACTCTCTGACCCATGTGCCGCAGTATGCACCTGTCCGTCCAAGTAGATCTGACAAGCCTGGCAGAAAGGACAGGTGCGGACGAAGCTGCTCTCCCACAACCTCAACCAGTGACTCAAGTCGACAGACCCTCTGTGGTCGGAAAGCAATACCGCTGTCAACAAGAGCTCTGTAGAAATCCTCCTGGAGTGGAGTATAGAAACCCTCTGAAGCTCTGTGATCCCTCACAGGTGGAAACCATCGGCTAACCTCCATGAACCTCAACCCTTGCACCTGACGTGCAGTGGCACCCCTCAGGTCAAAGTGCTCGACCGAGGGTGAACCTCTAGCTCTGGGAGGAGGACGTGCTCCACGACGCTGGCCCTCTGGCCTAGGAGTCACCTGAGTACGTGTGTGTGTGGAGCGGCGACGTGGTGGAGACTGAGCTGGCTGCTCCTCTGTATCCTCTGTAGCCTCTGGAGCCTCTGTGGCCTCTGTAGCCTCTGTAGGTGGATCAACTGACATACCCTCTATAGCTCCAGTATCCTCTGTACCCTCAGTGGCCTCTGTCCCAAGCTGTCGACCTTCAAGATGAAAGCGACGCTCGCCTATGCGTATGCCACTGCTCCTGCCACCTCTCTCTGCCTGCTCTGCTGCATCTGCCACGGCCTGAGCAATCTCTGCCTCTGTAAGTGTCTTCTTCTTCTTTCTGGCCATGATCTTGATGCGCTTCCCACGCGCAATCTCAGACCGACGAGGAGGACTGTCGTCCCCGTCACCAGGAGCACCACCGGCGTTCTTGCAACGCACCATGCTGACAAACTGACTGAAAACCTCTGTAATATGGTGAACTGTCACTCGAGAGGCTTGGCCTCAATCCGTATCCGCAGGCTTGGCCTCGGATTCAGCAAACTGATCTCACCCTGACACACCGACAAACTCGCTGCAACGACGGAATAGAGAGATCTACTATAAGCACATATATAACTAAAAGGTACGAAACCCTAAAGATAGCAAGCATATGAGATACGATGTGAATCAGAACGCGAAGCTACCTCGGATCGACGAGACGACGGTGACAAGATGAGGTGACCTAGAGCGCGAGATTCCCCGAATTCGTCGAACGAGCTCTGAAAGGACCGAGTCGATGATAAGCAATGGAAAGTTACGGTCAAGGTTAGCCCTAACGACGGAATTGAAGAAACTTGAGCGAAAATGAACAAGTTCTTCACCTCGGAATTAGGGTTAGGGCAAACCCTAGAAGATGGGCTCGAGCGAATGACGATTTGAGGAGCTAGGGTGGATGCTTGGCACAGGGGGCACGCGGCTGCTGCAGTGGAGAACCGGCGAGGCAAGTGCGGCCAGCGGACAGCGGCGGCGGCGGCGGCGCGGCTGCTGGCAGGCGCGGGCGCGGCTGCGGGCAGCGCAGACAGGGGCGCGCGCGCGGGCGAGGAGGCGAGCAGGGTGGCGCGGCAAGGCTCGGGGGAGTCGTCGGAGAGGAGGAGGACGGCAAGAGCGCGACGGCTCCGGCGAACTCGGCGAGACGGCGGGTTAGGGTTCGGCGGCGGCGGAGGCAGCGAGCGGGATTGAAAATAACCGGCCGAAGACGAACGGTTTTATGAAGGAATTAGATCCGCGCGACACGCGATGACCGAACGCGGTGGTCGTTATGACCGGACGCGGTGGTGCAGCGTCCGGTCATACTCCAGTAAGCTCCTGGAGTGACCGAACGCGTCCGGTGAGGACTGACCGGACGCGATCAGAGTCCGGTCGAGGGGAGCTCGGGAAATCATCGCGAATGACCGGACGCGGTGGTGGTAACCGGGACCGGACGCAGTGGTCAACAGAGGCGCGTCCGGTGCAGCGTCCGGTCACTAGGTCTGGAGTTGATCTTCTGGATGACCGGACGCGCTGGTGGACGCCGGGACCGGACGCGGTGGTGAAGCATCACTGCGTCCGATGCAGCGTCCGATCCAGCGTCCGGTCACTGTTTTTCGCCCTTCTTCGTTCTGAACTGCGACGCGACTTCTCCCAATCAAGTTCCAATTCAAAGAGACACAAATAAACACCAATTGGAACCTGATATGAGTGACCTCACTCAAACCCTCAAATTTTTCAAAATAGTTTGCCTTAGGCTAGTATGATTTTTAAGAAAAATAGGCAATAAACACCCGAGGAGCAACGTATGGCCATGCAATAGAGTTTTTGAACCTTTAGGAGCGTCAAAATGCTCTCTCTATCCATGGACGAACACAGCGGTTGCTCAAAGCTAAACCGAAAGGAAACGACAAACAAACAACCATGCATATGCAATGCAATACAAGAAGGTAAAGCTAGGTTGCTTGTCAAGTTTGATCCACGGTTAGGCTTCTTCACTCCTCCAAAGGAGGGTTATCGTAACCGTGTTAGCCAAGCCCTAAATGCATTGCGATAAAATAAACATGGCATAAAATACAATGCAATGCAAGGGACAACACACGCTCATTTTTTAAAGTTGCTAGAATCAAGCACATTTAGTTCACTTCTTAACCTACAAAAGGTAGCCTCATCCAAAGGTTTAGTGAAGATATCCGCTAATTGATTTTCACTTCTTACACCTTCTAGTGATATGTCATTTTTAGCAACGTGATCTCTTAGAAAGTGATGGCGGATATCAATGTGCTTGGTGCGAGAGTGTTGTACCGGATTGTTAGCAATTTTAACGGCACTTTCATTATCACATAAAAGTGGCACCTTTTCAAGAACAATTCCATAGTCTAGGAGGGTTTGTTTCATATATAAGATTTGTGCACAACAAGCCCCCGCGGCAATGTATTCCGCTTCGGCGGTGGACAAAGCCACATTATTTTGCTTTTTAGATGACCAAGATACTAAAGATCTCCCAAGCAAATGGCACCCTCCGGATGTGCTTTTTCTATCAATTTTGCAACCGGCATAATCTGAATCGGAATAGCCAACTAGTTGGAATCTAGCTCCTTTGGGATACCAAAGACCAATGCTTGGGGTGTGCTTAAGATATCTTAGGATTCTTTTTACGGCACTTAAGTGAGGTTCTTTAGGGCACGCTTGAAAGCGAGCACACATGCACACACTAAACATGATATCGGGCCTAGATGCGGTAAGGTACAACAAGCTACCAATCATAGAACGGTAGAGAGTTTGATCAACCGGTTTACCTCCCTCATCTAGGTCGAGATGTCCATTTGATGGCATTGGGGTCTTGATTGGTTTGCATTCTTCCATCTTGAATCTTTTGAGAAGATCCTTGGTATACTTTTCTTGAGAGATGAAAATCCCTTCTCTCATTTGTTTGACTTGAAACCCAAGGAAGAATGTGAGCTCACCAATCATTGACATCTCGAACTTCTTCGACATCAATTCACCAAATTCCTTGCAATAATCTTCATTTGTTGATCCGAAGATGATATCATCAACATACACTTGACAAATGAAGATCTCCCCATTGAGCTTCTTGGTGAATAGTGTGGTGTCGACCTTCCCAATGGTGAAGCCCTTCTCAATGAGGAAGTCCCAGAGGCGCTCATACCACGCTCTAGGGGCTTGCTTGAGCCCATATAGCGCCTTGGACAACCTATAAACATGATTAGGATATCTAGGGTCTTCAAACCCGGGAGGTTGATTAACATAGACTAGTTCATTTATGAAGCCATTTAAGAATGTACTTTTCACATCCATTTGATATAGTTTCATATCATGATGTGATGCATATGCAAGGAGGATACGAATGGCTTCAAGTCTTGCAACGGGTGCAAAAGTCTCGCCAAAATCAAGACCTTCAACTTGAGAGAACCCCTTTGCAACTAGTCTTGCCTTGTTCCTCACTACTATGCCTTGGTCATCTTGCTTGTTTCGGAACACCCACTTGGTTCCAATGACTCTTGCACCTTTAGGATGCTCTTCAAGTGTCCATACTTGATTGCGGGTGAAGTTGTTCAATTCTTCGTGCATGGCATTCACCCAATCCGGATCTTGAAGAGCCTCTTCTACATTTTTAGGTTCAACACAAGAGACAAAAGAGTGATGTTCAACAAAAGAAGCTAGCTTTTGAGATCGAGTCATTACTCCCTTTGTAGGACTCCCTATGATGAGTTCTTGTGGATGTGCTTGAAGTAGAGGTGAGTTTCTTCTATCAACCACTTGAGGAGGTGGATGGGGAGCATCAACATCTTGAGCTTGTGCCTCGGCTTGTTCATGAGAGATATAAGTGTCTTCATTTTCAACTCTCTCATTCTTATCATCATTTTGAGGCACACGTGATGAAGATGGTGGATCAACAATTTGTACATCGTCATCATCATCTTTTGGCTTGATGTCTCCCACGGGCATGTTCTTCATGGCCTCCCTCAAGGGTTCATCACCTACATCATCACAATTCTCAATTGCTCCTTGGGAGCCGTTAGATTCATCAAATTCCACATCATATGTTTCTTCAACCAAACCGGTGGCATGGTTAAATACTCTATATGCTTTGGACTTTGATGAGTAACCAACAAGAAAACCAATATCACAACGTCTTTGAAACTTCCCTAGGTGTTGACGCTTCTTGTAGATGTAACATTTGCAACCAAACACCCGGAAGAATGAGACGTCCGGCTTCTTCCCATTAAGCAACTCATAGGGGGTCTTGCCAAGAAACTTTTGTAGGAAGAGGCGATTTGAAGCATAGCATGCGGTGTTGATTGCCTCGGCCCACAACTTCTCCGGAGTGTTGTACTCATCTAGCATTGTTCTTGCAAGGGTGATCAAAGTCCGGTTCTTTCTCTCAACTACACCATTTTGTTGAGGAGTGTAGGTTGAAGAGACCTCATGCTTGATTCCAATTTCATCACAATAAGCTTCAATGTTGGTGTTGTCAAACTCTTTGCCATTGTCACTTCTAATCTTCTTTATCTTGACTTCAAATTCATTTTGAGCTCTCTTTGCAAACTTCTTGAAGCAATTTGCCACTTCGGATTTGTCATGAAGGAAGAAAGTCCATGTATACCGTGAGTAGTCATCCACTATCATAAGACAATAGAGATTACCACCCAAGCTCTTGTATGTTGTAGGCCCAAACAAATCCATGTGTAGAAGTTCTAGCACTCTTGAAGTTAACATGAAAGCTTTGGTTGGATGAGTGTTTGCAACTTGTTTGCCCGCTTGACATGCACTACAAGGTTTGTCCTTTTCAAACTTTACATCCTTCAATCCTTTCACTAGTTCTTTCTTCAATAGCTTGTTGAGAGTGTTCATTCCAACATGAGCTAGCCTCCTATGCCAAAGCCAACCAAGTGAAGTCTTGGTGAACAAACATGTCATCAAATTTGCATCTTCGGAGGTGAAGTCAACAAGATAAAGATTGTTGTATCTAAAGCCTTTGAATATCACTTGCTTGTCATCTATCTTTGAAACTTCCACTTCATTTGGTGTGAACAAGCATTGGAAGCCAAGGTCACAAAGTTGCCCAACGGATAATAAGTTGAAACTCAATGAAGCAACATAGAGCACATTTGAGAGTGAGTGATCATTTGATATTGCAATCTTGCCTACACCTTTGACTTTGCTCTTTGAATTATCCCCAAATGTGATCTTCTCTTGACATATCCCATTCTCTTCAATGGAGGTGAACATACGAGGATCACCGGTCATGTGTTGAGTGCAACCACTATCAATGACCCAATGAGATCCACCGGTCTTGTAGTTCATCTACACACAAGAGATCAAGCTTTTTGTTTAGGGACCCAAACTTGAGAGGGGCCCTTGACTTTCTCAACTAGTGACTTGGCAACCCATATTTTCTTTGGCCTATTCTTGTTTGGGGGACCCAAAAACATGACTTTCATCTTTCCATTAGAATCTTTTCTTAGCATGTAATGAGCATTGAAGGCAAAGGGTCTAGCATGCTTGGGCAAGGGTTGTGGTGGTGGAGTTTTGCATTCATGAGCAAAGTGACCTTCTTGACCACACTCAACACATCTCTTTGGCTTGGGCTTTGACTTGCTTTGTTGTTGTTGAGCTTTTGCCTTCTTCTCTTGATTTGCCAAGTACCCAATACCACTTCTATCCATCTTCATTACGGTGTTCATGAGGAGCTCACTTTGCAAATATTGACCTCTTGTGAACTTGCTTAGGCCGGTCTTGAGATGCTCTTTTTCTTGCTTGAGCTTTTTGTTTTCTTCAATGAGTGACTCATTTGTTGGTTGCTTCTCAAGAGCCATCAAACCTTTTAGCTTTTTGTTCTCATTTGCAAGCTTCTCATTCTCACACTTGATCTTGGCATAATCATCATAGTTGCTTGACTCAACCACACTCTTGCCTTTGCTACTAGAACCTTGCTCAATGCTTTCAATAATCAAGTCATCACATGATGTAGCTATATCACACTTAACAACATTGTTAGTAGCATCATGTGTCTCAAGAGCAAGTTCATTGGCAACCACAAGACTATCATAGTCAATTTTCAATGTGGTGTATTTTTCTTTTAGAGAGTTATGTCTAGTGATGAGCTCATCATGCTTCTTCTCAAGTTTATCATGTTGATCTTTAAGCTCTTTATTAGAGGTTTTGAGCTCCTTGAGAGTGGAAGACATAACTTCATTTTGATCTCTAAGCTCACCACTAGTCTTTTGAACATTTTCAAGCTTAGATGAGAGTGATTCATTTTCATTTTGAAGATCATCATTTTCATTTCGAGTCCTTCTTACGATTTTAGTGTATTTGTTTAGCAATTTTACAAGTTCATCATAAGAGGGTGCATCATATTCATCATCACTATCACTATCATCATCATCATCACTATCATGATTTTGTACCTTTCGTTCACCCTTGGCCATAAGGCATAGGTGAGTAGTGGACGATGATGGTGAAGGTGGCGGTGAAGGTGGTGATGAAGATGTCGGTGAAGATGATGGCCCCATCACAAATGCGGCAACCTTCTCTTTCTCATCATCGCTCTCATCTTCGGAGGACTCACAAGATGATTCAATGTCGGTGAGCCAATCACCAACAATGTATGCCTTTCCTCCCTTCTTCTTCTTGTGGAACTCCTTCTTGCCATCCTTCTTCTTGTATGGCTTGTTTTTCTTCTTCTCTTCTTCTTCATCACTTGAATCATTTTTCTTGCCCTTGTTCTTGTTCTTGTACTTGTCTTTTGGTGGTCTAGGGCATTGATGAGCTAAGTGGCCAAGTTCACCACAATTGTAGCAATCTATCTCGGAGATTGGCTTTCTCTTGCTACTTGTGAAGAATTTCTTTTTCTTTCCATCGAACTTGATGCCACTCTTGTTGAGCTTCTTTAGCATTTTAGTGGTCTTTCTCACCATGAGTGCAAGTGATTCATCATCAACTTCACTTTCACTTGAGCTTTCTTGCACCATCATGGCTTGGCCCTTCTTCTTCTTCTTGTCATGACTAGCTTTGAAGGCCAAGTCTTTCTTCTTGGAAGATGATGAGCCCTCTTCCGGAGTGATATGCATGTACATCTCATGAGCATTGATCTTCCCCAATACTTGAGTCGGTGTTGCGGTGGAAAGATCACTTTGGTGAAGCACGGTGACAATGTGACCATACTTCTCAACGGGAAGCACACTCAAGATCTTCCTTGCAACATCCGATTGGCTCATTTTAGTGAGCCCAAGAGCATTGAGGTCCTCTACAAGAACATTCAAGCGAGTGTACATGTCATTAGCACTTTCTTTGGGAAGCATCTCAAAAGAATTAATTTTCTTTAAAGCTATGTGATAGCGTTCCTCACGCTCACTCTTAGTTCCCTCATGGAGAGCACAAAGATTTTCCCACAATTCATGAGCGTTCTTTGCATTACACACACGATTGAAGATATCTTTGTCTAAGCCCCGGTAGAGTGCATTTTTGGCCTTTGCATTCCACCGGTCGTACTTCTCCTCGTCACCAATGGGGTTTGCGGGATCCTTGATAGCGGGAAGCCCTTGGGTTGCGGCTCTAAGACACCCAACATCTATGGCTTCGAGATACGCCTCCATGCGGATTTTCTAATACGGAAAATCATCCCCCTCAAAGGTGGGAGGTGGTCCTTCCCCGTTAGACATCTTGCTTTAGGCGGTAAAGCCTAAATTAGGAGCAACTCGGCTCCGATACCAATTGAAAGGATCAAGATGCCCAAGAGGGGGGGTGAATTGGGCTTTTCTAAAAATTAATTGCAAGAATTAAATCCTACAAGCCGGAATTCACCCCTAGTGCCTACTTGTGTTCCTAGAGAGTCTACCGATAAAAAGTTTTGCACCCTAGTTTCCAATCCTAGTCTAGCATGGCAATTCTAGGAATGTAAATCAAGCAATGAATGTAAATACGAGAATGTAAATGCTTGAATGTAAAAGGGCAAGGAACACGGCGATGTTTTTCCGAGGTATCGGAGAGTCGCCACTCCCCACTAGTCCTCGTTGGAGCACCCGCGCAAGGGTGTAGCTCCCCCTTGATCCGCGCAAGGATCAAGTGCTCTCTACGGGTTGATTCTTCGACACTCCGTCGCGGTGAATCACCCAAAACCGCTCACAACATGAGTTGGGTCATCCACAAGCTCCGCCAGATGATCACCAAACTCCCAATCACCACCAAACCGTCTAGGTGATGGCGATCACCAAGAGTAACAAGCTAGAACTCTCACTTGACCACAACGAGCACAAATGAGAAGGTGGATGCACACTTGCTGCTCTCTAATTGCTAGTGAGGAGCTCTCAAGCATTGATTCTCAAATCACTATCCTCACTAGTGCTCTTGCACTCCCTTGCACTCCAAAGGTGTTTTTCAGCTGATCAAATGAGCAAGAGACCTCTAAAAGAGGTGGTGGGGATGTATTTATACACCCCACAGACAAAACGAACCGTTACCCGCTGACTCAGCAAAACACGGGCTGACCGGACGCGCCGGTCGAACTGACCGGACGCGCCGGTCGCTCGTAACGGTCGAAATCCGAATTTTCAACTGAGTGACCGGACGCGCCGGTCAGGGGTGACCGGACGCGTCCGATCGTGCAGGGAGCATACTGTAAACGCACCGGACGCGCGACCGCGTCCGAACAGAGATGACCGGACGCGTCCGGTCGTCTCTGGACCTTACTGGACTGTGACCGGACGCACCGATCACACCCAGGTTGCGTCCGATCGGGTGTTTCCCTCGAGTGACACGTGTCGACTTCTGACCACCGCGTCCGGTCCTCGCAAGGACCGCGTCCGGTCGTCAGAGCCGAAACCCTAGCCGCGGAAATGTACTGACCGGACGCGTCCGGTCAAGGGAAAACGACCCGAAACTTTCCGAAACGCGTCGCAACTTGAACCAAGTTGCTTTCAACTGAACTTTGAGCTATTCTAGAGCTGCCTAGCGCCAAGTTTAACAAGTGTGCACCACACCTAAACATAGGACTCGCCTAGGTCAAGCTACCCGCTCATGCCCCCCTTTATAGTACGGCCAAAAGAGAAAAACGAAGATCCTAACGACTATTTCGAATGCATCTCAACACCTCGTCATCCGGAACTAACCGTCCTTAATCTTGACGTCACTCTTTTGAAAACCGAAACGATTTCCATCAAGGAGCATGAATACCACGGTGCCCAAAGCAGTTATAACCTCCATGACCTAACTTACCAAAGTTTTTGCAAAACACACGTTAGTCATGGTAATAAAGCGTTGTCATCAATTGCCGAAACCAAACCTTGGGGCCTAGATGCTTTCACTGCCGACTCCGGAAGAGACGATGCAGGAGAAGTGGAAGGAGGAGAGATGCAACACCCGATCTACTTTTCAAACATCCAAATACAACACTTGCAACATATGTTTGAAGGCAGTTGAAACACTTGAAACTTTGAAACATGCTTCTGAAACACTTGAAAAAACACCTGAAACACACTTGAAAATCATTACAACCATATGCAACATCCAAATAAAACACATGCAACATCCAAATAACACAATTACAACATGCATCCGGAAAAACACAGAGCAACATACCTCTGAGATATCTGAAACACTCGAAACATACTATTGCAACATGCCTCCGAAAACAATTGCAACATGTGCGACATCCCTCGATCTACTTTTGCAACATCCATATGATTCAACTGCAACATACCTCTGAAATGTCTGAAACAATTGAAACATACAATTGCAACATAGGGGGAGAGAGAGACTGACGCGGGGAGCACCATGGCCACTAGATCTGCGGGCATTAGGGGCTCCCGGTGAGGGAGGACGCCGGTGTGGGGGGAGGAGCGCCGCTGGGGTGGGGGAAGGAGCCACCAGGGGTCGGGGAACATAGGGGGAGGGAAAGGTTGTGCCAGTCAATTCCGACCGTTGAGGGTCGGCGGCAGCGGCCAGCGGTGGTTGCTCCGAAGCTTGGCCATCGCCGGGGGTGGCGACAGGACCACCGCGATGGTCGACGTCGGTGGCCCACGTGTTGCCGCACTGTGTCCACCGCTTCCACATCAAGTGCCGGGGTGGGGGAAGGGGCCGCCGGGGTAGGGGAGAAGGCTGCCAGGGTGGGGAGTGTAACACCCCCGGTGTTACGTACCTATTTAATAATAGTTTGAGGCTTAATAAATCCTAATAAATAAGGTTTCTATGCTTGGTGATAAATTCTTGCATGAAATGATACGATGCATGTTTGTTTAAATCACCTTTGTGAATACAGTCAACATGTGTGATGTGAACCAACCTTGATTTGTGTGCTTAACATCTCTAAATGAGTTTGTGAACAAAAGTTATTTAGGGTTTATGTTGGAAAAATATGGAGAAAATGCTTAAAAATGTAAAAAACCACTAATTGGTGTTAATTGCTCAATAGCTTTTTGAAGGATAAATAAATAATTAATTATTTTATATAGAAACTGTAAAATATGTTGGTATGAAAACTCAGTTTAAGTTTTGTACTTTGTGGTAGAGTGCTTGTTCATGCCTAGTTTAATTGTTTGATAGATTATTTAGTGCTTCAAAGTTTCAATAAAATGTTGTTTCATTAAGAGACTTGGAAACTTCTGTCGGAAGTCCACTGACATTGCAATCTTTGGTGTCTCTTATCTCCTAATCTATGCAGTTAATGACTAAACTTCCTTAAGCAAAGTTGGAGTCCTTTGCGCTGTGAATATATTTTGTATAGGACGTGGGGCCCGTTTCTTGACCGTTCGCTCATCACAGTGCCATCAACTTGGCTACAGCCCTGATCACTTGTCTTATAATCTGTACTTTTCAGCTTGTTTTTTCAGCCAGAACAATGTTTTTCTCTTATAGTAAATCAGTGAACAGTACTTTCAGTCATGCTTTTTAGCGAAGCGAACGGGCTCTACATAGCCACTGCCATGCCCAAGTCGCCCACGCCACCGCCTAGGCTGCCCATGCCGGCCCCTGTGGCACCACGCCGCCTCGCCCATGCCCTGCCGCACCGCGCCCATGCCGCGCTGCTCCCCGCCTTGCCTTCTTCTAAGCGTCCCTGAGCTCCACTCATCACTTCCCCGCTCGTGCTCGCTCTCCCCTTGCCGTTTGCGTTCGCCATGGACGCCGGCTCCGAGCTCGGCCGCCGCGCGTTCCACCCCGCCAGACCACCCCCGAGCCATCCAGCACCACCATAGTCTCCGTCGTAGCCTCCTCCATCCCGCTCGTACGGCTTCCGGGCTAACCCAGGCTAGGATCCGCTGTCCGCCACTGCCATTCTTTCTCTGCCTCGTTGTCGGCCGCCTGAAAGGTCCTAATATGGTTAGAGGGGGTGAATAGCCTATTAAAAATTCTACAAGCTCACTAGAGCAAAAGGTTAGTATAATAAATGGCGAAATGCAAGTTTGCTCTAGCTCTATAAGGGTTGCAAGCCACCTATCCAACAATTCTAGTCACTATGATCACTATAACAATCAATGGCTAAGACAATATGAGCTCTCAAAAGCTAGTTACACTAAAGAGTTCAACTAGGTGAGAAGCTACACTAGCAAAGATAATACAAACTCTCAAAATTAATTACACTAAAGAGCTTGTTACAACTAGTTTACAGAATGTAAATGGAGGGGATGTGATCTTTATACCACCACGATGAGGAATGAACCAATCACAATAAGATGAATACCAATCACTGGGAGAAATCCAATGAATCAATCATAATGGAGACACACGATTTTTCTCCTGAGGTTCACGTGCTTGCCAGCACGCTATTCCCCGTTGTGTCGACCTACACCTCGTGGTTCGGCGGCTAATTGGCAATCCAAAGCCAAGCTACCCAAGAGCACTGCAAGAACCTACCGCAAGTGAGGTAGCTCAATGACACAAGCAATTTACTAGAATTGCCTTTGGCGCTCTGCCGGGGAAAGCACAACACCCCTCACAAATCACCGGGATGTGGCCAAGAACAAGCACCACTCTTACCACAACTCCTCCACTGCCTCCAAGCCATCTAGGTGGTGCCAACCATCAAGAGTAACAAGAACTCAGCAGCCACAATGATCCCCAAGTGCCACTAGATGCAAACTCACAAGCAAATGCACTTGGAATCACTCAATCTCACTTTGGATTAGCAACCAAGCAAGGGAGATGAGTGGGAGGGAGTGTGCTCAACTCACAAGGATGTCAAGATGTTCAAAAGACCAAGATAGGTGCCTTGGAGCCGGCCACCACGTATTTATAAGCCCCTCAAATAGATAGAGCCGTTAGGTTCTTAATGCAGCGTTTCACGGGGCGGCCGGACGCGCAGGTGGAATCGACCGGACGCAGCCCCAGTGTCTGGTAGCTATAGTCCAAGCGTATTGATACCTGCCACGTGTCCCTGTTCAAATATCGAACGTTGATTTCCAACGGTCACGAGTCAGTCCAGGTCACGGTCAACTGATTGACCAGACATGCAGATGCTGATGACTGAACGCTGATCAACGCAGCGTCTGGTCGATTTCAGAGAGGTATTTTTGTGCTCAAACAGTGACCGAACGCGTCCGCTAGGGGTGATCGGATGCACCCTAGCATCCGGTCAACACAGACCCTCGCTGTAACAGAACCATCCAAATTATAAGAGCACAAGTACAAAAAACAATCACCGAAGTGATCAAATTCTCGCACTTGAGCCCATATAACTCCGGTAGTCTAATGAAATCGCGAGAGATTTCAAACCAACCAACATACAAGCCAAGTTCGTAGTGATTCAACATAACAAGCCACATGTTACAACCATTTCACAAGTAGTTTAATATACATCGGAGTTCAACATAGTTGTTACAACTTAAGTTCAAAAGTAGCGGAAGCAAAGTAATTTGAAACTAACAACACTCTTATTTCAAATACATGCCATTATGAAGGTCGATCTCTAACAAAAGCATTAGAGAGAAGATAACTCAGAAGGATCATGCCCGTGATCACACTCCGCCTCTACGGCAGGAGCCAACCAACTCTTGCAGTCGCCAAGATACATCACGACCTGCAACAAGTGGGGATAAAACCCTGAGTACAAGAAGGTACTCAGCTAGACTTACCCGTCAGAAACCAGAAATAAAGTAACACCAAGGATCATGCAAGGCTGATATAAAGTGGGCTAGCTTGACATCATTTTGCATAAAAGCTTATTATGGATAAGTAATCATTAATGCTTAAGCATCAAGTTAATTATCATTAACCTGTCCTCTATATTAGAACCTGTACTAGAGCACTCACTTTATTAGGAGCAAACAATATTAACCATAGCAGGTATAAATTGAGGCAACCTTTCCATCGTTATCCAATTAACCATCCGTTCAATTTAATAGAATCTACGTTGCCGCTGCTCAAGTCAAGTGCTCACTAACCGGGAGCGACGGCGATTCGAATCGAATTCCTATCCAGCTGGAGGGGTATTTCTAACACTCACCGTGCAGACCCCTGCCAGGGTCGCACAGGCCACCTTTTTATATGATTCATGAATCGCGGGTCCGAATGATGTCGCGACCCCAAGGGCGACACTCTGCCAGGTGATAGGGACTCTAACCCCCCTTGGTCTCACGCCAATGTCCCCAAGCACATCCTTTCTCTCCTCCAAGAAGCAACCTACCATTCGATTCCCGGCCTGAACCACATTACTCGGCTTCGCGGTCGGAACGACTTATCCGGCCAACTAAGTGTTAGACTGCGTTCAACATGACTCAAGGACGTACAGCGAATCAGTCCTTAAACGACTCAGACGGGGATAGATCCACACCCAAGACCTCCATGCCTTGTTGCTTCACTATCGTCATCCCGCCCGGTCTCATTTCATTTTATTAACACATGGTTCCATTCTACGATAGCAATATAGCCAACCGTGCCATATATGAATATCCCTACATCTCGCAGGTGACAGGAAATCACCTGACTTCTACCGCTTAAAGCAGGGCTAAGCATCTACTCGATCCTAGTCTATGTAGGATTCAGGGATTCATATATCTAGACAAGGAATGATATAATGCAGCAAGGGTTTCCAACCAACTCCTATCACTTAATGCAACAATACTTATAACATATATATAATTAATTGCTTTGAAGATAGGAGGCTTATAATGCTCCGGGGCTTGCCTGGGATCCGACTCAAGTTAGAGTATGTCAGATGAATTCACTTGGCGAGCATCTCCCAATCTATCACTTGTCCGGTCCTTCTATCTTCGGGATGGATCCACCAACTCCATCTTTGGGTTTGGCTCCACCTAAGGTCCTTCACGTGCTTCAGCTAACGTACCTAAATGAGGTGCAACAATGCATATGTATGAATGCATAGAGGTACAATAAACAAAGTAATCATGTAAGCATACAAAAGTTCACATAAACACCTAGAGCTAATTAACTTAATCCTTATTAAGACATAACCTAGAAGAGGGCAAGCACATCAATCAAGAAACAAGTCTCACAAGATCACAGGGTACCACCCAAGTATCATCAAAGATATGAGTCACACTTCAATACCCAAGCATGACAAAGTTAATCAAAGTACTAGAACTAGAAATTGCTACCTTCTGGACATCAGACTAACAGCTGAGTAATTTAATCATAACTGGAGATCTACAACTTCAAATGACTTGTAAGAAGACATTATGGAAAGCTTATGAAATTGTCCACATTTAATTTATAAACATCTAAACCTGATTCTAACATTTACCAGGTCGAAATACAGAAGGTACAGAATCTGTCCTGGAAGGACAGAGAGCAACATACATCTGAACCCAAATTAGAACAGCTGTAGTTTCTAAACCATATGGCCAAATACCACCAAAATTTAACAGCAGCTAGATCATGAAATTCACAACAACTTTGTTATAGCACACAAGACATGAAAACATCATTTGCATAGGGTAATTAACAATATTCTCAAATCTGTTCAGAAACCTCATTTGCAAGAAATAATTATTAACTTATGTTGTAAACATATAATTGAATAAAACCAACTTTACCAACATTTCATACATGACTAATGAACACCAGAAAACATAGTGTCAAATGCTAAATAAATTCTTTTAATACATTTTCTTAATTTATTTAGATAATTAGGTGGAATTATGACCAAATCATAAGGATGCTCCATAAATTCTACCAAAATTACAGGGGTCTACAAATGATCTCAAAAGTCTACTATATAAATTTCAAGCCATTTAGATAAGTACATCAACCTCTATGAAAAAGACAATCAGCTATTGAAATAAATCATGTGAGAACAGGTAAAACCTAAAACTCAATATTTTCTGTGAATACATGGACATAGAATGAACCAAAATCATAGAGCAACATCATAATAAGGTGATGGGACAACATTTTCTATTTTATCATTTATATATTATTTATAAGCTATTTATCAAGCCCTAAACAAGTTAAATCAATAACTAGATCATCCAATAAGTAGTAACCAAGAATTTTATACCACAGTACATACATATCATGATGAGATTACCATAAAAATTTCACATCAATTGGAGCAACACAACTCAAGATATAAAATAACAAGTAATATCATGTAGTCTTCCTTATTTATCAAGGTCAAATCACAATCTTAAGAAAACAGTAAACATCTAGGGTGTTTAATATTTTTCCTAGCAAGAGCAAGTCATCACAAAATTAACAAAACAAGAATCACTATTTTTGGAGTTCTAAAACTCTAGATATGGCTCTGCTCAAGTTGGTAAGCATTTTTGGAGCATTTTTAAGGCTTAAATAAAGACATCAGAAAATATCTACAAACATGTAACATATTATGACTCCACTGCATAGATCTTTTCCCAAGGTTTCCAAAAAGTCCACTTTTGCTATTTTTGGAATTACCTAGCAAGAGATATGCATTTTAGAAGATTTATATAATTTCTGAAATTCAAAAACGCAATTAACTACCTAACCCTAGATATGCTAGGTGCACCCGAAAACACACCCAAGCGACCACCTTCTTAAACCGACAAGTGGGACCCCTGGTTGAGCCGGGCCCGCCTGTCATATGAGAGAGGGTCACAGGGGGGAAACATGCGCCGGTCGTCTTCTTCCTCCGGCGCCAAGCAGGGAGGCGATCGTTCCACGCGGCTCCGGCGAGGGGGGTCGCCGACGGCGGCGGATGAGGGCGACATGAGCACCAGCGCGCCTCTCCGCACCCGAGGAGGGCCGAATCCCGGCCAGAGATGCACTGTGACCTCCCGGCCGCGTGCACGGCATCACGACAGGTCCCGGCTCCGGTGACCACGCGATACGGCGGCGAGGAGAGACCAAGAAGAAGTGCTTCGAGTTTGGCGTCGCAGGGCGGAGCTGTTGGCGGTGCTCGTGGAGATTGAGGAGGCGCGGAACAGCAGAGCGCAGTGGCGGCTAGAGCTCGGCCATGGCGGCCATGGCGGTCCGGCTCAGGCAGCGGCACTCCGGCTGCGAGCAAGGCTTCCGAGGCGCGCGCACGAGAGGGAGGAGGGGTTGGCGAAGACGTTGGCGCACGCAGCTGCGGCCGTGGTGGCTCGACGCGCTGAGAATGGCAGCGGCTGCTCGGAGCTTCGCTCGGTGGCTCCTATGGCGGTGCTCGCCGTGCCCGTGTGCACACGAGGAATGGATGCGCGAGAGTGGGAAGGAATGGGGAACGCTGAGGCCATCACGGGCACTACAACCAGCACAGGGAGGAGATCAGGGCACGTGGAGGCAAGGCAGGAGCTCCACCCGCGCATGGCCTCCACGTCCTGGCCACGCGTCGTTCACTGGAGCTCGACGTCGAGCACGTGGTGTGCGTGAAACCGTCTGACTTGGAGGCAATGGTTGGGCTAGCTATGGGCCAAACTGGGCTATGGACCAATTGTCAAAGTTGTTCACCTCAGTATACTCTACAATTTTTATTTAAGCACCAAAGTCATAAGACCTACAGATTAGGAGATAATCAGTCCCCAAATCACCAGTGTCAACACGTTAAACTAGGGCTCGGTTTCGGGATTTTGCAATGCCAAACTTGGTCAAATTGATTCCAAATTTTTACATGTTGTCCTCCATTGAATTGTTTCCAACTTTTGTTAAGGGGTCAAACCAAGTTACTTAACAAAATCTCGAGAACGCGGAATGTCAATGTCGAAGACACTGAAATCGGGGTTTTAAAATTGTTAAGTGTTGGAAACAGTCCCAATTCTGACTTGTGGGCCCTGTTTAAGCATGTTACACACATTTTCATGACTTGACTCTTAAACAAAGTTTGTTCCTTATAAAAATCTCTACAACTTTGTCAAAGGGTGCACAGTCATGCAAAGCTTCTAGGTCGCACTTTTGAAACAGTCAAACAAAAGTGTTCTCGGGTCCATACATGGTCAACCATCACTTAGAAGCACATTTAGGCAAAATGATCAACATGAACATTGTTCCATTAAGTGTCCTAAGTGTAGTTAAGGTGTTGTAGAGGCCAAACATACCCACCATGCATAGGTTGCACAAAAGTGTAGGCCTCACATGCCTTGAAACATAGAACTCAAGTGAAATGCTATAGTCATTTCATGTGGTTGTTTCAAGATACATGCTACACATGTTCCACTAGGTTGTTCCACATGTGTCCAAGATGTGTTGCACATGTTGCATTGTATGTTGTACAAACACTAGTTCCCATGGGATGTAAGGCAGGTTTTAGTTATAATCCAAACAAGCCTATAACTTATCATTTCATGTGACTTTTTGATTCCAAACTTCATGAAACTTTTCCAGGGATCAATATAGATAGGTACCAAGGTGAGACACATGAAGATATGGCAATAACACCATCCAAACATATATCTTTGAAAATGGCCTATATGTAAAGCAATGATGCAGCATCCAACTTTAAGTTAGGCTCATCTCCATAGGTTGACATTGACATTGTCATTTCCACTTAATCTATCATGTTTGAGCTCAAACCCACTGCCTAATTGGTGATAAACACCTGGGGTGTTACACTCGCCCCGCGCTGATGTTACCTCGATCGGACGCTGACGCAATGCGTTAGGTCGCCTGCGTCCGCTGCCACACAACCTGCACCGGTGTACCGCGGCCAGCGTCCGCTCGCTCACCTCATGCGCACCTCTGCCTGAACTGATCGGATGCATAGGTGCCCCCGAGGCCAGCGTCTGGTCACTTCCAGTGACCTGTTTCGCCTCCGTTTCTTCGCCGAATCTCCACTTTTCTCTTCCTCTCAAAACCCTTCCAAATGTGCTAACCACCTTGTATATCACCTTGTGCACATGTGTTAGCATATTTTCATGAACATTTTCAAGGGTTATGTTAGCTCTCCACTAGATCCTAATGCACATGCATGTAAGTCATCATCTAGTGGCGCTTGATAAACCATTTAGCCAAAGAATTCCCCTCTTTATAGTATGGCTATCGATCCTAAATCACTCATACCCTCTATAGTGTCTTGAGTGCAAAACAAAAATGGCCCTATCACATATACCTTTGTCTTGAGCCCATTTTTATTTTTTTCTTTCTTCTTTTCCAAATGTGAAGCACTTGATCATCATTTCATGTCCACCTTCCTCACCATGAACTTGAATCTTGCTCCACACTTGGATTGTACCAACCTCATCTAATTCACACACTTAGCATAGAGGTTAGTACTGAGGTTTCATCAATTAGCCAAAAACCAAACTAGGGCTTTCACCGCCGAACGACGAACCGTGGTGAGCTCCCTTCTTTGCGCTCCTCCGCCACTGCCGAGCACTCCTTCATATCTCCCTCTTCATCCCGAAACCGGCGCACTTGTCCCCGGTCTGCGTCGTTGCCTTCCGCGTCGCCACCACGCGTGACCGCCGTCGTGCTGCCATTCGCACGCCTCGGCACGTGGTCAGCTGGCCTCGGGCCACTTTGGGTTGGGTCGCGTCCAACCCCCAGGGGCGCGTGGGTCTTGCACCCCTCGTAGGACTACCCCTTGCCGCTAGCGTGGCCTCTGCTGGCCGAACCGATCCGTGACCGCGTCTCTGTTCTTCACTCTGTGAAGACGGAGGAGGAAGGAAAGGAATAGAAACAAATATAGTGTCCTGGATGAAAAAGCGCATGAGAGAAAGTTTTGGTGGGAGGGGCTAATCGGATTTTGAGAAAATCTGGGATTCCTGATGTAAAACTGCAAACCTAGGTTGGGCCTTCTCCTGGTGGGCCTGTGATTCAGTGTGGGCCAGACCGAATCCTCCTCTGCGCTGGGCCTTTTTGCGCTAGCGGGCCAGACTGAGCCCATGGCTAGCCTTTTATTTTGTTCAGTTTTATCTTTTTCTTTTAATGCAGTGATCTTCCAAAAATGATATAAAATGGCAGAAAAGTCAGACAAATATGAAACCAGTTCTGTTACACTCCATACAACTAGATCTATGCAGTAGATACATAATATGACATGTTTTAGTATAAAAGTTTTGCTATAGATATTTGCCTATGCTTTTTAATGCTAAATTCATATATGCTGTTATATGAATCCAATTGTTGTGAAATTTTTATGGTAGGTTACTTGTTGCATGCTTGTATTGTGGTAAAAATTTCATGTTCAATGGAGTTTATTTACTGAGTTATTGATTTATCATTTGTTACATGCTTTTATTGCCATTAAATCTTAATTAACTGTTAGTAAATAATATGTTTATCCAAAAATTATGAAATTCATGCAGTAGTTATGTTTAGTTAAGATGTATCACCCATAAATTTTTCATGTCCAAAAGAGATGTTCGGTGCACCACCTTTTATTCCTTGGTTATAATTATTAAAGCTTTTATATATATTAGGTTTTTAGATTAGGGTTAATATACGCTTGTCTATACTACTTGTTTTACACGATGACTAGGCAAAGTGTGTTTAGTAAGTAGAAGTGTTCTTGGCATGTTATGATAAGCTTTCACTTGTATGTTTAAAATGCAAATAGCTGTTTTTCTCACTTGTGTTAGGTTGATAATAATAACTCGCAAGTAAGTCGCTATGAGATGATGAGAGCCAAACCTCCAACGTTTAGTTACCCTAGTTTATCCACGTCAAAGTGTTGCTTGCCCTTTTGGTGTTGTAATATCTGTGTTCGCTTGTTTGACTTAAGCATGCATTGCATTATTGCATATCATTTAGGAACGATGATCGATCGATGGATCAACTGAAGGATGTTGGTGTCAAGCGAGAGATGGAGTAATGGTGACCAGTCTTGAAGATGATGGTGGATCGTTTCCCGAAGATGAAGGAATACTAAATTTGTATAATACAAGTTTACCCAGGCAAGCCCCAATGCATAACCCCTATTTTTCAAGCACTTATTACTTTGTGTCGGCATTAAGTTGCAGGAGTTGTCTGAAACCCACCTGCATAAAATATTCAATCCTGTGAGTCCTACTAGTATGACAGGAATCGTGTAGTATGCTATGTTATAGGACTTACGGTAGAAGTCGAGTGATGGACTGTCACTCGCGAGAGATAGGTCATGGCTCTTTTGTTACTGCTATCACCTGATTTTGATACGTATAATAATTGGAGACTGGGCGGGACTGTGGGCTTTGGTTTGGATGTGGTTGGTTATAGCAATAGAGCGAGGCTCTGGTTGCATTAGTCCCGTCTGTGTCGATTAAAGACCGTACCGTTAGTAGCGATGTGGCAAGTTTGAATGTACCGAACACATAACAGGGGCCTGAGTTACAGTTGACCGTGAAGCTTAGTACTTCCTTATGGCTAAGGTGCGCAAAACATTCACCGGAGTGTTTCTCTGGCCATTCTAGCGGCTGGTTTGGGGAGGGGAATGTCCATGACCAAACTTATGAGGAGGAAACCCATCGCCGCTCGGCGAGACGGGCCTCATAGGGTGGGTTCCTCGGGGTGGTCAGGTCATTTTGGGCCTTGATCATACGGTTAGAATGGTTGCCTTATACATGCTCTTTTGAGAGAAGTATAGGCGTGTGTTTGGGATTGCCCAACTGGATGTACATCAATTGTAATCGCCGGCCTCCTTAGATATGGATACCACTTGTCGCACCACTGCTATCGTAGTTAATGCAACTGGAACATGGTGTTGATGATGAGGCTACTATTGTATTATGAAATATATCCTAATTGCTTACCACCTGCTTCAAAGTAGTACAGGTGCTTACCTAGAATGGTTAAGTAAATGAACTTGATGTGACTGCTAAAACTTTAAATATAAGGATGCACCGTTAGTAATGCTATGCAAAAATAACTAAACAGCTAGCCAAATAGCCCCTTGCATATCTTTGAGAGTCGGAGACTACTCCCACCTAGTTGGGTAAGTCTTACGGAGTACATTGTGTACTCAGGATTTTATTCCCCCTATTGCAGGTAACAGGTGGATGTTAGAGCTAACTTGTTGTTGTGTGTGCATACCTCTTGGTGGGCTCAGCGAGGCATCCTGGTCATCGCGATTATAGAAGTTTTATTCTTACAACTCTACTTCTAATTCAATGTTCAAATTTTTATCTTCCGCTGCTTTTATAAAATGATCTCTCTTCCGCTGCTTTTACGAAATCTGTTTGTGATAACTTCGATTTTATGTAACCTTGTGATGTATGAAATGGCTAAGAATATTGTAAGTTTTATTTACTTGTTTATGATCCTGATGAAAGCATAGATTTTCGAGTCTTTCCGTAGGGTATACTCGACAGACTACCTGGTTTAACTTGGTCTCTTGTGTATTTTGTGTCAAATGGCCGACAAGTACACTTGGGATTAGGTTAAATTGGACGGTTCTGCCACAGGGAGGAAGACGCCGGGGTGGGAGAGCGTGCCGCCGCCGGCTAGGGAGACGGCCATGGCCGCGCGTTGGGGTAGCACGCGAGGCGCGAACCGCGAAAGGGAGAAGGAAGCGAGGGACTAGATGCGTGGGTGCGGGAGTGAGTGAATGAGACAAGTTGGGTAGCGGTGGCCGCAAATTAATGTTGGGTGGATCGGCGAGCAGCCTAGAACAGCGCGTCTGGCGCGGACACATAGGGACGGGCGCCCTCACATAAGCATTGTCGCTAAAAATTAGCCCACTATGTAAACTGGCATGTTTCAGGTAGACGAAGCGTCTCTGTATCTGTCGAAAACGACAAGGGATAGTGTAATTCAGACCGGGTACGTCATTCTATCTCGAGCGAGTCATGGGCAGATTTGCAGGCGGAAAACAACAAACGTCAAGTTCAGCATTGGATATGTCTCGATGAACAGAAGCGCTTGTGTTGCATACTCCACTTGCGTGCGCTTGGATATCGTCATATCGATGGTATATCTCGAATTTGTTTGCCATCAGAATTTCTATTCTCGTACACCGTATTTCATGTCAGTCTCGAAAGCAAGCAGCTAAAAATGGACAAAATATTCTTTCAAGAAAAATGGACGAAATATCCAATCAGGACAAATTTGTATAGTACATGAGACAAGTACTACTGTCAGTGAAGTATTCCAAAATTCAAACTTTACTATTATCTTTGACTAATAATTAGTCTAATTGTATGTATTACAAAAGTAGTTACATTAGATTTGTATTTAGAAATACTTTGTAATGATCAAATTTTTGTTCCTATAAATTATATATAGTATAAGAAAAATTATAGGTCAAAATATGTTTTTGAATGAGTAAATTACATGGCCGGTCCCTAAACTATTGGTGGGTTTCATCCCGGTCCCCAAACTATCAAAACGACCATTTAGGTCCCTAAACTATTACTGAGGTTTCATTCCGGTCCCCAAACTATCAAAATGATCATTTAGGTCCCTAAACTATTGGTGATGTTTCATCCCGGTCCCCGAACTATCAAAACGGTCATTTAGGTCCCTAAACTATTGTTGCGGTTTCATCCAGGTCCTCATCCATGCCCTGAGATGGACTGGAGAGAGGTGGAAGATGGAGCTAACATGTGGGCCCCACGTGTCAGTGAGATGGAGCTGACATGTGGGCCCCACATATCAAAACGACCATGGGTCACTGACATGTGGGGCCCACATGTCAGCTCCATCTTCCACCTCTCTCATGTCCATCTCAGGGCATGGATGGGGACCTGGATGAAACCGCAACAATAGTTTAGGGACCTAAATGACCGTTTTGATAGTTCGGGGACCGGGATGAAACTTCATCAATAGTTTAGGGACCTAAATGATCATTTTGATAGTTTGGGGACCAGAATGAAACCTCAGTAATAGTTTAGGGACCTAAATGGTCGTTTTGATAGTTTGGGGACCGGGATGAAACCCCACCAATAGTTTAGGGACCGGCCATGTAATTTACTCTTTTTGAATACTGCACCAAGTCAAATCGTGCCTTATATTCGGTGACAGAGATTATCTCGTCTATATTCTCATTAATTGGCACATCACACGAGAACTCAAGAGGACCCCTGTGAACCAAACAAGGCCTAATTGTATTAGGCTTAATAAAATCAATAATCCGAACCCGGGAATGAACCCCTGTGAACTCAACTAGGCCTAAAAGTACTAGGCTAAATCCCGGGGAATGAACCCCTGAGAACTCCATTTGTTTCTAGAGACCAACACCGCAGAACCACTGGCCTATTTGATTAAAAAAAATAACATCCAATCAGATTCAAAAAAAAAACAAGGATAAACATTCACTCAGGAAATGGTCATGTATATCCACCGAAGTTGCCACACGTTTTACTGATTCTTATCCACCAAAGTTGCAGGGAAGCCACTCTATATGCCTGGGAAATTCCTACATATTTCAACCCAACCCTAGTGACAAAAATAATGGAGAGAAGAAATAAAATGTGAAACAACTGCAGAGTGTCATCCATGGCCGCTGGACCGAATAAAAGGTATATGACTGACTGACTGATTCACTGGTACAGGAGTGTACTAAGAGTAGACTACCTTATTACATTAGTTCAGAGTCTAGTTTACACACCTATGTTTAGTAAAGATGATCTATTGGACTCAGTTTCTACATAACAGAAACAGAAAGTTATCAGCCTAGTAAAGGCAGCCCAGTGCAATGGGCAACATCGACCAAGTCACCTTCACTGAGATTAAAGCAAAAGGAGTCTTTATTTCTTGAGTATCATGCCCATGGACTTTGGCCATGAAGGAACAGTAGTGTTGGTTGGAACTGGATGACAATGCGCCTACTTTGAACTTCAAATTTATCGAAGAATTCCATGGTATGGCAACCACAGACCTCTGTAAGCCTCGTGACCCAGCGATGGCACCATGAAAGAGCCGGATTTCCTTACTCAGCTGACTAGTTAAACAACTGAGCGACAAATTGAAACTGCATTGTACTTCTGATATCAGAACCTCTACAGTCGCCTCAACTGCAGAATTAAAACGTGATAAAGTTATGTCAACTGCACCATAATTTCCAGGGATGCGCATTGTAAGTGGCTGATCCCATTGGCCTGAAGAACCTATGAGTGATGCACCATCGATCAGCTGTAGGTCATTTTTTTCTTCTTCACCTGTCTTGATCCTCATGTCATATTCAATTAGACTAAGGTCCATCATGTCTATCCCTCGCTTAGGGCCAGTCATGTTGATGAGAGAACCCTACAAAATAAAAATATTTAGTTGCCCTTCAAAAAATTTAAGAAACATCTAAAGCTAAATGCTCACATGTAGCGACATTTAAAACAGATATTATAGATTTTTTTACAACAAAAACGGATATTATAGGTATAGTCGATAACCAAGATCTCCATCATGGATCAACCAAAATGGTTACAAAGTGCATAGTGGTGATAGAAGTTAGATGTATATACATGTGTGTTAGGATGCTCTTTGCACTTTGTACTTCTACATATTTCCCCTTTGAGGCTTTGGAATAGATGGACTTGCACTCTCTAACATGGTAACAGAGGTTGTTGTGCAACTCCACCTTTCTTCTCCCCCTTCCATCCCCATTCTCGCGGCTTCTCGATGCGCCACGGCCATGCTCTCCACTGCCCTGTGCAGACGCTCGTCCACGGTCCTGCTTCGCACCCGTGGCCCCGCATCGACGGCTGAGCTCGCGCTCTGCCCTGCTGCCTATGCCGCTCCAGTGAGTTCTACCTCACGTCCATGTTCTGCTGCTTTTATGCATGAAAGAAGAGAAGAAAAAAAATAAGGAAACAGAAAAGGCTTTGTCCACCTAACCAGGTGCTATCCCTATTCCACTGTGCCCAATCATTTTCAACGATACTAATTGAGGGGAGTTTGTCTTCCACATGAAGGTTCACATGGGCGAGCAATAGCTATGGGGCTACCTCACCGGTGAGCTGTGGGTTGAGATGCACCTTCATTATGGCTACCACACCTCCCTCGGTTGCAATACCCCAGCCCGTTATAGTAAGCTAGTAGTTGGCCTTGGTGGCGTTGTAGTTGGTGGGTCTAGTACCACCCTAGAAGTTATATGAGGGTGATGTCGCTCCAAGCTTAGCATCTCTAGGTTAACCCTTTTACACGAAGCGAGATCGAAAATATAGAAGTAATACGATATGCAAGGCCGTAAGCATATTTGCATGGTTATCAAGGCGGTAAGGAACCGCCTTAAGCTTAAGCGAGTAAGGCATAAGGTGAGGCGACGCCTTAACAAGTAAAGCAAAATTTAAAATAGCAGCTCAGAGCAGTAGATGATAAAGAAAAAAGGAAAGGAAAAAAGAAAAAAAGAAAGGTGGAGTAAGAAGTGGTCTGGCCTAGCCCACGTGCACCAAGCAGCCCATCTGCCCCTCACCCTCCTAGCCCTAGCGTGTCTTCATCTCCCGATCCTCTCCTGCGCCGCGCCGCCGCCGCAACTCTCCTCTGTCTCTTCCCTCCCTTGTCCAGATGCGCTGCTCTTCTTAAAGGGCTTTGGATGCTGCACAACGGAGGAACAGAGGAGGTGTCTCCTCTTCGATGGGACGCAGGCAGACGCTCCTTGTCGCGGCTCGCAAGCGCGGCTGCACGGCTCAGCGACGGGCGAGCGAGCGGAAACTTCCCCCGGCAGCGGGGGTGAATGCGTCCGCTCGGGCCAGCTGTGGCTTCTGGTTCTTAACCCGCTCTCCTGCTCGCTGATAGGCCTGTTTCCCCTGCGCGCTCCTCTCTCTGCGCATGCCTGCTGTTTTCCCCGCCCTTTCTCCCGTGCTCCCACATTTTCCCGCCGCCTAGAATAGAGGCATCATCCAAGTATGGCGCCCGCCACGCATGATTTGGCGCAAATCGGACGCCAAAGCGAAGATTTCTAGATGCCATGGTTGTAAGGCGGACGATGTACGAATCTAAGGCGAGTCATCTGCCGTGGCATACTACGTCGAGCGCCTTAGTGCTTAGGCGACGCCTTAATAACATTTGCATATTTGGATGTGGGGTGTTACATCGGTATGGTGTCCTCGCCTCCACGGTCATCCTAGTCCTTCGTGGTGGTGGTGGTGGTGGTGGCCTCTTCTCCATGTTGTTGTGGCTATTGTGACAACCTTGGCCACGATAAGGACCGTCGCAACGTGGTAAGCATTCCTCACAAGGCTCTAGTCATTCCACCACTTCGTAGGACTCTTGCTCGGTGTCTGTCGCTGAGCAGGAGGTCCTTGACCTACTCTGCCGCCTTACTATCGCAACGCAGACCGCACACGTGACAACTGCTCGGGTTTCTGGTTCTACCCTTCCTCCCCACCCAGGTATCTCATAAAAGTAGTTCCTTGACTCTGGTGTGTCCTTTCATATGATTTCTGATTTGAGTCATTTGTTGTCGATGTCATCACCAATCCGCCTCTCATTGTTCAGACCGCCGATGGCATGTCTCTTCAGTAGCTAGTCGTGGCACTCACTATCTCTTCTTTTCATGTCCATATCGTTTCGCATGTTCCTAAACTCAGTGTACTTCTACACGTTTCTCCTTTGGGGCTTTGGAATAGATGGAGTTGCATTCTCTTAACAATGGTGGGGAACTGGACCACGTTATTCATTTGACTTTGTTTCAATTCCCGAATAAACACAAGCATGTGTAAAATGAAAAGAAAAGACTTATGTAGTGATGGGATCATTAATGCTATGCATCTGCATATGCCTATAAACAAAACAAAATCAATGTGTTGTACTAAGCTGCAGCCAATAGTCCAAAACTATTTCTGGTATGATCTTTTTTGGAATACAAGTCGCTCCCAAAGTTTCAAAATTTAAATCTGTTCTCATAATAAATCATCACTTGATAATATAGCACTCCTTTCGTCCATCAATGTAAGGTGTCTTAGAAGGACAAAATATTCAAAAGTAGACTTGGACATTTTGATATCTCTAAAAATATTACCGATTGCTCAAAAATCAACATCATATAGTTTGACTATTTTTTGCAACTTTTGTTTGATTTTTTTTGTCAAAATTTAAAGGACTAACTTTTCAAAATCAGAATACACCTTGGGCGAAGATAGTAGTGGCTTATATAATCGAAAATATTGCACTACTAGCAGCATCCACCTAATCAACCATGTGGGTAAACTGCCACCGATACTGCCCAGGGAGCTTGTGTGTATGGTTCGGAGAACCATGGGGAAGGGGATGGGGCGAGCACAGTTTTTGTGGTGTTTGGTTCACAAACAATAAGGGACAAGGTGATCCCTAAGGGGCAGATGACATCCCTCTTGATACCTCCAAACGAGGCGAATGGAGAGGGATGAGCTGTTGGCGCAAGCGCATGGGTGGACAGAAAGCGACAGCGAGGGCCACAGGGGGCGTCGGCATTGGGCAGCAACACTAAAGCAGAGGGGCGAGGCCAACCGCGGGCGAGCCCAAAATCGGACACAGAGGCAAGGGCACGACGGGGCGAGGTGAGTGCACCAGCGGGTGACACCAGCCGCAAAAGCGAGGCTGATGGCAAGGCTGTTGCGTGGAGCACTAGGCGGCAGCTGTGGTCTGAAGGGTGTTGGGAGAAAGAACCATGGAGGGCAGTGTCATGGTCTGGAGGGAGAACTAGATGAGGAGAGGCGGAAGAAGGAAAAAATTAAAAGAGGCTGACAGGTAGACCCCACGGGTCAGATGTGTGATCCAAATTTTCGCATCCCTAAACCAAACAAAAAACAGGGACTGTCCCATCCCCTCAAACAAACAAAAGACAGGGACGGTTCCATCTTTAAAAACTGGGTTCGGTCCGTCCCATCCTACTATGTCCCTAAACCAAACACACGCTTAGTGGACAAGCCTTAATACTAAAGATTGTTTGGTAGACATAATCCATGAAACAATTGTAGATAAGTATAGATGTGCACCTGCTCCACAACGATGGGATCATCCCTGCTAAAATTGACAACATAATTAAGCAATGGATCCAGTTGATCCCGCACTGCTATGTATCCATACAGCTCTACTAAACCACCATCCACTAGAAATTCATCCAATTCCAAGGACAAAATTTGCAGCATGCGACGAGGATAATGTTTCACACAGGTTCCATTGCGAATGATACAATTTGGGGGATTTGATAATGCCATTGCCTCCAACCGAGCTTCACAAAAAGTAAAGTCAAATGTGAGTTTATAACTTTAAATTAATGCAATAAACAAATACTTGACATTTGAAAAGTATATATGCTATTTCAGTATTATGGCCTTATTGGAAATTTTTCCATTCCATCTACAAAGTAGAATAACTGCAGAAGAGTAAAGGAGGAGAGCAACCTCTATCCTTCTAATGGGAAAAGACTCCTAGTATCATCTTCAAGAATATGGGAATAAGATATCCACAAGAGATGAGTCAAACTACACTGCAGCTATTGCAACAAGCGGACACAAAACTAGAAGGGATGTAAGTTCAGAAAGCTTACAAAGCCATGAGAAGCTACAGAGATGCTTGAAGACCAACAGGGTGAGGAGGAACCAATAAAAGCTTAAGGGTAGACTACCTCTACAGCAAAGTAGGTGATCTCTTTTATTCACCAACCTTCTAGACAATAGAACTTCACTTTTTAGTACTTTTTTCCCTGACAAAGGTAAGGCTCCCTGTGTGTGAGTTCATCACACAAAACTACAACCAAGCAATTACTCAGAGCAGCAGAAAAGCAACTCTTCCACATTCCACTTTCATATCCAACATGAGGGCAGTAACAATTGATGTTCCACACACACCAGCAAGCAGGGAGACAAGTATTGAAGAGGATTAAGGTGGACAACTGCCAAGATGAATTAAAATCACTCAGTGAGGCAATGTCTATTTTTGAGTAGTAGTAAAAGAACACTCATAATTTTGCTAGGTAAGTGGTTCATAACTACATATTTTGGTAAGTGGTATACATTTTGGAAAGTGACAACCCAGTCCTCATGTTGAAGTTAAACAGGAGCATTGCAAGGTTTCGTCAGCCCTTTCCACACCTGTCCTTTAGGTTGTTAGTATGTGCACTACCAAAAGGCCTGTTATTGCTTGTGTGTTGCTGCCTGATGAGTAGTGAGTTGCTTTATGCCCCTAAGTACTTTCCATTTCACATTTTAGTTGTCAGAGAATATTATTCTTTTATTGCCACAAAATACTTGAGAAAATAAAACTAGAGAGCTACAAATAAGAAAACATATATATAGAAAGCAAAAAGGGAAAATAAAATTGGACTAAATACATGGTTCTTTTGGGTAGCTGGACATACAGTCCACACGTCACGGGGATGGCTGGCAAAGCTTGTTGGGCTGCAGAGGCGTAGGAAGGAGCATACAGCCCACAACGTGAGGACCAGCGCTGCAGCAGCAAGCGGCCAAACGCTCAGCAAGCAGGACATTTAGTCCCACATTGTCTACGCAAGCAGAATTTATGTGGAGTTTGGCTATAAAGGGGACTGAAGGGGTAGGGAGGCCACAGTGTGCTGCTACTACACCTGGGTAGTAGCAATAAAACTAATATTTGGAATTTGGAATTTTAGATCCAAATGTATTAATGAATTGCTGTCTAAATAATACAAATATAAATATTAACACTAGGATAATACTGGCATTCAGATATCCGGTTAGTGGATGTTTGGATATATCTGGTTTAAATGGCAGACATTTGGTATCTGCTGGATATTGAAGATATTATATTACTGGTATCCAATATCCGATCAATGTATCCATATTTGTATCCATGTCCCATAAAAATATTCAGATATTAAAAAAATACAAAATTATTTAGATATTCAAAAGAATATCAAATTAACATCGGCAGCCTTTTGGTCGATTGGTCGAATCTGTACCATTTGCAACCCTACCAACTACCCATGGGAAACAAAATAGGTATAGTGTATGTCTTTCTCACTGATTAATCACTACTTCCATGTAGCTAAAGGTACGCTGTGATTGGCATGTGATCTTAAAGAGAATTTTTTGTCCTTACCATACCTCATTTAACAGCACAGTTGTTCTGAAAATAACAAAAATGGGGATATACTCTTAGCTGATGTAACAAATTGCCCACTGAATTAACTTGCTTCATATTGTAGTGCAAAGTTTTTGAAAGGACAGGAGAGACAAGGAAAAAAGGAGAGTAGGTGATCACAAAAACTGAGTTGAAGAGGTGACCCACTACATTTTTTCTTTCTTTTACCACTGAACACCACTTTGTCTTTTTCTATGCACTGCTCTGAACCAACATTCAACCATCATTTGGAGTTATTTAGTCCAGAACTAGTGAACTCCTGGTTGATCAATTGAGGATTGATTTGTGTTTTGCAGTTTTGCTGCTTGTTAGTTCCCAATTTGGTATGCAATGTCTATGTTGTATTGGGGTCTGGAGGTGGGTGTTTTTTTTGAGCTGTTACAAGCCTGTGGCTAAACCAGAAGAATTGATGCCCTGCATCAGCGCAATGATCAAAGCATGATCAATGTTGAGATAGGGTATGGTTGTTTAATCTGCATTACTAAATGTCGTTGTAGAATGCTATGCAGACATTGCATTACTAAATGTCGTTGTAGAATGCTACGCAGACATTTAGTAAGCATGCATTGGTACAACTAATATGATATGGACCATCATTGGTACAAAAAAGTATCTAAAATCAACGCAAGAAAGGTTTGGCGGAATGTCGTACACAGCTGGCACTGCTGCAGAACTCCTCATATACAATGCTCTATGATCACAATTACATATGTATAGGTGTAGGATATGTACAGAGTTACACCATGTTTAAGGAAACAAACCATATCTATAATATTAATGACAAATTAAAAATAGGAAAAGAGATATTGAAAACTTACTTTCATTACGGTCAGCAATATGAAAAAGACTTTTCCACCATCTATCCATGCCCCTGTATATGGAACCATCACGGTGTCTACTTTTTGGAAGTATAATATCCAGAGTATATTCTTCATCGTCACTGACTTCTTTGTCGTTGCTGGCAACGATTTCACCCCTGTGATTATCCGTTGCGTTCCTTTGGTCTTCCTCACCATAACCAGTGTGCCTCACAATTTGCCCCGATGTATCACGTTTATCATATATAAACTCTGAGGCGACCCTACAATCATCTTTATCACTTTTCCCATCTCCAGCTATAACCTCCAAGATTCTGCCACTAGTGATGTTTTTCATGCCTTGGGTGACAGCAGAATGCTTGTTCTGGGATCTAGTAATAACGTTGGCAGAAGAGATGGATAGCCGCCTGTCTGATTTACCAGACTCATCGCCTTTTACTCGATTGGTTGTGGCTATGTTCCGAGGTTCATGAGGAAATCTATCATTGAAGAGCATAAAAAAAGAAACCAATAGCATCATTTCACATACAGTGTGGACTGGAATCTTAATGTGACATTATCCGAAATTGATTTCTATTTTTTGCAATCTCATTTTTATCTGTCTTACGAGTCATATGGATAGCTAAAATCTCATCTGCTTTGAAAAAACCAATCATATAGCAATATAGTAAAGGAAAAGATGCAGACTTTAGCATCAGAACAAGAAAACAAATATGACCCCATTTGCCTTAAAAAAACATAAGGTGAAGTAGTCCACAATCCAGAATTGCAGCAGCTAAGTTTGCGCATCCAGAATTACAGCAGCTTAAGTAATGGAACAAACTTTAGCATCAGGACAAGAAAACACACCGGGAAACACGACAGACCATGAGTGAGGAAACTCGTCGCGCAAGCGCTGATGGCCACCAGCTAGGCGTTGCAGAGGCCATGAAAGAGAAGATAGGTCGCGCGGGGCAGGAGAAGCAGGCCATTGGGGCAGGAGAGGTGGCGACGTTAGGGTGTCAGAGAAAACGTAAAACAGGGCGGAGTATTTGCGTCCGAGCGCGCGGCGGCGGGCGGCGGGCGGCTTGGTGATGGGGGTAGCCGAAAACTGCTGGATTAGGGACGAGCCCAATGGTGGCCGCCCCGGTCCAGCTCCGCACCACCGGCCGCCTCAGCTTCTGCTCCTTCCCCAGCGCACCAGGCGGCGATTCGGGGCGGTGACCGGTGAGGGTGTCCGCGGAGGAGAAAATTACCAAAACAACGCGCTTCCCAAAATCAGCATCCAATGATTCTACCCAATGGGGCGGCCCGGTGATTTGTTGACCAGATTGAAAATAGCTAACAAAACCACCGGGCGGCCGCAAATCAGTACCACTATAAACTATGAGAAATAAAAGGACGAGCAATGAATCATCACTGATGAATCGACCTTATTCAACAATCAATCTAAGATGAGAAAAAAAAAGTTGGAGAACTTACCAATCTGGGGAGGCAAGACCGTAGGAGGTTGTTTGTGGCAGAGATCCAGTCCACCATGCAGGAGGAGCTATGGCATTGCTAGCAGATGGAACGGCAGCAGGTGCGACATCAGGCCACCAAGGAGGGGCCACGGTTCCAGCTTGAAAATGGCGATGGCGACGGAGTTACCTCTCCCTTTGATTTGGAGCTCATCTCGGGCGATGGGATTGGATTTGGGCGAGGGCCGAAGCTCGATCTGATTCAAGGCGTGGGATCTGGGCAGCAAGAAAGTGGAAGGGGAATGGAGGGAAAGGGGATATAGTTTCACGCGCAAAGGAGAAGAAATCGGATTGTTAGCATGTAGTAGGCAGCCGTGAGGAGGATTTACGCGTGCGAATGCATGGTGGGAGGGAGGTGGCACGCCATGCGCAGTAGAGGGAGGCAGACGGGCGCAAGATTTTAGGGCTGGAAGCAATCGATCCGAGCTGAGAGAGAAGAGCCAGCATCTAGCGAAAAAGGTTGGCTCATCCGTCCTCGTTTTTTGAGTGAGACTAGCTCAAGATCTGACGCTACCTGGTTTGATTTTCACATTTCTCTTTCTTCCACGTAGGACTCTTGCTGACGTGTACTACTGTGAGCTAGCTTCCTTGACACTGTTGGGGATGCCCTAAAAGATAGTGTATAGGGAAGCTGGCTTTTTATGTGCTATCTCTTATTTGAGGTGGCAAACTATGAACTTGTTAGCTGGCTTAACTGTTGAGGACACCCTGAAGTATAGCTGAAACATTTGCCACATGTAAACTTGTGATTAGGAGCATGGTACTTGTTCGGATTACAAGAGCATTTAAAACAAAACATGCAGGTGCGAGCTGCTTATCTGCTGACTTTGCTTATTGGCAAAGTAGATGATTTGGGTGTTCGGTGTTGCACAGGAGTCAACATGTGAAAACCAATTGTGCGATGCCCACCTTTGCGAGAGCCTCGGGAGCTAAATCGAAAGCCTTTCATTCCAGAACGAAAACGCCCCCGAGCTATGGCTAAAGATACAAAAGCTGTTGGCCTTCGTGGACTGTTGATGACTAACGATAGAAAAGCTGACAGTCTTTGCTGAAGATCAGATCGTGAAGCCTTGGCATGCTTGTGTGTAGAGAAAATCGAATAGCCTTTTGGATGTCAATTACACATTTTATCGAGCTAACGAGATCGGATTACATCCAGTGCTGAGTTTGACTCTGAGAGCATATAACATATATGATTTTTGCTTCGAATCAATTCAGAAATCCTGAGGTTCCAGATTTGCAAGTTCCGATGGCTTGATACTAGTGAATGGATGTCGAGTCAAACGACTTCGAAATATGGCTAGCAAGCCAGGACACCGACGGTCGGTAGAACTTGTTCAAACATGGCTGGGCATCTACATGCTCCAGCAAACGCCTGGCAACGATCAAATAGTGTACATGGAACACAAACTAGGAGCTAATCTGACCAGTTAGGCCGCCTTTGAAACTCAAGATTTTTTTTTTCTATTCCAAAGGGGCCCTTAACCGAAAACAGTACAACGTCTCGAATTAACGATACAAACAAAATGGCGAACTGCATCCTTCTTGATGAGAGGACCACCAATCCACTACAATACACCAGCACAGGTTTCCGCCGCCTTACAACAAGAATGATCTGCATACGCTAAATCTTCTTCCAGAGCTCGTCGCATATCTGAACTGGTGGCGTCGTGTTCTCAAACTCAAAATTCTCCATCTTCCTCCTGTTCTGGTTGATAATTTCTGATCATAGCTAAGGACTTCCATACAGCAATAGCTTTGTAGGAAAAGATGATATTGAGTGCAAACACAACCACTAAGCAGTAGAGAATATGTACTTATTTTTGAAACGTTTACAGATTTTTTTTTTCTATAAATAGGGGAAACGGTAACAGATTGAAAGGATACTTCCTGAAACCTTATCCTGGTCTTCCAAATCTGGGACGATATTTGTAACTGACATGCACATGGAAAGCATACGTCTGCATGAGAAGTGTAGTCAGTCAGCTTCTTTCAATTCAGAAATAGAGTAAGCAATAGAGACAATACTGCTAAGGCATAAAACTCACTTCATACTGAATTAGTAGGCCCGGTTTAAATTTGTTTGAACAAATACTATTCCAGTGTTTTTTTATCAATGTTTGCAACATTGTTACCGGAATCACTAAAATCAAGGAAAACTAGTGCAATCACAATGTATAAAGGGGAGGAAAGATGTGGCAGGGCAGGATAGTAGCGCAGTTCAGCAAGTAGACTTTTCCAAAATTCAAGCAACAGAGCACTAGTATTTAGTATTATTTTTTTTATCTAGCTCTTCTAGGATGGATTTTTCAAATAATTTCAGCATCCAGAGAGTTATCAAACAGACTACATGTATGAAAGCTAAATGCCTGATGTTTCATCAGTAACATTGTGAGCAATTCTCAACTTACTTTGCTTTCTGCGTGTCTTTCTTTTTCTTCTTGACAGCATCCGTTCTTTCTTTTATAGAAACTCTTTGGCGGTCTAGGTCATCAAGCTCATCATGTACCACTGTGTTGATAGGATAATGCACATAAGAACATCAAATTCTTAATTCTTAAGATGCAATTTTCAGAAGAATACAAATTCTGAAGCAAGAACTTATCTTAACTCTTCGCGAAGCTGCTTCTCTTCCTGCAGTTTTTCTTCCATCTTGCTTTGCAGTGCATTAAGTTCATCGTCAGCAATGGTTTCAACTTTTGCTTTGTCAATCTTTTCTTTGCAGGAGTCTATTTTTTCCTGATACTCTGTCATGCAAAAGGAACAAGGCATTAAGATGGCAATAATGTCCTATCTCTTGAGTTCATTGTCCCACAGCAGGTTTCAGGTGCCACCAAACAGTTTCTTGTTAATTCTGTTTTGATAAAGATTTATGCAGCAGAGATTTGAATACATGTGTGCCTCTATCGCCACAAACAAAACAGGATACACTACCATGAATTTTTAGGCTATTATTATATTCACAAATGCATCGAATTCAGCGAACAATGCACACATTAAGCTTAGTAATGTTCAAAAGATGGCAGCGGGTTGTTGAAGAAGGGAAACTGCTACAGGTGCTGTGGTTTGGAAGTAGAACATCCTCGATGAATTCTTGACAGACTACCCTCTGTCAATTGTAAGCTTCCCAAGTAATTGATCACCAAGACTGACAAATCTAGAGCTGGATTTCTAACAGTTTGGAAACATCCAGAACAGGTTAGCTGGATATTGGAAAAGAAACACACTACAGTGCTTGATATGGGAGAAGAAAATCTTCGATAATGCAGATATAACAGTGTACCTTTACACTCAATGTCTAAAGTAAGCTTCCCAATCACTGAGAAAGGTATACCTGGAGCTGAATCTTTAGTTACATTTGCAGGTTTGGACAGGGTTCTAGTTTCTAACTTGTTTTTACTCACGAAAACCACATATGCAAATGAAAGGATTTCATCAGTGGGTCAATGATGAAATTGATTTTTTTAGCAGAGTCAATGATGAAATTGATGATTTGAATGATGAAATTGATTATATGCCTTGTTTCCTTTGCAGAGCTAATGCCCTTTCATGTAGATTCAAGTAATTCAACCTAAATAAATTACTGAAATTAATAGCGAGATTGGCTGAAATCCCCCAAATCTAAACCAGAAAGACGCCTATACCAACCGAGGAGAAACACGGAAAACGTTGAAACAGAGCGAAATGAGTCCCAGCAGGACAGGGGACAAGCGGACCTTTGATCTGCAGCTCGAGGTCGTCAGACTCGGATCGGCAGGCGGACACCAGCCTCCGCGCTCCGGCGCCGACCTGCGCGTTGCCGTCGCGGTCGGTGCTGACGCGGAAGACGCCCAGGAGATCGTCGGCGTAGGAGAGGAGTCTTTCCACCTCCTGGCTCTCGCCCGCGCCCGCCGCCATCAGACTGGTCTGCGCCGGCACCGACGGGAACCCTAGCTCCCTAGTCCCCACCTCTCCCGCCTGCGCGCCCGGTGCCGCTGAAGAGAGACGCGGGTCCGTCTCGTAGGTTAGGGAGTGGGGATGCACGACCGGCGGCCACGGCAACGTCTACTGCCCTTGCTTTGCCGCCGGCACGTCGCCGCGGTCACTGGGGTGGGGGATGCGAGCTCAGGAACCGTGTGTTTGGTTTCCGCGATGAACGGGGTCACGGGGATGGGATGGGACGGCAACTATTTTGACGGTGTTTGGGCCCACTCAGACCTGCTCCTCCTAACGGATGGAGTGAACGGCAACGGCATCCATCCCAAATTTCGAATGGGGATGGCTCGCGCAGTTCTGCTCGACTTCCTCGCCCAGTCGCCTCTCTGCCTCTTGGAGAAGGTTGCTGGGCTCATCAAAATTGGGCTTCGTCTCGGTGCCTAAACTTAGCCCACTCTGTAAACTGGCCTGTTCTTTTTTTTTTTTTTGCGAAACGTAAACTGGCCTGTTTCAGCTAAAAGAAGCATCTCTGCATCTCTCTCGAAAACGACAAGGGACCGTGTAATTGTGCACCGGGTTACGTCATTCTATCTCGAGCGAGTCACGGGCAGATTTGCAGGCGAAAAACAACAAACGTCAAATTCAGCATTGGATACGCCTCGATGAACAGAAGCGCTTGTGTTGCGTACTCCTACTTGCGTTCCATGTCCAATGCAGATAGATGTGCATGTGCATCTCTCATGGAATTTGTTTGCCATCAGAATTTCGATTCTCGTACGTGACACCGTATTTCATGTCAGGCTCGAAAGCAAGCAGCAGCTAAAAATGGACGAAATATTCTTTCAAGAAAAATGGACGAAGTATCCAATCAGGCTTGAGGCAATCAGACAAGTACTACTGTCAGTGAAGTATTATCTCGTCCATATTCTCATTGATTGGCACATCACACAAGAGGACACTTCGATTATTTGTCTGCAATTGCAAGGTAGCGCAACACCAATGCTCCGCCTCCGCCCTTAATTACTGCAGGGATCTGACGATGAGCATCGCCACCACGGTGAGGTTGTCGGCGTCCGCGTCCACTTTCCGCAGCGGCGACTTGCCGTTCCCGCCGGCGCCGCCGAACGCGTCCTCGCAGTCGGTCGCCGCCTTCCGGACGACCCCCATGTCGGACACGTAGTCCCGGAGCTTCCCCGTGGCCAGCGCGTGGACGGCGCTGTGCACGACGTTGAGCGCCTCGATGTACCGCTGGCGGCACGTGGCCAGCGAGCGCCGCGACCGCTCGGGCCAGCCCCCGCGCCGCTCCAGCGCCTTGATGGTGGCCACGGCGGCCGTGTAGTTGGCCAGCGTCAGGTTGGTGGCGATGGCGGCCAGGCCGCGCGCGTCGGCGCCCTCGCTGCCGGGCGCCGCCTGGAGCGACGACACGCAGAAGGGCGCCAGCTGCTCCTTGCGGGGCGCGCCCGACGTGGCCTTGGCGCATGTCTGGTCCACGGTCTTGGAGGCCAGCGCCGCGCGGGAGCCGGCCAGGACAACGACGAGCAGGAGGAGGAGGTGGGGAGCGGAGACGGAGACAAGCCTCGCCGCCATCGTTGCTTGATGGGAGGGTGCGTGTGCTGCGCTGCTGCCAGGTTGGTGTGTTGTTGCCGCTTTGCCTGCAAACTTTGGATGGGTTTTTGTAGCCATGTTGGGATGTTGAAACCTTGGCCAGAGGATTCTCTTTCATTTATTGATGATGCTAGCCTGATAGGCTAATGGGAGATTGCTGGGCGGTATACATGGCCATGCAGCCCGCGGCACGGCGGCCCGCCCCGAAGCACGGTGTTTTGGCCCAGCCCGAGCCTGGCCCGGCCCGGTGACCTACGGGCTCGGGCCGGCACGGCCTGATACATCAGGCCGTGCCTGGGCCGCTACTCAGGCCCGCGGCACGGCACGGGCACGGCCCGCTCCCAGCCATAGGCACGATGCAGTCCGGCCTGCTATTCCACTTGGGTCACTTCCATAGGAGACCAACCAACCCTAACACTACAGCGGCTACACCCTCTCAAGCTCTCACTCTCTCACCCCTGCCCTTCCGGCTTCCGCAATCGCGCACAGGCACGCAGCGCCGCAGCCCCTCCCAGCGCCTGCACCGCCAGCTCGCAAGCCGCCAAGCCCGCAGCCCTCCCTGCATCGCCGCCCCTCTAGGCGACTGCCTCCTCCGTGCCTCCCCGCGCGGGCATGCGGCACCACCTCCAGGTCGAGCACGACGGCGACGGGCGGATCTTGCTCGGGGCGAGCATGACGGCGGCGGGCGTTGCCTCTCGTGGACGAGCGCGCGGGTGAGCGGCGGCTGGCGAGGTCGGGCCGCACTGCTCGCCGACGAGGTGTGTCGTCGCCAGCTACATCACTGGCCTAGCGCGGTCGGCCTTGAGCACGCCGGCGCCACGCCCCATCGCCAAGATGCCGCTCCCATCTCTCTGTCTCTCGCTCTCGGCTGATGGCTTCTGTGGGCCGTGCGCCGGCACGGCCCGCAATTTCAACCGTGCTCAGCGGGCCGGCACGGTACGAAAATTGGCCCACGGGCTGTGCCTTGGGCCGAAGGTCAAGCACGAGCACGCCACAAGCACGGCCCGTCAGGCACGGCGGCCCATGGCGGCACGACGCGGGCCGGCACGACACGCCGTCGGGCCGGGCCGGCACGGCACGGCCCGTTGGACATCTATACTGGGCGGCGGCAGTGAATGCTTTGTGTGTCCTAGACTCTTGTAGCCTATTGCTATAGATTATACTTAGGCCTTGTTTAGATGTCTTTAAAATTCTAAATTTTTACTTTTCATCCTATCACATCGAATCTTTGGACACATGCATAGAGTATTAAATATAGGTAAAAATCTAATTGCACAGTTTGATTATAAATCACGAGATGAATCTTTTGAGCCAAATTAGTCCATGATTAGACACTAATTGACAAATACAAACGAAAGTGCTATAGTAGCCAAATTCCAAAAGTTTTTGCATCTAAATAAGGCCTCAGTCTCAAAATAAGTGTCGTTTCCGCTTCCCGAGTAATCAAATAAACATAACTTCGATCAAATATATATACCAACGTACAAGAAAATATTAATATTTATAGTACATAACTAATATCATTAAATAAATCGTTCAATTTAGTTTCATAATAAACATAACTTTGATCAAATATATACAAGAAAATATTAATATCTATAGTATATAATCATATCATTAAATAGATCGTTGAATCTAGTTTCATAATAAACATATTTGAAGATACAAATGTTATTAATATTTTCTATAAATCTAGCTAAAATTAAGGATGTTTTGATCGGCACAAATAGCATAGCGACATTTATGTAGTAGTGGCGCAAGCATGTAGGCGGTGAATGCTCTATCATGTGATTGGTAGGAGTATAGAAAAGTTTTATGAAGTCAAATATTTTTAAAGTTAACTAAATAAATCTGTAAAAACGGTACTATAATTTATAGCACCAAATTAGCATCATTAATTCCAACATAAAATGTTTTTATATTATACATATTTAATGTCATAAATACCTTTTATACACAAATTTGATCTAACGTAAATAAGTTTGACTTAAATAATTTTAGAAATTGATTTATCAGAGACGAAAGTAGTGTACAGAGAAGAGAAAGCAATTAATATATGTTTAGATATGACCAACTTAATTCATAGTTTCTATGTAGAGAAAAGAAATTAATGACTATTTCCTTCATTCTAAATTAAATCAATTTCTAGAGTTATTTTAAATGAAACTATTTTAAATTTAATAGTTCATAGAAAAAAGAGTATAAATATTGATGACACTAAATTAGAATTGTTAATTAGATACATCATGAGACATATTTTTATAATGTGCTTATTTTTTTTAACATGATAATGTGCTTATTTGGTGTAGATGTGTGCTGTCGTGGAGTAGAAGCTAGCTTCTTGGGCGATGAGATCATCTGCATGCGGTTGGCTCACTGGTAGGTACAACAGACGACTGCACAAAAACCTGTTCACTTCTTGGACAAAGGCCTTGGCTTCCCTTCCATGCTCATTGTGAGCTCGAACGCTGAACATTGTAGGCCTCAAGAGAGTAGACATGGAACGAGGAATTCTTGGTGGCTGAGCAGGCATGGCATGCGTCTATGGGGCCTAGCTAGTACGAGCAGCACACAAGCACAAATAAGGGTGCAAACTAATCGGATACAGATGGATATCACTGATATTGCATTTGTTTCCACTGTCCATGACATCACAAAAGGTTGATGACATAGCTTCACCTTTACGCTGACGCGCATAGTCTGCAATTACCCATCATGAATGCCGATCAAGATTGGGAGAGGAAAAGTCAATGATTAAAGTCGAATTGGTGCTACGTGGTTGGAAGTAACGCTTTCGCTCGAGGATTCAGCCTTGTGATACATTACTTGGCTACTGGCTAGAAATCTTGATAAGAAATAATAAGTATGTTGCATTGCAACTTTAGAGTTCAAGCCCCTAGAAAATGGTCACACTCTCACAAGGACCGCCCTAGTTGAAGCCATGAGTAGGTGCTTGCCTATTTGGTCCATTGCTTATATTTATACTAATCAGTTGTTGCAAATTAGCCAAAAGAATGTATGTACATGAAGAGCGAGTGATGGAGTGTGTGATGCAACCGATGGTTGTGGACCTATGCGGGCTGCCACGAAACCCACAAAATGTTAGTGACTCTTGCGGCTTATGTGGACGCCTAGCGGACGGTCGCGAACCGACCCGCCTGCTATGCTAGCAGCCGCACACGGTGAGTGCAACAGTTGGCTGAGGGTGGCGCGGAGACCAATGACGATGGCCTTGTTGCTCTTGGTGACACCCACACCCACCCAAGCCTGGCACGCAGAGTCCACCGAGCCTTCTCCTCTTGCTCCGCCAAGGCTGAGCGCTTGCTCCGACCAGCTCAGCCTCCGCGCGTCGCAGCTGCCCCAAAGCGTGACGCTCGTGCCATTGTCCAACCTACCGATGTGGGCTCAATGCTTTGCGTGACAAGGGCTCGTGTCATGCTCAGGACAGGAAGCCCTCATCCCTGTACACTACACTGTCCAACGCCCACCGAGGTCTCTCGTTGTCGTTGCGTAGCCCCACCCTTGAGTGGCTCACGCCCAATATTCCGCCTCGCAACATCCTGGTAGCTGGAAGCTAGCAGCAGCCCTTACTGGCGACGGAGATGACAAGTTGAACGAAGAGGTCACAAAATCAAACAAGGGTGGGTTTAGTTGCAAGGATTTTAATTTTGTTATCGCAAAAATTTCGGACACCACCGAAATTACCGAATTTCACGAAATTCGGCCGAAATTTCGTTGAATTTTTTTTAGAGATTAGAACATGAAGTATGCTGTTTCTAAAAAAAAGTTTAGATCTAAATATATATTCGTATGATTTATGACTACACATCTATTAAATAGAAGAATATACAATAAAATTAATAGAAAAATACACGTCTAGAGTTATACATCACATGTATTAGAGTATTATAAAATTTCGGAGTTTTCTTTTTGCCACCATCGAAATTATCGAATTTCGCGAAATTTGGCCGAAATTTCGCCGAATTTTTGAACCATGTTTAGTTGGGTGAAAAGTTTTTAGGAAAATATCACATCGAATGTTCCGTGGGACGTCGGAAGGGGTTTTCGGATACTAATAAAAAAATTAATTACATAGCTGGTATGGAAACCGCGAGACGAATTTATTAAGCCTAATTAAGCCGTCATTAGCATATTTTTTTTTACTGTAGCACTTTTGTGTCAAATCACGGACTAATTAGGCTCAAAACGTTCGTCTCGCGATTTTCAACCAAACTGTGCAATTTGTTTTTTTCATCTATATTTAATGCTCTATGCATGTATCGCAAGATTCGTTACTGTAGTTTTTCGTGAAAAGTTTTGACAACTAGACACACGCCAACAGGCGGTTTATGTGGGCGAGTTGACCCTGCACACAGGAGTAGAAGAGTGCAACGCGTGAGGTCAAAGGAGCGCTCGTGGATTGCGACCGTCGTGGATGAGAGGGCGCTTCAGATCCGAGAGAGGGAATTCCTTCCTATTGACAGTGTACTGTGCAATTTGGCTCAATAGCACACGACATGATTGCAATTAGGCCCACCTGTCAGTGAGCCAACTGCATAGCAGTTTTCTACAAAAGGATCTCATCACTCGGGACGGAGGGGATGGAAACTATGCCCATGCTCCATTACGCACGAAGTTGTTTCTTGCATCATTTCTCCGGTAGGAAACGTTTCCTTCTAGTATTTCCTTGTTGATTCTCATTTGACGTCAGCAAATACTTTTGTGGCATGCTAATTATTTCTATGAAAACTGCATTAAAAAAACTATGAAAACTATCTTATGGCTTATTCAGTAGAACTTCTTTCGGCTCTAGCTCTTTTGGAGGAGTCGAAGCCGATGAAGCCAATTTTTTAGTTTTCACCGGCTCGTAGTGCATGATATTCCTTGATGCCGCAGTCGTTTTAGAGGAGAAACCTTATCAAAATAGGGCCTTATTCATTAGTAGCGTATTTGGTTTCCCGCCGTCGCCGAGATATGGCTACCAACGGCTTGGTAAGTTAATAAACTTAGACATGCCACAACTTTTTCACCTAGTTGGAGCAGAAGTTCTCGCCACAAGTGTGACATCCAATTTTGGCGACTAAGGCCGAAAACCAAACATGCTCTAGGTTGGGACTATCCCGTTACTGTACCGCAGCTTTTTATTTATTGTTCCTAAACTAAATTTTGGTGAGAGGTTTACATTTCATCGCTCAAGCAAGTCTTTGCTCCGCTAACCAAAAAAGTAAAAGAAACTAGAAAAAAACGTCGGACTTGCTAGCGTCTGATCCGGGCGCTAGCATTCGGACGCTGCCCCGCACAGGGAGCGAACGAGCACCTAGCACGTCAGGCTTGCGAGGGAGCGCAGCAATAGTGGTCCCGCGGCGTCCCGGAGTTGTCCGTATCGCCGGCCGCTTCCCACGCGCATCCTATGGACAATAACCTGATCTACTATTGAAACATCCTATGTACAAAAGACGATAGATGAAACACTTGAAATAAGCGTCTGAAACACTTGCGAAAACGTCTGAAAAACATTTGAAAACTATTGCATACAATATGCAACATCCAGATGAAACACTTGTAAACATACGTATGAAACACCTGAAAACACTTAAAACATATGCTTACAACATGCATGTATATACAACATCTAGATCTACTTTTGCCACATCGAGACAAAAACACTTGCAACATTCGTCTGGAACAGATGAAACATACACTTAAAACATACATGAATAGCCATTACAACATGTGCAATATCCCGATCTACTTTGCAACATCGATATACAACACTTGCAACATAGCTCTGAAACACTTAAAACATACTATTACAACATGCACTTTTAGCATAGCATCTGCTTGCTAGGACGAATGGAGGCTCATCGATGCGGAGCTCGACGCCGGCATGGAGCTCGAAGCCACGGAGTGGCGCGGAGGTCGCCGGTGTGGAGCTCGTTAGCGGCACGGACCACGACAGAGGGTTAGAGGCAGGTGGACGGCAGCACGGCCACGACAGGAGGCGCGAGTCCGGGAGCAAGCTAGCGAGCGCCTAGCGCGTCGGGCTCGCCGTGCGCAGCGCGAGCGGGCGGCAGGGGCGCGAGCGGGGCGGTGTGGGTGAGGATGGGATTCGTCCTGCGAGCGGAGCGAGTGGACGACGAGGGCGAGGGCGAGGGCGGCATGGGCGAGTGCGGGATCCGTCCGGACGAACGCACGCGGAGCTTTTCCGGAAAAAAAAAATTGTTCGTCGTTCCGTCGTGCTACGTAGCGCGAGCGCAAATCCGGGTAACGTACCGCTCCGTCGTGCTAAATCTAGTTACGCATTCACGTTTGTGCTGCTATCTTCCTCGACTTCCGGAGTTTGAACTTTGACGGCAGTTTTTTTTTTCGCTGTTGGCAGCGTGGTTAACTATGCTGGCACAAGGCCTACGGCAAAGACGCCTGCTTTTGTCTCTGACTAGTTCTCGGTCTCTTGGCTCTTTTTTTTTTTTTTTTGAGTTCTCGGTCTCTTGGCTCTTGGCTCTTGGCTCTTGCCATGCCTCCCGTCTCGTCCACACTTTCCAGTCTCCCCTCGCTGTAAAATAAGTACAGAAAATTCCTAGTCACTACTATATACGAAATACGAAATAAAAAAAAGAGAACATCGTGCGTGGAGCAGAAAGCTCCGGCTCCGTGCGAAGAGGATAGATAGATAAGCAACGAGTGGGCCTCGATGAGGAGAAACCTGGGCCACTCACCGGCGCCGCATCGGGAGCCTTCGTTTCGCCACGGTTCAGTTCAGTTCCCTACCACGCGCGAAGGCCCACCACCCAAAGTGCGTGTTCCTGAGTGGGAGATGACGAGCCCAATGGTGGCCACCCCGCTCCAGCTCCGCACACCCGGCCGCCTCAGCTTCTGCTGCTCCTTCCCCAGCGCACCAGGGACAGCCACCACCCCCAGGCGGCGATTCGCGGCGGTGAGGGCGTCGGCGGAGACGATGGCGACGGAGAAGCTGGGCGTCAAGGTGGAGCGCAACCCGCCCGAGTCCCGCCTCTCCGAGCTCGGCGTCCGCCAGTGGCCTAAGTAAGCGAGCGACCCGCCCTTCCTCCCCCCTCCCGGACGTCTCGCTCTCTAATCTTGCCCACCGTCCTACGCGCCCTTGCTGACGGCGATCATTGATGGATCAGGTGGGGGTGCGAGAAGAGCAAGTTCCCGTGGACCTACTCCGCCAAGGAGACGTGCTACCTGCTGCAGGGGAAGGTGAAGGTGTACCCCGAGGGTCACGGGGAGGAGTTCGTGGAGATCGCCGCGGGGGACCTTGTCGTCTTCCCCAAGGGCATGAAGTGCACCTGGGACGTCGCCGAGGCTGTCGACAAGCACTACAACTTCGAGTAGCCGCCGCCGCCGACGATCTCTGGTACGCAGTGGCAGCAATTGGTGATGGCCTGGTCCAAATGTTTGGATTGCTCCCGCTAGCTTCCTAGTTCCTACCATGTGCTTGTATTGTAGAGTTGCTGTGCTCTTGTACACTGAACCTCTGGTGCTCCATTCAAGAGTTAAACAGCGTAATAAAGCTCCGGATTAGCGGACTACAATGTTGCACTATCTGTTTCAGATTTGAGGCAGCGCCTATTCACACTGACATTCTGTTTGGCGTTTTACCCCTTATATGACAAGTGGAACCTGGACGTGTGGTTCATGCCCTCAAGGCCTCAACCTGCCTCACTTGACTCTTCTGTAAACCATCTACAGTTCTATTTTCTCACGAGGAGGAAGATGTTCGCATATGAAGGCCATCAAGGCAGACGCAGCAAGCGTTCTAGCCGCACTACTAAAAACTTATAGAATGACTGGAAAGCACTGTGCTAGATACTAGTATAGTAATATTATTTGCTATTTTTGTGCATTAATCTGATATGGTTATCATTGATAACCCTAAGTTGAGACGTGCTCAAAATGGTTATTAAGCCCCAATTCTACCACTCTCTTGATAGTTGGTAGTTCAAAACCAATCAACATGTGCCCACAACCATCTAATGTATTCACCTAGAGCCTTGGAGCCATAGCTTCTTATGTAAGAGCATGGTGTTTTCCTTATGTTTCCATGAAAATATTTCTAAGGACAATTACAGTATCATACTCACACAGTTCCTATAAAACTAACATAAACACTTTATCTTAGTATATGCAAACCTTATTTAAATATGTTTTACCTTGTTCAATTTTTTTTGCTTTTCTATTTCAAATAAGTAGAAAAAAAAGTTCTAGCTTTGTGCTGTGGCTAGCTAGTATCTCTATGACTCTATTACCCAAGTGTAGTGACATTGGAATCACAGCTGGCCACTGTCTCTATTGTCCAAGCAACATTGGAATCATCAGACACTTCAACTCCAGATGGTAGGTTGTTGGAACTATCTAGCACTAGTCTCTATTGTCCAAGCAACATTGGAATCATCAAACACTTCAACTCCAGATGGTAGGTTGTTGGAACTATCTAGCACTATAATACATATTGGCAAGGTCTGTCTCCTCTTGATGATATAAGAAAAAAGCTACATCGCAATAGTGTACCACCACCACCAGTGGTCCTGTTGGCCACCAATCTGGGAGAATTCTTTTTGGAGGCTCTCATGGAACCATCGGCACCCTCTCCATTTGTATTTCACAACGGTGAGGGTCCTCTCTCCCCTGATAACATGGTGCATTCCTACATCTCTCACATGCTCTTGGAGGACAACATTGATGATCAAATCTTGTGCCAATACTATGATCACCCTGCGTTACTCCAGATGCAGCAGACCTTAGCCCATACTCTCTCCTCCCCTTCCTCCAGTGCTAAAAACAGCACAATCAACAATGGGAAATCAGAGGGGACTGAGGGTTTTTTACATGGTTCTAGTGGTGATCCAACCAGTGTTAGCTTGGGCTTCGACAAGGGTGCTGATGTGGTGGGGGCATTTTTGAAGGGCATGGAAGAGGGTAGGAAGTTCTTACCAAGGGACAACAAGGGTGCTGATGTGGTGGGGGCATTCTTTAAGGGCATGGAAGAGGGTAGGCAGTTCTTACCAAGGAGCAACAGTTTGTTAAAGGATGATCACATGAACCAAAAGTTCAGGGAACCCCGTGACCAAAGAGGGCTTAAGAAGAGGTGTAACAGGTGTGAGCATCTAGAGGAGGTAGGGAGGTGTAACAAGTGTGAGCATCTGGAGGAGGTAGGCAGGACCAGCAAAGGTATGATGACGATGGAGGGGCCAGAAGAGATTGGCATGCAGATTTTTGACGATATGTCGCTGTGTGGATATGAGACATTCGTCAGAGATATGGAGAAGTTGCGCATCGCCATGAACAATATGGTAGTGAAGAACAACAGAAAGGGCTTTAGCAAGGTAGCAAGGGATTTGGTGGACCTACACACTTTGTTGATCCATTGTGCACAAGCGGTGGACACCGGCAATCTGAAGATTGCAGTTGAGCTACTGAAGCAGATCAAACAGCACGCATCAGCAACAGGGGATGCCACACAGCGGTTAGCTCTATGTTTCTCCAAGGGGCTAGAGGCCCGGCTAGTGGGCACAGGAAGCCAGGTTTCGAAGTTGCTCATGGCAGAGCGACCATCAGCTGTGGAGTTCCGCAAGGCCTACAGCCTTTACATATCTGCCTGCTCCTTCAACAAGATAGCACACATTTTTTCCACAAGGAGCATCATGCAGACCATGGTGGGGAAGAACAGGCTGCACATTGTGGACTATGGTGCTATGAATCATGAGTTCCAGTGGGCAGACTTGATCCGGTTGCTGGCAAACAGAAACAGGGAAGGTGACCCACCTGAGATGAAGATCACCGCCATTAGCGGTTACCAGCCTAGGGCCTGTCCAAGTCAATGGATTGAGGAGCAAGAGCACCGGCTCAACATGTGTGCTAGTGAGTTTGGCATGCCATTCACATTTCGAGCCATCACAACGAAGCGGGAGGAAGTTTCCATAGAGAACTTGAATATAGACGAAGATGAGGTGCTCATTGTGAATGACATCTTTAATTTAAGCAGCTTGGTCGGCGAGAGCGCACTCTTTGGTGACTTGAGTCCTAGGGATACTGTCCTCAATAACATCAGGAAGATGAAGCCCAATATTTTCATCCAGAGCGTTTTGAATTTCTCACACGGTACCTCCTTCTTGTCACGGTTCCGAGAGGCACTGTTTTGTTACTCAGCACTGTTTGACATGTTAGACGCAATTGTCCCACGGGACAGTGAACAACGATTGCTGCTGGAGCAGGGCATGCTTGGGCGTTGGGCACTGAACGCCATCGCCTGTGACGGTGTGGACCTCATTGACCGCCCTGAGAAGTATAGACGGTGGCAGGTGAGGAATCGACAGGCAGGTCTGAGGCAGCTGCCGCTCGAACCAGACATTGTTAAGGAACTGAAGGACATGGTCAAGAAGCACCACCACAAGAACTTTTTGCTCAGCGAAGATGACCAGTGGCTATTGCAAGGATGGAAAGGTCGCATCCTCTTTGCCCACTCGACATGGGTATCAGACGACGCATCTTCTGAATGAAGCTTTAGTTTCTTGCTGCTGAATGATAACACGGTCTTCAGATGCTCCCTGAGAACCATTTATCCATGTATACACTGTTGTAGTTTAGTCATTCAGTGCTGGTGCAGCGGCTCCTGAAAAGCAGTTTATATTGCTATTATGTCATTGATGTACTGGTATTCAGGACGTACGTTACACTAGATAACTGCCAGTGCCAATTAATGTTCAAGTTAGAATGTTCGACTTTGGTCTTGAACTCTTATCTATAGAACAAAAATCTTCACACAAGTTTCTTGCAGCAGGCAGCAGCAGAAAACAACTGCTGCTCTAGAGGCGACTTCATTGAACCAGTCAATTAATTACTGTGTGCATGTGATGAGTTTAATGGGCTAAAAACTTTTTACAGTAACCTATAATACTATAGTATCAGGTTTGTTCGTGATCAACTAGGCAGTACTTGCACTTGCTATTCAAGATTGATGTGCACGTATTAGTTTCATGAAGCTGTGTATGCATGTTTCATCTGCATCATTTTTCTATGTATCTGATCACAAACGGGCAGCACTTGATGGTTGTTTGCTTGCTAGAAGGTTTAATTCTGAAGTGTTCACCTACATCAACGTTGAGATTTGCAACTGCATTATTAAAAGCTAGTCCATCACGGCATCAGGCCTAAGCCTGTCGTTGGATATCCTCACCCGTTATACAAATCCACACCCGCATGATTTGGGTCGGGTATGGGTGAGAGGCTTGCTACCCGTTCAATTAAGGGTAGGGTATGGATATCCCCGTTTTTACCCGTAATATCGTCTTTCTATTGCGTCCGTCCTCCATGGCTGTTAAGCCAGTAAGGTGTGGACGTGCGGCACGAGGAGAGGGTACTACTGCAGGTGAGGCTATGTGTGGGTGCGGCTGCGAGAGCTGCGTCGGCCGGCGGCGCCAGCTCCGACGAGGCTTGCTACAGGTGTGGCGATGCCGCGCCTGCGGCCGGAGGAACTACGATGGCTGGCGTCGGCGGTGATGACCAGCTGCAGGAGCGAGAAGATGATGAGCTGTGCGCACCACGGCCTGCGCCTGTAGAAAGCTGAGCATGTACTGGATGAACGAAGTTGCAGGCAAACTACACCAGGACGGAATAGGCGAAGGAAGACAACAGCCACGCAGCAAGCTTGACACAAGCAGGAGCTCGGATAGTGTCCAGTGCGTGCAGTCCAGCCAAGCAAGCATGTGTTCAGTATATGAATTAAACTGGAATTATGGGAAGGGTAAAGAATGGATATCCCACGAAGGCCTCGTTTGGATATATATGTATTCATCTTAATCCACATGTATTGAAGTGGATTGGAGTGGAATTAAACTAAGTTCCATTCCAATCCACTCCAATACACGTGGATTGAATTGAATACACATGCATCAAATAAGGCCGAATGGATTTGGATGTGGGTAAGATCGGGTTTGCTTGTACCCTCCCCAACGACAGGCTGATTCAGGCCTTGCTCCTGCACGAGCTATTAATTCTATAAGAAATGTTAAAAGTCCATGGATAAATTTGGGATTCCAAGTGAATCAAAACTGTTTATCTTTTCTCTCTCGTCTGTTTAGATTCTAACACAACACTCACGTAGATATTTTTTATGTTTATCTGATTGTGATAGACTATAATTACTAATTACTCTATATCCATTTTCATCTCCACTCATAGTTTTTCCCCTTTTGCATCATATTCATACCTCCATGAATGTTTGCTCTATCTTTAGTTGAAGATTTCTATATGAAAACATCAAATTGATTTTTGTTAAACCATCAAATTTGTCTTGATAGTGTATTTATTTGGTCTTGTAGATGTTAATATATTTGTTACAATAAATTTTGCCAGGCTAGAGGAGCTTGACTTAGGACAAAAACTAAAACGAGCTTTATATTAGAACAGAGGGAGTATATGAATACTTTGCAATAGCTTTTCATAGCAGTGGAGGCAGTTAATTAGATGCACATCTATTTTAATACTAGCGGTGATGGGAAATTTATTTGCAATTTTAGGGTTTACTTTAGAATTTTTCATATGATGTAGATGGGTAATTTTTAAATGAAGGTTTCGGGGTCCCTTTAGGTTCATGTAGTAGCAGATGCAGATAATTTTGCTAGAAAACTGAATAGATCCAATGACAGATAAAATAAAATAAAAATACCAAATGGTTATTATTGTTGATGGTGACTAGCATATACCTAGCTGATGGTCAGATGCCTGTTTTTGCGATAGTTTATAAGATTATTTCTCCGGTGTACATATCCCGTGAGAATTAGCGTGTAAGATCTGAAAAGAGTTAAGATGACTAATTGACTACCAAACAAATCATGACCATGATGACTCCGCCCAAAAGATGTACTTCTAGATGTACTTCTTCTAGAAAGTTTAAGAAAACAAGTGGGGGCAATCACTCCACATTCGAGATGTACTTCTAGATGTACTTTAATTTATACTCCTAGATAGGGTAAATAATCATAGAATTATCCACCGCAACTTGAGATGGATTTCCCTGTAAATTTAATTTAGTTTTTCACTTTTCAGACAATTTCTCTGTATGAGGTGTATGGTGACTATCATATTTTGGTTGTCAGTGTCATGTATGTATCATCTATGTGAGCTCTTTCTGATTGTCTGTAGCCTCATGTTGGGTTCATCGTGCACATAGCAGTAAAGCCAAAGCACCTCTAGCTGTCCAAGCCTATTTAACCTCATCGGCAACCGGCAACACGCTTGCAATGCCCCGGTCGCCCCGGAGGAGCAAGATCTTCTGCTGGGCCTGCCTCATCGCTCATGGAACCCACCGCAGCACTGCCCCGCTCCTTCAGCAACAACCTCTGCCCAACGCTCCACCTCGACGGCAGCCAAGACGATAATGTTCTCCCCTTCATCTCGCGCATGCTCATGGAGGACGACGCCGTCGACGAGTTCTTGTGGCAGCAGTACCCTGACCACAATCCCGCGCTCCTCCAGACCCAGCAGCTCTTCGCCCAGGTCCTTTCCGACACCTCCTCCACCAGCGCCCTCGCCGCCGTCCAGGCCGGCGCCCAAGGCAAGGAACTCCAGGATCCACCCTCCTTGAATAGCACGGCCACGGGCGCGGAGGAGCCGGCCAGTACCTTGTCGCCAGCTGCGGGCAGCAGCTGCTTCAAGGACGCGGTGAGCATGGCGTTCTTAAGAGGCATGGAAGAGGCCAACAGATTCTTGCCCGGCGGTGGCGGCTACACGGCGGATTGCAGGGGCAGGAAGAAGAGGCTTGACGCCGATGGAGATGACGAGCAGGTGGAGGGCAGGAGCAGCAAGCAAATGGCAGCTGATGGCGAGAAGTCGGAGGAAGCCGCAGCGCGAGAGATGCTAGACAAGCTGATGCTCAACGGCGACGACGAACCAATCCTCGCCGACGACATGCAGGAGCTGCGCGCTGCCATGGACTTGGCCAAGACGCCGCCGGGGAGGCCGGCCGGTGCCAGGGCGGATCCGGATCAGCAGCAGCAGGCGGTGGACCTCCACTCCATGCTCATCCGCTGCGCGGACGCCGTGGCCGACAACGACCGCCGCAGAGCGGCCGATCTTCTGCAGCGGATTAGGCACTACTCTTCGCCGAGCGGGAACGCCACGCAGCGGCTGGCGCACTGCTTCGCCGAGGGGCTGGAGGTGCGGCTCAACGGCACGGGGAACCTGCACTACCGGTCGTCGTCGTCAATGCCGAAAAGCGCCTCCTCCTCGGGTGTCCAGCTCAAGGCGATGCAGTTCTTCATGGCCTCGTGCTGCTTCCTCCCGGTGAACATCCTCTTCTCCAACAAGTCCATCTACAAAGCTGCCGCTGGGAGGAAGAAGCTGCACATCGTGCACTACGGTCTGGACCACGGGCTCCAGTGGGCGACCCTGCTCCGGTGGCTCGCGCGCAGGGAGGGCGGGCCACCGGAGGTGCGGCTCACCGGCATCGACGTCCCACAGCCCGGGTTCCGTCCAGCGCGGCTCATCGAGGAGGCGGGGCGCCGGCTCACCGCCTACGCGCACCAGCTCGGCGTGCCGTTCAGGTTCTGCGGCATCGCGGCGAAATCGGAAGCGGTCCGCGCGGGCGACCTGGACATCGATCCCGACGAGGTGCTCGCCGTCAGCAGCCTGTTCCATTTCAGGACGCTGACGGACGAGGGCACGATGGCTACTGACGACGGCGAGGCAGGCACGGACCCCATCGGCGCGGTGCTCGGCGCCATCAGAGAGATGAAGCCGTCCGTGTTTGTCCACGCGGTCCTCAACGCGTCGTACAGCACCGCGTTCTTCGCGACGCGGTTCCGGGAGGCGCTCTACAACTTCACGGCGCTGTTCGACATGATGGACACCATCTTGCCGCGGGACAACGGCAGCAGGCTGCTGTTCGAGCGGGACGTCCTCGCGCGCTGCGCCGTGAACGTCATAGCCTGCGAGGGCGCGGACCGGGTGCAGCATCCTCGGAGCTACAAGCAGTGGCAGGCGAGGAGCCGGCGCGCAGGGCTGCGGCAGCTGCCGTTGGACTGTGACATTGTTCAGACGCTCAAAGACAAGGTGGAAAGGGAATACCACGAGCATTTCGTGATCAGTGAGGATCAGCAGTGGCTTCTCCAGGCATGGAAAGGGAGGGTGCTCTACGCCATTTCCACGTGGACGGCAGACAGTGACTTGGCAAGGACTTGACGATCTTTGCTTATGCATTATGCTCGGCATAGAATATTAATTTATGTTTCTGATGTACTCACTCCTTTCAACGTTCTGTCTTTTCTATATACTAGTTTTTGCTATGTATTTGGACACAAGATATATTTATGTATATAACAAAATCTATGAATCTAGGAAAGCTAAAACGACATACAATTCGAAATGGATGGAGTATTTTTAGTAGTTTTCACCAATAAGATAGTTATACATCCCCAAATAAAATGTTGCTGGATTTGGAGACAACTATTATGACCATCTTCGCAATGAAAGGGATGAAGATAACACACGATGGTCATGCGTTTGAGGAGCGCGTGACCCCGCTGTACTCATCCTCGCCCTCTTGCCGCTGCCACCGCCATGTCACAGCTGCCGCCCCCAAACCCCCTTCTAGAGCCGCAGGTGAGTAAATCCCATAACCCTAACACCGGCGAGCTCCTCATCTCCAACGTTGGCGGCTGGTTAATGGGCTTATAGGCCGCAGGAGTGCGCTGTCCGCGCTCTGCGTGACGGCCACGTAGTAGGGTTTGCGCAAGGAAAGGGCAGGGGAGGTTTACCAACAGGTTAGGTGTTCAAAAACATATGCTATTTGTTAAACGTCTATTGTTTACATCGTGGCAAAAATACGTAGCGACTTCATTGGATGTAACAGCTCAATAATAATGCTTCCTGCTGGATTTCATGGAAGCTAATCCGTGTCCAGAGAAGGCTGCCACACATTTTCAATAATGGGTTCACAGTTAGAGTATTCTTTTACAGACTTCAGTGGCACTTCTGTGTGCATCGAGTGTTATGTGAGTTCTTTTCCGATTGGGTGCTTCCTACAGACTTCCCATACAAGAATACAATCACCCTTGCACACTGAATTTCCCATCAAGTGCTACTTTTACATTTTTTTCAGCTGTCTTCGTGTTGAAGAATATGCCAATGCCTATCCTTCAGCTGAGCTCACAAAAGACAATTTTGGTACTACATGGATCTAATAAGATTTGCTGGCCAGATCCTAACGTAACCCCTCTTATTTCGTCCATGCATGTAGCAGTTTCGTTGACAGATTCTTTACGGGGTCAGAAGCAGCTAAAACCGGTTTAGGTGCTGACACTATTATTTATGCAGATGCCGGACTGAAACAATTAGGGCCCTGAATAGTTTAAGCTGGTGAGTGAGCGTAGATACAGTGGACCATTTCATTGGCAAGACTTTTATTCACGCCGGAACAAGAAGCAGCAGGCGCCTTTACAGGCCTGATATATGATTTCATCTGCAGACTCCACCAGCAAGACAGGTGCCGCACGGTGGGCACGGCGATGGCGGCACAGGTGCATCGTCACACCCGTCGCGTGTTGTTGTGGCGTACCTGAATTCGTCACTTCGCTTAGGACATGCGCAACCTACAAACGGGCTGCTGTCTTCAATTTCTGTTTACTTCACATACAGATTACTGCACATACAATTTATGTGTGAAATTATTTAATGCGTACATGCAGCCATAATTAAGCATGAATATAATTTCTGTATATCAATGTCTTGCCGGATTACCCTTTAGTACCAAGTATTAGAGCAACTCCAACATTGCTAAAATTAGTAGCCAAATTCCATTGCTTAGCCATTTTAGAAAATAGAAAAATTCTTCAAAAAAGGAATGAAAATCAAGGCATAGCCACTTTCCTACTTTACAATGTCAGATAGCACATTTGTTGGTGCCTACTTTTTTGCTATACAAATTCTCAAATATCCTCCACAACAAGAATAACAAAGCTGTTAGAGTTGCTCTTACCCAACACACAAGACTAGAGGGCAGACAACACAAAATCATCATCACATCTACGTCACATACAGCTAAATTATTAGCTAGAAATGATTTTAACTGAGAAAGGATATCTGAAGATAGAGGAGGACACATGCCTCTACCTCGAACAGTCTCCCCCTCAGCTCAAGCATGCGGCATCGACACCACCAGGAGAGGCCGCAGCGGTGTGGTACATTCTCCACACCATGGGGCGCACCTCAGCGGTAATGACGGGGAGCATGGAACTCACGCGGTGCGTGGACATGGGGTGCACCATGACGACGCATCGGACGTGGCACCAATACATGTTGTACGTGCAGTGGCTGACCATAGCACCCTCGTAGGTCATGAAATGAATCGGGGGGAAGGCTCCGAACTTCACGAAGGACATGTGCTTTGCGAGGCACTCACCGGCGAAGTCTCCAAAATATATACCCATGGCATCGCACGAGCCGAGGTAGAGAGAGGGAGAACACATGCCCATGGTCGACCAAGATGGCAAGATGGCACGGTGGCAATTACTTCCCTGTGGTGATTGAGGTTACTCTATTACAATCTTGCCCATTGGCTTATCCATACCAATTGGGCATTATCCTCTTCATTTGGGCTGGATAATTGGGGATGGGTAGTTTGTGGGCATGGGTATATTTGTGATCCTTAAATTGAATAAACTGATCGCCAATTCCACCTAAAATGACAATTCTTGAGCAATCTATTTATAGCGAAGGAGTAAGCAACCATCTATTTATAGCGAAGGAGTAAGCAACTAGCCGTTACAAGACATCGCAGTGAAAATCGTGATGACCGGACACACTGGTCAGGGTGACCGGACGCGTCTGGTCACTACAAGACAAACAGCAGCAGTGCGCATAAGAGAGAGACGTTGTCGTGACCGGACGCGCTTCACCATTTGACCGGACGCGCTGCACCCGGCGTCCGATCGGAGTCCAGAGAGCTCCTCGCGCGATCAGACGCGTCCGGTCGCACGTGACCGGACGTGCCACCGTGTCCGATCGCGTCATGCCACCAAGCTGCACAAGTCAATGCTAACCGGACGCTCCGGTCCCGGGGACCCTCGGACGCGCCGGTCGCGCGCGCATCTGCCTGCGGTTTGAACTGACCGGATGCGCCAGCCGCGTCCGGTCACTTCGACCACAGCGTCCGGTCACTGTTTTTTCAGTGAGAAACATACCGGACTTACGCCTCCGTTTCTTCGCCTCCAGCGTAGTAGAAAATAGGTGTTTCACTTCCACAAAAAAACACCGAATCCCGCCTCGCAAGCTCGGCGGGAGAGAGAGAGGAACCCAAACCCCTCTCTACCGCTCAAACTCCACCGCCTTCGCAAAAGTGCTAACACCACTAAGAGTATATCACTATGTGCATGTGTGTTAGCATTTTCACAATCATTTTTCAAGGCGTTACGTTAGCTCTCTACTAGATCCTAATGCATATGCTCAAGATGATGACCTAGTAGCACTTGATTCACGAGCTAACCGTGATTGCCCCTCTTGATAGTCAGCTATCAATCCTAAACCCGGTCAATCACTTCTCTACTCATCTTAAACCGGCAAAAGCAAACCCTATGATTATATTATACCTTTGCCTTAATCACTTTGTTCCATGCATGTGCATCTCCACCATGATCGTCATTTCATGTCCATGCACCATCTCTTTGTGATCTTGTGGCCACCACTCCTTGCCACATACACCTTCATCACATGTGTTGCTTATGCCTAACTAAAAACACTTAACACATGTCATTAGCAACTTGGTGTCATTAATTACCAAAACAAACTTGGGCTTTCATCTTATGACTTGGCTAAATATAGGTTCCTGTCCGATTTGTCAAAAGAGCAAAAGCTAGACTTTATCGCTCTTCTTAAAACTGGAAAGAGAAATTTTTTGAAGATCGTCCTTAATAATAATGGAGGACAAGAATATACTTGGCACTGGATATAACCTCATGGTCGGTAAGGGGGCTTCCTCCTTGCAATTAATTTGGAGGTGTTTGATATTGGAAGTATCGATGAGGGTGACTTCTATGTGAAGTTTCAACTTAGGAATAAATCAGATGGGTTTCTTTGGGTTCTTGTTGCAACTTATGGGGCTGCACAAGCCGAACACAAAGAAGCTTATCTCACTGAATTAGTCCAAACTTGTGCAAAAGAGGTTGATCCTATCCTTGTGGGGTGGTGATTTTAATATCATTAGGGACCCGTTTGATAAGAACAACAATAGATATGAGGATCAGTGGCCCTTCTTATTCAATGCTATCATCGATAGTTTGGATTTGAGGGAACTCGAGCTTTCAAATAGGAAGTTTACTTGGGCCAATTCAAGAGAAATACCAACTTATGAAAGGCTAGACCAGATTTTAGTGAGTACAGAATGGGAGTCAAAATTTCCACTTGCAATGGTTCAAGCGTTGACAAGGGAAATATCATATCATACTCCACTAGTTTTAGATATCGGTAATGGTACCCTCGGCAATAAGCAATCTGGGTTTAAATTTGAACTCGGTTGATTGCTAAGGGACAATTTTTATGAGTTGGTAGTGGATGTTTGGAAAAAGGAAATGAGAGGCAAAACGCCATTGCAACATTGGCAAAGTAAAATTCAAAGGTTTAGCAATTCTTAAGGGGTTGGGCCAAGAATGTTAGTGGCCAATATAAGAAAGAAAAAGCAGAGTTGATTATAAAGCTGACAATTTAGATAAAAAGGCGAAGTCACAACCTCTCAGTAGTAGAGAAGTCGATCTTAAAAACTTTTGTAAGGAAAGACTCGCTTTCCTTTTGTGGGAAGAAGAAATTAAATGGTATCAAAGAGCCAAAACAACTAGGTTGTTATCTGGCGATTGTAATACTAAGTATTTTCACCTAGTGGCCAATGGAAAACATAGGAAAGCTAGAATTTTCTGACTTGAGCAAGAGGAAGGAATAATCAAGGGAGACGTAAATCTTAAAAAATTCATTACTAATTACTATAAAGGTCTATTCGGAGACCCTGTTAGTAATAATTTTTCGATGATAGAGTCCTTCACAAGTGACACTACACAAGTTTCTCAGAAGGAAGTGAGAGAAGCCATTTTTCAAATGGAACATAATAAAGCCCTCGGCCCGATGGGTTCCCAACTGTATTTTTCCAAGTATTCTGTGAGTTAATAAAAGAGGATCTCATGCCTCTCTTTTCTGATTTTCACAAGGGTAATCTTCCATTCTTCAGCCTTAACTTTGGTATAATTACATTATTACAAAAGCAAAAGAAAGCTACACAGATTCAACAGTTCAGACACATCTGCTTGTTAAATGTTAGTTTCAATTTTTTTACAAAAGTAATGACAAACCATCCCTAGTGGCACAAAAGGTGATTCAACCATCACAATCGGCTTTTATGAAGGGTAGGAATATTCTAGAAGGAGTGGTCATTTTACATGAAACCATTCATGAGTTACATAGGAAAAAATAGATGGGGTGGTCCTAAAGCTAGACCTTGAGAAAGCCTACGACAAGGTACAATGGTCCTTCTTGCAACAAGCATTGAGAATGAAAGGTTTTTCCACCTAAGTGGTGTAAATGGATTGATCAAATCATATGAGGAATTAGTGTTGGAATTAAAGTTAATGATGAGATTGGACACTTCTTTCAAACTAAAAAAGGGTTGAGGCAAGGTGACCCCCTGTCCCCCATCTTGTTCAATTTAGTAGCTGATATGCTATCAACCTTGATTTTTTGGGCTAGGTCTAACAGAAAGTTCAGGGGAGTTATCCCTCATCTGGTGGAGGAGCGTCTATCTATCCTCCAATCCTCCAATATACAGATGACACTATTATATTTATGGATCATGACACACTCCAAGCCAAAGATCTAAAGCTAGTACTTAGTACATTTGAGCAATTATCGGGGCTGAAGATTAATTTTCATAAAAGTGAGCTTTTTTATGGCACAACTAAGGATTGTGAACAACATTATGCAAAACTTTTTGGGTGCAAGTTGGGGGATCTGCCTTTTAGGTATCTAGGTATACCCATGAATCATAAAAAATTATCAAATATGGATTGGGCCGGCATTGAAGAGAAGTTCAAAAAAAAACTCGCTAGTTGGAAAGGAAAATTACTTTCGGTTGGAGGGAGACTAGTCTTTATAAACTCGGTGCTAACTAGTTTATCAATGTTTATGTTATCTTTTTTTGAAGTCCCTCAAGGAGTTCTTCAAAAATTAGATTACTATTCACTTGCGTTTTTTCTGCAAAGCGATGAACACAAAAGCAAATATAGGCTTGCTAAGTGGAGTGTATTATGTACACCTAAAGACTTAGGAGGCCTTGGCATTCAAAATCTAAAAATTCAAAATAAATGTATATTGAGCAAATGGTTGTTTAAGCTTATTAACGAGGATGGGGTGTGGCAAAATCTTCTAAGAAAGAAATACTTGTCTAATAAACCCCTGACTCAAGTTCAATACAAGCCAGGAGATTCTCATTTTTGGAGTGTCCTTTTGAAGGTCTAAGGATGATTTTTTGGCCGGTGGAAGATTCAAAGTGTAAAATGGAGGGCAAATTAGATTTTGGGAGGATACTTAAATAGGGGACAAGTCCTTCAGGGAGGTATATCCCAACCTTTATAGAATAGTAAGGAGGGAAGATGATACGGTGGCAAATCTCCTACGGACTGTACCACTTAATGTGTCACTTAGGAGAGGTTTGGTAACGAACATTTGACTTCTTGGTACGATCTAGTATCTAAAGTGGTCGCGGTCACCTCACAAATGGGAGGGATGTGTTTATTTGGAACCACAACAAGAAAGGCCTTTTCATTGTCCGATCCATGTAGAGAACCATGATCAAATTGAACCATGATCAAATTGAAAATACCGCTGAAAATTACGGGTTTTCTGTGGTATTTACAAAAGGGAGTCACCCTCACTAAAGACAACTTGGCTAAAAGAAATTGGCAAGGAAGTGTCCGGTGTTGTTTTTGCAGTTCCTTAGAGACTATTCAACATTTGTTTTTTAATTGCCAATTTGCGAGATTTGTCTGGAATACTTTACTTTTCACTTTTGGAATTCAACCACCGACTGGTTTCTCTAATATGTTTGGCTCTTGGCTAAATGGCTTGTGTCTTCACCTTAGAAAACAAATTTTATTAGGCGCGGCTGCGCTTTGTTGGTCTTTATGGTTAAATAGAAATGACATGGTTTTTAACAAGGCTAAGTCTCCTACATATTTACGGGTAATTTTCAGGGCGACATATTGGATCCGAAAGTGGTCGTGCTGCATAATGAGGAGAGGCCGGCATTCAAACGCGAATGCAGAACTTGGAGACAATGATTATGGTGGTCTTCAAAAAGTTTGGGTGGAGTTTTTGGAATCGAATGGAAGCTTAGTCCTACTTCTTCTCCAATTTAGTAACCATTCGTCCTGGTTGGGCTGAACCTTGTTGCTTTTATTTCCGGATTCTTGGACGTAAGAGTTTCAGCCATATGGCTTTGGATTGTGTTTGACTCTCAGCTGTGTAGTTCCGTTCTCTAAAAATACAATCGACTGGTTATCGGCCTTCATCTTGGCAATGTTGTCCACCCGCCCATAGAGAGTCCCGAGCAAGACATTCGAGTCAGATGCCCTAACATGCTGCCAAGGAAGCAGCGATGCAATCCACCTCATAGCTTGATAGAGCCACCGCCAATTGTTTTTGTGACTGAGCAATATGTTTAGCAGAATAGTTTCTGCATAACTCTTGTTTTGTGTCACCATAAATATTCCTCTAGTAATGTGTTTATGATGAGTCGACAACTCATTGTAAATCCTTATTTTTTGCAAATAAACTGAGGCCTAATTTGGTTCACTTTAGCTTAATATAAAATCTAGATTATGATTAGGATTATAGTAATCTAGATCAATGGTCATAATAATCTGGCTTGTTTAGAACCCTGAATTTCCTAGTAGGTCGAAGATGAATTATATAATTCTTTTAATCCATTTGTTGGGTTATTATAATCTATTTTATGATTTAGGGTGTTTACAGATCACCTAGAGTTTATTTTTGTCGGAGTAATCTATGGTGGTCCAAATAGAGCCTGAAATACCAGTGACGACCACCTTCGCGTGCCTGTTGTTTTTTTAATGCTTAAGGCTTTCCACAGAAATTTCCGTGTTCATTGTCATACTTGTTTCACCGGTTGTTTCGCCCATCCGATGCTAGCGGCACCATCACGAACACAAGTGCCTGACCTTCGGCTCGGCGACGCCATGGGGCTTGCCGCATGCATGCCGACCCAAATCTATCTAGCAACTCCAACAGTTGTGCTATCCTTGTTGTCTAGGCTATATTTGGATTTTTATTATAGCAAAAACTGAGCTCCAACAGGTGTGCTATCTGGTTTTCTAAAATAGCAAGTGGGCTATCCCGAAAATATCTCTAGCCATGGAAAGCAAGCCGACGACGTTGCTCGCTATCCATCGAAATCGCTCGCCACGGTGGTTGCCCCTGCGCGCGATCCTTCCCGCACGCCAGAGAATCCCTTCCCCCGCGCGCTAAACACTCCCGTCGTGGGGACCCCAGGCGCAACCCGCTCCATTCCACGATTCCCCAACTCGTCCATCGCCTCCTCCCCTCCCCTGCCCCTACCGCCGTCGCCGCACCGCCAGAGCTGCCAATCGCTGCCCCTCCAAATCACTATTTTCCTCCTCCCCGTGATGTCGCAGCTTCCTCATGGACAGGCTCCGCCATCCTAGCAGGGAGATCCCAACTGCGCCATCCTATTATCCCGACATCAGGTGGATGGGAGCAGCAGGCGGATGGGAGATCCCAATTGCATGCGCCGGGGAGATTTCAACTCGTCATCGCTCCCCATTATCCTGGCATCAGACGGATGGGAGCAGCAGGACTCACCGGTAATGCCTTGGTTGGAGAATGCGGCGCAAGGAGACAGCGACGAGAGTCCTTCCACCCAACAGTACTGCTGGTGCATCGAACCCATTCCTCGGCGTGTGCTCCTAGGTCTCTCTCACTGTCGACGACAATGATGAATCCATCATTTCATTCAATACATCTTCAAAATCCATTATAGTCCTTTGACTAGGAGGGTCCCAGGAATTTCAAACACCTACCCATGGATTGAAAAATAAGATGTCTATTATTTCTCATGCGAGTCAATCAGATACTAAAGCAACAGGCGGTGAAGGAATGAGCCAATCAGATACACGAGGATTGAAAAACAAAATTGCGTTGCTCCAAATACTCACAGCAGATCTTCAAACGCCAAAGAAAAAATGAGCTGCCCCCGTGGTGACGCCCAGGCTGATGCCGTCGTTGCCCCCGCTGGGCCCTCGCGAGAGCCAGCGTCTCGTGGTGGAACGCCGGCCGCCTGAGCAGGATAGAAATTTTTTACGACGGCGCCAGGTTGCCGTGGATTCTTTTCTCGCGATGGAGAAGCAGTCCACGCCTCCACGGGAGTCCTATTCTCGCGAGGGAGAAGCAGTCCGCGCGAGCTCGAAACCAGGATGGGTTGGGATTTGGATGACTGGTGTATTAACGTGGCATGTTTCAAATATACAGAAGGCAAAATAGTTAGGCTGTTGTAGAGTTTTCTTAGCACTTTTTATTTTACACAATGGTTAAAATAAAAAAATTAGCTATTATTTTTACACGATCTGTTGGAGTTGCTCTGCATTAACTCCTGACGTTAGACCCTGTTTGGCAGGGCTTCACTAGTGGTGAAGCCGTTTTTTTTTTTGCCTCAGCTTCACGAACGGCTCTCTCGATGGAGCTAGAGCCATTTTAGTACCCGTTTGGCAAAACAACTTTATATGATAGTGGAAAAGATGAAAATACTATATTTCCCTTCATTTCTAATTTTATCTCTATCATGCGCAGTCTTCTTTCCCTATCGACCTCGCGCTCTCTCTCTCCCGTGGCTTCCATCGGTGGCCTGCTCCTGCACCGGCGGCCCATGCTCCTCCCTAGGCCGCCGCGCTCCCTCTCCCACGGTCAGCGCGGCCCTCCCTGCCACCCTCCCTAGCGCCGCGCTACCTCCACCGGCGGGCCGCTGCGCCACCACACGTCCGAGGGCTAGCGTGCCCCTTCCTTGGGCAGCCACGCACTTTCCCAGCAGCCATGCGCGCTCACGCCGCGAGCCAAGCCGCACGCATTCTCGGCGACCGCACGCCTCTCCGTCTGTGTCGCGCCCCTTCCCATGCGGCCCCACACGCACCCGTGCGCTACATGGGTAAAACAGGTTCCTCTCTCCTCTGGATACACGTGGACAGGGTGAAGCCGAGAGAAGCCACTATTTTTGGCTATTTCCCGCCCCCAAAGCTATGTGAGAGCACATTTTTAGGATCTTCATTAATGGAACCGTTTTATTTTACCCCATTTGACAGAAAACAGCTCCTGAAACTGCTGGAGAAGCCCTGCCAAACGGAGCCTAAGACAAAAAATGGTCGAGCAATTACTAGCAACCGCTTGAGTAATCGCACTATTGTTAGCAGTACTAGTAGCCCAGCACAACTAATTAAGAACCCAGGCTAATCAGGGAAGGCTGTTGGCCTACAGCTAAACTGAACTTGCACATTTCTGCACCTATAGAAGAATAATGCAGATTATAGCAATAGCAAACGACTGATTTAAAAACAAGATGTAAACACGTAACCAGAGAAATTGTGCAGACAAAGGAATTCTCCTGCTGCGAAAATAAGGGAGGGATCAAATGCTCTCACCACACGGTTGCGGGTTGCCCTTTGCCTCCGATCGAATGCCAGCCGGAGCTGCCGGCGCTGCCGCCTCAGCTGCCACCACAAGAAGCCGCGCACCGCGGCATGGAAAGCTGGCAATTATGGCGGCATTGGTAGGAGGGAGAGGAGTCCAGGAGATCTGAGAAGGAACTCGCGTGTTTTTGAGAGAAGGTCACGACGTCGTCCTTATATCGGCGTCGATCGAGGCCGTGGCGATCGGATCTAGCTCCGCCCATGTCGCCCAGCGATGTGAACGAGTCACGGCCTGTTCGTCTCGCTGGTTTACTGTAGCTGAAAGTACTATTCGCTGGTTCGTTGTGAGAGTAAAACGCTGCTGGATAACTGCTGATTTGATTGATAAGCTCAAGTGAACGTTGTGGACGGGTCCACACCACTAGAAGCGTATATATATATATGGAGATGTTTATTTATATAGCGCAGCCGTATAAAATTTCCCACATTACTTTCAGATTTCAAATGCAGACCAAGTAGTCAAAAAGAAAAAAAAAACTCAGTCTCGCAAGATCATCAGTAACTGTGTTTTGAGTTTGAGGAAGATCTAGTACTGTAGGTTTTTATTCCTCAGTTAATTAACATCGCACACTTCCTCCATACAAGGGGTACACGTCGTGGAGTACCCAAAACATACAGACCACACAAAAAACACGCGCGGACACACATACTAGGCACAGCCATCCTCCTCACTGCACTGTTCAGAGCTCCACCTTCTTGGCCTGATGATCATCCCCGGCGCCAGCACCGCCGATGCTCTTCTTCGCGTCACCGTCACCATCTCCCCCGGCGATCCCGACGACGCGCGGGCCCTTGATCTGCTCAGGCGCCAGCTTCCGGAAGCGCACGGTGAGGACGCCGTTGTCGAGGCTGGCGGCGACGGAGTCGAGGTCGGCGTTCTCGGGGAGGCGGAACTGGCGCCAGAACCTGCCGTAGGAGCGCTCCTCGCGGTGCCAGTGGTCGCCCCTGCGCTCCTCCGTGCGCCGCCGCTCGCCGCTGACGCGCAGCACCCGGTTGTCCTCCACCTCGATCTTCAGGTCCTCCCTGCGCATCCCGGGCACGTCCACCACGATCTCGTGCGCGTCGGGGGTCTCGCGCCAGTCCACGCGCGCCATGGACACCATAGCCACGTCGTCCCGGTCGAACCCGAAGGGGACGTGCTCCAGGATCCGGAACGGGTCCGCCAGGAGGCCCAAGTCGGACAGCGGCGACACCGCGACCGCGGCCTCCTCGCGCCCGCGCCTGCCGTCGCCGAACCACGGGAGCAGCGCGCCGTCCGCCACCGCCGCCGCCGTCGTCACGGCGAGGCACGCGAGCGCGAACGCTGCGGCCGTCCTCGACATCGTCACGGAACCGAAGGCTTCAGTGCGTGCGCAACTTCAAACTTTTCGATCGAACAGAACTCGACGATCAATGAGCAAGAAACTCGATCCACCCGATTAAGGTCGACACTTGCCAAGATTTCAAGATCGATGCGCAAAAGCCAAAGTTGCCGCTTCTTCTTCTGCGCTCTTGCTAGCTAGCTAGTGTGCCTTCGCTCGGTATGACGTGATGGTGACGGGCGGCAAGGCGGGGTACATTTATAGGGTGGTGAGCGAGTTGGAGAATGGAGCGCGGTGGCGAGCGAGCGACGAGCTCGAGAGGGTTCGAGGTTGTTGCAGATAGGATTGCCGCACGGCTAGAGGCTAACGACCTGAAGGCGGGAGAAATCTCCCGAAGCATCTTAGTCGGCGTCCCTTTTGGGCTGGGCCAAGTTAGTGTTCCTTGTGGGCCGGGCCGGTCCACGGCGCGTGGCCCAGCACACATACCTCACCTTGCCATGGGCCTTGTTTCTAAAAAAAAAACTTGCCACCGTGCAAGGTAACGATTTTTTAGTCATTGCATCAGAACAATTAAGGCCCTGTTCGGTTAGTTGGAAAAACGACTGATGCTGATGCTGATTTATTATGAGAGAAAAACACTGTTATTTTGCTGAAAAAGTACGGCTGATAAGTTCAAGCGAACATGGCCTAAATGTTTCGTCCTATCAATAAATAGGTTTGCTCAAACTTCTAAGTCACACTTTTTTACTGGAAAGACTAGCGCCCGAATGTTCAGACGGTTACACGTGTCCCGACGCTCGCGCTTGCTTCACCCTGGTCTCTCGGATTCGCGGGCTGCCCGTGCCAGTTCTGCTTCTGTGCCCGTGTTAGGACCGCTCCACTGCCCACGCCGCTCGGATGACTCAGCCTCGTCTCTTCCACACCGGCGCCTCGCCCGCCTCTTCCACACCGCTTCGCGCCCGCCTCTTCTACGCCTCTCGGATGACTCTCCCGCCTATTCCACACCGGTGCTGCGCGCCCTGCGCCTCCTCTCCACATAGACGCCGCCATGGTTCCCGCGCTAGCTCTCGCTTCCTCACTCAACAAACCTACCAGATCAACTTTTGCAATACTCGGATGAAACAATTGCAGTATACGTCTGAAAACAGATGGAACATTTGGAACATATATTTGCAACATAGCCATTGCAACATATGCAACATCTAGATAAACACTTGCAACAGGCGTCTGCAACAGATGAAACATTTTGAACAAACTCTTGCAACATACGTGTATAACCATTGCAACATGTGCAACATCTGAAAACTACCATTGCAATATCCATATGAAACATACCTCTGAAACACTTCAAACATGCGTTTTGCAACACAGGGAAGGCCGGGACCAGGCGATTCCAGGCATCGGGGTGGGAGCCAGCGGCAAGCGGTGGCGTGCCAGTGCCACCAACACCAGCACCAACGGCGGCACCCGAGCACCACCATCAGCAACAACCACTAGCACTGGCTTTGGCTCAGCCTGGCAAGCGGCGCGCGTGATGGGTGGGAGCAAGCGAGGCGGAGTGGGACGGGGGCGCATGGCGCGCCATGCGGGTTTAGGCATGCGGCGCGTAGCGCAGGTGAGCGGCGTAGGTGGGTTAGTCCGTCCGGACGGACAGACGCCCGTGGCGTATCATTATCGTATCTCTGATGACTAAACTACTAACATGCATGTTAAGTTCGTATGAATTGAGAACAATTTTATTATGAATAGATCCAATTCATGATATATATACTTTCACAATATATAACTACTCCCTCTTCTAAATTTAAGCCATTTTGGCTTTTCAAGATATATATACAAAATAAGATATTTTGTAGCCACCTCTATTTACGATAATTTTATATACTAATTTATGACAATATCAGTATATATTTACGATAGTTGAATTACTATAACACATGAGGATATTTACCATAATATTATAGTAAATCACATAGTAAGGATTTACTATAATCTCGTAAATTATCATACCAATTATCGTAACTCAAAGTGGCTATAAAATAAGTTATTTTATAGCCAGCTGTAGGTAATATATATATATATATATATATATATATATATATATATATATATATATATATATATATATATATATATATATATATATATATATATATTTAGGTCTCAGCGCTCTTAATAATATTTAGAGCGCCGACGGAGCTCCGCCCAACTCCGGCGATGTCAGATGTCAGACCACAAAGGTATTCTCCCCCGCAAACGTAAATGGAGCTAATGGTAGTGATAGTCACCAACAGGGTAATTAATGCCTACCAATTGAGACGTTTATGGTAGTAATTCTTTCCTTCTTTTCGCGTGCACACGGCTTTAGATCCTAAATTCTCCCCCAAATTTCACTATGCAAAAAGGAGATTCCCTATCACATCAAAATGCTGACAAATGCATAGAGTACTAAATGTAGATGAAATCAAAAACTAATTGCACAGTTTTGTTGTACTTTGCGAGACGAACATTTAGAGTCTAATTAATCAATATTTAGATAATTTTTTGCACTAAAAACAAAACGCGCTAGGAACACTGTAGCGCGCAGTACCGAATCGGGTGTCCCGATTTGGGATCTAAACACGGGCATGGTAGTAAAGTAATCCCGCAAATATCGCCGGTGCCTGTTCGCTGCATGCAGTAAGACCCTGTTTAGTTTCTCAAAAATTTTGCAAAATTTTTCAGATTTCCCATCACATCGAATCTTTGAACACATGCATGAAGCATTAAATATAGATAAAAAATAAAACTAATTACACAGTTTAGACGAAATGGACGAAACGAATCTTTTAAGCCTAATTAGACCATGATTGGACACTAATTGCCAAATAACAACGAAACTTGTTACAGTGCCATTTTACAAAATTTTTCGGATCTAAACCAGCCCTAACTTCCTGCTCCGAAAGCTCGCCATGCATTCAATCGTTGATGCCCTTTTATATTCACGCGGCGGGCTTCCCAGGCTGCAACCGCAGCGGCCCTGCCCCACGACCACACCAGGCGGCCCTCTTCCACGACCAAGACAGGCGGTGGCGCTGCCCCATCCACACCACCGCCGGATGCAGGGAACCCCGCTCGGCTGCCCCCTGGCAACGGCGTGGCCAGGCTCAAGCTGTCGGCGGCCCCGGTGAATGCATCAGGACGGCGGCGTCGCACCCTTCCCCTCATAGGCGGCGACGCGGATCCAAGCGCATGGCACCCCCATGGCGGCGCGGCCTCCTCCTCGTGGGTCAACGACTGTGCAACTCGTCCTGCGCGGATGGAATCCATGGAGGCGGCGTGGAGCCGAGCGCAAGCGCCCCCACTCCAGCGTGGCATTCCCCAAGTGGACTGGTGGCCATGCGACCCGCCCTGCGCGGATGGTGACCCCGGCTGCAGTGCGTCTCCATCCGCGGGCACGGCATCCCCGATTCACCGGACCGGCTGTGCCAAAGTTTCCCCGGACCAGCGGCGGCGGCCCGACGGGGACGTCTTCATTTCCCAACTGCCTGCGGCGTCTCCCTTCTCCAACCGGCGGCAGCATCTACCTTCCACGGCCGGCAGCCCTGATCGGCGTCGGCATCTCTCTACCTCGATCCTGGGCGTCGGAAGCGAGGCTATCTTGTCCGGAATCTCCATCGCGAGTAGTAGTAGTGACATGCTCATGCTCGTGTTCACTGGTTATTATTATTTCAAAAGTTCAGAAGTTCCATTATTTACTACCAAGAAGTCATTAACTTGCTTAATTTTAGGCTTTTATTTACGTCTAATTGAGAGAAGTCTGTAACGGTAGTAACAGTGGCCTCGCTGCGCTCACACCGGCGACGGCGGCATCGACGTCCCTTTTCTGAACATCCACTTCCACTTTCCCTGATGCGGCACTTTCCCTGATGCGTGTATGTGTGTGCTTATCCTTCCTACGTGTGCTTTCCACTTTGTATGTGTTTTAACATGACAAAATTTGGTTTCAAATTTAAATTGACATTATAAAACGAAATGAAATAACCATTTTTTTAATCTGGAAATACTTAGCAGAGGCGGGCACGTAACAAAATCTGCCTCGGCTAAACTCATAACGGAGGCGGTTGTGTTATGGAAACCGCCTCCGTTAATATTAATTAACCGAGGCGGTTGAGTTATAGTGCCCGCCTCGGTAAAGGCCACAATTAACTGTGACATTTGCTTCGAGACGATTGGCTTTGCTCACCTCGGTTAAGCAATTTTGTCCGCCTCCATAAAAAAATACTGCAGTAGTGACGCTGACCACGCTTGTTCAAATAACGTCACCAATGACGTCAAACGAAGCTGCTCCTGCCGTTTGGACGTAGCAAATGGATCGCAACTTCTTTTTCTTCTCAACGACAAAAGTTTGTTGCCACGCATGCATTATGCATGTATACCAACCAATAATTCATTCCGTCATCGACAAGAAACATGAATGAAAGTTGCGTGCGTCACTGATGCATACCCTCTGTTTCGCTAGCGAGCACGTCCAACTTGTTTCGCTAGCGAGCAAATGGAATTTTTTGCTTAGAAAAATGATGCTACTAGTAATAAAAATTAGTCTGGCCATGGACCGGACACACAGGTGATTAGCGCTTGGAAATTTTACCGCTCACATGTTAAGAGGGAATCATTTACTTAATAAAATGATACTAATAATAATAAAACTAAGACTTGCTGTCGACGAGCCTGTCCTGAAACTAATAAAATGATAATAGTAGTAGTAAAATGATAATAGTAGTAATAAACAGAATCTACTGCACACGAGCCTGTCCTGAAACTGAACACCTCGATAAAATAGCAACGCCAAATTTACTGCACATGAGCTTGTCCGTAATTATTTATCGGAGCAAATGATAGTAGTAGTAATAAAAACATCATTAGGAGACCGGACACCTCGGTAAATAGCAGCACCAAATTTATTGCTCACAAGTCTATCCATAATTATTTATCGGAGCAAACGATAGTAGTAGTAATAAAAAAATTCATCATTCGGAGACCGAATACTAGGTACATAGCAGCACCGAATTTACTGTGCACGAGCCTATCCATAATTATTTATTGGAGCAAATGATAGTAATAGTAATAAAAAATGACGTCATTCGGGGACCGTACACCTCGGTAAGTACCAGCGCTAAATTTACTCCACATGGGCCTATCCGGAATTATTATCAAAGTAAATGATAATAATAATAATAAAATAATTCAAAGACACCTAGGTAAATAGCAGCGCCAAATTTACTGCACACGAGCGTATCTGTAATTATTTACCGGAGCAATTGATAGTAATAGTAATAAAAAATCATCAATTGGTGACTGGACACCTCGGTAAGTAGCACCGCCAAATTTACAGTGCACAAGCCTGTTTGTAACTATTTAACGGAGCAAATGATAATAGTAATAAAGAGCCAAATTTAATGTAAACGAGCCGGTCCGTAATTATTTACCGGAGCAAATGTTAATAGTAATAAAGAACATAATTTACGGTACAGAGCCAGTACGGAATTATTAGAAGTAATATGGAGAATATTAAAAAAAAACTTTTCGGATCGAGACGCGTCTACACATTTATTTCGGGGCCTTACCAGAATTATTTATGGAAGAAGATGATAATTATATATATCTATCTATACCCCTAAATAAAATATACCTAAAGCTATCGTCTGTCACCCCGCCAAGTTCCGAAGACAACGATGCGGCAAAGTTCGAATCATCCACGTCCAAGTCCTTTACAGTACGGACTCGGATCCCAATCATCATCATTATATAATAAACCAACCCAAAAAAATATGATCACCGAGTAGTACTACTTACAAATAACGGCCGCTGGGACTTTACTCCGGCAGCTTACCAGGCCCTTAGTTGCCAAAATATTTTGGGAAATATAACTGTAGTGTTATTGTAGCACTTTTGTTGTTATTTGACAATTATTGTCCGATCATGGCCTAACTAGGCTTAAAAGATTCGTCTCGTCCATTTCGTCTAAACTGTGTAATTAGTTTTATTTTTTATCTATATTTAATGCTTCAGGCATATGTCTAAAGATTCGATGTGACGGCTAAAATATTTTGGGAAATATTTTAGAAACTAAACCAGGGCCAGGAAGCTTCCACAACTCAAGTTGGTGAGGCCGCAACAACACGACATGTACGTAAGTAAATAATTCACATGGCCTGTGGTCTGCAAGACTTGTTGTTTGATTACCATTCTTATTTCTCTTACGTCTCCATGATATCTCCAGGCTAATACGGGTCAACCATGGAAAATAATGATTCTGATGCATCATTAGAAGAAAAGATTGACACTACCAATGCAGGTAAAAAAATTCTTTTATTATATTCCATTTGACGCATTGTGCACATTTTTTTATTTCACACACGGCAAGTTTATGCCTACTAGCAGCAGAAGCTAGAGCACGCAAGAGGTAAAGGGACAGGGCCCGATGGCATGCAATGACTAAGGAGAAAAGGGATGAAATTCCACATCAAAAATATAAAGGACTGATTCAGGCCGATGAAATAGATGAAACACATATTCAAACAGAAAAATTCGGTAGGGGCTTTGCTTACGACAACAACAAAAAAAAAAGATCACGCACATATTCATACTCATACAAAGGAAATCTTTGCTGCCACCGATGAAACAAATCACACACATATTCATCTCTACACCTAAAATATTCCCAATGTCATCGTCGGACGTCAAGTTATTTCGCTTCGCCCAGCTTAATCCGCACGCTCCGGCGTCGCCCCACCCGCGTGGGTCCACGTCGCACGGATGCCAAGTTAATTTGCTCCGTTAGCTTATAATGGCGAGTCTGGTATGTGAATCCCACAGGCTCCCACATCGCCCCGCCTGTCGAGCCCCACCTCCCCGCAAAAAAACACGCCCGCGCGTGCGCCCTAGCTACAGCCTGCGTCGTTGGTAGCAGACACCTATGACCTACTGGCTGCTGCCGTGCGTAGTCCCAGCGTATGCGTGAGCGCGCGTCTTGCCATGGACGCAGGCGGCGCGATGGTGCAGTATGTGCTGGCGGCGGTCACGACGCTCGCCACGCTCTGCAACGTGCTCGCCGTGTGCTCCGCTTCGCCCCGTTTCGCCCTACCTCCAGCCTATGCCGCCGGCGGGGGGCACTTGCCAACGCTCGCCCTGCTCGGCCGCTTGTGCGCGTGTGCCGGCGCGTCTGTGGCTTTGCGCCCCGCTTGCCTCGTGCGCGTGCGGCCGCACGTTTGCAACCTGCTCACCCTCGTGCGAGAACAGGAACGAAGGAACGACATGCTGTGGCCCATGGGCCAAACGGACAGACCTCCTGCACGCACGTAACAGACGACTCCGTTGTGTGGTGATTCACCTGATGCCCATACGTAACAACTTGGCCCATTAGTCTACCACGTCCACGTAAAAGAAGGAAAACCGAGAGAATTTAAAAATAGTTTAGAGTTCCAATGCAAAAGTGTAATTAAATTTTATTAAATTTTGAAAAAGTATAATAATAAAACACAAAAATGATAATTAAAAAATAAAACCAATTTTGTTAGGTTCCTATAAACTAGATCTACACAATATATGAAATAAAGATCATGAAATATGTTTTATGTAATCAAATTTGTATATTTAATATGTTCGTCTAAACCACAAGCCATGTGCATCGTCGTAGACATGGATAAAAAAATTGTTAATATATTTGTCTAAACCATAAGACACGTACATCATCGTACAAATGGATACAAATTTGTTGCCCCGTGCAACGCACGAGTATATATTAGTAGTAACACGAGTATATATTAGTAGTAATAAAAAGTACGTTTGGATAATAGACATGCACTTGGCAAATTGAAAATCGCACCCGTTAAATATAGTAATAAAAAATACGTACGTACTCGTTTAAATATGGGGGGAGTAGGACGCTGTTCTTTAAAGGAGCGGTCACACGTTAATTATGTTGCCGGTCTTTGCATGCAAGATGCGGCATAAAGTAATACTGATCCCTGATGATTCGCATGCACCCGTTTCCAAATTCCAGCATTGATTCGTTACTTCTAGAAAAACGGCAACAGGTCAATTAATGGGACACTTCATGCATGACGAGACCACCTTTCCATCATCCTGATCACATGAATGCTCGCTGGAAAAATTGCACCGTTTGGTGCCTACGGTGGGGAGCGCTAAATGTTATTCACAGGGCACGCTGCTAACTATATATATATATATATATATATATATATATATATATATATATATATATATATATATATATATATACACACACACACACACACACACACATATATATATATATATATATATATATATATACACACACACACACACACACACACACACACACACACATATATATATATATATATATATATATATATATATATATATATATATATATATATATATATATATATATATATATATATATATACACACACACACACACACACACACACACGCGAGTTCAAATGTTTGAAGCAACAAAATGAAGTGAACATGACGACGTACTAGTACGCATGATTGCCGCGATGATCGTTAGCGCTGCGTGCCGTGCCTGCTTCCGAGGTGGTATACGTTTATATCAGTGCTCTGTCAGATGTTTGGAGCTGCGTACTCTTACATGTCAGAGATTGAGGTGAATAATCCTCCAAGGCCAATTTTTTCCTCTACATAACAACTGGCCTTCGAGATTTATGTGCCTTGTTGGACGCCGGGTCGGGTGATACTTAGGTAACGAGACGACAGCGACAGTCGTCTTCCAAGTCGTTGTCAACGTATATCATCTCGAACCCTAATTAATCCTGCTTGCCGTTTTAATTCAAAGAAGAGATTCCAGAAAACAGCTGTACATACACTACCTGTCGTCGTACCGCGTACGTACTACTATAGTATATATAATATGTAGCTGCTGTACGTCTGGTTGACTCGGTGACTCGGTGTTCATATATTGTTCGAATTACGTACGTTGCTTTGGGAATTTTGTATTCTCTTATTAGTGGAGTCGATCTCGAAGTCCGTCTCCTTACAACATGCATGCAGCAGTTGATGGCTCCATTTTCTCCATGGTCGAATATACATAAGAATGATTGTTGGGAAAGGATTTTTTTAAAAAAAAAGCGTATCACGCACAGAGGATTTCACGCTCGAAACGAAACTGCAAATCACTAATAAGCACTGCTTCGTACTACTAGTGCATATCAGAAAGTCAACAAGAAGAGGCAGTTGGGAGAGGATTTTTTTTTTTAAAAAAAGCGTATCACGCACAGAGGATTTCACGCTCGATCGAAACGAAACTGCAAATCACTAATAAGCACTGCTTCGTACTACTAGTGCATATCAGAAAGTCAACAAGAAGAGGCACCTTGATAAGGACGAAGTCCAAATAATTTTGCTCAATCTTTCACGGTACATAATTGTAAGAGCAACTTCTCTAGAATTTCCGTAAGAAATTCAACCAATAATGCAGCCTAAATATTTTCTGAATACCCTGTTTGCTCAACCAGATAATACTAATAATCCTTCCAACAATAGCTCGTACAAAGTAAGGATACAAGCTGTGCACTTCTCACGTGAAGACTGATTTGAAAGAGACTATTTTATTTAGTCAATACAAAAGAGAATAACAGCTGTCGACTAGTACTCAATCAAATTTCACGTATCCATATAGAGAACGTCGAACACTGTGCGTAGAATAAAATACTAGTTCGTCCACAAACTGAATAGCAGCACTAGCAAGTATTTCCTCTCTCCAAGAATAATATCGAACCAATGAGGAAGCAGCAATATCCAAAGAGTAGAAAAATCTCACGGCAATTATATTGACCAAGAAGTGCAATTCGGATGGACAAAAATAATTTCACCAGTAATAGCAATATCAAAGATAAATGGGAACGGCTTACAATAGATGTTGCAAACCAAACCCTAAGATAAACCTTCCACCCGTAGCCTCGACGACCACGATCAGAAGAGAGGGAACTCCAAAAATTCCAAGCGACGCGCTCAAACTGTAGCAGCTCAATCACGCAACTCCGCGCAAATCCTCGAAGGATCCAGATGAACAACCTCTAGGATTTCTCGAGCGGCGGCTCGACGGGGAATAAACTCCACAATAAAATTCAACTTAATTTTTATACAGCCGACCCTAGGCCATATATGTGCTCGCAGGCACAGACACCAGGACTCCTGGTCGGACTTAGTCGAAGACATTGGGTTCGACCAGCACACATGCATGCAGGAACCATCCGTGGCTGACTGGACCTCAATCAAACCGGACTTAGCTAATTAAACAAATGGCTAATATGGAATGTGACCTGAATACTACTCTCGTACACTATAAATTGAATTAAATATTCTAGCTCCAATAGGGAGTTTAGCTATCCTCAATAAAGAGCACCGATCATCATTCAACTTGGATTAAAATATGTAGCACCTGATGTGTAGTCCGACTTGATCCCACAAAACATGGAACCAATCTACACGAATTGCTTCTCATATTGCTTGCGCAAATTAACTCCATGGAAAATTAGCTTGGTTGACATCATAGCTGTAGAAGATATATCTCCTTCCTTCATCATGTTTTGCCTTATATCAAATGAAAATGCACCAAGCTTTATGAAAGAAGGATATTTCACATTATTAGCTGATAAATCACCCGAAATATTAACTTGCGGAGCCATGGCTCATCACACCTATACCTTTTTCTATGGCCTATGGGTTGCTTTGCTAATATCCCTGATACGCGTAGGAGGTAGGAGCAGGACCACTGGACCAGGGTGCAGACTATAGCATCCATCCGTACACATGACCTTTCATGGTTAGATTATCTGCAGTGGATATTCTAAAGCTTTAGAGTATGAATATAGAGTAAAAACTGCTGCACTGGGTACTCTAAAACGATACTCTATTCTTTCTCTTACTCTATATTTAGAGTGGTACAATACTTACTCTACAGTGGACAGTGGCGGACCCCACTAGCTAAACAAAGGAAAAAATGATATAACTCACAAACAAAAAATCCAAATTAAATTCCGATTGCACCATTAAATTTGTCTCAATAAATCCTTCAAAACTAGATCACACATGGATATATTTAGATAAGGTGACAAGTGGGTCCCACAGTAGATAGAGTGGATAGAGGATGATATAGTGGATGGATGGGTGCGGAAGAATTAAGTATAGAGAAGAGAACCTCGCTGACTAGGACGTATAGAGGATGAATATAAAGGTCCATGAGTGCGGATAGCCTTAGCAGCTCTCCGATCAGAAAAAAAACCCCACTCTCCCATAGATCCATACTACTCCCTCCGTCCCATTAGAAGTGTCGCCCGAGAAACGTGTTTGTGAGGGGGGCACGCTTTTCCAACGACACTTTCAATGGGACGGAGGGAGTACTGCTCTTCACCGCCGCCGCCCCGATGGCGGACCCTGCTGTTCCCTTCAACCGCCACCTGGACATCCCCGCCACCTAGCGTGCGCCCTGACCCCCTATTTAAATAAGAGAAAAATTCATCGGTGATCCTTGAACTTGGCAGCTGGTGTCACTTAGGTCCCCGAACTTTGAACAGTGTATTTCTGGGTCCCTGAACTTGGCTTCAGATAGGTCCCTGAACTTGGCTTTGGGTGTCACTTAGGTCCCCGAACTTTGAACAGTTTATTTCTGGGTGCCTGAACTTGGCTTCGGGTGTCATCTGGGTCCCTGAACTTGGCTTCGGGTGTCATCTAGGTCCCAATGCTGACGTGACGCAGTCCTACATGTGTGGCCCACATGTCAGTCGGTTATATTTCTATTTCGGGGTACTGTAGCTACAATTTCTAAAATATTTCAAAAATTGTATCTTTTTCATATGATCTCGGATGAAGATGATTTTTATATGAAAATGTAGCTCTCGACGAGATCTACAACTTTCTAGTTTTAAGTTTTTTAATTTGAGATCACAAAAATGCTTAAAAAAATTAAATAAATTTTCAGCAGTATATTAATCGCGTACAAGCGCTTGTCGCCTTGGAAAAATCATATCTTTTTTATATACTGTCAAATAGAGATGATTTTTATATAAAAGTTGTAGCTCTCGATGAGATCTGCGACTTTCTAGTTTTGAGTTTTTTAATTTGAGGTCGCTAAAATGCTCAAAAAAATTAAACAAATTTTCAGGAATTAATATACTGTTGAAAATATTTATTTAATTTTTTTGAGCATTTTAGCGACCTCAAATTAAAAAACTCAAAACTAGAAAGTCATAGATCTCATCGAGAGCTACAACTTTCATATAGAAATCATCTCCATTTGACAGCATATAAAAAAGATATGATTTTTCTAAGACGACAAGCGCTTATACGCGATTAATATACTGCTGAAAATTTGTTTAATTTTTTAAGTATTTTAGTTATCTCAAATTAAAAAACTCAAAACTAGAAAGTTATAGATCTCGTTGAGAGCTACATTTTTCATATAAAAATCATCTTCATCCGAGATCATATGAAAACGATACAATTTTTGGAATATTTTAGAAATTGTAGCTACAGTACCCCGAAATAGAAATATAACCGACTGACATATGGGCCCCATATGTAGGACCGCGTCACGTCAGCATTGGGACCAGATGACACCCGAAGCTAAGTTCAGGGACCCAGAAATACACTGTTCAAAGTTCAGGGACCTAAGTGACACCCAAAGCTAAGTTCAGGGATCTAGATGACACCTGAAGCCAAATTCAGAGACCCAAAAATACACTGTTCAAAGTTCGAAGACGTAAATGACACCAGCTGCCAAGTTGAGGGACCGCCGATGAATTTTTCTCTTTAAACAACACAAGTTCAGCTTGAAATTCCACAGCCTCATCGTCCTTCCTCCTAGTTTGCACCCGACAAAGACGAAGCCGGCCGTACGTGTTCTTGTTCTTGATTCATCCCCATGGCGGACCTTCCTCCGGTGGCCATTGTTCTCGCCGTGGGCGGCGCGGTGGTCGGCGGGGCCGAGGCGCTCCACCTCCTGCTCGCCCTCGAAGGGCGGACCGCCGCCGCCGACGTCGCCATCTGCGTGTTCCTCTTCTGCGCCTTCACGGCGCTTCTCCTTGGGACCTTGCTCCTGGCGCGCTTCTTCCGCGACGCGCACCCTGGTGCAGGAGCACCACCGCCGGTCACGGAGCGCTTTGCAAGGCTGACTCTTACGGTCGCTCTCGCTGTCATGTTCGTGGTCACCTCCTGTCTCCTCGTCGTCCCGAGCAACCTCACCGGCACTGGGCGCGGCGGCGTGTGCTCCTGCGCTGCTGCTTGACCCGCAACCGTCGGGCAGCGGATGCGACAGCGGCTGCACCACCAAATTGGCTATAGTCGACCTGGTCCAACGTGCACGAATTGAAGTCACCAACGCCATCAAGTACCGTATCTTTTACTATCATAGTATTTCAGCAGGTCTCATACTTTTCTGGTTTACTTGAACTCAACTGTCGTGAAGTGTGATTCTTTGCCATGTAACATGTACTAGTATCTTTCTACCCTCTGCCTCTTGCAAGTATTTCGGTGTGATACGTTTGATTGATTTGAAGTGTGAACTGAACGGCTGTTCATTTTGTCAAGATGACTTCTTCACTTGCCAAATTTTCTGTTCGTCGATCTGGTGATCTATTCTTTTTTCTGCATATAAATTTCTCAAGTCTGAACTGGGATTACAGGATCTAATTCTTCTTTTTGGTGGAAACGTTTCCTCTGTTTCATTCAGTACCTGGATTTGGTTGCTTTAGGATAGCTTGTGATCAGGGAGAGAGGGAAGGGGGAGGGTAAACACCTCCCAAGTTAATATAATTTCCACTGTTTTAAAAGGATCAATCAAATTTTCACAAAGTTTATACTGCTATCCCCCTTAACAAAGGGGAAAAAAATCCATGTTTCTAGCTCTGCCTCTACTTGTGATGCACCAAATCTGTCAGTTTAATCTTTCAAGGTGCTAACAAGAGTGAAGTGCATTTGCCAGAATTCATAGTGGTGAATATGTGTTTGTAAATGTCTACATTCGTATTATGATTTTGGAAAAAGAAAATATGCACGGAGCAAAATAACCTATACTTGTTCGGAACGCGCAAATACTTTTGCTTTGTTTGACAAGGCTTTTTAAAAGAGGCCTCGGCTATAGTTTCCTTGGCTTCTTGGGGGAATCCTCCAACTTGAAAGAAAGAAAATCTAAGAGGGGAGAAGCCGTTTTTACTACAAGATTGAAGCCGTGACTTTTTAGGTGAGACCGGTTTAAAGAAATTGTTGCCAAATATACTACCTTTATAACGTTAGAATGTTCAGTTGGCTTTAAGGCGCACTAGTTGTTTTATGAGTATTCTTGTATTTTTTTCTCCCGTAGGAAAGTTGAGCACCAAACCCAGGTCATGCATGTGATGTTCCGATCCAACAGAGAAACAGCAGATGCAGATACTTGTCAAACCCTGTCGCAAAAAAAAAACACTTGTCAAACCCGTGTCCGAAGTTAACAGGACGCCGCTATCTCGGAACGCATTTGCATGCAGGGGATAGAGCTTCCTCGTCCAAACCATAGCGGGGTCCAAATGAACAAGGCCTAAGATTGAAACAAATATGGTACGGACAAATATTTGTCAAGATGACAGTGAATTTGAGTAGGATGAATTGTTGTGACAAAACTTCTGCACGAATTTTCAATATTTAAGGGTGCAGACACATTGATAATTAGAATTATTCAACCTGCCGTGCTTAGATTTTGGAGTACTAGATTCTATTACATTGAAGTATTAAAACTAGTGGTACTCGTTAGGAATTATAATATTTTACTGTGAAAATAGTATGAACATTTGTATCTCAATAATTTAACTAGATTTATAGAAAATAGTATGAACATTTGTATCTTTAAAATATTTTACTGTGAAAATATATTTCATGATTAATTTAGTGATATTCGTTAGGAATTATAAATATTACTCCATCCGTTTAGGCTTTCTAAATCACCGAGAAGAGTTCATATTTTCAATCAAGTGTTTATCATGAAAGGATCAATAATAGTTGCAATGTTAACTCTAAAGGTATAACATTTATCTAATAAAAATCGTTTGACACTCAGAGCAATGTGAAAGGTCATTACATTTCTAGAAAGTATGAAGGATAAAGATTCAACGATCTATACTAGTGTTTCTAAAAAAACCATCTATACTATAGCAATGTTTTTAAGAGCAATAAGTAACAAATTTCAAGAGGAAAGGTAAATTTCTTTCAATTTTTGAGAATAACATTTTTTGGGTAAATTCTTTCAATTAATAAAGACTATTTGAAAATGCCACATCAATATCACATAGGATATCTTAGAGAATACTTGTTACCAATGATTGGACTTCTCGGGCCAGATGAAATTTACTCCCTCCGTCCCTTTATATCTGTCGCCGTTTGGTGTGTGCCACAAATTTAACTCAATTTATAGAAAATACGTGCAACATTTATATCTCCAAATAAATTTATTAAAAAACTAGATTCAAAGATCTTAATATATATTTAATCAAAGTTGTTTCTCGAGAAGCACAAACGACAGATATTTAGGGACGAAGAGAGTACTAATTAGTTCATGATTTTTGGGCTGCATAGACAGTACAGTGCCAATTTGACAAATACAATTAGGCTGTGTTTAGTTGAGGGTGAAAATGCTAAAAAGTGTATTGTAGCATGTTTTTGCTTTATTTGGTAAATAGTGTCCAATCATAGACTACTTTAGTTCGAAAGATTTGTCTCGCGATTTTCTATCTAACTGTGAAATTAGTTATTTTTATCTATATTTAATGCTCCATACATGTGTCTAAACATTCGATGTGATGGCATACTTTGGACCAAATTTTGGATCTAAACACAGCCTTAGTAAGAAAGAGTGATGGATTTTTTTTCCTATAAACGCTATTATAAATTTAAGCAGTGTCATCAATGATTGACATGATTACTTGATTAGAAAGTCACTGTTAGCCACAGAAATACGTGGCGGGGTTCCAACAGCGGCCGCAGATTTTGCAATAATTCTCCTGGGATTTAGAAACTCAAGTTAATAAACAGGTGTTCGCCACACAAATGACACGGTATATATGACATAAGGGGGTGATCTGAGAACACAAACTAAAGCAAAAGAGAAACTAGTATAAACTTCAGTGAACATGGCCTATATTTTCCTATGTGAGACTGAGACACATGATGGTCGATTGATGAATTTGACTGTCAAGGTGCTTCTGAAATACAATCTACATGCGAGAAATCTGAATATCCTCATCCACAAGTGGCATCTGATTGGTTTGTATTCGATCAGGCAGAGTACAGAAGAGTGATAACAAAAATATACAAAGATCTTCGACATATCTATTAATACATGCTCCCATATTGCCTGTTAGCAATCTGCGGAAAAAAGTTAGTAATCATAAACTAAAAAGTATTAGATATTAGATTGGAAGTTAATGAGCAAAGTAAACAAGAGGGCAAACAAGGCAACATTTTGAGAAATCTCGTGTATCTGTGGATATCTGGTGCTATGAGATGCCATGGACAAAAAAGTGACATTTCTCGACTTAAATTGAGGTTACTAACTAATTTTTAAAACACATACGGTCTGTGGGGAGATTAGGATCATGATACAGTTACTCAATGTAGGGAGATTAGGTCACATGTAATGGCATCCAAGAAAAGGATTAAGAATTATATAAAAAGCAAAAAAACTAAAGCAAAACATATCTGGGAGAAACTTGGAGTTAAGGACCTAGGTGGTCCAATCACAAACAGTTATAAGAAATTTCAATCTAAAGTACAATAAAAGAATACTAGACAAAATATATATATATATATATATATATATATATATATATATATATATATATATATATATATATAGCAACTAGCAAGGTAAAATAGGATATTAGGTGGAGTAAGCAGTTAACTGTTTTATGAAATAACTATATACAAAAAATATAAAATTTGCTTTCTAATTAGGCAATAGAAAAAATAGCTTACAGGTACACATATATGTTTATGAACTTATTAAGTACAGACCCATAAATGAAGTTGTAGCATACATGAATGATTTATGACTCTAATTAATAAGTCTCTCTCTCTTGTTTACTGAACAAACAAAACAATATGAAAAATGAAGATAATTATAAATCTAGAGCAACTCTATCCGTAAGAAAAATGTAAAAGTGGTAAAAACTACAACCAAGAAAATAATATGTGATGGCATGAAAATAAGGATGAACGGTGGCACACATTGTGGACCCAATGGAACTAAACAAGAAATATAGCTGCTGCTAGTAAGCATGTACTTGAGTTAAACAAAGGTACAAGGATAGTAACCACTTGTACTCCTTCCAAACAAAAAAAATTAACATATGTTCGAATTTTGTTCTAAAATACATGACATTCTCGTTCTCCATGCTACTAGTACGCATGTACTTGAGCTAAACAAAGGTACATGAACGGTAAACATTGAAACTCTCTCTAAACCAAAAAGATTTAACCATATAGAATTTAAATCTTGTTTCAAAAATATATGACACTCTCATTTCCCAATGCACATGTTGTGGACCCAATGGAACTAAACAAGAAATATAACTGCTACTAGTACGCATATACTTGAGCTAAACAAAGGTACATGACCAGTAACCACTGGACTCCCTCCAAACCAAAATATTTGACATTGTTCCAATGTACTTCTTCCATTCTAAATTATAAGTCGCTTTGAATTTTTTGGTTCATCCATTTTTTTTGCTATGTATCTAGACATTTTATTTATCTAGGTACATAACAAAATGGATGTAACAAAAAAACAAAGTGACTTATAATTTAGAACAGAGAAAGTACATGACGCTCATTTTCCCGCTACTAGTACACGTGTACTTGAGCTAAACAAAGGTACATGAATGGTAACCGTTTGAACTCCCTCCAAACCAATATACTTGACATTATAGAATTAAATTTTTACTTGACCTTAGGGCACAACAATGGTTAGAGTTAGTTATTAGCTCTAAGCTAATTACTAACTTTTAGCACATAACTTTTTACATGAATAGTCTCACATCATACTTTTACATAACTTTGAAATGTGCGCAAGAGTTTAGCTCTTGATCAAGAGCTACATTTCTCTCTTCTGTTGAAATATGAGAAAAATGCTTAGAGGTTGCTTAAAGTTTGATTGCTGTAGGTGTCCTTGTGGGATTCAAGTTTTCTTGTCCAAAATACTTGACATTCTCATTTGCCAATGAACCTTTCTCTTATCCCAACACATCTTTTTTTCCCCAATACTCGTACATCTCTATCCCTATTTCAAAATGTATTTTCAAAATTGATTTGGACTCATTCATAATTGCATTCTTTTAGGGACAGAGGTAGTACTAATATTTATATGTTACTAGCTATAACGAGGCCACGATATGCTCATATATAGCCATAGAAAACTATACTTATCATCCTTTCCCATCATGCCATTCATCTATAGCCTTTTTCTACATTGACAACTGTCCCTTTTTTTTTACTACTCCCTCCGTCCATAAAATAATGTAATTATCTCTTCCTGACAAGCCAATGAATTAGAACTTTAACCAAAATTATATAAAAAATACTAACATTCCTGATGTAAAATTAGTATAATTAGATTAGTCATAGATTATATTTTTATAATAAATTTATTTAGAGACATAAATATTAATAATATTTGCTATAAACTTAGTCAAACTTGAGCTTCTTGAATTGGCGCGAACCTATAATCACCTTCTAAGTTCGATCAATTATAGACTAAAAAAATATCAATATTTATGATATTAAATAAAAATTATTAGATTAATTGTAAACTACATTTTCATAAAAAATAATCAAGGTAGCAAAAGACATAAGCAAGCATTCATCCTCAATACATGTCCAGCTTCATCTGAACTGCAACCATCTTCCAGGAGATTTTCTGCAGGGCCTCAAAGTGTTGTGCACAGGAAGAATAACCATTGGCAGAGTAATTCTCAACCTGTATTTTGCATTGTCAAGACCAACATAAGACAACACATAACCTAGCAAGTCCTTTGCAGGGAGGAGAACCTCTTGGGAATGCCCCTGAAAAACGAAGAGAAGTATTTTATACAACATGTGTCGAAGTTTTAAACTGTTCAAACAATGTAAACTAAATAGGACAGAAACAAGAAACCTGAAAACACATAGCTTTGCATGTCACACACATGCAAAAGGGTTAAAAATGAACTGCTTACAATCCTGAGAAGAGACTGGGCTCTCTCTTTCAATAACTGTTCATGTTGAAGACGTTCAAGTTCGATGTCATTAGCATGAAACCTATTCAGGGGAGCAGTGATGTAGTCACAAAGAAGAGCATACAACTTCCCCTTTAGACTAAGTTGTCCACAGACATTGTCACAGAACTGCTTTTCCTCAAGTTTCAGTGCAAAGTTCTCACAGTTTCCAATTGTCATTTCCCACATAGCTAACACCTTCTCAATTGAGTCAACTGCTTCAATCACATTATGTTTAGCAACGGTCAAAACTCTGGGCAACACGACTGCTAAAGTCTTCCATTATCTTAAGGAGCATAGTCTTAAGATCAATTCTAATGATCTGTTCTGTTCCCTGCCAAGTTGTATGAAACAAATGGTATAAAAAAATAAAACTAAAACTTCAGTACTAAAGACATTACAGTTTTACTACAGTAGTTCTGGTGATGAAGACTGGATGACTAAATTCGTGCTACTATCAAAACTCAATGTGTACCGAAAAAATTAAGAAACAAACACATTACAGTCAACAGAGTAGCTTTGGTGTTCACGACTGCATGAATGTATTAAGTCTACTATGAAATGTCGATTTGTACTAAAAAGAGAGAAAATCTGGCTTGTCTATTAATTAAGAATTTTGAAAGTATGGTGGAATGGCACTATAATAATAATTACAAACTACTAGAAAAATAGTAGACTAAAAATACAAAAGTATAATGTACTAAGCCTTAAAGGCACTGATCTAAATCATCTAGTTGACGCATAGCGAGAGGTATGGTACATCTAGGACCAGGAATACAAACTTAAAGAATGCAGAGACACATTTAGCAGTGCTAACAGTGTGAGTCCCAGAAAAAATAATAGTAAACTCAAGTTCAACCAAAAAGTTATATTTACATGGATGGTCTGATTCAGGCAGAAATCTGACTTTCAACGGCTTAGTGATTCAGGCAAAAGTGATATAAGCAGGCTTTGATGGATTTTGGCCATTATCTAAAAATTCTAGATATGTGAAATAATAAAGTATATCAACAAAAATACAATGGGACACAATTTGAAGAATAGTGGCTATTCTCACAACTTAGAAGCCAGAGACTAATGAGAGATTTCATATAGATGGACTCAGTTGATAGACTGTTCTTGCATCTTAGATGACAAACTTGCCTAAGAATTTCATTTTGGGGAGCTTAGAGTTCAACTGACCTTGACCAATGAGCTGAAAAATAGTTCGGCAATGATATCCTGTGAGAGTACAAAAGTGTCACCTAAAAAATCAAATAGCAACTATTGTGCTTAGGAGGTACAGTGCAGGACAACAGAGTTTTGAAGACAAATTCATGACAAGGGTATTGACTAAGTTAAAATTATTACATGAAAGATCATTGTATTGGAATTTTATTTGTTAAATTGACATATCTGGATATAAAAATCTTCAGAGAACAGCTAATGATGAATGAGGTTTAAACTGATGTAAGCATAATAATGACTACAAGGTCTTCACATCACAAGGCTAAAAATCAATGTATGCACATAGCAAAAAAAAACTATACCGCAGTGTCAAGGGCGTCGAACCCCCGACTCGCAGGACCTCGGCTACGGAGCTCGTAGCCGTCGGCCGTCTTCTCCGGTGAGGTTATGCCCCTCTACCGTAGGCTTAGGGTTTTAGAAAGGAGGAGATAGGAGATAATAATCTTGCTTAATTCATCAAGGTACCAGGTACAATCTTAAATAGCCTTGCGGCTGCAACTAAAAAGGAAACCAACCTCCTAGACATAAGGAAATAACTAAACCTGGAAATAACTAAACTTAAGGAAATTGACTTGATCTATTTCTAATTTTGGCCACGCTGTTGCTGCGGCCCATCTGCATGTGCGGCCTGAGCCTGGCTCGCGGCGCGCTCAGCGGCCCGACGCACATCTCGTGCGCGCCTCCGCCTGGTGTAGGGGATGCCGCACATGACATCTCTCCCCCCCTCGACGACCGGCTCGTCCTCGAGCCGGAAAGCAGGGTACTTGGAGAGGAATTCGGCCTTGTCTTCCCAAGTAGCAGAGGAAATGTAAGACCCCTGGTGTTACGAGCTTGCTTAGCACCTGAGTTAAGGACTGAGCAAAAATTATTGCAACGAGTTACTCGGATTTAGATTTACAAGTCACATGAATTGATAAACAAATATTATGCGACTCACGTTTATGGTTGAGAGAAATCAAATAAACATCAAAGTTAATTTACTCAGCACGTGGAAGCGTGAATGAAAAATCCTAACAAAAGGACAAAATAAGTTGTGTTTATCATTGGCACGAAAAACAATTTAATGAACAAATAAAAATATATAGAGAGGTTTATATATGCACTCACGTATTCCGTTTTGATAAGCATGTCGCTATATTAATTGAAGTAGTGTACAGACTTATTTCTTCTCGAATGTATCTCTATAGATAAGTATACATTTAAACATACAATAAATATACGCATGGGTGTATGGACATTAGTGATAAAGAAATAATGACATATTTGTAATTACATAATTATTTATATATATTGGGTAAAAGAAAAAGGAGGGAAATGGCAAAACACACGCACGTACACAACACTCATGGACGCCTGTGCACGTCGCCTCGACGTCGCGTCCGCACCCCTGCGGCTCTGCGTTGTGTCTGGCCGTTGCTGTGCCGCGCTGCTGCTGCATACGCTTGCCGCGTCGCGACACCCTGCGACTGCCCGCACATGGCCGTAGGTAGGTGCACTGGCTCAGGCCTTTATGGCTCGTTCATGCATGACTCCACGTGCCCATGCTGCACTGCCGAGCTGTTGCCTCGCTTGCGTCTTAGCGCCGTGCTGCCCGCGCCTTGCCGTGCTTAAATAGAACACCTCACCCTCCCCATCCGCATCTCGCTCGTGCTGCTGCTCGCGGCCGCGAACGCTGCCATAGCCGCTATGGTCGAGCAGAGCTCCGAGCTGCCACTCACCTCCCTCCAATTACTTGCATCCACTAGCTCGAGCGGTCATCCATGGCGGACGTGTCTCGCGAGCACGAAGCTCAGCTTCACGTGCAAGCACATGTACGTCTCTTTCAAAAGTTCGTATTTATTTACCTGAACAGCTATCTTGCGAATTTTATATCTCCATCATATTAACTCGGATTCCAGAAATTCTTCTTCCTAAATTCATCTAAAATCAAACTCTATCTTCCATATTAATTTCATGATTTTTAGAGCTCATTTGAAATTATGTGATTAGTTAATTATGTCATTAGCTTCTTGTCTTTTCTTAAATATTTTGAACCTTTAGAAATTCATAGTAAATCATAGAAAATTCGTAAAATAGAAAATCAAGATGTTTTGGAACCCTTGCGTTTATCTCTATGCATTAGATATATAATATTGCATGTTTTAGTAGAAAAATATTGCACTATATTTTTTCCTATGATTAATTATAGAGAAATTCATACCGTTAGATGCTATGCTTCAAATGAGATGAAAATTTTATGGCATGTTATTCATGTGATGCTTAATGTAGGATAAAAATTTGAGGTCCAGATCTTGTATAATTACTGAGTTATTAATTTATCTTTGTCACATGTTTTTATCGATATGAAATCTTTGTTAATCGCTAGTAAATAATATGCTTATCTGAAAATTATAAAACTTGTACAACATTTATAATTAGTCAAGATGTACCTTCCATAAAAGTTTCATGTACAACGGAGATGTTTGGACTGTCACCTTTTATTCCACGCTTACCAGTAATAATACCTTTATATACAGTAATTAGTGACCCTATATCTCAAATATGTTGTCCGTGTTGCTTGCTTCACATGTAGGTTAAACAGAATGTTATGCATCTCTGGTGGTGATAGGTCTATGCTTAGTATGTTGCTTTACCTTACATGAATTTTATTAAATTGCAATGCGGTTGTATTGTTAATTTGTGTTTTCTTAATAATAACCAACTCACGAATAAATCTCTTTTAGAAAGGATGAGAGTCGGAGTGGGAGTGACGATCTGTTGTTTGTCTTTCAATGAGTATATCTATGCTATGCTTGTTCCGCTTAAGCAGGCATTGCATTTTTTGCATTTCATAATAGGAACGATGATGATGGTTGATGGGTCGATGGATCAACCAAATGACTTGGTGTTTAATCAAAGATGGTACCATGGCGAACAGGTCCCGGGGATGGAATACTAACTTTTGGTTATCTTTTACCCAGGCAAGCCCCGGTGCATAACCCCTATTATTCTGTACTTTATTTTATGCTTGTGCATTAAGTTTAAAGGATTTGAATGAAACCCACTTGCATATAAATATCTTGATCCCATGAGTCTTACTAGCATGTCAGGATCGTGTAGATTGCTATGCTACAGGAATTCGGTAGAAGTCGAGTGATTTTCTGCCACTCGCGAGAGATAGGAACATCTTATTGTTACTATCATCATGTTGCTATCTCATGGTATATAAATGTATATGGATAATTGGAGACCGGGCGGAATGGGTTGGATAGACTTGAACCTGGTTGGGCAGCAGAGCAGGGCTCTGGTTGCATTTGTTCCGCCTGTGTCAATTAAGGACCGTTCGTTGCATGGACCCTGGTCAAGTCACAGATTTATTGTCCCGAGCATATACTTGCTTATGGGAGCGGGAAAACTTGTTTCTCTCCTGTCATGGGTTCCGGCTCTTTTCGGACCGGCTTTTTAGGGTGGTTATATATATTGGGTTGAGGAGGTCTAAGCACCATACTGAGGCCGGGCCTGCAGTGTTGGGGGCTTAGAGTCCGAGCTTGGACGGGGACCTGGACCCCTTGACGGAAGTGGAACGGGTTGGTCTTGCTTGTGCCCGGGGTACGAGCAATGCGTGTGTTTTCGGGGCACCCAGCTGGGCATATTGATTCGCGAATCGCCGTTTCTACGTGACGGTACGGCTTGACTACGCTCTGACATCGTAGTAAGAAGTGGAACAAGAAAGTTGTTGGAAGAGAAGATAAAATGGTTCTGATTGCTTACCACTTGCTTGAAAGTAGAACAGGTGCTTACCTAGAATGGATAGCTAATGAACTAATGACGACTGCTAATAAAAATAAATATAAGGATGCACAGGTAGTAATGCTTCCTGCAATGCAATAAACCAGCAAGCCCGATAAGCCTTGCATATCCTTGGAGTCTTTTATTTTTCTCCTGTCGGGTAAGTCTTGCTGAGTACAATTGAGTACTCAGGGTTTTATTCCCCCTGTTGCAGGTGACAAGTGGATGCTGATGAGCTGACAATTGTGTGTGGAAACCTCCTGGTGGGCTCAGCGAGGATTTCCTTTGCGATGCGGAGTAGAGTTATTATTAAAACTCTCACTAAAAGTTTTACAAGGAAAATACTATTAATCTGTTATCATTTCATGCATTTAAACGTTCTTCATGTTAATGTTTAAAATGGTTTCATTTCCGCTGAACTCTGATAATGTTTTTAGATTCCGCTGTTATAATTACATAATGAATTACTCTGATGTTGTACTAAAAGTGGTGTAAGAAATGGTTAAGGACTTTATAAGCTTTACTCCCTCATTCACGATCCTGATGTAAAATTGTGGATCTTCGAGTTCTCCCTCGCGGTGTGCTCGACGGAACTGCTCAGTTTAGCGCTCTTTCGAAGTACTTAGTGCCTAATGGAAGATAAGTACTCTGGAAGGGTGTTAATTTAGGCGGTTCTGCCACAGGTGGTATCAGAGCGTAAATGAGGAAATAAAGCTTTTAAACCCCTTCTAAATTAAAAATTTGACAACAAAATCTTTTCAAAAAGTTAGGACGTTTGCATGCGAAGTTATATAAATAGCCCTATTACTATGGTTATGTATCTAGGATAGATGGCACTCTGCTGACTTGGATAGACTTAATCCAGTTTTCTGCAGGTATACTAACCCGGGCATAGTTCGATAGCATCGACTAGCTATAGAGAGAGCGATGTGCCAAAAATCTGTGTGCGGTTGCCCTATATGTCGGCAATAACGTGAGGGCGAATAGGACGTGCATTCATGCATACCCTGTTCGTGCATTTGTGGTGTAGGTCGATCAGTCTGTCCAAGAGTTACTACAATATTGTGGCTTCGTGTATCGCGTTCACCGTGTTTCGCGCCTGTCGTGGCTCGCCCTTTCGTACCCCTCTCTGCGCTCTTGTCGGTCATCTACCCTGCAGTCGTGCTAGTCTTTTATGACCTCGGTCCTTCGTGTTCACCTCTGCATCCGTGCTAGACATCCCCGCGTGGCCTCGGTCATTCGCGTGTCCATTGTCGCGTAAATTCGGCAATCCTCTGTTGTTGTTCTGTGCAAGCTTGACGGTAGACTGCGCCAGGATCGCTGACCGTTTTGCCTTTATAAAAGGCCTAGCCAGCCACTCGATACCGCCACTCCGAGTATCCTAGTTACCTAGCTTTCTTGGTGCAAAGCTTCTTGCAAATCCATCCTTGCACCACCACTAGAGATGGCAGGAGTCTGGGTTAGCAGCTATTGCTTGAACACTGAGGGTTTTCCCAAAGTTCTCCATGCCACCCTGTAAAGGCTCGGAGTCAAGGATCGTCCTGAGTATGAGGGCCGTGAGTACATGAAGCATGGCACTGAGCGGTGTAAGGTCACCGTCTATATTGGGAAGAGTGAGGAGTTCCCTGACCTCGCTGAAGGCTGGAGTGTGACTGCAACTGGGTTTCGCTTTGTCGACACCTACCAAGTTGTGGCCCGCAAAGCCTTGCGGCACCTTTGTCAGATCTGTGAGGAGCCCATTGCCCGTACCCCCATGCGGTTCTTCCCACCTTTGGACAAGAATCGGCAGGTATGGAGGGCTCGTTTGGAGGCTTTGTATGGACAGGGGCAACAGGAAGACAACCCAACCGTGGTTCATATGACCACGTACCTGCTGGCTCTGGATGAGCAGTATGATCGCCAGGCTGCGGAGCTGAGGGAGTGTCTCCACCGAGCCGAGGAAGCCGAGATCTTCTCCCGGATGCTTGAAGTGCAGCTTGCTGAAGCACACGCCAGCGTGGCAAATGCAGAAAGTCGAGAGGCTGCCTTGGCGGAAGCCCATCAGGTGGATAGAGATCGACATGCCCAGGAGTTGGAGGACGCCTATCTCGTCACAAGCGCCAAGCGTAGGACGCTGGCCAGGGAAAGTTTGGAACCCTTGATCTTGGAGGGAATCCCTATCCACCCGCCTGAAAGGAGAAGAACCAATGTAGCAGCACCGCCAGCACCGCCACCCTCAGAGGTTTCAGAAGTGGAGCCCTTGCTTCCCCTCACTCAGCCACCACCAGGAGAAGACGGAGATCCGCAACCCAGTGCAGCAGAAGTACCACCAGAGCAGGAATGAAGCCGTTCGGCCCGATGACGAAGAGTAGTTGCCCTAGAGGAGATGTATCTGTAGTTAGTAGTGTTTCTCCTCGTTGTTCTCGAGTGTTGCAATCCTTTTGTTGTGTGTTGTTTGTTGCGGTTGAGAACGTTTAGCCGGAGGAGGCAAGCAATGTGTCGAGAGCAAGTGCCCGTATGTTGTACCATGTGAGGACGTTGGAACGTGCTTGCTTAATCATCATGTTTGTTACTCATAAATCTCACATTATTGTTTAGGGTTCTCGAAGTAGCATCAAGAGAAAAGTGGATCAACGATGTGGGTTAGCGGAGTATACTATATCAGTTAATTGTGGATGTCCCAACAGAACACTTGAATCCGTTGTGGGATTCGCATTCCTCGTTCCTTGTTGAGGAAGAGACCCTTGTTGCTTGAACCTTCCTTTGCAATACTCATTTGATTCTATGACCCCACTGCCTTCTTTGCGTGTAAATTGGTAACAGTCGCCTGGTTAATGGCTTATGGTGCCGCGACGGAACCGAGGGCCTCCTGTGGATCGCGACCACATGGTTGTGCTGCTGGGTGCGCGCTGGTATCGAGGTTATTGATCAAGTGCCTTTACCAAGTTACACTATCGTATTGTCCCTGCTAAAACAATATATTCTTCAAAAAAAAAATCCTTGTGCTCCAACGGGAAATCCACAACATATTGATGAAGTTATCTCTTCTAACTCGTATGCGGCAAGGAAAAGAAGAAAGAGAAAAGCTACAAGAAAATATAGTACTCGGGTATTCTGGAGTAACGGAATGCCTGATTTGACGTCGTCCCGGTGCCTAGTTTGACTGCGATGAGCGCGCTGAGTTTTTGTAGCTATGTATCCGGTGTAGGGCGTCAGTGCTGGGGCTCGCTAGCACCCTGCCCCCGCGTGGCTGCGGCGTGGTGCCGCACTCGCCTGGTCCTCTCGTGTAGTGCGCCCCCTCCTCTTTTTCCCTGCGCCGGTGTCGGCTCTCGGGCCTCGCCCTTGCTCCCGTACCGGACCCCCCTCCCTTCTCGTTTTCTTTTGGACGCCGTTGCCCGCACGCCTCCTTGTCGAGCGAACCCCATCCCCTCCTTTCCCTTCTTCCCCCACTCCAACTCGCGCTGGGGGAGCGCCATGGCCGATGCCCTCCCCACCTCGTGTCCCACTGGTGACCCCCCTCCACGCCGCCTCCGTTTTCAGGGCGCTGCGCCACCACCTCCGTCCACCAGGCTATAAATGCCACCTTGCTTGCCTCTCCTCCATCCCACCTCCAGATCTGAAGTAGAGCTCATAGAATCGATCCTCTCCATCTGTGCTCTGGTGGGAGAAGCTTGGGAAACAGTTGGGAGGGTATTAGCTGGAGGCAGGGCTACGAGATCCAGTCGTTGCTCGCTGAGCAAGGGTCGCTAGTCAGGGTGATGGTGTGACTCGAGAAGAAGGGATCTGGTTTCTGTTGGAGAAGTTCAAGTTCACCTAGGGTTCGTAGGTTTAGAGTCCGCGATGATCTTGGTACCAGTCTCCAATTTCTGGCTCTGCTGGGCTTATGCCATGTTCTGGATAATCGTTTTCCTTTTGCTTTTCCACTGTCCCCGTCTTCGTCGATTTCTAGAGAGGTTGTGAGTTGTATCAGTTGTTCTTAGCAGTGATGCCTCTAGATCCCCGAGTGTTGTAGTCTTCGAAGCCGTGTAATCTCCTTCTGTAATCTCTGCTAAGAAGTGAAATCGTGTTTTCCCCTTGTCTGATTCTTGTTCCGAATCTCGGGACGAGATTCTTTTTAAGGGGGGTTGGTTGTAACACCCCTGGTGTTACGAGCTTGCTTAGCACCTGAGTTAAGGACTGAGCAAAAATTATTGCAACGAGTTACTCGGATTTAGATTTACAAGTCACATGAATTGATAAACAAATATTATGCGACTCACGTTTATGGTTGAGAGAAATCAAATAAACATCAAAGTTAATTTACTCAGCACGTGGAAGCGTGAATGAAAAATCCTAACAAAAGGACAAAATAAGTTGTGTTTATCATTGGCACGAAAAACAATTTAATGAACAAATAAAAATATATAGAGAGGTTTATATATGCACTCACGTATTCCGTTTTGATAAGCATGTCGCTATATTAATTGAAGTAGTGTACAGACTTATTTCTTCTCGAATGTATCTCTATAGATAAGTATACATTTAAACATACAATAAATATACGCATGGGTGTATGGACATTAGTGATAAAGAAATAATGACATATTTGTAATTACATAATTATTTATATATATTGGGTAAAAGAAAAAGGAGGGAAATGGCAAAACACACGCACGTACACAACACTCATGGACGCCTGTGCACGTCGCCTCGACGTCGCGTCCGCACCCCTGCGGCTCTGCGTTGTGTCTGGCCGTTGCTGTGCCGCGCTGCTGCTGCATACGCTTGCCGCGTCGCGACACCCTGCGACTGCCCGCACATGGCCGTAGGTAGGTGCACTGGCTCAGGCCTTTATGGCTCGTTCATGCATGACTCCACGTGCCCATGCTGCACTGCCGAGCTGTTGCCTCGCTTGCGTCTTAGCGCCGTGCTGCCCGCGTCTTGCCGTGCTTAAATAGAACACCTCACCCTCCCCATCCGCATCTCGCTCGTGCTGCTGCTCGCGGCCGCGAACGCTGCCATAGCCGCTATGGTCGAGCAGAGCTCCGAGCTGCCACTCACCTCCCTCCAATTACTTGCATCCACTAGCTCGAGCGGTCATCCATGGCGGACGTGTCTCGCGAGCACGAAGCTCAGCTTCACGTGCAAGCACATGTACGTCTCTTTCAAAAGTTCGTATTTATTTACCTGAACAGCTATCTTGCGAATTTTATATCTCCATCATATTAACTCGGATTCCAGAAATTCTTCTTCCTAAATTCATCTAAAATCAAACTCTATCTTCCATATTAATTTCATGATTTTTAGAGCTCATTTGAAATTATGTGATTAGTTAATTATGTCATTAGCTTCTTGTCTTTTCTTAAATATTTTGAACCTTTAGAAATTCATAGTAAATCATAGAAAATTCGTAAAATAGAAAATCAAGATGTTTTGGAACCCTTGCGTTTATCTCTATGCATTAGATATATAATATTGCATGTTTTAGTAGAAAAATATTGCACTATATTTTTTCCTATGATTAATTATAGAGAAATTCATACCGTTAGATGCTATGCTTCAAATGAGATGAAAATTTTATGGCATGTTATTCATGTGATGCTTAATGTAGGATAAAAATTTGAGGTCCAGATCTTGTATAATTACTGAGTTATTAATTTATCTTTGTCACATGTTTTTATCGATATGAAATCTTTGTTAATCGCTAGTAAATAATATGCTTATCTGAAAATTATAAAACTTGTACAACATTTATAATTAGTCAAGATGTACCTTCCATAAAAGTTTCATGTACAACGGAGATGTTTGGACTGTCACCTTTTATTCCACGCTTACCAGTAATAATACCTTTATATACAGTAATTAGTGACCCTATATCTCAAATATGTTGTCCGTGTTGCTTGCTTCACATGTAGGTTAAACAGAATGTTATGCATCTCTGGTGGTGATAGGTCTATGCTTAGTATGTTGCTTTACCTTACATGAATTTTATTAAATTGCAATGCGGTTGTATTGTTAATTTGTGTTTTCTTAATAATAACCAACTCACGAATAAATCTCTTTTAGAAAGGATGAGAGTCGGAGTGGGAGTGACGATCTGTTGTTTGTCTTTCAATGAGTATATCTATGCTATGCTTGTTCCGCTTAAGCAGGCATTGCATTTTTTGCATTTCATAATAGGAACGATGATGATGGTTGATGGGTCGATGGATCAACCAAATGACTTGGTGTTTAATCAAAGATGGTACCATGGCGAACAGGTCCCGGGGATGGAATACTAACTTTTGGTTATCTTTTACCCAGGCAAGCCCTGGTGCATAACCCCTATTATTCTGTACTTTATTTTATGCTTGTGCATTAAGTTTAAAGGATTTGAATGAAACCCACTTGCATATAAATATCTTGATCCCATGAGTCTTACTAGCATGTCAGGATCGTGTAGATTGCTATGCTACAGGAATTCGGTAGAAGTCGAGTGATTTTCTGCCACTCGCGAGAGATAGGAACATCTTATTGTTACTATCATCATGTTGCTATCTCATGGTATATAAATGTATATGGATAATTGGAGACCGGGCGAAATGGGTTGGATAGACTTGAACCTGGTTGGGCAGCAGAGCAGGGCTCTGGTTGCATTTGTTCCGCCTGTGTCAATTAAGGACCGTTCGTTGCATGGACCCTGGTCAAGTCACAGATTTATTATCCCGAGCATATACTTGCTTATGGGAGCGGGAAAACTTGTTTCTCTCCTGTCATGGGTTCCGGCTCTTTCCGGACCGGCTTTTTAGGGTGGTTATATATATTGGGTTGAGGAGGTCTAAGCACCATACTGAGGCCGGGCCTGCAGTGTTGGGGGCTTAGAGTCCGAGCTTGGACGGGGACCTGGACCCCTTGACGGGAGTGGAACGGGTTGGTCTTGCTTGTGCCCGGGGTACGAGCAAGGCGTGTGTTTTCGGGGCACCCAGCTGGGCATATTGATTCGCGAATCGCCGTTTCTGCGTGACGGTACGGCTTGACTACGCTCTGGCATCGTAGTAAGAAGTGGAACAAGAAAGTTGTTGGAAGAGAAGATAAAATGGTTCTGATTGCTTACCACTTGCTTGAAAGTAGAACAGGTGCTTACCTAGAATGGATAGCTAATGAACTAATGACGACTGCTAATAAAAATAAATATAAGGATGCACAGGTAGTAATGCTTCCTGCAATGCAATAAACCAGCAAGCCCGATAAGCCTTGCATATCCTTGGAGTCTTTTATTTTTCTCCTGTCGGGTAAGTCTTGCTGAGTACAATTGAGTACTCAGGGTTTTATTCCCCCTGTTGCAGGTGACAAGTGGATGCTGATGAGCTGACAATTGTGTGTGGAAACCTCCTGGTGGGCTCAGCGAGGATTTCCTTTGCGATGCGGAGTAGAGTTATTATTAAAACTCTCACTAAAAGTTTTACAAGGAAAATACTATTAATCTGTTATCATTTCATGCATTTAAACGTTCTTCATGTTAATGTTTAAAATGGTTTCATTTCCGCTGAACTCTGATAATGTTTTTAGATTCCGCTGTTATAATTACATAATGAATTACTCTGATGTTGTACTAAAAGTGATGTAAGAAATGGTTAAGGACTTTATAAGCTTTACTCCCTCATTCACGATCCTGATGTAAAATTGTGGATCTTCGAGTTCTCCCTCGCGGTGTGCTCGACGGAACTGCTCAGTTTAGCGCTCTTTCGAAGTACTTAGTGCCTAATGGAAGACAAGTACTCCGGAAGGGTGTTAATTTAGGCGGTTCTGCCACAGGAAACTGGTTCACCCTTCCAGCGCACGAGCACTTGCTGGACTCCACGAGCCAGACGGCCCTGAACGACCTGCTCAGGTTCTGGGACGACATCGCCATGATGAACCGGCGGTAGAGGAGGTGGAGTATCGGGAGCTGGACCAATCCACTTCTTCAGGAGGCTCACGTGGAAGACATCGTGGAGCTTGGCGCGTGGAGGCAACTCAAGGCGGACAGCAACCTCGTTGATGAGTTCCCGGACGCGGTACGGCCCAAAATACTTGGGCTGGAGCTTCCCTTTGACAACGACGGCCAGGGACGCCACTGGACGTTGACGAAGACAGAGAAGAACCCAGTCTCCCACGGCATACGCCACCGGCCGGTGGGACTTGTCGTAGACGCGCTTCTAGATGGCCTGGGCTTGCTCCAGGCGATATCTGACGTCCTCCAGGAAAGCAGCGCGGTCAGCCATGGACTTGGCGACCGCTGCCACGCGTGTGTCGCCGGGTTCATATGACCGGATGGTCGGGGGGTCGCGGCCGTAGACCACCCGGAACGGCGTCTCCCGCAGGGACGACTGGTAGGCAGTATTGTAGGTGAATTCCGCCCATGGCAGCCACCGGAGCCAGTCGCGCGGGCGGTCACCGGTGAAGCAACGGAGGTACATGGCGATGACCCAATTGGCCGCCTCAGTCTGTCCGTCAGACTGTGGGTGGAAGGCTGTCGTCATGTGTAACTTCGCGCCCATGAGATGCATGAGCTCCCGCCAGAATGTGGAAGTGAAGACGGGGTCCCTATCGGAGACCATGGACTGCGGCATGCCATGGAGCCGCACGATGTCTTTGAAGAACGCCTCGGCGACAGATTCTGCAGTGTAGGGGTGAGCCAAAGGAAGAAAATGACAATATTTACTGAATCGGTCCACCACCGTCAAGATGACGGATTTCCCGCGCACACGCGGAAGAGCCTCCATGAAGTCGAGGCCGATGTCCGACCATACCCCGGTTGCAACTGGCAGGGGCAACAGCAGGCCGGCCGGCTGGAGGTGCTCGGTCTTGGAACGCTGGCAGGTAGCGCAGGCGCGCACGAAGTCCCGGACGTGCCGGCGCATCTCGGGGAAGTGGAAGTCACGCCGGAGGCGGTGGAGCGTGCGCTGGACTCCCTCGTGGCCATCATCATGCACGGCAGCAAGGAGCTCCAGTAACAGTGGCGAAGATGGCGGAATATAGAGCCGGCCATCATACAGGACCAAGCCGCTATCCACCACAGACCATGGCGCGCCACGGTGGCCTGCTGTGATCTCATCGCGGAGGGCCACCACGGCCGGATCCGCCGCTTGAACTTGGCGAAGGCGGTCCACGAAGTCGAACCGAGGAGCCGAGAGTGCCAAGATGGCCCCATCGTTCGTGTCGCGGTGGGACAGGGCGTCCGCCACAGTGTTAGCTGTGCCCGGCTTATACTCCACCACAAAGTCGAAGCTAAGGAGTTTCCCCACCCAATGATGCTGGGGAATCATCGCGAGGCGTTGATCCAGCAGGTACTTTAAGCTGCAGTGGTCGGTCTTCACGACAAAGGAACTTCCCCACAGGTACGGACGCCAATGACGGACGGCGTGGACGAGGCCGATCAGCTCCCACTCATAGGCAGCGAGAGAGCGGTGACGCGGCGCGACCGGCCGGCTGAAGAAGGCGATCGGATGGCCTTCCTGGATGAGCACTGCGCCAAACCCATGGGAGGACGCGTCGCACTCGACGGTGAATGGCTTGGTGAAGTCGGGCATGGCGAGGATGGGTGCCGTCGTGATGGCGGCCTTGAGCGCCTCGAACGCCGCCGCCGCGTCATCGTTCCAGGAGAACCCCTCCTTCTTGAGGAGTGTCGTCAGTGGTGCGGCGATGGTCCCGTAGTTGTGCACAAACTTGCGGTAGTAGCCTGCAAGGCCCAGAAACCCGCGGACCGCCCGAGCCGAGCGGGGTGCTGGCCAGTCGACGATGGCTTGCACCTTGGCCGGATCCATGGCGACACCTTCTGCGGAGATAACGTGCCCGAGGTAGGCTACAGAAACCTCCCCAAAGGCGCACTTGCTGCGCTTGACGAAGAGGTGGTGTCGGCGGAGCTCTGAGAGCACGGTGCGCAAATGACGAAGATGATCGGCCCACGAGCTGCTGTAGATAAGAATATCATCAAAAAACACCAGCACAAAACACCAAAGGTAGGGCCGTAGGACGTCGTTCATGAGGGCCTGAAAGGTCGCCGGCGCATTGCACAAACCGAAAGGCATGACCAGGAATTCGTAGAGGCCATCATGCATACGGAACGCCCTCTTGTGGATGTCGGCGGGCCTCATGCGGACCTGGTGGTAGCCCGACCGGAGATCGAGTTTGGTGAAGAAACGGGCGCCATGGAGTTCATCAAGCAACTCATCGACGACGGGAATCGGGAAGGCGTCCTTGACGGTGAGTGCATTCAGCGCCCTGTAGTCGATGCAGAAGCGCCACGAGCCATCCGCCTTCTTGATGAGGAGGACCGGAGAGGAGAAGGCGGAGTCACTGCGACGAACGATCCCCTGAGCCATCATGGCGGCGCACTGGCGTTCCAGCTTGTCCTTGTGCGCCGCGGGGTACCGGTAAGGCCGGACTGCGACTGGAGAGGCGCCCGGCTTGAGGACGATGCCGTGGTCGCGACTGCGTGGAGGCGGGAGGCCACGCGGCTCGGCGAAGATGTCGGTGAACCTGGCAAGCAGCTCGTCGAGGAGTGGCGCGCTGGACGTCGCAACACAGGTCTCCAGGGTACTGGAGGAAGCCACCCCGGGCCAGCGGACCATGCTGCCCTGACGTTGGAAGGAGACCGATCCATCGACGAAGTCCCACACCAGACGGCCGAGCGTGGCCATCCACTGCAACCCCAGCACCAAATCATGTCCTGCAAGGGGCATAACAAAGAGGTCGACGGCGAAAGCGATGTCGTGGATCACAAGGGGGGCGTGCCTGATGACCCCTGGGCACGACACCTTCTCGCCATTGGCCACCATGGCCGTGAGACGCGGTCTAGCTTGGATGGTGAGACCGGACCGCGCCGCTGCCGTCTCGGAGATGAAGTTGTGGGTGGAACCGGTGTCAAGGAGGGCGATGAGCGGAGTCGAGCCCACTAGGACGCGGACCTGCATGGTCTTACCCACAGGCACGCCAGCCACTGCGTGCAGGGAGAAGATCGGCGCCTCCTGCTCCACGGCGTCCTCGGCGGCAGCAGCACCCGCGTCCGGAGCGTCGTTGATCTCGACGCCGTCGAGGAAGAACAGACGCCGGCAGAATCTGTTGTGGCCGCGGGTGTACTTTTCATTGCAGTTAAAGCACAACCCTTGGCGGCGTCGCTCGGCCATCTCCTCCTGGGTGAGACGGCGCTGGTTGCCCTCGGGACGGCCCTGCTGGGTAGCCGCCGGTGGCGCTGGGAGTGCCAAGAGGGGCGGTGGGGGCGGCAGATTGGCCCGGGCCGCGGGAGGCGGTGGACCGCGCGGGGGCGCACTCGGTGGAACAGGCGCTGGACGCGCCAGCTCCATCAACTCGACCTGGCGGGCCAAGCTCATGGCGGCGGCGAGGGAGTCTGGGTTGTGGATGCGGACGGCGTGGCTGAGCGGCGGCAGGAGCCCTCCGGTGAAGAGCTGGACCCGCTGTGCCTCGTCGAGCCAATGCAAAGCTGTCCCAAACATTACTGACACTATTGTTCAATGCTGACAATATTGTTCGAAACAATACATGTTCAACATATCGAATCGGTAATGGTCACTGCATCAAAATGCATTGTACCAGCTGAAGCACTCTTCACTAGCTCTCTGAACAACCCTACCACGGTTCCTGTAGCTTTGAGAAAATGCAACCCTGTAGTGATGAAAAAATGCTAGATAAATCATTACTTCGCTGTCAAAAAATAAATGGTGCCATTAATGAGAAGACTGGGAAAGTAGAATGGAATGGGTGGGAATGGAATGATTCAAACTGAGTACTCCCTCCGTCCAACAAAACATGCAACTACGGATTGCGTGTCGACAAAAATATTTTACGTTTGACAAAATTTCTAGTGAATACTATTCATATTTATGACTTCAAATTAATTTATTAAGAAAATACATTTTGTCGGTACCAACAGTATGGGGGTACCCACATCCAATGATAATAAAAAATAAAACGACTAAGCCACAGCAAAAGGCAGCCCGCCTCAACCGCATACCAGGTCCGTCTCGTACGAGGCCAGCTCGACGGAGTGCCTCGACCGCGCTCCGGCTCTGACTCGTACGAGGCACCCTCGACGGGAACGCCTCGACCGCGCCTCGTCCCGCACGACAGGGCACCTCGACCGCATTTCGACTCGCACGAGGCTCGTTCGCCCATCGGAAGAACTCCGACTCGCGTGACCCCAGGTCAGAGCGCTCGATCCCCTCACTTCACCTACCCCAGGACAAAAGTCAGAGCATTTAATGCGATTACCTGCTTCCACCTACCGACATGGCCGCAACCAGGATCGACGTGGGAGCAACGCCGGTGTCAGTCCTCACTGTTTTACCGCCCATCCCGTGATGGGAGGTGAAACCTGTCACTATGCACACCTTACCGCGCACTGTTTATCGCCAGTCACCCTCGAGGAAGGATACGACAAGGCCCGTACTCCACAATCTCGGGGATTCGACCTTATCTGTCCGGCCTCGACCCGGCCTCGACCCAGCCTCGACGCCAGCACAGTTCGACAGGGAGGGAAGGCCGGCATGGCACGATGCTCCGGGTCATTTCGCCATCTCATCCCCGGCGTCACCATGGTGTTCAGGGATGGCCCGCCATTCCTGGGCACGTCGCCACAGTCACCTTTACAGGGATCGACAAAACATCGCCTCAAGGCTCTCCGGTACCCCGGCCTCCTCTCACCCTATAAAAGGGCAGGCCAGGACCCTACAAAGGAACAACAGGCAAGACACCAGCCCAAAGCCCAGTACCAAGCAATCCAAGACTCCTAACATAGAGATCAACATCTCAAGCAATCATCCTTATACTCTTTTTTCTCTCTTTGAGACTTGGGCTCGCCGCCCTCTCTCGCAAGCTTGTAACCCCTACGCAAGCACCTCGGTGTAAGGAAATACAACACTCTTCCCTCCCCCGCTGGACGTAGGGCCTTCTTTTGCCTGAACCAGGATAAACCCCCGTGTGTTCTCCTTGCATCACCATCCAGGTTAGGGACACGCAGCACTCACTCGTCGGTTTAGGACCCCCACGGGACCGAACACCGACAGTTGGCGCGCCAGGTAGGGGCCCGCTGCATGCCAACACCGCCTTCCCGCCAATCTTTCCTGGATGGCTAACCCTGAGTGTCCACTCCCGTTGGCCACGGTGATCTGGTTTGGGAGTTTGGAGTTCATGTCGCTTGGCCACGGCTACGATATGGTCCTCCTCCCGCCCAGGCACTCGACCGACGAGGATTACGAGCTCTCCCAGCCTGGGGGAGCACTCCGCCGGTATCGTCGCTCTCGACAGGCGCGAGCCGCCAGATGACGACGAGCCCGGCGCAACCGCCGTCTCCACCTCACGGAGGGTGAGGGATTCCCCGATCCGGCGCCTCTTAGCCAGACGCCAACCCAAATTTCCTCGTTGAGGATCTGTGTAGGATGAGCTTGGCTGAGGGTAAGATGCCGACAGAGAATTCCACCGCTCCCCCGTCCGGTGAGACACCGCCGCTACTCAATCCAGCCACTTCGATGCGTGCAACGATATCTCCATCAACATTCCCGTTTGGGCTAGACCCGGTTGCCCGGGCGTATGCTTCCTCTGTGAGCACTAACATGAGTGCTTACGAGGAACTCCCCGGGCACCATCTACGCTCCACTCTGGACCTTGTTGCATCCACGCCGGCTTCTGAGTATCTGGACTCTACGGAGACCCTGGAAACAGAGCCCCGTGTGACTGCTTCTCAACGTTGCAACCATGGAGGTGATTTGCAACGGTCTCACATTCCCCCATCATATTACTACTTCGGCGCCCCTGACTCTGACTCGGCTGACGACACCTACGATCCGACCCACGAGTGCTTCAACATCGACAAAGCCAGCACATCAGAATCGGAGGACGAGGAGCCGGTTGAAGGAAGGCACACGCCACCTCATGTCGAGCTCCCTGCCGAACGAGACGAGGCTCAATTCCTTGCGGATCAAGGAATGCAGCTCGAGCAAATTCGCGAGTTGCAGGATAGGCTCGACGAGGAATGAGAAAATCTGCACCTACTCCAACAAACCCTCGAGCATGAGCGTGCGGCACACACACTTGGCGGGAGAGCTCGCGAGAGGGCTCGCGACGTCAATCGTCGCATCGACGAGGACCGGGTGGTCGACCCCCCGGTTTTCTCTCGAGCCAGCCAGAACGTCGTCGTCGCCACCATGCTCCTCTGCAACATGCCCGAGCCGTCAAACCCCGACGCCCGTCGGGCTCGAGATGAAATCGAGAACTCCTCGAGACCGCTGCTATGTAGCAGGCCGAGAGCTCCGCCTCGAGGCGACGCGAGCCAGCCTCAGAGCGGCTCGTCGAGCCCTCACGACACGAGAGAGAGGCCTCGGTTCATCCCGAGCCTGCCCGGCAAAACAGGGCGGCGCCTGTCCCCGAGCACGTTGTCGACGAACACGAACCCCGAGACACCCGTGGCAACATCGTCGAGCGCCGCACGTGCAAACACGGTGACGGTGTGGCTCGAGGTTACCGTGTGCACAGAGGCGGGTGCTACGACAGCTTAGAAGATCGTAGCCCTTCACCCGAGCCTTCGGGCCCTCGGGTCTTCAGTAAGGCTATCCGCGAGACGGTGCTTCCGGCTCGGTTTTGCCCTCCCACGACTCTCACCAAGTACAACGGCGAGACCAAATCTGAACTTTGGCTCGCCGATTTCTGCTTGGCGTGTCAGCTGGGCGGGGCCACCGACGACCGGGTCATCATTCGACAACTCCCCCTGTTCCTCTCTGACACCGCCCGAGCCTGGCTCGAGGATCTCCCACCTCGACAGATCCACAACTGGGACGATCTCGTAAGGGTGTTCGAGGGAAACTTCAAGGGGACCTACATGCGCCTCGGCAACTCGTGGGACCTCCAGAGTTGCAAGCAGAAACTGGGTGAATCCCTCCAGGATTACATCCGGCGCTTCTCCAGGCAGCGCACCGAGCTCCCCAACATCACCGACTCTGACGTGATCATGGCCTTCCTCTCTGGAACCACCTGCAAGGAGTTGGTCCGAGAGTTGGGCCGTAACACCCCACTCACTGCCAATGGATTGATGGACATCATCACCAACTTTGCCGCCGGCGAGGAGGCAGTTGGTGCCATCTTTGGCGGTGACCAGGACAAAGGGAAACAAAAGGTTGATGATCCCACGGTCTCCAGCCGGGGCTCCAAGAGAAACAACCGAAGAAAGAAGAAGAGCCAGCAGGGCAAGCTCGAGGCCCCGGCCGACGAACTTGTCGCTGCTGTCGAGCGCAAGAAACCTCGAGGCCCCCCCGGTGGGGGCATCTTCGACAAAATGCTCAAAGAGCCGTGTCCCTACCACAAGGGTCCCACTAACCATAACCTCGAAGACTGTCACATGCTCCGCAGGTACTTTGAAGGCGTAGGCGTCAAGAAGGACGACAAGAAGGAAGATCCCAAGGGCGACGACAAGGATGCGGGGTTCCCCGAGATCCATGACTGCTTCATGATCTACGGAGGACCCTCGACCCGCCTCTCGACGCGCCAACGTAAACGAGAGCGGCGTGAGGTTTTCTCCGTGCAGCCGGCGGTCCCCCACTTCCTTGACTGGTCTGAGATGGCCATCACTTTCAACCGTAATGATCATCCTGACTACGTCCCCAATCCAGGAGTCTACCCGCTTGTTGTTGATCCCATCATCGCCAACACACGCCTCACCAAGGTGCTCATGGACGACGGAAGCAGCCTCAACATCATCTACGCTCAGACCCTCGACCTCCTGGGGATCGTGAGAACGCGTCTCCAACCCAGTGTCGGGGTTTCCACGGAGTTGTGCCAGGGAAACGGGTAGAACCTGTCAGACGGGTCGATCTGCTCGTCTGCTTTGGCACACCTTCCAACTTCAGGAAGGAGACTCTCACTTTCGAAGTGGTTGGATTCCGTGGAACGTACCATGCTATCCTTGGGCGCCCATGCTATGCTAGGTTCATGGCGGTCCCGAACTACACCTACCTCAAGCTCAAGATGCCAGGCCCAAACGGCGTCATCACTATAGGGCCCTCCTACGAACACGCCTACGAGTGCGACGTCGAGTGTGTCGAGCACGGCGAGGCCGTTTTGGAGTCGGCGACCTTGGCAGCGGACCTCGACGGTCTGGCCAACGAGATTCCCGACCCAAAGCGCCATGCCGGCAGCTTCGAGCCCACGAAGGACGTCAAGCTCGTGCCCCTCGACCCTACTGATCCCAAGGGAAAGGAGCTGAGCATCAGCGCCACCCTCGATCCCAAATAGGAAGCAGTGCTCGTCGACTTTCTCCACGTGAATATCGACATCTTTGCATGGAGTCCCTCAGATATGCTGGGCATACCCAGGGAAGTCGCCGAGCATGCCTTGGAGATCCGGGCCGGCTCCAAACCGGTGAAGCAACGCTTGCGCCGCTTCGACGAGGAGAAGCGCAAGGTCATCGGTGAGGAGATACACAAGCTGCTGGAGGCCGGATTCATCAAGGAGGTTTATCATCCCGAGTGGCTAGCTAATCCTGTATTAGTTAAGAAAAAGAGTGGGAAGTGGAGGATGTGTGTAGACTATACTAGTTTAAATAAAGCATGTCCAAAAGTTCCCTTTCCTTTACCACGCATTGATCAAATCGTTGATTCCACTGCGGGATGTGAAACTCTCTCATGCTTAGATGCATACTCCGGCTACCACCAGATTAAAATGAAAGAGTCCGACCAGCTCGTGACTTCATTCATTACCCCATTCGGCATGTATCGCTACATTACGATGCCCTTCGGTCTCCGGAACGTAGAGGCAACGTACCAGCGATGCATGCAGCACGCTTTTGGGGAACACATCGGACCAACCGTCGAGGCTTACGTCGATGACATCATTGTCAAGACCAAACAAGCCGACGATCTGGTAAACGACCTTGACGTTGCGTTCAAATGCCTCCGGGCAAAAAACATCAAGCTCAATCCTGAGAAATGCGTCTTTGGCGTTCCTCGAGGTATGCTTTTGGGGTTCATCGTGTCTAAGCGTGGCATCGAGGCCAACCCAGAAAAAATCACTGCGATAACCAAGATGGGCCCCATCCGAGATCTGAAGGGCGTACAAAGGATCACGGGCTGCTTGGCGGTGCTCAGTCGTTTCGTTTCGTGCCTCGGTGAAAAAGTGCTCCCTCTGTACCGCCTCCTGAAGAAATCGGAGCACTTTTCCTGGACCCTCGAGGCCGAAGAAGCTCTTGCAAAGCTCAAAGCTGCACTCTCTAGTTCACCGATCCTCGTCCCTCCGACCCTAGGAGAACCGCTCCTACTTTATGTCACCGTGACAACACAAGTAGTCAGCGCGGTCCTGGTTGTTGAGAGGGCCGAGGAAGCACATACCTTGCTCGTCCAGAGGCCGGTCTATTTCATTAGCGAGGTGCTCTCGGAAACCAAGGTACGATACCCACAAATCTAGAAGCTGCTATATGCCATCATCCTGACACGGCGCAAACTCCATCACTACTTCGAGGGTCACCCGGTAGCTGTGGTTTCTTCTTTCCCCTTGGGAGAGATAGCCCAGAACCGGGAAGCCTCGGGTAGAATTGCCAAGTGGGCAGTCGAGCTCATGGGCGAGACCCTATCCTATGCGCCGCGCAAAGCCATTAAATCGTAGGTATTAGCAGATTTCCTGGCAGAATGGACCGACACTCAACTCCCTCCTGTACAGCTCCAAGCCAAACTGTGGACCATGTACTTCGATGGGTCGTTGATGAAAATAGGAGCAGGCGTGGGTTTGCTCTTCATCTCGCCCCTCGGTGTTCACATGCGCTATGTCATCCGGCTTCATTTTCCTGCGTCAAATAACGTCACCGAATACGAGGCGCTCGTCACAGGCCTGAGAATCACCATCGAACTCAGGGTCCAACACCTTGACGTTTGAGGCGACTCCCAGCTCATGATCGACCAGGTCATGAAAAACTCAAGCTGCCGTGATCCCAAGATGGAAGCTTACTGCGAAGAAGTTTGGCGCCTTGAGAACAAGTTTCACGGCCTCGAGCTCAACCACATCGCACGCAGGTATAATGAGGCCGCCGATGAACTGGCGAAAATCACGTCCAATCGAACTACGGTTCCACCAGACGTTTTCGCAAAAGATCTCCAGCAGCCGTCCGTCGACCTCGGGTCAGAAGGAGGGGTCGACGGGCCATCGCTCGACCCCCCACCTGTGATAGAAGCCCCCTCGACCGAGGCTGAGACCATGTAGGTGGAAGGCTCGACCCCGCCACCCAACCCTGAGCCTGACTGGCGCATTCCGTACCTCGACCATCTCATCCGAGGGGACCTCCCCTCAGATAAGACCGAGGCTCGACGGATCGCTCGCCGGGCCAAAACCTTTGTGATCTTTAGCGACAGTAGGGAGCTGTACCGCCGCAGCCCTACTGGCGTCCTCCAACGTTGCATCACAAATGAGGAAGGCAGAGACCTGCTCGACGACCTACACTCGGGGGCTTGCGGTCACCACGCAGCGCCTCGAACCCTTGTCGGAAATGCTTTTCGACAAGGATTCTATTGGCCGACCGCGGTCTCCGACGCTGTTAAGCTAGTACGCTCCTGCAAAGGTTGCCAGTACTACGCGAGACAAACCCATCTTCCAGCACATGCCCTGCAAACCATTCCCATCACGTGGCCGTTTGCCGTTTGGGGGCTCAACCTTGTCGGACCTTTGAAAAGGACAACCGGTGGCTTCACCCACTTGCTCGTTGCCATCGACAAATTCTCCAAGTGGATCGAGGCCCGCCCTATCACCAGCATCAGGTCCGAGCAAGCTGTGCTCTTTTTCACCGACATCATCCACCGCTTTGGGGTTCCCAACTGTATCATCACGGACAATGGCACCCAGTTTACTGGTAAAAAGTTTCTAGATTTCTGTGACCACCACCACATCCGTGTGCTCTGGTCAGCCGTGGCTCATCCAAAGACGAATGGCCAAGTGGAACATGCCAACGGCATGGTCCTGCAAGGCCTGAAACCCAGAATCATTGACAAACTAAACAAACATGGGAAGAGATGGGCTGCCGAGCTCCCCTCGGTCCTATGGAGCCTAAGAACAACGCCGAGTCGAGCCATGGGGTTCACTCCGTTCTTCTTAGTCTATGGATCTGAGGCCATGCTCCCCACCGACATAGAACATGGGTCCCCAAGGCTAAAAGCCTACAACGAGAGAAATAACGACGCCGCAAGAGAGGACGCCCTCGACCAGCTCGAGGAAGCCCGAGATGTGGCTCTGTTACATTCTGCCAGGTACCAGCAAGGTCTCCGACACTACCACGACAGACACGTCCGCAGGCGCGACCTCAACGTTGGTGACCTGGTGCTACGACGAAACCAGAACACCAAGGGACGGCACAAGCTCACGCCCTCGTGGGAAGGACCATCATCATCGCAGAAGTACTAAAACCGGGCACCTACAAGCTATCCAACGAGAAGGGCGAAATCCTCACCAACGCTTGGAACATTGAACAGCTACGTCGCTTTTTCCCTTAAAAAGCCTCGAGGCTCTGTAATTTCTTTTAATATCATCAATAGAGAATACATCAATGTTCAAACTTTTATTTTACAAACAATGAGAAAGGATCGACTCTGCTCTCCCAGAATCGACCCTCCCTCGGGGGCTACAAGGTGGGAACCCCCAGTCCCCGAAAAAACTTGCACTCTTTTTCAAAGTTGAAGAACTACCTCTTAGGTCGACAACGCTACGAGAGCACCCTAAGGCCCAAAAGGGCTCTCGAGCCGCGAGATCACTTACGCCTCCGAGGCTACGGTACCTCCGCTCATCCCTCACGCCTAGGGGCGCGACCGCACGCTAAGTAGACCTAATGGCGGTTCATAACTTTGAAAAGGAGTACACCCCCCGTCGCTTAAATCAGGCTCTTACATGATCTGCGAGGCCGCAAGAGCACCCTAGAGTGCAAGGGCAGTCGAGCCGCGAGATCACTCACGCCCCCGAGGCTACGGTACCTCCGCTCACTCCCTTACGCTCAAAGGCGTGACGGCGTGCTAAGTAAAACATGCAAAAACGTGATTCAAGCAATAAGGGGAAGAAAAACTTAAATAACCAAGCGCAGGTTCACGTTCTGAGTTTCTAAGGCCTCCGAGGCCACCACGACCAAAATCCAAAACACTAACTTATTACACGGGCCTTTGTGCCCAGATTTGGCTCATAGGCCCTCGTCGTTGGCAGGCGGAACCACCTCGGCTTCGAAAAGCTTGGCCAGACGGCTTCCAGGCTCCTCGGTGGCTCCGATCAGGTCCAAGCAGGCGTCCTCGTTCTCCTCGTCCGTCCGGTCCGGGTCAGTGATGAAGCCGTCAGCAACAAGCTCCATGTCGAACATGAACCCAGACCGAACGACGGCCAGTGCTCTCTTCACGCCGTGATGGAGGCTGCCCCGTATCCTCTCCCGGACGAGGCGGCCCAGCGCCACCATCCGGCGGACGAAGGAGTTCCCCGGGGCGTCCTCCCCGGTGTCGGCGTCGGGCTCGACCCCCAGGCCGTCACACACGGAGGTGATCGCGCCCTGGAGCATCTGAGTCTGCTGGGTCTCGGCCTCGAGGAGGCTCTAGAAGGAGTTGGCTGCAGCCTGGGCCACCCGCTGCTCCCTCTCTAGCTCTGAAACACAATTAACTAAATTAGCACTAATACGGGGCCTCGACGCCAAGGCCGTAACACCCATACTTACCCTCGGTATGGGTCTGCATGCCCACGATCTCGTCATGGAGCCTCCCGCACGTCCTCTCGAGCCCTTGGAGAGCGCCGTCCCTGTCACGAACGGCCGCCCTCAACGTCTCAATCTCCTGGCGGGCGTTCAGAAGAGCCGCGTCCTTCTCCTGAACGGCTCTACTCAGCGCCGCGACCTCGTCCTTTAGGGCACCGAAGCGAGCGGTTACCTGCCCAATCTGGACATTGAGGGTGTCACGATGATGGCTGACTTGGGCGACGTCCTCCTTGAGCTCTTTCACCCGTGCCGACAGGGGCACGAGATCCTCATGGGCCTTAGCTGCCTCCTCCCGGGCCTTGGTCACATCTTCACGCACCACGGCCTCGGCCGCCCAGGCTTGCACCGCCTCCTCCTTGACCGCTGCGTAGGCGACACGCAACTCGGCCATCTCGGCACTCTGATCGGAAAGCCGTTTGTTGGCCTCCTCGACCAGAGCCCGTTGCCGGGCAAGCGCCGCCCACACGCCGCTCTCATTTCGAATGAAGAGTGACTTGCGGCGGGAGCGCTCCTTGAGCTCCTGATCACGGTTCGGAAAAACCAAAGAGGTTAAGAACCAAAAGAAAGGGGGACAGCAAAAGGATAGCAAAAGAACCAATAAGCCAAAACATACCTCTATGGCGTCCCGCATGCCTCGTGACACAGCCTCCGTCACCACACGAAGCGATCGATCTATGTGTCGACGGAGGCCCTCGAGGTATTCCCAGTGATGCACCTCGTCTCTGTCATTCAGGGCGAAGACGGGGTCCGCGCCGGGGTTGGAAGCGTCCCTGAACTCAAGGGACGGTCCCCCCAGCGCGGTATCTTCTCCTCCGCCCGTACTAGGGCCAGCGCGGTGAGGTCCGGCCACTCGGATGACGGTTCGGCCGGGGTGCTCTCCGGCCCTGCGGAAGGACCGGCCTGACCCGTAGCTCCGGCCTTACCAACCGCCGCCGAGGGACCAGCCTGGTCCACGGCCTCGACCCCCTCGACTCCCACCACCTGCTTCCCCTTGTCCAGGGGGAGTCATCGAGGGTGAGGTCGACCATGGCTGGCGTCGACCCTTCCGCCGGGGCTGGCCCCTCGATCGCCGGCACCTCCTCCTCTGGAACCACGGGCGGGGGCTCGATGACCCCACCCTCCACCGTAGCCGCCGACTCCACCGGCGGGTCTTGCTACGGCTGCAGCTCTCCTGGCTGCGCCGCCTCCTGTCTCGCCGCCGACAGGACCTCCTCCATGACCACATCCGCATCCGCCCGCTCCACGTCGCGGACGGATGCCTCGGCCGTTGCGGCCTCGACGGCAGCCTCGGCGGTCGACGACGTCCCGGCTCCACCCCGCCCGTGCTGGGCGCCGCCACCTCTGACGGTCCCAATCCCTATGTGGCGGGGTCGGAACCGGCGACCGCCGGGACGCCCGACTCCGCCTGGGCCGTCGCCTCCTGCTGCTTCAAGCGCTCCTTTGCGGCCTGAAGCCTCTGGACCCAGGCGGCATCGTCCGCCGCCGTCCGATTAATGACGACGGCGCTCGCCCGGAGCGATTTTGCGGGGGTCGGCCCCATCAGCTCCGCTTTGCGCTTGAGGCTGTGAAGCAAAAAGACGCATCAGAAACGGTACCAATAAAAAGCAACAAAGCGGAGCACGGATCCTTACCCGGAAAGGGGCACCAAGGGCCTCGACCCCGGCCGATCTGAACCCCCCGGCGCTGCCTGCGGCGGTCTCGCGGCCGGCCCCCCGGCGGGCCGGGTGCTCCTTGGAGCCCTGGCTGGAGGACCGCCTCGGGTCCTCTGCGCCTCCGAGGCCAGCTGGCCTCGGGTCCTCACGCCCGTCGGCGGCGCCGCCGATGACGACGCCGGCACTGCCACTCCAGCCGCCGGCTGAGCCTGCGGGGCCTGGACTGGCGGAGGTGGCCCCGTCGACCCCTCCTATGGGGTCCGGGATGGGGCGGCCCCTCCCATCGAGGGGCCCGCCTCCTTGCCCGCCTCTTCCTCCATCTCCTCCTCCACCACCTCGACCGACACCGACGCCCGGGAGGACGACCCCCCAACGGGCTCCAAGAGCGGACGAACGTCGAGGAGGTCCGCCAGGCCGGTCGCGGCGTCGTACCGCGACAGGGCATCGTCATCGTCCCCGTCGCTGTCATCATCGTCCTCCCCCGAGACCGTCTCGGAGGGAGACTCCGCGAGGGGAAGCCCGTCGAGGGCCTGCTGGCGCCGAAGCTTCTTCAGCGCCTCCTTCTCCTTGGCCTTGCGGATCTGCCGCTTCTTGGCAGTCTCCTTTGTCTGCTTCTTTTGGGACACATGCTGGCGTCGAGCCTCCCGGGCGGGCTGGTCCTCTCGGACTGGCGGCCGCATCTCCCGCCCCACAGACAAATCCTGCGCATCGGCCTCGACTAAATCAGAGGAATCCGAAAATAGACGAAACAGACAAACATGCTAGGTAATAACACTTACCAGAGGCTCGAACCCCTGGGTAGGTCGCATGGGCACCTTGTCGACCTCATCCGTCTTGAAGTTCCCCACCATCCGGTGCGCCCACCGGAGGACCTCCTCGAGGGTGAGGAACTCGTGCGACATCCGGCTCCCCTCCAGTGGCGCCTCTGGTGTCATCTGGTCGAGGCGGAGCCGACACTGGCACAACGGCATCACCCTGCGCCGGTGGAATGCCGTGGCCACCGCCACCGCTGTCAAGCCTCACAGACGGAGCTGCTGTAGCGCCGCTAGCAGCGGGTCCGGACGCGGCTTCTCGGCCTCCGCAACTCCGTAGGACCAGTTCTCCTCTCGGGCGACCAGTACCCGGCCGGTATACCTCGGCAACTGACTCTTGTCGTTGCGGAGGTAGAACCAGCCGTCGTGCCAGCCGCTGTTCAAGGAGATAAGGTGGGCCGGGATGTACTGATCTGTCTGACCAGACCTCACCTGCAGGACGCAGCACCCCACTCGAACTGCACACCGTAGCCCCTTCTCCCCCGCCTTCTTGGCGAAGAGCTCCGCCTTGAAGAGATGGAGCCACAGATTCCACTACGGCTCCATCCCCAGGTAGCCCTCACAGACCGCCACGAAGATGGCGGCCTGTGCGACGGCGTTAGGGGCGAGATGGTGCAGCTCCACCCGGTAGTAGTAGAGGAGCGCGCGCATGAAGGTGGTCGCCGACACGCCGAACCCCCGCTCGTGGAAACAGACGAAGCTAACCACGTATCCCTCGGGGGGTGTCGGCTCCCGGTGGTCGGGCGACGGCGCAATCCACTCCGGTCGTGACCGGCTCATCCTCGGCCGCAGCAATCCATCCTCGACCAGCTCCTCCAGCCTCCTCTCCGTCACCGAGGAGGCGGCCCAGTCATCGGCAGGGAGGATCTGACTCTTGCCTGCCATTGGCGCCGAGAAAAGCTGTGTGGACGGAGGGGGTGCGACGGCGGCGGCGCTGGATGAAGGCGGAGGGCGCAAGGGGCACAGAGAGCCGTCTAAGGCAAAGGCGGCAAGAACGCAAAGGGCCAGTAGGGGAGGCAGACCCCTAGGCTTTGTTTTTATAGCCCCGGCGACAGCCCAACGGCCGCACGAAAAGGTAGGAGCGGTTTCTCGCATTTAATGCTCTTACCTAACCGTTTCCCTGAATCGCGCAGGAGTTGGGCGCGTGGCCGTCCCCCACATCGTAACCGTACGCCACGTCGCCCACTACCGCGCTGATCTCGCCCTCTCTCCTAAAAAGACGCGCCCAGCTAACGGGCGGGCAGGATCCGCGGACGGATATTCCCAGATACCTGGTAAACGGGCTCCGAGCCCGCCATAAGTCCCGAGGGAGCGGAAGCTGGCCCTCGACCCGGGTTCGACAGCTACCCTCGAGCGACAGAGTTAGGGACGACCAGGGAAGCGCCCGTACATGGCCAGGGCTCGAGCCACGCTCTCGAGGCACCCCAAGACGTATTCGAGGCTGTAGGAGGAGGTCGACATAGGAATCCCCTCGAGGGAGGCACCGAGCCCTCGGATCCCGTCGCAGGGAATCGAGATCCACACGACCACTTCTTGGCATTCCTGAGAGCACCTCCGGGCCACTAGCCGACTCCTAACGACCGGAGCACGGACTCACACTCGAATTCCCCCGCTAGTAGCTCGCCGGAGATCGTCGGAACTCGCCCAAACAGGGGTAGTACGGCGTTCCCCACCCCTCCTCCTCCTTCCTAAAGGAGGAGCGTGAGGGTCGAACGACAAAAGACGGCCGGGACTCTGATCGACCTCGTGCGTACGAGGCTCGGGGGCTCGACCGCAACGAACCAAACTCAAAAAACAAAAAGGCACGGATCCCGCCACCACTAGAAACCATTCCCCAATAGAACACATAAAAGACCTCGGAGGAGTCTCAACACTCCACCGAGGCCTCGGGGGCTACACCCGGCGGGTGCGCTCGCGCGCCCCCACCGGCAAAAACCACGATGCTACGACTCCAGTTCATCAACTAACAAGCCTCTGGGAGAGTGATCACACACTCACCCAAAGGCTCGGGGGCTACTGTCGGTACCAACAGTATGGGGGTACCCACATCCAACGATAATAAAAAACAAAACGACTAAGCCACAGCAAAAGGCAGCCCGCCTCAACCGCATACCAGGTCCGTCTCGTACGAGGCCAGCTCGACGGAGTGCCTCGACCGCGCTCCGGCTCCGACTCGTACGAGGCACCCTCGACGGGAACGCCTCGACCGCGCCTCGTCTCGCACGACAGGGCACCTCGACCGCATTCCGACTCGCACGAGGCTCGTTCGCCCACCGGAAGAACTCCGACTCGCGTGACCCCGGGTCGGAGCGCTCGATCCCCTCACTTCACCTACCCCAGGACAAAAGTCAGAGCATTTAATGCGATTACCTGCTTCCACCTACCGACATGGCCGCAACCAGGATCACGTGGGAGCAACGCCGGTGTCAGTCCTCACTGTTTTACCGCCCATCCCGTGATGGGAGGTGAAACCTGTCACTATGCACACCTTACCGCGCACTGTTTATCGCCAGTCACCCTCGAGGAAGGATACGACAAGGCCCGTACTCCGTAATCTCGGGGATTCGACCTTATCCGTCCGGCCTCGACCCGGCCTCGACCCAGCCTCGACGCCCAGCACAGTTCGACAGGGAGGGAAGGCCGGCATGGCACGGTGCTCCGGGTCATTTCGCCGTCTCATCCCCGGCGTCACCATGGTGTTCAGGGATGGCCGGCCATTCCTGGGCATGTCGCCACAATCACCTTTACAGGGATCGACAAAACATCGCATAAAGGCTCCCCGGTGCCCCGGCCTCCTCTCACCCTATAAAAGGGCAGGCCAGGACCCTACAAAGGAACAACAGGCAAGACACCCGCCCAAAGCCCAGTACCAAACAATCCAAGACTCCCAACACAGAGATCAACATCTCATGCAATCATCCTTGTACTCTTTTTTCTCTCTTTGAGACTTGGGCTCGCCGTCCTCTCTCGCAAGCTTGTAACCCCTACGCAAGCACCTCGGTGCAAGGAAATACAAAACTCTTCTCCCCCGCTGGACGTAGGGCCTTTTTTTGCCCGAACCAGGATAAACCCCGTGTGTTCTCCTTGCATCACCATCCAGGTTAGCGATACGCAGCACTCACTCGTCGGTTTAGGACCCCCACGGGATCGAACACCGACACATTTCATAATGAATCTAATGGTATTTATTTGATATCATAAATATTGATATTTTTTTATCTATAATTAATTGAATTTGAGATACTAAATAATAACACTGTGCTAGAATTGCATGATTTCTTGACGGAGGGAGTACAAACGACGACGACGGGAATGCATGACAACGTTTAGGAAAGGCAGGAGGAAAAGCAGGCGTGTTGACTAGTTCGAATCTTGAAGCAGCCACAGCTGTAGGATAGGGGATGCGGGCGCTGGCCGTTGTGGAAAAACCGGGTTGGTAGCTGGGTCCTGACGTCCAGCCCGCGTATCTCGCGCGCGTCACCCATCACCTGTCCGCGCAGGCTAATGACAGTTCTCAACCCAGCAAAGAGATGTCGGGCCAGTTTAGATCTGAATTTTTTTTGCAAAATGGCATCGTAGCGCTTTTCGTTGTTATTTGACAATTAGTGTTCAATCATGGTCTAATTAGGTTTAAAAGATTCATCTCGTCCATTTCATCTAAACTGTGTAATTAGTTTTTTATTTTTTATCTATATTTAATGCTTTATGCATACGTTTAAAGATTCGATGTGACGGGAAATCTTGAAAAATTTGGCAAAATGAAGTGGAAACAGGCCTGTCATTAGAAAGGCTGACAGCGACGGCGGCCTTCCCCGGGGAAGATAAGACCAAGCAGCACGGGTACTCCCCGTGCTCTGCCTCAGTGCCTCGTGCCGTCGTGCTCCATACACACATGCATCCCATGCGTCGAATTACGCGTCTTTCGCCTCAGGTCCACACCATCGTGCCTTTGTGATTAGCGGGGGATCCTTAGTACTGTGTAGCGTGTGTGGTATTTTTTTTTCTGGAAAAGGATGGTAACCAGATAATTTTTTTTTTGCATATTGTAACGCTAAAAATGTCTTTTCATATAACAGTAAATTAATATTTTGGCTTTTCTTAATACATAACTTTTGCTATGTACTATACACACTATGTCAAAAACAATGTATTTATAAAAGACAAAATATTTTATAATTTGGAATGGAGGGAGTAGCATTGACATGTAGGGAAAGAAAAAATTTAAACTAATAAAAATAAAGGAAATGTATAGTTTTATTAGATGGCGTGTACCCCTCCGTCCCAAAATAAATATCGTTATGGTATCTATGCCGGTCAAACTTTTATAAGTTTGACTAGGTTTATAGAAAATATTAAGAGCATTTGTATCTCCAAATAAGTTTATTATGAAAATAGATTCAACGATCTATCTAATAATGTTAATTATGTGCTATAAATATTAATATTTTCTTATATATATTTTAATCCATGTTAAAAGCGTTTGAAGCGAGAACGACATTTACTTTTGGAATGGATGGAGGAAGTGATTTATAGCTTTTGATGGCATACTAGAATTCTCTCCGAGACCCCCTCGGAATATGGGGAATTTTTATGTTTTCTACATTTATGAAAAAAACTGATTTATGTGAAATTTTTGTATAATTTCTATGAAACTTCTGTGCTCTAAAAGGTGAAAAAGCCCTAAAATGAGAGGTGTTCTGAGTTCCGACAAAAAGTTGGTGCACAGTAGACATACTTTTTATTATGTTTCTTCCTCAAATAGTCAAGTTGGACGGACCACTGCCTGCAGCTGCCATACATGTTGTTTTGCGATGACAATTAAAGGTCAAAATGGTCAATCCAACATATGGAGAGAGCACGAGCGACAGCCGAGAGGGGCGGCTATCAGTCTGGCTTGATGGTACCTTTGTTGGTTATGAGTCATGATGGTAGGCGGTAGCTTTCTCTCGAGATGCCAATTTAATCGTTTCTTTGATTTTTGTCTGATCGTCGGACGCCAATTTAATCGTTATTTTGATTTTTGTCTGATCGTTGGCCCTTCATAGAACTGAGGGTGTCTATGACTATGAGTTATGACGATTAATTCTGACAGTTTAAATTACAGCAGCAGTAGGTCTTACCGACAGTCACACGTCATAATCTATCTATCTCTAGTAATAAAGAGGTAAAATTTCTGGCCACTGTCTACCCTATATGGATCTGCCCGCATTTTTTTTATTTGCTTCGGTTCCCTCCGCGTAGCTTTCTTTCTGGTACGATTTGGGTTCCCTCTGTAGCTTTGTTTTTGGTCCGATTTGTTTCCTCTTTTGTTATTACTTGCTCGGTCCTATTTGGTTCTGATATTTTTTCCTCTTCCATTGTTTTTTGATTTGGTTTTGATTTTTGTCTTTGTTTTTTCTTCTTATGTTGTTACGCTCGGTTTTGATTCAAAAAATTTTTGCGCTCGGTTTATGGTCTGATTTTTTCCTATCTCAATGCTCGTTGATTTTTCTTCTATATATAAGTGTCAAAAACAAATAATAATACAACATTATGGGACCTTCCAACAACTAACCCTTTACAAAGAAATAAAGATGTTCACCACTAAAATGTTGATGTAGTTTTGATTAGAAAGAAAACTTACTCTTATAAAATCTAGATCAGCTGATGGTCCAACTAATCGTACCATGAAATGAAATCTTGAGCAACCTAAATAAATATATTCTATAATCCACAGAGAGCTGACTCCCGTTATGGGCCCAAGGACGTAGACTCAGACAAGGAAGGAACGTGCACCGATTTCTCAGCCACACGCTACAATGGATAAATAAAGTTCCTTGGTTCCATTTCCACTCCATTTCACAAAGCGCGTCGCCTACCGTTTGTCCCTTGGTTTTGGGAGGGGCGGAGAGCGCATGCAATGCAATGCAATGCATGCATGATCTGAAAGCACCCTTGAAGGGTTTCTTCCTTCCTGTCCTCAGGCGAGCGGCGAACCTCCAAGTCTCTACAGTTTTGTAGCCATTCTCCAGGTACTGCACACCCTCTCTTGCTAGCTAGTGTGCCTTCGCTCGGTATGACGTTACGGTAACGGGCGGCAAGGCGGGGTACATTTATAGGGTGGTGAGCGAGTTGGAGAATGGAGCGCGGTGGCGGGCGAGAAGGTTCGACGAGCTCGAGAGGGTTCGAGGTTGTTGCAGATATAGGATTGCCGCACGGCTAAAGGCTAACGACCTGAAGGCGGGAGAAATCTCCCGAAGCATCTTAGTCGGCGTCCCTTTTGGGCTGGGCCAAGTCAGTGTTCCTTGTGGGCCGGGCCGGTCCACGGCGCGTGGCCCAGCACACATACCTCACCTTGCCATGGGCCTTGTTTCTAAAAAAACGTTGCCACCGTGCAAGGTAACGATTTTTTTAGTCATTGCATCAGAAGTTGAGAACAATTAAGGCCCTCTTCGGTTAGCTGGAAAAACGGCTGATGCTAATGCTGATTTATTGTGAGAGAAAAACACTGTTATTTTGCTGAAAAAGTACGGCTGATAAGTTCAAGCGAACATGGCATAAATGTTTCGTCCTATCAATAAATAGGTTTGTTCAAACTTCTAAGTCACACTCTTTTTACTGGAAAGACTAGCGCCTGAATGTTCAGACGGTTGCGCGAGTCCCGACGCCCGCGCTTGCTCCACCCTGGTCTCTCGGATTCGCGGGCCGCCCATGCCAGTTCTGCTTCCGCGCCCGTGTTAGGACCGCTCCACTGGCCACGCCGCCCGGATGACTCAGCCTCGTCTCTTCCACACCGGCGCCTCGCCCGCCTCTTCCACACCGCTGGAGAAGCCCGCCTCTTCTACGCCGCTCGGATGACTCTCCCGCCTATTCCACACCGGTGCTGCGCGCCCTGCGCCTCCTCTCCACATAGACGCCGCCATGGCTCCTGCGCTAGCTCTCTCTTCCTCACTCAACAAACCTACCAGATCAACTTTTGCAATACTCGGATGAAACAATTGCAGTATACGTCTGAAAACAGATGGAACATTTGGAACATATATTTGCAACATAGCCATTGCAACATATGCAACATCTAGATAAACACTTGCAACAGGCGTCTGCAACAGATGAAACATTTTGAACAAACTCTTGCAACATACGTGTATAACCATTGCAACATGTGCAACATCTGAAAACTACCATTGCAATATCCATATGAAACATACCTCTGAAACACTTCAAACATACGTTTTGCAACACAAGGAAGGCCGGGACCAGGCGATTCCAGGCATTGGGGTGGGAGCCAGCGGCAAGCGGCAGCGTGCCAGTGCCACCAACACCAGCACCAGCGGCGGCGCCCGAGCACCACCATCAGCAACAACTACTAGCACCGGCCTTGGCTCAGCCTGGCAAGCGGCGCGCGTGATGGGTGGGAGCAAGCGAGGCGGAGTGGGACGGGGGCGCATGGCGCGCCATGCGGGTTTAGGCGTGCGGCGCGTAGCGCAGGTGAGCGGCGCAGGTGGGTTAGTCCGTCTGGACGGACAGACGCCCATGGCGTATCGTTATCGTATCTCTGATGACTAAACTACTAACATGCATGTTAAGTTCGTATGAATTGAGAACAATTTTATTATGAATAGATCCGATTCATGATATATATACTTTCACAATATATAACTACTCCCTCTTCTAAATTTAAGCCGTTTTAGCTTTTCTAGATACAAAGCTATATATATATATATATATATATATATATATATATATATATATATATATATATATATATATATATGTGTGTGTGTGTGTGTGTGTATACACATAGCTTTTTTCATACATCTAAATATGCAGAGGAGCTTCCTAGTGTGGTTTAACCAACTCATGCGTATGGTTACTACACCTTTTCAGAGTTAACTTGGCACACACAAAAAAAAAAACAAAATTCTCAACAAAAGACCCCTGGGATCACCGGCTCAGAAAATTTATGCTTCCAAAGTGTGTGCTCTACGTATAACCCGACCTTGATAAGAAAATGTCAATTAAAAAAAATCACAGCGATTGTATCCTTATCTAAGAAATGGGAGAACAAAGGACCATGGTCAGATTTAATATAATTAGTGAATGCTTGATTGTGTGGATGACGTGTCCACGACTTGCTTCTAATTGACGTATTTTTCAGGCTCTTTTTTTCGTCCATCCATTTTTTTTTCATCCGTCTTTCTCTGACTACCTGTAGTTGAGAGTTTCTTCCGTCTAGACTTATATGACCCTAGATGGTTAAGACAAATATATCTCTCTAAGCCTGAATAAACTGAATAGGAATAGGAATCCTAATTCAAATATATACCTAATACTAAAGTGGCAAAATTTACATAAATCTCTCGGACATGGCAACAAGATCCAGGATCAGCATGTCAAGTCAGCCGGTCACGTGAAGGAAAAAGGAAATCAAAGAGTTTACATGCATCCACAGTGATAGAGTCCGAAGAGGATTAAATTTCCAAAATATATTGCTATATAAAATGCCAGAATGGAAAATGAAAAAAAGAGGTCATCCTCTCCTTTGGGAAGAAAGTGGAACCAATTTTCGTGGATGCTGCTTTTGCGTTTGTCCTTTCGGTTTGATTTATTTATGGATTGAATTACAAAGCTTTGTGGAGTAAGCTTTATGGCATCATAATAATATTATGGTTCGAAAATCCTTGTGTTTCGCGACAATTATAGGCCACAATTATATGGTAAATCTACACATTTCTTGCTTTGTCACATGCATGTTACTATCTCCATGTGCATGGCATATACTTGTTCCCTGGTTTGAAGAATAACTTGAAATGTAATGTTATTATCTCTATGTTCATGTATATAAAATCAAAGATGCACGAAACTTAAGAAGCGTAATGCAATATATATTGATTAACAGGTACTCCCTCCATTTCAAATTATAAGATTTTTTGACTTTTCTAGATATATTACTTTTACTATGCATTGTAATGTATACGTAAGTACATAGCAAAAGGCGTGAATCTAAAAAAAGCCAACATGTCTTATAATTTGGAATGGAGGGATCAGAGTACTACTAGAAAATAGTGTGGCTTTGCCTCACCCTTCCTCGATATACCAGTTGTAGGTTGGTGTTGATCCACAATATTTGCACGTTGATAATTGGACTGTTGAGTGTTGAATAGAATTAATCAATTGAACCAATTATTTTATACAAATGGTATGAAGTTAGTGATAAAAAATATTTTTTGGATCAATCAAAAGAATAAAAAGGAGAAGAAAATGCATCGAAGGATTGCATAATTATCTTTTCTTATAGTTCACTTGCTTTTTACTTAAATAGAAATTCTATTTGTTTTGATAAGCACCAATCAATTTAATTAGTAAGCATGTGAATAAGGCCAATATGTGGTTACATTTGATTCAAAGATAAATATATTTTTCTTGCTTATTTAATCCAAATAAGGTGCACCAAAAATGCATTACGTGATTATATGACAGCTTCAGGAAGTACAACCGTTTACTGGTCTGGGAACGGACAATTTTCTCAACATATTCATACACATTATCATTTTCTCCTTCCGTTTCCAATCGAAATGGAGCTGCAATCTGTACCAAGTTAGCAATCTCTTGTTTCATTAATAATAGTACCAGATGTTTTCAGTTGTCAGAAAAAAGGATCAAACACTGATTTTCAGGACCATTTCCTGAGTGTCCCTTATTCTATAACAGATTGACACAACCTGATAAACAGACTGTTTCTAGAATCTAAAATAGCTTCATTTGATATATCTGTTTTAACATGAGCAGTGCAAAATGGATTAGTATAAAAAATATGAGATGAAATGCAAGAGGTGATTTTTTAACTCAAATTGTATATTACTGAGCAAAAGAGGCAGATGTGGAAATAGCCTTTAAGAAGCTAAATTTGTTTCTTTAAAAATGAGGCAACAAGATTGTATTTGAGAAGTTAATTTGTGCTAAATATTATACAGAGGATATGTATTACCTTTTGCCTATCATGTAACGTTCCCTGTTAGTATAGAGACTTTGTTGGTATTCTTTTCCTTTTTTTTGCTTCTGAAAAGATGGTCAAGGGGGAAAAAAAGAAAATAAGTTGAGTATCCTGTGTAAGTACAAAACAGTGGCCTACAAATTATTAAATCACATTACATATTAAGCTAGTTAGCTTTTGTAGTGAGTTTGGCATTGAGCTTCTCGAGCAAATTGTGTCATAGATTTGAATTAGTTAGTATCCTGAGTTGTATGCATCATTATTCTGATATATAATTAGGACTGGGGTCATTTTCACTGAAAAGGAACAATTTCTTAGCCAGAGTAATAACATGTTTCACAGTCGTTGAGCTCTTGATCACAGAGAACATCATGCTGATACAGGAATTGGAACACTTGAAACTGAATGCAGCTTAACCATGTGTTTTGCTTAGAGAGTAGGATATCCTTTTCTACTTTCGCATTATGCATCTCAGTGACTGCCAAACCCAAAGAAGAAATATTTGTTGAAGCACCCTGGTATGTTTTGAGCAAAAGAGCATGATTTTCTAGTGGTTTGAATTCTCTAAAAGGCAAAATAGTGGCATGAGACTGACTTTTTTTTTTGTTGTATATTCAGAATTTACATTATATTTGAGTGCTAAATTTCCAAATAACTTACTAAATAGGATAGTTAAAAGAAGATTTTTGGACTCAACTTGTTTCTTGTTCTTTTATATACAGGTGGACAACTAATGATAGCCATAACTCCATAACCTTGTCTTATATAATACCAGACTGTATAATACCATGCATTCATATATTTGTAAGAAACTTGGAGCTCGTATAAAATTCTATAAAATATCAGTGTTGATTTCAATTGGCATGGAGAACATGCATATGCATTGAAATATCCAATAAAAAAGGAACTACAGAATTGAAACTTGCAAAAGAAACTGCAATAGACATCAAGCATGCCTCTTTTTTTTGGTAAAGTTACCTTGAACATGTATTGCATGTCTTTTGTCAACTGTGGCGTCTCCTTTGCTGTTTGCTCGGAGGACTTACCGTCTAGTACATGGAATGGAAGAGTAAGAGAAAATGGGTAAAAAATGAGAAGCTAGAGCTAGTACATGGGAAAAAGGAAAGCCACGGACAAATGAAAGGAGTGCCTAGCAGAAGTTGCATAGCCGACGAGACCCACCGTCTGCTCATTTTGTTGAACACATTGCGGGCAATGAGTCTAGCAGCTGATCCATTCTGTGATCTGGCGATTGAGGCGAGCATTTGGCCACTGCGGCATAGATCCGTGACGCCTGATAGGGCTGATCTCGAGCATCAACACCGGAGAGGGCCAAGCTCGAGGCACGCGTGTGCCACGGCAGTGCGGCGACGTCGGGGCCATGAGTGTGCGCCCGGGCACCGCCACTGGCGTGAGGCCCATCAGCTTGGTCCACCTCTGGCGTGGATGCCAGTGCCACGGTACTAGTCGTGAATAAAGCAAGAGATCCTAGAGGAGGGAGGAGCGCGAGATCCCGAGAAGAGGAAGGAGCGTGGCGAGCGGACTGGAGGAGGGTGAGGGCAGCTAGCAGATCGAGGATGCTAACGCTAGTAAGAGGAAAGAGAGAGAGGTCGAGAAGAGGGGACGATGGCGGGCAGCTGGAGAAGGGAGGCACGCGCGGCGCGGCTGGTGGTCCGTGGACGGCGATGTCGGTGCGGCAGAAAGAGCGGCGGCCGGGAGACGGAGGGGATCAGCGCGGGTTCACGACGATTCGCGAGAACATCCGAGGGCGACGGACCCGCTATGACACAGATCGAATGGTCCAGCTCGCGTCCTCGTTAGATCCAACGGTTAGCGGGCTAAGGCGACGTGGCCTTATCGGGCGCCCGCGGTTTGGGTGCAGGATTCCTAAGAGAAGATATGCATGCAATGCACCACAGTTAAAACAAATCCCTGTTGTATTTAGGATGAGATCCACGCATTAGTTTATTGCTCAATCAAGTTTGCACTAGTGCAAGCAAAACATTAGCATTATCATGCTCGCACACATACATGCTTAATTATAAAACCAAAGGAACAAAGCACAAACCCCTCAAGTAGTGAGTGTCGGATGCACTACAACTTCGTCCTAATCGGAACTTTACCGCCCAAACCACAGCTTCAAAAGCTAAACTCCCCTCATCAAACATCTCACTAATTTCCCCGGTGTAATTAATCCAATCCCCATTTGGCACTCATTAGTGGAACAATCTCCCATGGCCATCCATCTCCTCTCCACTTCTTTTCCCCACCAGTGTTATTGCCTTTAATTGTCCGGCAGTTAGTTTAAGACGCTGGTGCATCTAAAAGGACCCCAAATTGCACTAGTTTGTTTGCAAATATTTATCTTTGCTAGAGTGCAAATACCTTGACGAAAAGTTTTTTTTTCCCTTATGGACCCTTCGTTGTGCAGCAAAAAGGAATTGCCGTTTGTGTCTTTTATGAATTGAGCTGCTTTGCCATGGAAGGAAATGCTAACGAGCTGGATTTAGCATTGTTATATGATTGTTTATGACGACCCATGATAATGTTTAACCATGCAGGGAAGGCCCAAGAATATTTGGGATATAATGTTTAACCATGCAGGGAAGGCCCAAGAATATTTGGGACATAGTTTTGATGAAAAGTGTTGTGTGACTTTTTACTATCTAGTTTTATATGACACGCAAGTGGCACAAAGATTGAGTTGTTTACGATTACTGATAGTCCTGAGGTTGTTTGGAACACAAAAAGCTCCATAGGAATCACATTGGAATTCTCGTAGAAATTAGTTCAATTTCACATGAAAAAATATAAGAACAAAGAAAAATTCCTACATTCTAAACAAGCCCGTAACTCGGTAATGCTTGAGTCAAGATGTCCGTCCGCGTCGGACCCTCCTTGACGGGCCTGCATGCTACCACTACTGGCCCAACAGGCCTGTGTACTCTATACGCTCCTCATCTCTCAAGAAAATATTCCCCACTCCGCTCTCCTATCACGTCCTTCACCGTGCGAGGCCACGACTACACTCCACGACCATGTTTCGATGCGCCTCCCACATGCCTTCCTCTCCACCGCACCTCCCACCGGCCTTCATCTCCGTCGCCATGCGCCCCCACCACCGCGGCGTGCTCCCCCATGACCGCACAACCAATGTCGCCTCGCCGCATGAGGTCGCACCCACCCGATTGCTGCTGTCGCCTCCACCGCAGGCACCGCTAGTCTGGGGCACCGCACATGCCCTATCGCCAGGGCTGCGCAGCCACCCGCCCGCTGCCATCCACCATCTCCACCACGACCGCACAGCCAGATCCCGCCGTGTAGTGCTCCGCCCGCCTGCCTGCTAGGTCTTGCTGAAAGCGTATGTTGCAAGCGTATTTTCAAGTGTTTCAGTGGTATGTTGCAAGTGTTTTAGAGGGATGTTGCAAAAGTAGATCGGGATGTTGCACATGTTACAGTGATTGTACACTTATGTTACAAAGGTCTCTTACCAATATTTCATCTGTGTTTTTGGATGTATGTTGCAAGTGTGTTTATATGGATGTTGCATATGTTTCACACATATGTTGCAAGTGTTTTATCTGGATATTGCGTATGTTTGCAATGATTTTCAAGTGTTTTCAGGAGCTTTTTTCAAGTGTTTCAGAAGGATGTTTCAAGTGTTTTATTTGTCTTCTTTTGTATGTTGCAAGTGTTGCATCTGGATATTTTTCAAAAGCAGATCGAGCGAGTGTAATGGGTCTCCATCTGGATGGTGTGGATGAGATTTTCGGCAGTGTTTCTCAACTCTGCGGTGATTAGTGGCGGCGAGTAGACCACACCCTATAGCAGCGGTCAACAGCGGCTTGAGGCAGCTCTCAGGCAGGTGCCTCCGGCGAGCGGGCCCTGCATGGGGCGCGTGAAATGGCGTGGAAGTGGACTGCAGGTGCGGGCGTCGGCACGCCCCATCTATCCGGATGTCCGGGTGTTAGTAGTTCCCTATATGGTTTGAAGGCTTCTCTCATGTCTGCCAAAAAGCCTATGGCATACTCCTTCCGGTGATAAATACTTAAAATATTTAATTTGCTAACATAAAGACATATATGTAGATGTGTCTCAAAAATATGCTTATAATCATATAGAATTTTTTCAATATTATGAATGTATGTAATGAAACATGTTGGTCAGTGGTGCAGCACCTTTTTTTCCTGATGACAGGAGTATAACACATACCAACATGAGTATTTGGCTAGTACAAAAGCCAACTGACGTACGTCAGCATATGCAACTTGAGAAGTGTTTTTAGGTACTCCCTCTATAATGACCCAAGTTACCATGCCCGTCGAACTCATGGACCGTCCGTCAGCCTAACAGACAACAGAAACAAATGCAACAGAGAATACTCAAACACTAATGGAACCTTCCGATAGCATACAACTCTTGACACAGCACATTCATCAACTACAGACTGATTGACGGAGCAACCACAAGATCCACGGACCATCCGATGAGATCTCGATGACACAGTGATCCAACAATGCCTGTTCAACAAAATCCAAAGATTCAACTAATGCTAACGTCTACAAACTTGCATAAACATACTCCTAACCATGCTTTACAAGATCCCCAAGTCGAATTTGGAAGAACCCTAGCCATTGTGTAGATCAAGCAAACCCTAGCTTTTAAGCCTTGGTAAAAAGGGAAAGGCAAAAGGGGAAAGCACTCACTCGGTACCTCGCATCTTGGAAACCACCTAGAAGTGCACGAGATCGAGGGAATCGATGGAGAAGCATCCAAAGGGTTGTCGTCGCGGAGTGGGCGGCAGCGCGGGCGCGTGTGCGTGGGGGACTGGTGGGTGGAGAAAAGAAAAGGACTTATCCAGGAAACTGTCGGCCTATATATAGCCAAAATCTATCGGACCGCCCGCGAGAACGGCGGAACGTACGTCAAGTCATTAAGCCCGACAATTGGAGTTAGATTCAGCAGTACACCGAACAAACCGTAACAACGACCGAATCATCCGTCAGAGCGAGTAAAGCAGTGAGAACCCCAAGGATTGAGACCTACTGGGAAGGGAAGAAAGGATTCTAGAGAAAAGATTTTGTGGAAGATTTCAAGCAACCCCTTGACAAGCTCAAAGACGAGCTTGAATTCAAGTGGGGGAGAGTTGTAACGACCCAAGTTACCATGCGCCATAAGCTCTCATTTGGGTCACTCAAGTTCTTGTTGGATGGAATCTCCTAATGATCTCAAGCAGGTAACCTTAAGCTTCAAGTTGGACCCAAGAGTCATGAGATCAGGTTCCTAAGCTTGGTTGAGCAAAACTAGGGACTATCGGACAATCCGACACTTGTATCAGATCGTCTGATAAAGATGCAGTGACAGCAGATGGAGTAGGAAGTGAATTGTAATTCACTATGGGGCATGGCCCATAAGTCAGCACGAGTGGGAGATATTTCCCAACCCTAGATCCTCAGCTTCACTTATCCTCTCCTCATTTCCCTCATACACACTCTCTCTCTGGAAGGAAGAACAAGAGAGGGAAAGGATGAACTAGAGTGAGAAATAAGAAGAGAAGAAGATGGAGAAGAGAGTCAAGATACTAGAAGGTAGCAAGATCATCCGCCAAGCACTTGAGCTTCAAGGATCTCTCACCTCATGGTTAGCTCAAGAGCTCTCTCCTCTCCTTATCTTGAGATCAATCCTCCAACCCTAATCTAAGTGTCCTCTCTTGCATGGATGGATCTTGAGGATGGATTGATGGAAAAGAACTCCAAGAGTAAGGATCAAGTATGCCATTCCTCTATCTCTCTTTATCTCTAGGATTTCTCTTGGTTAAGGAATCACTAGTTACACTAGTTGACCTAGTCACCTTGAGTCTAGCTAAGTCACCTAAGCTACCATAGGAATACCCAGCACATGCATGCAAGCCTTTACCAAAGATCTAGGTGTGGAACCCTGAACTCTCACCCAAGAACCCAAGAGCATAGGTTCTGTCGCCCAATTGACGGAGTGTCCGTCGGTAGGATGGAGTGTCCGCCAAACCCGAAGTATAGTCATCAGCAACCTAAGTTCCTTGCTAAGCGAGAATATCGGAGCGTCCATCATCACGACGGAGTGTCCGATGAATTATAATGAACCAATAACCTGAGAACCCGAGAGTACCTCGCTCCTATCGGATCGCCTGTCACTCACGTCGGGGCATCCGATGATTTATAGGTGCAGAGTAACCTAGTAATCCGAGAGTGCCCAATTCCTATCAGAGTCTCCGTGATTCCCACGGAGCATCCGCCAAGCAATACAGAGCCAACCCAGAGGCAACCTGTCTCAGCACCCGGTACAGCGGAGCGTCTATCAGTAGGACGGAGTGTCCGACTATCACAGTGATCAGGAAGGTTAGTCAGCTAGTGCACTCAACAAGTCACAAAGATTAGATTATACCCTATAGCAGTAGATGTCTCCCAAGACCCAAGTAGAACCCCTAGTTTCCTTATCTCTCGTGCGATCCTCTCCAACCTTGCAATCTCTCCTTTCAGGCTTGGATGTCTCGTTTCATGAGGATCATGTGTGAGTCCTCGTAATGTGGTGTCGTCAGGATCGGTGGCACTATCAGGCAGGCACCCCACTATTATAAATCCTACTTTGGATAAGTATCGAGTTGCATTATGAGTTATGCATTGCATGTAGACTGGGATAAGAATCACTCTTACACTACACCTAGAGTAGTCTAATATTCTGTAGAAGCCTTTCATCTAAACAATGGGAATGGGAGGCTTAATGCTTATTGCTTAGTTGCTAGGCAACGGTAGAAGTCGAGCATGAGAAGGGAACTCATACTCGCGCGTGTAGGATGCTACACCTGTATAATTAACTACTAAAACCAATGAGGGTACAACTTGACTTACCTAACTAATTTGGCTAAGGACTAAGGACCCTAATAAGGTAATCTTGACGATCACTTGGATATCTTGCTCATGCAAGGGGTAGGTCATCGTGAGTGTGGGATCTCAAACGACGTAGCTCGTGGAGCAGTAAGGACTGTGTATTGGGATACGTAAGTCTGAGTAACCACCCGTACAGACCACATGTCACGGATGGGGTCAACAAGCCAAGTAACTAGTTGCGACCTGTTTATCCGTGAAACTGGCAAGGGGGGTGGCGTCGGCCGGGAATATCTGGGACATTGACCGGGAACCCGCTCGAACCTTTCATGTGACACTTGGGCCAGATTAGGGAAAGGTTGGAAGGCGTGAGGCAACCCTTACTCGAGCACAGATATGGAGGTTAGTCCTGACTTCTGTGTGGATACAGCTGTACACCTCTGTAGAGTACTGAAAGCCTGGAGTCCTTCGGGATGGATCTTTTGGTTGTTCCTACTTTCTATACCCATGGTAGCGTTGATGATGGTTATGAGCACTTTGGCTATATGATGAACACCTTTACTTTTATGTCGAGCATAGCATGGCACGTTTTCAATAAACATCATTGCTTTCTGCACTTATACAAATACCTTATAACTATCCCGTGCATCCACCAAATACTATGTGTTGGAATTAAGTTCTGCGAGTACGCAATGTACTCATGGTGCAGCCGTTAAGTTGTTATGCAGGTACGTCGTAGACGGTGTGGAGCGATAGCTCAACTCCCGCTGCATAGTAGCACTTGGAATGGGCGTGACTCCAAGCGTGTTAACTCCGAATTCCTTGATGGAGCGACTACGAGCGTGAACCCTAGTTGGAGTAGAGACCGCGTTCGTTGGGTGGACCGGAATATAAGGCTTGTAATAGAAAGTCTGATTACTTTGTATATAACTATAATAGTTGAGTTCCATTCATTAGTTCGATGTTGAATTAACAATTGGAATACTATGTGCCACTCAACCTGATTCTGAAGAGGAGTTGCTTAGTGCGCTCCTAGGGGCCTTGATGTTGTTCATTCGACAACCCCCGTCGGCTTCGATATCGGTTCCTGTTAGGACGGGTATCGGGGAGCGACACCCTCCGTCCCAGAAAAAATACAATTTTTATTTTTCAAAGAGTCAAATGATTTAAATTTTGATCAAAATTATATAAAAATAGTAATATTTATTGTACAAAATAAATATTATTAAATTAATTATAAAATATATTTTGATAATGAATTTATTTGGAGATATAAATGTTAATATTATTTACTATAGATTTGATCAAACTTAAGCTAGTTTGACTATGTCGTTTTGGGACGGAGGGAGTACAATCTAGTTTATCATTTAGCTATTTCGGGCTGATAATGTAAAGAGCAGTAGAGGTCGACCTAAATTGACTTGGGACGAGTCCGTTAAGAGAGACTTTAAGGAGTGGAATATCTCCAAGGATTTAGCTATGGACAGGAGCGCTTAGAGACTAGCAATCAACGTGTCTGAATCGTGACCTCTTTCTGTCTTATGCCCTTTATATCCCTTTATGTGTCTCCCTGTTTCTCGTCTCTTTTGAGTTTCATCTCTAACCTACCTCAATTTGCTTGGGATAAAAGACTATGTTGTTGCTGTTGTAGAAGTTAAATGCCCTAATACACGCTTCTTACACACACAGGGCAGAAACACTAACACAGTATAAAAAAAAGCTACTTATTTAGCCAAACTCATCATCTTTTGCGTTTGTGAACATATGAGCTATATCATCCTACTAGCAAAAAAAAAAGAAGAAGGAGAGTGAGAGCGCGAGCGAGAGAGAGTTATCGGAAGGTTAATTTGGACTTCTAGTCAGCCTTCTAATTTGATATATCCATTCATGTGTCAACGTAAAAGGTCAGGTTAGTGAGAGCACTACGCTAATGGGCTCATCCTGTGGTGTCACTACTCACTACCACCTTTAATTTGGACCTCTTCCTTAATCTTGTGTGGCCAAAGAGGGGCTCACGGGCATCACCGGAGGTACTCTGAGCTCTGAAGACGACACGCAGGATGCGCACTAGCAACTAGCAAGATACCCTGACAGCGACTGACCTACCCCTTTGATTGAGCTTTGACCAGTTTGTTACCGACCGGAAACTGCCCTAGCTAGATGCTGAATCTGTCCTCAAAATTCAGTTGGAACTTTGCTGGTTCTTCGTTTAGGCCGTGTTTAGTTCGGCCGAATCGGGAGGTGCCGATTTTACACAGTGCAAAATTCCGCACTATAGCATTTCGTTTGTATTTGTAAATTTTTGTCCAAACATTGATTAATTAGGCTCAAAATGTTCGTCTCGTAAAGTACAACAAAACTGTGCAATTAGTTTTTATTTCATCTATATTTAGTACTCCATGTGTCAGCATTTTGATGTGACGGAGAATCTTCTTTTTGCATAGTGAAATTTAGGGTGAAATCTGGTATCTAAACAAGGCCTTAATTTGTTGCAGCTAGCTAGCCCACAGGCCACAGATGATGAGTTTGGCTGAGTTCCAGTATGTCAGTTAGGCAAATTTCGCATTAACTGTTGCTAGTTTGGTCGCCGCCAAATTTGTTCATGGGAATTCGGGCCTCGTTTAGATGGGTGAATTGGGGGAGAAAAACACTGTATCAGAATTCCTGTAGCATTTCGTTTGTATTTGGTAAAAATTATCCAAATTTTGACTAACTAGACTTAAAATGTTCGTCTCGCAAAGTACAACAAAACTGTGTAATTAGTTTTTGATTTCATCAACATTTAGTACTCCATGCATTTGCCGACATTTTGATGTGACGGAGAATCTTCTTTTTACATAGTCGAATTTGGGGGGAGAATAGAGGAACTAAACAAGGCCTCGGCAATGCCTCGATCAAAAAGTACACGGCGCTGTTTGGAACGCACGAGTCATGTCAATTCCGGCGATTTTCCCGTGTCCCAAATAAACGATGCCGCCTGAGATCCAAACGGACTGCCGGATTCCTGATGCACGCTGCTGCCTGCAAAAAGAAGTAAGCTGCTCGAAATCAGCTGATGATCCCTGCAGCAGCAGCCAGCAGGATATGGATATTTGACTTGTCCTTGCGCTGCAATGCAGATAAAGCCTAGATAAAGTGACTTTGGCTGCATGCATGATGCATAAAGTTTTGAGATGGCCATTGCAGTGCTGCAGCAAGCAGCAACAACCATCAACTGTGGGCATGTCAAATGGGAAAAATATGTAGCTGCCTATACAAGTATATACAAAGTGATGGCATACATCGCACAAGCAAACTTGAATTTAATTTCTGCAACGCAAGTTGTAGCAATAAGAGATATACGGCACATTCAGCAAAAGGGCCTAGCTAGCGATACTCACACGGTAGTCGAGCTTCAAGGAAGGACACTTGAGCTTTTAAAATGACAGTCTGAGAAACTGCACCGGCCGGAGGAAGAGGACTGGAAAAAGGGGGCCTGCCGCCGGTTGGCGCCTGATGAGTGCGCCATGCCATGCCATGGGCTGCAGGGGTTTTTAAGCGTTTTATTTAAAGGTGAGGAGATGAGGTGACGAGAGACGACATGTGCTGCAACTGGAGTGTGGTGTCTCCCGGTCCCGGCCGGCGGCCATCCCCAGCCCCCAACAAACCTTGTGCCGAATGCTGGTGGCTGGCTAGTGCCGTCTGTCGTCCGTGCAGCCCCCAATGACCCAACTGCCAGTTGCTCCTTGCGCAAACGTTATTAACAACCACAAGTGGCAGGGCCACATTCACACGGCCATATATATATATATGCGCTGTGTGTGTGGCATTCTGGACTTGCATGGCACTGCACAGAGAAACGCGAAAACGGTGAGTGTAGAGAGAGCGAGCGTGTGCTAGAGAAACAGAGTGCGAGCAAGAGGAGGCATCACGGAGAGAGATGTCTGCAGAGTATGAGCTGAATGAGATAGATGCTGCGGACACCTTGCATGGCTCTGTGGGGAGCAGGCTCTCCCTGTTTGCGAGGGAGCTCAAGTCGAGGAGAAGCAGCTGGCACAACAGCAGCGCCCTGAGGCTTCCACAAAACTGCTGCTATGGCACCTTCGTCATTCACCCTAACGGAAGGTAAGTCACAGATTAAGAATTTCTCTCATTCTCTCATCTCATCCGTTCAGTTCAGCTGATGATGATGCTAGGTAGATAGGTAGCAAAAGACGAAGCTGCCGATGCATGCAGAGGCAAGTCTCTAATTGCACGTATATTGAGCAGCTAGCCAATCAGAGAACGAAATTGTGCATGGAATGGGATGTTCCTGATTAAGACAGGAATCATGCAGTGGAGGGTAGCTGGCTAGCTCCCTACCGTCGTTGCATATCACTTTCATTCAGACGTACTCGTCCAATGATGCCAGTGTTCTTGATATATTAGCTGCCTGATCTCTACTTTCTCTATGTGCTGCACACAGGTGGTACAGGATCTGGTCGAGCGCGATGTTCCTGTGGTCCATCTACTCCACCTTCTTCACCCCCTTCGAGTTCGGCTTCTTCCGGGGCCTCCCGGAGCACCTGCTGGACCTCGAGTGCGTGCAGCTCCTCTTCCTCGCCGACGTCGCCGTCCACTTCGTCCTCGCCTACAGGGACGCCCACACCTACCGGATGGTGTACGACAAGCGCAAGATCGCGCTGCGGTGAGGCAGGCCGGCTGGATGATTGAGCTCGGGCACCGTTCTCTCTTTCTGACAGTGCCTTTGAATTTCTGATTTCTGGTGTTCTTGCATTGCAGCTACATCAAAGGAAGCTTCGCTCTTGACATCCTCGGCTGCTTCCCATGGGACTTCATATACAAGGCGACGGGGAGGACGGAGATGGTGAGGTGCCTGGTGTGGCTCCGCCTGTACAGGGCCCGCAACATCCTGGCCTTCTTCAAGCGGATGGAGAAGGACATCCGCATCAGCTACCTCTTCACGCGGATCGTGAAGCTCATCACCGTCGAGCTCCACTTCACGCACACCGCCGCCTGCGTCTTCTACTACCTGGCCACCACGCTGCCGCCGGCGCGCGAGGGCGGCACCTGGATCGGCAGCCTCACGCTGGGGGACACCAGGTACATCAGCTTCAGGGAGATGGACCTGCTCACCCGCTACGTCACCTCGCTCTACCTCGCCATCGTCACCATGGCCACGGTCGGTTACGGCGATGTCCATGCGGTGAACCCGAGGGAGATGGCGTTCACCGTGGTGTACATCTCCTTCAGCATCCTCCTCAGCGCGTATCTGATCGGCAACATGACAGCGCTCATCGTGAAGGGGTCGAAGACTGAGAGGTTCCGGGACAAGATGACCGACCTCATCAGGTACATGAACAGGAACAAGCTGGGCGCCGGTATCAGGTCACAGGTGAAGGATCACCTGCTGCTGCAGTACGAGAGCAGCTACACCAGGGACAGAGTCGTCGACAACATCCCGGTCGCTGTCCGATCCAAGGTATCTATCCACTCTTCCTCAGTCTTCACACCAGAAGTATATATGGCCAAGAGAGCAGCTTCTTCATTTGAAAATGTTGTGTGCATGCACAGTTAAGATTATATATATATGAACTTGCATTTTGTTTTGCAGATGTCCCAGACACTGTATCTGGACATGGTTTCAAGAGTGCACCTGTTCAGAGGATGCTCAGAAGACTTCCTTAGCCAGATTGTAAGATTTATTTGCAGATGTAGCAGAGCTTCTTTCATTTGTAATACAACTAGAACACGCATAGCATTCATTCAAATCATTACATGATCCTTTCAGGTGGTAAAGTTACATGAAGAATTCTTCCTCCCTGGGGAGGTTATTTTAGAGCAAGGCACTGTGGTGGATCAAATTTATATTGTGGCACACGGATGCTTGGTATGATTTGTCAGGAGAAAATTTACACCCATAATTCTATTGTTCATTTTTCAAGAAAAAAATACATAAATTATGAGAAAACAGAGAGCTGTATCACTGCATGAGCACAGACAACTAACCTTCAGTCATCCTATCCTGTTTGTGGCTGTTGCAGGAAGAGGTAGCCACTGGAGAAGGTGGGCCAGAGGAGATCATCTCAGAGCTCCTGCCCTACGACATCGTCGGCGATGTCTCCGTAGTCTGCAACGTTCCACAGCCACACACAGTCAGGGTCTGTGAGCTTTGTAGCCTCCTGAGAATCGACAAGCAGTCCCTGACCAGCATCCTGCAGATTTACTTCAAGGATAGCCGTCAAATCTTGAGCAACCTGCTCAAGGTAAGCATGCCAATCAAAGAGAGTAATGTTTTCGCAGCCCGAGCCAAAATTTAGCTGAAAAGTTTTTTTTTCTGTAGGGGAGAGCCACCGAGTCCAAAGGGAAGCAGTTGGAATCAGATATCACGTACCTGATATCAAGGCAAGAAGCAGAGCTGGTCCTTGGAGTGAACAATGCCGCTTACCATGGAGATTTGTTCCGTCTGAAAGGACTGATCAGTGCAGGAGCAGATCCGAGTAAACCTGATCACGATGGAAGGACTGCGCTGGTATGTGAATGTGACCTCTCTCATACAGTATTACTATTCAGACTTCAGAAGTTCATTTTCACTGGAAAAATTGCAACATGAAGCACATTTCCCTTTGTGAAAATATGAAATATGGGCTGGCTAGCAACTAGCAAAGCTTAAATTACTTCCTTCTTTTGTGAATACAACCAAGTGTAAAAACATATGTAACTTTAGATTTACGAAAATCTATCCTTACAGCATGTTGCTGCGTTAAGAGGATATGAAGATATCGTCAGGTTCCTAATTCAGCGAGGAGCCAATGTCAACAGCATAGGTATGCAGGAAAAATGTTCATTGCAATCATAAATATATACATGCTTTGATAAACAACCGTACCTGAAACTACTGATCTGAAACTGCAGATAAGTTTGGGAATTCACCGTTGCTGCTAGCACTGAAAACAGGCCATGAGAGGATCACCTCTCTCCTAGTGAAGCACGGTGCAGCCCTGAACCTAGAGGATGCCGGAGGGTTCCTGTGCAGGGTCGTCACGGACGGCAAGATCGACCTGCTCAAGAGGCTGCTCAGGTTCGGCGTCGACCCCAACTGCAAGAACTACGATCAGAGGACGCCGCTTCACGTCGCCGCTGCCGAGGGCCTGCACCTCGTCGCCAGCATGCTCGTAGACTTCGGAGCAGACGTTCTGGCCAAAGACAGGTGCGTAGCAGTATTATGCATGAATCTCACACGAGTTTCAGAGGAAGCCACCATATGATTCCCATAGAAAATCTGAGAGGTTTTTTTTTCCTTCTTTGCGAAATGGGATGCATTCTTTGACGCAGTGGCGTGGCTGCATGCAGGTGGGGAAACACGCCGCTGGACGAAGGGCCGAGATGCAGCAGCAGACCACTGGTCAGGATTCTAGAGCAGGCTAGGACTGTTGCAGTCACGCAGTGATCAAGCTTATGCCATGATCCAGAAATCTTCTTTCTGTGTTCATGTGGGAACAGCTCGCAATGAAATATTCTTTCTTCGGTGACGAAATCATCCATCTCCAAATGCATGTCTCGAATTCTCTGTAGCCGAAAACAGCAGCGGAAATAACGGTTTGCATCGAAAATACTCACTGCACCCATGAAACTAGCGTTTTCAACCGATAGTGACAAATGCAACTTCAGGGTGTGTTCCCTTCACATGCAAACCCAAAATATTTCCTCTTCCACCCATCACATCAAATCTTTGGACACATACATGGAGCATTAAATGTAGATAAAAAAAGATAACTAATTACATAGTTTGTAAATGTCGAGACGAATCTTTTAAGCATAGTTAGTCCATGGTTGGACAAATTTTGTCAAATAACAACGAAAGATGCTACAGTAACTTTTCACCAACTGAACACACCCTCAATAGCGACTTAGCGAGTGAAATCCATTCCAACACCGATACAGCATTCAAGTTATAGATGCACCTTCAAATTTTGCCGCATATGGTTGTGAGTTGACAGTGTTTTCAGGAAGAGGGGCATGCGAAATACTGCATACATTGTTTTACATAGAAACAGATTTAATCTGAATCCATGAAGCGGAAAATTGAATGGTGTGGCAATTACAATAGCAAATACTTTGCATTCACGTGATATAAATTTGTATAAATTATGAAACGGAATATACAACCCACTGATCTTTCTCATGTAGACATGTAGGGATGAAAACGGTACGGATACTTTCCGACCGTATTCAAGACCGGGTTCAGATCTGTCCGGATCCGAGTCCGGATATTCAATATCCGATACCGTATCCGTATCCGTATCCGAATACTCAAATCGCATATTTATGATGTCCATATCTAATTGTATCCTATCCGGCATGATTGACACTATCCGTATTCGAATCCGAATCCAGACAAAAATATGAAAACAAATGTAATATTAGTGATATCCGTTCGTATCCGATCCGTTTTCATCCCTAGACATGACATAAAAGACTACAAAACCAACTAAATGCAGTAATTTTGTCCTAATTATCTCATATCAGAGTTTAGAAAGGGTTTTGGTTGCAGTTGCAACAAGTTGCTAGCGAACAAAATCTTGTTACACTCGAAACCTTTGGTCAGTTCAGCACAACTGGCCGAATTAACAGAAAATGGAACAGTGTCAGCCGCAACGATTACTATATCAGCATTCAATTCGAACCGAACCACTCTGCGTCGAGATGAACTTAGGCTTCCTAATCACCTGCTCCAAGCACTGTACGATATCCCCTACCTGGAAATCATCATAATCCTGAATCACCAGTCCACAGTCGTTACCCTTTTCGATTGTCTCTGCATCCTGCTTCTCCCGCTTCAGGGACGCACATGGACCCTCAAAGACAACATCTCCGCTCCTCAACAGCCTCATGGTTCCGGATTTGCTGAAGTGGCCATCAGTTATACGGCAGCCAGCAATCTTGATATCCGGTCCTTTTGACTTGCTGCGCCCTTTCAGCTCAAATATGTTCAGAACCTCAGCCTCACCCGAAACCTGGGTTTCAGCAGTTCCCGGTGCCTTCTCCACAATGGCCCTTCCCATTTCCTCAAGGAGGTGATAGATGACCTTGTGAAGCAAAACCTAAAGAATAAACATTACCATGTCAGCTAAATCCATTCACTCAGATGTATACAAAGATTACAACTGAGCATATACAAACAAATTAAACCAGTCCGTGGAACTCCAGTAGTGTGTATAGTGGTCGTTGATACTTCAGCAAATGGAAATACAACGAGACCAACAGGTTGGATCCCATTTCACAACAATCAAAGCAACACATGATGTGACCAACAATAGCAAACCAGATTTGCAATACTTCAATGGATAATTGCTTCTTTGTGAAATGATACTGATTAGAAATGAAGTATGTTTTCTGGGGAAGACTCCAGTTAATGTTAGAATAAATGCATATGAGGTGCTGAAGCAATACAACAAGAAGCAAGCAGATTTGAAGCTCAGGTATTATTCAAATCCAGAAACAATTTCCATGTAAGATTAACTAAAGTTCTATTTCCCAAAATGGAAAATGGAACACATAGCCAAAGACGCACTGAAAGTCTGAAACTCAATGATAGCACAGAACTCAAAGAAACAAAACAAAGTTTCTTGAAGCATATAATCACAACTAGCATTAGAAAAGTAGTGATTCATGAACATGGTACCTTTATGTTGGCTCTTGCTGCTGCTTGAGTGATAGTACTAGGTGGACTGCGAATGTTGAAACCAACTATATATGCTCCACATGCTTGTGCCAGATCAATGTCATGCTGACTAATTGGGCCAACACCTACATGAACAACATTCACGAACACCTGCAGAGGACATACTATGTATTAACTTACAAACTTATAATTAAAAAAAAGATGGCATGATGTAAACAGAATAACCAGCAAGAGATTCATAACTGCCACTTGGGAGTTTAACTTAAGAACGGCATAGTGTCATATTGTGTGACCCTAACTCCAGAAGAAGGAAATAGGGCATTAAATCTCTACGAGAAAATACCTGTGCACTATTAAGACTTCGTAAAGCATCTGTGACAGCTTGAACACTGCCTTGTACATCAGCTTTGACAATAATGGGCATTTCAACTCTTTCAGGAGTCTCTTCTTTAATTTCTAGCTCCTCTGCCATGCCTTCATCAATCTTTCGAAGCCTGTCTTTCTCCTGCTTCTTCTTCCGCCCATGACTAAGCATTCTTGCCCTTTCCTCTGAATCAACAACTACAACATCATCCCCAGCCATTGGAAGGCCCCTTAACCCCTCAATCTCAATAGGCATTGCAGGTTTTGCAGACTGCGTTATATTCCCTGCTGTGTCTCTAAGAGACCTAATTCTCCCCCATTCTGCCCCCACAACAATGTGTTGCCCACTAACTAATGTGCCATACTTGACTATAGCTGTTGCCAGTGGACCCCTGCCCCTGTCCACCCTTGCCTCCACCACAAAAGCCTGAGCAGGGCCATCTATTCTGGCTTTCAGGTCCATCATCTCAGCTTGAAGGAGTAAAGCCTCTTCCAATTTATCCAAACCAGATTTTGCTACTGCAGAGATTTCAACAACCTGCACATCCCCACCCATATCCTCCAAAAGTAAACCTTCTGAACCAAGTTGAATTCTGACCCTCTCAGGATCAGCTCCAGATTTGTCACATTTATTTATTGCAACTACAATAGGAACATTTGCTGCTTTTGCATGAGACATAGCTTCCAGTGTCTGAGGCATAACACCATCATCTGCTGCAACCACAAGGACTACAATATCTGTAACAGCAGCACCTCTAGCCCGCATGGCACTAAAGGCAGCATGTCCTGGAGTATCAAGAAATGTGATAGATGCTCCTGAAGACATCTCAACAACGAAGGCACCTATATGCTGAGTGATACCACCAGCTTCCTTGGCAGCAACAGATGTTTGACGGAGAGCATCCAAAAGCGATGTTTTACCATGGTCAACATGTCCCATCACCGTTACAACAGCAGGACGTGGTTCATTTGTGCCTTCACCAGTGTGCATTCTTCTGGTATTAACACCAAGTTCCTGAGCAAGAAGCATAACACAATGGACTCTTGTTATAAGAAACATAATTTTTCTAGCAATACTTGAAATGTTACATCATGGCAAAACTTGCCAGAAAAATGCAGAAAATGGAAATATGCAACATAAATGAAACTTGACATGTGTTGGTTCAAAAAAAAACAGTAGTAATGCATAACTAATTTTGCTATTGCCGGCTAATGGAATAAACCACTGCCACAGTCTGCAATATTTCACATTTTCTATCATTTGAAAGAAAGCACCTAATAATATAAGTAAGCTTAAACTGTTGCAGATGGATTATAATAGAATTGGGGCAAAGGTATAATCTATATTCTATGCTACTGATCAATCTGCATTTCAAAGATAACCAAGTTTGCTCAACGGACCTATCTCTGCAACATAGGATGTAATGAAAAGGAGTGAAGACATATATCTATAGCCCATTTCTAGTATGCTTCAGCAATTAACAGATAGAACAATACCAGTTTATGTAATTTGAAGAGAGAAAATTAAGACATACCATAGCAACCAACTCAGCAAGATCAATGCTGATAGAGTCAAACTCAGATTCAACCTTTTCACCAAGATCTGCAAGTATGCCTTGAAGTGTACTAATATATGCACCAGTTCGTTTAGAAAGGTCAAGCAAAGTCATCCCATCAAAAATCTCGACAGTTTTATCTGGTAACGATTTGATAGATATCTTCGGTTTTGGTGCAATATATGGTGCTTCTACAGGAGGTTGCGTTCTATTTTCTTTCTTCACTCGCTTCTCCTTTTTGGGAGCTTTCAGACCTACAACATCCTCCCTTTTCCGACTCCATGCTAACATATAAACACCTGCATGAAAATTCCTATAAAGAAGATGCTATAGTCACCTGACATATGAAACCTAAAATCAACATAAAAGTAACAGTAGCAAGAATCCTAGTAAAATGGTGCCAAAACTTCAATGTTAAATGATTATACAACATCAACTGTTTCAAAAGACAAACAAATAAATGAGACTAGAAGGATAAAGAATGAGACAAGAGCAAACTATGAAATCTGAATTGAGTAGTTACCAAGGACAATAAATTGTTCATTTGTTCAACCATAATGTTAATCATTGTGATCCACATTTGTTAATCAGAACAGTACCCTATATCATAAACTCAAAGGTCGATCATCAGAGGACAAAAAAAATATTCATGTTTAAAATATGCCATGTAAGCCAGCTCAAAATACGATAGAGCATCATGCCTTGAAGTCCATTTATCCAATCTACCTATAAGTTTTCTCTTTAGAGAGATGTTAGCTTCAAACCACCCAACAATCTTCATGATCTAATCAAAAGTTCACATCCATGTGCTCATCAGTCACATATATGATTTTTAAGAATCAGAGATAAACCAAACTATGAAGCACTACCATGACATGTTTTCAGTGTTAACAAGTGTGGTGGAATTCACATACTTATCTAGCACCAAATAAGATATTAGTAGTCGCATACAACTTGTCAACACAGCATCTATATAAATCAAGTGTGAAATTTGAACAAAAAGGAGCTTCACCGATGAGTATCACATCAACTTAGTTTCTAAAATTGCGGTCGCATGAAAGGTCAAACAATATGAGATGCAAATTGTTGCATACAAAAGTTGCAGCCATCAGGCACCACTCAGAAGTTTGGAAGATTAACAATAAAGTCAAAGTAAGTTCCGTCCACAGAGACGATTTCTGATGGATCTAACACACTTTAACCCTTTTCTAATAGAACCAAACAATTATTTGAAATAAATATGTTGGATGCTTCAGGTATATCTTGAATAGTTGCAGAACATGTATAGGTAGTCATGCAAAGCACATATGTAAACATACCTGATAGTGAAATGGTCAGAGGGCGTACAACTAGAACGTTTGGGCCTATCACCGTGGTAGACCTCTGCATTTTGGAAGCCAAAGCAGATGTAACTCCAATCCATAACTTTATGAGAGATTTACACTGAAACATGACAATGAGAGCGAGACTATGATCAACTTACGGGCCAGATTTCCGATTGTTCCACTGGAGAAATTCTTTTTGACCCCATGATCCTTACGGAACGCCAAATTCACAAGACCCGTGTGAAAATCCTGCAATACGCAGACGTCAGCACAGAGGCCACAAGAGCTTATGAATGGAAAAATCGGGGCTCCGCACGCGCAAAGACTAAGCCCTCAGCTATTCGTTCCATCTTACCTTCCTTCGCAGCATCCGCCACGCCATTCCTCCGGACCCGTCGGCACCGACGAGCTGTAGCCCGAGCCCGGAGGCGTCAGATTCAGTCAATCGAGGGTCACGCTCGTTGGGTTGGTCTGGGGACGCCGGGGTATTGGAGCCGGCGGTGCTGTACGGGCGAGCGACGGCGCGAGCGAGCGCTGTGTGGGAGCGGCGGCGGCGAGGGAGAGGGCAAGCACGACGTGGGAGAGCGGCGACGCAGGCACCAAGTGCGGGCGACGGCGGCGTGGGAGAGGGCAAGCACGGCGTGGGAGAATGGCGGCGCAGGCACCGGGTGGCGAGCGGCGGCGGCCTGTGCGAGCAGAATCGCGCGAGCGGTCTTGGAAGGGAGGACCGGAGGAGAGAGATGATGCAGGTCGTATGGGCCTAGGCCCAAAACGGCCCCCTAGCTACAGTAGAAAAGGGAGACTCGCAGGCGATTTGCCGCTTTCCGGCGCCGGTTCCGCCGGCTCCCCGCCGTTTCTGGCGGCTCGTTGCTGCTGGAGATGATAGGGATTAGGAGTAGATCTTTACTGTTTCTATTTCTTGTACGGGATGCTGCTGTCTGCGTTGTGTCCATGGTTCTGGGATTCGGCCCGAATTGACCGAATTTCACCGAAATTCGTCTAATTCGGTCCGGCCCGAGAGAATACCAAATCGGTCAAAATATTTCGGCCCCATTCAAATTTCCGGCCTGTTTCATGGTCCAACAACAGCCCACGAATGTTCCTGAGTCTATAAGACTTACTCGCTGGGGACTCACGGTCACTAGGTTTCCTTCGAGGCCGCCACCAGCAGCTTCGTGCCTTCGTCTCCACTCCGCGCCGCCTGCGCCAACGCTGCTGCAGCCACCGCGAGCACCGTGGATGCTTCCCTACGAGTCCAAGCTCGCGCCATGTACACTCCTCGACACCACCCGCGTGCCATGGCCGCTCCTGGAGGCTCGCCGTCGCGCCGTCACCGCATCGGATGCGTCGTTGCTGCCATCTTCACCGCCTGCTATCACCACCGCGTCATCGCTGCCCTCCCCGCCACCAGCGCGTTCCCTGCCGGCGCCGCGTGCACCCTCTGCAAGCCCACTGCCATTCTTGATAGTTTAGAGAAATTTTGTTCAAATTTTCTCAAATTTCATTCAAATTTTGAGTGGATATCGGTCCGAATTTCCTGAATTTTTCGAATTTCGCCCAATTCGGTAGGCTCCGATTTTTTGAGAAATGAATCCCAGAACCTTGGTTGTGTCCTCTGGAGAAGAGAGTGGAAAGTACAGAATAAATCTTTCCATGATAGTATGCCTGATTTGGGATTTGTCTGTTGTCGTCGTTCTTCATGGGATGAACGGTGAGATCTTTTGCTTCCTCACGAGCTCCTCTGCCATTGCTGGTGTTGGTGGTGTGCGGGATTCGGTTGTCGTTGGGGTGTGCATGGTGATTGATGATGGCTTTCTTTGCGGAGGATTCGGCACCGGTGGGTATGTCATGGTTGTTTTATTATGCATTGGTGACCAACTCCTCTGGATGCTTTTCTGTGCCATCGAAGCCCACGGCATCAACGGCGACGCTGGTCTCAGAAGCTACCATATGGTGCCGGATGCTTGGAGGAGTTCTGGTGGATTTGGCTACCAACTCGTTGAGAAACCGGGTTGGGATTTGCTTCCCACCTTTTTGGGTGGTTTAGTTCCCCTTCGGGGTTCGTCGTCGTCCGGTGTGCTGGGGGCTCTGGTCCTTGTGGCGTCAGATTCCTTGGTGTCCGACGATGTGATGGCTAATGGCCATCTTTTTTAGACGGGTCGTTCAGTGGTTACAAAGCAGGTCGGGATCAACGTGCTACACAAGATGGTAACAAAAAAAACTATGTTTCTTCGCCGGAGAGGAGGTCGGCTTCAAGCAGTGTGCTCTGACCGCCGGTGGCGAGGCAGACCGGGAGGAGTTTACAAGGACCGAATTGTAATTTTCTTTTCTTTCATGGGTGTTCTTGTAAGATTTGGGCTGTAATCACCGAAATCTTTATGTGAAATCTAAATCCGGTTTTTCTCAAAAAATATTAAAAAATATTTTAAATATGTTCAACTTTAATCTCAAAAAATATGTTAGACTTAATTATAACCAATATTATGATTAATTGATGCAAAATTATGTACAACCAAGCAGGGACACTTTAGACATTTGGTATCTTTAGAAGGGGGGCACGACTGTTCGGCCAATGCTTTCTGCGGCTGATATGCCGGCTGATGTTGTTTTGTTGTGAGAGAAAAATACTATACGATGGCTGATAAGCCGGGCTGATAAGTTCAAGTGAACAAGGCAACGTCCGGACGTCCGGCGCCCGCATGAAAGGCCTTGATTGCTAGAGGGGGGTGAATAGCCTAATAAAACTTTCTACAAAGATCACTCAAACAATTTAATTAGTAATACAAATGGCGAGATGCGAGTTTTGCCTAGCCTAATGGGGTGATGCAAGCCACCTATCTAATTGACAATTCTAGTTTGGTTCACACAACCGCCATAAGACAATCGCAAGCTAGCAAAGCTACAAAGCTACTACAACTACACAAGCTAGCAATAAAAAGAAATAACAACAAACTAAACAAGAAGATACCAAATTAATTGCAAGCGGGGATTTGGAATATTATACCGAGTAGCGATGACTGAGCCAACCAAAATGAATACCAAGATAGTTAATGAAGTAACCAATCACGGGATGAAATCCAATTAATCAAACACAATTGAGACACACGATTTATCCAGAGGTTCACGTGCTTGCCGGCACGCTAGTCCCCGTTGTGTCCCCCTATACCACGTGATTCGGTGGCTAATCGGTATCACACACCGAGCCTCTCAAAAAGGCGCCATAAGAACCTACCAAATGGTGAGAAGTTCCGACACGAGCAATCCACTAGAGTTGGAATTCGACGCTCTGCCGGGGAATCACAACAATCCCTCACAACAAGCTCATCGGAGCCGACCATGAATAATCACCAACACGTGCCAGACCACCTCCGCTGCTCCAAGACGTCTAGGTGGCGGCAACCACCAAGAGAAATAAGAATTCCGCAGTAAAAGAACATCTAAGTGCCAACTAGATGTAAACTCATAAGCAAATACACTTGAGATCACTCAATCTCACTTTGATTAGGCAATCAAGCAAGGGAGATGAGTAGGAGAGGATGTGCTCAGCTCAAGAGGATGTTAGAGAGTCAAAATGTCCAAGAGAAAACTCCCCAAACCGGCCAAACATATATTTATAAGCAGCCCCAAAGAATAGAGCCGTTAGGAACAAGTTGTTGTGGCCTATGCACTGACCGGACGCATCCGGTCGCGCCTGCGCGACTTCCCCGATGAATGCCACGTGTCTCGCTTTAAATCTCGTTCGTTCAATCGTAACGGTCACTTAAATGTACTCGTTCACGTGCTAGAGTGACCGGACGCACCGATCAAAAATGATCAGACGCACCTAGGCGTCAGGTCGCCACTGATTCGCGTTGCTGACCACGCGACCGAACGCGCTGCTTGAACTAACCGGACGCCACAGTGCCAACGTCCGGTCGATTCCAGTAAGCATCCACACACGACTGGACGCGTCCGGTCAATCGTGACCAGACCCGCCACCGCGTCCAATCGATCCTTCGCGTTCGCTATCCCTCTGGCGCCTGACCGGACGCGCCGGTTCTGCTAGTGACCGGACGTGCTGGTGCAAAACCCTAGCGACCCACGCCTGACTGTCGCTGCCACTGACCGGACACGTCCGATCAACCAAGACTGCGTCTGGTCACCCTAGTGACCTCCGTTTGTCTCTGTTTCTATCCACGATGACTTAGAAAAAATCTTCGTCTCCGGCGTAGTAGAAAATAGGTGTTTCACTTCCACAAAAAGAGTCGAATCCCGCCTCGTAAGCTCGGTGAAAGCCCAAGTTTGGTTTTGGTAATTAATGACACCAAGTTGCTAATGCCATGTGTTAAGTGTTTTGAGTTAGGCATAAGCAACACATGTGATGAAGGTGTACGTGGCAAGGAGTGGTGGCCACAAGATCACAAAGAAATGGTGCATGGACATGAAATGACGATCATGGTGAAGATGCACATAAAATGATGATCATGGTGATCAAGCATGAGGAGATGGACATGGAACGAAGGATCTAAGAGCGCAAGGCAAAGGTATAACCATAGGGTTTTCCTTTTGCCGGTCTAAGATGAGTAGAGAAGTGATTGACCGGGTTTAGGATATATAGCCGACTATCAAGAGGGGAAATCATAGTTAGCTCGGAAATCAAGTGCCACTAGATCAATGTCTTGAGCATATGCATTAGGATCTAGTTGAGAGCTAACATAATGCCTTGGAAAATGTTTGTGAAATGCTAACACACATGCACATGGTGGTGTACACTTGGTGGTGTTAGCACATTTGCGAAGGCGGTGGAGTTTATGCGGCAGAGAGGGGTTTGGGTTCCTCTCTCCCTCCCGCCGAGCTTGCGAGGCGGGATTCGGCGCTTTTTGGAGAAGTGAAACGCCTATTTTCTATTGCGCCGAAAGTTGGAAAAGAAACGGAGGCGAACGGCGGTCACTGTGGTGACCGGACGCTGCACCGGACGCGGTCTCGGTTTGACCGGACGCGTCCGGTCAACTCAGTGCTGCTAGGGTTTGTGACCGGACGCTGGTCTGGCCTGACTAGCGCGTCCGGTCAGTTCACCAGTGCGCAGAAGGAGTGCGTGCGACCGGCGCGTCCGGTCCCTCACGGAACCGGAGCGTCCGGTCAGGCGTCCAGAGGGGCAGAGCGAAGCGGAGTGACGATCGGACGCGGGGCGCGTCCGGTCACGTGCGATCGGACGCGTCCGGTCTCGACGGGAGCTTACTGGAACGCGACCGGACGCTGGCACTGTCGCGTCCGGTCATTCGCAGGAGCGCGTCCGGTCATTCGCAGGAGCGCGTCCGGTCAGGGCAACGGCTAGTTCTGACGCGCACTGTTTCTTGCTGTCGTGTAGTGACCGGACGCGTCCGGTCACCCTGACCGAAGCGTCCGGTCAGCGCGTTTTTCGCTGCGTCGTCTGTAACGGCTAGCTGCGTACCCCTTCGTTATAAATAGAGGGTGTCCGGGGTTTGAGGGCATCTCTTGCATATTTTGAGACCTAGAGACATCCTTTGAGCTAGAGAACAACCCCTCCACTCATCTCTTTGATTGATTGCACATCTTAAGTGAGATTGAGTGAGATTCAAGTGCATTGCTTGAGAGTTGCATTCTAGAGGCACTTGATCTTCGAGTTGCTGCGGATTTCTTGTTACTCTTCCGTGTTTCCCGACACGGTAGACGGCTTGGAGCAGCGGAGGTGATTGAGCTCGCAATTGGAGAATGTTGGAGCCTTCACCAAGTGTTGTAAGGGGTTCTTGATCCTTCCCCGTGGGAGTTCGCGAATTGGATACTCTAGTGGAGCTCGTGGCTTGGAGGATCCCCATCTTGTGTGCGGTTGTGCGGTGCCCGCCGAGGGCTCGACTCTTGATAGTCGATTAGCTCGCGAACCGACAAGTGGGTGTATCGCCACAACGGGGAGTAGCTTGCCGGGAAGCAAGTGAACCTCGGGATAAATTCTTGTGTCATTCTCTTCCCGAGGATTTCTCTTGAGTGATTAATTGATTGGTACTTCTCATCTCTACACGGCGGTATAATCACTCGAAGCTCTTCTCTCGTATTACATCTTGTATCTAGCTTGTTGTTGTTGTTGTGTTTAGTGGATAGCCTTGTACTAGACTTGTGTAGGTGGCTTGCTTAATTAGTTAGAGCTAGTGCTTTTTGCTCCGCCACCTTTTGTACTAACTTGTGGTTAAGTAATTTTTGTAGAAGTTTTAATTAGGCTATTCACCCCCCCCCTCTAGCCTATTTGGACCTTTCAAGTGGTATCAGAGCCGAGGCACCGTTTATTTGAGGCTTAACAACCTACGGTGAAAAAGAAATGGCTCAATTAAGCTTGCACATCAACAACACCAAGAAGGCACCTCACTTTGATGGCACAAACTATGCTTATTGGAAGGTTAAGATGACCGCACACCTCAAGTCAATCAATAGAGAAGTGTGGAAGGTCACCGAAACAAAATTTGAGGTTACTAATCCGGAAGCACCTACACCGGTGGAAGAGAAGAAGCTCCAATGCAATGATATTGCCATTAGTGCTCTTCATGAGGCATTAGATGACAAGACATTTGAGCAAGTGAAGAATATAGAAGTTGCACATGATGCTTGGGCCAAGCTAGAAGAAACATTTGAGGGCACCGAAGGCACAAAGACCGCTAAAGCATATATCTTGCAAGAAAAATTTTCAAGCTTCAAGATGCAAGATGATGAGAGTGTACCGGAGATGTTTCATAGATTGCAAGTCATTGTCAATGAGCTCAAGACACTTGGTGAGGAAGTCAAGGACAACCAATTCTCTATGAAGTTCTTGAGAAGCTTGCCCAAGAGGTTTGATACATTGATCACCATGCTAGTAAGGACTACATTGAAGGATTCAACTCCTCAACAAATATTTCAAGAGGTGATGACCGATGATTCATATAGAGAAGATGATGAGAAGGATGAGTTGGTCAAGAAGAAGAAGAAGGAGAATGAGAAGAAAGATGATGAAAAGAAGAAGAGTGTGGCATTCAAAGCCACCACATCCAAGGGCAAATCCAAGATTGAATCATCAAGTGAAGAAGACTCAAGCTCTTGTGATAGTGATGACATTGATGAGAAGATGGCTCTCTTTGTCAAGCAATTTGGCAAATTCATGAAGAAGAAGGGCTATCGTGCAAGAAAGAGGAAGAACTCATCTAAGAAGAATGAGCATACCATGAGATGCTTTAGATGCCATAGCAAAGATCATCTCATTGCAAAGTATCCTTATGATAGTGATGATGAAGATGCTATCAAGAAGGAGAGGAAGAAGCAAAAGAAGAAGCAAGATAAGAAGGAGAGCTCTCATAAAAAGAAGAATGATTCTCATGTTGCTACATGGGATAGTGATGATTCCTCAAGTGATGATGAGGATGACTACAAGAGCAAGAAAAAGGGACATGCTAGCATTGCTATCCAAGAGAAGGTCTCCCTCTTCGACACTCCATCGTGCTTCATGGCTAAGGCCTCTAAGGTATCATCCGATGATGAGAGTGATCATGATAATGCTAGTGATAGTGATAGTGATGAAGAAGAATTCACTAAAGATGAACTAATCACTATGCTAGAAGATTGCACTCAACATTATAAAGAATCTAGAAAGGAGTGCAAGGGCTTGCTTAAGGAAAAGAAAAACCTTATGCAAGAACTTGATGAGCTTAGGGCATCTTATGAGAGTCTAAAGGTAGACCATAAGAAGCTTCAAAAGTCTCACACTAAGCTTGAAGAAACTCATTCCTCTCTAGTTAAAAAATGTGAAAACATGCCAACTAATGTTGAGAAAGCTAAAACTTGCAACATAGGCATATCATGTGATATAATTGAAGAATCTTGTCATAAGCCTATTGTTGTTGCTACCACTAACCCTTCATGTAGCGCATCTACATCATCCTCATCTAGTAGTGATGGTTTCACTTGTGACTCCACACTTATAGTTGAGAATGTAAATCTCAAGAAGGAGGTAAAAGAGCTCAATCACACCTTAGCTAAGACTTATGGTGGTGAGGACCGCTTGCTTATGTGCTTGGGTAGCCAAAGGGCTTCTCTCTATAAAGAGGGATTGGGCTATAACCCCAAGAAAGGCAAGGCCGCCTTTGCTCCTCACAAGACTCGTTTTGTGAAGAACAATGGAAGCTATTGCAAAAGTTGCAAGTAAGTTGGTCACATAGAGCAACATTGCATGAACAAGAAATCCAATGCTAATGTATCCTCAATTAAGTTTGATTCTTTCTATGTACTTACCAAGGGTACAAATGGCGTTCATGCTAAGTTCATTGGTACACCATGGATGGGCTCAAAGAAGAAAGCCATTTGGGTACCAAAGAGCTTGGTCACTAACCTTGGAGGACCCAAACAAGTTTGGGTACCTAAAAAGAATTGATCTTGTCTTGTAGGTCAATTACAAAGCCGGAGGAAGGCATTGGGTGCTTGATAGTGGGTGCACTCAACATATGACCGGGGATTCTTGTATGTTCAAATCAATTGATACAAGTCAAAATGGTGGTTTTGATGCTATCACTTTCGGCAACAACAAGAAAGACAAGGTCAAGGGGCTTGGTAAAATTGCTATCTCAAATGACATGAGCATATCTAATGTGTTGCTAGTTGAGAGCTTGGATTTCAATCTTTTGTCGGTGGCACAACTTTGTGATCTTGGCTTCAAGTGCATATTTGGTAGTGATGATGTTGAAGTCATAAGTGTTGATGGATCAAATTTGATATTCAAAGGATTTAGACATGGTAGCTTGTACTTGGTTGACTTCAATAATAGTGAGACACAATTGACATCATGCTTGCTTAGCAAATCTAGTATGGGATGGTTGTGGCATAGAAGGCTTGGTCATGTTGGAATGAAACAATTGAACAAACTTTTGAGGCATGACTTAGTTAGAGGCTTGAAAGATGTGACTTTTGAAAAGGATAAACCATGTAGTGCTTGTCAAGCCGGCAAACAAGTTGGAAATACACATCCTAGCAAGAGTGAAATGAGCACATCAAAGGCATTTGAGCTATTGCACATGGACTTGTTTGGGCCAACAACATACACTAGCATTGGTGGCAACAAGTATGGTTTTGTGATTGTTGATGACTACACTAGATACACTTGGGTATTCTTTCTCTATGACAAGAGTGATGTTTATGATCTATTCAAGTCTTTTGTTAAGAGAGTGCAAAATGAGTTTGAGACTACCATCAAGAAGATTAGAAGTGACAATGGTAGTGAGTTCAAGAACACAAGAATTGAAGATTTATGTGATGATCTTGGTATTGGACATCAATTCTCACCAACATACACTCCTCAATCCAATAGTGTAGTTGAAAAAAAGAATAGAACCTTGATTGACATGGCTAGATCAATGCTTAGTGAATACAATGTGAGTCATTCATTTTGGAGTAAAACTATCAACACGGCTTGCTATTGTAGCAACCGTCTCTATTGCCATGGAAAGCTTGGAAAGACACCATATGAGCTATTGAATGGAAGAAAGCCCAATATTGCATACTTTAGAGTATTTGGTTGCAAATGCTATATTCTCAAGAAAGGCACTAGATTGAGCAAGTTTGAAAAGAAATGTGATGAAGGGTTCTTACTTGGTTATTCTACCACAAGCAAAGCATATAGAGTTTGGAATCTCACAAATGGCACCTTGGAAGAAGTTCATGATGTTGAGTTTGATGAAACCCAAGGGTCTCAAAATGAAGCTCAAAACCTTGATGATGTGAGAGGAGATCAATTGTCAAATGCAATGAAGAACATGGACATTGGTGATGTAAGGCCGAGGCAAGTTGATGATTATGATGATATTCATGTGATCAACCAAAGTGTGCAAATTGATACAAATCAAGCAAGCTCTAGTGGTTCTCATGATGAAGTACAAGATCAAGGTCAAGCAAGTGGAAGTAATCAACTCCCAATACTCCAACCTACTAGCATTGCAAGAGATCATCCGTTGGATCAAATCATCGGTGGAATTCAAAGTGGTGTTCAAACTAGATCAAGGCTAGTATCCTTTTGTGAGCATTACTCATTTGTGTCACTTGAAGAACCTAAGAAAATAGAAGATGCATTGAAAGATTCTGATTGGGTAAATGCCATGCATGAAGAGCTAAACAACTTCACTAGAAATCAAGTTTGGGAACTTGTTGAGAGACCAAAGAACTACAATGTGATTGGTACTAAGTGGGTCTTTAGAAACAAGCAAGATCAAGATGGTGTAGTTGTGAGGAACAAAGCAAGATTAGTAGCACAAGGTTACACACAAGTTGAAGGTCTTGACTTTGGAGAGACATATGCACCCGTTGCAAGATTGGAAGCTATTAGAATCTTATTAGCATATGCTTGTGCACACAACATCAAGCTCTATCAAATGGATGTCAAGAGTGCATTTCTCAATGGTTACATTAATGAAGAAGTTTATGTTGAGCAACCTCCCGGTTTTGAAGATGACAAGAAGCCCAACCATGTTTACAAGCTTAAGAAGGCATTGTATGGTTTGAAGCAAGCACCTAGAGCATGGTATGAGAGATTAAGGGACTTTCTTCTCTCTAAAGGGTTCAAGATGGGAAAGGTTGACACCACTCTCTTCACCAAGAAGCTTGGAAATGACTTATTTGTGTTGCAAATCTATGTGGATGACATTATCTTTGGATCAACTAACCAAGACTTTTGTGAAGAGTTTGGAAATATGATGGCAAAAGAGTTTGAGATGTCTATGATTGGAGAGCTTAGTTACTTTCTTGGACTTCAAATCAAGCAAATGAAGAATGGCACTTTTGTAAGTCAAGGCAAGTACATCAAGGACATAATCAAGAAGTTTGGATTGCAAGATGCTAAGCCAATGAGTACACCAATGGGCACAAATGATCAATTGGGTGTTGATGCTAGTGGTAACATGGTAGATCAAAAGCAATACCGGTCTATGATTGGAAGTTTGCTCTATGTCACCGCTTCTAGGCCGGATGTGATGTTTAGTGTGTGCAAGTGTGCAAGATATCAAGCTTCACCTAGAGAAAGTCACTTGAAAGCAACCAAGAGGATATTGAGATATCTTAAGGGCACTCATGATGTTGGTTTATGGTTTCCAAAGGGGTCAAACTTTGAGTTGATTGGATATTCGGACTCCGACTATGGTGGATGCAAGATTGATAGAATGAGCACAAGTGGCACTTGTCAATTGCTTGGAAGGTCTCTTGTTTCATGGTCATCAAAGAAACAAAATAGTGTTGCACTATCTACCGCCGAGGCCGAATACATTAGTGCCGGTAGTTGTTGTGCACAATTGCTTTGGATGAAAGCTACATTGAATGACTTTGGAATAAAATTCAAGAATGTGCCATTGTTTTGTGATAATGAGAGTGCTATCAAGATGACACAAAATCCGGTTCAACATTCAAGAACCAAGCACATTGATATTAGGCATCATTTCATAAGAGACCATCAACAAAAGGGTGATATTAGCATTGAGAGCATTGGCACCGAAGATCAACTAGCCGATATCTTTACAAAGCCACTTGATGAGAAGAGATTTTACAAGTTGAAGAATGAATTGAACATACTTGACTTCTCCAACTTGAAATGAGTGCACCCCCACATTATTAAAATGACATGCCTCTCCTCCAACATAGCAAGGTAAAGTTGTTTGGCATATCATCCATACTTTGCTAAGGACATGTTTAGAACATATAGACATATTTGCATGACAAATAGGCTCATTCATGAAAATTAAATGAGTTTAATGTATATATGGTACCACTATTGCTTCTATGTTTGATTGATCTAGTGGTAGCATATGACATGTTTGTGGGCTTGCAAACCTAGTGTTGAATCTAGAAAATGAGCTTATGATGTGTAATTCAACATGGTCAAGATAACCCTTATACTTTATGAGGTGTGAAGAAGCTTGTCCTTGGATCAAACCGAATTACATATTCTAGGCAAGTGATCTAGATTGAACCATAATTTGGACTCCCTCAAATTGATTGACTTGACTCTCACTAAAATTGGCACCTTTTTGGTGATTATTGACAAAGGGGGAGAGAAAAGTCACAAAGATAGAAAAGTCACAAAAGATAAAAAGTTAAGTTGCAAAGGGGGAGAAAAATATAGTAAGGGGGAGAGAAATTAAAATTGAGCACACAAGTAGGGGGAGCAAGCTCATGAATAATTTGTTGCATTTGTATGTGCATTAACATGATGAATTGTTGCATTGCAAAGCTTAAATTCATATTCATGATTGAATGGTGTATGCTAGAAATAGAACTTGAATGATGATTTGTTAAGAGTAGCTTTACAAGTGGTATCTAGACACCTTTGCTTATAATGTTGATCTCACGGGATACTTTAGTGTTTGTGATCTTTACAAGTGATGTATTACAAGTGGTGTCTAGCTACTTCGATGCTAAGGATGGTATATAAAGGCAACTCCGATTGGTATCACGCTTCAAAGGTCCATTCTATATACCTTAGCATCAATTTGATAGTAGTAACTCTCCCAAAATTCTAATCCATACATATGTGCACAATTGAACCAAACTCATGGAAGCACATATGTAGGGGGAGCTAATACTATCGAAATTGAAAATTAATTTCATTTCATATCTTTGTGATGGTTGTCATCAATTACCAAAAAGGGGGAGATTGAAAGCCCAAGTTTGGTTTTGGTAATTAATGACACCAAGTTGCTAATGCCATGTGTTAAGTGTTTTGAGTTAGGCATAAGCAACACATGTGATGAAGGTGTACGTGGCAAGGAGTGGTGGCCACAAGATCACAAAGAAATGGTGCATGGACATGAAATGACGATCATGGTGAAGATGCACATAAAATGATGATCATGGTGATCAAGCATGAGGAGATGGACATGGAACGAAGGATCTAAGAGCGCAAGGCAAAGGTATAACCATAGGGTTTTCCTTTTGCCGGTCTAAGATGAGTAGAGAAGTGATTGACCGGGTTTAGGATATATAGCCGACTATCAAGAGGGGAAATCATAGTTAGCTCGGAAATCAAGTGCCACTAGATCAATGTCTTGAGCATATGCATTAGGATCTAGTTGAGAGCTAACATAATGCCTTGGAAAATGTTTGTGAAATGCTAACACACATGCACATGGTGGTGTACACTTGGTGGTGTTAGCACATTTGCGAAGGCGGTGGAGTTTATGCGGCAGAGAGGGGTTTGGGTTCCTCTCTCCCTCCCGCCGAGCTTGCGAGGCGGGATTCGGCGCTTTTTGGAGAAGTGAAACGCCTATTTTCTATTGCGCCGAAAGTTGGAAAAGAAACGGAGGCGAACGGCGGTCACTGTGGTGACCGGACGCTGCACCGGACGCGGTCTCGGTTTGACCGGACGCGTCCGGTCAACTCAGTGCTGCTAGGGTTTGTGACCGGACGCTGGTCTGGCCTGACTAGCGCGTCCGGTCAGTTCACCAGTGCGCAGAAGGAGTGCGTGCGACCGGCGCGTCCGGTCCCTCACGGAACCGGAGCGTCCGGTCAGGCGTCCAGAGGGGCAGAGCGAAGCGGAGTGACGATCGGACGCGGGGCGCGTCCGGTCACGTGCGATCGGACGCGTCCGGTCTCGACGGGAGCTTACTGGAACGCGACCGGACGCTGGCACTGTCGCGTCCGGTCATTCGCAGGAGCGCGTCCGGTCATTCGCAGGAGCGCGTCCGGTCAGGGCAACGGCTAGTTCTGACGCGCACTGTTTCTTGCTGTCGTGTAGTGACCGGACGCGTCCGGTCACCCTGACCGAAGCGTCCGGTCAGCGCGTTTTTCGCTGCGTCGTCTGTAACGGCTAGCTGCGTACCCCTTCGTTATAAATAGAGGGTGTCCGGGGTTTGAGGGCATCTCTTGCATATTTTGAGACCTAGAGACATCCTTTGAGCTAGAGAACAACCCCTCCACTCATCTCTTTGATTGATTGCACATCTTAAGTGAGATTGAGTGAGATTCAAGTGCATTGCTTGAGAGTTGCATTCTAGAGGCACTTGATCTTCGAGTTGCTGCGGATTTCTTGTTACTCTTCCGTGTTTCCCGACACGGTAGACGGCTTGGAGCAGCGGAGGTGATTGAGCTCGCAATTGGAGAATGTTGGAGCCTTCACCAAGTGTTGTAAGGGGTTCTTGATCCTTCCCCGTGGGAGTTCGCGAATTGGATACTCTAGTGGAGCTCGTGGCTTGGAGGATCCCCATCTTGTGTGCGGTTGTGCGGTGCCCGCCGAGGGCTCGACTCTTGATAGTCGATTAGCTCGCGAACCGACAAGTGGGTGTATCGCCACAACGGGGAGTAGCTTGCCGGGAAGCAAGTGAACCTCGGGATAAATTCTTGTGTCATTCTCTTCCCGAGGATTTCTCTTGAGTGATTAATTGATTGGTACTTCTCATCTCTACACGGCGGTATAATCACTCGAAGCTCTTCTCTCGTATTACATCTTGTATCTAGCTTGTTGTTGTTGTTGTGTTTAGTGGATAGCCTTGTACTAGACTTGTGTAGGTGGCTTGCTTAATTAGTTAGAGCTAGTGCTTTTTGCTCCGCCACCTTTTGTACTAACTTGTGGTTAAGTAATTTTTGTAGAAGTTTTAATTAGGCTATTCACCCCCCCCCTCTAGCCTATTTGGACCTTTCACTCGGCGGGAGGGAGAGAGGGCCCAAACCCATCTCTACCACTCAAACTCCACCGCCTTCGCAAATGTGCTAACATCACCAAGTGTACATCACCATGTGCATGTGTGTTATCATTTTCACAATCAATTTTTGAGGTGATAAGTTAGCTCACCACTAGATCTAAATGCATATGCAAATGAATCTTCATCTAGTGGCACTTAAGTGATCAATAGCCCCGAAAATTCCCTTCTTTATAGTACGGCTATCGATCCTAAGCCATCCACGCCCTCTATGGTGTCTTGGATACAAAATGAAAAACCCTATCATATACCTTTGCCTTGAGCTCCATGATTTTGCTTTGCACCTTCATCCAACTCCATCATGGCAAGCACTTGATCACATTACCATTGCTTGATCCTTGCTTCACCATGTGAAGGGTCGAGATGGCGGACTAGAGGGGGGGTGAATAGTCCGTTCTAAAATTAATCGCGTCAGCTAACCGAAACAAATGCGGAATTAAAACTATCGGTCTAGCCAAGACTACACCCCCTTTATCTATAACTCTAGCACCTTACAAAAAGATCCTAATCAAGCAACTAAGGTGCCAAGCTTAGCAAGAGCTCATATAATCAATTCTAGAGCAAGATCACATAAACCTATGCACTAGTACTTTTCTCACCGGAAGCTCCTACACAATTCTAGTAAGCAAAAGCACAAAGCCCCTAAGCTCACTAGCAATGCTCAATAACAAGGCAACCAATGCTAAATTAGAGAGCGTAAAATACTTAGCTACACAAGCTAAGCAAAAAGGTAACTAGCTAGCTACACAAGCAAACTAGTTATGAGAGCAACAACACAAGCACAATATATATATATATATGAAAGTAATACAAGCTTGTGTTTCGGAGATTGCAAACCAACGGGATGAACAAGGTTGACACGATGATTTTTATCCCGAGGTTCACGTGTTTGCCAACACGCTAGTCCCCGTTGAGACAAGCTCTAAGGTTTCCGCCGGTCCTCTTGCTCTTCTCGTTGTGGCGATGCACCCACTTGTTGGATCACGAGCTAATTGACTATCAAGAGTCAAACCCTCAGCAGGTGCCGCACATCCACTCACAAGATGGGGATCCTCCAAGCCATGAGCTCTAGCACTTGACGCGGCCGGACCACTCGTCGTCCTTCGCGTCTCGCTTTACTAGAGTTGCTCTTCGCGACTCCCGCGGGGCGAGCACAATGCCCCCTCACAAAGCTTCTCCGGAGCCTCGCACAATCTTCTTGCGAGCTTCGACGGAGCCTCAAGCCACCAAACCGTCTAGGAGGTGGCAACCTCCAAGAGTAACAAGCACCACCGGCTTGCAACTCGAACACCTAGTGCCACTCGATGCAATCCTCACGATGCAACATACTAGAATCAACTCACTCGCAGTCGATTCGCACTCTTGCAATCACAAGTGAGTTAGAGGCTCTCCTAGCACTCCAAAAGCATGGACACTAAGTCCCAAGGGTGCCAAGCACCAGCCAAGGCCGGCCACCACTTCTATTTATAGCCCCACAAACGAATATAGCCGTTACCAATTCACTGGGCAGATTTCGGGGGCGACAGACGCGTCTGTCGCCAAGCCGACAGACGCGACCCCAGCGTCTGTCACTCTCAAACGTCGCCACATGTTCATTGCTCGTTCAAAATCCAACGGTCGACTCCTAGCGTCAGACGCGTCCGACGCGAGACCGCTCCAGCGTCTGTCGCGCGACAGACGCGGTCCAGAACGCTCCCGCACCCCGCTCAGCCGCGACAGACGCGTCTGTCGGTCAATCGACAGACGTGGCGTAGCGTCTGACGCTCGCGCGCTCGCCAGGCCGTCGAACACTGAGCGACAGACACTGACGCCAGCGTCTGTCGCGTGAGCGTTCACGTGTCCGTCGCCTCCTCCTCTGTTGATCGCGCCTGGGGTAAGCCGACAGACGCAGGGACAGCGTCTGTCGCCTCCGCGACCAGCGTCTATCGCTTGCAAAACAGCGACGACTACCTCCGCGACTTCACCACTTCTTCCTGCTTCCGACGTAAAGGAAAATAGTCATTTCATTTCCTCGAAAACGCCCGAATCCCGCCTCGCAAGCTCGGCGGGAGGGAGAGAGGACCCCAAACACCTCTCTACCCCTCAAACTCCATTGCGTTCGCAAATGTTCCAACACCAATAAGTGATCACCACCTTGTGCACGTGTGTTAGCATTTTCACAATTATTTTCTCCGAGGAGTTAGGCACTCAACTTGCCTCGCCACTCGATCCTAACACGTATGCAAAGTTAGATCGCTCAAGTGGCACTAGATGACCGATATGCAAACAAGTTTACCCCTCTTGATAGTACGGCCATCTATCCTAAATCCGGTCATCAACTTCTCTACACACCTATGACCGGTGAACTAGAAATGCCCTAGGTTATACCTTTGTCTTGCGCATTCCACTCCATCTCCTCCGACGTTGATGCAACACATGCACCAACCATATTACAAATGATATGATCCACTTCATATCATCATGTGACCTTGGTCCATCGATCTTGACCTCACTTGCTCTTCACCATTGCGTCGGTCCATCGGCGTCAAGTCTTGCTCAAGCTTCATCGCATCACGGTCCATCGCTCCAAAGCCTCCGACTTGTCCTTCACACTTGCAACCGGTCCGTCGAGCCAAGCTTCATCTTGATCTTCGCCACCTTGGTCACATGACTTCATGTCATGTCTCATATGCAATGAGCTCCTCCATGACACCATCACCTGTGGACTAATCTCATGTGTATTTCACATTAAACACAATTAGTCCACCTAAGGTTGTCACTCAATTACCGAAACCAAACAAGGACCTTTCACCATGTCATTGCACCAACCACATCATAGCTACACACATGTCTTTGCTATGTAGTTAGTACTAGATATTGTCACTAATTACCAACACCAAACATAGGACTTTCACCGCAGCGCGTCCGGACGCATCCCCCAACCAACCGAACCGTAGGCTAGCGTTGTAGCCCAACGGGACCATCTCAGCATCCTGCGTAAATATAGAAAACTAAAGGGGACTGAAGTGCTACTTCGCCAACCCTCACTGCGCCCCCTCCTCAGTTTGAGAAGGATGCAAGGTAGCAGAAGGTGAGAAGGAGACACCAAGGCGAGGCAGCTAAAATCAAGGAGGGAGATGCAACACCCAATCTACTTTTGAAACATCCAGATACAACACTTGCAACATACATTTAAAAACAGATGATACATTTAAAACATGCGTTCGAAACACTTGCAAAAAAAACCTGAAAAAACACTTGAAAACAATTGCAACACATACGCAATATCCAGATAAAACGCTTGCAACATATATGTAAAACATATGCAACATTCAGATAAACACACTTGCAACATACGTCTGAAAAAACAGATGAAACATTGGGAACAAACGTTTGCAACGTATGTGTACACCCATTGCAACATATTCAACACCCCGATCTACTTTTGCAACGTTCATACGAAACCCTTGCAACATACCTCTAAGACATATGAAACATTTAAAACATACGTTTGCAATATACGCTTTTAGCGCAAGCGCATTGTTACCATGCTGCTCGGACGAATGAAGCTCATCGTTGTGGAGCTCCACACCAGCGCGGGGCTCGATGACACGGAGTGCGCGGAGGTCACCAGTGCGGAGCTCATCGACGGCACGGACCACAACAGTGGCCGTGGCAGGTGGATGGAGCGCAGCCATGACGGGAGGCGCGAGTACGAGCGGGGGCACGCGGCTCAGGCAAGGCGGCGCCGGCGAGCAGCACGGGCAAAATCCGTCCTACGACCGCGAGCGGGGGTGCACAGCACAGAGCGACGCAAGCGACATGGGCGAGTAGATGAGGATGAGCCATGAGATCCAGACGGGAAGTCAAGCGAGCAATGCAGGTGAATGGATGAGGATGAGCCACGTCCGGACGGGAAGTCACGGGACGAACGCCCGAGCCATATCATTATCGATTCCAGAACAACAGGAGCCATTTTGCCAAAATATTTTTCAAAAGAGCTTCAGCTCCTTCAAAGAAACCACCTCTTCAAAGAAGCCAGAGCCGAAGTTATTTTTGGAGGAGCCGGGTAGCAGCTCAATGGGGCCTACAGCGGCTAGGAAGAATATGGAGGAGAAAGGTCTGGGCTTTGGAGCTGAACCTGGAGCCCTAGACACAAAAGAAAAATACTCCCTACGTCCTTAAAAAAATGCAATTGTAGGACCAAGTGCGTATACCAAGGCAGTTAGAGAAATTACTAAAATGCCTTTGTATATAGTTAATTGACCTATGCAGGAATATTCTGGAAGGCAGGAATGTGCGGAGGAGACGTCACCAGACTTGTAGAATTGCATTTTTTTGGACAAAATTTGAATTGTAGGAATGCTTTTTTTAGACAGAGGGAGTAAAAAAAGAAAAGTGTAGGGCGACCAGGATCTTCTGCCTGCGGAGGTGCGGATATCAGGATATGGCTTGCTCGATGTGCCGGGTTGATTTTCCTTTTCTTTTTCCCTGCGGTGCGAAGTTCTTTTTTCCTTTGTGAATATATATGTCTTATGAATTTTACATGTCAATATGAATTAATATGTCTATTTATCTTTTGTTTACGTGTCAATATGAATTTTATATAACCTTAGTTAAAAGAAAGTTTGGCTTATGGAAAACTAAAACCCCTTATATGTTGACAAAAGGAGCAGTATCCAAAGGTGTATTGCCTATGGTTTTTTTTGAAACTTGAACACAAACGATTCAAATGCTTGTGCATAGTCATTTCTATGAATATTCACGTCCTAAATCTACATTTACAAAGACCAAGTCAATAAATCTTAAGATTTATGTAAAAACAAGCATAGATAGCCATATTGCCTATCACTAAAAGGATAAAAAAAGTGTAAAAATAAGCATATAGGCTTTCACTTTTAGACATGTGTGCCTAGGATGTTTAGGACTGCTCCACAAAAAATTGGAGTTTATAGAGCATCTCTTTATATGCTCTCACAACTCCACTCTTTTTTCTCGAACAAAGTGCGTGGAGCCGAAACCGTTTGGCTAAAAAAAATGTGAAGTGGAGCTAAAAAACGTGGAGCGGAGCGGTCCCAAACACCCTCTAAGTATGAGCATGGTGACAGAGCTAGACATGATGGTGCACGATGGCGGAGGTAGAAATAAAGGTGCTTGGTGTATTTTAACCATGCGCTAAAAATGCAGCTTTCTTTGTCCCATGGGCACCCGCAACGGTATAAGCTAGTTACTAGCTCTAAGCCAACTTATTCAACAGTACCAACTCTTAGCATATAGCTTATAACATGGATAACCTCACATAATCTTGGAATGTGTGTATGAGACTAGCTTTTGATCCAGAGTTAGCTTTTCTCTCTCTTCTATTAAAAGTATGAAAAAAATAATTAGAGCTAGCTTATAAGTCACCCGTTGCAGGTGCCCTAAGGTTATATAACCCAGATCCACAACATTAAACAAATCTAACTCTAGGCACGGAAACTAATGAGAAGTGAAAAACATGAAATGCACAAGTAACAGGAAGGGGAAAGACAGAGATAGAGATGTACGAGAAAAGAGAGGTGTTTTAACCAATTGAGACAAATTTTAAACTGAAGGTCTATTATGAGACGGACGAAGTACATAGATGCTTGTGTGTTGGTTTATAACCAAACAGGTGCTTACTTCCTAGCTACTTTTGGCTATAATTCATACATAAATCGTTCTTGAGGTGAACAACTCAAGAAGCGGTGTTTCCATCATCCGGACGTGACTGAGCATTTGTTGGCGTTGGGGCACTTTGGTCGAATTTTAGGTCAAAACTGGGCCACGAGCCCACGATAAAATGGAGTATTTTGACATGTAAAAGTAATCAAATTTAATGTCGGTCTGGGTAATTTAATACTTTATCACTTATCTTATATTTTAGATGTTTGATTTTTTCCCCCAAACTATATATAAGTTTATCGTTAGTTGACTATAAAAAGAATTATAAATTCTTTTAATTGTTAAGAGTTACTTATGTAAGATTGTTGCTTGAAAATTCTAAAAATTTAGACACGTGAAACATAGCAACTCCCAAGCACAGGCTAGGTGAAAACTTTTTTCAAATTAGGCTCCTTTCCCCCCTCGAGTGCGATGAACGGACAATGCCAGATCAAGCTACTGGAAGTGAAATATTGTTCCAGAAAGAAAATATCTACTACCTCTATCCTAGAATATAATAGAATATAAGGCATCCAAGTTTGTCCTAAGCCAAACTATGCAAAGTTTGACCAAATTTGTATAGAAGAGTATTAATATATTACATCAAAGATGTAAATTATGAAAATATATTTCATAATATATTCCATGATGCTAATTCAATGTTGTAACTACTATTTTTCTTTTTCTATAACCTTGACAAAAGTTTACATAGTTTACTTGGATCCCTTATATTTCACAATGGAGAGAGTATATTTATACCTATTTTCTAATATTGAATAGAAAATTTTCATTTCCAGATTTTGACCCCACCACTCTTCCGCTGTGTATCTATCCACTACCTCGAGCGTAAGAATTCTAGTTGGGTTTACTCGTTGAATTGGATATAATAGAGTTGACCCACATGTGATCCAAACTCATTTCCCGTGCTCATGCAAGCATCATGTCTAGCTCCGTCACCGTGCACCATCATGTCCAGCACTCCAGCTACATATAGGGCGTGTTTGGTTCACTGCCCACCGGAGCCAGGCTCGCAGTAGGGAACCAGGCTCTCTACGGCCAGCGCGAACGCATGCAAAGGTCCCTGCGTTTGGTTGCTTGTGTCAGTCGAAACAGGCTGCAGACAAACGTTGTTTTGTTGCCTGGTCCGGTGCCGAGCTGATGACTTTTTTGCCGTGCATAGCCGCATGCACCTCGTGTACCGAGCGAGCCTGGCCGCCCGGGAAACGCTCGATTTCCCCGTATCTGCAGAGCCTAGCTGAAGGACGTTTTTTGCACCACGTGAGCCAGGCCCAAACATCCGGTTGTCCGATTCTAAGACACATAGGAACATAGATGTAGGTAGTTATGTAGAGTCCAATTCTAAGACCTACGGAACACATGTGTAGGCTACATGTTCTATTGCTCCGTACAAAATATTTGCTAAAATAATATTAATAAATGGAAGGAGCATGGTTTCTGAAAAGAACAGGCATCTCTATGACTTGGATCAAAGGAATGACATCGAGATAACGGCACGCAAGAAATGGGTCATCAGTTCATTACCATTTACCAGAAACGACTACATTCGGGGAGAGTTTTGACGTTTAAGAATCCATTAACACTAGTGCACTACAAGAGCAGCTGAGGTTACGAGCCTACTAAAAAGTAGTACTCAACTACGACCAGTGAGATGGAAGCTGACTGGTGGCCCAGGTGCTGCCGAAACAGCAGGAAACGCCAACCCTCCCCAGTCGAATTGCTTACTATCCTAACTACATCAGCCAGGGGCCACGGCGACCCATGCTCACTCTCTGCTCCTCTTGTTGCTGCAAGCGGGACACTTGTACTGCTTGATGTAGTCTGCCTTCGCAGGTGTGATGCGGACACAGTCACCATGGTACCACTTCTCGCAAATGTCACAGCCAATCCAGAATTCTTCATTAGAATACCTCCCTCCACATGTACCGCACAGGTAAGCTTGATCCTTGTCGCCTCCATCTTCTTTGATGATCTGTTGCTCCTGCTTTGGCGGAGGCTGCTTTGCTGGCTTGCTGTTAGAATTGGGTTTCTTGGATGGCAGGAGTTGAAGGGAAAATGCATTATCAGAAACTTGTGCAAATATGAGCAAGAAACATAGAATGTTTTGTTGAGCTTATGTGTTTACCTTAGAACTCGACTTGGTTTTGCCATTTGAGCTGGGGGCTTTTGGTTGTTTCTTCCCACTTCCTGTCACAACTTCAAATACGGTGGGATGATTATTGATCATCGTGTAGAGCCGTCTCCTGCAATTCAAAATCCAATGACGAAGACCATTGTCAGATTTCCCAATAACCAGACCATGTTCATCCGGCTTATAATCCGTACTTTTCAGCTTGTTTTTTCAGCCAGAACAGTGTTTTTCTCTCGTAACAAACCAGCCAACAATGTTTTTCAGCCGGCTTATCAACACAGCCGAATGGGGAAAACAGTGACAATCATTTCCCTGGACGGGAATGGGATCATACATGTATGTATCATGCTTGTGCACCATTCTACAAATATCATAGGCAAATTCCAGATTCAGGAATACATATTTGTGCACAATGAATTGGTCAGCGCCTCATCAGTTTTCAGTTTAGGGTTAATGCAGGCATGTTGATCCACCAACTAGCCTTTCCAATTATTGGTAATGCCCTAGACTCACAGATTTAATCCAACTGGAACCAACATACAAGTTATAGAAAAATGTTTCTGAATGACATTGACAGCCTGAGAGGCATCGTAACATGTGTTCAAGAAAAAAAAAGAGGCATGTTGGCAAGCAAAGGAATTATTCGCTGAAACAAATATATTATACACATGGAAATATCAAATTGAAAGGGTAAACTTTAACAAAGAAATTTAAGACATTGGAGTGGAAACTATGACCAGACCTGGTGTCTTTATCAAATCCAAAGCGAGCCCCAAAGTAAAATGCCACAGCAATCAACCATGCATCACTGTGCACAGCTACCAGCGAGAGCCAATCTTTCTCTGGCATTCCATCACGAGCAAAGTTTATTCCCAGTGCTGGCTCTGGTAGTTCTGGAGGAACTTCCTCAGCAGGAACGGTCACTTCCCAGGTTTCATTAGATAGTCCATACAGGCACAAGTTCTCCTTCTCTGGCAAAAGAAAGGCCACTTCAAATCAGCATTATGGCCACCGAGAAGACAACATGGCTTTGAAAACACAAAATGACACTTATAGTGTGTAAGAATTAAGTAGTAGGTTGATTAATTAAAGCAAGCAAGCAGGCATATAGAAATGGATTTTGCCAGCGCGGACAGAACAAGTAACAAGTACATAATATCTTTCAGCAAAGCGACAATTCAAGAGAATTTGGAATATTCTGCAGCCAGGTAAAAAGGCCTCTGCATTCTACCACACCCTGTGGTCAACTGGACCCATTTTTTTCCTGATTGCAGTAAGCATAGCTGCAAGTGAAACTAGGCGCTAGCATCTTCTAACTCAGATTAACGACGAATAAAAGTCAGATTACGAATACAAAAGCTTCATCGCCCTACAAGCGGCCCAAATTTTGCAAGACTTAGCCTAATCTCCACGCCCTCACTACGGTTCACCTAACTAGTGATTAGACATCATGCAGACACGCAGAACCAAGCATCAGCAATCGATTAACCATAAACCACAAAATCCTACTACCACAACATGGCACAGGAACTTCACCGAGCGCCACAAGAGCAATCCAATCGAGTAATGTAAAAGACCGACACCCAGAAACGCGGTAGGGTAAGTTCAAAAAAAAAAAACGCGGTAGGGTTGAACAGACCACCGCATTGTGCACGAATCGTCTCCAGCGGAACCAAAAAAAAAACCAGAAGCCAGGAAGAATACTCACCTGGGTCGCACAACTTGTAGAACTTCTCCACATCTGCGCACCACGGAAACATCCAAGCAAACGAAACCGTAAGCCACGAATCCCACATCAAAATCCAGAACGAAAAAACGACCACGGGAACAGGAAGGAGAGATACCGGTGGTGAGTGCCTTGAGAATGCCGGCACGGCGGGCGCGGAAATCCGTGAAGACATCCTCGGGGGTGCGCGTGTTCGGGAAGATGGCGGCCGAGCCGGACCCGTCCATCGCGGCCGCTCAGCCGCACTGCAGCTGCCGGGGAGGTGCGGTGGCGGCGGCCGATGCGAGGCTAGGGTTCAGGCGGAAGAGGACGTGGAGGCGGCGTCGGAGGTGGTGGTGACTGGTGGCGGCCTGGCGGGGGCGGAGTTGCGGAGAGGATTAGAAGTTCGGAACCGGGTGGGGGGAAGCTGAAGGGCTTCGCTGTAAATTTATTACTTGGTGGGGGGGTCTGGGAACTTGCCTCTCGCAGACGCAGGCTCTACTTTCGAGTTGGGCCTTGGTTAAACGCTTCTCGGGTCCCACACGGTTAAGCCGGACCGTACTACTGGGCCAGATTCGTTGTCATCGTTTACTACAGTTCGTGTTTTCGTTTCCCCTAGAAAAAGTTCGTGTTTTTTCTTAAAAAAATTAATGATACGGCTCGGCCGTCCCTCCCGAATTCCCGTCCAGACGTGGCGCATCCTCATCTACTCGCCCGCATTGCTCACGTAACTTCCCATCCGAGCCTCGTGGCTCATCTTCGTCCACATGCCCGTGTCGCTCGCGCTGCTCTATGTTATGCGCCCCCGCTCGCGTTCGTATGGATTCTGCCCGCGCTGCTCGCATGCGCCGCCCCAGCTCAAGTTGCTCACCAGTGCCGCCCCCCGCCCGAGCCACGCGCCCCGCCCATACTCGCGCCTCCCGTCACGGTTGCGCTGCATCCACCTCCCGCGGCCACTGCCGAGGTCCGTGCCGACGACGAGCTCCGTACTGGCGACCTCTGCGCACTTCGTGGCATCAAGCTCCAGCCGGTGTCAAGCTCCACAACGATGAGCTCTATTTGTCCAAGCAACAAGGTGACATTGCGTTTGCACTAAAAACACATGTCACAAGCGTTTGTTTCAAGTGCTTCATATGTTTTCAGAAGTATGTTGCAAATAATTTCGTATGGATGTTATAAAAGTAGATCGTTATATTGCATATGTTGCAATGGTTGTATATGTATATGGCATATGTCTGTTCCTAATATTTTATTTGTTTTTTCAGACGTATGTTGCAAGTTTGTTTATCTGGATGTTGTATATGTTTTACACATACGTTACATGAGTTTTATCTGGATGTTGCAATTGCTTTCAAATGTTTTTTCAGGTGTTTTTGCAAGTGTTTCAGATGTATTTTAAATGTTTCATCTGTCTTTAGACGTATGTTACAAGTGTTGTATCTGGATGTTTCAAAAGTAGAACGGGTATTGTATCTTCCTTCTCGCTTTCTGCTGCCTCGTCTTTGTGTCTCCTCATCGTCTTTCTGCTGCCTTGCATCCTTCTCAGACTATAGAGGGGGCGCAACGAGAGCTGGCGTAGGAGGTGCGCCGAGGGCCGGCGGACAAGACGCACCAGGGGATTGCGGCGCGGACGCGAGCGCACGCTGTCCCCTTCCATTACGTGGACAGGTAGCGTTTTTGTCCCCTTTAGTTTTTTATTTACGCGGGATGCTGAGATAGTTCTGTTGGTGGGCCACGACACCAACCTACGGTTCGGTTCGCTAGGGAATGGGAGATGCGTCCGGACGCGTTGTGAGCGCCGGAAGTCCAGGCACTAGTGCACCATGAAAAAAATCATGTTTTCATAAATATTGATGATTTGACACAGATTGGTGGAAAAAGTCTATATGGCCTCAACTGTTACAAAAGTGTGATTTGCGTTTATAAATTAGAAAACTAAATTTTTATGTTTTTATAGCCTTTCAACACATCTAATTTACCTTTCTCAACAGTTTTGAGAGCCGTTTTAGTTGACATGATGCCACGTAAATTACAAGAAGGTCAATCAGACTTTCACGGTAGTTCAGGATCAATTAAACTTTGTCAAAAGTTATACAACAATAGTAAAAAATATCCAAATATTTTTCTAGAATATTAAATTTTGTTTTGACTCAAAAATGTGAAAACTAATTAATATGTTTTTCTTAAATCATTTCAAATATTTGAATCTTATATGGTCTCCTAAAATCTAAAATTGGACCAATTAGGCAAAGATGAATGAAGGATGCAGGCTATGACACATCCTTGGAAACCACAACGTGAATCACAGCGCACCCTGCTGTGCAAACTACAAACAACATTTCCTCAACTTCAACGTCTCACTTGACCATCAAGACATGCACATGAAAATCCAAATAAAAAATATAATTCAAATTTTGATTATGCACTAGCATGTATCATGGTGTGTAGACTTTTTTTTAGATACGATCATGGTGTGTAGACTTAGCGGACCACAATGTAGACATTGTATGACTTCTCGGAATCCTAAACTGATGTCCGCAACTTAGCCGACAACATTCGAATAGACACGATCGCTTCCTTGTCCATCGTCATCGACCCGATGGACAACACGAGCGCGCCCACATGAAAGATTTAGTCGTACCTGCGGAATGGTGACACCACGAGCATAGTGTGAGCTTTCAGGCCCCTCAGGTAAGTGGTTAATGATAACTTTGCTTTTTTATGACCAACCGTGTGTCTTTGGATTAACGGGTCTTATGTTGGGCCATAAACATGAACAAGAAGTGTCCTCAAATTACGATGATAAAAGGAATTGAGAATAACTTGGTATGTGTGGCTAACGTATGGTTTGGGGATCAAGTTTAACGTTATGCCACAATGCATAAGGATAACTTGATATGCGTGGCTAATGTATGGTTTGGAGAATCAAATGCAATGTTATGCCACAATGCATGAAAATGGAGATATCCCTAATAATTTATGGCAAGACGACCAAGAACTCAAGATTGAGGAGGAAGAACAATCAAGAGTAAAGCAAAGCTATCTATGACTTAAGATTAAGGGCAAGGATCATGGATGAGTAGAGGCGGAGCCACCACTAGGGCGAGCTAGGGCGGCCGCCCTAGGCCCCTGTGGCCGAGCACCCCTTCCCCACCCCGGAGCTGACGTGGAGCTGGCGTCTCGAGAGGTCGCGACACGCGAGGCCGAGCAACCGAGGAGCTGAGGTTGAAGACGGCGGCGACACTACTTCTGTTCGAGTGGAGATGGGGATTGGGGCATCATGGTTCTGGCACCTTGGCCTCCTGAGATTGGACAGGGCCCAACAGACACCCAACATCCCAGCCCAGGCCAGGTGGCCTTAGGGCAGGCAGCACCGCTCTACTTGCCCGCTCCACGACTATGTGGTTCCGGCTCCTGCGACGAACGCGAAGACGACCATCACACCGTTGCAACTTGCAGGCTCACACTTGCCTGGCCGCCCTCGCCATTCTTGGATCTCGTCTGGCCACCGCCAAGGGCCACGGCTCCCCCGCCTCCCCTCGACGCCCGGTAGCCCGGCCTCGCCGCCCCGGAGCCCAGCCCCTATCTCTAGGCCTCCAACTGACTGCAGACTAGCTCCTTCCCTGTGCTGTGTTCAAACAGCGGCATTGCCTCGATTTTTATTGGTTTTCTACAAATTTTGTTCTTAAAATGCATGTTGTCGTTGGTTATCCGAAATTTTATAGTATAAATTCGCCGTAGGTCATTTGTTGAGCTAGATTTGCCACTGCGGATAAGTAAGTGTTGCAAGTGATGACTCAAGATTGAAGACCTTTTCGGAGTTAGGTATTGTGAAGAAGGGAATTTGAGTGTGCAAATCTCGACCAAAATTTCAATATGCATGGCGGTGTAAACTTGATGAACAAATGGTCTAGAGGAATCCAACAAAACAAATTTCGCCATAATCAGAGTACACATGGAGAAGTTAAAAGGAGGAAAAATGCAAACATCAAACAATCTGGTAACGAACTAATCGGACAAAATGTAAATGTGTCCGGTGAGTGCTTTTTGTGTAAGGGGCATCGTTGAAGACAACACAGCGGTCGGTCCGACCAAATGGAGTTGTGATCACCGAAAATTGCCAGAGGTGTGTTGACTGTTGAAGGTTGATTGTGCAAATGTGTGCAGCTGGGTGGCGTACTTGGTGTTCACCGGGCAAACATTGGACAAGTGACATCAGCTAGCTGTTGGAGTGTCAGAAGTAGCCA